>CP142459.1:59002500-61402500 GCA_038049695.1 Cinnamomum chago | reverse complement strand
TTCTTTCTGCTTCATTCATCAATCCTTTCATACAAAAGCTCTTCATGAGAGCAACAACACTCTTTACCTCAGTGTTACTACAATGATCTATCAATGTATTATAGGTGATATCATCCGGAACAGAGGCCTCATAATACAACTTAAACAGCAGTCGTTTTGCATCCCTTGTTCGAGCTTGTTTGCTCAACCCATTTATAAGCACACTATAGGTAACAACATCCGGAAGGACCCCTCTGCGCAGCATTTCATCGTGAAGACTGAGAGCTTTATTTACATCCCCTTTCTTACAATAGCCATCAATTAGTGTCGTGTAAGTAAACTCATCGGGATGTAGGCCCAAAGTCAACATCTTCTCAAAAAGATCACAGGCTTCATTCAGTCTACACTGCTCACAGAGACCTCGAATGAGCGTTGAGTATGTAACAGAATCCGGAAAGACACCCTTCTCAACCATCTCTTGATTCAAAGAAAATGCTTTCTCCAAATCACCCTCTCTGCAATACCCACTTACAATTGTGCCGTAAGTCACCACATCCGGCACCAACCCCTTTGCAGCCATACCTCGAACAATCCCCATTGCTTCATCCATCCTTCCCAAGATACAGTGTCCACTTATAAGAGCATTGTAGGTCACAATCGATGGCGAAAAGCCGCTCTCAATCATTTCCTTCAGAACAGCATAAGATTCATCCAAGAACCCCTGCTTGGAGAAGCCAACAATCAACGTCGTGTAAGTAATCTCATTTGGATGCAGCCCTCTCTCACGCATCTGATCCATGAACTCCATTGCCCTATGCAAACTCCCACTCCTGCACATAGCGCTAATCAATGAGGTGTAGGTCACAACATTCGGCGCCAGGCCTCTCTGGACCATTTCAGCATGTAAAACGAGCGCCCCATGAATGTCCCCTCCTTTGCAGCATCCATTAACCAATGTATTATAAGTCACCTCATCAGGAGCCAAACCCATCCGAACCATCTCATCCACAACCACACCCGTCTCCTTCATCCTCCCTTCTCTGCACAAACCATTAATAATTGCATTATACGTGATCAAATTCGGTCGCAATTCTCTCCTAGACATAACCTCAAACAGTTGAAACGCCTCATCCGTCCTCCCCAATTTACAGTACTTATCAACCAAAGTATTAAAAGTAACCACATTGGGCGAACAGCCGACTCTATCCATCTGATCAAAAAACCACAAAGCCCTATCCAAATCACCAACAGAGCAGAACCCTCTAATCAGAATATTAAAAGAGAAGACATTGGGCGAGGCGCCAGACCTGATCATCTCGGCATACAACTCCTCCGCTCGGGAGGCGGCATTGGATCGGAACATGGCACCGAGGATGGAATTGTAGGATAGGATGGCGGGCATGAAGCCGGAGGACTTGGCGGAGCGGAGGGCGGCGAGGGCATTGTCGAGGAGGTTGGAGTGGGCGTAGGACTTGACAAGGAGGTCGAAGGCGGAGGAGGAGGGGGAGCGGAGGAGGGGGAAGGCGGAGAGGAGGGAGTGGAAGGCGGAGGGAGGGTCAGCGGAGATGAGGGCTAGGGTTAGGGATTGGGCGGAGCGGAAGAGGTGGTGGGAGGAGAGGATGTGGATGGCGAGGGAGAGGGGGAGGGGGGAGAGGGAGAAGAAGGGGTGGGGGCGGGCCCATGAGAGGAATCTTAGGGTTAGGGTTTTGTGGGATTGGGTTTTGAGGAGGAGGTGGGAGGCGGCGTCGGGGGTGAAATGAGGGAGGAGAGAGTCGAGGAGGAGGAGGGGTGGGGGGTGGTGGTGGTGGTGTTGGTGTTGGAGGAGAGTGTACGCTTTTTCTGCGAGAGCGAGAGCAGAGGAATTGAAGGAGAGAGGAGATGATGATGATGATGATGATGAGGGAAGCATGGTTTGTTTTAGGTAAAACTGTAAAAGCACACTGTAATGTAATCGAAGAACCTTGGTTTTGTATATCTTTTGCGTGTGTATGTGTGAACTGTTAAAACGCAGAGCAGGAGCGAATTCGCGATGTTTTTGCTGCTTATTACAGAGTGGGGAGTGGGAGAACGCCTTGTCCAGTGTATTTCATTTTATCTCAGTGGGGTCTGCTGCTGGGTCAGTCTGGATCGTCTGGTCCAGCATTTGTGGAATCTCCAAAGTCCAGTGAGCTCTGTAAATTCATCAGTGGGTCCAGCTAAAAAAGAGAGGGATTTTGACTGTATCACTGCCCTTAGATCTAACAATTACCCATCAATCATTTAAGTTTAAGAAATTCGCACGGCTAAAAAAACTTCAAATGAAAGGGGTGCTTGTGCAATATCTTAAGGACCTAGATATCCTAGGATATCCTAGAAGTTTTTTAACTAAAACCATTGATGAGCTTCTTAGAACAGTTATACCGTCAAAATCCAAAAAAAAAAAAAAAAAGACGTTCATAAAATAGACATCCTATCATGGGTGGTATCCTATCGGGGGAGGTATTTTTTAAAGGTTATAAAGGCACCATTGAGTACATTATAGAGAATTTTATGGAAAAAATCATGTTAGTTAGCCATTGCACGAAAAAAATTCTTTGGGCCACCGTGAGCCGAAAGAGATTCAACTTATTTGATAGTCGTCATCATCATCTATCATTGTGGAAGCATGAACTGCAATCCTCGCGTCCGTATAGTCTCATTCCTTGTCAACCGCCCCACACCAGTTTACTACGTAAACAGTGTTTTTCAGTGTAAGAAAATTTAGACTCAGTAAATGATCAGTAGGCACTAACTCTCGGCTCTTGAGGAGAATTCAAACATAGTTACGTAACCTTTAGCATTTGGCAAAAAGCATGAGAAATGATGACCAGTGTTTGATACTGGTGCTGTTTGTGATTTTAAGAATTTATACACCTTTGGAACATAAATCTTTCACTATGAATTTTTTCTCCAAGCACCTTATTTTTTTAAAGGTTTCCAATATTCCATTGTTAATGCCTATGCAAATTTGAAAAAAGAAAAAAACTTTTTCATCCTATTTTTGCTGCACAACTGTTTCTAAATTGTCTTTAGCGCGAGTCAGAGAGAGAGAGAGCCCCCCCCCCCCCCCCCCCCCCCCCCCGCCCCGGCGGTCCTATTTTTTGTTCATACAATGTAGTGAAGACAAACATGAAACATTCCCTCTATGTAGAGAGAAAAGCCACAACATAACTCATCCTAATTGAAGATAAAGAAGAACCTCTAGGACTGGGCTGTATCAACTTAACTACCAACAGCTCTCTTGTTTGTCCGTCTCATAATATCTCATGCTGCCAAATGGCTTTAAATCTACTAAGTACTAATTTAAGATGCTGGATGTTTGTTTGGAGATGAAACAACTGCCGCACAGTGCATCAATCCAGGACACAACTAAAGCAGTTGACATGTCAACCCTCATGATGAAAATCCCTCGGGTCCATCCATAAAATCTAAGGGCGGTTGGTCATGCCCACTAGTCATGTGAATCTCATTTCCTCAAATGAAGCTCCTAAGTACCTGTGACATGAATTGGGAATTTGAAAGGGAAAAGAGGGAAAAAAAAATTAACCTGTAGTTGCTGTAACTACGTAAATTTTCATCTTGCAAAATCAGAATTCTCTTTCAAGGGTTCTTATCTTCTGTAAGAAATGATCCTCGCTGAGTAAAACTGTCAATTACTCTCAACCCTGAGTTTAAACACGAGAAATCATGAGATTCCATTGCTGCTAGCCCTGTATTGTTGCACTCAGTGGCTTGTTAGTGGTTGGATCATCAAAAACACCTCAGGCAGGAACCACCGGCCGCCATTTGCATAAATCCCACAAACCAGAATGGAAGTAGACATGGAGCTTTCACAAAACCAATAATGGCCTCCAAATACAGTTCTGTTTCAAAATGGTACCAAACTATCATCATAGGCTCAAGCTTTTGCAGTCAACCTTCTGATGAATGGTAGCTGTATTTCCCCGCTTGTGATCTTATCTTATGCTACAAACCATTGCCAATGGATGTGCATATCAAAGAGAACAGGGTAGCAAATCAAAAACGATTTTTTGTGAGAGCTTGGAGGTCAAGGCAATTTGTGCCTAGGGCATTTCCTTTTTGTGCTTCTGCAACATTTCCAACAGAAAGAACCAATACAGTTCTTGGCACCCATATCTTTACACCCTGACATAGAACAAGCTAACTGGCCAGTCTTATGTATTTGTTTCTGCAATACTGGGGGCACTGTATTGAGTTGCCTGCCAGTAGGAACTCGGGTGGGCAAACAGCTTGAAAGCCTCGGATCTATACCAGCGTGGAATGCATGATGATTGGGAATCGGCACTGCCATTTTGTTTCTTGACATCCCTCCGGCAATTGAAGTGGAAGCCCTCTCATATTCAGAGCAAAGATACGACCCTCCGCTAGCCACATATGCAGGTGATGAAACCCTGTAATAAGGGATGTGTGCTTGGTAGTTATTTTGGTGAGAACCAACGATGGGGTGATGCATGGGAAATCCATTCCCCTGAGGATTAGCATGCACAAAGTGCCTAGCTGATGAGTCCACAGCCTTGACATGACCGATGTCAGGCTTCTGAGTTCTGGTCATGATCACAGGTTCATTGTTTTTCTGTCTCTTCTTAGGTGCCCTTGTGCAAGCAGACTCTCTCTCACGCTTAGAACCTGATTGGCCCTTCGTCTTAGCAGCTCCCTTTGTCTTCAGCTGTCCCACCGATGACGCCCCACCATGACTGAAGACCCGTTCATGTGCTTTGGTAGAGCATTCAGTTCCTCTATTTCTCGGTCTCTTCAGAGGGATCTCCCTTTTACAAGACTGTTTATGGAGCTTGGAGCCTAGTTAAAACATGTTAAAGACAAATTAAAATAAAAGATGTGCATAATCAAGCCTTTCAATCTAAATTATATTTCCATGAGTACCCATAACCATGTCATGTAGTCATGTTTGGACTTGGATGCATTGACATTTTGACATATGTGCAAATCCACACAGATATTGATACGAATGTGCAGAATACTTTATCCATGAGAGTGCAACATTCTTGACAGGGATTTTGGAATGATATTTAGGCCATTTCTCTGAGAGATACAATGAATCCAGAGAAAATGCAAAACTTCAGGAATTGAAAAACATCCTCCTATTGGTTGGCTTAAGTTTAATGTTGATGGGGCCACAAGAGGGAATTCAGGACCAGCTGGTATTGGAGGAGTGCTTCGGAATTGCAATGGAGACGTTTTATTTATGTTCTCCAAAAATGCGGATTATGGAGGTTTGTGACTCTAATGAAGCAGAGGTTATAGCTATTTTGGAATCTCTACGATGTTTTTGGAGGTACTACCATGGCATTCTTATTGTGGTACTGGAGTGATTGTTCTAATGCAGTCAGTTGGGTTTCAAACCGGAAGGCTTATCCATGGAAGTTTCAGTTCACCTTCAATGAAATCCGGGTATTATCCACTATCATTAATGTTAGATTTCAACACAAGATTAGGTCAACAAGCATGATGGTGGATGCTTTAGCCAAGCGTGGTGTTGAGAGAGTTTCCCCTTGCGAGGGTTTTATTATATAGTTGTGGTGTGAGGGGGTACAATACTCTTGTACCTTTGTGTTTCCTTCACCCTTTCTTTTTCTTTTCTTGTATTCTCTCTTTGTAATCTCCTCTTTCAATAAAAGTTATTGTTACCGATCCAAAAAAAAAAAAAAAAAGTAGAAAACATCAACCAATTCCAAAATGGCCATTCCTACCTCCTAAAAATTAGGAAAATCCTGAAGTGGTTGCCCCTCCCTAGTTATTTATTAACCAAGTGGGCCCTCAGAAATAACAATGTACAAAGTTTTAACAAAACCCATATATGAAATTGATAGCAATGACGTACTCCAGGCCCTTTATGCCAGCATCCTAGAGTACATACAAGGCCCAGATGAGCTTGGGCCCACTATGATATGCCCGTTCTACCAAAAAAACCTCACAAAATTGCACAAAAAGTTGGGAACAAATAAAAGGACCTTTTATGGACAACCCAAAGTTTTATGTAATTAAATGGGATTAAAAGTTGCTCTCCGTTGTAACATATGAAAGTGATACAGGTAGTAAGTATTAGGGAGAAGAACTGGGATTTTTACACCGAATCACATGAACGATCACATGAATGCATAGGTTTAGAAAATGACTGTTACTAAGGGTTTTGGCTGTGAACATCAGCAATTTAAGGGGGTGATGCCCAAGGCACTAAACCCGCCATGGAAGCACCATTTTCCACCATTAAATCGCATTCTAGAATTTTATCTATGTAGAAACCATTGGAATCAAGTCTTTCATATTTGTAAGCATCTATTAAGATTTTGGGAGAGAGCGATGGAAATAATACTGCTAAATTTTATGTAATGGTTTCTACCTTTACTGTTAGGGTCCTAAGCTCTGTTTTCTGAAACCATGCATGAAAAGCACAGTGACATGCCTGCCTATTAATCAGCATTTGAAATCTGATTCTGAAACTCCATTCGTTCAGTTATTAAATTGGGAAAATTACAACAAAGAACAACTAAAGATCTACAAGCAAGATGACAAACCTCCATTTGAAGACCGTGCTTTGGTGGTTTCTCTGATGTGCCTTGCTATTGCTCCCCGTTTGTGTTTCTCAGCAAGGACCCTTAATCTTGCAGCTTCATCTTTCCATCGCTACCATGTAGAAACATAAAGCACATGAGATTATAAAGCCGGCACATAAGTGCTGGATTCTCTGACGAGAGAGCCATTTATTTACTTGCCACCATTGAGAGAGAGAGAGAGAGAGAGAGAGACTTACCTGTCGGTATGTCCTTAGTCGATACAGATTACGACCCTTTATGAGCAAAGGAAATAACGGAGGCAATTTCTTCAGCCCTTTGCTCCACAATATTTCTACCTTCTCGACCACAGAAACAATGATTACCAGAAGAATGTTGGTTAAAGAAAATATCCAATAATGACCGCAATCAGTCTTACAGTGAAAGTATGTTGCTGCTTCGCTGCACCATAACTCTCCTTCACAACTCTCCCAGCGACTGTCCGCTTTCCTATAGGCTTCCCACCCCTAGTAGCTATATCAAACCTGTTTCAGAAATTAGAAGCCAGTTTAGACAAGTTAACAAAACAAGTACTCAAAAAGAGAAAACCACTAAAGTTTCATTACATAAAAAGGAATATAGCAGCTGGTAAGTGACCGTACTTCTTATAAATCCTCTGTGTGAACAAAACAACATCACCTTGGCAAACATCACCTGCAAAGGGTTAAAAAAATTTACAAATCAATTTAAAATTGCATGCAAGTATGTACACATAGGGGGTAAAACAGCATATATTTTATTTTACCTGTACAGTTAATAGTGAAGGATGATCTTGGATACAGTTTCTCAGCATTTCCATCTTTTATCCTGCAGAGAAAAACAAAAAGGAAAAAGGTAAAAAGGGTGATGATTTTGCTAAATGAAATCAGAACAACATACACTTGTTTGACATAGTAGAAAGCCATATTCTCTGTACATACAAGAAATCAGAACAATGTACATGGTATTTAAAATACTTTGTTGGAATAAGTATTTCTCCTGGGTAACTAATTAAGCTGGATTGAATTCCATAGATAAGATTTAACAGATAAATTATTTAACAGATAAATTATCTTTCAAAACAAAAGATCTAACGACTGAACCTAAAAACTTATAATTAAAGCTATGTGCCTTTGCAAGTTTAAAGATACCTAATGGGTGCATTTGGTTACAATCAACTTGAGCAAGGATGAAAATAATTGTAGTGAAGAAATACCGGCCATCCCTAGAGAACAATACATATCAGGTGATATACCATTCAAAAAAAAAAAACATATCAGGTGATATGTACTGATTGCAAAAATACGTACTAGGCACCAGAGAAAATTGTACCTGAGGTCAAGAAAAAAATCCAATAATCGAAAATATTAGAAGCATGTTAGATTTTTATGTTTATAATGTATGAATCAGACCCTTCAAAATCCATGCAGTACTTGTATCGTTTTATGATGTTAAAAGAACAATATTGATGTATTTTTTCATCTAAATTCGTATTGCTCAGGTCTTTAGAATCAAAACCTAGTAAGCGTTAATGAACAAACAATTGAAGAAAAAATCTTTGATCAGTGTCTAGTATTATACATATTATCCATTATGTAGCCCACTAGTACTTAGTTCCTATTTACTACTTAGTACCAACTGGTTAATAATGTACAAGCAAAAACCTACTAAAATACTAATGGACAAGCAGTTGAAACAAAATTTGATTAGTATTTAGCGTCTACTGCTTAAGATGTATTATGTAGTACACTAGTACTTAGATACTAATTACTTCTAGTTAATAATTTAAATATAGTAGTCAATAGAGGATACAGATAATGAATAATAGTGATTACTACTTTATGCATATGATGGTAATGTTTGATGTGAGACAGCCAAGGACTATAATTTTCAGAAATATAGAAGACTGTAATGTAAACAATAGAAGCTTGAGGGACTTTTTATAAAATTTCACTAATGTCATTGATATAAATATAACAATGTAGTCGCCTAGCCCTAACTGGATAACCAGCACAATACAACTATAGATCAAAATCATAATCTTGCTTCTGGTGAGTAATTGCATGATCCCAGTTCATAATAGAGGTTAGTTAAAAAAAATTAATTAATTATCTATCATATCTGTCAGTATAGTCAGTCACTTCATTCCAAAAACATGAACAAGTATTCATGCCCCAAATAATTTCGCACAGATACTTTGCACCATTCACTCAAACAAGCCCATTGCCGTGTACATGGACATTACATAACAAATTAAATAGTAAAACATAAAAAATGTCAATATATAACAGATAACGACAACAGATCAATGGCATTTCCCAGATCCAAAGGGCAAAGGGTTTTTTTTTTTTTGAATCTTCAATTTATAAACCTGCAACTGATAAATATGTGATTTAAGAAGCAGCAGAAGTTACACGTGCAACATGACATGACATTGACCTCCAGTGTTCCTGAATTCTCTCTATGCATATCTCTTTAGTCCCTGTCAACCTCAGGCCATGCTTCCGCAGATATGCTTTACACTCTTCCATTCTCAATACATGCAGATCACGTCCTCCTACAGGACAATCAAAGATATCATGATAGTAAATCTCAACTTGCTCAATTATTGGATATATACATCAAGAGCAGAATGATTTCTTTCGGAATTCAAATCCGATAATCTGAAGTCAACAGCTGTGTCTCTAATCTCTATGGCTTAGGCTTTTAATAAAATTTTCGTTACCATTCAAAATCGGAAGGTTTTAGATTCAACATTGAAAGGTTTGAAAAAAAAAAAACCATCTCTCTGTCAACACAAATGATCAACATAAGTTCCCAAAACACAACTATCCATCATATGCAAACAATAACACAAAACATAATGAAATATAGAGTCAAAAAGAGAAGGGGAAAAAAATCCTTCTTGTGACAATAGGGAGTTCCAATCATCAAAACCATAAGAGTGTGAACAAGAAAGACTTCATCATGACAAAAGAAACCAACTAACAAAAACAAGAAAGAAAGAATTTTCAGCAACCAATCAGAATCTGAATTCTCGTCTTCTTCACTCCTTTTTCAGAGGAAAGATCGACAAAATATGAAAGAGAGAGCTGATCACTCAGATCGAACACTTCCATAATCTAGCACTGATTTCACATCTATCAAGCTGAAAAAAGATTGAGAATTTTCAACAAATAAACGAACATCCATCTTTCTCTATCGCAATTTGCAGAAAGCATTACCTTGCAGCAGTTTGATTACTCTGTTGCAATTCGCCTCATCTGTAGGCGCTGCCTCCGAATCCTCATCCATGGATTCGATATCTGCTTCTCCTTCTTCGCTCAACTCGATCCCGTCCTCACTGTCACACCGAACAACACAAAACACCTCATCAAGAAATCGACATCGAGAGAGCGAGAGAGAGAAAGAGAGAAAATCGAAGAGCAACAATGCTCGGATTACAAAAACCAACGCATACCTAGAGGAAATGCTAATTGTATCGTGTTCACTTTCACCATCGTAATCATCATCACTATCATCATCATCATCTTCTTCTTCTTCTTCTTCAACATCATCATCATCTTCTTCTTCTTCTTCTTCTTCAACATCATCATCATCTTCTTCTTCTTCTTCCTCATCGGAGGAAGAGATAGGAAAGACCACGTTCTTTCCTTTTCTGTTAGACATATGAAGTGCGAGGAGTGCAAGGAAAACTGAAGCAGCTGCGCGAAATGTATGATGGTATTTATAGGAGGCAGAAAGAATGCCCGTATTTGCAATGACTTCGGCTGCGTAGCGCCAAGGAAGAGAAAGCGAACGTTTCTTCTGCGTTCTTGCCCTATGCTGATATTCGGTAATTGACAAGGTAGGAATTAAGTACACATTGATTGCCTCCTAAATTTAGATATATCAGCTGCAGGAGCTGGACTTTCTCTCTCTTTTTTATATATTTAAGATTTATATTTTATATTTTTTGAACTTTTTTTATACATTTAAGATTTATGTTTTTTATTTTTTTTTGAAAAGGGTGTCCGGCCTACATTTTCCCTTGCATGTGAAATCCCTACCTCTCCCAAACACCGGGTAAGGAAAAAGGCTGGGCAAGTGACCTCGGGTTCGTGTTTTAAAGTTTATTCTCTCCTTTTTTTTATTTTTTGGGTATAGTTATTTTGTAAAACCAAAATTAAAGAAATGTATTTCTTAAAAAAAAGGTTAAAACTGAAGAAATAGAAGTTAAAATCCATAAATGACTTATTTAATATATTTTTTTAATAAAAATTTTAAGAGAAGATGAAAAATAAATACACCAACGTGACAGGTTAGTAGATTATTAGGGTCACATCTACATCTCCATTATATATCCTTAGACCCCTCTCTTCTTCTTATTGATCCTTGTTGCAACCCAATTTACCATGTAATCCTACTAGTTAAATTCCATGAAAATAAACAGTCTCTTTAAAATTTGTTTTTTTTTAGTTTTTGGTGAGGAACATTTAGAAAATTGCTAAATTGATAGGTGCTTTCCACTTCAATGTAAAACTAACTCAAAGTGGGTAGGGATCAGACTTGAATTCTAAACCTGTAATATGATATTCTCATTTTTCACATTTCAACAAGGAACTCTTTTCACTTTTCAGATGAGCCTAGCCCTCGCAGGAGTAAGGTCTGACAAAGTTGTGGACTTTCAGTCCTCTGGAACATGAGATCTCATGCTGTTATGAACCAGGCATCATAGAGTTGAAATCACAAATTGGACAATAATGAAAATTATACTGGTAGGCTTGTGAGAGGAACTAGGCCAATCAGACGTGATGGTCTAGATATCCAGTCACTTCATTGTAGGAGCTTATTTGGGCGGAGAGAAAATGGAAAGTGGAAATTCTCTACTATAAGGACATGTAGTTGAAAACCATTTAAAAATCTCGTTTTCACTAGAAATAAGATTTTGAGGTTAAAGACATCTTATTACAATAAATTCAGTTTTACCAGCAGAAAGGGTGCTTCCTCAACCCCATTAAGAAGAAACCATTTCTCCATTCTCCTACACTATGCAGAAAGTTAGGTCGAGAGAACACTTTCCTACTAGAAAAGCAAGTCCAAACAAGAGAACAGAGATTTCTCTGAAGAACGGTTTTCCTCATTTTATTTCTCCTCTTCCACATAAAAGGAAATGTTAGTCAGTAATAGAAACTATTCACCTCTATAAAGAGGTGATTATCATGGCCTTATTTTTGCATTCATGTGTTTTGGATGCATATATATGGTATGATTACTTACAAAGCAAATTCTCTATAGAATTAAAAAAGTTTTTAAGTCCTAACAACCAGTAGGTAGTGGCCCAAAATAGGAAGAAAAAACAAATCTCCATAAAAAAAGGAACAGCACTTCATCTATCACTTTATAAAAACAAGAAAAACACCCTCATCCCAATAGCTTATGCAGGGTTTCACTAGCAGATTGATCAGAAGAACACACTCAATCAACTGCTGTGGACAAAGTAGAGCTCTTAAGATGCGATTGCAGTTAACAATCAGATAATTGGTATTTTCTTAGGTCTAACAAGCTTGTTAGGATCAATATTCAATAGTGCAATCGAATATGTTTCACCCACATCACCACGCAACAATTTTACAGCGGATAACCAAAGTGAATGGATTCCCTAATTGCAAACCAACATAAAGGGCTACAAATACATATCTCAGGCTGAACCAAATATCCCCGTTTCTTATAAATAAGCACCGGTGCACGCAAGCTTTTGTTGCATGCCTGATAATGCTAAACAGATTATAGGACATACATGCTCCAATGCAGAACACCCTGCAATGAAATCTTGGAGCAAATTGATTTTTTCACCACCACCTTTCATATGAGTTGCCAACTTGCACATTGATTGCACAGCAAGAGATAGGTTGCTAGAGAGTCATCACGCAAACTACCTATTGAACCTTAGCAATGGTCCGACTGGATATGCCGTGCAATAACTTGACAAATCCAAGGAAGCTCAGCTTCCCATCAGTGTGTCTAATCCAGTCATGAAGAACAGCATGCACAGGGACAGAAGGGCCAAGACCAAGTTCCTGATATACTCGAAAATGTACCAGAAAATATTAAATTAGCAAATCATCTACAACTATATGAATGCTCAGAAGTAAATTAGTAGTTTCTGATATCAACAGCAAATGAAAGCAAGAACTATAAACAGAAAACACAAGCATTTCAAGTTCGTAGAATTAAAATACACTAGAAATTCACTGAACCAACAATACTCTACTAGCATTGTTGGTGACCCGGAGAGGACAGGGGTCAGGGAAATCCTAGCCACCCCACCCCCCCGGCCCCAAGCCCCAGCAAATCCTCCTGGCGTAAAAAAAGAGAGAAAAACAATTATGTGATACCTAGATAAATGCGCACTCTTGAGGTTGAAAATGTCAGCTCATACTGGATGAAGGCATTCTTAGAGATGGAAGGAACATACCCACCACAAAGACGACATTGCCCAAATAAGCAATATCACATAACAAGTGATCCACACTTGCACCTTGAATATGGCATATTGATGCAAGACAACTAAGAATTCTAGCCTAATATGGAAGGTGAGATCAGTTTAAGAATTAATAATTAAAATTGAACAAAAAAAACGCCATTCACACTATCTAGCATTGAAACTAAGTGGGTAATTTTATAATGACCCAAGGGAATGTCACAAGTCCTGCAATAAAGGCCCTCTAGTAGTGAGAGGGAGGGATCCTGATGGAATTTAGAACTTCCACTTGCTTAGGGATAATCTAATTCAATTAAATTACTTGTCCCTTCACGAGGATTTGAACAAAAGCCTGTTCGACCTGTTTGCAATTGGTACCATGAGTAATATGGGCTTAAATAGTAAAATTCAGATCTGATTTAAGATTTTCCCACAACACAATAAGGCCCAAATAACTTAAGATGTGAAGAATGAATCATGCATCAAGGTTTATAATGATAACATTCGAATTGGAGCATGGAAAAGGGTTATAATGTGGTGCGGCCAAGGTGGGATGGACCATCAAGTGGTTCAGCTGGTTGGATATAGGTTTGGATGGGTTCAGCTAGGTCTAGATTAGGTCTGTGAAGGCTGGTTGGAAGCTTGGCTTGATTGGATGGTTAGATTTGGTGAATTAGTGGTCAATGGGTAAAATATGGATCTAAGGGTGGCTGGGGTCTAAGGTGGACGATGGCTATGATGGTCGAATGTTGGGATCTAAGGGTTGGACGGATGGATGATGAAATCAAGGGCTGGTGATATTTAATAGTTTAGAGGCTCTTTAATGGTAAGGATGGTGTGGGAGATGGAATTTGTAGAGCTAGGGTTTATGCGAAGAAGACACGAGAAGGAAAAGAATAAAGGAGAAGAGAAAAAGATCTAGACATATTAATTATTTACAGGGGTAAATATGTAATCCCGCGGTTAAATCTGGACCCTTTATTATAAGGTCAGATCCGACGGTTATGGGTGTCTAGGTGATTTTAGGGCTTCATGTGTTTTTCTTAGTGGGTGAGAGCATTGTACTCTTGAGGGAGATTCTGGGAAGGGTTTTGGACTCTTATAAGCACAAGGAGGAGGTCTGTTCCATTTGTGGTGATCTCCAAAATGGTGAACTAGCTTGAATCTCCATGGCCGTAGCCCACATTGGGTGAACCACGTAAATCTTGTGTGTTTACTGTGTGATTGGATTGGGTTTCTTGTCGATCTCACAGTTTGTTCAATCCATAACATATGGCACTTCCTGGTGTGGGGCCTTCAATGCGATTGTTGTGCACATGGGGCCTTCAGCCTATGATCAGAATGGTAATCCAACAGTGGACTCTCAACATCCCAGCGACCAAAGTTGGGATACGCGTCTTGCATCCACAAATTATCTTGATCCGCAAGCCTACGCCTCCATCATCGATAGATCATGAAAGAATTGGGGAAATTAGGGCTGATGTCCCCATACATATTGACTTTCCTCTTCCCTTTTGTAACTATATACTTCCTCATACATGTCATCCACCTTATGATTAGACTGGCCCGATTTTGAGCTAGACCATTTTCACAGTAGGCCCCACCAAATGGATGGCATTGAAGATTAAACAGAAACAAAATAAATCAAGCCTTTTATCACATTGGTTAACTAAGCATGTAATGGGTTGACCATGAGGTGGCGAGTTCAAATTATGTTACCCATCAAAAACAAAAAAGGCAGAAATAAACACAAACATGTAGAGTGCAATAGTTTTCCTAGCATTTATTTCCATGGTAATTTCATTTTCAGTAGAAAATGCAAACTAGACTTCATTTTTCTTTTCTTTTCTTTTCTTTTCTTTTCCTTTCTTTAACATGAATGATAACTAGACTTCATTTTTCCAGAGTTTCAGTTTCCTATTATTTCAGTTCAGTGCAATGTGTTTCTTCCTCGTGATGACTGCAGGAAATGGTTCTATCCTAGTCTACCTCTTGGGTACAAATCTGCTTTCAATAAAAATTGAGGAAAATGGTTTCAACTCAAAGAATAAAAACCGTGGACAATATTAACAAGGAACTACAGAAGGCATTCTCCCTTGGAAACCATATATTTCCTTCTATCAGAACAAATAATAACTAAATATGTAATCAAATGACATCATTTTCGTAATCCTCATTGAAGCCTAATCTATCAATTTGGGGTCAGCTTTTTGAGTACTACGTTACAACTCAACCCTATTTCAGACCGTCTTCTCTTAAGGTTTGCAGTCTATCATATCTTCTCATAGGCTGTAAATGTCAAGACCAAGCCCGCCTATTTAGTCAATCGTCCGAGATAAATCAGGCTTTTCATGAGTTGTACAGGCTTTCTAGTAATTGTTTGGACAAGTATCACTAAATTATAAGCATTCCTTATTCAGGCCAGGCCGGGCCATCCTTTGGAATTTCTATCACTTAATCCAAGCCCATCCCAATTATCAAATGGATATACAATTTGCATCCACACCCAGTCCAAAGTGGGCTGGCCTGGCCCATGAGCACCCCTAGTCTGTGGTAGCTAGTGAGTTCCCTCACCAGTTTTCATCACATCAAGAGCAAAATTAATAATTTCATGTATAAATTTCTAAGGAACCAAATTTCCAGCATACCGAAGCAAGTTCTTCAATGATGATTGCCCTGTTACCATCCTTCTCAAAAAACTCAAATGCACAGCGAGCATGTTGCTCCCACCTATCCAGTCCTTCAAGCTGATGCACGCTCAAAGCAGCAGCACAGAACTCTTCAAAATCCATTTTTCTGTATTGAAGGGAATTAAGCTGTCATAGAAGACAAACAAAAATGGGTGAGTTACAAGTTACAACAGACTAAATGGGAAAAACCGAAACAAACTAGAGAAAGGCACAAGCATTTCAGCAGTCAAATAGATACCGAGGCAAGAAAATCATGAACACGGGATTCTTTCATTGCATCTGTTGCATTTTTCGTCAAGGCCTGAGCAGAACATAGTAATGCGAACCATCAAAGCAGTAAGAGAGTGTCATAACTAATGTAATAAAAGTCACATTCACTGCAAAGAAATGTAGGTTTTATGGAAAAGAAACTAACCATCCTGATGCTCTCAAGAGAGATGCACCCATTTTTGTTTGGTTCTAAAAGCACAAACTGCTCCTTCAGATAAAAGAGCTCATCAACAGTTAACGTCTTTGAAAGAGCCTACATCAGATGAAGAGTAGAGAAATATAAGCCGAGGCACCACCAGATACAGTTCACATGCCAATACCTATGCAATATGTATATATATATATACGTATATATATATATAATTAGGATGTTGCTAGGGTTCGACATATATTGATGTAGAAAGAAAAAGAATTCATGCACAAATAGTTTTATGGGTATATGATCTCTTCTATTCTTATTTGGGAATTGAAGGATATTTTAGTCTGGGAGTTCAAAGAAAAAGAAAGATTTTGAGTCCCACCTTCTCTTTTTTCTTCATTTTTTTTCCGTCACTTGATAACCCAACAATAATGAAATTCTCCAAAAACAAATTTTTCTTGTGCATAATGTCTTTAGTTTGACAAGTCTCAATTCTGACCATTCAAGTAGCTTTTTCTTCGCCAAATTGCCTAAAGCTTATGCTTTCTTCTCTTTTTTTTTTTTCCTTCTTTTTTTGTATCAGTATAAGCTTATGTTTTTTAAAATCCAATCATAGATGTTATGCCCATCATCATATCTTGACATGTGAGCATTTTAGTTTCATTGACCTGAGGTGTACCAAAAGTATAGATTATCTCTTCAACAGTCATATATCTTTTAATATTTTACCGGCCCCACACCACCACCAATCAAGGGAAATGCAGTTAGCAGATTTTATGGCTGTAATTTGTATGATGGAGAGTAATATATAGAGGTGTCGATCGACCACATGGGGTGACACAGAAATTGTTTAAATCTCCACAGTTTTCTGTTTGATGTTTGTTTTGTTTTTTATAAAACCCTATAACTGCCATTTTCCAATATCTTTCATATGCTAACTGAAGTAGGAGCCTCTTGCCAAAAAAGAAAAAGGAAAGAAATATGAAGTACGGGTTGCATGGCATCCATTGATTAAAGAAAGAGTTTTCAAAAAATGAATGTTGAGATGCTACTAGGCAAGAGAACATTAATTGGAAACCGACTAGAAGGGTAAAATGATTCAAAGAAGACAAATACTTAATAACCCACCAAAAGGACAATGATAAAAATAAGAGGAATTGCATCAAGAAGATAGGAAAAGAACAGCATCACAACAAGTGTAACGCCCCACCCTTCACACATGCATGATATTGTCCGCTTTGGCCCGCGTGAGGACTTCCCAGGAGGTCACCCATCCTAGTACTGCTCCCGCCCGAGCACGCTTAACCTCGGAGTTTTTACGTTTTTCCGGGGCCGCACGGTTTTAAAAGGCCTCATGCAAGGTAAGGGTGTAAACTTTACATATAACCCCATTCACTTTCCTCTCTATAGTCAATGTGGGACTCCGGGGTGTCACATTCCACCCCCTTAGGGCTGCACGTCCCTGTGCAGTAGCCTGCCAGTCCTTGTAGCCTGCCAGCCATCTTGGCCCGCCCACATGGAGACCCGCCCACTTGCGCCAGACTACGGCAGGGGACCCACACTCGAACTAGTCGAGAGTCAGCTCTGATACCATTTGTAACGCCCCACCCTTCACACATGCATGATATTGTCCGCTTTGGCCCGCGTTAGGACTTCCCAGGAGGTCACCCATCGTAGTATTGCTCCCGCCCGAGCACGCTTAACCTCGGAGTTTTTACGTTTTTCCGGGGCCGCACGGTAGGCCTCATGCAAGGTAAGGGTGTAAACTTTACATATAACCCCATTCACTTTCCTCTCTATAGTCGATGTGGGACTCCGGGGTGTCATAACAAGTATGCAGAAATTCATAGCTGAAAGCTTACAGAGTTCCACAAAAAATTATACTCTTAAGTACAAGAACAGGAAAAGTTGATTTTAACATAAACAGTCACTATCACTGCCATGTATAAGACGAAAACCATGAAAGCACCGCTTTCATAGAGTTGTGGTTTATGGTATTTCCAATATCACCACATTCATCCAGAAAAAAACAATAAATGAAATACTAAACTCAGCAGAATATACCAACCTCTAAGGAACACCTATGATTCCATTCAATTAATTTTTAACACACAAAATGCATAAAAAATGCTAGACCTTAAACAGATTTTTACTGCTTAAAAAATGGATTTTTAGGCAAGACCTGATGAACCTAGAGAGAGAAACAAACAAAGCCAGTCTATCAGAACCATTGTTAAACTTTCAACATAATTAGTATATCCAAACCCTAGGCTGTTTAAACAATTATAAAAAACAGGGATTTTCATGGATAACATGAGGAGCAAGCCAACAGGAAAGAGAACTGATAATTATACATGCATGCAGAGACAAGAAAAGTAAACTAAAACCTCTAGTAATCACATATCTCTAGATACACACCCTTAAAGCAGCCTTACGCAGAGGTGAAGAACGCATGTAAGCCTTCATGAGCCTGAATATTACAATATCAAGGGGTATTTTCACGTCACTGTGATTTCTAATCCAAGGATGGCCTGCAGACAAGAAGTTATGAGCACTTCAAATCAACAAAATTGGAAACCTATCATTTTTATTATCAACGAGGGCACTCACAAAGAGCTTGAGCAGCGGTCATTCTTTTACGTGAATCTTTATTCAACAAGCGTTTTACAAAATCTTTTGCCTCTGAAGACACAGAAGGCCAGGGTGATTCATCAAAACTGGGATCTGCTTTCAGGACTGCCCGAAATATACCAGATTCAGTTCGTGCCCAGAATGGACGACTCCCACAGAGAAGAATATATGCAATCACACCAATGCTCCATACATCAGCTTCTGTACTGTAAGACCTATGCAGAACTTCAGGTGCTACATAATATGCACTTCCCACAATGTCATTAAGCCTTTCATCTGCAAAATAAATAAATAAAAGTTGATAATTTTTCTATACACAGTATTATACTTGATTTGCATATTTAGTATTTATAGCAACTTGATGGAGAGTAACCTGGTTTGACAAAATCTGACAAACCAAAGTCTATGGCCTTCAACCGGGAGCTTTCATCCTTGGATGTAAAAAGGAAATTCTGAGACAATCACACAATAGAGCAACAGTTAGATAAAGACAGGAAAATGAACAATATAGGTCTACAGTGCAACCTAAGCATGTCCCTTCTCAGTAAAAAGGTTAAAAGAAAGAAGGGGCAAGAATCAAAAGGGTAATATTCAACAACTTTTATGTGTCAAGTAACTAGGATTGTTCAGAAGATCCGCTAACAACATGAAAAGTTCACAACTCGTGCAATCTTTCCAGAAACAGTGAGTGAATATCCTCTAACCTCTGGTTTGAGGTCCCGATGAACCACACCTTGAAGATGGAAAAATGAGACAACATTCAAAATCTGTACCATGACAGCCTTTGCATCATCCTCTGAGTACTTTCCACCCCTATCATACAAGGAACGTCTAATATAAGCATCAGCAATGAGCTGCAGAAGAACAACTAAACAAAATAGATTTCTTTCTTCATGTGTGAACGCCTCAAAATCAGAGGTCTAGCAATTTAGAAAACATCAATTACCAAAGAATCACCTGGAAAGTATCCTATCCAAAAGCTCCCCTCCTTCACATAACCTGAAATACAACAAATAAATCATCAAACTCCATTATTCCAGCAAATCACTCAATTAATCATTACTTGGTCCTTCCAAATACATAGTTTATGTGTTACTAAGAACTCTAATAAGCATGAAAGTTTCATTACTTGGTCCTTCCAAATACATAGTTTATTTGTTACTAAGAACTCCAATAAGCATGAAAGTTGATTCCACCAGCAAGAAACAGGAATAAAGATACATAACTTATGAACTAAGATCATATATCTCTACCAAGTAGATTTCCTTCTTTCATTTTGTTACTAAGAACTCTAATAAGCATGAAAGTTGATTCCACCAGCATGAAACCAGAAAAAAGATACATAACTTATGAACTAAGACCATATATCTCTACCAAGTAGATTTCCTTCTTTCGTTCCCCCTTTGCTACCAATGAGCCTCTTGTGCACCCATTTCCACACACACACAGAGGGAGATGTATATACATTATTGAGAGAGAGTCACTGACCGTCTGACCCACACCTTAGAATTTAAGATGGGATGTTTGTATATAATTATATAGTAGGACTCTTAGCACTCAAAAAAAAAAAAAGTAGAACTATTACCATTCAAAACAAATATATATAGTGAAACTCTTCAAGCCAACCCGAGATAAATGGGATAAGCCTAAGAAAATGAAGATGAAGATCTCTTCAACAAAAGCAAGTTCTACACACAAGCAAGTCCAATTTCACACTCTAAAGAAGTTTCTGATGTTCATCCAGCAAAAGGAAATGCTTGGTTGCTATTCTTTGCAGCGACCATTTGGTCTCTATGGAAACGGAGAAATATGGAAACGGAGAAACAACACATGCTTCAACAGCTAGCAGATGTCAACAGGAGGTTATCATATCTATAGTCAGGAAGGCGAGTGATATCGTGGGCCTTGGCCTCACATTCATGTGAATGGATAACAGTGGACCTGAGACTCTAGAGAAATGCTGGATGACAGTAATAGAAGACACTTAACCTCAGACACAAATAACCATCCCTTGGTCACATCATTGCCAACTGGTGAAAACTAAACTTCGATGATAGTGCCCTGGGCTATGATGCCCAGATACAACATGGATACGGCAGGGACACACCATGGATGTGGTAGGGACACGGATATTACATATAAAAAGTTAAGTATCGGATATGATACAACATGATATGTTGCCCATTTTTAAGTATCTGTGCATCATAGGCCCAGGGTAATCAAGGACCCACGGAGATTAATGGGGTAACACGGGATGCTAAAATATCTTTCTGAAACACAGGATAAGAAACATCAATGAAGCTAAATTTCTTGCCATGCTAGTAGGAATGCATGAGGCGTACAACCAGGACCTCTTCCCTCTAGTTGTTGAAGTGACTCGGCATGTGCTGTCAGCTGGGCAAAGGGGGACCCAGATTACCTTGAAAAATAACAGCTTGGATAGACAAGATGAAAGAACTTTTCATGGGCCACTAGGTGTCTTTCTCTCATGTTTTGAGGTGGAGCCAATTCAGCAACAACCTCTTTAGCCAAGGACGGTGTTTCATGCTCTAACTTGCTTATTACAATGTCACACGTCCTTGCTTGGTTTGTTTGTCTTTGTTGGTAGTTAGACTGTTTGTTTTGCAGGCTTGTTGCCCTTCTTAGGCACTACTCCCATAATAGATTGTTGTATTTTATTTTGGTTAAAAACATATATAACATTTTTTCTTAAATTATTAACACATAAAAAAAATCTCTTTGGAATGCATGAACAACACAACAGAAAGGACAGATATTTTGGCTACCAAACCGAAATATTTTGGCTGATTCAGAATTTTGGAAAAATGTTTCTAAGTTACATTTCAGATATACTATATAAAAAAAAGAAGAATACTTTCTAAATGTAAAAAGAATACTCTATATGTAGGAAAATATTAAATAAATATTAAATTCTAAAAGTAACATATAAATTGATACATATAATTTATTCAGCTAAATCAATAATGCAATATGTTATTTCTAAATGGCCAAAATTTGCGATTTTGTCCAAATTTTTCGAAGAATACTAAATTTTAGGGGCTTCTTTTACAATTTTCCTATTATTTTTTATCAATCTAATAGTAGGCCCGCTTATCTCCTGTTAGAGTGAAATTTGGCTATAGGGCCCTATTTTCTAGTGAAATATTGATAAGCCATTTTCCATTATAGTGAAATATAACTTGTGCCCATATATAAGTGGAGCATTTATTTTATTTCAGTTTAGGGTCCAAATTTGGCTAGGCCTATTTATTTCAGTATTGAGTGGCTTGGATTTTCAATGAGGCGGCCCGCACAAAGGTGTTCCACTCCTTCTAAAGGCTTTAGAGGATCCGTACTCAATGGATAAATGGGCCAAGGGTCCTTCACCCCTTTTACCGAGAACTCTACCTGAAATAAAGGAAGAAGAAAGAGGAGAGAGAGAGAGAGAGAGAGAGAGGAAGGCGAGCGACATCAGCTACAGCTACAGCGTCAGGTACTTTCCCCCCTTCTCTCTCCTCCTTCATTCCTTTCTTACTCTCCTTTTTTCCTGCAACCAGCCCTCTTTCTGTCTTTAAAAAAAAAAAAAAAAAAAAATTGGTCGAAATCTGGAATTTTCAGACTGAAATGCCAGATTTCTTTAGATCAAAACAGCCCGAAATCTGGACCGAGCTTTTTAATGGGGTAGTTTGGTACAGTTCCGTTGACTGGTGAACTGAAATTGTTCGGTAGATTCAGCCAAACTAAAGTGAACCCAGTTTCGCAAATATGCTCTATAGACACACAGCTATATGTTCACTAGGACATGCACAAGTTGCACTCCAACTCTATGATAAAACCTGTCCAAATTTGTAACTAGACTATACCTCATCAAGAAACAGGCCATAACTTCTCCAGATTGCTTTAGAATCGCACATCTCAGGTTCATTGGATATGTAAGAATAACGGGCATATTTCAACTGAATTTGGGCCATCTCTGGAAAGGATAAAATTTGACTCCAGCTTCCTATTTTGTAGCCAATTACAACCAAGGCTCCTGTTACTTGCATTATTTAGAGTCTTCACAGCATAAAGATTCTAACAAATCAACTTCTTAATATAACAGGAATGTCAGTAAGCAAAGACTCAGGAAAAAAAAAAAACTTGGACATGCACGTCAAGATTTTATTGGATGGGACTCGGCCAAGTTGGACCGATTCACACCCTAGACTGCGGAAACAGGGGCTGGCAAGGGCCATGGCCTCCCCAAAATTTCTGAAACTCCCCTAAGTTTTAGGAAATTATATTTTTTTTTCACTTAGGGCCCCCGAAAAATTTTCAGAAAAGCCCCTATATATTTTGAAAACTACATGCATTTTTTTATATGTGGCCCTCCCCAGCGGCAGAGCCACATAGGTTTGAGGAGGGGTAATTGCCCCTCAGCTTTTGTTTTATTTGGTTATGCTTGGGGTTTTGGAAAATAAAGTGGGTATATTTGTCATTTTCCACCCTCCTCAAAAAGTTTTGGAGGTAATCTTCTTAGACTAACAGGATGGATACGAGATATGTCTTTCCTACATTGATGATTGTTCTTTACTTCTTTTGGGGTTGGGGGGGGTGTGTTTAGGGTGCATTGATGGCCCATGACTTTCGTACTTTTTCAGTTGTAGTAGTCCTTTCATTTGATTTTTTTTTTTATTTTGCTACATGTTCTTTCATTATTCTTTTCACTAGTTGTCCATGAGTCCTTTCACTTCTTTTTTTCCGACATCTCTTTTGACTTTTCATTGTTCTAGAGAGAGGCTACAATATGGAAGTTGTGATGAATAATGGTAAACATTGTTAGTAATCAATCGATGGAGTTAGAATTTTATATAAATTTTAAAATATATTTGTCAAGATTTTTGATAGAATCAATGGGCTTAGAAGTTTATATAAAATAGATTTATGAAGATTAGTGCTGGAACCAATGGACTTAGAATTTTATACTTGGAGTTTTAGATGGGATGACTTAGAAGTTGTAAGTTACAACATTCACTTGATCAATCATCAAAGCCATACGAGGATCCAATTCTAGTAAAATATAATGATAAACAATTAAAAACAAAACTATAAATCTATAGGATCCAAAATATGAAAACTCGTGGAGGACAATTGTAAAAACTTCTCATTTGAAGAATCAAACGATTGATAGATGTATAACTTTTTATGTTTATGAAATTTTCTATTTTTCAGATATCTTTCATTTTGTGGGGGTTTTTAATTCCTCTTTTTTAATAAAATTTAATTAGTCTCTTATGAAAAAACTGATAAATTTACTTTTCTATTTTCTTTGATTGTTAATAGAAAAATAAATGTGGCCAATTAATTATTGACATTATATTAGTTGACAATCATTGTCCTTCTTGGGAGAAGTTCCTGGATCCACCATTGGCCCTCCCAAGAATTTTTTTTCTACATGGTGCCTGCCCCGAAGGAAGAATGCCTGGGTCTGCCCCTGCCTAGACCCAATAACACTTGAATAATATGAAAAATATATAAAAATAATAATAAACTGAATAAAATATAGTCCTTTGAATTTAAATTTTATGATTTCTTGTGTTCCATTTCTTAATAATAAATTTAAGTTGTTGCAACAGACAGGCACCCAAATTGTGTCTTAGTTGGATGAAAAGTGCTATGGATCTTCAAATTCTTGAATCATTAAAAGAAAAGTGTTTACTCTTCCATAATCAATGTAAAATTTCCGTAAAACCTCCAACAGTCCTACATTTTTTTTAATTAAAAAATAGAAAATGCATGCATTTAGGGCCCAAAATCATTGGAATCAGCTAAGTAGTTGACTCGAGTGGGGACTCAGGATGGCCCCCACAGAGCCTCAGCCGATTTTCAAAACTGCAATGCATGTGGATACCATGTTGTATAAAACTAGGTCTAATTGACTTGTTGGCCATGAGTTGTCCTATAGTCTAGGCACAAGAGGCCTTAGGCAAGATACTGAATCCTACTCTAGAGGATTTTTTGCAAAGTCCTTGCAATGCACTCATTTTAACCATTTCAGGAAGAAAGGGGGTCTCAAAATCGAACTCAAAGAATCATAAGGGGGAAAAAGCGATAACTAATTCAATTTTAAATTGTGGTTGAATTAAAGTTTAAGTTCCAATCTTACTCCATTACTATATACACATTCTCCTGGTCTTCATATGCATCATAAAATTGCACTAGATTGTTATGTCCCGTAAGAGCTCTCAAGATTTTCACCTCCCTTCTGACATCTTCTATGGCGATGGCCGTGCTCATCTGCCAAATTAAAAATACATAACCATTATCAAGACACATTATACAAGTAGTTGAAGTGAAAATAATAACCTTTTTTTTTTTTTTTTTGCATAAAAAGTGATGATTGCATATACCATATGATGCTTCTTTCTGATGATTTGAAATGGTAAACAAACACGTTGCATTCAGATCAACAATTTGAATTATCATGTAAAGGAAGATGTGCAATAAGGAAAGGAATGTTACGAACTTTCATGACAGTGAGCAGATTAATTATATATCCCAAACCAATTTCCTTGCCAACAAAGGAAGATCTGTAAGAATGCAGCCAATAAAACACAGCACGTCTTTTGTTGTATGATGTAATAATTGTACGAGACATGACTCTCAAAATTAGGATTATATTCCAAATTGTCCTAGAGGTCGCATAAATCAAGTCATGAATATCAAGATTTTTCTTTACAAAATGGTTAAATTTTTTTAAAGAATTTAACAACTAGTAAAAAAGGTATTAGATAAGTCTAACCATCCATTTCCATCCATATTATGAACTGGATGGCAAATAACATGATGAAATGGTATCATATGAACATATACCATATGTGCATTCACATGAAGGTATAAAATAAAAAGATAACTAATTCACCATGACCATATTTCCTCCAACACAGTGCTTAACCCTCTCTGCAGAAACAAAAGGGGAAACCTCAATAAAAAAAAAAAAATTATGCAGATTCCAGGGATTGTTCATGGTTTAATGCAACTGATGACTGACTATCAGATTTTTTTGTCAAAATCAACCCAAGGAATGTAAATAGCTTTCTCCTAATGTCCTTAAAGTTATTTTGCATGTAAATATGAAAGCTTTTAAGCAATGTAAGGGAAGAATTATAGAAATAAGAAAACAAATATCAAATTCTTCTGATCAATTCAAGTTAATATTCAATATATATATATATATATCAAATTCTTCCGGTCACTTGTCTGACTTTGGCGGTGAGATTTTCATCAAAAACCATCCAAGTATGTCTAGGATGTTTTGCAAGTAAATATAAAAGAGATCCAGGTATTTAAGGGAAAAGGGGGAAAACATAAAGCACGAATCTCGATGATCTTTCTCCCTCTTAGTCGACTGAAGCTTTGCTGTTTTCTCATTGAAACATCATTAAAATCCCAAACTCCTAATCTCATTAGGTTTTTCT
This sequence comes from Cinnamomum chago, assembly GCA_038049695.1. Classification (NCBI taxonomy): domain Eukaryota; kingdom Viridiplantae; phylum Streptophyta; class Magnoliopsida; order Laurales; family Lauraceae; genus Cinnamomum; species Cinnamomum chago. Next base: position 61,376,284 of record CP142459.1, on the reverse strand, counting down.
ATCCCTAATTATTCTCTTAAAGGTGGAAGTAACCAAAAAACCAAAAAAAGAATGAATATTTGCTAAAAAAAAACATCCTCAGTAAGTATTCTCATGCAACATGATACAATGTATCATATTGTATCATTCATTGTGGAATCTCACAACTTTTCTTAAATGTTATTCATGCTATAGACACAAATCGATATTCCTAGAACTCAGCCTGAGAGATCCAAGGATTTTTAAAACAACAAGGGGCATTCTATTCAATGCACACTTGCTGTTTATTGCTTCAATAACTCAACTTTGTAAATATTCGAAATCGAGTTGTTGCATATCATTGATTCTTCATAGACACTTCCATAAGAAGGTGAGATATAAAGGCATCCTTCAATCCTCGGGTACTGCAGCATATCACGGTCATGCTCGTCATTTCTATTGCCACATGATGAGATAACTTTTCGGCACCATCAGTCCATCACTTTCAACAATTTCTTGACAAGCAAGTTTTGATTAAATTTCAGCAAGCTCGGGCAATCCTCAATTGCTTATCCGGCTACTGGGAATGCATAATAGTCACCCTTGTAGACACAAGTTGGATCTCTCACAATAGGAATTTTTTGTCATTTCTTTTAATTCTCGCACACACAGGTTCTGATTAATATTCAATATTTTCACTGTGCCCCCCCCCCACCCCACCCCCGCCCCCCTCCCTCTCTCTCAAAAGGATTCATTGGCCATTTCTTCCAATTCTCGAACATAGTGGTTCTTATTACTGCTCCCTTTTTTCACCGTGCCACGCACAACATCCCACCATTTGAAAGAAACCAATCCATGCCCAAATATGTCGTTTCAACAAATTAAAGTCTCCCAGATTAACATTCCAAAAGACAAGAGGGGGGAAAAACTCCTACAAACATTCACCAACAAGCCATCAGTACTACAAATTAAAAAAACCCAAAATAAGAAAATTTTTAACATCAAGCCATCAGTTCAACAATTCAAAAAAAATAAAAATAAAAAGAACCCAAAATAATAACATCGAGCCATCAGTTTAACAATTAAAAAAACACCCAAGAAAGAGAAAACTATTTCCCCTGTAAACTTCTAAATCTGTCACATTAAACAGTGACCTAACTGACACCAATGACTAAAAGGAGACAAAACTAAACAAACAAATAACTTGTTCAACCTTGCATTTTAAACATTTAGCATGAATTTCATTTGCAACAACTACTAGTTCTCACATCCAAACACATAAACATAAACATTTCTGCACATATAATATTCAAATCCAACTAAACTCAATGGTAACAAACATTTCCATCTTGACCCATCAACCAAAAGACCAAAAACAGAAGATTTAGTTATTTCAAAAACACAATCAAATAAACAAATGAGAAAGAGAAAGAGAGAACACCTTAGCTTTTGGGATGACCTTAACAGCCACCTGCTGCCCCTTGAGCTCCCCTTTCTTGAACTTGGCAGAACAAGTATACCCAAAATGCCCTCTCCCCACCTCATCCCCCATCTCATACTTGCTCTCCAAATTCTTCGAAAACCCGAATCTCTTATCCAGCCCTCCGAGCCCCCCCCGGGCCTCGCTCCCCTCCGGTATCGCAGCCTCGTTCGGCTTCACCGACCCTTGTCTCCGGGCCAGCACCGCCCGTATGTGCTTCGCCGGCGACGGCGGCGGGAAGGGGCGCTTGAAGAACCTCCTGGGAGTGGAGTTGGAGCTCGAATTGAGAGCGGGAGACTTCTTAGAGAAGAAATGGTGGGCTGGGCTGGGGCTGTAGAAGGGGAAGAAAGGCGATCTCTTTCCGATCTCTTGTGGGTCCTTCTCCGGCTGCTGCTTCCGCTCGATTTCGCCATTAGAAGGAGCTGAGGGGGGATTTTCGTCTGGGTTTTCGGCTCTGGGTTTGGGTTCTTCTTCTCTGCTCGGAATGGAGAGATTGCTGGGTTTTGTCGAGGGTTTGGAGCTGCAGAGTCCCATTTTTCACAAAGAACTTCAAATGCCAGTCCAAGGCATTTGTCAGCAGCAACTTCTACTTCTACTTCTTCTTCTTCGTCTTCTTCTGCTGCTTCTTCTTCTTCTTGTTTGTTGTGTATGGTTTCGAGAATCGATCGGATTTCTCTTACTTTGATTCTCGTTCTTTGGCTTTTCTGAGCTCTCTTTTTTTTAATGGAGGGGGAGCTTTTTTTTAATGGAGAGGGAGGACTAAGGAGAGAGAGAACGGAAAGAGAGACCTGATAAAAATAAATGGGCAGATCTACATCTTGCCCCTTGTTCTTTTTAATATTTACATACAACTAACTCCCTTTTGAATTTTGCATGTTACAACATGTTTTCCCTGGAGAATATCAATTTAGTACTTTCGTTTGTGGTTAAAGGCAGCTTAAACTGAAACTATTGACCAAAGTTTATCTAAGTTGGCCAATTTAGTTATTAAGCATAATATTAATTCTTGTAGTGAATGTACTTATGGTTGAGTGCTGTTGGCATCTTCGTTTGACACATTCTTGGATTCTCAAATTAAAGAATAATTATCAGTAGTATCTTGGCATGACAAACAAAAAAAAAAAAGATCACGCTCTTATCTAATTTTAACCTAATCTTGAAACTCCTACGAAAATCATACATAAAATATATACACCTTTACATTAATATGCCATGTTGAGCTCAGGCCTGAACCATGGGTGCAATCCATGAGCCTATTTATAGAGCCTAAACCTAATCTTATGCAGCAACAAGTTCCCTTGGCCAATCGTGGAACCAAGAAATTTGCCTTGAAGCACGGCTAATGTAACAAAAGCATAAATTTCTAATAACATTTTGGGTTTTCCAAAGTTTTGGGGGAGGGAAGGAGGAAGGGAAGTCCACCCTTGTTATGCCCTTTGATGTACATTATTAGGTCATTCTCTAATCGCTAAACTTTTAGAGTTAGTGGTCGTCGACATTTCAAATCTCCAACTTTTTTCACATGAGCAAAGGATATGGGGTGAAAAAGGAAAGGGCATGAAAGGATTTTTTTTTTTTTTTTTTCCTTATGTTAGTGGGCTCCATAACCTCTAAGGACACGTTTGTGTGGTTATGTTTTCATGAAAAATGTGTGAAAAATCATACTGTTCCTCACAGTGAGAATTCCTCATCTCTAGTATAGCTGCTTTTCAATGAGGAAAAGCATGAGAAATAACTAATAACATTTTTCGTGAAAAAGCAGTCACACCAAATATAGATTTTATTATAGCATGTAAAATACATTTTTCATGGAAAATCATTTCCACAAATGTGCCCTTTGACTTCTTAAAAAAGGAATTAGTTGGTCTCAAACACATTGAATGATTTCGATCATGAATCAGGGCTCATAAAATATATAGATAATTAGAAATTAATATTAAATTATTTTCAAAATCCTGCATGTTGGGTATATAAAAGTAGTTTCGAATGGTATCACACTTGGAGAATTAGAAACTCTTTCCTACATGAATTTCTCTCAATTCCAAATATAATAAACAGGCCTCCTTAGACAAATTAGGAATACGATAAGAATTCAGTACTTTAGTTTAAATCATTCTAATCAATGTGAATCACTAAATTTACCATAAGCTAACATTAGATAAGAATTGTTTTTTCTCCTTTCCAAATAAAAATAAAAATAAATAAATAAACAACTAACTACTTTCTATCATTATAACTGAAAGATCAAGTTTGACGGTCAATCAACATCAAGGTGGCTAACCAATTTAAAAAGGAAAAAAGACTAAGAGGAGTTGTTTGTGAAAAAAATTATCAAAACAGCGGTAGTATTTATGTCACTTGAAAAGGCAGTTGGTCATTTTGTAAAATTTCCAAACAAACTTGAGAGATGGAGGTGGAAAGGGAAACGACGAGAGATTCGCTTTTTTTCCCTTTGCCCTGTGCCTTGTTCCAGCCAAAGGTGGCCCACATCAATGTGCAGAAATTCCAGACTGTGCAAAGCTTCTTTCCTGGTGTGGTGGCATTTGAATTCTCATAATAAAGGGTGGGGCTACGTTGGCTGCTAAAGGGTTCATTCATTTTGGATAACAGTAGACCGAAGTTGCAGGTAAGTTCCAACCCATTTTGATTAAGTGCAGGACTAATCACAAAAAAGTTTAGGGTTTCGAACCCGTTTGCATAGGATCCTTGGACTTTCACTTCTTTTTTGAAGAATTTTATTTTATTTTATTCATTCCTTCTTTGAAACTTGAAAGTGTTATTTTTAGAATCATAGAAAATTGAGCTCTTCTTTGTGCTTTTCCTAATAGAAAAGAGGTTGTATTAAACAATGAGAAATTCTTCGCCTTTTTCTACTTCTGGAAAACATGGCTGCACAAATGTATCTTAAAGAAAAAAGAAACTTTGACATTAAAACAAGCCGTATGCAAATTAAAAAAAAAAAGGTTAGTAGGTCTAGCTAAATGTAAATTTAGGTGATATTCATTCCTAAGTTGTAGTTCAATAGATAGGGACATGTGCATGTGCGTAAAGGTGCATGAGTTGGAATCCCCACTGTTACAAAATAATAATAATAATAATAATAATAATAATAATAACAACAACAAGTATTCACTTTTTTTTTTTTTTTTTGTAGATCTAATTAACTCACCTAAAAGTATGTATTTTTATGGCACGCTTGATAACACTAGAATAGTAATTCTTCATTGAGGATTGGTATAGCTAAAGATTTTACATTGTTTATATACGCATCGACCTATATATAGCTGGAAGATTGATATAGGTATGTAAACTAAGTAAAAAAGAGGATTTCAAAATCCTACGATGATGGATCGAACTTATAATTCTCTGAACATAAAGATTTTTTATTGCTACAAGAGGGAACAGACTTAAAAATCCTCAAAAATGAAGATTTCCAGAAGGCCAAAAATCTTTAGGGATTTACGGTTACCAAATGTGGGTCTTCCAAGTAAAATAGAGACAAGGAATATTCTAGGATTTGAGTGTCAAACGTGATCTTATTGTTCATTTATTTTCATCGAATTGAATATAATAGAATTTATAGTCAAATCAGCTCTAACAAAAGATTATTAAAGAGTTCAATCATCAAAGATATAAGGTGATAGTTAGGTATTCATTTTTAATTACCCGTGTTATTTTCATTATTTTTTTTATTAAAGAAGAATTTCTTTTGGGTTATTTTTTAATATGCATCTTTATTCCTTCGTTTTTTAATCACATCTAAGGGTGTGTTTGTGCGCATCCACGGAAGAGGAAACGATGCTTTCCTCTTCCGCGGAAAACAAATCCGACCTGTACAGGTCGGAAATGCAATTCAAGGCTTGCGGAGAAAATCAGCACAAAAAAGTAAAAAATACATCCTTTCACCTGCTGCAGCAAACGTGAGAACGAGTCATCGGAAATCCCGGCGCCTGGTCGGCAAGTGGTTTCCACTGAAACCTGCTCTGCACAAACAAACAGAGCCTAAAAGTGCAAGTATTAGAATTACATAAAATGACCGGGACCTTATTGATAAAATCTAATAACCATCACTAACGAACTTCGACAGGGTTGAAGCCAAAAACAAATTTCTTCGTGTGGATAGAGTGGGACCACGGAGTAAATCTCATTGACCAAGATTTTTCAATTTTCAATTGCAAACCGTGTATTCGTTTTCCTTTGTGGTCCCTGTTCTACTGTAGAGTACCATTTGACTACTTTTACTATCTTACATACTAATATGTTCACAATCTCTTTTTATTTTCTAAGATCAAATTATCTTACAAAATTTGGTTGCCCGGGCTAGAGAATTGGCTAGAATCGTGGGTTTGCCTCTTAATTACATGATATAAGTGGTGCCGGGTCATTTTGCGTACCTCTAAAGGCTAGTTCTGGCTCGTTAGAATCGGAAGGTGCACGAAGGCTGAGTAGGCGAAGGATTAAAGATATATATTTCTTACAAAATCAGAGCATAAAATATAATAATTGATTGCTAGTAAATGGCTAGTGGAAAAGAAAATTGTAGTAAAATCAAGATGGGGGAGATCACCTAGTCTATATAATATCTGCTGTCCTTCCATCAACAAAGAGCATTTAATTGGGACATGTTCCTCAGTCCTCAATGATCTGCTTCCTAAGCAATTTTGATATCAAATCTACCATTTTGTTGGGTGAACTGGTAGAACTGACTATCTCCCAATAAATAGTACACATCACATTTTAGTGTTAATACAAAAGATCAATGCTTCGAGGGGCAGCATTGAGTATTGTTCAATAGTCCCTACAGGCAATAGATAATGACAAATGAAACAAGACATGACATCTCCCATAACCTTTGGGGCCTTGGGGCCGCTCCCCTACTCTCTCATGAGAAATGACTTCTTAGAGCATCACAAAAAAATATAAAGTATAGGAAGCGACAAATAATAAAAATAATTTTTTTCTACAAAAACGGTATTACATAAATGTATAATAAGGGAAAGCTGTGTTTTTATTGCTATATAATTATTTAAGATCAAATATAAAATCTTTATTTTTATCTCCAGGCAATTATAATATATTAAAGCCAAGGATTTTAGCTTTAATTTTGATTGTGAGTTTGTGATTTTGACAGTGAGTTATTCTTTTCTTTTCGAATTTTATCAGTTTTTCTCTCCACTTATCACATGCAACCAAACTGCCTTATCTCTTTACCAAAAAACACCTTTACTCCCCACTTTTCTATTTTTGCAATTACTCCTTTTCTACCAAACTCTACCATTTCCTTTCTATGCTAATTCTGATCTTTCATTTCTATGCAATTAGCTCTTTGATTACATAAATAGGTAATCTCATAATATATTTTTTTTCTTTAGCTTTCTTTCTAAAACTAATAGATATTTTTTAATGCATGAATATTAAATTGTAATGTTGGCCATACCTACAATGAGCACGGGTTTTTATGCCAGTGGTTGATTAGTCTCGGAAAGCGGAATGCATGCAATAAATCAGTAGGTTGTATTAAAAGAAAGAAAAAAATTCAAGCATTACCAGCACCAATTAACAACTTAGATGTTGAAGGCTTTGGTATGGTCAACATTAAATAGATGTAGGTCGGCCACTCCATTGTGATTAAGAGTGTTAACAATAGCAGTGTGTGGGAGATTATAACTTACTTAATAATCGAATAGGCAAAAGAAGATGAATGATTATGACACTTGACAAGAAGAATTACAAGAATCACAACAAAATAAAACCACCCATTCTATTTCTAGTAGCTTGAAGTGGAACAATGGGAACCACAAAATCATATGGGATCCGATAAAGACATGAAGTTAAGAGGGTTGACAAAGTATGGATAGGTTAGGCATGATGGCCATGTATAAATTAATACATAAGTGAAATAGTCCTAAGGAGAAATGATCATGTGCTGGTGTGTTACACGTTACACCACGTATTTGATCAAACCTACTTATATCAAGTGCCTAACACTGACCTACAGTTATTTCACATGGAATGTATATAACCCAGATCTAGCTTTGAGTATGTATTCAAAGCTAGATCTCCAAATTCGATTTGGGCTATATCACTCGCTAATAGTATGATTAATTCGGTTCAAAATGGATAGACACCCATATCCATTTATGTCTCATGTTCTAACTCATCTTCCTTGATATGGGGAACGAGATTTCGAGAATGCAATTATTTTGTTTAGTGACACAACTTATAACCCTTCTCCTAGACAGTCATCCTTTGGTTTTACAATATTTCATAATGGTTCTCTTGTTGTTGTAGGTGCTGTCAAAAGACTAAGAACCTGTTGGGAAGTCTCATATCCCACATCACTTAAGTAATTGGCTTGTCATGTCTTAATATATACCGGTATGGGCCTTCCACCTATCAGCTTAAGTTTTTTGGTTGTGTATGGTTTTTTACATGGTATTAGAGTGGATTTCGATCCCGTTATTCTTGTGTAGCCTACGTAACAGGCCCGTCCAAGAAATATGTTGGGCCGCAGTCCCTACATCGCCTAAGTAATAGGCCCTTCCACCTATTAGCTTTTGGGTTAGGTTTATTAGAGAACCTTGTCCGCTAAAGAGATTGAAATGAGGCGGACTCTTCTCGCACTAAAGGCGGTAAGAGGATGGTGGTTTTGACAGACGGGCCACATGATTTTTTAACACTATGGGTGATATTCACTCGTAGATTGGTATACTGCAGATTACATGATCAAGTCACTCATCCAAACATTGTGATTTGAATAGTCTCATTTCAACAGTCAATTGGACACATTTTCATCCACTGGAGGAAGAATCCATCAAGTAGTTACCATTGAGAATAGTGCGGAGATCTTTTGGAAATACACTATGACTTTTGCAGTGTATATGGATACCTGTCTCATTTGGCTTTAATTTCTTTCCATTCTAAGCACTTGACTAAGCTCTACCATGATGTCAATATGATGTAAGAAGTAAAAAAATTAAAAATATATATATATAGATAAAAGAAATTAATATTAATTTACATACAGTTGCAGCAGCAGCACCAGTGGACCCCACTTTACATGCTCATAATAGGCGATGATGATAGAAATCGATTAATATCTGGTCATTGATTTAGGGATTCTACTTTGATGGTTGCTCTGTCAGCAGCACTGTAGATGTTGCTGAAATGCAGAATGATGCACTCTTTAGCCCCCCGTGCAGTTTACATTCTGGAATGCAGTGCATGATGACACATTCAGTGGACAGCCCTAAATTATGTACCTGTTGGCCCCCACACCATCAACTCATGGGCCCCACACCTGATCCTCTATCTGCTTTACAAAATTACAATCATCCTTAGGCCCCAGTTCCTTATCAGATCCAGTGTAAATTTTATGAGAGTAGGCCATCCATTCCTGTGTGAATCCAATAGGCCTCAGATATCTATGAGACTGGAAAGTGGAAAGTGGCTTCATTGTTGTAAACTCAGTTTTGATTCGACCGCATCAAGGTGAGTCGACTCGACTCGGTGGGTCGCCAGATCGAGTGAAACTGAGTATTTAATCAAACTAATCTGAGTACTCAACTCAACTCGGTGACCTCCGAGTCAAGTTGAGTTGAGCAACTTGTTCATCAGTGTCTCTAATGCATCAACTTTTTGCTTCCTCAATATCTCTTGGTTCTGTAAATTGGAGGGTCCACCACAACCACATGGTACCACATGGTACCTTCTGAAATGCTGGGGGCTCTGGAATTTGGGATGGACTACCATGTGCATCCGCCACACTTCATGCATGGAATACATGAACATCAATCAAGATTGACCAACCAATCGTGGGCCACACATGGATTGGGTAAAATTGACTGTTCATCAGATAGGGGTCGAGTAGATAATTATTAATTAGGAAGCTACAGTGGGTTGATTTAAAAATTAAGAAAGACGGAGGAACCAATGTTTGGTCCACCATTGAATTTAATTAGTGTGATTTTTGGGCCATGTTCCATCCAAAATAGGACCACAAATTGAATGGTCAGGATCAGATATTCTTTTTTTTTTTTTTATAGTGATTTTATGGGAGAGGCCTGACACCAAAAAAAGAGAGAGAATTGTGCAAATATGGTGGTACCTAGCTAGCTAGTGTATGGATATATAATATTGAAGGGATTTTTTTAGGAGGAAAATAAAATATTTTCTACAATTTTCTTAGTTTAACAGCAGGAAAATCAAAGTCAGAGGCAGGTAATGGATCAGAAATCTCTTTCCACAGCTCTATCATTTGTGGTTTTGGGTGGGTACCCCACTAAATGCATGCAATTATATAATACACTAAACCCCTTCTCTGCCTCTCTCTCCCTCTCTCTCATTAGTCATTATTCTTGTGCTCTTGAATACATCACCCGCAAAGAAACACTCAAAATCATTATTCTTGACTTTGAGAGCACCAAATTTGACCACAATAAACAAGGCAATGTACACTAATCAAGGTGTTTTCTGTTCATTGTTGGGAAAACAGAAATGGATCCCTTCCTTTCAAAGAAAAGCTTAGGAACAATAAAGAAAAGGTTGAGGGAGACTCCAACTACTTGAAAACCACTACCACCCACAAAAGTTGTCGACTGCCTTTTGGGAGACCCCACACCGGGATGCACGAACACCCACTGCACACATGTGTACTCCACCCAAATCACACATGTGCACACTCATACTTTCTCTCTCAAAACCATGGAGTATCTGCTAAAAAGAATGGACTGCATGAGTCTGTATGGGTTCGGCTCTTTGGGCTCACCTGGGCCCCACTATTCCCCTTTACATTGGCCACATTTTGTGAAGTGACACCGGCTCCAATTTGACACTCATCTGACCTTCACTTCTTATTGAACCAAATCTCAAAAGTACATAAATTAAAAACCATCATGCTATGAAATTGTTAAATACACGTTAGGACAATCTAATGAAGCTGATTTTTGCATGGTCATTATACACACACGTGTGTGCTTTTGTGGGAACTCATTGCAACCCTCCTTTTTTACTCAAGCTTGGAACCAACATAAAAACTGACGAATGGTCTTTAAATATAATGAGACCTTTTCGTAAGGGGCATGCATCAAGGTGGGCTCCATGAGCTGTACTTCATATGAACGGTATGTATTCCCCCATAAATAGAAGATTCACATGAGGGGATTTAAGCTTTGCTTGGACTCTCTTAACCCTACTTAACGTTGATAGAGAACAAAATGAATTTTCCCACTAAGAATGAGACCACTTTGAACAGGTTCTAGATCAGTCTATGTGAGCTGAACCGAATCTCACTGATACTAATTGGTTCCTGCAAGTCAAAGTATCTAAAAAAACAAGGAGTCCCTACGGATTTAGAATATTGAAATTGTCTTTGCTGCCTTTTCTCTCTTTTCTTGAAGTTTACCAACACCATTCTTTTCTCTTGCAACTTGAGTTGATAAATGACCAAAACTTCATTCTTAATGATTTCTACTGCAGTTTAGTCATAGATAATTGTTTGTCAAGTTTTCAGCTTCAGGTATGACGAGGAGCCCTCCATGTCAACCATGAGAAAAGAGGGATTAGAATGGTGTAAATATGGGACTCCCTAATCATCTTTAGCCCTTAATTTGTACGTCTCTCATAACCAGAAAAGTAATATAGTCTCTAAATGAAGTGCATATCTTTCCTATACATATCTTTTTCTTTCTTTTTATTATTCATCTAACCTTGGGCTTATTTGTTAGCATAAACTACATAAAAATTGTATACATTGAATTTTCTGGTGAAATAAGCTCCACCGAATGATTATCAAATATGTGAGGGGTGAATCACGTTAAGTGAAGAGTGAAGGAAAGGCGTAGATGAAACCTTAACCTTCCTAAGAATTGGATTACTAGGGTGTTGGCTGGGTACTTATTTCTCATCTTTCATTTGCTCAAGCTCCATTAAAGTGGGCGTTATTTGGTCGTCATTTTATGAAATCCACTTTTAGTTCTTCATTTTATATTGCTTACAGACGCACGTACAATCATAGTGGTTCAATTACGTGAGACAAACAAGCCTAAGGAAATGTTTATTTTTCAAGAGGTAAACTAAAATTTGTAGAAAAGTAATCTCAATGGTCTTTAATAATTTTCTCCCTTACTCATATTTGTTTGGTTGCAATAAGATGGAAAGTAATGTTATAGTGGCCAAATTAAAGATTTTACTTTTAGTTTCGCAATTGACAAAAAAAATTTCTCCATAAACACAAGCAAACTAATCAATTTACCTACCGAACTTCTCTTCTCACTTCAAATTACTTTATCACATGAAAATAAATGCACTTTCCCTTTAATGGAAAATATACTTCTCCTAGACGCAACCATTCCCTTTCTCATTTATTTAACATTTAGTTTACATTGCTTTTTCGGTACATTATTCAAACATTCCCTAAAAGATACGATGAGTGTCAAATAAGGGTGAGTGTTAATTCATAGATAGTAAGTGGAAAGGTCTAGCATTTATCGTCACTCATGGGTAAGCCAGATGGCTCTTATCAGCCCATTTGTTATATATATATATATATATATATTTATAGAGAGAGAGAGATATCCCCACCTGTGCAGTAGCTTGGCTCTACTTAGAGTAGAAGCAAGCCCACATCTTTCTGTCCAGAAAGCTTTAGCACGTACGACTATGCAAGAATTTATGTGGAATGAGAAACATGACTTGTAAAGCACAGAAACAACCAACCTAATTGAATTCCTTTTGTCACCTTTCAGTTATGCTGATAAAGAGAGCATTGTCATTTGCCATGCAAGCACATGGGTGCGTGTGGCATGATCCTAAAACACATTAGAAAATACAACAACAATGAAGAAACAAGACAAAAGAAAGGGAAAGAGAGAAAAAAACAACAAAGCTGACTCTTTTACTCCTGTAACCATCTTAAAGCCAAGGAGAAGCCAGCAATATAAAATCTCCTGCTGATGCATTGGCTATTGCCAGACAAAGCAAACAAACCCGTCCTCCCCATATTTTATTTTGATTCTAGAAGTGCAAGTTGAAAAGCAGAAATTACACACATCTGATACAAGACATCTCTCAGAATCCCTATAGTAAAATGAGAATCATCACCAAGCAATCTAGTGAGACTAAATAATCAACATGGCCCCCTTGAGATTACTAAATGATAGATGATCTAACAAATGACTTTTTTTTTAGGAGAAAATGTTTTTTATACTTTTAAGCAAAAAATAATGGATAAGAAGCACTTGAACTTGAACTCACACATATGCCTGTGACAGAGACTTCCAGCTGTGCTGTTTATGGCCAGGCAGAGTTCGCATAATACATGCATCTTGAAGTCTATATATAGTGGGGGATTATCTCTGTAATTTTCAAGCATTTCCTTTTCATGCACAGGCAACTTCACATATTGTAAAATGACAGAAGGAGAATATACAATACTCAACCTGTAAGATGAACAGTTTGATTGAATTTTTTATCCTCTTTGAACTGTTGGTATGATGCAATTAATGGATGGTGTGTATGCTAGGCAGCAGATAATCTCACACTTGGTAAATTCTTGCCCTTAAATTTTTTATTTGTTTTTGCTAAACGAAGGTAGTTTTTGGGTCAAGTGTGATGGTAGATTAGCTTTGCATACACCATTCATGATGGGGTGGATCATGTTAAATTGTCAAAGGCCTGGATGTCTGATAATATTCTTGAAAGTAAAAGCAATACTAAGAAATCAAAATTACGTTTAACACATCATCACAATATTCACCTTATCCCATCTATCTTGGGTTGGCTTTGCTAGTTCAAAATTTTCATTCAATGTTATTTACAAACTAACTAGCATACAACCAACACGCAGCATGAACTATGCAATTGGGTCGTTTGCCTTTCGTGCATGGTATAAGAAAATGGGTTTTACATGTGTAAATAGCTCATATGTAATTATCACATATGCAAATGTTATACATATGAAACACATCGCTATGTTTATCAAAATCACCATTTTCACACGAGTAAATGAGTACATCCAGTAATTTTAGATGCATTTAGAGTTTTTGGATGTTTTTCATAAAATTTTCAAAATCATTAAGAATTAAGATATGAGATCATGTGTCTTGATCTATACCATTAATATGAGGACATTGAATGGTTCAAATTATAAACCGGGGGCCACAAAAGTGCAAAAATTAGATTTTTTTCACTTTTTCAGAAATTAATCAAAATCAATGAAGATTTTTTACTTTTTCATAAATTACTCAAAATGTATGAAGACTTAAGAATTAAGATAGTCAGCTTTAAGGTCTTCTTAGAGCTTATTGGATCAATAAACAAATTAAATGGTTTAAATTACAAATATGGAGCCCATATAAATGAAAAAAAAATAAATAAAGGCGATTAATGAGGTCCACAAGAGAAAAACCAGTGTGTTTTGGACTGTACTAGCAGCTTTTTTCAAGAGGGGAGTGATTCACCATAACATGTGTAGGAGAGAAATTTTTTGTGTATAGATAGCCTTATTTGCATACCATATTCACACCTCATTTACTATGCCAATAAACATGACAATGCAATAATCATTACGCATGTGAATTATTTACAAATGCAATTGTGGAAACAAACATGACACTGCACGCATGTGAATCATTTACAAATATAAATGAGAGCAAACAAATCACCCCTAATGCATCCACCAAAAAATGTAAATTCTTTGAAAATTAAAGTTGTCTTGCATTCTTGATCATCATCAAGCTGGAAAACAATAAGGATCTAAGAAAATCATCATCAAAGCATTGTCTCAACTATATTTGAGTCGATTACATGAATTCTATCGCTCCTTTTGAATCTATCCTTAGCCAAATCCTTATATAAGTTACATTTCTTCAGGTCATCCAAACTTACAGTTGCATCCACGGCCTCTTCAGCCTACCCTCTTCCCCTTGGAGGGCCCTCAACGTCCATTGAAAAACTTTTCATCACCGACACCATTGTTGGTCTGTATTGGATAAATCCAAATCATCTCAAACAAATTTCTTTTATTTTTATCATCTATTAGTATTACCTCTAAATGCTCTCGAAAATGCTCATTTTTTTTGTTCTATCATTCACCTCAACATTCTCATCTCCACTACACTAAGGGCCTATGTCTTCACACTAATTATTTAAAAATGAAAACCAAAGGTGAATTTTAAAAAAATGAGCATCAAATTGCTTTTCCTCTTATGGAAATAAAATCAACCGAAGATGAGCACATTTTCCTCTTATTTTATTTCCATAACCGGAATTATGCCCATTTTTTAAAATTCACCATTGGTCTTCATTTTAAACTACTTATTGCATAAATCATATAAATTCAATTCCAATGTATTCTAATGCAAACAAATAGACCCTAATTCTTTGCATGTGTTGTTTTTTTATTGGCCAACATCTTGCTCCAAAGGTCATATAGTTTAATTGTCATTCTGTAAAATTTTCTCTTCAATCTTATAGACATGCGTTGATCACAAATCACTCTCAAAGTAAGTAAATAATCCATATTTTGGCTTAATAACAGTATTTTTTAAGTGCAAACAAAATACTCAAAGAAACAAACAGTCATAGCTAACCCTGCTTCACCTTCAACCATTGAAATATCTATAGATTTTTGTTCCCAAGCTTTTGTATTTACTTAACAGTGATAAGAAGAATTCATGGTCAATGTCAAACAATTTCTGATTGTAAATATTAAATTATATAAAAAAAATTAACCAGAACAAAAAAGAAAAGAAAAGGGGCTGAGACTGTTTACTGTAATATATTTTTTTCCTTCTTTCTTTATTCATGTCGTTTAAAACATTCAAACTCACTTTGTGGATGAAATGATATAGCCAGCACAAATAGTTCACTCTTTAAGTGGATCATCAATTGCCGCATTGCACAAAAATTTACAGCAGACATTCATTAGATGCACGACAGAGGTATAAAAAAAAATCTAAAAACCAGGTACGCCCTGCCCTGCCCTGCCCTGTATATTAATAGGGATTCTTATTGAGTTTCTAGTCATAACTAATGCAATGCACCCACATCTGCAAAATAAAACTCATTAATTGTGTCAAAAAGTTGGAAGATAGGAGTAAACAGACATAAATCAAAGACAAATCGTTTTATCATGTCCCTGTATATGAACAACTGTATTTCTCTTCAATGAAACTCGTATTTGCTAAATGCATCTTGGCTCTTCATTTGGCATCTTCATCAGTATAGAACTTGCTTCTTTTCTTTTCTTTCTTTTTAGGAATCCTATAGCCCAAAATATTTGGTCAATCGACATTGTCAATTCCTATCGGCGTGATTTCATCAGCCACTTCGAAATGCCCAACCATTCGAGCAAAGAAAATCATCTGCTGCTCCAGAGTGAATTTGATGTTCTCAGCCTGTGAAATGCCATAATTCAGCCTCCATATCCCCACGTAATAAACATTTGCTAGATGAGAAATGAGAATTGCAAAATGCATATACCTTGCGAAACCCATGTTGCTCTCCTTCAAACTCCACAAGAGCAACAGGCAGCCCTTTCTTTTTCAAGGCAAGATAAATTTTACGAGCTTGATCCGGTGGCACCACCTGTGAGATAGTTTACAATCATTTAAGCTTTTCTTATAAGCCAGATTTTCAAACACAAAGGTTCTTGGAAAATTGGGCTGACGTGGGACATATTGCCACTTTATCAGGTGTTGCCGCTTTAGAAGGCAACACGCAAAATACAACTTACTGGACAGGGTTCACGATAGTTGGGTAACCACCTACAAATGACAACATCAGCTTGGCTTCCCAATACCTTTGGTTTCAGGGCTTATACATGAAAAGAAAGCTTTGGAGTTGAAAGTAATTATCAGCAACTCAGCATTTAGTTAAATCCATCCTTGATTCAGTGTGCAAATGTGCAAATGGGCTTCGTGAAACTCAATTAACTTGACTTGCTAATAGGTTTTAGCTTCAACCATAAATGCCAACAATTTATTTAGAAGCAAATGTCTGTATCCACAAGCGCTGATAATCATATGCTATCTAATGTTCTCTCCATTGCTCGTGAAATGGTAAGTCAAGAAAAAGCCATCCTCTGAACCAACCTTCTACTTTTCTTTTTGGAAATTAAGAGTATTTGAAGGACAAAAGTTGAGGTCGCTGATAGGCATACCTTGTCTTCTAATCCTTGGAATAGAATAACAGGGCAAGAAAATTTATCAACAAAGTTGATCGGTGACCTCTCAAAATAAGACCTTTCATTCCCTGTAATACGTGAAAAACAAGGACCTCGCCAGTCAATATTAGATAAAACAAACTAAAAACTGACACAGGTTTTCTGTTCAGTAACTACTTACCAACAAGATTATCAATATAACAAGATTCAAATTTATGGGTCTCTGCTTTCATTGCTGACAAGTCGGCAACCTGTGCAAACAACAGCAAAAGGGAGTGGCCTGTAAGACTTGTGTAGTTTTATCTCAGTTCTACTAAAAAATACAGATAATCTGCCTGGCCTATAAGACTTATGTAGTTTTATCTCAGTTCAGTTGCATTACTAAATGCAGATAATCTGCCTTTGCACCAAAAATGAATCTGAGTTCACAATCAGAGCAAAATGAAATAATTTTTTACACTTCATGTTAGGTACCTCGCTATTCCTCTCCCTACGCAAACCATAATAAGTTGCCATTAGCAATGAAAAGTAATCAGCTGAAAGCTGAAAGTGTTATTAGCAATGAAAGTAATCAACTGAATGCTGAACACGAACAATCTCCCACAATCATCTCCTAGTTCAAGTAAACCTTTCTTGTCATACAACAACATTGAGGGGCACTTTGTGTTGTTAGCAAGATCCAGTCACTCCCCTGAAGGCAATTTCTTTTATAATGGGCTAGATAGAATGAGTGTATACAACAAGGTTCTCTTCTAACCACTACAAATTTAAATCAACTGAAACATATTCTGATATCTTACTTCTTCCTTCTTTTTTTTTTGAAGGGTTACAAAATTTTGTTAGAAAGTTGACCGACATAGGAGAGAAACATTGAAAAGCTACAAATACAAATCCATCCAAAAAGAAAACAAGCAACACCTAGAAAAAACTCTACACCACTAAAACAGCATAGAGGAACCCGAAACTGTAATAATAGCTGGACGCCCGACGCCCTCCTTGTCAAGAAAGTAAGCCATTGAATTAGCGCGGTGTTGGCATGAACAAAGGAGACTTGAAGCTAGGGCTGCACAGAACCGGACCGCAGACCGGACCGGACCGCAAAACCGGACCGGACCGGATCGGATTTGTGGTCTAAAGACCATAAATCCGGACCGGACCGGACCGGATTTGAAAAACCGGTTATATCCGGTCCGGTCCGGTCCAGACCTTTTAAAAACCGGTCTGGACCGGACTGGACCGGACCGGACCGGATTATATATATATATATTTTTAATACAAAATTCCTAAGTCATGTCAAATAGAGTGTGATGTTTTAGTAGATCCATGGTGCCCTTGCCAAGGGTCTGTTGACTGTAGAAACAACCAATTCTGCTAGTGATGAAGAGTAACAGTGTTTTGTTATTGCTTGAAATGCATTCAGATGCTCCCTAAATGCTATCAAATAGGTATTATTGAGAGAATGCAAACAAAGCATTGTCTGCCTCTTATCCTAGTAGAAGTTGGAATGGCTGATGGTGCCTCAATGGAACACTTATCAGGAGGGACGCATTTAGAAAAGAGAGATCATATGCTTTGAATAATTGAGCTTTTCTTGTTCATTGATGGTTGATGTCAACAATATCTTTTTCCATCAATATTCGAGTCAATAATGAGTTTTGAGATTTTACATTTTGGTTGATCGAGGCTGTAATGTGGACCATCTATCAATTTGAGTCCAGTGGATTGGATAAATTGCCAGAGCACAACAATCCTCAGTTTGGTTTTCCCTAAAGAGGGACACATACATTAAAATACGTCATAGACTCTGATTTTACATTAACAATCTTCTCCATATTTTACATCGACTGATTTTACAACGTGTCAGTTGTGGCTATACATTTCATTTATTGCCGTATTTGTTTACATATATTTATGTTGGTCGTCTTAATATAGAGACTAATAATGCTAATGATCCAACAATTTCATCAAAATTTTGCTCAGAAAAAAATAACATAAAAGCTCAGAAAAAAAAAAAAAAAAAAAAAAAAAAAAGAAACCGGTCTGGACCACTTAGACCGGACCGGACCACTTATAAGTGGTCCGGTCCGGTCCTCACATTTAAGTCGGACCGGAAATCCAGTCGGACCGGATTCCGGTCCAAAAACCGGACCGGAAATGCGGTTGGGCAGCCCTACTTGAAGCTTGGAAGGTAACAGGAGCACTGCCTCGGTAATGTTGACCATATGCCATGGGAAGGCCTAGCAACAACCAAAGCCCAATGAATAAGACAAAAGGAATTTCATTCCACAATGATATTGGTCAAGCCCAACCTTATGAATTTCCAAAGACCAGTTGTCAAGGCAACCATTTCACCAATCTTAGACCAGTTGGGCCAAAGAAATCAAATATGCATCTATTCATATTATCCCTAATAAGGCCTCCAACCCCCGAAGGACCCGGGTTATCAAGTACAAACCAATCAAAGTTTGTTTTAGGAAGCCAGAAGGAGCAGATCACGATGCAACAACTTGGGGCCTAAAGGGTGATGAGTAAGCCACATCAAACCAATATCTCAAAATGCTAGTGATAGAGACTCCTCTGAAATCAGGAAGAACAGGCACCCAAGAGCTACATACTACTTTGCTCCTGGACGAACTCACTCCCATAACTTTACCCCTGGACGAACTCACTCCCATTCTCTAAGCTAGAAACATGTTACTAAGGGAATTGGGCATCACCCAGCTGCGGTGAACAGTCAAGGACTCTTGCCATAATATGGATGAGGCTCCAATGTGTGTGGTAGCTTTTGGGTGGCTGGTTGTTTCTAGGTGTGTTTTGACGATGGATAACCTACGGAAGCGTAGAATGATTGTGGTTAATGGGTACCCTTTGTGTTGAGGGGATGCTGTGTCAGTGGGCCATCTTTTGCTTTCCGATAAATCTCTCACTCGCCTGCAAGAAAGCAAAAGATGGGCCACTGACTAAGCATCTCCATGAAACAAAGGGCACCCATTAACCGCAATCATTCTACACTTCTATAGGTTATCCATTGTCAAAATACACCTAGAAACAACCAGCCACCCAAAAGCTACCACACACATTGGAGCCTTGATCTACCATATCCCCAATGTTGGGAGTGGAAACAAAGTCCCAGTGACCCAATAGAACCCCACAAAGGAGGCTACTGAGAAAGAATCATCCACTCTCCCCTCCTAAACTCTCCTATCCTCTCCCTCCTTTGGAATGAAGACTGAGTCCAGAAGAGACAGCAATGATGAAAACTGATCTTTAACGTCCAAAAGATGTCTTCTGAAGGTGGAGCCGAAGAAACCTGATTACCATGTCTGCAAACGTAATTGCTTCCTAGGCCGAATATTATGAGCACACTGGGCTAAGGCAGGAAACTGCAAAGCCAAAGAAGAAGACCTCAACTATTTGTCATGCAAGAACTGAATCCTCCTTTCAGTTCATATACACCCCCTAAGGATGGGATGCAGTTTCTTTTTGTGGGTGTTTTGTGTGTGTGTGTGATGGCGATGATATTTCAATTCATATAAACCTATATAAGTAAATATAAGAATAGGTAAAAAAGAAGTATTGATCCATATAGCACTATAGCCAATGTTTCTTATACACCCAGGGTTGACCTATAGGGACAGAAAAGTAGTACTTTTTAACTTGCCGAAGGACAAGAGCATTAGGCTTGTGGATCTGATTAGATCTGTCACATCTTTGCAACTTTCCGAAGGAAAAGAACACAAGGATGAATGGATCTGATTAAATCCCTCGTATCCATTCAACATTTCCCTCAAAGAATGATTAGGTATTTGACAAAGAAAATAGATCTAGTGGTTTGGGTAGAAACCAAAAAAAGGTAATATCTCAATTCTCAAGTAAATCATCAATACAATGCACATATGCGGCCAACATGACATGCAGCCTGTTCAGAACATACAATTTACATTTTTTATGAAACTTACTTGAAATGTTACAGCACAAATCATTGGTTTCTTAAAAAAAGTAGTCATGAAATCATGCAAAATGTAACATGGCTCCTAATTTTAGAACAATTTTTACAATGAGGTTTCTGTATAGGATTCTTTCTACATATTTTCATATGACAAACATATAATAGAATAATTATTAGCTAAGAACATCGGTATTGTATGATGTACAATAAGTATCCACGTATTTAGATCATATTCAAAATAATGGAAATGGGAGTTAAATAATTCTTAGAACATATCGACTTAAAGAAGCAGAGTATCGGCCACTTACACCATACGAGGAAGAACCAGCTTTAAAAGTTTGTCTAAAAGCAAGGGAAGCTAATGTTGTATAACCACCAGCAGACCTCCCTGTGATGCAAAGTCGTCCTCCATCTACCTTTCCGCTATCCACCTTATAAACCAAAACCATTTCTTAATGTTACCAGATCTTGATGTGGATATCTGCATTATCCTTCATGAACTTAAGAATGAGAAGAAAATACAGTAATATAATACCAGATATCTTGCACAACTGCAACAGTCATTAACATCAACAATGCCCCATTGTCCCAAAAGTCGTTCTCGGTATTCCCTTCCATAACCTTGACCATTATAGGCACTAGTAAGAACAATGTCCTTAGAATTAATTCACAAGCACTGTTGCCATGTTTGTTCATAAAACAATATTCCTTGTTATGATTTATGACCACATTTTATTACCATGGGCCCATGGCCCCACCTCTAAGTTACAAGGACCCCCAGATAACAAGTCTTACAATGGATTCCCCAGTGAGCCCCATGTTCACCATGATTGTATACCCTACTTGCTGCATATGGATACCCTGCAAAATTGATGGTTGGACTGAATTTTTGTTGAATCATCAATTTTGAAAGCTCTTGATAGGCAAGTAGGGTTATCAAGTTAAGGTTGTAGATGGAGGCCTAGGAAATTACGGTAGCCTCTGCCTATCCAACAGTCCTTCAGAAGTGGGCCAACTGTCAAAAAATGTGGTATAAAATGAAAATATTTGAAATGGTAACAGCAAACTATTGCCATTTTATCAAACATAATGACATAAATCCTTTTGACATTCAAAACCGACTACATGGAGAAGTTGGATATGGGGGCAGCATTGTACAAGACACTGAAAGAGACACTAATTTCAATCTTCAGAATAAAACTACACGAGTATCAATGACATAGCTGTATGTCTGCTGTCAATCAAAATAGGGTCTCATTTAATCTTTTAGAACTATTAGTAAACCAAATCACATGGAAGATGAGACAAGGACTCAGAATAAGTGCAGATCAAATATGTTGAGATTGTACCCTACAGAGATGTTTTAAACCAACATCAACTATCCAATCTCATCAATACAGTCATATACTTTAATAAAAATAAATCATTCATCAAAGAAACTAGTTCAAGTTCAAACCAGTGCTTCCCCCATAGTTGACATCTGCAAATGCCCAACCGCGACTAGTCCAGTACTGGATGCTAAGATTCAAGATTCCACGAGCTTCAGCTGTAGGGCCACCTGAAACATTTACGCAAAAAAATGAATACCAGTATAATTCACCATTTAACAGTACATACTCATTTTTGGTCAATTAATCTTTTCACAAAATTTTGATTAAAAAAGTGCTTGATGAATGGAGACACAATGTTTCCTTCCTACAAGAATAAAGGATATATTTAGAACCGTGCCAATTATAGAACAATTGAACTCACAAACCAAATGATGAAGCTCTAGGAGAGAATAACAAAGCAATAGCTAAAGCAGGAACTAGTTATTTATGTCTGGAAGTCCACTATAGAAGTCATTTTCCTTCTAAGACAACCCATGGAAAAGTTCAGTGAGAAAAGAAAAATTTTACACATGGTTTTTATTGATCTAAAGAAGGCGTACAACAGGGTGGTAAGGCAATTAATTTGGCCAACATTGAAGTGAAAAAAAATCCATAAGAGGTATAACGAAATCATACAAGATATGTACAAGGGGACAGTTACAAGAGCTAGAATGGTTGTGGTGTCAAATCCAAGGGAATGTTAGTTTGCACCAAGGATCTACTTTGAGCCCATCTTTATTTGCCCTGATTATGGACAACTTAACAGAAGGTATCCAAAGAGTTCCATGGTATATATTATTCATAGAATATGTGGTACTAATTAGTCAAGGAAAAAGAGGTGAAGGATACAATGAACCTTTGCAAAAGACATTTTAGTCAAATGGGTTTTACATTAGGTCTAAGACAAAATATATGGAGTGCAAGTTTAATGGATCAAAGGGCAGAGAGAAGTTGTCAAATTTGAAAACAGCATAGTAACACAGTGTGATGAACTTTGTCACTTTGGAGCTATCATGGAACAAAATGGACAGCTTGAGTCAGATATAGCTAGTAAAATCACTACATCATGGACAAAGTAGAGACAAGCTAACGGAGTGTTATATGATTGTCCATGTTGCTTAATTTAAGGGACATTTTAATAGAAAACAGTTATGCAAAGTATGCTATATGGAGTTCAATGTTGGGAATGAAGAAACATGAAAAGGCAAAATGCTCATTAAAACCAAACTTAGGACAATTGCACCCAAAAAAAAACACCAAAGATATCATCATTCATTCGAGATGCTTAGGGAATGCTTATAAAAGGCCAAAACCTGCCCTGTGAGACGAGTTCAGGACTTAAATGGTGGATGCAATTTGGAGAAGAGGGAGGCAAGTCAAGACATTGGGTGAAATAGTAAAGAACATGTCATTGTGTAGAGACTGGGAGTATGGTGCAGTAGAAGAACATAACTACTAAAGGCGACCCTAGTTAGATGCTTTTTCCAATAATGTTGGGTGTACATTTATTCCTTTGTAGTCAAAGGGTGTCATTGTTTAGCACGTGTCATATTCTAGGATAGAGATTTTTCTCATTCCTACTGCATAATGTGGGTGCCCACACACAGACATGCGCGCACGCGCACACACGCGCGTGTTTGTGCTCTGGTAAAACTTTGGTGGGTTTTTTTGCTTTTTTTTTTTTTAAATGGAGTATAACTCTTTTTATCAGCCCCAGGCAGTGTTGTTGTTGTTGAGGGAGAGATTATCTTTTACACCTAAGTCACAGCGACTGTTATGCAATTTACATTTGATGGTGACATTTTTTCTTCCAAACACAGTTCAATTCTTTCACTTTTCAATGTGTATTCTTACCATGGCTTCTCAACAGTAACGGAGGCCTTTCGTCAAGCCCAGCTTGGAAAGTGTGATTGGACGGTGGGTAAAAATATGCATATGCATTTTGACCAGGCACTTCTGTAGGAAATTCAACTATCTCTGGTAAACTGAAATATGATTTATACTTCACACTGTCTGGAGAGGAAGACCAAATGATAGAGAACTCTATTACTTGTGACTGAGTCTCATCTAAAATCAACTGCCAACACAAACAAAGCAACATTATGAGGATAGCGTAAAAAAAGAGTGAAATATTAAGAACATTTTTTTGTATTACTTAATTAGCAAATAACATCCAGATATAAAGGAAATGCTAGGGAGACAAACCCTAGCTATTGACAGTGGAAGAACCGGAGACGCTCCCTCAATGTATAGACAATGGGGCCCTGCAATCTGGGCAGACCAAAATATACACATCCAACTAAAAACGTCATGAAATTAGTATACTGATGGCATACATACAAACAAGTGTATATGTAAAAAAAGCATTGATTGTTGAAGACAAGATTGTGAACCTACAACATTGTTTATATCAGTGAAAGGTATATCAAGCAAAGACAAATGGTTCTGAACATCATCCAGGATCCCCAAATACGACCGTCCATTCTGCCTGCATGCCATAACACCCATCTTAAAATAGTATAATCGAATAAGCAGCTTCACTCCAAAGATATGAGACTACAACAACAAATACATCCATAATAATAATGGCGACAGTAGTTTAGTAATATTTATACACACAAGTTTCAGTAAAGTTTGTCACAGACAGACCTGTAAGTGCAAATGATTGAGTTAGCTTTCCCGCTGTTCTGAATGAAATCATAAGAGCTAAAGCCAAAACCCCATAATGGTCTTGTAAATTCAGCATCCAAAGTGCAAAGTGCTTGCAACTCATTGATGCCTTCTATCTGTCTCCACAACATGAAATGCAAAAATGAACACAAGATTGAATTGCCTTCCACTGCAACTTTGTTTTCAAAGCATTGGCAAAATATACAAGAACTCAGCCGAAGTCAATATCCAGTTTCAATGAGCAAAAATAATCTATGAACTAGATGAAATGAATATCGTTGCAAATCACACAGCAAACCAACTCAATTTGCCACAGTAGCTCTCTCTCTCTCTCTCTCTCTCTCTCTCTCTCTCTCTCTCTCTCTCTCTCTCTCTCTCTCTCTCTCTCTCTCTCTCTCTCTCACACACACACACACACACACACACACAAAATCACACAGTGTCTAAATTTTCTATTCTGAGACAAAACCTCAAGTTGGACGGCAGCATTTTGTCCTATCTAACATTTCTTGCATGTACATTGTCACCCCATACCATCTACCATTGATCCTTTACACAAAATCTTAGTTTCAGCCCATTTGAAAGAACCTTGGGTTTCTTGGAAATCTTCTCTACTGAAAATAAGACATTGACAGCAAAAGCATACCTTGTTGAGGGAAAGCAGATTGGTGATAAGAGAAGCCTCAGAAGATCAGACACAAACAAGGAGATTAAATTAGTCTGCCATTAAGAACCTTTGCTATTCAAACCAAGTGCTATTTCCACTTCCCATCACAATCTAAGAGAAACATCACACCTATCACTGGAAATGGAGGGGTGTCTACGGGCCAGGTTGGGCTGGGCCAAAGCTTGTCCGAGCCCTGCCACTGTTCAGTTATCAAGCCCAATATTTAGGTTCGGATCCAGCCTGTTGAGAAACAACCGGGGACTTATTTGCAACTTTCTACTATTTACGGACAGACAGTAATTATGGAAAACTTTGGTGAGAAGGGGTTTTCTGTAATTTCAGAAAATAGGGAATAATATAAATAGAAGTGATAGAATGGTTCTAATTTTAAAAAAAAAAAAAAGTTATAACTAGGGTTGGATGACTAGTCCTCATGTTTATCTCTAAATTCTCTCCTCTAAAACCATAATCTTCCTCAATCTTTTAGGATTTTTACCTATTTTTTTCTGGAATTATTGAATTAAAGTTCAATTCACTTAATGGGACTGAAAGTCAGTCCCAGGCCCAGCCTAATTGCAAAATGTGTGTGCCCTTTAT
Source organism: Cinnamomum chago (assembly GCA_038049695.1). Lineage (NCBI taxonomy): Eukaryota > Viridiplantae > Streptophyta > Magnoliopsida > Laurales > Lauraceae > Cinnamomum > Cinnamomum chago. Next base: position 61,350,430 of record CP142459.1, on the reverse strand, counting down.
GAAAAATGTTGGGCTGGCCGAGCCTTTAAGCATAGATAGGCCAAGTGCCAGCATTTAATTATCATCCCAAAACATAGGCCAGAGAACAGCACAAAATCATTCATACCAAAAAGGCCAATTCCTTATCGCTGCTTTGAGCATATATGATGAAATCAACCAACACCACCTTCAACCTCCGAAAATGAACCACGAAGAAAGTGCCTTTCAGACAGCAAGCCTTCAAAAATCCACAAACATCACTTCTAACCAGTCTCCAGGCTGATCCACAGCTCCCCAGATATTTGGTTCTGCTACAGAAGCCTGAGGATTAGAAGTCAGAGAGAAAGGGGAATAGGGAAGAAACTTCATGGGGTACAGCCAATCAAGTCAATTGTACTTTGCGATCAACCTTTTCTTTAATAGCATGACTTGAATCGCAACCTAGTGATTACAGTGAGCAGCTTCCACCTGTGCTGTGGGCCTGTTTTCATTGCAATTATCCTTATCGTTCTTATTGGTTAAGAGGCATTATAGCATCAAACACTATCTATAACTAACAATGAGAACAAAGCTACAGACATTGACTGAAAACCAACTCAAAGGTAACTGGCATCCATTTGGTGGGGAGCAATAGAAGTAAGAACTCAATGCGAAACAGATCAGACCGTAAGGGTTTAAGTTATTAACAATAACTTCCATTTTGAAATAAAACTTTCTAAGAATGTTAGAAAACAAACTATACAGTACAGAGATTATGCTGTATTAAGGAAGAAAAAGAAAAGATTCAGTCTTTCTTTTCTTCTTTTTTTTTTTTTTTTTTGGATATTCAAACACGCAAACCCCAACTCACACACCCATGTCCCAACAAGCTGATCTACAGCTTGGGACAAAAGATTCAGTTTAGATAGTTCCCTGAGTGTATTAATAAACATTCCACCATCATGGATGAGGTTAGCTCCCAAATCCCTCTAATGAGAAAGATAACGTCTATGCAAATCTCCCTTCTTTTTGGATCAATTATCGCCTTCCTTAAGTTGCCCTCTGTGATGATGTTTTCCTAGGGAGTACCAGAGTCAATTTATATGTGCTTACCAGACTACTAGGATGAACGATTTTACCTGACTAGTACGTCAACTATATGTGTGTATCTGACTGTTAGAATCAGTGATTTTAACTGACTAGTAGGTCAGTCCCTTCCACGAGATGTATGTGCCATGAGCCAGTGCTATCAGGTTGTTAGGTGGTTGTTTGAAGGATAAATTTAGTGACCTTGACCACACGTAGATGAAGATATCTATTCATCTTGTTTGCAAATTCCATATTGTTATTTATTGTTGAAATCTTATCTTGTTAATCACAATGCCGTGCACACAGGTGGATGAAGATCCCCATTCACCAAGTAATACTGATATGTGGATTTTGCCCCAATAAAGGTAATCAGAACCTAGAGAATGAGCTTGTGATAATCAGAAAATCATAGGCTTGGACAAGCGCATTGAAAGGGGGAAAGATGGCAGTACAATTAGAGAATAAGCCTCATAATGTTTTAGTTTTCATTATATGCGAATAATGAAGACTTGTCTTTTCTTGCATTAGAATTATTTATAAATTTCAAGATTTATTAATTTATGCCCTTGAATCTAGCTTATTTATTTGACCAATGCATGTGAGAAAATGAATACTCGTAATCGCAACGCAGAAATTGAAGGGCCCCGGATTTCGGGCCATGACACAATTTATCCCCTTCTTTAAGTCGCCATCTATGATGATGTCTTCCTAGGTAATCTTTCCTTCACGATTTTGAAAGCAGTGACTGACTGACCTCTTTTGATTGCTGGCACCCAATTTAGTAGATTTTTTAAGTTATAGTGCTAAGACTAGAAAAAAAAAATTATAACGGTAAATTTTATTGCTCAAGAAAACAAAACAACAAAAGACAGACACAGCAGAAACACTGCCAAGCCTAACCAGGAAAGAACAGATACAAACAAACCAACAAAAAAGTGCTAAGACTAGAGTTACAGGACCAGTCTAAGAAATTTGAAGTATGGGTGCAGAAAGAATACGCAGATGGAAACCATGAACAGAAAATGATAGATAAAAGACATCAAACTAGAGAGAGCAACACCTGAAAGAAGTTTACATTAGATACATTATTTAGTTAAAAACGGAACTTACCCACTTATAGAGATTCCAAAATCCACATTTCCGATCTGTAACAAAAAGCAATTCCCCTGCCAAAGGAAAAAATACGAATAATAATCCAAACCAAGAAGGGGGATAAACTCTGCTGAGCAAAAATAGTGATTCCAAACAAGCACAACTCGATAATTCTGCATGGTTTTTAGAACTAGACCTTTTTTTTTTTTTGGTAAAATAGAACTAGACTTGAAATAGGGAAGTATTGTCTAAGAAGCTGTACATGAATGCACAAAATCAAATTCAATAAGTTGTCCACATTATGGATTCAGAAAGAGTTCATTAATAAAAGAAAGGGGGTGCAAACGATCAGAAGGCCCTAACATACATTTTGACAACACCTCAACAAAAACTACGGCGTGGCAAACCTTATTCTATGCATGAATATGATCTTGGACAATGCCTCAACAAACACTAGGACTGGTACAATAAGATGATTATGAGCTTATGAAAGTATGGAATGCCTCATTGACTAATCTAGTAAGGAAAAAAAATAACAATGTGGCTTAGATGAACAGGCGGGTTAGTCCAATTCTGCATTCTAAAGAGACCTACTACCAAATTTCCTATCAGTGGTATGCTTATGGCAATTCCCTGCACATTTTGTATTGGGAAAAAATGAGAACAAAGTATGACATCTAAGATGTATTTCTGGTCAAAGAAAGTGTCCATGGATTAGTAGTGGAGACAATGTACCTTTAGAGGACCACTTGGGTTCTGTTGGAGACTCTATCATAGTAGCATCACCACCAGCAACACAGATCCGATTGTATACGTCTCTACAAAATGGCATAAAGGGGAATTACACATATCTTTGAGGAGAATCAAATGGCACAGAGGACTCGAGTATATTGATGAAAACCTACATTCTAAACAATAGCTTAAAGACACATTGTTAACATTTAATAAAGGACAATGAAACCAGGACTGCACTCATAAGTTCGAGTAAGAAGTAAAATCTCCTACATGATTCAACAGCACACAATTTATGATTTTTTTACCGGTAATGGGTAAAAAAAATTTGAAAGAGAAACAAAGACCTCAAGAAAGAAAAAAGGGTATAAGAGCATATACCCTCACCATACCGGAAATTAAAAGAAAACCCTCACCAAAGAGATTACATGACAGAACGCACCCATGGGCACAACCTATCCATCCCCTGCTTAGCTAGAGCATCCACCCCTATCTAACCTCGTGACAAAAGACCACATCTATTCTTGACAACAACTCCCTTATCTCATTGAAATAAAGCTGAAACTTCCAAGGCCTTGAGTTACAGTTAAGCGCACACACAACCACATTAGAAGAGTCACTCTCCACAATCAACTTGTCCTGATAAGAATCTAAAAAAACCCATAGAGCCTCCAAGATAGCCAACACGCATACTTCAATGGAATCACAAACTCCCACATGTTGAGAAAACATAAGTAAGACTTCACCTTATCATTGCGAAGTACTTCTCTAATTCCCACCAACCCCGGCTTGCCTCTCAACGCACCATCAACATTAGGGGCCCATTTGCTATCATTCTGTATTTCAGCTTATTTACATATTAGAGTACTTAATAAGCCGCACTTATTATATATTTCAGAGCTTATTTACATATTTGAGTGTTTAATAAACCTCTAATTGTATTTCTCAATTTATTATAAGTAGGGGTTTAACCCCTAAAAAAAATAAGTACCGGGAACTTTATTTTTTCCATTCAAACTTTTTGGACCAAAGTGGTAACAGAAGGAAGCTTCAAAATTATGGCTATTATGGATGAAAATACCCTTTTAGATTATTAGAAATGACACAAATACGCTTGCAATGTTTCTCCCCAATATTGAACTGTTTTAACCCAAAACCCTTTTCATTGCCTCTGTCTCCCCTCTTGCGGCTCTCCCCCTCACCGCTGTCTACCATCACACCACCTGGACCTTGTTACTGGCAGGTTCTTCCTCTTCGACCTCCCTCTCTATCTCTATCTTCATGAAGGGAGATCAGACATAAGTTTTTCTAGGACTGTTGCAAGGCATCCGCATGAAGCAGAGGGAGAGAGGTCTGGGGAAGGGAGATGAGAAGAGAGAGGGTCTAAAGGGGTGTTGACTGTTGAGTACTGTTGGTGATGTTTGGTTTTTTGGGGTTGGTGAAAAGGATGAGGTGGTGACTTATCAGAGAGGATGTGGTGTCAGATTCAAGGTTTGAGTTCTTGAAGATTATCTTTTCCTTGTTCTCTTGATAGATAGATACATAGAGGTCTACATATATATAGCGAGAGAGAGAGAGAGAGAGAGAGAGAGAGAGAGAGAGAATAAAGAACCCAATTCCTTTTCGTGCTTTTTGTTCATTCATTTCCCCACTCTTGCATCAACTTTGCAATACATGGATTTTGCTTTCATGATACCCTTTTTAAAGGAAAGAACTTCACCCACCATATATTTTGGTGTGATTGATTTGAGTGTTTCATTGAAGAAGTTTAACATGGTATCAGAGCCCATGGTTTAGGGTCAATTGTTTTTATTTCCCCTTCAAGCAAACTAATCAAGTCACATGCCTCGTTGAGGACAAAGATCAATCTATCACAACACTAAAACTGTTGATCGCTGCTGCCATTGCAAAGAAAAGTAAAAGCCCTCGATCGCTGCTCCCATTGCAGATAGGGAAGTCTTCATTCGTTCTAATTGTAAGCATGACCAAAGTTGGGGGGTATTTTGTAAATACTAAAAATACAGAAATCTATATATTGGGCTCTCTTCCATCCATAACACTCTTCAATACATGGTTGATACATATCATTTTTCTACTACCCCATCTCACATACATGCCATGCAAGTCATCAAGCCTGTTAACGTGGGTATCATAAAGGGTCCTGAATAGTAGTAGATGTTGTTGTGGTTTTGCTGTTTATGTGTAGCTTTTGACTTGGTTATTTTGAATGAATGTGAGATGTCCCGCGTAGGTAGTTTATTGGAGTTGTTGAGTAGTTTGTGGGGAATGGATGCAGCCGTTGGGTTTTTGTCAGTTAGATCCTTGTGAACATGTATTTAATGGAATCAACAATAAAAATATGGGTGAACTGAATTATCCAACAAAATCACTCTTTTTGGTGCAAACTCCCATCTGAGATTTTATCCCCTTATCATCCTCTTTGAGCAATGAAGATCGATTCTTCACCATAGCTCGGGGTTTCCAAGAAAATCACATAACAATTGGTATCAGAGCCGGTCGATTCTAAGATGGCGGACCATACACATGGTGTTCAAATAGAAGAGTGACTGCACATCCTACAAAATTCTCAGGCAGATCTGAAAGAGGCTTATGAATGCCAGGGCAAGTTGCTAACTGAGATAATACAACGCCTAAGGAATCTCCGGACTGCAGATGTATCAATGTCGGCTGATCCAACCCAAAAGGCAATGGGCAAAAGAGAATTCCAGAACAACAATCTACGCCGTCCAAAGCTACCCTCGGTGGCCGAGATGTTCCCCAACCGCCACCGCCACTCTGACTACCAGGACCACTTGCTGGACAGAGTGTACACGTTTGAATCCATGTTGGCCATTCCAGAAGGCACTGTGGTGCATGAATTGTGCAGGAAGATGAGCTTGGTATCAAAAAGCTCCAGATGTAACAAGAAGAGGTATGTTTCTGTTTACAAAAGCGTAAAGAAGAAAGAACCACTTCTAAAGAAAAAGGAAGATTCCACTTTTTTGACATTTTCAGAAGTGGAAAAAAGTGTGTTATGTAATTTATTTACATGCTATCCCCCTAGTGATGGGGAGTTGCCTCCAAAAACACCACATAGATACCGTAATGTGAAGACCGCTGGAGGTCAAAAGAAGCATGATAATAGCTTCTGCAATCCTGCGATGGACAAGGATGAAATTGCGAGGAAGGTGGATTTGCTGGCCTCAAGATTGAATGAGGCTGCTCACTTGAGAAAAATTGTCGCAGACCAGACCTGCAAACAATTTTCGAATGCCAGGGATTACGAAGGCAATCCCACCAAAGATTTGACTGCGATTCCTGTTAAGCTTCTGGATAATTCTCTAGATGAGGTCTACAATGGGGCTACCTACCATGTTAATATAGATATCATAGAAAACAAGAAGGATATGAGCAGAATGTTGCTGATTGAAGATGGTGGTGGAATGAATCTTGATAAAATGCGGCAATGCATGTCTCTTGGGTATTCTATGAAAAGCAAGCACGCAAATACTATTGAAAAATATGGAAATAGTTTCAAGACAAGCACCATGAGACTTGAAGCAGATGTAATTGTGTTCTCTTATTGTCTTGGGAAAGGTGGGAAAAGCCCTACACAAAGCATTGAATTGCTATCCTCCACATTTTTAAGGAGCACTTATAAGGAAGATATTGTAGTCCACATGCTTACCTATGAGAGAAATGAAACAACATGGAACAAGATGATGCGGTCATCAAAAGTAGACTGGAACAAAAACTTGGACACTAGTGGAATGGTCTCCCTATTCAGGTGAAGATATTGTAGTCCTCATGCTTACCTATGAGAGAAATGAAACAACATGGAACAAGATGATGCGGTCATCAAAAGTAGACTGGAACAAAAACGTGGACACTATAGTGGAATGGTCTCCCTATTCAGGTTAAGCTGAGCTTCTTTTACAGCTCAATTCGATGAAAGAGCAGGGTACATGCACAATCATTTACAAATTACAATCTCTGGTAGGCAAAACTTTTGCTTGTGCAACCTCATGGACAAGGTTCATCCAAGCGGGGAAGAATGATACATATCATTTTTCTACTACCCTATCTCACATACATGCCATGCAAGTCATCAAGCCATGTCAACGTGGGTATCATAAAGGGTCCTGAATAGTAGTAGGTGTTATTATGGTTTTGTTGTTTGTGTGTTGCTTTTGACTTGGTTATTTTGAATGAATGTGAGGTGTTCCCCCGTTGGTAGTTTATTGGAGTTGTTGAGTAGTTCGTGGGGAATGGATGTAGCCGTTGGGTTTTTGTCAATTAGATCCTTGTGAACATGTATTTAATGGAATCAGCAATAAAAATATGGGTGAACTGAATTATCCAACAAAATCTTTCTTTTTGGTGCAAACTCCCATCTGAGATTTTATCCCATTATCATCCTCTATGAGCGGTGAAGATCTATTCTTCACCATAACGCGGGGTTTCCAAGAAAATCACATAACAATTGTTGAGTAATAGAACCCATTTTCCTTCTTCTAATATTAGGGTTTGTGAGTGTTCAATGATGAAGTTTAACACATATGAAGCTTTTAGTTTTTATATCTTGTCTCAAACATGAGATATCAGCTATCACAAACGATGCAGGGAAAAATTTAGAGAAAGGCAAACAATGCAAATAAGAGGGTGCATCACAGAAGCAGACACTGAAATTTTATGCTAAAAAGTTTGAGAAATGTAAAAAAAAAAAAATGCAACTAAAGTAAGGCACCAAAGACCCAGTCAAAGATGCAGAGTAAATAGTGAATTTTCACTTCATCAAAGAACAAAGTGGAAAAATCATCCTTCAGATAAAAGAGAACTGATACATGATTAATGATGGTTTCAGCAAAGAATTCTACTCACCCATTCTCAGAAATATATCCAACCCAAAGCTCTGCTTTATCCCAGTGCATGTTTGGGTGCCCCCATTCAACCCATGACATTTTTTTTCCATTTTGGTCAAGACGAGGAAAGGCATAGAAGTCGTTGCCACTGACCAAAATCTTAGGTTCTAGAAGTTACAAAATCAGACAAAACAAAATCGGTGATGAGAAAATTCCTTCAAATAAAAAAATAAATAAAGGTGCATTTGAGGGAAGAAGCATGTAACAAAAGTTCCAACATCCTATAAGAAATTAACAAGTGGAGCACCTGATGCTTCAGATTATTCATAAATTTCCTAGAAGTATTTACCTTGGAGATTTTCATTGCTGAGGTCTACAGCTACGATTGTAGTGGTTGGATTTTGGCTACTTTCACGATGATCTGCCCAACAATAAGACCAATAACTCGAGTAAGTTATTTTGAAAAAAGAAAGAAAGAAAGAAAGAGGGGGGTGCGAAGGGAAGAATTATTGAAGCATATTGTCAACTGAAGTCAACAGTATACTGGACACCAACCTTCCCTCACAGTTATATAACGGTTTAAATGCAGATCGGCCACTCCATCAGCATAACGGACTACAGGTCCACCGTAGTCTGGAGTGAGTGGTACAGGAACATGTTCCACTAAAAAGCAAAAAAAAATAATAATAAAGTTAGACCTGGTCAATACTTTCACAAATGGATAGAATGTAAGAGTTGCATTGAGAGAATTTATGGCTGAGTGTATCAGAAGTTCTGAAAAGTTATAAATGATAATAAATAGATGCCAATACTTAGAAAAGGAAATGAAAGGCACCAATGACTCAAACCATTCAGCAGTCTAGCTCAAATCTTCATTGTTTGTATGATCCTAAATTTTCCTTTCCACCAAAGTGCAAGGAATTGCCTCGTAATCGTCAAAGCAACACTCAAGCATTTCTATTGTTCTACCCAGGTCATTTAGATGATGAAGAATCCTACCAGTGGCTTTACTTTTAGAAAGCAATATTCTGATAAAAGTGAAGCAATAATAATACATGATAACCTTTTTGTATTTGACCCCTTTCAGAAAGGTTCTGCCTTGATATACAGGAGAGAAACAAAGGCCAGCATGGTGATATGAATACACTGAAATAGCATACATAATAAACAAGATAACAGGTATAAACAAGCAAACAAGACATATAACAAAAGATTATGGAACTCACCTCCAATGAACTGCTTATAAAGTCGCTGATCTTTATAGTTTGAAAATATGACCATATTTCTTGAGACTGTAAATGAACCACCTCCATACTCTTGAGCAGATGACCGTACTGCAAAACCTTCAGGAGTAACATCTATTGGCTTATCTCCTGATTCTTCAGATTCTTTGACAAGAACAGCCCGCCTGAAAACATGTGTAAGAAGAAACCACGAATAACATCAACCCACAATAAATTTTATGTGACCAGGCCAGAATAGAAAGAATAAAGAACAGAGCATCTAGGCCAGAACAAAAGAGTAAAGAACTGGGCATCCTAAATGCCATAAAAGATTTGCAGTCTGCACGGGTCTACATTCACATGGTTATCAAGATTTAAGTGTCTAAGGGCAGTTTGGCCTGATCAAAATAGTTACACTGCTTATACTAACTAGGGTCCTAACTGAGCACTAGCTAATTAAAATGACTTGAAATTTGATTTGCTAAATTGTTCAATAAGGATTCAGTCTAGTTCGCGAATCGGACTTTCGCTTTCATATGGAATTCTCATAATTCTTTGTTGTCCATATTTAACATGTTGATTTTGTATATTAATATTTTCTGTGTACCCTATACTCCAATGACTTCCTTTGCAAGGGGTTTCATACTTTTATTCCAAGAGAAATCATTGAAAGAGGCCATAAACGTAATTTTCTTACACCTTTCTTCCAACACAAGCTTTGACAAGGTCACCAATGGTTTAAAAATACACACACACACACAACACACTGGAAAATTCAGCTGTGAAATGTCCACAATTTTCAAAACTGCAAGCCACTCTATGGCCCACCTTGACGCACATCAGCCTGAGGTTAGGATGGGACTAGAGGCTCCAAATGTGGATTAAAGGTGGATGAGATACCAGTACGAGCTGACGATCATAATTCATAAACATCCAGCTGAAGGCCCCTGGAATTAATGGTTATATAACCATGAAACTCTAAGACCCTTAACATTACTGGGGCGGACCTAGGCACAACCACGCGGGTGCGGCCTCACCCGTTAAACCAAGGTGCGTTTCAAAAAATTCATAAAAATTATGGGCCAACCCTCAAAATCCACATGAAAATCCTCAGTTTGCCCCCAAAACCAAACTACTTATTCAGGTTCGCACCCCTCAAACAAAAATCCTGGGTCCGCCACTAGTGAGTTAACAAGACAGTCATGATCATCATCATCAGATGGTGCTAATTCTGCACATGCTTAATCCATGAAAGGAGCATCTATCCCTCTCTAACCCCACAAATAACATACATCCTAATACATGTTAATTGATCTCACTGTTAACATAACAAATAGCATGGATAGAGGTGATCCCCACATAAGGGTACAAAATTTTGAAAATTGCATAAGGTTCCTTTTTAAACTGATTTGTTTGGCAGCTGCTGCAAATTACAATATATCTTAAAAAAGATTTTTAAGATAATAATATTTATTGTTATTGGTCAAAGAAGGATTTACATTAGATTAGTCACTAATAAAACACTTCATTTGTCAGCAATTTGTTGCTTCAAATCCATCAATGGAGTGTAGGTTTTTGAAAATGCAATTTGTCTGCATTTGTCTGCAATTTGTTCCTTTGAAATCCAAACTGCTCGACCCATACTATTATTAAGGAGAACCTCACTCTAATTAATATTTTGGCTCACCACGCTTTACATGTCTTTGATCTTATGGTCGGAATAAACCTGGTTAGAGTAAAACTTTCCGCAATAATAAAACAAGGTGGGAATCATCATCATATCAAAACTTTAATCATCACCATCAGCACCACTACCATCATCATAATGACCGCCGCCGCCATTGTCCACCATCATCTTCATCATCATCACCATCCCCACCATATCATTGTGACCACCACCCATCACCACCATCATCATGACGCCACTATCATCACCGCCCCATCATCATCACCCACACTAATCATCACCACCATCTTCCACTTGACATATATTAGTTAATCACGCACAACCTACACTCTATTCAAACTTATCCAAACTATATCAATGCGGGACGTGGGAAAACCAACTGAACGCACCTGCCCCCAACAAATTAGAAAAAACTCTAACAGATAACTACGCTACGGACTCTGATCATATTAAACAAGCACATTAGTGCAATACCTGAGAGGAGTACAATAAACCCCGATTGATACCAAACCTGATTGGAGATTTGGACTTTAGAATTTCAATTAGGGTTTTTGAGATTGAATCAGAATATCACAGATGGTGCGATTTAGATAAGTGGAAAAGCAGGATTGTTCGATTACCCAGCTTCGGTGGGGCGGGATTCGACCCAGCAGAGGCGGCCGGCTCCGTCGACGGCGAGGCCGCCCAGGCGTATCTCGGCGCCGGAGACTACGTCTGCAGTGATTGGAGATTTCCACGAGCCGTACGGAGCTGCTTTGATCTTCTTCTCTACTGTTCCTGCTTCAGCTGCTGGTGCAGAAGCCATTGTCCTGCTGCTCTGCGTGCGAGGCAGTGAGAGGGTGATGAATTCTGAGTTGGATTTGAAGGAATTTGAAATCCTGGGAAATCTAAATCCTCGGAAAAGAAAGCAGTGGGAAATGTACAGTATTGATGATAATGTGCGACTAGGCACTGATTGAGTAGCCATCGTCAGCTTTTACCACCTGTTTGTGGATTTTCAAAATGAAAATTTTAGTTGGGATTCGGGGGCACGTTTTGGTGGGGGTGGTTAGGTTACACTTGACTGGAGTTGACCAATTTATGTTCGTAAGGTTTACACTTGGCCAAAGATATTTCCTAATCCTAGCCGTTCATTTATAGAAACATTTAATAAGTATATGTTTGTGTACACACCCTTTTCGCGAAAAAAGAAAGTTACCATGTCAGTAAATTCCATAGAAATGAAAATCTCGGAAAAGAATTTCTGTAGAATTTAGAAATTCATGTTTGGTGCAAAAAAAAAATTCCTCATTGAATTGGTACAGATGTTGTTTGGTGCGGCTGTGCATTCCTTATAGAAAATCAAAAATTTCTTATTTTGTGATATAATTTTTTGAAGAAAAATAACATAACATGTATATTATTTATTTAACATTAAATAATAATTTATATAAAAAATAAAAATAAAAGAGTTATAGGGTTTTTGGGTTAAAATAGACAAGAGTGAGAAAAAGAGGAAGAAGTTTTCCGAGAAAATCCATTTCTCATATCTCCCTATGGGAAACTCATTTCCACCATTATCAAGGAAAATACTAACGAGGCAGGACCGCACCAAAAGCCGGAAGAATGGGTTTTCCGCGAAAAACCCATTTTTCAAGCGTTTGGTACGGAAAAAAATCACGAAAACACTTTCTTACATCATCAGTATTTTCCTTGATAATGGGAGAAATGAGTTTCTTAGGGGGTATGGGAAATGGGTTCCTCAGAAAACTTCTCCCTCTTTTCCCTACTCATCCATTTCAACACAAAATCCTACAACTCTTTCATTTTTTATTTCTTTAAATAAATTATTATTTGATATTGAATAAATAATATACAAGTTATGTTATTTTTCTTCAAAAAATTATTTCACCAAATAAGAAATTTTGATTTATAATAAGGAATCCACAGCCGCACCAAACAACATTAGCATCAATTCAACGAGGAAATTTTTTTTGCACCAAACATGAATTTCTAAATTCTACGGAAATCCTTTTCCGAGGTTTGCAATTTCCGCGGAAAGGGTGTGTACACAAACGTGCTCCTCTATAGAAATATTTCCTAAGATCATCGGATAACTTTGAACTTATTTTCAAATATCCTAATAACATCTATAGAAAGATATTATATTTTATCAAACAAAAATAGAGGTCATCTCTTTACATGGATTGGAGATCATATATAAGACAGGGTCTATGTTATGAGATTTATAAAAAAGAACAATATGATGTCACGCTATTTTATTTTATTTTATTTTTATAACAGTAAAAAAATTATTTCACAAAAAAAAAGACACACAAAGCACAACGAGAGAAAAAAAATCAAACAAAGAAGAAAAAATAACTAAACATTTGTGTGTGATATGATGTCACAGTATTAGTACCTATAAAAGATTAAAGGCCTTTTTTCACACATCTGTGTGTGATATCTGTGCCCGGTCACTAATCTCATGAGGGTATGTTTGATCATGGGTCTGTCTTAAATCCAATAATGGGGCTTGAGAATTTTCTTTGCTTTTTTTTTTTAATGAAATGGTAAAATGGAGAAGAAAAAAGGGAAGAGAGAGAACAACAAGGTGCTTTTTCTTGAGCTTTACCTAAGTCAAGGGATGTTTTAAGAAAAAACACAACATATAAAGTTTTTCAAAAAGAGACTTTCTTGTATAAGAAAACTTGAATGGGGATTTCATTTCCTATTGGCAACTAATTGCATTTTAATATAGAGAACAATAATCTCTTGGCATTCACTGTGAGTGGTTTTCAATAGATGCGCTTCACAAACATTTATACCTAAATTTTTTGATATAGTGGTTCAATTACTAAGGTTTACTCCATCAACAATAATTTTTTGATGCGGTGGTTAGATCACGAAAGTCTACTCCACCACGCTATTTTTATAGTGGTTTGATCACATAGCTCTAATCCATTTTACAGTTTTATAAGAATGAAATAAAATAAGAACACTTGCCCCTTTGTAGACAAATCTAACTTGATGCGTGTTCCATGAAGCTTAAATTTGAACTCCAAGCTTTGACTCCCTGGTAATGAACATGCTCCAATTGTGTACAACCAAGTGAGGAAGGAGGTTAGGTCAGATGGTTAGTTGTGGATGATTACAGTTCTCCGTGGGTAACTGTGATTCAAAGATGCTGAAGAACAACATTTTGGAAAAGCGACGTAGAGTACTGTGTTAGTTTGTATGCCTTCAATCCATCAAATGATGTAATAAATTGATTAATTTATTTATTTATCAATATATTTTTGCTTTCCTTTCATGAGATAAATGATGTTTCATTACTTTATGCGCATAACCGATACACATGACATGATGGTTCATGAGATGAACTTGATCTCATTAGTATATTAGATGTGATATGTGTATGGATGAAATCCACATGTATGAGACATGTGTCACAAATCTTATACTTAAATATCTTCACAACCAGTGATGAGACTGAGCATCTCATCTGATAATGTTGCAGCACTTTGATCACATGAGCTAGTGTGATTTGTCTCGATAATCAGAATGTAAGATTTTGAATCACGGTGTTGGTACATTGGATGTATTGAAAGACCACGAAAAGCACCATATGAAACACTGTCTTTATTTTAAGGTCTACTCTCACAATTCCCTAACAATAGGCTATCAATCATGAGACATTAATAAACTCAAGTTTCTACATATTCATTTGCTTTGAGTCACCAATGAGTGAGGCCAACTGTAGGTCAACACCTCGATGTATTGGGTACGTGGTAGTAGAACTGTGGGAACATTCAATGGTCAAGATGAAATCTATCTATATTATCTCATTGTGCCAATTAATGGATTTATCATTAGTAAGTGCGCACTCATCTCGATTAAGAGTTAATTGGATGTTACTGATGATCACTGTGATTAATTAGGGCTCAATGATAATAAGATGTAGATCTAAGATTGGAAGGAACATGTTTAATCCAATTGATCCACGGATATTGATAAACGGGTCTACTTGTGGTAATTGAGAAGTTTAGGATCTTCTTTGTAATTAATTCCTAAGATTGGAGTGCAATTGCATTTATATAGTGGTGCTGTTTGCAATTAACGGTAGCCCGGATTGCACATGAGATGTGAGGTTGCGGTATCCCAGTTGGAGCCAGCTTTCTATGGAATCTCCAGTGGTTCTCATGCTAGCCCAAGTTATTGGAAAGATACTAATCCTACTTGAATTCTAAAAGCAATGAATTAGAAAGTTATTAATTTTATTTTAAGTAAGACTTCTAATAGTGGTAACAGTATTGTAAGGGACTCACCACTTGGGCTACCCCCACAGGGGATAGGCGGGGCCCAGGGCCCCGGGCCTATTGTATACACTTCGGGAGACGTGCTCCGTAATCATGCATTTGTCCCTGGACTCACCACTCAGGCTACCAGGGGGCCTCCCCAGGAGTCGAACCCACGCACCTCCCTTAAGAGTATTTTGTGGAGACTCCTGGTACCACTTGGGCTACCAGGGGTCCTCGTGCTAGCCCAAGTGGTACCAGGAGTCTCCACAAAATACTCTTAAGGGAGGTGCGTGGGTTCGACTCCTGGGGAGGCCCCCTGGTAGCCTGAGTGGTGAGTCCAGGGACAAATGCATGATTACGGAGCACGTCTCCCGAAGTGTATACAATAGGCCCGGTGCCCTAGGCCCCGCCTATCCCCTGTGGGGGTAGCCCAAGTGGTGAGTCCCTTACAAAAAGGCCGTAGCCCAAGTGGTACCAGGAGTCTCCACAAAATACTCTTAAGGGAGGTGCGTGGGTTCGACTCCTGGGGAGGCCCCCTGGTAGCCTAAGTGGTGAGTCCAGGTACAAATGCATGATTACGGAGCACGTCTCCCGAAGTGTATACAATAGGCCCGGGGCCCTGGGCCCCGCCTATCCCCTGTGGGGGTAGCCCAAGTGGTGAGTCCCTTACAAGTATGTTACTCATTGTTGTGGAAGTGAGACTTCTATAATAATTAGAAAGGAGATAGTTACTAATTCTTAATAGAAGTAGGACTTCTATTTGAATTAGTAAGAGGGATTGCAAAGCTATAAATAGGGAGCAAGGGGCTAGACATCCACATCCTTAGAGTGCACGCATAGTCCCCTTGTGCAAGTTGTTGCACACCCACTTCTCCTCTCTCTCTCTCTCTCTTAGTTCTCTTCTAGTTCCTTACGAGTTTCTAGTTGAGTTTCTCTTGAAGATCCCATCATTATTTTTTAGAAAA
Source organism: Cinnamomum chago (assembly GCA_038049695.1). NCBI lineage: Eukaryota > Viridiplantae > Streptophyta > Magnoliopsida > Laurales > Lauraceae > Cinnamomum > Cinnamomum chago. The sequence continues at coordinate 61,334,542 of CP142459.1, read as the reverse complement.
GAGATCTGATAGTGGGTCATAGCGTGGAAGACAACGAGGTCTTGCAGATCCTAATTTGCTACAAGAAGAGTCCGTGTTCAAGCTAATTGTCTTCTTCTCAATTAGAGCACGACCGGGCTCCAAAGGTATAATCTATTTTATTGTATGTTATAGATATTTTGGTTGCTTGATTGTTGCGGGTTTCTATTTTCTAGATAGAGTTTATTGTTGTACATGATTGATGAGATTGAGGGATTGCATCATGAATGTGGTTTATGTCCTTATGGGTACTTGATTTCCGAGTCAAGTGGGTAAATTTTTTTTTAAAACCTATCAACGAGACCCACCTACTTCCAACATACTGTCCAATTGCCTTCTGGAGACCTTATGAATAGATCATGGGTTATCCATGGTAGGAATATGATCAGTCGTAGGTAACTGTAGTACAAAAATGCTAAAAAATAACATTCTGAAAAACATAGCCGTAGAGCATACAATGATTCCTTTAGACCTTATGACTAACCGTGAGGCTTGCAACTGAACAACTGAATTGCTCTGGTTAGTCAATTGAACCTTATTAATTTTATTACTTGGGTTGATGATCATAAGGGCCTTTTTTAGGCCTACGATTCATTCTGCCTTAATAGGATGGCACATGTTGAAAATTTAACTCAATAGAGCATATCTCGATCAAAAACTTGATTTATTGGACTTAATCTTGATTTTTCTTGACGAATCTTTCAAAGACAGGTCTTGGACTTAAGACAAAGAATTGACAACCCAGGGAAGTGTAAATTTGTCTATAACACTAACATTATGAATGTTGCCACATTCACCGATTATGCTTGTAAAATTTTTTTTGTTAAACTTTGATCATTTGTAGTATGGGTTATGATGTTTGTAGCTTTGATTTGAAATAGTTAAACTCTGAATGACATATATTTTAATATAAATGCCTATTTTGTTGATTCATTGAAAGTTCTTATAGGTTCTACATGTTTTCATATTCATCTTTTACATTTTTAACCAATTTTTTTTAATATTCTTAAAATTAGGAACATATTCAAACCATTTCAAACAAAATATGACCATCCTAAAATGTTTAAATATGTTATAAGATATGAATCTTGGGTGGATGCCCACTTGAGATGAGTTATGGTTAGAATTAGGGTTCCCCTCTTGTGGGGTTACTTTGCCTATAAATAAGACTCTCTACCTTTGTATTTGTACATATATTAATGAGATAAAAGAAAGGTTCTCTCTTCTCCCTCCTAATCTTCTTTCTCTTGTCTCTCTCTTTTCTAACACGTTATCAGCACAAAACTCTAAGGACATGTTTGTGTAGCCAATTTCTGCGGAAAATGTTGTAGTTTTCTGCGGAAAACTTCTTTTTCATGTGTTTGGTGCGGCAGTTTTCCGTGAAAATGCTTTTTCGCCACATCAGGTTTTTCCTTCCTAGACATGGAAATAAACTTCCTATGGGAGGGGGGGTATGGGAAGTCCATTTTCACGGAAAACTGACCCCCCAATTTCCTCTCTCTCACCCTCACTCCACCCAGCCACCCTCTTTCTTCCTCTTCCCCTCCCAACCCCACCCACCCCACACACATACTAACCCACCCACCCAATAGTTTTCACTAAAAAGTGATTTTCACTAAAGAAATTCATAACTGCACCAAACAAAATTAGCGCTAATTCATTGAGAAAAACCTTTTTGCACCAAACATAAAATTTTGACTTCCGCGGAAAAACTTTTCCAAAGAATTTGAAGCCCCTGGATTTTGCTAATGTGGCAATTTTCAATTTCCACGGAATTTATATGTACACAAACGTGCCCTAAGAGAATGAAGAAAACCCGTTTTCTTACCCAAAGAGAAGAGAAATCCTTCATTGCACAGATTTTCATGGCGAAATCCTTCCCTGTACGGATTTCCATCTCGAAATTCTTCCCAGCGAGGATTTCCATCGCGGATTCCCTGTGAAGATTCCTTCCTAGCACGGATTTCCATCGTAAATTCCTTCTCAGCGCGGATTTTCATTGCGGATTCCCTGCACGCGTGGATTTCCATCGCAGAATCCTTCCCAGTGCGGATTTCAGAAAAGGGTAATATTTTTCTTCAAATACAGTAAGTAGTATCTAAGCCATTACCAAAATTAATTTATTAAAATGTATGCCACTAGTTTATAATGCTTGTTTACATTAATTATAGTGTTTGGTTACTGTTCATCTTCTTGCATAATTTTTCTTTTAATTTAAATTTATCAATACTATGAATAGACCACAAAATAGAACCAGAAGTTCTAAATCTGAACCTAAAGTTCACCGATCTATGTACTAGCAGTCCTACAATTTGGAATACTGATATGAACCTGTAGATTCATATTTATAAATAAAAATTTAGAGTTTTTGGTTCAAATCCAAACAAATTATAAGGCTATGAAATCAAACTTGAAGATTTGATAGAACCTGAAGTTCTGATCGATTGTTAGAACTAGAAATTCTAATTCAAATCTGAAAATTTGACAGAACCTGCAGTTCTAATTTCATGTTTTGTGAACCTGAAGTTTTAATTCAAACAGAACCAGTCGTTCTGATTCTTATAGTTTAGAACATGATGTTCCAACTTCTCACTGACTGACCTATCCCACATGATCAGTCAAGCTCAGGGATCCGAAGATGGACCCATGGGGGACCTTATGGGTGTTGGACTCGCACGGAACGGATCCCGTATGGCCAAACTAATCTGGGGGTGTGAGTCCTGTCGGCAATGTTGATCAACCAAAATCTTGGCCTGATGACTAAAAATCCACTCACTGATGGTGGATGATGATAGAATTGTTCCAACTTTTCATTGGCCAACCTCTAAATAACGAGACATTTATATGGAGAGCACCCCTTAGCATGGTCTAGAACACCAATAGTTCTTTGAACTTTCACAAACTTGATTTTTAGTTCATTTGATATGCATGTTTCTTAGACTTTTCCTTTATAATGAGAATCTTTATTTTAAATTAACATGGAATACTTCCACTTTGTCTAATCTGGATCCACGAACTTTGCAATGTGAGAATGAAGTACGGAGCATTGTGCACTTGCAAAAATTGCAAACAGATTACTTGATGCATTTAATGATGCAGCAAAAGTGATGAGGTCACATGTGCCAACTATGAATGCATCTGTCAGGATTAACGTCTCTGTAGGACGAAGTTAAAATATGGCAGCAAAAGAATCTGCTATACGCCAGAAGCGTGGCTGACCTATAGGTTCAAAGGACTCAGCTCCGCAAAAAATGAGAAATGACAATCATCATCATGTCCTCCCGAAGAGGCACGTAGCCCTCCTGAAGAGGATCCTCCCAAAGAGGTACGTAAACACTCTTGAAGAGGTTCCTCCCGAAGAGGCAAGTAATGTTCTTGAAGAGACACATAACGCTCCTGAAGAGGTTATGGTAAAATTCGTTCTCTCTAAAATAATGGAAGTCCCTGAAGAGGCACCGGTACCGAAAAATAAAGAGATCTCTATACTTTATAATTATTCAAAAGAGAGATGGAATAGAAATGAGATTATCATTGATGATGCATTTGCATATGCAGTAGTTACACAAATATCAAAGGAAAATGATGATGATGATGATGATTGGACATGGAACCACGTTCTACAAATGAATGTCGACAAAGAAAGGATTGGCCAAAATGGGAAAGTGTCATCAAAGTGGAGTTAAAGTCTCTCAATAAACGTGGTGTGTTCGGACCTATAGTACAAACCCTAAAAGATGTTAACTTTGAGGCCCCACCCCTTGTGGGCTCTCTAATTGAATTTTTGAATACTATTTAATAATAATTATTAGCTAATTATTCTAATTAGGGGTTAATAAGGGTAGTATATTTCCTAAGTTTTAGTTAGATTAACTTAGTTGAGTTAGTATGGAGTCTTTTTACAATTTTTAGGGTTAGTAGTGAGCGGAGGCCCTTGCTAGGAATTAGTGGTTACCTAAGTGGGGTATCCGCAAAATCTCTTCTAGAACCTTCCCACCAAATGACCTAAAAGCCCTCTACCCTAACCCTAATCTCATACAACCTCAAAGGGCATTTCAATCCTTAGCCAAACCCCCAAATCTATAAATATAGCTCATTTCCCAAGGAAGCCCTAGCTACTATTCATCTCTTCCATTTCCCTCTTCTTCCTCTGTCTCTCTCTCATTTCTCCCCTGTAGACCTAAGTGTTAGACTGTTCTTGTGCTGGAAAGACCTAGGAGCTGCAACTTCATCTTCTTCATTGGATTGGTTCTCTATTTCTCTCTCTCTCTACAACCTTCTATTCCAAACAAAGGCGAGTTCAATATACTTATTTAACTTAGGATATATGTTTCTATCGTCTTGATTCTGTAATTTTCAATTCAATCAATAACATGTGCTAGATTTACCTTGAGCTGAGTTTTCATGGATTGTTGGTATTGATGGATGGGTTTTTACCCATTTGGAAGATCAATGGCCCTTTTGTGTTGGATGGAGGTGCATTGTATTATTTTCGTGTTTTCTGTTGATTTGGTGGAGTTTGTGCGAGATTGGAGATGTGTAAATGGAAAAATGGGTTGAAGGAGAAGAAACCCATAAATCTGGATTTCTGCAGAACTTCGTGTACCCGGTCGACCGACCTGCAGTCCGGTCGACCGGGCACACTAAAATCTGGGATAAACAAGTCCCAGTTATTTTTCCTGCAGAACTGAAAGTTCAATGTGCGCGGTCGACCGAGCCTTGTGCCAGGTCGACCGAGCACACTGTTTTTACAGAGAATAGTTGGGAGCTGTTTTTCCTTCAGATCCAGAAAAATCCAATGTACGTGGTCGACCGAGCTCTGCTCCAGGTCGACCGAGCACACTGGATCTACAGTAGAAATGGCTGAGAGCTGGGACATCAAATTCCAGGATTTCAGTGCACTTGGTCGACCGCAAAGGCCAGGAGGTCGACCGAGCACACATGAAACCCCTGAGAATGGATCATGCCTTCCAGGTGCCTGACCAAATTTCTCAGTTCACTCGGTTGACCGACCAGGCCAGGAGGTCAACCGAGCACACTGCACCAAGGTCGACCTGGGGGTCAGCCCCTTAGTGTGCACGGTCGACCGAGCACACTGTGAACTGTGATTTTTCAGTTTTCAACATTCTGAAGTTGTGATCGTTTGTGGGGCCCATTGACCATCCAAATGGACATCTATTAATGTGCCAAGCCCGAGTCAATGGTGTGGCTTAACCTTGACTCGTGGGGACCACCAAGTAGGGTTTTGGTCATTTAATCTAAGATGATTCGATCCTTAAATGTTGTCAATGATGCCCGTAACCTCAGGAGCACTAAACAAAGTATCATTTGGCATCTGAGACTCCATTTAGAGATCAAGTTACCGGAGATGGACCTGGACCTGAATGTAGTCCATTACCTAGGATTGGACTGTTGTTACTTTCCCTATTGATTCTCTTATTTGAAGTTCATACTTTACTTTTATTGTTAGTCACTCTTATATCCTTACTGTAGTTAGTAACTGTTAATTAAATGGAAATGGATGACCTAAACCTAGGATATCTTAGAGGTGACCCGATAGTATGATTTGAAGAACACTGACCCGTGTCTGTGGCTAGGCGGGCCCTTTTTTTGCCTAAGTATGGAAATATGTACCCTTAGAATTGGAGAGGTGGATTTTATTAGTCTTATAACTCATGATGGATGAGAATGAGTTTATTATCAGTAGAAATGGATTGATACCTCGTTTGGACTGTTTTAGACCAGGCCATGTGTTTGATGGGCCTTGGTATGGATCCAACGAGTGGGCTTGGATTTGGATTATAATCCATCGACTGATTTGATATATGAACCTCTTAGAGACTTGGTTAGGACCTTGTTCACGCAAGACAAAGCCTAGATAGACACAGACCTTTAGAGTTTCCTCGAGTCGGCATAGACATTCACTCGGTTGATTTAAGCTTAGCATGTGGACTGATCATCCCTGGTAGGAGCTATTATGAGTGTTGAGGAGCTATCATGATGAGCTATGTTGTAGACGGACGGTGTGATACCGAATCAAGTCTCCCCGAGTGATGAGTGTGATGAGACCGATGAGTGATTTGCGGGGTTAGTAATCCCCAGCACTGGTGAGATTCTCCGCCACAACTGTGTTCAGTATGGGAGGGCGCATCATAATATCTCGCGGTAACCAGCTCGTGTGAATGTGTCATATTGTAGTAGATTAGATGGTGTATACTTATCCTGATTCTATATGTGTATCTGCTCAACTGCCTAGATCGTTTATCTTGTTATTCCTTAATTTATATACATGTCTCTACTCTTTTGATATATATGTCATATGTTACTTGTATACTATGACTTGCCAGATCTTTATATATGGCCTATCTTTGGTGCTTAGGCTTTGACCCCGAGTACGCGGAGGACGCGCTTGCGCTTGTAGAGGCACATGTCGTCGGCGATTACGTTTGGGGCATGGCCGACCCAGATGTCGAGCTGGAGGGTGGAGAGCCAGGGCCAGGGCTTTGAGAGTCTTACTTTGTTTTTGGGCCTTTGAGAGAATTTTGTAGTGAGCCGGGTAGCAATCAAATATGTAATTAACTTTTGTCCTTAACAACTGATACCTTTTAAAACTAGACTACAGTTCTACTCATATTTGATATATATTGATACATATTGCTTCCGCTTTACTTCTTATGTTTCCGAAATTTAACCATTGATAACATATTGTTCAAAAGTTTTAAATTGGACCTCACTGCAGACCTACGATCTTGAAAGTTCTCGGATTTTCCGGGAAGTAGCGCGCCAACTTCGGATATTCCGACTACTTTCTCGGTATCCGGAATTGGGGCGTTACATTAACCATGAGGCTATAAGTGGGCATTTGTAAAAAAAAAGGGAATGAAATGAATGAAATTACCAAATATAAAGTACGATTAGTGGCATAAGGTTTTCTGCAGAAACCTGAGATTGATTATGAGGATACATACTCCTCTGTCATAGATATAATAACTTTCAGATATCTAATAAATTAAGCAGTTTCTCAAAATCTAGAAATGAGACTCATGGATGTTATAACTGCTTACTTTTATGGGGACTTAAACACAGAAATTCATATGAAAATCGCGGAAGGATTTCCTTTGCCTGAAGCAAAACTAAGGAGTACGTACTCAATCCAATTGAGGCGATCATTGTACGACCTGAAGCAATCTGGAAGAATGTGGTATAATTGTCTTAGTGAATACTTGTCTAAAAGGGGGTATGAAAACGATCTCATTTGCTCGTGTCTATTTATAAAGAAATTCTTGAAGGGATTTGCAATATTAGCAGATTATGTGGATGGCATAGATTTGATAAGGACTCTAGAAGAGCTTGAAGAAACTACTGATTATTTAAAGAAAGAATTTGAAATGAATGACAAAATAAAAGACCTTGAGAAAACAAGATTCTGTCTTGGCTTGCAAATAGAAAGAAATTCTAATAGGATGTTGGTCCATCAATCTAATTATACCGAGAAGACTTTACAACGATTTGGTATAGATAAGGCACATCCATTAAGTACCCCCATGGTTGTCTGGTCTCTTGATATAAAGAAAGATCCATACCATCCCATCTAGGAAAATGAAAAGGTATTGGGTCCCGAAGTACCATACTTAAGTGCTATTGGAGCCCTGATGTACTTGACACAATGCACTAGACCAGATATTGCATTTTATGTGAATCTACTTGTCAGGTATAGTTCCGCACTAACTCAAAGGCACTGGATTCGTATTAAACACATTCTACGATATATGCGTGAAACAACTGATTTGAGAATATTTTATTCTTACGATCATAAAGATTCCAGTTTTGTAGGTTATGCAAATTCAGGTTATCTCTATGATCTTCATAATGGTCGATCACAAACAGGTTATGTGTTTCTAAATTGTAATGCCGCCATTTCTTGGCGTTCTATTAAACAGACTTTGGTAGCTACTTCCTCTAACCATGTTGAGATTTTGGCTCTTTATGAAATTAGTAGGGAATGAGTATGGCTAAAATCTTTGATTTAGCATGCTGTAGTTCTTGTCAATTACCTTCTATTGCAGATATCCTAAATATTATCTATGAAGATAAAGAAGCATGCATAAGACAGATTCGAGAAGGTTTCATTAAAGGAGACAAGACTAAGCATATAACACCAAAGTTCTTCTTCACTCATAAACTTCAGAAAATCAATGAAATTAAAGTCAAGCAAGTTCGTTCGAGTAACAACTTGGCTGACCTGTTTTACTAAATCTTTGCCAAAATCAGTATTCTAGAAGTTTATATATGAGATTGGCATGCGTAGAGTTCATAATCAAACCACGTGAATGGTTGTTATAATCAGGGGGAGTGATTTATTAGGGAGCATCCTAAAGTATGCTACCTATGGACATTTGTGCGCTGTACTCTTTTTTCTTTTTTAGGTTTTATCACACTGGGTTTTCCTAGTTAACATTTTAACGAGGCAGTATTATGCACGTCCAACACCAGTTCAATGATCTTGAAGAATGTTGTACTAATTTTCCCTTCGCTTTGGTTTTTTCCTATTGAGTTTTCCTTAGCAAGGTTTTTAATGAGTCAAACTGTCATTGAATGGTGGTCATCTAAGTGGGAGTGTTATAAGATATGGATCTTGCGTGGATGCTCACTTGAGATGAGTTATGGTTAGAATTAGGGTTCCTCTCTTTTGGGTTTACTTTGCCTATAAATAAGCCTATCTACCTTTGTATTTGTACATACATTAATGAGATAATATAAATGCTCTCTTCTCCCTCCTAATCTTCTTTCTCTTGTCTTTCTCTCTTTCTTTTCTAACAAAATATATATTTTAGAATGGATTTTGGAACAACTTAGAACTGTTATTAAATTCTTTTTGGGAACAGTACAAAACGGTTCCTAAATGTATTATATATGGAGAGAGAGGTGGGAATAATAATAAAATCCAAAACCCACCCCCAACAAAGAAAACCACCCTTAATAGGAGCGGCTCAAGGCAGGTCTCCATTCAATCCGACCCATTGTCATCTCTGAAGATTTGCAACCTGTTGAAGTTTTTATATGAACTATAATGATTCAATTGGACTCTCTTCTATTTAATCCAACATGTTCATATCAGATGCTTCTAGAATGGATTAGATTTCACCCCAATTTATCTCAATTTGGACTGGCGTATTACACCCTTAGATTCAATTGACATGTTAAATTAGAACTCACTGACCAACCCTTTTTTTTTTTTTTTTTAAGATAAGATAAGACTTGATACAAGCAGCAACGCTGGTTCGATGGACTCAGATCCGAGTCACGTAGAGTCTATAGATCTTACATAAATTTTTAAGAAAAATGAAAGCTAGAGATCTATGACAATGTTGTATTTATGGTTATGATGTACGGTCTTCATAAAGCATAGCTTGTCTGGAGACCCGGGTCAAGTCCAATTGGATCCCTGGTCTAACCCATCTCAAAGATGCCAACAACATCACTGTACACTTGTAAGTTGTAACTAGGATTTCTTCTTATTCAGTACCAAGGGCCGATCGATTCAATATCTAGACCAGACTTTCACAATTTAGAGAAGGGTTCCACTGCATTTTGAAGGATTTGACAGATAGAAAAGCCCATCTAAATTGCATTTTGAAGGATTTGACAGATAGAAAAGCCCATCTAAATTGAGGATCAATGGAGAGGCATTTTAACATTACCATTGGGTGTGTTTGGTGTCAGCCGCGGAAGAAGAAATGGCCACAGAGCCGGCTTTCCTACTATTACAGAGAGAACTTCCAGATCCTCTCTTGTGTAGAAATAAAGTAAAAAAAGGGAGAATTTCAGGCTCCGGTGCCTTGTCGCGAGAATTTTTCCACTTAAAGGAGCCCGCACGAACGCCCACTAAATATTTACTTATTAAAAAGGAGTAAATATCGGTTGAATGAGGTGAAACTTCTTTTTTATAACCCAGCTAGGGGCTTGGACCTAATCGAGAACCCACACACATACAAGAAAACAAACCACTCAAGTGGAAATTGAGCCGCACAAGCAAAAAGAAAGTCCACACAAGTGGGAAGAGAGCCCGCCCACACATACAAAGAAAATGTGGTGTACCCATAGTTCAAACCTTAGACAGCCATGTAAGAAGTGTCACTCCTTACCACTCAAGCAATGAGCCATTCTCAAATGAGGTGAAACTTGGATATGAACAAGTACATCCCATCCGCCTTTTTCAGATTCCAAGTGGCCCATTTATCATACGTTGGATGAAACAAACATACCGAACACAAGTTAGAGAGCATCCAGATTTCATCAATGCTATTAATTGAAGAACCCGGACTTCCCAGTCAATATGATGAGATGAGGAGTAAAAATTGTTGATTGCCAGCATTTATTATCATAAAGAAACATGACCCTACACCAACACCAGTCTTGCTTGGCTAGAAGCATCCATATCAAACTACCTCCATGCTCTTATAAATATTTACTGCCCCAGGACTTCCATCAATTACAATAATATACACCATAAAATTGATACACCAAAAACAGACTCTAGCTAATTCATTGGCAATCTTTTATTTCTTATATGTCAACCAAATACAATAGCATATATTATTACTTCTATTAGAGCTAGAAAGTTTTGAACAACTGCCATGAAATTAAAAACGTGTTACACATATTGTTTTGTTTGAGCAAATTGGAGTTCCATGTACATCAACAGTAAGCTGAACGAAGACAAACCCCCTGTTCTAAGTTTCATGGGAAAAGCTAAGCTAGCCCCAGTTTTTTTTTTTTTAACCTAGGCAGGGGTTTAGGACCTAAGAGAGAGCCTGCACACATACACACGGAAAGGCAGCCCGCACAAGGAGAAAGAAACTCCACACAAGTGGGGGAAAAGCCCGCACAAACGGAAAAAAAGCCACACAAGTGAAAAGACGTGACATACCGATTTAAACCCTTGGTAGTCAGGCGAGAACTGCCTCCACTATCTTGTGAAGTACGCAGCCGCTATCAGACCCGCCCCAACTAGTAAGCAAAACAACTACCGCAACTACCAACAATTAATTATTCCAGACAAATGGGCCAGCCAGCCACTAATGAAAGTGTAAGGATGCACAAGGCTTCTTTCAATCATGGGACCTACCACAACTTCAATACATTAACATAAATCCACAAACACAGTAAAAGACATCTGTAGTAAAAAATTTATAACTTTCCAAGAGAGCCAAAGAATCTACTGCAGATCTGGAAATGAATGATTTCAATATCTCTTCGTTGAAAATTATGTTAGTTTAAAAGCCTATTTCCTGAGGTCCCCGCACTTGCCCATATGCAGTGATATGAAATTTGGGCTTAAATTAAGTAAGTTTCCAACAATAGATCCGGGAAATCTGTCTCATGATTTATAGAAACAGAGTAGAGGGAACGTGTGCGTGCGGGAGTTTCCTGATTTCTCTCAAAATATTGTTCTTGACCTTGGTATTCTTTAAGAACTGTAGGATCCTTATCATAACACAGCATTCATATGAAGAGAATGATCTGATGCTAATTTATGCATGATATAACTTCCAATGGGACTGACTTTGGCTGACTCCTTTTCTAATAGTCAAAACAAATGTGGAATCGTTTTTACTTGAATTGAATAATAAAGAGGACCCAATTGTTCAAGAGAAAAATAGGCAAGGGAAAACAATCATTCTTTTTTATTTTTTTTAATAGAAGGTAACATAATATGTGATGTAATTGAAAAAAAAAATTCAGTATGACACCTATCACATCTGATGTTTTTTTGGATGAAATGGTTCCTAAAATAAAAAATGTCAGGGAGAATTAATGCTCTATGTACCATATGTTAACCTGTTGAATTGAGAGGACTTCATCTTAGGAGGGTTTTATTATGTAGTTGTGATTTGAGGGGGTACAAATACTCTTGTACCTTTGTGTTTTTTCATTTTCTTTATCTTCCTTTTAATTTCTCTCTTTGTATTCTCTTCTTTTAATGAACGTTTTTGTTTCTGATAAAAAAACGCTAACCTAAGAAGAAAATGATTGTGCCCTCATTATTTATTGCGAGTCAGGATTTGGGGGTGTTAACCAATAATTTAAATTAATATTAGCATTTGAGGAATGGTGGAACTGCTTGACTCTTCTCGACCGATCAACCCTGACCTTAATAACCTTCAATCTAAGTAATCTAAATATATCTTGGGTTTTGGCTTTGTGGTGTACTATTTCAAGGGCAAGAAATGAGTTTATATTTAGTGCAGGAACATTGAAAGGTCCAATCAAGTCTTCTCCCTTTCCAAGAACTTGAACTTAGAGCCGTCTTCTTTGCAACTAGGGAAATGACCGTACGGAGGTTCAAAAACTCAACATTTATACGAAATCAGACGAAAGACTACAAACTTCCTAAGAGAATATCGTATATAAATGATGGACAGTTTTACCCTTTATTTTGCGATATCCTAGGCCCGTATGATATTGCACCGTTCGATATCCTACATATATGATGTCTCCGTAAAATTTTCATCCTTTTCCTTTCAACCTAGGTGAAACAGGGACGGAGATAACTCGGTAAAAATCCATTTTTAATGTGATCATCTTCTTCTATCCTCCAATGATTTTTCCTGTGTTTTTCTCATCTTATTGATATTGATATTGCAGGAACACATGTACAAATTCCACTCATTCCACCCATTCCATCCAATCACACCTATAAATAAACCACATGTTTTCATTTTCAAGTCTCCACCTGTTTTCCATCCATATAAAATGCATATGGTTGTGTCCAATCACTACTCATTTTACATGCCAATTGTTGTACATGTACAAATTCCAATTCCACCTGCACACATGCACTTTGTGTTTTGTGTTTTTTTTTTTACACACTACTTCACCACTTCCAAAAAAACCCACAAAATCTACAACATCAATTTAAGCAAGCATATCCAATAGCTCAAACGTAAATTTGATATTTAGATCCAAGCCACCTAGCTGAGGACTGGTATGAAGGTAAGAAGAGACAACACCATGTGTAGACGTGGACAACACAAAACCTCTTCCGAGCTTTACATTCTCCCTTACCATGGCAACCACTTCTATAATTGCACTTTGTACTGTAGTTTCCCCACTTAGCTTGGGGTGATCTAAACTAACCTTCATGCCCTGCCAGGTGGACGAAACAATTTTGTCATGAGCCTCTTTTTATAAGTAATGTGAATCAAACCTGCACCCTTAGAGATGGAGAACACAAACAGTAAAGTCATCCCAAGTGTATCATATTAATGATAATTGTAAATACCAATCTTAGAAGATATTAGTGTAGCAGTAATTAGATGCAGACAATAGATTAGACTGATTTAGTTGTAATCTTTACTGGACATGAACAGCCTTGATTGTAGCCCAATTGGATTCTCTTGAATACCTATCAATACATCTGTGTTCCACACATTGTGGAAGACAATGAGGCAGTAATTAGATGCAGACAGTAGATTAGATTGATTTAGTTGTTATCTTTACTCGACATGAACAACCTTGATTGTAGCCCAATTGGATTCTCTTGAATCCCTATCAATACATCTGTGTTCCACACATTGTGGAAGACAATGAGGTCTCGCTATAGCGAGCCCAGACCCTCGCTATAGCGAGCCTCCTATTCCGCTGGTCTCGCTGTAGCAAGCTTCTGGCGAGATTTTCCTCCCCCGAGGGTATTTTTGTAAATTGATTAATGCGCTCTGATTTTCTCGTAAATGGATTAATGAGCTTTGATTTTTCCTACCCACACCTACTCTCTCTTTCATTTCCTTCTCTCATTTTCTCAAACTCAGGTATGATACTCTTCTCTTATTCTTCTTATTATCCTTTTTTTTTTCTATCTTAACCGTGCAGTTTCGATTTTTTTGGGTTTTCTTGGATTCATCCAAAACTTTATGGAATTGACATTTTTCTTTACAATGTGCACAAGGAAGGAGTTCTCTTGAGATCCACTCATATCTGAACATATTTTGAAGTCCGCTAAAAGAAAGAAAAAAAAAGGGTTCATTAACAACATTATTCAGGGCATATTAAGGAAAAAGGAACTTTCAAAATTGAATGAAGGTTCGGTGGAAGTGCATGTGATTCCATTTTGGGTGTTCTTCATTTTAACGGTAATGGTAATATCCTATCGGAACCCACAAGTCAAAACGGAGAAGATAGAAACGGAGGTCTTCAGTTCGGGGAAACGGAGGTCTTTAGTTTGTGTTATTCGGTGGGGTGGGAGTAGGTCAGAAATTATATGAGATGTTTTTTTAAGGCATTCAGAAATTATATGGTCACACGTACCTGCCGTGATGAATAAAATGTATAAAGTACTAATGAAAGAAGATGAAATGGTCACACGTACAAGCCAAAACGGAGATGAAAACGGAGCTCTGTAGTTTTTGGAAACGGAGGTCTCTGCAGTTTTTGGAAATGGAGGTATGTAAGTGGTGTAAAAAATGAGTTATATATGTGAGTAGGTAATGGTGCGATATCCTACGAGCATAGGACATCGAACTGTGCGATATCCTACAAGTCTAAGATATCGAACGATGCGATATCCCACTAGTCTGAGATATCGAACCGTGGAATATCCTACGTCGCAGGAAAAATAGTAAAACTGTCCGAATTTCCTGTATGATCTGCTGGTGGGTAATTTGTACTTTTTCATCTTGTCTTGGGTAAATGTTGGATTTTAAGTCGTCTGTTTGGTCATTTTCCCTTGCAACTAAATTGGCTAGAGATAAAAAGAATTTTCTAAGTTGCCTTGGCAGTGGTGAATGATATATTAATAGAGATGGATAGTTTACTATTGAGTTTCTGCTTTTGGACATTTGTGATTATCTTTGATAGGGTTGGGTTTTGTTAAACATTCAAATCCTTGCTGAAGAATATCCATTTCTAAAAGGGGGTTTGGCTTTTGCTTTGAGGAACAATATCTGATCAACTGATGGAAACAATCAATAATGAAGCGAAATATTTTTGCACATGGTTCTTTACTTTATTACATGTCATGGATTTGATTTATGATGAGGGCAGAGGACAGAGTACAGATCCCGGTTCACGTGAATGGTGCATGCACCATATTTGACTCATTCTATGATGGATTCATGGTACATGATGTTAAATCCGGTTGTCACATACACCTTTTAATTTGGTGAAGAAAGGACATTTTACGTATGTTTTCTGTAAACAATGCTTTCATTCATAAAGATGTGAATGGGTCAAATTAAGACCACTGTAATAAAAAGTTGGTAGAATTTGTTACACTTATTTTTTAAATAAGTACAGCAAGTAAAAATTTTATTTTTATTTTTTCAAAAGTAACCAAAAGGTAGTTTTCTTAAATAGATATGAATGTCTAAAGCATTCACACGCTTCCTTCCTGTGTTTTTGTGATAAACTTATTGATATAATTTTTATAATATAACAAGTTTATCTATACTATTTTTAGTTTTTAATCTCAATGCCTGTATTACATTTACTATAAGTCTAACACTGCCCATATCACTTTCCTAATATAACAAATGCCTTTTTTAAATATAATTAAATATACCAAATAGTGTATTTGTAAGAAGGCTTCATTGAAACAAAACTATTTCAAACATATCTATTTTTACAAATCCATTTCAAATAAATAAGACATGCCAAACAGGCCTTTGATCTCTTGACCTCTCTCAGGACTCAGGAGTATGCCTTGCCATTGGACTAAGTGCTGGTCTAGTGGTGTTGTTACCCATCTAACATGACCTATTGTATGTATCAAAAGAGGAAAGTGGGTAAAACAGCCAAGCGACAATACTTACATATTTGCCTTTTATCAAGACTAAAATCATTAATATAGAAAAGGGAATAGGCTCCAACAGTACAGGTGCAAATATCGTTATCATTTTCTTCCAAACGGCATTACTTTAGACTGATACTACTATTCAACATTAGGTGAAAGTCACCATCATAACCATTAAAAACAGTACAGGATAGTTTACATAACCAATTAATTCAGACAACAAACTAGTACAACCCCATATATGCAGATGGCAGGTACATTATCTCTCCCCTAGTGGGAAAATGCCATAACCCTTTTTTTTTTCTGTTAGAACAGAAAAAACAAGGCTCAATGTTATTTATTTTGAGTGTACCGGCGCACCTAAACAAGTAGTACTAAAAGGTCACTTAAATGCACTGCATCTTCCCCAGCCCATTCCCTTGTTCAATCCATGGAAGGATGGGCAATAGCCAACACTGAGAACTTCATCAACCCGGCGCTGCAGTGACGGCCCTCATGCACTCCGCATGCAAAGTAGTAGGGCTTCTTTCTCTTTCTCAAGATGAATTTGAAGCCGCTGCCACCACCTTGATTCTCACTTGCCACCAACTTGGCTCCTACAAAGCTGCAGTTCTTGAATTGGGCTCGGGTCAACAAATAAACATTGTGGGGATAGGTGGTGTTGCTGGGAGGATCATACCTGAAAACTGCATGTACACCCACAATTTTTTTTAGGATATAAGAGATTAAAAAGTTCGAATAGACTGATGCGCATAATAAAGAGAGAGAAACCTTTTCTTCCAAAAAAAAGTTAGGATAAAAGATACTGATTTTTTTTTTCCAATTATAAAGTAGAACTCACTAAGCCGATCCGAAAGACTGAAACTTAAAAAAGAGTAAAAACTCACTCAGAGTATCATTTATGTAGAAGGGGCGATTCTTGAGAGCCCAGTCAGTGTAGTTGAAGCCGAAGAGCCAACCTTGGGAGCCCCCAACGGTTTTAGTGGTGGCCCAAGTAACCGTCGGCGTGGAGGGCAATATGAGGAGAAAGATTGCCAATGAAAAACCAGCTACCCATTTCAAGCTCATCTTCTTCTAAGAAGCAGATCTCTTTAGCAAGACTTCAAACAAGAGAGGAGAAAAGGATGCATGGAAGGTCTTTGGCAGAAGTGGTTGTTTTATATAGAAGGGAAAGGGGGCAGTGATTTGAGAAAACTTCCAACGCCAGCATGTGGGAGTGAAAAATGACTTAATGGATGAGAGTTTGGACTTCAGTACACTGCCTGTGCACTTAACTACTGTGTGCCGGCTGCCCTTTTACCCCAAAATTTTTAAGTGTGCTACTGCTGCCTGTGTATCAATGGCCTACCATCTCTTCTACTCCATTCCAGTCCAATTTTTTTATTTTCATTCATGCAACTTACTTAATGGATGAAAAGAGATACTCCAAGTAGCCTTCTTAATATAAGAATATTTAATAATTTATAATGCAATCGTGCTCAACAACGGGTGGTTGTGCTAGTCTTATATATGGTAGAGCATTTTGCTCTCGATTTTTATCATTAGTTCTTAATCTTGACTTTTAAATAACAATTGCAATGGGTCAAGCTAAGCATTGTAATCAGTCTAACTTATTATACGATTATAACTCCGATACATACCAAACCCGCCACATGATGGATAAAAGGTTGTGTTTAATTTGATATTTGGATTCTTTTTCATTTAAATTTTTTTAATATAAATTAATTTATACACATTTTAATGTGTTGTGTCAATCCAAGGGACTTCATTGGTTGTGTCTTGCATTTATGGTTAACCAGATCAGTCATTTGGGTTAGGGATGGCAACGGGGCGGGGCCGGAATTGGGCTGCCCCGTCCCTGCCCCGAATCTCCCTGTCCCCGCCCCGCCCCGCAACATACCCCGTCCCCGACCCGACATGCCTCGCGGGGCGCCCCGCCCCGGTGTGGTATAATAATAAATATAATAAATAAATTTTGAATTGATTATAAAAAAAAGGTAAATTAATTTATTTTACATGGTAAAAAGCACATGAATGATTTATCTATGTTGTCTCTATGCCTTTAATAATATTAAAAAAAATCTCCCAAAATAGAATAAAAAGATCTCCCCGCATAAATATTTTATAAGTGTGGGGCACTGTTAGATTGTTTAAATTTTTTAAAATTATCTAAAATTAATAATATAAATTTTCCTTTTCCTGAAATTTTACCTATTTAAAGTGAGATTTTATTCTTATAAGATTTTCTCTAAGCCCTTGAAGGCCACTAACATACACTTGAAAATATCATATATGCTTTGAGACATTCTTTATAAAAAAGACAATATCTCTCTAAAATATCATGAACTCCATCAATACATGGTTTCACTCCATTTCTGGTATTGAACTGACTACATAATATATGTTCCAATTTTCCCTCAACAAGCTTACCCAATTTTCCATGGTGTGGGCCCCAACCATATGCATACCAACCACCGGTAAGAAAAAGATTGGAAGATCTTAACGAGAATCAAGTCGAGTCAAAATTATTAATAGTTGATGGTCAAATATCATTAAATCTCATTGATTTGGCAGGAACCTCACTTTAAGACCAATGAACTCCACTTACTAATAAAGAGGTTGATTACATATAATTAAAATTAGTATAATTTATAGTGTTGTTAGTATGATTAGAATCATATTAAGTTACTAACTATAATTTACTTTGCTATTATAAGTTACTATAATTTACTTTGCTATTAAAGCATGATCCATCATTCTATTATATATTTATATTCGTTTTATTTAATATGATTTATCTTGTCACAATTTAACATTATATATGATTAAAGTAAAATAAGCTTAGATAGATTTTTTAACAACTTTAACTTTATTAAATTTGAATTAGAGGGAATGGGATCATATTATATGCTTTTATAATGTCTCATTCAATTACATGTTTAACTTTAAAAAAAGTCTTCAATCAATCTACTTAATCCATAATAACAACATAAAATCAATATATACATTTACATATAAATATGTTTATTTATTATAAAAGAAATCTAATATATATTTATATTTTAGAGGATTATTAATTTCGGGGCGGGTTATGATAGTATTTCGGGGCGGGGCAGCGGGGCGGGGCGGGGCAAGAGCCATACCCATCCCCGCCCCGCCCCGGATTCGGGGTATGGTTTTTTTCCCCGTCCCCGCCCCATCTAAGAGTCGGGGCGGGGAAAACCCGTACGGGGCGGGGCGGACACTCCGGATTGGGGCGGGGCGGGGTTAAAAATGCCATCTCTAATTTGGGTTGGCCAGGGAGTAATTGGAATAGCCAACTTCAACAGAACACAGAGATCTGAGACGCTACTGCAAAAGCCCAAACTGCTAACTTTAATACATTCCCAGAACCGGAACGGAATCTTCCGATTCAAAAATTCAAACTCACTCCAATTCACAAGCTTTCCATCTGCAACCAGCTCTTCCATTTCCATAGATCTCATCTCATTTCCCCAACTCGTCCCAGCCGTCCGATCACAGATCGAGAAATGGGCCCGCCCAAGAGCGTCCGTTCGATCTCGCAGCAAGCCTTCGAGGGTTTGGTGAAGGAGAACATGGAAGATCTGGGCATGGATCCTGCCGAAGCCTTGGAGGACGCCATCCAAACCCTAACCCTACAAGGAGTCGATCTCTCTGGTCAGTCCCTTCATCCTTTCAAAACCCTAATTCTCAAGATCTCAGCACTTGCCTATCAAATTCACACTACTAGGGATTGATTCAATGGAGATAGAATGTTTAATGTTTAATTCATCTGTTGATCACTTCTTTTCTGGGTCTGTTTTCACAGGCATTGTTACATGCATTCCTGGAGTTACAAGTGTCAATGACAACCCAGTTATTCAATCATTAGATGGTTTGAGGGATATTGCTGCCACTTTCCTCTCTACCAATGACCAGAAAGCTGATATGATTAGTACACCTACTGATCTTGAAGGAATGGTTGAGCTTCTTGATAAAGTTTATGCTTTATGTTCTATTGAAGGATCTGGCAATGCATCTGTTGCAACAAGGAATGGAGGAGTTGAGTTGCTTACTTCTATATGTTCTGCGCTCGATGTCGAATGCGAGCGACCTCTTGTCGCAGCCTTAAAGACACTCAGCTCTTTTCTGCATGGTATGAAGGATAAATACTTTTGTCATGTAATTTGTCACTTGGAATGAATTTAGTCCACTGCAACTGAGTGTCTAGAACTCCCTTTTAATGAAATGCTTGATATCACGAGCGCAGCTTTGAGCTGATAACTAATGTATATCTGACAAGCTGTAGAGATAAATCACAATGCTAATAGTTTTCCTATCATATAAACATTCTGAAGTGTTGAATAATATTTTTACAAAAGAGAGGTACTATACATTTGTTCATATATGTAGATATATAGTTTCCTTATGCTAAGAGGTACCTCTCATGGGTTGCATGATAGGTAATAACCTAAGCTCCTTGTGGGACCTGCTTGGATGCATGCGAATCATGAAGAACTATTGTGATGGAATTGGGAAGGACCCAATTTGGATATGAGTTTAGGCTGGAAAAAAAAAGTCTCAATCAGATCATCATAACCGTTGATTTAGAGGCCTTAAAAGTTCAACGGGATCTTAATTTGCATTTTCTTTTAATGAAATTCAAGCTAAAAGTGAGAAGACGAGAAAATCTCATATTAGTGTCAAATTGGGGCGAGCACCAGCTCGTGGGGGGTTGGTAAGTTTGAGGGGGTTGGATTGATGATAGGTGGGTCCCATGTATTTCAAAAAATAAAATTGTTATCTCATCCTCATGCAAGCTGCGAGTGGTGCCTCTCATCAGCAGGAGACTGATATGTTATACATAGGGAAATCCTCAAGTGAGCACCCTTCCTTTTTTAGTGCATGGGACCCACTGGAACTCATCCAACTGTTACATATCGTAGAAATATGATGCCTTCTAAAACCATTAAACGTGAGGGGGATGCGTCAACGGGTTAGGAAGATCTAACGGACTTGAGATCTTGCATGGGGAAGGATGGATGTGTAAAGATACATGTGGATTAGGAGTAGACCATAAATGGTTCTAACTTCTAACTGAATCATCTTAGACCTTGATGTAGAGGCCTTTACAATTTGATAAAGTGATTTCTTTGTTTTCTAAAACCTACGGTTTATATTAGCTTGACAATTGTCAAATAAAGGTGAGTGCTTAGTTTTGTCCTATGTTGTAGATTAGCTGGTTGGGACATGGCTGTGATTCGAGTCTCCACTGTAGCAAAAAATATTAAAATAAGGCTTAGTGTTGATACTTGATACATGGAGATGGAGAGGCAGGTATCTATGAGGGTTTTTCAATTTATCATACGTGGGCCCCACTCAAAGTCATTTTTTTTTTCAAATAGAAGAAATTGGTTCTCTCTTGAATGTTTTCATATTATATAATGCATATATATATATATATATGTATATAAAAATTTTCATGCAATATATGCTATAGTCTATTAAAAAGTAGATTGTGTGTGCCCTGTTGAAATAGTTGAAACTAATGCTCAACTCACATTGCTACTCATTTCATTTGGGATCTCAATGCTTTGAGTCAAATAAAAATAGGATTATTTTCTACATTTGGTTGCTGCTCCTACTCCCTATAAGGCACCCATTTCCTACTTGAGGTAATTAAGCATTGATATCTATGTGAATGTTGATATGTTTTGAGACAACAGTTTTTTGTAGCATTGCTGGAGTTAACTATTTACCCTTAGCTATATTTCACATTCAACCAGTTTCCTTATATTGGTTTTCTAAATTGTGTTTTGATGTATGCTTTTTTATTTTACAGATCTTCAAAGTACAGAAACATTCAGACAGAGCCGTGGACCTAAAATTGTTGTGGATATCTTAAATGGTTGTAACCAAAACATAAATGTATTGGATGGTGGTTTTTCTGTTGTAGCTGCTGCCGCAACTGGTAATGAAGTCCTCAAGGAATCATTCATGGACTTAAAAATTGATGAGCTTCTTCTCCAAGCTATGAAGGGGCAGAATAAAGGAAACATCCGAAGTTTATATGAAGCCCTACGTCTCCTTTTAACACCTGACGACAACCGTGTTTTGGCATCTCAAGTAAGTATATCATGTGTGGAGATACTCGTTTCATATGATGAAAATTACTTGCTCTGTATGGGAACCACTTCAAACCAGTTTTATGAATAAATTTTGTTGGTATGGATAGTAGTATAATAACATGGTCTTACTGGGTAAAATGAGTGAAGACCAAAGATTTTGATTGTTCTGGTGAAAATTATGATTACTGTCTGTTGCACCAAACTTTTGACATTTTGCTATGTGACAAATTTTTACAATCCAGGTTTATGGTTATGCTCGAAGATTTGCTAAGATTGGCATTGCAGCAGCTCTTGTGGATGCTCTTCATGAAGGAATAAGTTCGCCTAGTTTAGCTTCAGCAAGCATTGCTTTGAAGGCTGTTGCTGTTAATGTTAGTCTGTGTTTTGGTTCTTACTGATATTAGGTTGTAACTGTAACTTTGCATGTTTATCCCTCTGCATTTTGTAGCTGATACACTATTTTGATGTCTCTTATATTTGCTTATAAAAGGAATTTTTATGAGAGCATTTCAGACTGATTCCCAGGTACTGCATGGACACCCAAGGAGATGCCTTGTACATCATGGACAAGTATTTTGCACAACTAAATGAAGTATCATGTACGATATGATACTGATATATTGCCTATTTTGAAGTATTTGCATACAATTGCAGAGGGATCAATTTAAAGTTTTAGCTACAGCTTCATCTGTATCTGTGTCGATAAATAGGATTTTTTTTTTTAAATGGCGACTATATATTACTCCAAGAAACTGTGTCGATAAATAGATAGAAATATGTGCATGTGTATTTTGTGTATGATGTTTGCTCAAGCTGTGCTAGACCAAAACATCTTTAAAAAAAAAAAAAAAACAGGGAAAATGTGCATATTAGTCTCATCTTTTTGTGGTCCAAAATTTTTTATATAATGGGCCACAAGGTGCTTAGGAGATACCCTCAAAATCTCCCCCATTGGGTGATCATGACCATCTGCTTGAGCCCTCAGTAGATATGGACTGCTGGTTGTAATTGTCAATTTTAAACCGTAGTGGTATTACTAGGATGTCATTGTTAATTTATCATTGTGTGTTTTACTCTTTACAGAATTCTTCTTTCTGCAGGATGAAATATGCAGATCAATTGCTGAATGTGGTGGCATCGATGCAGTTCTCCAGTGTCTAGAAGACAGTGGTGAACAAAATAACAAAGCAGTAGCTAAAGCTTGCTGTTCTCTGTTGTCTAAGGTTTGGAGTCGTTGTATACGTTAGAAATATTTCTTGGCCTTTCATATAACGAGTTGCATTTATCAGGGAAAATGTTTTTCTTGTGCTCGGCTCTTAGTGGACTGCCGGCCCCACAGGCCCTGCCCATGGGCAGGGTGGGTATTAGGAATTTCAACTGAACTACCCTTACCTTTGAAGAGTGTAATGGCTGATAAGTCCCTGTACAAACCAGGGCCAAAACATTCCCACCTCCCTACTGGACTTGATATCTGTAACCAACTGCACTAGGCAGGCAGACAGGAAATTAAGTATATTGTTTGCATAAGTTAAAGGGCCTCATGCCCTTTAATCATTTCATATGGGTGGCAGCCCTTCTACTCAGATTCACTGCTTATGTTTTTAAAGGGCAGGTATGAGTCACCTTACCAGGTTAGATTAACATAGAACTTTTTTATTTGATTTTGGTTTTTTCTGCTTTTCTTAAGTTACTTCTTGTCCTCTCTACCATTCTGACTAGTGCGCTTGTGCTATTCAAGTTGGCGGGAAGTGATGCTAACAAGAGTGCCATTGTTGAAAAAGGGGGACTAGATCGATTAATCACACTTTCATCTAGATTTTCAGAGGATCCATCTGTTTTGCAAGAGGTATATATTGAGAGATCAGTTACTTAAATTTTGAATAGCAACATGATATTCTCATAATTTCTCTAACATCTACCAATACTGTTCATTGACATGGATTAATAGAACTTGGATTGTGTAGATTATGTCCATCATCTGTGCCCTTTCACTGAGGTCCCCCGAGAATGCAGCACGTGCTATTGAAGCAGGTGCTGGAGATTTTGCAATTCAAGCAATGCTGAAGTTTCCTGCTGCATCTCAAATGCAAAGACAGTCTTGTCTAATGATTCGCAATCTTGTGGTTAGGAACCCGGAAAACAGGTTAGTTTCTCTTTAATGCATCCATATTTTCTGTATTGTTTATGGAATAGGGGTCCTTTGAATGGGAATTCTCAGGTTGGTTTCTTTTTTATGTATGCATCTTCTTTATTAATGAAAAAAGAAATCTTTTGAATGGTATTCTCTCATGGATCATGTTAGTATTTAATCAATAGCTCTGTAATTATGGAGGTTCTTATCTTGCATTTACAGTGTTCATATTTCCTTTATTTTTTTTCCCAGAACTATTTTGCTGAGTAATGGTATTGAGAGGATCATCAGGAAGGCCAAGGAAAATCATGAGACCTGCAAGGAGGCTGCTGCTGATGCATTGAGGGATCTGGGACTTGAGAACTACAACTCATAGTCCACTTTTGTACTCCTTATCTCTAGGTTGTTGTTCTTAATTTCCCGAAGCTGTTTCTTGAGTGTATTTTCTAGCACAGAACACCTTCAGCAAGGACAATTCCAGCAGGAGAATTGCTCACCCCATTTTCCTCAAAATCGAAATGATGTTAAATTTACCTCAGAGGGAGATGGTACCAATTATCTGAAAATTTGAGAGAAAGAAATGGTCATTTAAGAATCTGATAGAGAGAAATTGGACCGATTATCTGAAAATTTGTTTAGTTTGTTTGTGAGAAGGCAGCACTTGAATTGGTTTGCATTTTTTTTTTTATAGATTGTGTGATCTGAACTGAATATATTCAGAATATTATAGTCGATTGCTTAATTGGATGCATGTACAAATTTGTTACTTCAATTAAGCTATGATTTTGGTTCTGGATGAAACAACACAAGGAAGTTTGTTAGAGTTTACTGTTCTTTTTCGCACTACAGTTGCAACTTTTGCCCCATTTTTTGTTGTTCCATTCCAAATCATTTCATCTGTCATTTGTTTTGAATCAGGTGGAGGTTTAACGTAAGGGACAGTTGATGATAAAACCTTGCCAAACTAAATTTCAAATCTACTTTGAACAAAAATGGCACCATGTATGAAATAGAAGGGAGATTGAACTGTGAGTCGCTCACTATTTTAATTTCTACCAAGTATGAAATATTAGAAGGTAGATTGCATTGTGTAGGACTTATTAGAAGGGAGTTGTTCATGGGCCCCTTTTTAAATGATTTTTGAGCTTCTATATGCTTTAGGGTGTTCACCAGACTCTGCTTGGATATTCTTTTAGATCTATTTGGATGTTGGTGGTGGGCATGACTTAGAGACCAGAAGGTGCTAGGAGAATGGGAAGATCAAGGAAGTCCTTGCAGGCGCGAAAGTAGTTCTTTCTCTAGATTTTAAGAGTATATATATTGATTGTAATTATTAGTGATAACCTATGATGAATTATCTTTGGTGAAATGAAGGATAAGGAGTTAGCATCTCAAATTTGAGGAGATGACTTGTATGTTTAAATGTGGTAAACTAAGAAGAGACGGAAAGTAATTCTAGCCATCACCCACTTTACTTCTACCATGTTTGGTTGATAAAAATGAATGAGAAAGAAACCTCGAACGTACAATCTCTCATTCTCCCACTTTTGTTACTTCATCTAATATAAAATGAATACGGACATTACTTCAGTACAAACTTTATATCACCTTTATCAATTATGTGACATTTACTTTAATAGTAATGTAAACTAAGATGCCCTTAGTGTCAGTTTATTACCATGAGATGCACGTTTACCATTACAGGACTCATGTGAGGCCTGGACAACGTATATACTCTCTAAGCCCATTAGTATTAGGTTGACCAGTTTGCACTTAAATTTCAGATTTAAACCGCTTGAAAGTGAAACTCCAACCTCCCTTTTTCATTTAAGTGGAAAAGTGGCCCACATGATAAGTAGAGTGGTCTTGGGGAGATCCCCATTAGCGAGCAACTTGGATCTTTCCATAAAGGATTGGTGCTTGAACACATAATCATTCCCATTCAAATTGTAGGTTTCTCCTATTTTGGGGGCTTCCCAGCCCATGTTTTCACCTTGTTTCAATCAATTATTACCCTTAAGCATAAAATAAAAAAATAAAAAAATGCAGATAATGATTTGAGAAAAATTACAGATGATGGTTTGTTACATAGATGTCACGAAGAAACCATTTCACACGTAGATTTATTAGAGTGTAGAATACAATTGTATGATGGTTTTCCGATTTTAGTTGAATTGAGTTGTATCGCCTCATGTATCAAGGTGGACCCATGCAAAAAACCGGAGTAGCAGGCTTATTAGTGGTTATGCTGCAATTGCAGGTTTTTCACCACGGATAGGAAAGGAAAGGAAAAGCTGCATCCAACCCATCCAACCTTGTGAAGCTTAAATTACAGGGTTTCCTCCTCTGAGAGTGGAGGAAAAGCTGCATCTAACCCGTTAAGCTTGAATTGCATGTTTTTCCTAACTAAGAGCAGAGAAATAACTAAGAGAAGAGGAAAAGCTGCATCCAAACTCCTATGCACTCGAGAAAAGCTCCCAGTGGACCCAACTGTATAAACTCTTTTCCTAATTGAGATTTAACATCTCAGGCCTTTCAAAACCCCTCTTCAGCTAGAACTCATGTTCAATTTTTTTTTCTCAACCCTAGAAAGAGAATATCAAAACCTTAAATGATGCAAAAAAAATATATATTGTAAGATGTTGATGGGAGTGCAAAATAATGGATCTTCTATCTTTGTAGGTGTTCCCCAAAAGCAAGTAAAAGCCTTGTAGTTCTTTCCAAAGATGTTAATGCCAATACAAGATAATGGAAAGAGAATTAATTCATATTTTGGGTGAAAAGGGGGTTATTAAAGCCTAGGACTCACTGTAGAGGTTGCAAAACATAACATGGCCTGCCAACCCTACCCCAACCCGACCCACATAAAATATGAGTCGGCCACAAGTCAAGAAAAAATGATCCACCAAAAAAGGGCTGAGTTAGGGTTAACCCGCATAACTTCATCTTAGGGTCCCAAACAAGTACCCAGTTTTCTTTTCTTCTTTTCATTAATCTCCATGATTTTCTTGGCTTTCCATCTTCACGTCTCTATGCTGATACAAATCTTCATAATTGTTTGAGCATATAACTAGGGGTGAGTATTCGGTCAATTCGGTCAGTTTTGGTTGAAATATTGACCGAACAAAAATATTTCGGTTGAAGAAATTCTTAACCGAACCGACCGAATTATGAGTTGTAACCGAATTCGACCGAACCGAAAATATTTCGATTAAATTTCGATCAATTCGGTCGAAAGGTCATATGTTGGGCTTTGTTATGGGGTCCAAATTTGTTGGGAACATTTCTATAATAAAAAAAACCCAAAGTATAGACAACTAGCAAATTCTAAATATAAAAAAAAAGATATTAAAGCCAAGTATTCAACAGTTTATCAGCCTTAAGAGTTGATATATTTTTTATATCTAAAATACAAACTTTTATATGTATATTAATAAATCCGGTTAATTCGGTTAATTTGGTGAAAAAAATTCAAAACCGAACCGAACTATATTATCCAAATTTGCTGTAAATCTTAACCGAACCTAACCAATTTAACCGTATAATCGAACCAAATAAAAAATTTCGGTTCGGTTCGATTCGGTTCGAAACTTCGGTTCGTTAGACAGACGCTCACAAACCCCAAGGGGTAGCTTAGTTGGCCTAGGACCACGGTTTGCTCCCGGAGGTTGTGGGTTCGAAACTCCGCTACCACACTAGGGCTACAGGGGATTTATCCGGCTTCCCTCTGGGCCCGGAGGGATTAGTCCAGCCCAAAGGGTTGGGAACCCTCCGATAGCAAAAAAAAAAGACAGACGCTCACCCCTACATATAACCATGTATGCTTTGATAAGAGATGCCTTTTCCAGCTTAAAAGGTTGGGGTTTGTTAATATTATTGTTGTGGAATAGTTGTCAATGAATTACTAAGGCGTTCCAAGATGAATAGGGCCTTAAGGCATCTTGATCTATATATGCTGTCTCTGCAATTAGTCCCCTTGATCAACAAACCTTTGTTTTCCTAGAGAAAAACCTCGAGAGAACATATGGGGCCATGCCCTGATAAATATGGCACGATATCAATGTACTTGTGAGAGTAATGTGTTCCATCTTAACCGCTGGGAAGGTGGGCTTAATTGCAGGTGAGTTGTAGGATCCTTGTCATCAATCATGATTAGTGCTTAAAATCTCAGAATCTTGAGTCTGACTCTGGAAAGCCACTGAGATGAGTCTGATTGAGTTCCAGTCTAAATTACTCTTCCATCAGTGGCTGAGATCTCACTCTTCTAAAAGCAACATACAAGAGTTGGAAAACGTCTACTCAAAAAGCCCTTTTGGAATAAGTGTGGACCCAGGATTTTCTTTAGGGGGGCGGATCTAAACAGCTAATTGGATTTTATGGGTAAACCCAAGATTTTCACATGCCTTTTGAGGAAGATTCAGAATTTTCATATGGATTTTGAGGGCGGACACAAAATTTATACGCGCTGATTTTTAAAGGCAGACCAAAGTCCAATGGGGGCAGCCCCATAATAGCAATGCATGTGGGTACTCCTCCAGACAACCAACAGTTAACCGGATCCTTCCTTGGGGATAGTAGGATATTAGCTTATGCAGCGGTTCAGTTATTGAAGGCCTACAGACAGGCTACCTGATCAGATTCTTCTGGAGTTTGTTGAGCATTGGGCTTTTCTACTCCAAACCCTTTTGTGGATGAAGCATTTAAAACTTCAGGTCCAATGGAATGGCTCTGATGTGCCACTTTTGGCTTGTGGTTGGACCCATCTCTCTTGAGTTTTAGTGTGCACATGCACTCATTTTTAGGTGCTTTCCAAGTTCCAACTGCAGTTTATGCTGTGCCAAGCGCCGACTGCAAAGAGCCACGCGTGCTGACTCCACCTTGGAGACTCAGCTCGACATCCTCTAAAACTACCTGTGACAGGATCGACAGCTTTTCTGATGCAATTCGACACTTGCGGATCAGATATGGTTGATGTTTCCCATGTCGTTGCCACGTTTGTTTAGATTTATGTGTCATCAAATTTTACTTCACTGAAAGGTAATCCCTAGGTAAGATTAAGGGTTTGAAAAAATGCGATTAATATTGCACATATAAGATTGTGTAAATTATGTTTTTAATCAAAAGGTTAATTTTGTAGTGAGGTCAACCTCTATTTAAGTAAAATTTGAAAATACTTTATAAATTAGGAGAGAGTTTGGTTTGAATGACTCGGAATTTCAAAGAATTTGACTTAGATAATTTATGAGTTAAAAGGAACTCTATCTTGTAGGTTGTATTCCTAAATTTTACATCAATGGGAGTTTGTCTCATTATAAGATTAGCATTTTAACAAAGGAACACAGATAGAATTAGCCTTCATCTTACTTTTATACTGATTCCAACTTTTTGGGCTGGACTAATCCCTCCAAGCCCAGAGAGAAGTCGGGTAAAACACATGTGGCTCTTAAGTGGTAGCACTAGTGGACTCAACCTTCTGTTCCTGAAAAGGGGGGAACTGAGGATCGATACCAGGACCTCTGGCTCCGGAAGAGAGAGGAACGGCGGTCCTGACCAATCGGCCAACCCCTTTGGAGTTGAAAACATTAAGATTTGAAAATGTAAAAGTAAGTCATATAGGCTAATGTGAAATTTGGATAACTCGTAATCCATGTTTTTAGAGCCTGTTTGATTAGAGGCATTTCTGACAAGGAATTGTATATGTTGGAAATTTCTGACATGACGTGGCATCTTGTCATTTGAGTATTCCAAATAATATATTTGATATAAGAATTTAGAATTTCAAACCACATAAAAAGGCACTTTATCTTTGTAAATTTTCAAAATTCCAGCATTTCAAATACGAGGAGGAATTGAACATTTAAAATTATACTTTAAAGGACCGCATTTAAAATTCTCTAGATTCTCCTAAATAAAAGTTATTACAATTCTTCCAAATTAACAAACATGCCATCAATCTCTCATTGAATGCACTATGCAAGCAGTGTACACTATTGTTGGAAAACCAACGTGGGTTTCAAATAACACTCTCTGGTTATAATTGGCCAGCAAAAATAACATATCACAAGTTTCCAAATCCACCACAGTAGGAAGAGTAAACAAGACGGCCTAGATTTCCTATTCTATAATGTCCTCATCTGTAAAAACCCTTCCTGCAGAAACTCCTGTGAAAGTAAAAAAATACACCCCAGACCTTAAAATAGATGTGAGCTTCTAAATGCCATAGTAAGGATCCTCCTCTCTCTCTCTCTCTCTCTCTCTCACACACACACACACACACGGCAGAAATGGAGAAGAGCAGCGGCAGCAACAAATGCATTCCTTGTCCCACCAATTCAACACCCACCACTGAGATTCACTCCAATATCGAAAACCCAGATTCCACAATCTGGGTTTCCTGCCCCTACTGTTGTCATTTGTTTGAATATGAGAAAAAATATGAGAATTGTAAGCTCAGGTGTCAGAACTGCCGGCGGGGGTTTCACGCCGTGGAGATTCCGTCGCCCCCACCAATCGTTCCAGGCATGGATGCCTATTACTGCTCTTGGGGTTTTTTCCCTTTGGGAAGTTTGGGCAGCCCCAATTCAAATGTTGAATTTGGGGGATCCTCTTCAATGGCATCAGATCAGAAGATTGGGGAGGATGTTGGGTTTTCTTCCTGGAAGCCTTTTTCTCCAATGTTTGGTGCCAGTTTTCAGGAGGAGAAAGCAAGTACAGAGAAGACTGGAGCTGATGGTTTGAGTGATCAGGTCGATTCATCTAAAATGACAAAGGAGAAAACTTATGAAGAGCCTTTGCTTGCAGTGCCCATAAACATGCGGCACCCCAAGAAGAAGAAAGCAGCGAAAAAGGTGCAGAAAAAGGTAGAAACTGGAAATGGGGTAGAAGTGGGGGATCTTTTTTGATGAAGTTTGATTAAGTTTTTTGGAAGTTGGGGTCTTTTTCTGTTGTTCCAATGCATGCTGCTGGCTGCTTGCTTGAATCTAATTTATCTTCTAAGTAGTTTTGCTTGTCCATTTTAGCCTCTGTGGATTATGTTTTTTGTGCCTAGAAGCAGCAGAGAGCAGTTTGTGAAAGGTTCCAATGAACAGTAATGGAACTTTCGAAACTAGTGTATTAGTAAAAGGGGTGTGAAGATTGTGGTTGCAGTTGCAGCCATCAACTCTAATGGGGTTTTTAGGGACAGCTGGTGGATGGTGATGTCAATGACCAACAACCATATTCTCTTTTGACATCAAAGGTCAGGAGTCAGTGAGTTTAAGAGGCACTAATAAGCCAAACCAAGTGTGCAGAATTATGAATCCCACATGTAACTTTCTGAACCATGAGATCAGTGGCACTCCCTGTATGGTGTTAAATGTTGTGGTGTAAGTAGATTTGGAGACACTCATGCAAAAAATGGGTTTCTTGTATTTCTATGTTTTGATTCCTATTGTGTTTATTGTGAAGTAAAGAGTGGCGTGTACAACGTGCAGACGTGCAGTAATATTTGTTGTCTTCTTGCTTCCTAGAGCATTCTTCCTTAGTTGACAGACAAGCTAAAAATAAAATAGAAAAGCCGATCAGATACATGCTAGACTAAATTCCTTCTTGCTTCCTACTTTTAAGGGCCTGTTTTGTTTTGCATTGGAATTCATAGATTCCCTCTATAAATGGAAATCAAATAATCAGTCTTTATTGGAGAAATAATCATGAGGAGATTGGAAATGAATACCCAGTAAATCATTTTCCAGATCTCTTTGATTCATTTTCCAATAAAATAGTTGATTATTTGATTGTCATTTATGTAATCACCTTTATTTCTTAAATTTTGGTCATTTTTAGGAATTTTTACTTATATAGGAATTCAATTCCTATGAATTCCAATGCAAACAAACAGGCCCAAAATTAGAATTCCAATGCAAACAAACAGGCCCAAAATTTCTAAAGATAGTTTGTAGCAGTCTGATAATTGTTCCTCATGTGGATATGTGTGTGCACGCTTAGGACCTTTTGTACGTGTGGATGGTGCCTGTCCAGTGTGCTACTCCTGCTGCTGACAATGCCTGTTATGCTTTAACATGTGCATTGCTTACAAGTTATGTGCTATTTATTGAAGATGTCCTAACATAACATAATGAATTCACTGGCAGAAAATGAAGGTTGAGATTATCACTGCATATCATATCTGTGAGATGCGGCTCAGCTGGTGATCACCAGCAACCCAAATTTTATCTGACTGATTTAGGATGTTTTCTCAACCATAACCATACTCTAATTGAGGTGTGAACTTATAGTTATCTTCTAAAACCACTCCGTTTATGGAATGCATGCAGTAAGGAGAGATATTTTAAGATTAGAGAGACCGAGTCTATCTTACCAATCATGATCTTTGTGGCCACTTATTGGGTCCAAATGGCCCACATTCCAACAGAAAATGATAAATCCTTTCAAGGGCTGTATGATATTTTATGTACACTTTGATTTCTGTTTATCTCATCTCACTTGCAAGAAAAAGTATAACCCCTGCCCATTGCTTGTATTTTTCATAGAAATTCCGGAGGTGCCAATGGTTGCAGTTGCTGCTTCTGTCAAAGAAACCGAAGTTGACTGCTTTCTATTTTTCACCCAAAGAGTATTAAGTTACCTCAGTTTTTTTATTAGAAATATCGAAAACTATTCTATAGGCATGAATAACATCTGAAAAAAAAAATCCCAATTATTTCTCAAAGAATGTGGTTAGAGAGCTGGAAGTGGCAAAGACAATTCATATATAGTTAGAAACTTGCGTATTTAATCAGTAGAAAGTTTTTTTTCTTAGGTAAACAGAGTTTGATGCAATCCATGTGTTGCTTTCTGCTATACTTGTATTGTTTCCTTGGACAGTGGAATTGTGGACTTCATTTGCATGTCTTGAAATCACTGGGTGCTCTTGTCTCTGTATTCAGGCAGTTGTTGAGAGTTACATGCGTTTGTGGCATCGCAGATTGATAAGGTTGAAACATTTTGCACCAATGGATTGCAAAATGAAAGAGGGTAAAGAAAAGCAGGATCAGTGGATATTTGTGTACTCCTTTAACCATAGGTCAGTGTGAAAGGGGGAAAAACTTCTGATCTACTGAAGAAAAGATATCTCTGGTTTTCCAATCTGACAGATGAATAGGCTGATTTATCATATACTGACATGAATTGCCCTGAAGATTGAGTTCATTGTCAATTTAACCATTATACTTTCTGTTGAGCTGTTGCCTTTTATTTCTTCTTTTGCAGGATTCAACTTTCTTAGGTGATACAGTAGGCTGTCAACCCGTTAAGTATCTTCTACTCAAAATACTTTCAGATGATCATTGAAATGAAAACTAGACTTTCTGAAGAAGTTATTGTTCCATCATTTACACATTACAAACACCTGAGAAACTTGTACTTCTTTTTTTTTTATACCTTTTCACTAGTGGCAAGATTAGATATTGGATCTTCTTTGGAACATGTATCATGTATGTGTCAAGTCATTTGTCATTACCTAGTGCAGGTCCTGCCAAAGTAAGGTCCTGGGAGGGTTCAGACTAGAAATAGACCTAACCTTTGTATGTGTCGGGTTTGTTTCCTACTATTATTAATTATATAGGTTATGGTCTATTTATGAAGAGCCCCCTCGTATGCTATTAGTGTCAATTTGGCTTTGCTTATATATTTCATGTGTGGAGATTGATAGATGATAAGAGTTTTATGGTAGGATGAAATAAGAACCGTTGATGGGGGTTTGTTTATTTTAAACAACCTCAACATTGATCTTATGTTAGTGTTATGACTATTTAAGTCAAATGATCCTAATATTCTGACTTTTAACAACCTCTATGCATAAGATATTCTACCACAAAGCTCATTCTCACTACAATAGGGACCATACGAGACTTTTGACACGGAATTGACTACCAAAGGGCAGTGCTTATATGACTATGGCACTAGCAATATCCTCCTCCGTCAACT
Source organism: Cinnamomum chago (assembly GCA_038049695.1). Lineage (NCBI taxonomy): Eukaryota > Viridiplantae > Streptophyta > Magnoliopsida > Laurales > Lauraceae > Cinnamomum > Cinnamomum chago. The sequence continues at coordinate 61,300,515 of CP142459.1, read as the reverse complement.
TCGTGGCAAAATACCTATTCTTGATAACTTTACATCATTGGATTCAATTACAACCAAGAATACAATGAGTATATGATTTTTGCATAACATGATACCAAATACAACTTCAAAAAGGACTCATGACTCAACAACCACTCCCTTGAGAATATGCTTTGAACTGAAAAGATATACCTGCATGAAATAATGAAAACACATTCTATAGTGGGACTCATGACTCAACAACCACTCCCCTGAGAATGTGCTTTTAACTGAAAAGATATACCTGCATGAAATACTGAAAACACATTCTATAGTGGGATTTGTTCTCCCCCTTAATCATTAGCAAAAAATATCATGTTTAATTAAGTCTAGTGTTTCCTTCTATTGAGCTACTCCCCCTCTCTCCTCAATTCTAAATCGTCAATTCAGTTCTCCTTTAATATGCCAGGGCACATTGTGCGTAAAAAGATGACTTTATCGACAAGGGAGATGCTCCTGTGAGAGCACCTCTCACCTTACTAACTGATTTCTGTTTAGTCACATTTTTTTTTCTTTTTCCCAATAGTTGATTTATCTGCCTGATAAGAGCTCAAGCATGCTTGAGAAATGGGGTGGGCCACGATTTCAACCATTTGGATTTTTAAAATATGAGGCCTACTTAGATGCATAACAATTGCAGAGGAAACTATTTGGAAAACTAGTTTTCTCAATTCCATACAAAAGATCATGCAGACTGATATATGAATTGGCTTGTAATATTGTTTTCAATATCTAAATGTGTGAAGGGTTTTTGGGGGCCACATTTGTCGTCTACTTAGTACGTAGTCCCAGCTGAGCTGAAGTGTTTTTATGCAATTTTCTATTATAAACACCTACTTTTTTCTTATTAAAAAGGGGAGGGATCAAAAACCTAATTTGCCTCGAACCTGACTCAGGTCTAGGCTGTTTTTATTTTAGTTGTTTGTAAAGAGGAAGCCTGATTATGAAAGAATTGACAAACAAGAACATGGACCTTATGCCAATTTAATTTTGTCTATTTCACTCCACACTATTCAAGGGCAAGGATGGACACCCTAATCATGGAACGAGATGATGAATGGACTGAATTAACAAAATGGGAGATGATTACCTCTATTTGTAAGAAGCAGAGAAAGCTATATATCTTTATTTATAGATGAAAGAGAAAGCAGAGAAAGCTCCCCCTCAGTCCTCACAAAGATGGGGGTGGTCACCCACCCATTTAGTCCAATCCATAACCATCCCTGGTTAAACCATAACTATTTGTGGCTCTGCCCTCCTAGCATCTAATGTATTCACTCACTGCATGTTTGATAGGATAAGGCGTTGTTGATGACAGACTAAGAGGCCATTTGAAAACTCTAATCTCATTTAATAAGAGATAATTAGATTAAAGTCTAAAAGGAAAGCACTAATTTCTAAGTTCTAATTTATAATTAGTGTGTTCCATAAAATTATTAAAAAAAAAAAACTCTTATTTCATGAGGTAATTGGAGCCCACTTTTAAGAATTGTGGCAATTATGGCCCACCTTTAAAAAACTACAATGTAAAAAACTATTATTTGCATCATTTCAAAAATCATATCGGGTTATTTCATCCAAAACACGTTGATTTTCCATTGTCCACCTCTGTCTGCTTTAGTTTAAAAAGCTCCAAACGAAACGACAACCCCTTATAGCTGTGTTTTTTTTTTTTTAATAGTCAAAGGCTCTAATTTAGAAATAGGCTCTAAAATTAAAAAATACAACTAGAATTTTACCAAAAACTCAGGTACATATATAAGCTTTAAATCACAAAATAAAAACTTACTTTTAGAGTTACCAAGTGGCTCTTGAGACAATTTCATCCTTCAGTTGTTCTTTTTTTTGTTTAATTCAGCCAGGGGGGTTGAGACCCAAGAGAGAGCTCGCACACCATAGGAAGATAGCCCGCACAAGTGAGAAGAAAGCTCGCACAAGTGAAAAGAGGTAGCGTACCAGATTCAAGCGCCAGGCCGCCATTTTCCAGTGAGGTTTAATAGTGCCCTCTTAAATTGACTTAGCTTTTCAAGGACACAAAAAAATGTGAAGTTTTTAGATTTCCATTTGAGGAGCTAAGCAAGCCCAGGGTGGCTTCAAATTTGGACTCTCTCTTTAAGAAGAAAAAAATCTATATGTTCAAACCTGTTGAGTGTTACCATTGTGTTGCCATACAATACAGGACTAGGTCTAGTAGTTAGCTAATAATAATAAGGGGCTTTTGGCCGGAGGTTTTTCAACTTTGATTTTTATTGCAACGGTCCGCGATTTAATCTCATACCGGCAAAAGTCCCTCCCACCGTATCATAAACTTGAAAAGTCAATCATGCCCATTCCAACGCAAAGGCTAAAATCACGAAAGCTTGTCAAATAAGGAACGAAAGAAGAAAGAAAAAAAAAGGGTTTTGTACTTCGCCTACATGCCAACGCGGAAAAGTGAATTAGGGAAGCATATCACATCAAGCATTCGTAGCATTTTGAAAGTTACTATTTCATCGTCGAGTTGGTGATTGCGGAAGCGATTTCTTTAATTTCGAAACCTAGTAAATACATAATCTAGATCAGTCCAAACATCTCCTCATACAAACTGTTAACATTTACTCACTCCAAGACAAGTAAGTTGAGTATTTTCTCATTTGCGAATATTCATCGTGTTGGAACCCTATTTATCTGTTCATCGCAAACACAAATAAACTGATCCAGGACTTAAATAAATTTCATCAAGAACTCAGATTAATTTGTCCATAATTCAAATAGATTTGTTCCATAATTCAGATAAATTTGTATAAAACTCATATAAATTTGTTCAATAACTCAAATAAATTAGTGTAAAACTCAGATAAATTGAAAAAACGAGAAGAAATAAATTTGTGGGATATATATCGAAATATAAATCATTTGAATCGTATTTTTTTTATTCGGATTGCAAATCGGATTGTAGATGCTATATTAAACTAGCAAGGTCACATAATCTCTCTTACAAAAGTCTACTTTGAAAACTCGAACGTCGCAGAATCTGTCAGCCACACCTAGAACGAGTGCATATGAATTTCTTTTAGAAACAAGATTTTCTACACATATCACTATCGATTGCTATTACTATTTGAAACTCAAAACTTGATATACAATAAATTATAGGGCAAATCAATCATAAATGATCGTCCTTATGAGCTTAAATTAAGGGCTTAAATTGTGTGACATGTTCAGGCTGTTATGGGTGACGTATTGAAGCTGTTACAGGGGAAAATTAGTCATGACAATATGTGATTTGGTGTGTTTAGGAACCATATGGCTAAAGTATGTCGAGTTGCATGGGACCATTCACTAATTTCTCCTAATAATAATAATAAGAGAAAACTACCAAAAAAAGGACCATAAATTACCACTAACTGAAAAAGAGGCCACTAGTCAATATTGCACGGAACTGGTTCCCTGTAACCACTTCCGGTTTTTTTTTATTAAAGATTTAAATGTATGACGATGTCGTCGCTTAATATCCTATTTAAACGTGTGACGATGTCGTCGCTTAATCGCTTGAAAACCTCATTTCTCCCATTTTCCCCTTCTTCCTCCCATCGTTTCTCCCCTTTCTCTAATGGTTTCCTTCTGCCCCTCCCCACACTCTCCCATCAAGCACCTCAGTCCCTTCTCCAATTCCTTTGTACTAACCCACCCATCTTTCTCATAATCCACATCGAATTCCATCCACAATGTCAAACGATATCCTACCACACCACCATGAAAACAAAAAAAGCTTCAGGTTCGAGTGTGTGAACAAAAATAAAGAGGTCTCTATTTTAAATAATTTTCTATGATACGGAATGGAGCACTGGTTACATCTCTATAGCAGTGAATGGGTATGAAAGTGGGGGTTGTTCTTTTAATTTCAAAGCCCATAACAGCTGATAGCAGCATTTATGCACATGTTATTGGTGTCAAGGCAAAAAAGATGAAAAAGAAGATGCTCCGTCCAGAGCATTCATAACACCAAATATGACACTAGAGAAACATTTAAGAGATTGCAACCGATGTAATTAATCATTCCTGCAAGCCACTCAGAATTCGCTATGTGGATTCGTTTCGCATTGTGGATGGAATTCGATGTGGATTATGAGAGAGATGGATGGGTTAGTGTTGATGAATTGGAGAAGGGAGCGAGGTGCTTGATGAGAGAGTGTGAGGAGGAGAAATGGGGGAAATGATGGGAGGAAGAAGAGGAAAATGAGATTTCAGGCGATTAAGTGACGATGTCGTCGCATGTTTAAATCTTTAATAATAAAAAAACGGAAGTGGTCACAGGGAACTACTTCCATGCAATATTAACTAGTGGCCTCTTTTTCGGTTAATGTCCATCTATAGTCTTTTTTTTTTTTTTTATAGTTTTCTCTAATAATAATAATAATAATGATGGAGTCATGGAAACGACCAAGTACAAGTAGGGATGAAAGTGGGCCGGGCCGAGCCAGGCTTTGATAGGCCCTAAGCTCGGCCCTAGTATTTTTCAGTAGGCCCTAGCTCGGCCCGAGCTCGAGAGGGCCTCAAAAACCCTGGCTCGGGCTCGACTCTTATTAAGTTATGAGGCCCTAGGGCCGGCCCTTTGAGCCCGACTAATGATATAACACTAGCTGAAAGAAAATATTTTTAGGAAAAAAAAAATCCTGTAGGAATTCAAAGAAATCTACATATGCCAACAAGAACAAAAAATGGTCAAATGCATGCATTCATCCCATATTCTCACTCACATAATTTGGATTGCAGCAATAAAATTAACTAAATTAAGAAAGACTCCATAAAAGCAAAGGGAGCCCAGTTCCAACACTCCATAATAGTTTAATGTTAATGTAGATGAGCATTATCAAACTCTAACAATAATACAAATCAAATTAAACTCCAATAGCATGATAGAATAAAATAAAGTATTTGGCTAGTATCATAAAATAAAGTTTCCAGCATCACCAGCATTACCTATAACAACAACAATAGAGCCTTGTTAATAAATAATAATAACAACAAATGAAAGGTTGTTCCAGAGTTACACGACTTAAAAAAATGTCTTCCAGACCATTAATATACATGCATCCTCAAGGTTGTTTAGGGATTATTTATATTGGATTAAAATTAGGGTTTAAGGTTTAGTGCTTAGGTTTAGGGTTTATGGATTATTTAGTGCTTAGGGTTTAGTGTTTAGGGTTTAGGGATTACTTATATTAGATTAAAACTAAGGTTTAGGATTTATGAATTATTTAGTATCATAGATTCATATATGTATTATATACTGTATAGTGTACACATATATATAATATATGGATTAATATATGTAAGCCCTATGGCTTACTGCTTAAGTTTATGATTTATGGATTATTTAGTGTTTAGGGTTTAGAGATTATTTATATTGATTAAAACTAAGGTTTAAGATTTATGGATTATATTATATCATATATGTATTATATATTGTATAATGTACATATATATAATATATGTATTAATACATGTAGGCCCTAGGGCTTACGAGCCGAGCTTCATCAAGCCCAAACTCGGCCCGTTTGACTCCTATTAGGCCCTAGGTCGGCTCTTTTGTCTTTTGAGCCGAACTCGGACTGAGCCTATAACGGGCCGTACGCGTGCGGCCTTGGGACGGCCCGGCCCACTTTCACCCCTGAGTACAAGTAGCCTGCCCCCGCAAGACGACCACTTTTCATCTCATCATGCGGTAGCCGTGAAACCCTTGAAAGATTCTCAATCAAATTCCGTTTTCTAGTTCAGGTGAGAAGCTGCAACAAAGATGATAGAGAAAAATCTCATGCATCCAATTTGTTCTAGCTCTAGGGTTTTTGTTGTTTTGAGTTCTCTCAGATTTGCAACAAATAACCCTAACTCTAATTGCAGTTTGTGTTCTTTTCCTGCATGTGATTGTGATCTGTTTGAAATCATCTGACTTTCCCTTTCCCCTTTCTAGTGAGATTTCTATGAATTCGAAGTTAGAGGATTTTGTTTGGAGTAATTAGGGTTTTGGTTGTTTGTTTGTTTGTGTTGTGTAGTGGTGAGGATGTCGACGCCTGCAAGGAAGCGGTTGATGAGGGATTTCAAGAGGTTGCAACAAGACCCGCCGGCGGGAATTAGCGGCGCGCCCCAAGACAACAATATCATGCTTTGGAATGCTGTTATATTCGGGTGAGTCGGCTAGTCGGAAAGAAAGTGTTTTCCTTTGATTTTTGATGGATTTTGAGGTTTGGGTGTTCATGATTTCGTTTCTTTTTGGTTTGAATTGCAGCCCTGATGACACCCCTTGGGACGGAGGTGAGTGGTTTCTATTTATCCAGCTTTAGTTTGGAAGGAATTCAAGTATCTGTGAGATTTGAAACAGTGGGGTGGTTGTGTTTTTATTGTATTTGTTTGATTGGTTTTTCTCCCAGTAAGAACAATCCATTACACAATATTTGATTCTGGGTTGCTGCCTTCCCATGACAATAGTTCATTGAAAGGTGTAGGTACTGATGCTGCCTTCCCATGACAATAGTTCATTGAAAGGTGTGGGTACTGATAGAAGAAATATGACCGATGGCGAGTTGACCGTTGTCAGCTTGTTGGTGAAGGCATGATTGGGAAGTGGAAAATTGTTTTGATAAGTAACTGTAGTAATAGTGGAACACCAGATAGATGGGACGAGGCTTTGATGATTATGAATTGTATTTTATTGCAAGAACAAGATTATAAAGCTAGTGAAACAGATAAATATTGCCTGATGAGTACCAGTTTAGGACCTGAGCAATACTAGTTTTTTATTGTAATACTTGTCCAAACCCTAAACTTTATTAAGCTTCTATAATATCCACTGTTATCCTTTAATCTAACTCCTATTTAATTCTATATCTTATTGGAATTCTAATATAACCTTTTCCAGGAAAGCGGACCAAAACAGATAGGTATTTCAGGGCAAACGGTAGTATTTATTCTCCGTGCAGATCAGATTGAGAAGGGAAAAAGAATATGGTGGAATTAGTGTATTTTCTATCCATAGGCTTTTTTTTTTTTGGGGCGGGGCGGGGGGATAGGTTCCCAGAGGTGATGTCATGCATCATTCCCTCCTAACGAGGAGCTTGCGCGGAGTGTAAATTCTAGATGGCATACTTATTGTAGACGATTATCTTGACTATTCAAGTAGATGCAAGGTTTTGGGATTAGGTGTGTAAGTAGGACATGGAGAAGCATGTGTCCATGTGAATCGTCCTATCTCGTTTACTTTTTTGTTTCCCTGACTGGTAATGATTATATAGAAAAAACTGTACATTGTAAAGAGCCATACTAAATTAAATGGGTCCAATATAAGTACCCGAATTCAATTTTCATGGGTTGAGTTTAGGTCAGGTCCAGATAAATGGGTACCCATACACCCAAGCCGTTATATAAAATGAAACCCCAAACCTAGACATGGGTTCCAAATAAAAGGCCTAGAGCTGGACCCTAATTAAGGCTCAAATACTTAAATAATATACTTAATACACTTGTGTACATATATAACATACAATGGCACCGTTTGAAAAAATAATAATAAAATGCACAATGACTGCATTGGGTACTATAGTACTTGGGCAAGAAAATCATAGATCTAAACCCAAACACAAATTTTATTCAGGTCCATGAGGACTGGAACCTGTACCTAAATCTAAAAATGGATAAAAAAAAAACCTTGTATCCACGGCTGATCTTTCTAATCCAGATCCTTCTGGTATTTGGATACTTTGGAAGCCCATTTTGACCTATTTTAAGGATTGTGTGCTTAAGTTGGGACTGAATAGTTGGCCAAGTAACTAAACACCTGAGCTTTGGGGACCTGTTGGCACAGCCCATCTTAACTCATGTGTGGGACACGATTTGGATGGTTGTTACTAGTTATTACTACCACAACTCGTCTACCTTTGCAGTTACTTGAATGAGGGAAACATGAGAGGACACATCTCAAGGGTTGAAAAGCATGTGAGGACATGACCTGCAATGACCTATCAACACAGAGCTCCATAGCCCGCTTTGAACATTATTCTTTACTATAAAGTATGATAAAAGAAGTTTTAAGGTGTATGAATATCAATGAAAGAGAGACTATACAAGGAAAGAGATAAAGAGACGCTTTAGTGCTCATTTGTAAGGTATAGGAGATGCTGCTATTTTTAAAATGGAGGAGATGTTTTAACTTTTAAGAACATATAGGAGTATCAATGAAAGGGATGTTACTATTATAAGAGTCTGTTCACTCTTGATCCAGAGAATTATAAGGAATGCCCTTTTAGTGCTCATTTTTATGGGGAAAGAGAGAGAGACACTGATGTGGCCTAGGGAGAAGTTGAGTTTGGCCTTTTTTCTCCAACCAATACAACTTTATAGAATGAACCATTCTCTCTTGGTTTGGAAGAAACATGCCTTGAGTTTTTACATGGATTGTCTCATGAAAATTGAATAATAAAATTAAAATTAGTATCTAAACTAAGTATGAATCTGTAAAAAAACACATGGATTGAGGAATGATAAAACTATTTGTGCAATAATATAACTTCATATTATACGTAATTAATCAAAAGAACTCTATATGTAGCGTTTCAACAAATTATTTGTGATTCTTCCATCTCAAACTACTTGTATATTTATTTAAATGTTTGCATATAGACCGTACGCAGTGAACTTGTATAAGAAAATGACTCTTGAACTACCAAAATGTCCTTTGACTGGCAATCAAATCAAATCTTAATGTAAGCCCTTGTAAATAACATAATGATCTTGGGATCATATATAGTTTAATGTTAAATGGACCCACATGATACCATTATATCCAACTAATATATCGCCCAATGAGACCCATTGGTGAAATGTGTGAACATTGGGTCCTAGAAAAGAGTGGATGGTTGGATGTGATGGGCCTCATGAAGTATCAAAATAGCGGTAGCGGTGAGCATGGTGACCAATAGCCAAAACGCTACTTAGCGGGCGATGCGCAACGATTGCGGTGATATGTAACGGCATAGCAATGTGAACTTTTGAAGTGGTAAAAAAACTTTGAATATTATTTAGCATCCGATCTTGTGTTTTTTTAGTGATTTGGAACCATATAAGTGTAGATACAACTTTAGAAAAGTACTGAGGAGGAGAAATAGGAAAAACAATGTTTTAAATTAAAATTACTTGGCTCTACTAGGTTTTATACCGTAGCACTGCTATTTTGAAAATAGCATAGCAGACTCAACTGCTATGGTTGATAATGCGGATGCTATGCTATCTAGCGGACGCTATTTTGAACCATGGTCCCATCTAAACATGGAGATGAAGCGTGGGCTCGATAATTGGGTTGCTGATGTAGGACAGACCTGCGGCCCTTGTATGGGGCCCAAGACAGCTTAGGACTTTTGTTATTTCCCAATTTTGGTTGCCATTATTTTCTAATGGGCTGTAATTAGGATAGTTTCCAAATTGTTTAGTTTCCTAGTTTGATTAGGACTTAGGAGTCTTAGTCCCCAAGTTTTCTTTTCTTATTTATATGACATTGTAGAGATTTAGATCTTAGAGTTGAAGTTTTTTTGTCCTCATGTGGTAGTCTTTGTGGAGACCTTTAGCCTCCGTTTGGGAAGGGAGGAGGGGAGGGGAGGGGAGGGAAAATTTGAGGGGGAAGGAAAATGAAGGGGAAAGGAAAGTGAAAAAGTATAATTTTGTTTGTTTATGAGGTATAGAGATAAAGACTTTTTAACCCTTGCTTTTGAAAAAAATTCAAATAAAGTAAAAGGACAATTCAGTAATTTATTCACTTTCTCCTCACTTTCCCCCCTGTTTTGGGGGAAATTTTTTTGAGGCAAAACCACCCCATTTTTCCTCCATTTTCCCCTCCCCCATTTTCCCTCCCCCCTTCCCAAACACCCCCCAAAATCACTTTCCCTCCACTTTCCCCCCATTTTTTTCCTCCCCCGCATTTCCCCCCCTTCCCAAACAGACCCTTATCGTGTTTTGCCACTTTTCATGCAAACTCTATCCCTAGGGTCCTGCATTAGTTGCTTATAAAGTTATAATGGACCCTATCAAGGGAAGGGTAAGATATGTTTCAAAATCGGAATCGTATAGCAAATCGTTCATACCCATGAATCGAATCGAATCGAATCGCAAATCGTATCGTGAATCGTAAGATTTTTTATTTTTCTAATAAAAATGAAAATAATTAAAAATTCAAAGAAAAAGAAAAAAGTATAGTATAAATATAATAACAAATAAGTCTATCATACAATCATATAAAAAATATCATGACATATATTATTATATATATATATATATATATATGAAATAAATGATGTGTAAATAGTTAAATAAGTTTAAAGTATCAATACATATTTTATTATTATCTTTAAATCAAAATATAAAAATAAAATAAAATGCAAACCATCAATCTTACACTGTAGTATATCTCTTAAAGTTAAGAAAGTGTTCATGAAGAAAAAAAAACCAAAATAGATTAAAAAAAGAAGAAGATATAAACAAGCACCATACATATAGTCGAATGCGAATGCATTTTCTTTATTCATCTTTAAAACCTTATCAAAATTTTTACGAGGTTTCGTTAACTACTAAATAACCTTTTAAAAATACAAGCGATAAAAGAAAGAGAGAATAAAGAAAAAAAAAATGTAAAAGATTATTAATATTAGCTTATTGGCTATATAGCCATTCTCGCTTAGTCGAATCGCTTGAATCGTAAAATTCAATAAAACTTATATCGAATCGTAGGATTCACACCCGAATCCTAAGATTCATTTGTAAATGGGATTCATTACATAGATATGAATCGTTTTCATATAGATTTGGGATACGAATCGTAGGATTCGGATAACTATGTGTAGATGTAGGATAGTCATCTAGTGGATCTGAGACTGATGGGTATATGGGTGGATAGTGGCATCCCTCTTCTAGTAGTTCCATAGAACATGCAATCAATTGATATTTTATCTAGTGAGTCCTATGCAGATGTTTGATGGAAGAATTATAAAGGATTATAATACCAATGCTGATGAATGGATGAATCTATCTGTTGAGATGTACTTTTTGTCTCCTAACCCATTAGGTTTCGCCATCGCCTGTCAGTGTTCTCTAAAGAATTCTATTTTGGCAACTCATCTGAAATTGTTGATGGATTCTTGATTAGCTGATTCAATTGTGATGTTGGTTGATTTGGTTGCTTCACTACAGATGAGATTTTTGCGATCGGATTAGTATAACAATCTGTTGGAGTGATCAAGTCTCTTGATCAGACTGGGCTGAAGGATTATTATCTGCTTGCTTGTCTGGCATAGCGTCATCATCTGCTATTTTTTTATCAGATTTTTTTCTCTCAAAAACTTGCGCTAATTTCATTTTCTGATGGACACCGTCACTGCCAATTGCACCTGTACCACATGCAAAAATCATGGCTTTGGCCAAAACTTCCCTTGAGCCTGATAATCAAACTTCTAGTTTTGTGCATTCAGGTCGTCTACCCGACCATCTAGTTGATCCATTCGGGTACTGAGTTTCTCAGGGGACCGGGTTAGTGCTTGTATATTTGATCTCTCATCTCAGCCCATATAGACTATCTTGAGATCGCAGACGTCTCCTTGAGTTAAACTAGGAGAAGGTGGTAGCAGTAGTTAGCAGCAGCAGTAGTAATAATAATACCAATATAATAGTAATAACAATAATAATCATATGATTGATAAAAATCAGCCCAAGATCCGATTGTTGCTAGCAAATGAGGGTAAGATCAAACCAAAGAAGGAATTTCAGAAATTAACAAAAAACATCCAGCAAACCACCTGAATAGGCAGTTGAATGCGTAGTCCTAGTTCTTATTTCAGCAACATAACCTGCTTCTCTGGATGAAACAAATTACACCCTAGCTTTTGTTCTTCTTTTTTATTTTAATTTAATTCAGTCAGCCACTAGAAGGTACAGAATTTAGGGTCTCAATCATATAAAAAAATCAACATCACAGCCCAGACTAGTCTAAATTGAATTTGTCACAATCAGCAAAGAGATCAAATGGTCTGATTGAATCAAATAAACCAGGATCAGAAATTCTGGGACTTTAACATATATTCCTGGCCTTCAGAGCTTCAGGTTAACTGTCAACCCAACTAGGGGCAGATACTTACAATATTCCGCTGATATGAACTCTGCAGAACCTCTGCAGTTTACTAAAGTTAAGACAGATCCGACCCGTCTGCAGTGTACAAAAGCCATTCCAATTTTATATGAACATATTCTCATACCACATTGAATATGCATCAAAGAAAAAAATGCAGGTGTCAGTGACATGCAATTTTCGCAAAGAAAATGAAAGAAAATTTCCCACAAAATTGTTGCACCATACAAATCTCATAAACTCCAAAAACTCCTTTGGCTGATTGGCTTACAATGCTTATTTAATATGTTCTTAAAGCAAAAACCTTAAATAAATCCTCACCATTAATATAATGCTAAATCAAGTCTAAACCATTAAATGGATACAACAGTTTCTTACCCAATTCTAACTATTAGCCTAGATTTAATTAGAGGTAATTAAATCCATTGACTCAATAAAGTTGTCCTAATTAGGAAATCCATGGATAGTAAATAAATCCTTCTTATCAGGGAGAGGCTTCCATATGGAGGAACTTGTAGAAGTTGGGGTGCGCAGATCCCATTGGGATTTCTGGCTTGTGTACTTTATGGTAGGTCCCATGTGGACCCCTTGTCGTGCGAATGCATCAGATATGGATAGGAGGTGCATGATACAGCAACTTAAAGAAACCCAATATGCCCGTGCAAGTATATTAATATATTAAAAAATATAGAGAGATAATACAAATGATAAAAATATAATAGCTGTTTCTTGTAACTATTTATATGAGAAGCTATATCTGGCCTGTGCGTCACTGTGTATTTGTGTATAGCACTATAGCTTCTTCTTGCATCAATATAAGTTTACATTGCTTGAACGTACATCAGTAGGCTGTACTTAATGTTCTATATCATTTGTCATTTCTAATTTTATCTTGAATTTGTTTAGTTTGCATAAAATCTCTTTTGAATTGTTCAGGCACGTTTAAGCTGACACTTCAGTTTAGCGAGGATTATCCAAACAAGCCACCAACTGTTCGGTTTGTTTCCCGGATGTTCCATCCAAATAGTAAGTTGTGTAGAACCCGTACTCATTTAGCCCAAGGCAGTACATTATTCTTATGCCTTATTTCATAAATTTATGAATTAACATTGTGATTGTGATGCCTAGAACACATGCATGGACACTAGTACATAGAGTTATAGCATCCCATATGACACTATGATATACCAACTAAAAAGGTATGAGCTTACAGATATAATGGCCCTTACATAACATAACAGGCATTGTTCAAATCATAGTTCAGTCCTGACAACATATAGGTGATTTTTGCTGAAAGTGACGTTTTGCATTATTGTGCTTTCTGTGCACAAAATTAAGAGTCTTAACCTCTTTAGAACCCATAGAACACTAGTGAAGTGATATCACTACAGATTGATTCTTAGAAATGACATGATAAGTTAATTGTCTATTTTCCTCAACAATTTCATTTTCTTGGTTCAATCGATTGTAAATATCAACTATTTTCTTATTAGTCATTATTTTATTTGAATATTAATTTTAATTTATTATTCCATTTGCATAGAATTTAGCACGGGCTTTAATGTGAGTACTACTTAAGCATGCCATGTCAGTATTATATCAACTATCAAGATGGTATGGTACTAGGATCCTATGTATGTGTTTTCTAGTGTCCAGGCGTTTTTTTTTTTTTTTAAATAGCAGCCTTGACTTTGTGTCCCACTTGGATGCGCGCCTATTATGAAGGAGGATTGGAATGGTCTATGTATGTCCTAGATCAACTTTCAACATGATCTGATATTAGGATCCTAATTCCGAAGTATGGGTTTTCTAGAGCAGCAGAGCAGTTTTTTGCTAATAGAAATCTAAGCATGAGTGCCCACTTGGAAGCGCGCCTATTATTAAAGGGAACAGAAAGGCCTATTTATGTACTAGGCCAACTGTCAAGATGATGCAATACTAGGATCCTAAGTCTGAGTTTTCTAAAGTGGCCAGGGTGCTTCTGCAAATAGCAGTCTAACCATTGGAGCTCACTTGGATGCATGCCTATCTAAGTGAGGTGGAAAGGTAGTGCAAAAATGGGGTACTAATCTCCCTAACCCTTAATTAAATACCCTTAAAGTTAGGCTCTTTATTTAGCCCCTAAAATGAAGTATATGCTTCTTTTTTTTTTTAGATATATATTTTTTTGTTTTTGACACACCTAAACCACCCACCCACCCCCCACCCCACAAAAAAAAAAAAAAAGAAAAAGAAAAAAAAAAGAAAAAGAAAAAAAGATAATAATAATAAAAAAATTTAATAATATTTTTTTGTGCAATTTCGAACGAAATCCCAATTTCAGCTGAAATGGGTCCTTGACTTTCAAATAAGTTTTTTTAAGGGGAGGGTGGTGGTTGTAAAAATTTTTTAACTGCAAAATAAAGAAAACCTTATCCCCATTACTTCCTCTCCTTTGCTTTGCTTGACTGAAGATGTAGAATGAGAAGCCCCTTCTCCTTCTCCTGGGTCTGTGTCTAGGTTGGGCCTAGTCTAGGGTTGGTTTCATAAAAAGAGACTAGGGCTTAGGCTTTGGGCCATCTTTATTTTTAAAATTTTCTAACTATATATATAGGGAAATTCTAAGGGACAGCCCACTTTAAAAACGCCCCTTTTCCGCCCCTCTTATTTTTGGTTATGGGGCTCATGTTGAGTCAATCTAATCTTTTCACACACACTACGTCCTCATGAATAGTTACAAGTCCAAATTTGACACTCATCCAACTGTTCCTCACCTTTGGACTGAAATCATGATAAAATGATGCCTCTAAACCATTAAATCTCAGGACCATGGATCAAAAGGTTAGGATGATCTTATGGACTCAAGGTTTTGAATATAGGTAGGCCTCATATGGATCTTTCTATCCAATGGACTTCCATGATCATTATGCATCCCAGTGGGCTCAACTAGGAGGGGTGTTTTCTCCTAAAAAATGCCCGGGCACTGTATAGCGCTCCCCATTTATATATATATATATATATATATTAAACTATGTATTTTTTATTTTTTATCATTCATAAATGTGACTCCAAAATATTTTGCTGAAATTCCGAATCAGCTGAAATATTTTGGTTTGGAGGGTAGACCGAAATGGGGTTTGAATGAAATTGACAATTGTGCTTGGTGGGCTATTGGCTCCACATACACACACACATGCCTGCCGACCGCCGAACACACTTGCACACACCTGCACACCCACACATATGGAGTGCGCACACACAAACATCCCAATTTCAGCTTAAATGGGTCCTTGACTTTAAAAGAAGATTTTTTAAGGGGTGGTGGCTGGTTGTAAATTTTTTTAACTTAAAAATAAAGAAAAACTGGTCACTTCGTCTCATTGGCTCCGCTTGATACCAAAAGAGAGAAAAAGAAGGAGAAGGAGAAGGAAGCCCCTTACCTCGACTGGAGCTGTTGTGCTTCTGCTTCTTCCTCCTCTCCTTTTTAACCTTTTCATCAAGACTTGGAATAGAGTATTCTGGAAAAAGGAGGCTGACTTGTTTCATAAAAAAAATAATGATAGGGGCTAGGTTGCTGGGAAGGGTGGGGGTTTTAAAAAGGGGATGGGGCCTGGACTTAGGCCCGGGGCCAGCTTTATTTTTAAAATTTTCTAACTATATGTATATATACTTTTTAAAACTATTTATCTCTTATTTTATATTTTTCATAAATGTAACTCCAAAATATGTCACCGAAATAACAAATTGACTGAAATATTTTGGTTTGGAGGCCAAACCTAATGCGGTTCGGAATGAAATTGACAACTATGCCTACTGGGCTACTAAGTGACGCTCATATAGCTCCACATCACATGCCCACCTACCCTCAAAACACACTTGCACATGCCTGCACACCCACACACATGGAGCACGTTCACACAAACATGCACACACAAAGCCATAGCCCATAGGTATGAACTGAGAACATATAAGGATGGTGCTAATAAACTAAATAACCCTAATATTAAGAGAGGAAAGAACTTACGAAGAGGAAAGTTCTTTATTCAATCACCTGGTATTATCATATTACATCTCCCAATATAGTACCATAATTTTAGTATTTACAAAACACCCCTTAAGTATTTACAAACTAAATCCTGATTACCCACTAATTACAAATAGATCCTTACTAATAATCTTAATGGGTTCAAACCTTCCATGTTGAAACCCCTCATTTACTATCCACTTTTCCCTCCATGAATTGGCATTCACCCCATTGCGACACCCACGCAACTTTTTCTCACTATTGAATTGAAAACCCAAAAGTATTGCTGCCTTTAAAACCGGTAAACTTTGAGGGCAAAAGAATCAAGGGGTTAAGATGTTATGATGGGGCCGATATTTTGCATGGTCCTAGGTTGCAATGAGATATTCCCATCCCCTCCACCCTCATGATTATCATGCATCCAGGTTGGCCCACAACCAAGCTTATAGAAATACAAATTCATGAGATGATGTGAGATGGTACTTCATGTCCCACCTTAGTTTAGGGGGCCAAATGAATAGGTATTGTTAAATATTTTTTTATTTGGTAGCTCGTCACTTAAAATTTTGTTCAACGTTATATTTATGTGATTAAAGCTATTGGCATTTCTGACTTTATTTTCCCTTGAATTCCATTAGTCTATGCAGATGGAAGTATTTGTTTGGATATTCTACAGAACCAGTGGAGTCCCATTTATGATGTAGCTGCGATACTTACATCAATCCAGGTATATCGGTTTTGATCTTTCACTTGCTAATCTAGACTTTCTTTTATA
Organism: Cinnamomum chago; assembly: GCA_038049695.1. Lineage (NCBI taxonomy): Eukaryota > Viridiplantae > Streptophyta > Magnoliopsida > Laurales > Lauraceae > Cinnamomum > Cinnamomum chago. Next base: position 61,283,577 of record CP142459.1, on the reverse strand, counting down.
TACTATTTCCTTAAAACATATGGAAAATAAAAGAAATTAATAGCTTGTACCATCACACACTTAACAATGTGTTGGTCTGCAAACATTTTAGGAATTATTTAAAGCAGGGATGGAAGGGTGGATAAAGAAAAAAAATGAATTTATTAAAGGAGAGGAGCACGGAACCACCAAGGTTCCAATAACGTGGCGACTGGCGACCAGTTGACCCAGTCATAAAAACCCACCACCATTCAATATGAGAGAGCATCAGATGCCATGGCAGGACTGATTTGTAGTGGTAGAAAGATGGGGGCAGCAGCATAGCTTTTCCGAGAAACTGTTGTCCGAAAGAAAAGAAGATAGGAACAAAAACCCCTTGTCCCCTTTCTAAAAGGAACCGAAAAGATGTAAATACTAAATACCCTTAGCAACTCTCAAATTATCATTTTATGCTATTCGTCCAAATTTTGCATTTTAGACAGTTTGTCCAAATTATTGACTTTCGGCTCGAAATCAATTTTGTTAGATGAAATGAACCAAAGAACACAACAAAAATTCTACTTGGAGGGTGTTCGGTTCGGTTTCTTCTCCAAACCGAAAATTTCCAGTGGTGTCTGGCCAAAACAAACTGAATATGACAACTATGCACAGAATGGAAGCTAGCATCTTAGGAAAATCAGCAGCTGCTTGTATGGCTTAGGGATAGAACCAAGTGATCTTGGACAATCTATCCTGGCACCGGATATAGGTTTAAGCAAGATCAAGAATGGTTTTAAGCTGGAGCATCTTAGGTCCATATTCCCTGTATATTGAATTGGTCTGTCAGAAAGCATAGTAGTAGATGAGAATCCAATTCCTTGCTACTTGTCCTAAACTATTGATCAGATATAGAAATGCAGTAAAACACACAAGAGAACGGCTTTAGAAAATGTAAGAACTTACAAAATAAGGTATCGAGAGAAGAAATGATAGTTAAAGATATGAGTGGGCGGATATAGTCCCCTTTTTTACTTTAAAAAATAAAGTGAAAAAAGTTGCCTCACAAAATAACCTAATTGCACAGTTGTCCTAAACTAACCATCAAAATTCCATCAAAATACAACAAATGCTACAAGGTGGCTAGGGCTAAAGCCTATATGACGTTAGTTGATGGTCAGGTGATTTGGTGCTCTATCTTAAGGAGGAACTTAAAGGATCATGAGGTGTCTCAATTCTTATTGCTCCATGACCTCATATCGGGGCATCACATGGTGGGAAGAGGAGAGGATGAGAGGGTGTGGATGGCCTCTAAGGATGGCCGGTTCTCCGTTACTTCCTTCTTTAAGGCTTTGTCTAACTCTAGGAGGGAGAAAAGCGCAGTGAGTAGCATTTGGAAACTCAAAGCTCCCCCCAGGGTTTTTATATTTAATTTAGGTGGCTGGCTTTTTGGAAAAGAATTCTCACTATGGATAATCTTAAGAGGAGAGGGAGGATCGTGGTCAATGGTTGCCCCATGTGTTTACGAGACGAGGAATCAATCAACCAATTACTCTTGAATTGTACCACAGCTCAATTTATATGAAGATCGGTGGTGGAGCGGTTCGATTGCTCATGGGTTTTTCCCCAATCTCTTCAGGACCTGTTCCAGGGTTGGAAAGCCCAAATTGGGTCCCTAGAGGAAAGGAATTGTGGAGACTGTCTTTTCTGACAATTTTATGGACAATTTGGAAGGAGAGGAACTCTAGATGTTTTGAAGGGGTCTCAACTAGTCAAAGATGTTTGGTGGAGAGAACTAAGTTTCTAGTCGCGCTGTGGGTGTCCTCCAGTCCATTATTCAAAGATTTCTCTATAGATCAGATAATGCACTATTGAAAGGAGATTGCTTCCTATTCTGTTGAGTCTATGTAGATATGTTTAAGGGGTCTCCTTCTTTGATATGTTCTTCTTGTGCTTCTTATGAGCAAGTCAGTATTTTTCTCTTGCACTGTCTGCTGCTTTAATGAAAGTAACCATTTCAAAAAAAAAAAAAAAACAACAAAAAATGCTGAAAATAGCCCAACACAAAAACACAAGTCAGAGTGAATTTGTACACAAGGAACAAACTTCTGAAAGAAGGCAATATGGAAGAAATGAGAGGATGGAATTTGTTGGATCAATTATTATTTTATCTTTCAGTTTATATATTTCACATTTAATTTTCATATGATAATTCAATGGATTGCATGTCTGACTTTTGTCAACAGTGTAATAGTAGAGTTAGAATTTGTTTATGTCCATAAAAGGAATGCTATCTCTTTGCAGTCATTGCTGTGTGACCCAAACCCAAACTCGCCTGCAAATTCCGAAGCTGCACGCATGTTTAGTGAGAACAAACGCGACTACAACCGTAGAGTACGAGAAGTTGTAGAGCAGAGCTGGACAGCAGACTGACCCTGATGTAGGGTATTTAAATCCGTGTGGACTTTTTTGGTAATGCTGGCACATAAAGAAACATTGTATTCAACTCGATGCCTTGATGATTAATATTTGTTTGCTTGCCTTCTGTGTATGGATGTTGGCCTTTTCTAGCTCAGTTGCTTCTCTGAACTTAACTGTCTTTCTCTCTGATATCATGTAAACAATATTTCATTGATCACTTTCAATAGGAATCTTGTTACATTCCTACCCATCACTATGGTATAAATGTCATGTAAATAATGATCGACTTGTCAGCAAAAAAAAAAAAAAGAAAGTTTGATTTAATATTTTGGTATGTGCCGTGTGTTGTGAGACTGGCATCAGTTATTGCTTATAGAACCACATACAGGGCCGGGCATCTTGGCTCAGGTTTTATTCTGCAAAGTAAAAACTGCGCTGGCCTTCCAAAAAGAATCAGCTGAATGATCGGTGTTAACCTGGAAAAACTGAAACCCAGGGAAGTTTGGCAGGAACGTTGGTCAGATGCAAGACATCTTGGTGGAGCTAGTATCCAAAGGAACTTGAGCATCATCATGGCTCGGTTATGTGCTAGCCAATTTTCTCCATACAAGTGGGTAAAATGACCAAAGCCTGGCTGTAAAGGCACGTTGTTGGCGCTCTTTGCATCAGGTCTGTCAGGACAGGCATCCCGCCCATTATGCAGGGAGGAGACTGAATTTGGATGGAGTCAAACATGTAGTCACCTTGGCATTTGGTGAAACTCTGGTGCTGCTTAAAAAACACCCCCAGCCCGGGTTGTTAGTAGTTTGTTCTTCCATTTTAATTTGCCTATCCCTTGCTCAGTATCTCCTGATGTATCTAACGTCCTTTGGATCAAACCTGGCTCTCGTTGGTTTCTACATGATTCAGATGGTGCATCTGCAAATGCCTTTGCTGCTGTGGATGGGTTGGGTGGTGTCTTCCCTTTGTACTTGGATTGTTTTGAGTTTGATTTCGTAGTACAGCTGGGTGCAAACACAAATAATCATGTGGATGTATATATTTCTCTTGGATGGAAATCAATTGTGGAGCTGGATTTGTCTTTCAACTATCTCTGGATAAAATGGGTTCCTGCTTTGCCGTCCCATTGGACCACATCCAGCATTCTCTTGGAGCAGAAATTTTAGAGTCACTTGCATCAAAAAGCATGAAGGAAACATATTACTACTGATCGGTTTTACGTTTTGACCTTGATATTGATGACAAATGACCCTGATTGGTTCCATTGTTCTTGGTCCATGATGCTTTGGGCATGCTTCAAAATCAGCTCATGACCATTAGTCTTAAGGCAAGAGAATTCTGTCACCAGGCCAAATGGGCAGCAACCAAAGATACAAACTGACTACATTGGTCTCCCTCAACTGTTGAGACCACAAGTTACCTGTATCGTTACTCTGTGAAGCTGGAAGTGCCAAATGCAAATTGAGCTTGAGCAATTAAATAGGAAGAAACCTTCCATGGGGAAGATGAAAACAGAAAGAATCAGTACGTCTGAGGAGCTGCTTACCCACATGATATGAGTATCCTCCTGTGAACCTCCAGAATGATGAGGCCATGAGAAACAACTAGCAACATTGATGGCAATGCTGCCACTTCGTTCCCAATGAATCTCATGACAACCTAAAAAGCTTTGAAAAGGGTCGGAGTTTTATAGAGATGATGATAGTAGAAAGAAATGGCTTGAAGAGCTGAAGATGGTCTATCATTAACCTTCAATAGCATCCAACACAAGCACATGCCCATAAAAAAATGGTGATAAAGTCTAAGCATTCAAGGTCCAAGTAATTGAAAATGCAGAGGCTTGCGACATCCATCTCTGTGCCTTAGGAAATTGATATTATGTCTGATTGCACAAAAAGGACATTCTGCTTCAAGATTAGATTAAGACAGGAATTAACCAAAAAAATAATAATAATAAAATTAAATTATGTTCTCTTGCTCATGCCAGATTTAGGTTGATGGTGGCAGGAAACATGATCCTCACTGCAGATACTTCAATCCTAGACCCAGAGGTGGACCGGGCCGGATGGACCGGTTAGTCTATCTTAGATAACTAGTAATCTATTAAGGTACAAGGAACTCAGCTGTAAACTTGAATAGCAAAGATCACATTTATTATTGACTGTAATTTGAGATGAATTACTGAATTTGAAAGTTCTCACCATCCATCAGGGCTAGGAGTGCTTATGGGATTCACTTCCTTAATCACCAACTCAATTCAATCTCTCTAGTAATGTCTTTACAGAACTCAGCCTGCATACTGTTTATCCTTCTATCAACATAGAAATGATCAAGGGAATAATTCCACTGCATCTTTCCGGGGGCCAGTGTTTTTTTTAAGCCATTCATCAATTTTGTTCTTCTGAGCTGCATAGTTTTTCATTGGTGCAAAGACACTGAACAAAAGAAATAGATTGTCACCAAACTTAGATTTTTCATGGGTCAGCAAATGATCTGAACTAGATTTAAGATCCTCTTCGAGACAGTAGAGTGGACTTCAGTTGGATTATTATTAGGCCCTGCTGAACATAGATTAGGCCTGCTTTTTATGACTTCAATTTTGTAATTGAACTATGGCATGGCTTGCATTTCCTACACCCAATAATAGTCATTTTCACTTTCTATCAGCATGGACTGCGCTATGAGCGTGGGAGTGCCCCTATAGTATATTGATTCCAGGTAGGCCTTTTTGAACAATCTTCTTTGGTCCAGTGCTTAAAAAACCTGAATGGAGAATTCTCTGCAAAGAATAGGTAGGTGGTACGGATTGACCTGACACGAGGGAAGTACAATAATAGAAGACATAATGCTAACACTTTTATCATTACAGAGATACAAGTGAGAGCTAAGCCCTTGACTTGGGGTTTGCGTGGTGATAGGATTTCGCAATGGAAAGGAAGGTCACATATGTTTGAATATGTTTTTTTTTTTTATTATTAAATTTTTTATTTTGAGAAAAATCTATGCTTGGGTGAAGAGAGAAAAAATGAATGAGGAATTTTCAAATCCTCTAAACCCATCAACAATCATCTCTTCCATTGATTCTTCTGTCTCCACCTCTCTCCATCAAATTTCGTAAATTCACGGAGGCAAAGAAGCACCTAATTACAAATAGTAACTCCTCCTAGGTGTTTTCCAAATCTGGAATGTAGTGATTCCTCCCATCAGAGATTCTGATAGAAGATAGTACGGTTCCAGGGAAGTGAGATAGATGATTCCTCTCTATTTATATAAAAAAGAATCGATATGCAATCTATGAGGAATCTACAGATGTAGAAGATTCATCTCTATTTACCAAACATGCTCTTATTAAGAATCGATGTGGAATCTATAGATGTGAGGATTCTTCACTTCCCCGGAGCAAGAATTTCTCACTAATATGCTTGTTTACGTTAGAATAAGTAGGAACTGGATACATAGGGTGGTTAAAAATGAATATAAAATAACATTTTGATTTAGAAAAATAGAATAAAAGAGAAATTCTATTTGATGTCCATTTTTTAAACTCACCTTTTATCTTCATTTTTTACCACCCTATGTATTCAATTATCATGTGTTTTAATTCAAACAAGTATTTCTAAGGATTTGTGTAGAGAGGATTTCACATTGATATTGGAGCGTATTGATATGTATAGCTGAGAAAAACTGGTAGTGATGCATAAATCCGCCAAAATGAGGATTTTCAAAGACCCAAGTCTTCAGGGATTTATAATCGCCACATGTGGTTTTTGTACAATTTTGTGAGAATCCGGTGAGGATTCCCCAAGATTTGTTTTCCACAGAAAATTGTTCAGATTGTATGTGGAGCTCACTTTTTTGTTGTTTGATGCGCCAATATCTCTATAAAAAAAAAAAAAAAATGAACCGATTGTCCTCGATAGAGAGGATCTCAACTTCCTACACAAAATTCCTCTCTACCATGAAACCTACCAGTGACTGCAAAATCTTCTCATCCCAAAAACACACCCTCGATGTTGCAGACTTTGTTATATAGTCGGGCCTCTCAGAAATTCTGGATTAGGAGTGGCTTTATAATTATAGTCATTTGTTTGAGGATCCCATATGTCAATGGTTTTATAAAGCACTTAATTGCATCACCTGTTTAACTTGGGAGGCCTTATTCTTCATGGACGAATTTTCTTCTTATAGAGAAAGGGTTGCATAGGTAACATTTGATTATCATCTGTTTAAGGTTCCCAAAGCTCAATGGTTTTAACTTTTAACAGGCACTTGAAGCTCAATGGTTTTAACTTTTAACAGGCACTTGCTGTATCATATTTAACTCTGGGGCCCTTAAACAGCTGTTTACCATCAACAAAATGAGACCTTTTCAATCTCTCCTTACTCCATTGAAAGGTGAAGGCTCCAGGTCCAGGACCAACCTGTATCTGACCCATTTATTAAATAGGTCAAACTGACCTAACCCCTCATCCAACCTATATAAACTTTGGCTCAGATGTGGGTCAGGTTTGAGTTTTGTCACCCCTTAATTGATTCAAATTGCCCAAATCAAATGTCAATGTTGGCACTGGCTCTAATTTCATTGTAGTTGAGGTGCAAAACATTGATGGATGGATATATATATGTGAAACATATGGTTTTATTTTCTACAGATTGTCATCTATTTCTCCATTCCCAGTAAAATTTAGGCCAATGCTAACAAAAAGAGAGCAGTGTACAATGTGATGATTTTACTTAAACCAAGTTGAACTCCACAAAAATTAACCAACTCTGATTATAGCTACCACTAGCACCACACTGACAGCAGATGGCATTTAAAAGAGTAGGGGGAGACATGGCAATCATGTCCTCATGGGTAACATTGGACCTGGCCAAAACTCATTCAAGCCTGCTCTATATGGTTATGGGGGCCGAGATTAAAGCCCATAACCAACCATGGGCTTGTGACCCATGTCCTGCTCCAGCCCAAGCACGAAGTTTTCGCCGTTCGTGGTAAAATATATTGGGCTGGGCCAGAACATAAAAGCATATATATAGGCCCAAGCCTTGCCAATTTAAGAAACGGGTCAGTAAATTAGGCCCAAGTTTGAAAGAAGAAGAAGAAGAAGAAGAGGAGGAGCCCAAACCCAGCCCATATGTGGTCTAGCAATGAGAATCCTCCGTACATGGATGGCATCATTTTTCAAAGTTTCAGTCAAGGTCAAAATTAGGGTAAAAATCGAAATAGGCTAAGCTATCATTAGGGTGTAATGAGCTTAAATTGAGATCAGGGTTACATGTGAGAGACCATGAGCCAAAAAGCTTTCATGGATGTTCCATGGACTCAATGACCTTGACTCCAATATCATAATTCCATTATATGTGAGAGAGAGAAAGGGAGGGACAAGGAAAGATGCCTGGAGACATCATATCACCGTCCAATCTCGGTCGGATGGTGATGGGGTTTGGGCCCCACCAACTCTGGCTTTTCTACAAGAGGACAGTCTAAAATCTTCTTTGGACTCTTGATGGGATTCGTCCCCACCCAAAAAATTCCTCCCCCCCTATTTGATTGATTTCCCTTGCCCCTTTTTAATCACCACAATCAACGGGGATGGGACAAGTAGAACACAATACTCCTTTTGGGTCCCCAGCTCACCATTGGTGGAAACACTGGGACCCACTTGTCTATGGCACGCGAGCCATGTAAAACATGTTTGTTCCAGCAGACGCCCAAGTCAAGCAAACCCACTGGCTCAGCATGCAGCAAGCCATTTAGACGTCTACTATGGAGGAAAAGGATCCGGATCCCCTGATTGGTTGGATCCATTTCGTGAGGAAAAATATACAAGGGTTTTTCCTATAAGGTCACCATTAGTCATCGATTTACACTTTCGAGGCTAAAGTCGTGGTATTTTCCCATACATTCTCTGTTTATGCTGTTCTGTGTTTCGCATTATTGTAAAACTTTATGAATAATTATAACCGGCTTTGAAATACAAAGAAAATGGTGCCTCTTGAGTTTTTAACAAGACAGTTTTATATAATATTGTATGATTTAATAATGCTTTATGTCATATCGCAATAAAGCAGTAAGGTAAATTTCTTCGAAAATATCTCGATTTTGATCACCAACCGTGGAAATATATTGGTGGAATTATGTGTCAAATCAAAAGAACTTCAATAATGTACCATTGTTCACATTGTGTTCCATTGTGAATTTTCTAGGGCAGTTTGGTTTGGATTCCACTTGGGTGCATTGACTCATAATTTCAACTGCAATAATGTATTAGATTGGTGGAATTCTGTGATAAATCAAAGCAACTCAATCCATCCATAGCTTTCAAATCATGTCTCTCATGCTCAGTTTCTTACCTTGTGGCGGGGAATTTGGAGAGCGAGAAATAAATTGAGTGCAAAAGGGCATATCTTAACACCGAAACAAGTTTTAACTATTGCTTACAGTATGAACCTGCTTAATAAACGTGAATGCTCTTCATGCATCTCATATCTCATTTCTTACTCCCCTATAATTAAAAAAGGGGATCTTAAGCAAATCGCCATTCTCTTTAACGATGCGGCATCTGATGGTTATATAGGCCAATCGGCTTTCGGTTTTGCTTTGTTTTTTTAATGGATGACTTGTGGCTGCAGGGGCTTCCAAAGGACCAAGAGTCATTTCCTCAAACGAGGACACTACTCTTTGCGCTAAATGCTATCAATGATTGCAGATTCTTGAGAGTTCGAGTTTATATGGATGCTCTAAAAGTTGTAAGAAGTATTAAGGGCAGTCTATCCAGCCTCTCGTAGGAGATATTTTGAAGTGTTTGAAGCATTTTGGGTCTTTTGAAATAGTTTTCATTCCAAGAGTTAAATATGGTTGCCCACTATCTTGCTAAATGTGGGCAATATGAGATAAACTTTATATGGCTTCATTGTGAATAGGCCTTTATTTGTTTTCTTGTTAGTGTCCGAGTTTTTTGTTATGTGTTGTAGCTTGTTAATGAAATCTCCCTTTCTTATACCAAAAAAATAAAAGCGTGGAAATATATTTATTATCTTTATCGCGTCAGTTTTTATTTGATTTTCAATTAGTCTGCTATTCATTTCAGCTTGTATTTCACTCATATTTGTGATACGTATCGTTCCAGCAATTATGCATCATGCATGCATAAAGTCAAATATGTTTACGAGGGATCTTTGAAAAACCAATGTACATGATGGCTGGTGTATACAATTGGGATGATTTTCTCCTGCACATGCCTACATTCATTTTGGATGGCAGTCGTCCATACTTAGGAATCAAGGGCTCCTACCTTTGGAGACAGGCTTGTCGCGCACTGCTATACAATAAAAAAAAATTCCTAAGAAACAGCTCTCTTTTCCTATACTCTTTTTGCTGCATTGGAGATTCAAACTCATCCACCCTACTCGCACATCTAATTTCTTGAGAGGTCGAGTTATAGATGAGGGATAAATAAAACTGAACTCTTATTGTCAACTTAGGTGCACTTTATTTTCCTAAGATATTGGGGATGAAGCCAATTTGTGACAGCCTATACTGGTGGAAATTAAGAAAAAAACACACATGTCATACACACACACACACACTAATATTGGAACAAAATGGGAAATTAGATAAAAGAACCTATAGGAACTATTTTTAATTTAACAGTAATTTATATTTAATAATAAATTGTTTTTTTATATATTTTACAATTAATATCTTGAAAATACCCAAAATTTAAACATACCCCAGCATTTTTCGAGATAATAATTTTCTAACAACAATAATTGTGAAAATGATTGCCGCTGAGAACCTTGAGAATTAGATGTGGGCCAAATATTACTTCTGCCATTGCATGATTCCATGATTTGAGAGATTTAGATTTTAAAGGCATATTAGATGTAGATCTTTTCTAATTAATTGTAATGATTTTTAATGGTCAAATCAACGTTTAACTTTGGTTGAGTGCTAAGGTAAGTGTACCAATTGAAACAATGATCAGCCATTCAAAGGTAGGTATGAATGGTTTGAACTTATGAGCAGCCATCCTCCTGCATGTTTGTTGGTTGACAAAAAGCGTGGGTTTGCTCCCTACACTGTGTTCTTACACCCAAGGAATTTCCCGCTGAGGTCATACTAGTGTTTAGAGGATTAGTTTTGCTGGGTCAAATACAACTTTGGGGATACCCTGGTCACAAGCCTTTCCTCATATGTAATGTAGCAAAATTGAAAAAGGAGCTTGTAAGGGACCGCAAGGTCATACTTGCAAGATTAGTTTTGTTGGGCCAAATACTATGGGATACCCTTGTCTCAAGCCACTCCTCATATATAATGTAGGTAGATTGAAAAGGGAGCTTGTAAGGGGTCGATAATGCTCTCTAACAAGAGAGAAATTATCCTATGTTGAGGCGGTTATGCGGTTCTTCATGGGTGTGGCCCACCTTTACTTGATCTAGCCACTCATAACATACATGCCCATCCACATAGAATTCGACCCAAATCTCGATTTGACATGAGCATCATTTTGGATTGATCATGTAAAGGAACTTAATTACAAAGTTTACACATCTAAACTCAGTCGTATGTATGTGACTCTAATCAAAGTGAAAATTTACTACATTGCCAATAAATTCAAAAGCACGTTTATTTAAAGCAAACATGAACCCCACCAACCAATGGGAAATCATCATATATCAAGCAAAGGTGTTACAGATGGTTTCTCCTAACTAAAAAGTCTACATTATCTTCTTTCTATCTTTTCTCTGTCAAAGTTGCATCCTGCATTTCCATTGCTCACTGACGGCCACCACACACTGCTAGACTAATTCCTCTGGGGCTGTCAAAGGACAAATAGTCAAATCTTTCGTACAGAAATTCCTCATCATCCGTAGTGGGACCCACAACTTGAGGTACCTGGATGGATGACCATGCATACCAAATGTACGTCGGCTGTATTCAAACTGGCATGTCATTCAAACTGGCATATTTTAGACATGCCCCCTGAAGAAGATAAGATAGAGGTCTGTACAGTGGCAGTGGGTGCATATGAGAAAGAAGAATTGGCACAGCTTCAAAAGCAAGAGGAACGTGGGTGGGTGCATATGAGAAATAAGAATCGGCAGCATCCGGTCTTTATCATCTCTCTCTGCAATTAACCGACCAAGCAGTAGGGAAGAAATTGCCAATTCACATGACAAAATGGCATTTTCCATCAAATCCGCACATCTGCAACCCCCACACTAGCGAGTTAGAGAGACAAAAAGAAAAAAAAAAACCACACCCCCTCCACGCTGACCCACTTTTCCAATCTGTGGGGTCCAATCAAGTGGGCCCCACAGCAAGTAGAAGATGGACAGTGACCCAAGAGGCTGTCTGTGACAGAGAGCATTTTCGACGCTTGCTGCAGCATTTTCCTTGGAACAAAAAGCTGCTGGCAGACTGTACTGTTGTTGGAGGTTGTTGTGACTTGGGCTGCGTTTGGACTTGGGAATTTTTGGTAGGCATAGGTGGGGCCCACCTGTTATAGGGATTGATCAAGGGCCTAGAATGAAACAAAGATCTGCAAGTGCTCAACACTGATTTTCCACCTTGTCACAATTGACATATACTGTATTGTTCTTACTATCCAGATAGTACTTGGTTGAAAAAGCCTACTTCCTACTTCAGATGCTGTTAGGTATTGGAGGAAGAAACATGTAACAATACTGTTGGGCCCCTCAAAGGCATGAGGAATCCCAATGGGATTATCTTCATATATTTTAAAAATATCTGGAGGAAAAGATAATATGGGTATATCCCCCACTTTTTGTGTTTTTTTTCTCCATACATGGATTAATTTATGCATTCTTTGGTGGTTTTTTAAATCTAGAATGGAAATTGACTACAACAATGTATTAAAGGAGGTGAGAAATGATCCCATGCTGCCTCAGCAGATACAGCAGTTCTTTTGCTAGAAAGAAGATAGAGCTGTAGTTGGGAGATTTAATATGATTAAACCCCTTTCTAGCCCTCCTTTATTTGATCATAGTTTGACCAAATTATGAGACTTCATGTGTGAAGGCATGTTGGATTGATGCCTAAACTTTGTTTGAAGTTTCAACATTTGATAGAACACACGTTCTTAAAATGTCCAAGCAAATCACCTACTGTTGAAGTGAATCATGGACCGCAATGGAAAACACCAAGGGGACACAGTTTCCGAATGGATTGAATATTCCTACAATGGATTGAAGATGTAGGTGGATTTGATTCGGCCTGACTTAACCATATGATTTAGTCAATATTTATACAATAGCTTTTTTAAGATTAGTCAACATTACATAAAATAATTCCACATATATGAATTGTTACTCCTTACTAGCATGAAACGGTTTCACAATTTAACTGAGAGAATTTAAGATAATCACTTTTTTTTTTGAGTGGGCAAGTAAATTGCACTCTAGTCGACATTTTTATTTTAGATTAATAATATATCTTAGAATTTAAAATGCCCTTTATTAGAGACTAATATGTGGATACTTCTACTATAAAAATAATGGAGAGCAAACAAGGAGTTGCCTTGTTGGTGGGTGCTCTGCTTCTCTCCTAATTTCCTAGGATTCATACTTGAATTTCTTTTCATATGTGAGGATGCTTCTTTCCTAATTGCTGGGGCTTTTCTTTTTGCATGAACTGATTTTTAATTCCCTATAGTTGGGGTCTTATTGGGGATTCAAGCTTATGTACTCTACTTAAATACTCATATTCCTAACTAGCCGAACTAGATTGTGTTATACTATTATTAACATGAATCCTAAGATCGTGAACATCATGATAATCACATGTAAGATTTAATCTTAAATAAGTTGAAGAGTACCTCCAGACATCCTGATGCAGAGAGCTTTTCGATCCTGCTGTCTAGTACTGTTGATGTTGAGATCCGTCGAAGAAGAGACTAGGTGAATGATTTTGGTTTCTCTCTCCTTGCCTATAAACCTTAATGTGTTGAGTTTTGTGTGTAGCCTTTGTGATGGACGAAAGACTTTATTTTATAGGTAGAGAGATGATCGAATTTCCAATTAGGTTTTCCTTAGATTTAATCTCAATCGTCCATCAAGGTAAAAAATATTATGGAACATATCTCATTAAGAAACTGTTTTTGAGTAATTAATAGCATATATCCTATAAAAACGGAATTCCTATAATAACCACACTTCGAGAAAGAAAAGGATTTGTGGTCCAAGTAATGGGCCAAAAACTAATTTCCTTACAGATGGGTTTTAAGCTTGACATTAGACATGTGGGGAGGTGAATTTAAGCTTAATTTTTTTGCTTTAAATTAAACAAAACAATCCCCAATTCCATAACCTTCAACCTAATTAACCCTACTTAACCATATTGAAAAACAAATAAAAAAGACCAATCTAGAAATTCTCCTAAAATTTTCAAATTGTAACAAAGGGAGCTAGTGTCAAACAAGTACCAAAATTCTTAAATTACATGTCATTTTCTAGTGGCATGTAACATCACTATCAATTATTGTGCACTTAGTGAGCATCTAACCAGTGAAATATCCACTACAATCATAACCCAACCCTCATTGACTACAGCCTAGCCGTTTAGCTTACCATCTGGGACTGGAAGACACGTCACATGCCATCTGATATATGGAGCCTGCATTTTTTCAAACATTATTCAGGAAAGCTGATTATTGATATTTAGTACGCATAAATGCAATAATGCTGTTTACCACCTAACTTACAAAAGAAAGTTGCTGGGTACAAACTTCCAAGAATCCAATGCAAAGTTCGAATTTCGTATGAAGAGGGTATCTATGGAGCTTCAGTTTGTATTCCCACCTGACATTGATTGATTGGAAGGGGAATTTAGGAATATATGGCCCCCTCCAATTAAAATGATGATGATTTAGTACATATCAGGACAGGAGGAGAAAGAAATTGAAATGAGGATAGGGGACAAAACTGTCCCTAAAAGTGTACTGATTTACTGTGTTTTCATCTCTAAATTTTCTGAACTATATTTATTTTTACCTTCATTCAAATAGAACCAAAGATTTTCTACTTGTTTTCTGCACTGGTGTGGACATATCTCAGATATGTGATATTTAGGCCATTAGTCTGGTGGGTCTCATTGAATATTTACAATGGTATCAATTGTTACTTCAGTCACCTCAAACTTCTATTTTGATCTTTCCTTCATCAACTTTGGACTTGAGTTGATAAAAATCTGTACATTATCTCTTTGGAGCCCACCTCACCTTGAGGCCCTAAAAAAAAAAAATCTTGTATGTTTACATAATGGTCCCCAAGGTCCACCTACCTTTTTTCCCCCTATGGAGGCAAATCTTTGTCTGGGCACAACCCTTGACAAAGCACTGGATAATCACAAAGGAAAAAGTAGTAAAATATGAGAAACTTCAAAAAGGTGAATGGGTTTAGGATCAATACTCGACTGATAGGTTCTTAGCAAAAAAATAAGAGAAAAACAGATGATGGGTTGTATGAAATAACAAGCAAAGGTATCAGTTTAACAAAAGAGGTGCAAAAGAGATGTGTACAGAAGTCTGAAACCCCAATGGAAATAAATATTCACTTTGCTAATAAAAAATCATAAAAAAGAATCACACCCACTTTGATCGAATCATTAATAAAAATTATGATGTCTAGGTATTTCAAAATAAGCAATGTATTGTGGTCCACTCATATGGGTCGTAAGGTGGACCCCACTAGGTGGTGCGCACGTAATATAGTGGTGCTCACACAATAATTTTCCTATTTTGGCATTCCTTCCTTGACTATAACAATATTTGTGGCAATGGTTGGCAATCTATAGATGGACTTAATATTGATGGCCTATATGTACTTTCTAAAATCTGGTGTAAGGAATTGGGTTTACGCATAAATGATAGTTTATGCTTGGATAACTTGAGATAACTTAAATCAAACATTTTTATCATCTACCATAGTCGGTTACAAGTAACTAAGCGCCATTTCTTTATCAGAATTCCAAGAATTCATGTCCGGAAAGATTTCAAATTCTCCAAAAGTTGTCCCATTGGGGGGAATTCCAAATTCCTTTTTTTTTATGGAGGATTTGAAATTCCAACAAATGGTATAGAGAGTGGAATTCCAAGAATTTCAAAAGGTCTTTTCGGTGGTTCGAATTTGAAACTATAATGAAATAAACACAGTATTTCAAATGCCAGGTGACAAGATGTCACATCATGTCCAAAAAAACTCCAACCTCCCAAATTATAGTTATAAATTCTGGTAAAGAAATAAGCCCAAAAGTTGCATAAATTTGAAAAAAAAAAAGGTAACTGAAGAGGCTTGAGTTGCTCATAATAATTGCTTTCTTTCGCCAAACCCACAACATATTGGCATTCTGTTGACCAAGTCTTCTGCCATCATCTGTTCTTAAGCCACTGATTGAAAGGTTGAAATGACCTTGTTTGGATATGATGCATGACTAATCCAATGAGCTCACATATTCAAAGAAGAAAACCTTAGTTGAATGAGTGAACTCTAAAGTGTGGGGCTCACATGTTTAAAATTCAAGCCATTCAAAAATAAACTCACTCTCAATATATTGGTATTTTTAAATTTTATTCAAATAAAAGTGGGTCCCACCAAAAGATTTTCCATTTGACCAAAAAAGTGATTGACTAATATGAAGAAGATCATGCTAATCACATTTTTATCAAATGGTTGATTTTAAAGTGAGATTAACTCATATTATTGTAAATTTTGGAGACACGCTCTAAAGTTGAAGGACATTTGTTTTGAGCAACTCAAATCTCTAATAGACTAGCATGAAAGCCCATGCAATGCAGGGTAAAATATCATCCAAATGAAATGGTTAATTGATATTAATATTTAAATTAATTATCAACTCATAAAAAGGGATAAAAATCATTCAATTAATATTTAATAAGAACAAGAAGGCCTTGTACGATGTACGGTAAAGTCCCGCATAAATTAATTTATAAGTTAAAACTAATATCTACAATAAATAAAAATTAATAAAAAGGTTAAGGCATGCCCAAAATTAGCTTAGCCCGGGTCAAATACTAGTTTTATCTAATAACAAAAAAGGTACACACCCAATTAATTTTTCAATAGTATTAATATGTGCATCCACCATAATTAAAAAAAGAGGTTAAAATTTGAATTTTAATAAAAGTTATGCTTTGGTCCCAGACACCAAACTAACTAATACCGTAATGTCATAATAATAGAAGAGCATATACATGAAATTAGTGAAAAACCATATGAGAAAGCCTGACCAGATTCTTTTACATCACTTTAAATTGAATTTAGAAATATGGTATTGTCCTTAAAATCAAAGTAAAAATAAATGAGAATGAGATGCTCTTAGACACTGTGCTTCTAAACATGCCACACTTCGGCTCATTTTGAATTCTATATAAAAACCCAAAAATCACCTTAATTTATACAGTCGGAAGACATCTCTAAGAATATGGTCACATCCACCCGAATGGGCCCAAAAAACACATCTTATTGAAAAGGCATAAATGTATTTTAAAAAATATATAAAATTAAAATATTTGAAAAGGCGCATTCAAGTGTTAAGTGCCTTTGGACACACATTCACAAATGGACACAAGAAGCTGATTTGACTTCTTCTTTTCTTCTTAAACTAGAATTGGAAAAAAAGTTCTAACAAAAACTCAGCTTTAAAAAGAAAGAATAGGACTCACTACAGAGTTTCACTCATTCACTTCAGTCCTTTGTGTCAAAGCCTATGATCTAAGCTCTTAATACAATCCAAAGGCTACAAATGGTGATTGCCAAGGAAAACCAAGGTAAGATGATGTGTACCTTTGGATGGGCATCCATTACTTAGACCTATGCCCCAATTTATTCAATAGGATTTTGGATAAATATTTATTATGCTAGAGATTTTTTGATGGTGATTTGATTGCTATCTTCTTATCGTTTCCAATTTTTGAGTTTTAACTCTTAATTTTTCACTAGAATTCTGAATTTTAACCACTTAAAAAAGTCACTCCAATCCTTTTTCGAGTTTTCTAAGATCGTACGCCTCCGAGCAATTCAAGATGCTTTCTCTAGGAGGAGCTTCGAGGAACTAGGATAGCTTTTATAACCAATTAACACAAATTCTCAGAAAGCAAAGGGCCGTATGTAGGAACTCTTTAAAATTAAAAGTTGAAAAAAGAAGAAGAAAGTAAACATATCCAAAAGGGTCAAAAGAAAGGAGAGAGAGAGACGGGAAATATAAACAAGTGTGAAGGAAGAGCCAGGGTGTTGTCGGCTCATCATAGCCATGAGCCCTTCCTCTTTCTTTCCCTTCACATTCCGCAAAAGCCTGTCCCAGCCGCCGTATTGCGCCGGAAAATGATTGCTCCACCTTCCTATTTTCCTCCCTCGGGAATATTCTCCACCCCCGTTACCATACTTTTCACCCCCCCTCTCCTCGGTAAAACCCCAACTTTCTCACCCCACCTCAGTAAAAAATTAACTCGACCATTCTTTTAATCTCTCTCTCTCTCTCTCTCCCCTCTTCCTTTTGTATTAAAACTCCCTCGCAGCCCATCTAGACACATAAGGAAATGCCATCAAAGTGATCAACCACAATATCTGGTCTCGATTTTTTATTTTGCTAAAACTAGTATGCTTTTCCCACTGCTGTTATCCTTAGACCGCTGTTATCCTTAGTGGGGTCTCTTCCTTTTTAAAGAACTCGGTCTTTCTTCAGCTCTAGAAGATCCTCTAGCCATGATAAGCATCCCATAGAAGGAAACAGATATCCACAGAAATCTCGCAGGAGTTAAGAGACTCAGAATCTCGCTCCCACTATCTCTTCCTGTCTGTGTTGGAACCCGAATTGCTATTTTCAGTAAGTCGCGTTTTCTGACCTATAACTTGCTCTCGGTTGGCCTTTTCTTCCACATCTATTGTGTTTTGCTTCTTTACACATTTTCTTTGTGGCCTTTTTGACTTCTAAACCCATCTGGGTGTGTTTGTTTGTTGTTTGTTTTTGGCTTTTCTGCGTTTTTAGGAGAGAAGATGCTTCCGTTTCAGGGCTACTATGGGCTTGGAAGAGAGCAAGGGTTGTTTCAAGGTTTGGGGTTGGTGGAGATGGACGGCGGAGATTCGAACCTGAACTCGAGATCAGCGGCTGAGATGAAACAAGTGGCTGCATGTAAGAGCCATAGCGAGGCGGAGAGGAGGAGAAGGGAGAGAATAAACGGTCATCTTGCTACGCTTCGGAGTCTTCTTCCAAATACTACCAAAGTAAGTGAATATAATGACCGTGACGCGTTTGATACGATAGAAACGAATGTTAGTATATTGCAGAAGAATAACTTTACGTATGTATTGAGATTGAGAAGGATAACGAAACCGTTTCATGTTCTTCTAAAAGACTATTATAACCTTTTGGGTATTATTTTCCCTTTTCTGTCTTGTCCTTTTCCCCTTCTTTTCCAAAATAAAATTGTGAAAATACTTGTTTTCTTTCTTCTTCTTCTTCTTCTTTTGCTTGTTTTTATCATCTCATGCATCTGTGTGTGTTTTGGAAGAGTTACCGTTTAAACAAAAAGTGGGATTTCGATCGGTATTTGTTACTTCTTTGGTTTGGGAATATAATAGAGAAAGATGAGGAGGAAAAGCTTTTCAATACTGTGATATCCTATTTGCTTATTAGATAAGATCATCTTTTTTCTCACAAAGTGAAGCGGACAGGGTTAGTTGTAGATTATATTAGTTATTTCGTAGCGATTGAAGATGGCTAAGGTGTTGGAGGAGCCCAATCCTAAATGGTTTGTGTTATAATTGAGTGTCATCTATGCATCTGCCTCCGGATCTTTAGATGGTTTGGGTGTTGAAAGCACAAACTTTTCATTGAAATATCTGTAATATTGAGTAGAAGAGGGAGCTTGCAACTAGCCACTTGTGTTTTTTAAGCTACTCAAAAGGGAGTAATATTTTATTATTTAGTGTCTTTTACTATTAAATGAATCTTTTGATTCATTACACTCTTCCCCCTTTACAAATAAACATGCAAAGTTGGTAAACATACAAATAAACATGCAAAGGTGGTTAGATTAAGAGGTCTCTCTTGTATCTGGTGTGTTAGTGCTCCCCAAACTCTATCACCCATATGTATTTTAGAGACTATTAAAATGTTCCTGTTAGGATTTGTTTCATGCAGGGAGAGTTAAACTTTTTTACTGTCTGGGCATTTTGAAGGCCCGGCCCCCATCTATTGTAAATGCTAAAAATGCCCATTATCTAAATTTTTTAATTCAAAAAAATCATTTTGTATTGGTTTTTTGAAAGGGAGAATTTTTTTTATTGCTTCACATTTATTTTTTACAATAATATGTTACTATAATATCATTATATTAGATCACTCTTTATTTTTTCCTTGGGTGGAAAAGGAAAATTATACCTAGTTATTATGTTAAGCATCATGATGATTAGTAATGTACAATAAAGTATTCACAAATGCTTGGATAATGAGTGTTCCTAAATATTATTTTCAGCAAACGAACCAAATTTGGCCGAATTTGAAGTATGAACGGTGGAGATCGAGAGAGAGAACAAAATTCCAAGGGAGGGAACATGAAAGATGGGTCTAGTCCAATCTATGAATTTTTTTTATTTTTTTTCATAATTTGAAGATCATTAGTCTAAAACAAAGAGGACCACCAAATAGTGATTTTTAGTGTTAACAAAAGGAGAGATTAGCAGCAGATGCATATTTTCCTAGTATTAATCACTACAACTCAAGAAAGATTTCATTGAAACAGTATCTTTTTAGAATGTTTAATAGTACGGGGAGCTTTTTGTCAAAAGCCCTACTTTCTCCTGAAATGACCTTTGATGCCCTAGGACCAATACAGGCTCTTTGTTCCTTGCATTGGTGACCGTACTTGAGGATTCACCAAATCATGTAGCCTGTATGTCTAGTGAACTACAAAGCCTACATACATAGTAAAACAAATCTACATAACAGTTACATATGGTGTAACATGGGCCCCATTAAAAAGTAATTGGGTGATGGACCTGATGGTGTGGAAGTCCAAACAATGGGCCCACATGAAGGGGTTCATGATTTGTTGGGCCCACCACTCTTTCAAATTGAAAGTACATGGTTTTGGGTAGCCTGCAGGCATTATTGTTACATTCACAATATGGGAAGGGTATTTTGGTAATTTTGACCGTTGTTTATGGTGGTGCTAGACGGACAAGGCGTCGTTGCTGGCGGAGGTGGTACACCACGTAAGGGAGCTGAAGCGGCACGCGGCTGACATGACGATTTCTGATCCGACGAGCGGCGGCGGCGGCATCTGGCCGTTCCCTGGGGAGACGGACGAGGTGACGTTGGATCAGGACCGTCAGTCGTCGCTCATTAATGCGTCTGTCTGCTGCGACGACCGGCCGGATCTGTTGTCGGATCTGAACGGGGCGATCCGGTCGCTGAGGCTGCGTGCCGTGAAGGCGGAGATCGCGACGCTCGGAGGCAGGACGAAGAGCGTGTTTCTGATCGAGGGCGGCGGAGGGGAGGAGGATCTGTCGTCGATCCGTCGCGCTCTTAAGGCTGTTATTGAGAAGCCCGCCGGTGGCGGTGGCGGGGGTGGTGGTTCGTCGTCGGCTTCGGGCTCTATAGTGCCGGAAAACAAGAGGCTGAGGCTCTCACGTCAACTCAACCTTCATCATGGTTTTCAATAGGGAGAAGAGTTTATTTTGGCCTCGTAGGATTACATGTTCCCGTTGGTGTGGGACCCACAAATGAAGTATAAAATCATTCAAATTAACTATACTAGTTGTATTTTTTTTTTTTATGGTTAGAATTATAATCTGAGATCAGTTTTGGTAGTATTGTATTTTAATCATATGTAAAACATGTGATCAATTTGATGCACTCTTATTGGTAATGAGCCTACCATCAGATTAATTAATCATGTGTAGAGTATGTGGTTTATTGTATTTTTTTTTTTATCATTTTGTTTATATTTAATTAATTTGATGACGAGCTTAGTGAGAAATTCTAAATGCACCCACCTCTTTTGCTGAACCCACACACATTTTCAAAAATACTCAAAATACCCTAATATTCTCTCCTCTCCTCTCCTCTCTCTATCTCCTTCAGTGTTCCCTGCTCTGGACCATGCCACTGCCGATCCCTCTCTCTATCACTCTCGCCCACCGCCGGCAGCCCCCGTCCCTCTCCCCCCTCCCCCCTTTCTCTTATCCTCTCTCTTCCTTTCTCCCCCTTCACTGGCCCCTGCCCAAAATCCCTCGAACATTTGCTCCCCCTCGTTCTCTCCCTCTTGCCTGCCGCCGTAGCCTCCGCTCTTCCTCTCCCCACCCGCCCTTTGCCATCTCCCTCTCCCCCCCGCTCAATCTCCCCCTCTTTCTCTCCCGCTCTCTGCCTCTCACTCGCTACCCGTCGTCGCTGCCTTTGTACGACCTCTCCCTCTACCCCCCTCTCCCCGCCCGCCCTCTCCATCTCCATCTCCATCTCCCTCTTCCTCTCCCCGCCCTCCAATTTTCATTACTAATTTGCCCCTTTCAACCCTCATTCTTAGGCCAAGTTATCTCTTATTTTCTATTGTGCAGAGAACTCCTTCCTTCTTCTTCTCTCTCATTTTCCATTTTCCGTTCCTTTCCATGGTTGTAGAGTAACGTTGTAGAACACCTTTCGTCGCCACCATGACTTCCGATTCTCTCGTTTTCATTTCTTCAAAGATGAAAACTATTTTACTTTATCTTTCTCTTTCATCTGAAGTATCTTCCAAATCTCTATCTCTCTACAACTGATTTGAAAGAGAGTAATTTACTCTTTTTATTGTTTTCCCTCTTCTTTTTTTTTCGATTGGATCGTGGTAATCAAGTGTTCTTGTTTTGTATTTCGATTTTTATTAGAATCTGATTTTTCGTATTCTGACTTTTGGTGTTGTCGAGCTCAGATAAATTTCCCATAATCTATGATAAACTTGACAAAAACTTAGATAAATTTGCTAAAACTTAAACAAATTTATCTGAGTTTTAAACAACTTTTGCTCATAAACTACCTCTAACCTCTCTCCAAACCCATCAGAAAGAGACACGATAAGCTAGAGAGTGTCTCTAAATGGGCGGCTCTCTTTGAAAGTAGCTTGAAATATCATCAAGTCTAGAGTTTGCAAATTGGACTGAGCTAGTATGATCTAGAATTGTATCTCCCTCCACAAAATCAGCTGCTTTGGGTGGCGTTTGATGCATAAAAAAAAATCCAACTGAAATCTGCTTGAAGCACCTGGGGTTTTCCTTAACCTCCAGATGTAACTTCTGCTACCAAGAGGAAAACTCAATAACTCATCTTTTTTCTCCTGTGAGCAAGACAAATCACTTTGACTTTGGTTACTCAAATCTGTCAGTCTCCATCATCCCTTCATTCTCATTTCACATCATTAAAAAAAGCAACACAAATTTATTCGAGCAGAAAAATTAACAACAAACTCATAAAAACAAGAAATTTATCTGAGTTTTTTGAAAACTTATGTTAACTTCTAGTAAAACTCATTTGGCAAATTTATCTGAGTTTTATCTGAATTTTGCCATAACTCAGATAAATTTGTCCGAGTTCTGCTTTTGCTGACGTGTACAACGGTTTTTCTGTCTTTTTCACTGCATCATTTTTACGAGAGGACTGCTGTCGGTAAGATAAAATATCGTGGACTTTAGGCTATAAAAGCAAATGATGAGGGACCTCCGCCCAAATGCCCCTATTTTTTAAGAGGGAGCACTTGTGGACGACTTCTGGCATGACGACGGGATGAGTAGAAGAAGACGAAGATGATAAGAGAATAAAAGAGCATCCAATTGGCGTCCTGCGACCTTGATGTTCATGAAGTCAAGGAACCCATTTGTGCTCGAAAGAATAACAGAAGACTAGATCAGGAATCCTCGGTATTGGTTTTGAAAGATGCATTTTGAATAGATTTTCAAATCCAGCATTGATTTTGAACGATTCTCAGTTGCAGTGATGATTGGAGCACAAACGAAGGCGATTACATTGGATTCGTTTTTCTTCAATGGTGTACAGAAAAAAAACGAAGATGATGATGGAGATCTCCATTTGATATCTTTGGTTGGCCTCTCAAAAAATTTGGATACTTCTATTAGATATGACCTGTATCTTTCTTTCCATGTTTTATCTTACACTACCTCTTGTTTTTTTTTTTTTGTCCTCCTCAATTCTCTCTTTCAGTTGCTGTAGTTACTTTCTTTTTTAAGAACCATTTATTGTGTAGTTATGCTTCTTTTTCACGATTCGTATAATATGTTCAAAATCACCCATTTATAGAATAACCCAATCTATTCAAATATTTAAAGGAAATCAAGGATCAAAATATATCTCTTCATAACACAAAACAATGCATTACAAA
Organism: Cinnamomum chago; assembly: GCA_038049695.1. Taxonomy (NCBI): domain Eukaryota; kingdom Viridiplantae; phylum Streptophyta; class Magnoliopsida; order Laurales; family Lauraceae; genus Cinnamomum; species Cinnamomum chago. The sequence continues at coordinate 61,259,794 of CP142459.1, read as the reverse complement.
ATCTTATGTCTTCTAAGGTCTTTTTTTTTTTTTTTAATTCACACTCATTGAATTTTCTTTTATATATATATTTTTAATTTCTCCTTTACACCAACAAGGTTTATTTATTTATTTATTCCTTTTTCTACTTTACAAAAATCTATACCTTTACTAACAAACTTTTCTTTTATAATTTGAAATCTAAGATCTTCATTAATATATACACTTTTTGGTGGATTTCACATTTTTGTATTTTTTTTAATGAAATAGTTTTTATTTTTATTTATTGAATAATCTTCTTTTCCATAATCAATATGATTACCATGTACATGCTTCATATGGGTTTGAGGTTGATCCCTCAAGAAAAAATTCTTGATTCTGACCCTGCACTTATATGAGTTGTCCTAATTGAAACAGGAAATTTGAGACAAGGTCCTAGGAGCTGTCAGGGTGCTTGCAATCAAACGGCCCTGAAGGAACTTCTGAAACCTGACATTGATATTTGAGTGATTTATATTTTATTGGTAGGCCCACTGAGGGTTGGATTCGGAGGATATTGATTCCATGTGGAGAATATTTTGTAGTCTCAAGGTGGGAATAGAATAATGGAAATTGTTAGTTTTGGGGTCGATTTTTTCTTGGTGGATGTGTTCATTTGAGTTGATTTGTTCTTGTGTTTTGTTGTAAGGAAGGAGCCATGTTTTTACTGTTGGAGCCTCGTTCTAGCTTTGCATGCAGACGCCTATGTAATGTGAATTTAAGGGATGTAAATGAGTGTTCCATTTTTTGATTATTCGGAGGTTCCGATCCATGAAAAATAGATTTTAAATCCTTATTTAAGCCCCTATAAGTAAATGGATCCGAGTCTAGGTCCTTTTTTGGTCCCCTAACCTAAACAAGTTTGGGTCTAGTTCCACATTGATTTTGACCCGTGGACTCGAGACTCGACATATTATCTCAGTTTTCAAGAATCCCTCCTAAAAGCTAGGTTTTTCCATATGACCCCCCAGACCTAAACCTATCATATATGTGGAACCGGTTTCGGTTTCATCTTCTCATTAACAGTTTCGTTTCCAATTTTATTTTCTCATTAATGGTTCCGGTTCCGGATCTACCATAGGCCTAGACCAGAACCTGTTGAGATCCGTAGTGAATTATATTATAACTTACTTTGTTGTCCAACTAATGAATGTAGCGTGGTTGATGGTTCATGGTCAGGGTCTTCTGTTGGTCGGTTTGGCCATCTTGATGTAAATTTTAGTGCTAGGAGCCTCGGATGACCCGAAATCACCTTAGGAACCACTTGTCACATTATTTTTTATACCTCAGCCAAGAGGGCTGTGACCCATGATGGCAACCATACACTCGAGGAGAGAGCCCACTTAAGTGGAGAGAAGGCTTACATACGAAGGTAGGAAGCCCACTCAATGGGAAAAGGAGTCCGAACACATGGAAAGAGTAAGGGACAACACAAGTGGGAATGGACTAACATACCCCCATGGAACCCAGGAAACTGGGTGAAATATGAGGTTACTAACCAACTGGGCGGCCCATTATGGCCAGCTCAAATTGATCTCTCCTTTTAGGTGTTGTATGGACTGGTCACAGCCCTATTTTCCATTCAAGTAAATGGGTTTGGATAGGACTGACTCATTAGCCTCAAGAGCTGGATCTTGGTGACTAAATGGATTGGCAAATGGTAGTGTAAAACACCTGCCCTGGCCCATCTGCAAACACATTGTATAAACTGCCAAACCAAAACTGGAACTGAACCTGATTCATTTAGCTAAATCCCACCATCCATCTCCAATGCCATCATCTCTTTTGCTCACACCTAGAAAACTCAATTGTCTGGCAAACTGTTAAGCAGTTCATGGGGGCACATTCCTATGCAATTTGCATCATTCTCTGCAATCATAATCATTCCGAGCAATCACCAAGTTTCAAGTTCAACCTCAGAGGAACCTAAAACGCCTCTCTGAAGGGACACCGAAGAATCACTACAACCAAAACTGGAAAGCTATCGAGTGAATGGGACCACTGTATCACTGCACCAACAACTAAACAAAAAGTTTCAATTGGGTGTATCTCAACTGGAAGGATTACAACACCTTTAAACTCATTTAGGAGATTGAAAAGGTGCTTGGCTATCTTCTCTCTCTTGTTTTTTGCTTGGCTGATTTGGGTTGGATACACTAGCTTCAATCCATGCGCTGGAGGCATCCTGCTTGATTATATTGGTGCACACTGGAGTTACTGGCTTATTTTGGGACCCGGTGAAACTTAGGGGAGTCCTGCCTTGGGTGATGGTCCGGACAGCCCTCCTGCAGGAGAAAACTTTCCACTAACATAACTATATACTTACACATCAAAATACCACAGTTCACATCACTCTTGATTATAGTGAAATCAGTGTTTTCAAATAGGGAGGTGTGTGATGTGATACGGTTGGATCAATCTAGGGAAGGCCTAAAATTGAATTCAATGGTAGGGGACAACTTTTGGAGAACTCATAAATTATCCAAACATGAATTCCTTGAATTCTTGGTAAAGAAACAAGTCCCGTAAATGTGTGAAGAAATTTACCTTAAATGCAAGGGAAAATGTAGCATGCCTTAATAGCCTATTTGTTTCATGTAATTGGATTCCTAGAAATTCAAAAATTAAATATTTCTAATAGAGGTTAAATTTGAAGATACAAAGATGAGAAGGTGCTCTTCATATAATCCCTACTTTGATGGAAAATGAATCAAGGAAGATATGAAAATGAATATGCATCCATCACCCTAGTAACTTAAACCCTGAACCCTAGGAAAGTCAAGGTCCCAACTATTTTTCCACCTTATTTATTCTGCAATCTTCACCTCTTTAATAATATGATGTTTATCACTTGACCATGAACTCGATGTGTTCAACTCCATACAAACAACCATGCTATTATTGGTGTTGGTGGGATATGATCTATGAAATGAGAAACGGAAATGGTGCTTGTGTAATCAAACCTAAATCCATCGGCCTGTTAAAGACCATTAGTAGAACCCAAATGCAGCCTGTTTGTGATAATATTTCCAATTTGTGTTTGCATGCAATATACAGACATTAGACGGATGTGTTTCATGATAGTGGCCGAATCTTTAGCAAATGTTTGTAAAAGAGTATGTCCCTTAGGGCCTGTTTGGTTAAAGGGATTTCTGAGAAGAAATTAAATTTGTTGAGAATTTTTTACATGATGTGTCTGTCCCTAAACATTCCAAATACTCCATTTGATGCAATAATTCAGAATTCAAGACCACATGAAAAGGCACTTTCAGCCTTGTGAATTTCAAATGTTAGAGGGGGTTGAGCATTTGGAATTCTACTTTAGGAGATAATATTTGGAATTCTCAAAATTCTCCAAAAGACAAGGATTCTAACAATTCTTCCAAACAAACATGCCCTTAGTCCAAGGGACATTTGGACAGTAACTACCATTGGTAGTTGAAACACCCTTAAGCCCCACTAGTCCAATCCTGCCCATAAGCAATCTGACTCAACCCAATAGGGGAGTGGGTCACCTGGGTTATGCCCAATAAAATGTAAAATAAAGGCTTCTTAATATCACCACCTTAAAGCTCTAAGCCTAAGTTTAATAGTTAGAGTCCAAGTCTAATAGACTAACATGATTGGTTAAGGAAATCTCTTACAAATGCCCACTTCTTTCTCAATTTATCCGATGTTAGATTCTACGTAAAGGAGATCGTAAAGCATATTTCCAAATGAAAAAAAAAATGAATTCCCAAAAGGGTTGTTTTCTATGAGATTTTATATATGGAAAAAACATTACCAAGAAACCAAAACCCAAACATTGTATTTCTAATTTTTGAGACTTTCCTATAGCTCTAAGCTACAAAGTTTCCATGGTTTCCATGTATCTTTTACAACATGAAGGCATGCTCACCTGTTCAGCCCTTCCTAATTTTCCTTTTTAAAGAGCATGCTATGTGCGAAGTCTCTCTTTACTTTTTCATTATTGTGATAAAAACACAACAATCAAGGCTTCAACCAAGCAAAATTCACACTACTGAGTCAACATATTCTGGTCTTGGCCCGATCCAAACTCACCGGGTCGGCATATTATATTTGATCTGAGCCCACACCAACGGCCCAACCAAAAATCAAGTTGAGTTCGTCCAGTTCGGGTTGAGCCCAATCCAAGTTTCATGTAGGTGGTCCCATATAAGTAGGCCTGTCAATAGAGACTAGGCTTGGCCCGACTCTCAAAAGCCTGCAAATTGAGGGCTTTACTTTTCTTAAAAAGCCTTAGGGCGGGACTTAGACAAAAGTTTTACAGGCCTGCCAATTTAAGGGTTGGGCTTGGACAATAACTCGATCCATTTAGTTTTCTTATTTAATATAAATAATACTAATATTTAATTAGTATTTGAGCAACATTTATAGAACAACTGACATAGCAAAGATATCTCAAGAGGAGTCCTTGACAAATATTATGGGCTTTGGAGATTATTTGATCCAAGTTCTATACAATACCCAGGAAACAAACAGTTTATCGGCCCTCCTTATTTCGTTAATGTGAAATCAATGATTCAGTGACCTCTTCCAAAACCAATATGAAAACTCTTGCTCTACTTAAAAAATTTACATGAAAGTTATGGGTCTGCCCCTAAAGCCCAGATGAAGATCCGGGGTTTGGTCCCAAAACCCAACTACCAATTTGGGTACCCCTCAAATGAAAACCCTGAGTCCAAAGAACCCATAGAAGTGTAAAAAAAGAAAAGAAAAGAAAAAAACTTATTTTCTTGTTTTCACGCTGTCAACCGAGTCCTGGTCTACTAAGGTTAGCGTAGGGGTGTAAATTAGGTCAGGCCGCTCAGGCTTGCACGGCCCAGTACAAAAAAAAACCCATGCCGATCCCGTTGACCAAGTTGCCTGGCACGACCCAAAGGATGGGACATGTTGGGTCAGAGAGCCCTTGGTTGTGGCACGACACGACATGGCCTAAGGTCTATCCGTGCATTGCTGGCCCAAGGTTCATGCGCAGAGGCCCGACACGGAATGGCCGACAAGACATTTATATATAAAAGTCTAATTTTATTTATATAAATAAAATATAAAACTTAACATAATTAAAGATTAATTTTTTATTTGTAAATTTGCATCACTATTTGTGCATTTATTTCAATATATTCAACTTTATTTCAAGTCAAGAACCACTAAAATTTAGTACATAAACTCTCTTTCAATTTATATAAAAATAATAATTAAAAAAAATCAAAAGAGGCATGTTGGCTAGCCCGTGGGCCATCCTAGGCCAATCCAGAGCTGACCTGGGCACGACACGGCACATGAATTTTCACAGGCCGACATGATACAGCCCCAGGCACGGCTGGGCCGGCCTGATAGCGAGCTTACACCCCCTAGATTAGGGTGAGGGACTAGGTAGTGCAGGCCCTAAAAGGGCTTTGGCCCACCCTAGCCGCACTTCTCATATATTAAGAGCAGGCGAAGGACAACCCTGGGCCTGGCCCGGCCCGGCCCTTTGGCATCCCTACTTGTGGAAGCAAAGGGAGAAGCTGCAGATTCGCACGACTCAAACGGATCTGGAAGGGTCTGGGTTGAGACTACTGCATTTTTCCAAATCCCGTTCGATCGAAGTAACAATCAAGCTTCGATTTTTCATATCATATCGGATCTGAAGACTAAATCATCACCATCTGCTACTGCTGCTCCCTCTCGATCCATCGAGTTCTTCAACAATGATTTCACAGTTCTTCGTTCTCTCACAAAGAGGCGACAACATCGTCTTTCGAGATTGTAATCTCTCTCTCTCTCTCTCTTTATAGATTCAACTCTAAATCTTTCATCTTTTCATTGTCTTTTGTATGTATGCATTTAGGATTCACTCGGTTTTCTTTCCAAGATCCATCTCCTACATCACAATTTCAAAACTGACCTAGATTCAGGAACAAGTAGCTTTTCTTCTTTGAATCAATCTCTCAGTGACTTCATTTATAAAGAAGATTGATTGTTGTGATTGGAGTAGTGTTGGTTGCATTTCTCAGCTTAGTAGGTTTTTCTGTAGTATTGTGAAATGGTTGTGAAAGATCAATTGATGGGGCACTTAGCCACTTGCTAATAGTTATTGTGGATGGGGCATTCCTGGAAATCATAGATTGTGCTATTCTACAGTTCTGATTGGTCTTTTTCCCCCTTGGATGTGCGCCTTCACCTATGATTTTTTCTATGGTTCTGATTGTTGAGACTTGAGATTGTCTGATGTGTTAAGTTTCTCTAATGTTGGTTGTTTACAATGGGGCGCACCAGGTGAATGGATTCCAATGTGCCATGTTTCCCATTCTTAGGTGGCACATGGGATAAGTAAGCCTGTTCGGTAGGCGGAACTTCAATTTCCCATTTAAGGCTGCATGAACATGCCATCAACAGCTTTTGCTTTTGAACTCACCATCACCATTATAATCATCTTAGGTTTTTCGCATCCAAATCAACAAAATATTTTTTTTACCCTCTACCAGTCACATAACCACTTTAATACAGGAAGACACTTTATTACATGCTAATATCTTACTTTATTTTTCTACTCTTCTACTTCAAAAGATTAATTGAAGCATATATACATGTATAACTGTATATCTTCTTATAGTGATTCATTGCTGTTCTCTTAGTTATTGTACTTCAGAGGTACCTATATTTCCCCTCTTTATTTCATTAGAATATGATCAAGTAGTGTTGAAGCTTATTGGTGATGCTATTATATGAATGTAGATCGCGGTGAAGTACAGAAAGGAAGTGCTGAGATTTTCTTTCGCAAAGTAAAGTTTTGGAAGGGAGATGAAGGGGAGGATGCACCACCTGTCTTTGTAGGTATTTCTTTGAAGATATTTGATCAGGATAATTGATTTATTTGTGTAGTGTCCGTTACTTTGTTTTGATAATAATTTGCTTGTGGTTAGAAATGAAGTTTCACTAGAGCAAAGTTTGATGTTATCTAGGCTTGTTGATTCTATATTTAGAAGTGTTTTTTTTTTTTTTTGCCTCTTGTCCTTTTGAGTGCCTTCCACTATAATCATCCTAAACAACAGGCTATCACTATGATGGGGAAAGTTGGAATTCATATGTGATGGTCACAGTTGCTGGAGGAAATCCTTTTGAGATCTGGCTTAACAACTTAAAAGATGGGTAAAAGAAGAATATCATTTTGAGTTTCATTTATTGGGGTGTATAGAAGGTCCAACTGGGAATTTATTTCCTGTCTCGTGCACTGCAACAAATCATCAACAAAATCTTGTATGCATTGGCTTTCTCTTGCTTAAAGAACAACCAGCATATGGGAGTGGATAGTCTGCATTACAATGATCATAATCATCATCATTGCGACTATAATAGTGAGGCAGCATGCCTCTTCTTCTTGCTGTAATTTAATGGGGCCAGTCTCGCTGATGGTCTCTCTTGGGTACTAGTGTCAGTAATTCAACTACCGCAGGATCTGTTAGGGCTTTCAAAGAATATATGGGAATACATATAGTTGTTATCATTCACTGTTCAACATCACATATAGTTGTTATCATTCACTGTTCAACATCACCATCCTACTCTCTCTCTCTCTCTCTATCTATTTATCTAAATTTTCTTGTGCCTATGCATTGTTCACAGAATGCTGATGGTGTCAACTATGTACATGTGAAAGTAGCTGGCTTGCTGTTTGTTGCAACCACAAGAGTAAATGTATCACCTTCTCTTGTTTTGGAGCTCCTTCAAAGAATTGCACGCGTCATTAAAGATTACCTTGGGGTTCTTAATGAGGATTCATTAAGGAAAAACTTTGTGCTTGTATATGAGCTGCTTGATGAAGTCATTGTAAGTATCTTTGTTGATATTTATGGAAATAGCCACCTTAACTCACTGGTTGTGATGGTTTTCACAATTTATCACAGTGGAAGATGTTTGTAAGTACTATTGGAGGTAGCATTTTTCATTGAATATTTGATCTTTTTACAGTGGATTGTTGATTAGTTTCCAGCTGTTTGATATTGAAAAATGCTGCAACCTTCAAGAGTTAGTCTTTTGGTGAATCTCATTAGCAAATTCTCCGTCTACAACATGTGTAACTTGATTTCTTCTATATGCTTTTAGGACTTTGGTTATCCACAAACAACATCTACTGAGGTGCTGAAGTCTTATATATTTAATGAGCCAATTGAAGTTGAGGCCGCGCGCTTGCCACCCCTTGGCCCTGCTGCCATGTTCATGGTATCATTAGATTATAATACAAAAATCTCTTTCATATATTTTTTGAGATTAACTGTCAATATACACACATATAGGTGAGAGAGAGAGAGAGAGAGAGAGGGGGGGGGGGGGGGTGGGGGTCCACCCTCTCCAGAGAGAGAGAGAGAGAGGGGGGGGGTCCACCCTCTCTCCAAAGAGAGAGAGAGAGAGGGGTGGGGGTCCACCCTCTCCGTGTGGACCTCCACCCCCAGGGCCCACCTAGGGTCACTTTAATTCATGGGGAAGGTGGGGATTGAAAGATCTCAGCAATACCTACATGTGTGTAAATTTTCAACTCCATTACGTCATCCTAATCCCTTGATCCATAGCCCTCAAATCTCAAGGTTTTAGAAGGCGTCATTCTTTTAGGATTTCAATCCAAACAGTTGGATGAATGTAAGTTTTGCTTGGGTGGGAGTAGGGATTTAATGAGTGTGATGAGGTTTAATTGATCATAGGGGGTACTACGTGCTAAAAAAAGGGATCCAGGGATCCACACAAATGTCTCTCACATGAGGGTGTGCACTTGAGGATTTTCCATATGTACGTAGACACACACATCCTTACATATCTTTATTGAGCTTGTTCACTGACATCCTGATAATTCAAATTCTGCAGCAAGGAACAAAGCGAATGCCAGGTACAGCTGTTACAAAATCTGTCGTAGCCAATGAACCTGGGGGTAGGAAGAGGGAGGAAATATTTGTTGATATAATTGAGAAGATTAGCGTTACATTCAGCTCCAGTGTGAGTATCTCTGTTGTGTATCTTATGTCAGTCTTTAAATGCTTTTCCAGGTGACAATACCTTCCATACTACTTGGTTATAAGACGTTAACCAATGTACTCAGTTAGAAATGTGGCCTAACAGAAATTAGTGATTGATTGTTTCATGATGTACATGGTTTTAACGACGATAGCATCAAATTTCTCAGCAGCTGGTGTTTCATAGTAGTCTTTTCTTTTTTTTTAAAGAATGCATAGAAGATTAGAATTACAATTTTCTTGCACAATTTAGAAAGATTTGCAATAATGAATATGATTTTCTTAAAAAAGGAACAAAAACTGCCACTTTATGAAGCTAGGAAGTCTTAGGAGTGTTTGTGATGGTTTATACTATGTATTGTTGTCCATGATTGATTCCTATGCTTTTAATTTTCATAAATTTCCAATACATGTCAATTGATTTATAAAACTTTCATAACTTTACCAAAATTGTTGTTGAAATCGCCTGTGTGCAATTTAATATGATATCCAATGTCAGTTTCACAGCAATATATTGACACCTTGTGATGCCTTAAAGTGGTCCTTAAATATTGATATCAAAGGGATCACTGACATGGCTGCCTGCGTCAACTTGTCACGTTGAGTTACGTAATCACACACATTTGTTAATTATCACTGATTATACTTCTGAATCAACTATGCCAATTTAGTCACTAAAACTCTCCTGGGAATCACCTGATCATTTACTCATTTAATGTGCAATTCAGTAGGATATTCAAGAACATCATTTTCGCAGCATATTGACACCTTTTGATGTCTTAAAAGTGGTCCTTAGATATTTCCAAAAAAAAAAAAAAGGATCATGGACATAGTTGCATCAACTTGTTAAATAGTCATAAGAGTAAGTACATTACTTAATTATTGATGATTAGACTTTGGAATCAATAAATTATTAGCCCAATTTAATTAGAATCAGTCATGTTGAAGCCAAATACAAATGGAATTATATCAATCGAGTGGCCTACACAAATTGAATGTTTCAAATTTGGGTCAGTGCTAATTCGCATTCTTTGTATGTGTGTGCCTGACCTTTCCAAGATCAGGAACAGGCCAGTCCTGGTCGTTCCTGAAAATTTAAGCTTCAATGAAGTACTGCTCTGTTGATACGAATGACAGTAAATGTTCTTTTCTCCTTTTCACCTTCTCTCTCTGGCGCTCAAATATGGTATAAGGTTGTGTTGCTTTTCTAGCTATATTCTTTGATATCTTGCATTACAGTGAGAGCAAATGTAGATACTTGTTTAAGTTTGATGTAGGTGAGAGTTAATTTTTAGCTAATAACAGAAGAAAAAAAAACTGAAATTGTTGTGGCCTTAAAAAAAAAAAAGGATACTTGGGCTTGCTGCACCAAGCAAAGAAAAGCTTTGTAATCAGCCACATGCCTTGGGTTTGTCAATATCCTGAACTCTCTCGTTCCCAAATTGGTTTTTTTTTTTTAATCTCATTTCCCCATATTTCTAAAACTTATTCCCATGGTAAATTATTAACTTCTATAACTTATTATTATTATTATTATTATTATTTGGTACATTGTGTTGGATGGCTTCTACTCAATGAAATTGTTTGGTTTCTGTGATGCCTTTGGTTCTTTATGGCTTCAGTAAACTAATATTAGATACTCAGGGTTATATACTTACCTCCGAGATCGATGGAACGATTCAAATGAAGAGTTATCTTACGGGCAACCCAGAAATTCGATTAGCTCTCAATGAGGACCTGATCATTGGCCGAAATGGTTCTTCTGTCTATGGTATCTTTCTGCTACTATATGCTTTTGTCCCTCCAAGTTTCTGCTCTTATCTTACATGTTAGAATTGCCTTTTCATATGTGATTCTTCCTAGACTAGATGGCTACTCTCATTTATGTATTTTTTTGGGTTGCATGTATTTTACTGGACCTTCTTTTCAAGTAATTGAGTCTTATGTTGCTTTATCTTCCTTCCATCTCTTGTTTATTTATTCTAAGTGCCCAAAGTGTTGCACACGTAGAAGTTGTTAGGTTACAACTAAGTGCAGATCCATTTTGATTCTTTCCCAAATCTTTACTATTTTGACAACAGATAATCCCTTACCGCTGGAAATAAGGAATTTTCCCCTTAGAAGAAGGCATGGATGTCTTCTCTTCCTTTTTTATTTTGGTTAATTAACCATATCAAGGCATAGTCATTAGTCACCCACTGTAATTTAGTACTTTGCGTAGACATGCTTTGACAGATTTTTTTTTCCCTTGGAAGCAAACTTACATTCCGACCAGTTATAACTTGGCCTGTGTTCAACCGTGGAATTAAATCCTGGTTTTGGTGTCCAACTTAGTCACCACTGAAACCGATCAGACTTAACCAGTTGCATCGGTTGTCATGTTGGCATACTATGTTGACAACTACTTACTCTAAAAGCTTAAGTTGATAAAAAACAGTGTAACAATGTATATTAAGATTACATCATTGAAGTCTTGTCCGTAGGGGTCAGCTACATGAATTCTGTTTTGCCAATGTCAGTGTCTCAGTTTGATGTACTAGCCTAATTTTCAAAAATATTAAGAGCTTTTGCTGTTATATTTAGTTATTTCAAAAACGACACAAGGATTCTTTCAACGCTCTTGATATTCGTATCTTAAGTCACATAAAGGAGAAATGTTATGTACCCATCTTTCTTATGTAAGAATTTATATTTTTTATGCTACAGATTATCGCAACTCTGCTGGAGCTGGCGCTGTGATATTGGATGATTGTAATTTCCACGAATCTGTGCATCTTGACAACTTTGACTTGGACCGTACATTGATGCTGGTGAGAGGGAAGTTAGTTGAGAATTCTCAGTTTTTTACTGCTTGTAGTTGATAACATGAACTCTGTAACTTTTTCTGTCACACAGGTACCAACTGATGGAGAATTCTCAGTCATGAATTATCGTATGACTCAGGAATTCAAGCCTCCTTTCCGTGTAAATGCGTTGATTGAGGAAGCAGGATCACTTAAGGTTCGTGCATCATTTTTCATCCATAACTGTTACTGGTCTACTGAATAGTAAAACTTGTAACTGAGAGTGGTTTCAATTCATGCTTCAATCATTTGTGCTTGTTGATGGTTACTCAGGCAGAAGTGATTCTTAAAATTCGTGCTGATTTTGCTCCAAGCATCACTGCAAATACAATATCAGTGCACATGCCTTTGCCAAAATATACTACAAGGTGTTCTCTCTGTTTATTTCTTTTGTTGTATTTTTTGTTTAAATATAATTAAGTTGTCTTTGGAGTGATTCTTTGGCTTTAACAAATTCTGAGAGTATCTATAATGCAGCAGCGTGGGGCATTCCAGTTGCTTAGTTTAACCATCACTAATTTGTAACTTCTGATTCTGAAGCATATTTATCAATTGCAACTTGTGATTTTGAGTTTCAACTTGTACAAAAAAAATTATTTTGAATTTATTGTTCATTGGAGCCACTGAAGATTTTTCATGTTAAGTAGTAACTTAAAGTCATGCTAGTCTCTTTTCTTAATTAGTAATTGTAAAGAAACAACTGGGGTTAATTTGTAATTATGAGAGTAAGTTTCTTAAATTAGGATTGGATTAAATTAAATTTATTTTAGGCGACTTAAAATGCGATTATTTCTATTATGATGTATTTAGGTTTCCTAGTATGGTTATGATTATGTTTCTTAGTTTGAGTTGACATATTTGGTTGTACTTTATAAATGTCCATTGGCTATTCATAAGAACACATATCAAACAATTTAGTCTAGATGTAGCCCTAGAATTTTAACTTGGTATCAGAGCATAGGGTAGGGTTATGTTTAGGTTGAAGTTCTCTTTGTTCTTCTTTCCCTTTCAATCTTCAAGTGCAAAGTTTTCCTTGTCAAGAGTTGGAGATCAGGTGGTTTGAAGCCCCATATTAAGGAGGAATTTAAAGGTTCATGATGAACATCAACTCCTTTCTCTCCTTAATATTCTGGATGGGGTGCATATCCTGGATGGAGGGGAGGATACTAGGGTGTGGACGGCTTCTATAGACGGGCTCTTCTCAGTCTCCTCTTTCTTGTCTGCTATTCGCCTATTCCTAACAATCCAATGGAGAGGAATGTGGTGTGCAGCATCTGGAAGCTTAAGGCTCCTCCAAGGGTGGTCATATTTGGATGGATGGCTCTCCGGAAAAGAATCCTAACTTTGGATAGCCTAAGGAGGAGGGGGAGAATAGTGGTCAACGATTGTCCTATGTGCTTAAGAGAGGAGGAATCCATGGACCACCTAATGGTGAATTGTAAAACTGCTTAGTATATCTGGTGCTCGGTGAGTAAGTGGTTTGATTGTTGTTGGGTGTTTCCAAAGTTCCTCTCTGAGCTCTTCCTGGCATGGAAAGCTCCTACTAGAGCTCCAAGAGGAAAGGAATTGTGGAGACTGTCCTTCGTTGCAAAGTTTTTACTAGTGACAAAAGCTTGGTGGAGAAAACCAAGTTCTTAGTTGCATCGTGGGTGTCCATTAGCCTGTCTTTTAAAGGATACACTATAGAGTAGATTATGTTACATAGGAATGAGTTGGCGTTTTCCTTTGCTGGGCCAAATTAGTTTTGCTAGGGCCCCTTTCTTGTTTTTAGGGGTTTTTTTTGTTTTCTTCTTAGATTGTCAGTATATATCTCCTGTACTACTTGCTTTAGTTAATGAAAGTAACCATTCAAAAAAAAAAGTTCTCCTTGTTCTCCTTTACCTTTCAATCTCCTTGTTTTTCACTCATGCTAAAAATTAATGTCATAAGTATAAATAAAGCAAACCTTATAGCTAGTTTTGCTTTAAAAACAAGTAAAGAAATACACCTATGTTAAAATCTATGTTCGGTTGAGAAAAACATCTTATAATACTTCAAGAATTCGTAGTCAATAACATGAGGGGTAGCTCAGTTGGCCTAGGACTACGGTTTGCTCCTAGAGGTTGAAGGTTCGAAACTGCACTACCACACTGGGGCCACAGGGGATTTACCCGGCTCCCCCTAGGCCCGTACAGATTAGTCCAGCCCAAGGGCTTGGACACCCTCTATTATTAAAAAACAAAAAGAATTCGTAGTCAATATTTTAAAATACAGAAACTATAGGTTTTTTCATTATTCTTGACTTTTTAGTGAATGTATTTTATCTTTAAAAATCACCCCATACAGCTGATATGTTGGTAGCATAACCAATACACACAATGCATATTGATTTTTAAAATGATTCCTTTATTTTAATAAAAATAGAATACCAATATTCCAATTTTTCTATAATTTTTAATTGTGTAAATTATCTTTAGTTGATAATGTTCCTTTTCCTTTCTCTCTCTCAGACAAGGCAACACTATCCTAATGGGAGATGGACATAGGGCTGCTTGGACTGAAATAAATCTTCTAATTGTAAATGTTGCCCAAGAAGGAGTGGAATGGGAAGACCTGGCTCCTCAATTCCGAAGAACTCCCATCGCACTTTAATAAAATAAATACAAGCGGCTAGTAGTTGCAGGAAGAGGAATATACTGGGCACCCCCCAACATTACATGACAGAAGCACTTAAATTTCATAGACGATCAAACCCTTGCTTAGCTAGTATATATCCACCATTCCATTTGCCATCTAATAGACTGAAAAGAAACTCAAATCGAAGATTCTACATGATGAATCTCGTTAAAGTGAAACTGCGTCTTCCAAGGGCTCCTAGATGAGATCATTTGATGCAGACCACACACGGGGTCGGCCAGCCCATGGGGCCCAGCCCACAGGCCCGAGAGTTTCAGTGGAGGCTCAAGCCAATTAGAGAAATCAACAGTTCAAGATCGTGCAAGCTTAGGAGTCTTTCCTGTTTTCCCAATTAAATAAATAATGAGTAGCTAGAATTTAGGGATATAGATTTGACTTTATTAAAAAGGTTTATATTGGGATTTAGAATTTGATTTCAATTGGAATCATTTCCGAGAATGGAATTAGAAAAGCAGTGCCTATATAAAGGATTGCATTATCTTTTATTCAACGGGTTGATTTATTAATAAAATTTCTTTCCTTGAGAATTTATCACGGTGGTTTGTCTGGTGTGAGACTCAGAAAATTTTGATCCCTATGGATCCCTCCCTAACCCTAAGCTTCGACTTGGAGAATAACCTGTTGGTTATTCTTCTCTACCAGTGCCGTGTCGTCGTTGTTCAGTCATGAGTGCACAATTGTGCAAGAGCTACTAGACCTCTCACAAAACAGCAAAATCCTTGAAATCAAAATTTCTCAATTTCTATTATCCAAAAGAACACAAGGATGTGGCATCTTCACATTGTGTTCTTTATTTTGTAAGTCATGAAATCTACAGAAGCCTGACTTTTCTTAGTGAAATGTGTATCAAATTGTGCAATGCCGTTATTCCTTGCAATGAATCTATGCATCCAAGTGGCCGTTGTGGTCACCATGATCTCGATATATTTGCCAGGTCAACCTTGGTGTAGACAAACTACTTTGTTAAAGAAACTCTTATGGTAGGTTTAGGTTATGCTTCATGCTTTCTTGTGTCTATGCCCAGGTGTGGGGGCACACTCTGAAAAAATAAAATTCTTTGAGTGGCCAAATGCAAAATTTGATGAAATTTATATTAATATAAAGGGGGTTTTTGAAATGTGAAGGGGGGCCATGGCTGCCCCGGCCTCCCCCCCGCTCCACCTGTCTGTGCCTGTGGCGCTGGATGTTCAAGGAACCTCCACTGCATACAATGTCTGTATCCTGAGATCACAAGCATGTCCAAGTAAATGATTTTTCTAAGAAACATTTAAATTAGTTTTTAACTTCCTTTCATTTCCTGTAGTTTTATATATATATATATATGATTCCTTTATGAAGCAGTGTAGGAGTTTTGATTGCTGATAGTTTATTGGATTTCCTTTATCTTACAAGCCCTTTATCTTTTAATTAATTATTTGTTGTTATACTTCGGACAGGGTTAGTTTTGAATTGGAACCTGGAGCAGTAGGAAATACAACTGATTTCAAGGAAGCAAGCAAAAAACTTGAATGGGGCTTAAAAAAGGCATTTTTTTTTTTTTTTTTGTTCTCTCTTTCTTTCTTTTTTTCTTCTGTAGTCTGGTGGGTGATTTTGTTCATCCATTATTTATGTTTAATCATTTAAAGAACTTTTCTCCTTTATAATTTAGTCTCTGGCGCATTCATAATATTCAGATTGTTGGTGGATCCGAACATACTCTGCGGGCAAAGCTCACATTTTCACAGGAGTCACATGGTATGTCTAACATTTCCTGTGCCTACTCTGTCAACTTACATTTGAAGAGTAAATTCTTGTCTGATTTACTCTTGAGTTTCTGCATCAGCCAATATCACGAAAGAAGCTGGACCTGTGAGCATGACCTTCACAATTCCAATGTACAATGCTTCAAGGCTTCAGGTGAGGTGGTCAATTGAATGAAGGGGTTTGTCCACATTTCGCCACATGTTGTTAGAACTTGTCAGTGTTGAATATTTCCTCTCTTTTTTCCCTAGTTAGCCCCTAAATCAAGCTTGAAAAATGGGTGCAAAGGTCTTTTTACTTCTACCAATAAAATGGAGGGTTACTCTCAGTTGTAGCTCAGCTGGTTTTGAACATAGGTGTATGAGTAGACTGTGAATTCAAATCCCCAATGTATAATAAAAAAAAAAAAGAAAACAAAATGGAGGGCTTAAACCAGTAAGTTTTTTTTTTTTTTTTTTACCTTCCCCTAATAGGCATGCCGATAAGGACTTAAACCAATGAGACTGTTCAACTATTGCACTGAAAACAGCTCTGATAGCTTCTTCTTCTTCTTTTTTTTTCTTTTTCATTTTTACCATGGACTAATATTTATTACTATGAAGGTATTTATTGCACTTTCCTCTAAAATTCTTCTTAAAATGACTCCTATGTATACAGGTAAGGTACTTGCAAATAGCAAAGAAATCCAGGACATACAATCCATACCGGTGGGTGAGATATGTTACACAAGCAAATTCTTATGTTGCTCGAATATGATAAACTTGCACCTCCTTTTCTTTCTAAGCTGTGTAATTTCGCATGAGTGCAGTAGTACCCTACTTGCAAACATTATGATCAGTATGAATTGCAAACTCATTTTAGCATTCTTGCCTCGAGTGATTGACTGGAACCATTGTTGTAAGCGATTTTATTACTTTTTTTTTTTTTGCGGGAAAGAATTTTACTGGAGGATTGCCAAATAATGATAATAATATTATCTTCTAACTCAGCAGTACTGGAAAAAAAAAAAGAAAAAGAGTGATATGAAGCAACCCACAATTGACCTCATCACGTCCTTGCTGAGTTCTATCCCTATGTGTGATTCTGTAACATTATTTTATAATGTTTAGTAATCTTGATAGTATGTTCAGCTGGGGCAAGACCATAAATGGACCTCCAAGCATAAATAGACCCAGTTGTTATTGGGCCAAAAAAAAAGGGGCTGTCTTAGCCAAAAGGCCTAAAGACAGAGTCTTTAAATCCAGTCCAATGGGGCTGTGCTTGGGAGGTCCTGCAATCCTGCTTTGGCTGACACATGACAGCCCTAATGAATGTTGGTAGTCTCAAATGGGCCTGGCCAGGGGTTGCATGTAAATTGATACTTGGTCGAATTGCTTTATGATCCATGTTGGATCCAGCCTTCTTGGTGATACATATCTGTTTTGCATTATCACTGCCCCATTTTTCCAATTTTGTTGCTTGTGTAGATACAGACCCTTCTCCTTTTGTGAATCCAGTGGGTTCATGTGTTGGATGAGGATCCTGATCAGCTGTCAACTTAAATACAGAGGACCTGCATCAGAGGTGTGGCTAAGTTTTTATTTTATTTTACCTTTTTAGTGTACCGATGCCAAGGGTTCTTTCTCCGGCATAAATTTGGCTTCTCAGGCCCATGTATGTATTATTTTAACCCAAAAGTTAGCTCAATTGGCCTAAGATCACAGTTTGCACTCGGAGGTTGTAGGTTCAAAACTGCATTACCACACTGGGACTACAAGGGAGTTTACTTGGCTTTCCTTTGGGTCCGGAGGAATTAGTCCCACCCAAAGAATTGAGACCTCCAATAGCGGGGGGAAAAAAAAAAAAAAGCCCATGTAAACATTCAAAGCTGCATGTAGGCATTCAAAACTACTTACAATTTAAGCCCTCTTGTGTCTGATATTTTTCTTGTTGACAAACGCCAAATAATGAGTGATCAAAATAGAAACTTTTCTCTGTTTCAGGACTGCCCATTTTATGATCTTAGTCGAACATTGATAATTAACAATGGATATGATTTTTTATCTCCCCTTTTTAACCCATGAAGAGATAAGTCTGAATATAGGCAGGTAAAGCCGTAAAGGTGATTATGAGTGAATCATTCACGATCTGTACTATCATTTCTGATAGTCTTATATACATAAAGGTACATGACATGACATGACAAACCTGAGTGGGGCAGCCTGCATACGGTAGGAGGTGCCTACCGAGACATGACAGGCCTGGGTGGTCTGCTATCGGTCACTCTGGAGAAGATGATCCCCATTCCCTTCAAATGACAAAGTCCGAGATCTATGCCATGAGGAATAGGGCACTTGAGGGGCTAATTTTCATATTAATGCATAGGACCTTCCACCTGTTTTCCTCTGTTTTTTTTTTCCTTCTTCTTTGACTTGCTTACACTTATCCGGAGATATCGACAAATGTTAGTGGGCTGGGACCACCAAGGAGGAAGGAGGAAAATGACTATATACAACTGGGTGGAAAAAAAACAAGGAATAAAAGGGTTTTCGAATATTCGAGGCCGATATCGATGAAAAAGGCAAATATAAATGTAAGAAAGTTTATAAAACTGAAAAAAAAAATTGACAGGAGCCCTTAAACCTTATGCATTAATATAAAATGTTTGGGTAGCTTCATTGTTGTATGTGGGGCTTTTTTTTGACCTGCAACATCAATGTTTATAACTTATGCACTTAATTGCCCAGGTAAACTCCAAGGGGTAGCCTACTTGGCCTGTGACCACGGTTTAAACTTGTATGTTATGAGTTTGAAACTGCACTATTACATTAAGGTTATAGGGTAATTTATCCGGCATTTTTCTGAACTTGAAGGGATTAGTCCAGCATAAAGGATGAAAACCTCCTATAATAATAATAATAAAAATAATAAATAATAAATAATAAATAAAAATTGCCCAGGGTCTCTAATCAGTGTGAGCCCTCCCCCCCATTAGATTTGCAACTTCGAAAAGCCAGTCAATCACAGTTATGACATGCATCAAAAGTTTGAAAATTTAGATGGAGACGTGAATGTACGAGTCAGGTATCAGAAATTGTAGCAGACCTTTGACATGACAAATCGTTTGTGTCAGACAATGCCGAATTCTCTAGTCTTTGTATCAGTATATCGGGCCCCACAGCTCCATGTGAGGGTGGTTTCATAGTTAAATATCCTCCTTGTCTTTATTATTATGATATCTTGTTCGGCAATTCTACTATCAGAGTTAACTGAGGTAAAGCTCTATTTTAAAAAAAAAAAATTCTCATGAAAAATATTTTATTTTAAATTTTCTAACATTTTTTTTTCAAAAAAAATAAAAAAATAATCTCATTTCTCCACTAAAAAGACAAAAAAAAATTCGTATTTCAATAAAAAAGTAAAAAAAAAGATTCCATCACGAAAAACTAAAAATAAAAATACCATCATAACCTACTTATATTTTATTATTTCTTAAAAATAAGCTTTAGTCAACTCAACTCCTTAAAAATAAACTTTACTCAACTCAACTCTACTAATAAAGCTCCCAATTCCAAAATACGATACCAAACGGGCCCTAATGCATCTCCCAAAATGTCATGCAAATATGCAATACTTGGATCATTGTATAATGATTCCATGTGTCTCTTTTAAAACAGAAGGGACTGCTAGATCAAGACTTGGGATCGTATATATGAGGCTCTGACTTGGATAAAAATACTCAGCTGTAGTGGACTCCCACGGTGGGTCCACACACTGAAATTTCATGTTGCAAATAAGAGCAGCTACAAGTGAAGGATGCCCTCCTCCTACCAAGAAGAAAAAAAAAAAAAAATGAAACTCATGGATGAGATGTTAATAAAATGGTCAATTTTACTGTGAACTCGGGTCTTATGACAGTGAAATTTATGAATATCCATGCATGTGACTGGTCAACTGTAAATCTAGGATTTTTGTTTGAGTAGTGCACATGGAAACAAAAAATTAGAATAAACCCAGGATTTTCATATGGGCCTTGGGACAAACAAGAGTTTTTTTGTGGATTTTAAAAGCTGAGTTAGATCTTTTATTATGGATTTAGAAACCGAGGTGCAACCACCTTCCACGTGGATGCACTTGGGTTCGCTCCTAACCAAGGCATTTATATCATGTCAGAAATTCCCCACATTAGGAATTCTCACCTATTACAATTCCTTATCCTACTTGCCAACTACTGCTCAAGGGCTGGGCCAGGCCTATCTAGACTAAGCCTAGATCGCATGGTGCTGGATTGGGCCTAGCAGGACCCTGAGCGTAATATTTTGGCCTGATAGTTAAATGGGCTGAGGCTTTAAAGCCAACCAAGCCCAGTCCAACCCGACATATTCACCTCATATATATATATATATATATATATATATATATATATATATATTACAAATGGGATTACCTGTGCGCAACTTCAGCCTGCAGCTTCGATGTAAACCAAATTTTAGGTTTTACCTAAAAAACGAAAAACAAATCCTAGGCCTGTTAGCTACAAGCATTAATCACGTTTTCAATCAAATGGTCAATCTCTTTAGTGGGGCCAACCAATTCTACAACACCCAGAATTAGGGTTGTAAGGTCGAACCGTTAAGGAAAATATGGAATCAGATCCGGACCTGAAATTATTTCGAAACAAGTTTCTTGGCTTTGGAACCGGAACTAAAACCATATATGAGATGGGTCTGGATCCATGTCTGGGTCTAAATAGAGAATGATATTAAAATAAAAATAAAAAACATGATTTTTAGGAGAGACTTTCGAAAATCAAGGTAATATTCGGGTCTCAGGTCCACGGGTCCGAACCAAGGTGAAACCAGACCCAGACCCATTTACTTTTCAGTGCCTAAATAAGGACCCAGACCCGGTTTTTAACGGGTCGAAATCTCCTGGTAATCGAAAAATCGGAGACCCATTTACATCCTTACCCAAAATGAGTTTTCTAAGAAAGAGAAAAGACTTTATATGAAACTAATTTTCCACGGCGCCACACAAACGTTTATTAAGTAAAAGAAAGGGACTAGAGGATCGGGGCCCACGGCCCATCCCGCAAGCTGATGAATAAAAATGGGGGATAGTTTTGCAAAATAAAGATAAAAAGGAAGAGTGAAAGGCAAGTCAGGTAGAAGTCGAGAGCATTTGAAACTGTTGGTTCTCAAGTGAAGTAGACCCCTCCTGCTGAAAATATTGACCATGGTCGGCCAGTTGTAGTGCAGGCGTGGCGTGGCTCACTTCACTTTCGGTGCAGTAACGAGCAAGCGAAGGCAGCCATTGGCATTTAGGTATGTAACCGAATCAACAAGATCCATCCATCACATGGTGCCCACAGCTCCATCTTAAGCAATAAAAGGGTTTGTCACCACTCACCATATAAAGGTGGTGCAGTTTCTCGTTTGACAATTCATTCTCAATGTACTTATATTTGGACGGCTAGAAAAGTTTTGTGTGGGCCACACAAACATATGAGAGAGAAAGACATCCATGCATGATGGATTAAGAATCAAAACCAAAATTATATTCTAAGAAATGTTAAAAATATTGATGACCATCCACATATAGCTATCATCAAATCAACTCTCTTTTTGGTGGAAAATGATCACCCGTCACACCGGTAAATTAAATTCTAGGAAAGCGAAATTTCAATCACATCTATATCGCCATCTTATCTTTTTCAATGTCACCATTTTGATAGACATCCTTCACTGGAACCCATTTTTCCATTACCGCAAGAAATTCAATTCCATGCCAACATATGGCCCCTTGTAATATCTTTCTTAGTTATAAGAGAAGTAGTAGAAAATTCTAATATAATATTAAAAAATCTCTGCATATGATGTGACCATTTGGCCATATACAAGGGGATTTTATTGATTTGTCAAAGCTTGCAAAAGTAAGATTGAGTAGGATTTTTATTTTTGACCATTCATTTTACAATCTTTATGGGATGACTAGAAATATTCAATGAGTTGACTCTCACTTCAACAGTTCAACCAATGAATCGGATATAAACCACTAAGATGCAAGGTGGCCCACTTTTCAATTTAAACACATAATATTGGTTTTATTTTCCGGTTGTGCATCTATTAACTAAGGAAAGATTTGTGGAAAATTGAAAATGATTTTCATGGGAAAGTGATTTTCTTTTCTTTCCTCCATTTATACTTTATGGTATATATGGGTATATCTCAGAGGTCTTTGACCCCAACATGACTAATTGCCTGGGTAGGCGCCCACTAAACCCATACAAACACACACAAAATAAACTGGGGTGATTTTGAATGCAAAAACCAGGAAGCAAACTCACACCTTATGTGAATGCTCCACCAACTCTGAGGTGTTTTTCCCTTGGTGCATGTCAAAACTTTTACAACTTCTTTTATTTAGTTCTTTTTTTTTTTAGGCTGAAGCACTTTTTAGTGGTTTTGCATAAAGTAGATTCGCTACTTTGGACCTACAAGATCGAAAATAATCACCTCCAGTCTTACATAAGAAAAAAAGTAGAAAATTGTATCAATACAGAAATTCTCCAATGTATTAATAATAAGAACATGAACCATATAAAATGAAACTGTTGGTTTCTTCACTATGAGAATGAATACTTTCACTAATCTGATTAGACCAAAAACAGGGGCACAGGTGGAAATTGATGATTGTAACTTAAGGCCCTGTGAATTATTAATGGAAGATAACAGGCACTCTCACATCCATGAAAGTACAGTAGCTCTTAAGTTAAGCAAGCAAAACAAACTTGCCCATGAAAGACAAAGTAGCAGTGGTATAAAGGTAGGGTCTGGAGACTCTGGTAGGCTTGCCCATAGATGACAAAGGTGTATGTAGAATATTGCATGCGAATGCAATATGCATGCCTTAAACGCTACTTCAACATCAATATGCACCGACCTCCTTCACACTATATATCTATTTTTTATCTGCAGATGCCTTTCTTTCCCTCTCACGGCTGATTGTTTGCGTGTAAATGCGAATCCCTACTTACAAGTGAGCGAAAAGGCAAAGTTTGTACTGTTCTAAGCACAAGCTCTATCCCATCCATCATACAAGACAGCTAAGGTATTGGTCATGTATTTATAAAAACACCACCTAAACTATGAAGCTATTAGCAGGAGACACCCTTCACTAGCAGTCTTTTTAATTCATTTACCATTTCTACTGCTGTTGGGGGTGAATAAAAAGGCATTACCCTTCTTTCAAATTCAATGACAAAGGGGAGAATAACAGCCTCTTACCCGAGCAGTAAGATAAATCAGTTCTTACTTAGCTGCCCAGGATTCAAAAGCAGGCCGTTACCGTCCCCCACTCGAGGGCCGTCCTACCTCACCCAAGATATAATTCCCTGCCAAGAGGACTCACTTACCTCACCTATATATGGTCTACTTTCTTCTCCAGAGGGTTGTGTCGGGTCCTGGCCCCATAAGTTGGATTATATATATATATATATATATATACACAAAAAAAAAAGGGAGGAATGTCTTTTAAAAATGACCTGCCAGATCAATAATTTTAAAATTACTTCCTTACTCATAGAACTAATTTTAAGAAGATTCTTAGACTAATGATAGGCCATGCTGCTGTTACATCAATCTGTTTAATGCATAAAAAGTACCTTCTTGTCTTTATTTCCAAGATTCGCCTATATTAAGATATATTAATTATAGATTTGAGTCTGTAAAGCTCAGGTCATATTGATTTCAAAAGCCTCACCTACATCCCACTGATTCAAATATGCTCAATTCATAAGTATTAAATTCTTTACTTGGAACATATATCAAGCTCAAACTCAAAGCCAACCTTGATTCTATATAATCAACTAAATATTACTTTAATGTGCAGTGATCGCATTGAAACACAGGAGTAAAAAAAAATTGCTCAAGTTACCATTCATAATGTATAACATCAAGTTCCATCTGTTTAAATAATACAGAAATTCTAACATGAATTACAAGGATAAAATTGTTGTCTCGTCGGCAACACTACTTGAGCCCGTCATTTATTTGTATGTAAGTATGTAACTAATGAAAATATTCCGGGCCTATTGTTTGGTACATCCAAATAGACCGAAAGTTGGGACCCCTATATTACACCAATGAAAATGGATTGGGCCCATAGATCAATGGACACCCATGTTAATGAACCATACATTGTTAAACTTGTGGGGCATGGATGAAGATTATTAAATGATCGGATGGGTCCCAAACTTAGTATATTTGTAGATGGGTCCATCCCCCGGTTCCATTGCCAGATAGGACCCACAATGGGCCCCATAGAAAATTCACACGGTGAGTTCGCACAAGAACAAATCCCTGTATAGAAATTCTAAACGAGACTATAAGACTATAAAAAATGAAAAAGATAACGAAAAGAAAAAACATAGCTGGTGAGTTGATACTATTGTGATGAGTGTGAGCAAGACTACAACGCATGGGTTCAGATCTTGAAGCTAAACCCTATTGGTGTTATTGAAGTCTTTTTTCTTGGTAGGTGTTATTAAAGTCTTGAAGATATCAAGTCAATAGAGCCACATGTGGGGCCACCCATTTTTCAACACTCCCGCTCACGTGAAACTCAGTTGGCATTCTTTTAGCGGCACATTTTTTTTTTACAGCGTTGCATCATTTATCATTATTAATTTTTTGAATAGTTATCAAGTGTTACATCATTCCTCATGGGATTCAAACTTATGACCCATAGACTCCAATACTAAAGTTATTAGTACTACCAATATAAATACTTTTCAATAGGTCTATGGGTTTCACTTTATTTTAAGAAGACAGCAATATAGAAAATATATATATATATATATATGCTTGTCAATCTACCATTAGATCAGTGGCAAGACACATGTCCTATCATCGAGCAAAAAAGGTTGAGTCGTCAATAGAAGAACAAGAAAATATAAACAAATAAACAAAAATTTGTTTTAACTCTAAGTTTCGAATGGGCCATTTCTCACATCTTATTCTCCCATATCTATAGCACGTATGGCCCATATGCGAGTGCATCGTTTTAGGTCGTCTGGTCCGTGCTCAAATGCAGAAAGTAACGAGATGATTTTCTTGGGCCTAAGATGGCCCAGCTGCATGCAAGTGGGGCCCAGTTCATCATGCATTGATCCATCATTTGATAAGATAAAACGTAGGGCAATTATTCTATTTTGGAGTTAAAAATAGGAGAAATGATCTCATCTATGGGACCCACATTAGCATGACCAAACATGCTTCATGCCTTAATCACATAGGCACCTTTATATGAACTTTCCCAATTTTCGCTACAAAAGTGTGTAATTAAGAGTGGTAACCATCAATTCCATTTTTATCCTCATTTTGGTCTGGCTGCCAAAATAAAATATTTTGGTGTTTTAGAGTTTCGGTAAAACTTTTCGGAGTAACTTTTTTAAATTATAAAAATAAAAAATGTATCTATGTAAAAAATATAAAAATAAATTATGCATATTTCCTAATATGGAAAATGAGAGCAAAAAAAAAAAAAAAGGGTGGTGAAAATTGTATGTGTAGATCACTGGACTACAGAGAATACAATCCGACAAATCAAAATGGACTGGAATTTAAACTGAGAGTTTTTGAAGCCTGTTCTGTTCGGTTTCGGCTGAAGGACTGAAATGATAAATCTCAATTATTCCAACCGAAATGAATTGAAATTGACAACTCTGGTTGTAACCGAACACTATAAATTCTTTGGACACGATTGTGCTACCAAATCTTTGTATGAAAAAAGTGTAAAAAATAAAAATGATTTTCTACCGTGCAAAAACTTCACATTTAGTGTAGGAAAAAACAAAAGAACTTACTTTTTTGGATAAAATCCTTTCCTATGTGGAGGGGGTTTGTTATTATGAACTTGGTTTTCCATGGAAAGTAGAGGAAGTTGTGCATGGAACCATTTTTTTGCAGAGCTTCTATATACACATTTTTTCCATAAAAAAAAAAAAAAGCGTGGAAAGCGGAAAAGTTTTTTCTAGCATGCAATTAAATTCGAGTTTGGTGTGGCTGATTTTTCTGAGTAAAGAAGAAGAAGAAAGTAACCTAGCATTCCGCAATTAGGCAAAAAACCTCTTCCCAGAGTGGGGAGGGTCATTCATTGGGAAAATCTTCTCCATGAATCTTGTTTCCACAAACATGCTCTTTTAAGCAAGCAGAGCATTGACATGACAGTGGGGCAGTTCAAGGGACCTCCACATCACTCTTACACCACTGATGTAATAATAGACATACACCCAGATGCACCCCAAAGCAAGGTTTCCAAGTTTGGATGTGGGTCCTCTGAAAGAGAAGACAACAGCGACCAATATTTTCTGTAAATGGGCTGCACATAAAGTACAAAGGGCCACAAATTATGTTCCAATCTATTTATATTCTAATAGTGCCAATCCTCATGGACCCACATGTATGGAATATGGGGGTTAGAAATGTGGAGATTTTTCCAAGTCTAGGTTGATCAATGATCATGGGGATAAAGGAACAAAGTGTAGAAGGAAGATAAGGTAGATAAAGACACAAAGGGAACCTTGGCCCATTGCCTTTTTGTCCATGCTGTCTTGCAAAGCACAGGCACATCCACAATTAGGTCCACCTCCACCAAAATGCTGAGCTCTTTGCCTTGTTCCTCACCCTTTCTCTCTTTTCTGGTGTGAAATCCTTCCCAGTCTGAGGATCTAAGGCACTGTGATTGGGATCGTCATGTACATGCACCCTATGTAATATGGTCAAAGAGACATGGCATATAGAGACTGATATGGCCCCTCATTCATGTTTTCTTCTTTCTTCTTTAATCTGACATTTTTAACTGGCTTACCGATAAGACCGACCCCATGTGTCTTTAAAATGTGATTCTGGTACCACTTCACTCTAATACTGCTGGAGTCCAATGTGCATTTAGTATTTTAGTTGGTAGTCAGTTTTCATCCCTCAATGGAGGACCTGCATGTGGGGCCTACTTAGGTATAGACCCAGAGGGTATTCCACTTTTCCACATGTGCATGGGTTTCTGTAGTTGCATTACATGACGCATCCAAATGGGTGAGCTGATCAAGAAATTCAATTACAAATCCTAACCCAAATCAACAACTCAAGCAATCAGAGGGACACTCTGATGCCAATGGAGAAGAGGATAGAAAATTGCAACAAAACAGTTTTATTGAGTAGAAATATAATAAAACCAAGCTTGGGGATAAGACATCCTACTTAAAATGTATAGACTTTTAAAAAAAATCTTAAGCCTAAACCTTGTACTCATGAATAAAACAACCCTACTTGCATCAAACTAAGAAAAAAAACTGTCATATTTTCCTAAAAAGAAATAACTATTTCTTTTGAATCTATCACCCTACTAGTTTAGGGAAATAAAACCAAACCAATGTGGGGAATAAAAAACCTGCCATCACCCTACTAGTTCATTTCTCATCTTCTTTTAATTTCATTTTCCTAAAAAGAAATATTATTTGATGCTCATTTATAAAATTCGCATGTAATCTTCATTTTTAACCACTTATGGTATGAATTGTATATATTTATGGTATGAATTGTATATATTTAATTTCTAAGTATTATAATACAAACAAATAGGCCCTAATGGTTGGATTGAGGAAATTGTGATTAAACTAATAACAAATAATTTTTCAATAACTAATACCTTTTCTATAATAATGCCAACTTTTTAGGGATCCAAACCTTTCATTTGAATCATGTTTTAGGTTTCGACCAAATATTTCTAATGATGGAGTGAAACTCGAGGCATCCATCAAACCATTTATATTAGTTAGAATGGATGGTTTTGATGCCCCCACCAACCCACCCACACGCATTGGGGAGATTCATTGACTCATTTTTAATGAAGAGTGATTATTGGACTGAAGCTCAGATCCATAACAAGGGCAGGCAAGTGCTTAATTCTTAATAGTTTTTTTTTTTTTTAATAACGCAGAGTGTCCCAACCCTTTGGACCAGAATAATCCCTATGGACACAGGAGAGAAAGTTGGATAAAATTCTCTTGTAGCCCCATTGTGGTAGTGCAGTTTCGAACCTACAACTTCCGGATGCAAACCGTAGACCTAAGCCAAGTGAGCTATCCCTCGAGGTTCATATTTCTTCATAGTTATCATCATCAAAACGTGCTTGAGGCAAAGTGCATAAACATAACTTGAGCTCACCTTTTCTTTTCTTTTCTTTGTTACTTAACCAAGGGGCCAAGGAACCATGGGTAGGGATGCAAACGAATACCTCATTCTCCAATTATCCAGAGGTTCCGACTCGTAATACCAGGTTTGAATCATATTTTAGGTTCCAATTGATAAACTGGTCTGGATCTGGAAACCAATTATGATTTTGATGGATAAATGGGTTTAGTTTTGAGTTTATATTGGTTCTAAAGTTAGTAGACCCAGAATCCGACATACGAGTGTCTAATATTACAAATTTAACTCAAAATTACTTTGGTACGAAATTTTAATGGACTAGGAAGCTCCTTGTTGTCAACATGAGCGCACGTGACCTTAAACATTAGCCATATATTATCAATCTTTGCGATTGTAAGGTGTCGAAGTTAATACAACCAAACGGATGATAAGGAATATAATCTATAATAATGCAAGATGGTTCTCGTTCTTTCTGAAGTATAAAATGGCTCATTAAGTCCACCTTTTTCTTCTGTTTCCTTGAACTTCCCCTAGTTGGGGCCTGGGGGTTTAAAATGTATCGACTTAATAATTTATACATAACATGTGAAATGTGAGCAACATTATACTAGTCTAACCTAAAAATTAAATTTCAAATTTCATCAGAACTGCTGTCATCGAGTCCAAAGATCACATGTTCGGTTAATGATCACATTTGACCAAGTTCAAATGGTAGATAGGCATATGCATGGACCAAGTACAAAAAACTTCAAGATCAAAGTCCCCACAAAAAGAATTTTCTTGCTCTCTAGATCATTCTATGTGATTATCTTTTTTTATTTTTCTCAGTTATGCATGGCCTATTTCTATGAGATGGCCTTGTTCAAAATGGTTGAACACATCCTGCTAAATGTTGGGTTTATATCTTGTATTCCGGGCAGGACTATGAAAACGTGTCTTACGGAAGGCAAAGAATGAGAAATTCAGAGTGTCTCATGCATGTGGACAAGTTCGCTTCAGAAGAACGAGATGAAGGTGTTCAAAAAATCATAACGTAGAAGTTCAAGCCCCACTTGGGGTTGACCAGTTTGTCTCATTTTTGAGATTATTGGTACACCCTGGGCTAAGGCGGTGCAAAAGCCGCACTCAATCGTAGCGGGTGTGGGGGCATACCTTTTAACAAGGTACGAGAGACTGAATGAAGACAAATCCAAGCCTAGGTGGAGATTGTCAGGTTTATGTCCTGTATTCCAAGTTAGCTGGATTAGTTATTGGGGGCTAACTTGGGTGTAATTAGGTTTGAGGAGTGTTTTGTTTAATGAATCGGGGCTATATATATCATGTAATCCATAACCCTAACACTGAACACAAAGGAAAACATTAAGAGAGAGAAAGGAATTGACGAGAGCCTTCTCTATAGAAGTAGGTGTTTTTCCGAACCGTGCAAGTGGTGATAAATTGATTATTGCATAGATTGTGTGTGATAAATGGTCGCAAGTATTTTCCATTGCGCCACCCAACACAAAGCACAAGGCAAAGGTTTTTACATATAAATTGATACCACATCAGATATAAGGGTAGACTGAAGAGAACACAGAAGAAAGTAGAAAGGATAGATCTGAAAATGTGGTACCTATCCAAGGATTGACACAGATAAACTGGAATAGAATTCATATACCTTACTCAGTATGGTTGGGACAAGGCTTTCATGATGATGATGATGATGTATATAGCCTGTCCAACTCAATGAGCCAGGGGCTCATTTTAAAATGAGGGCAGGTAACTTTAAAATGAGGGCAGGTAACTGGAATGTATTTGTACAAAGCAAGTTGCTTGCAGCTCAGAGTCATTTAGCTCTTGGCCATGAAAAATGGGAACTAAGACACTCAAATATAAGGCATGGAGTTCATAAGCAATCTATTGCATGGTATGGTTCTTACTTTAGTAATCTATATGATTTAACTTGTGTAGGGCTCACTCTCTGGCCATAAACCAGCTAACATCACATACATCCATCCAAGAATCAGTCCATATTTTCCTCCATAACAGAGATAATGACACAAAAATTATTAATATTCTACATATAAAATTTGACAGTGCATGTCAACTAAGAGCATGTTTGTTATATACAACTAAATTCTTCGGAATTTTAAGACTTCATATTTCTCTAAGCAGTTAAAAATGAAGAATCAAAGGATAAATATCCAAAAATGACAATAAAATAACCTCCCCTTTAATAGAAATTTAGTCAAAAAGGAAGATTGAAAATGAATATCCAACAATCACTCTAGTAATTCAAGTCCTCGGAAAGTTAAGGTACCATCTACATTGCTATCTTATATCCTTCAACATGCTGAGTTATTGAACCATGGGTGGAGCTCATTTGACCATAAACTTCTATGTATTTTATGCAAACAAATAGGCCTTAAGCACCTATTTGTTACATGCAGTTGAATTCTTAGGAATTATCAGACTTTGTATTCTATAAGTGATTAAAGATGAAGAATGAAAGGTGAATATACAAAAATGACAATCAAACAACTTTCCCTTTAATGGAAACAGAATCAAGGAAGGATGAAAAATGAATATCCAGCCATCACCCTAGTAATTCAAGTCCTAAGAAAGTCAGAGTCCAAGCCTCAGCTCTTTGGTTATCATTCAGTGGAGCTCATTTGACCATGAATCATATGTATTCTATGCAAATAAATACGTCGGCAATGAAAATTTGAACCAATACTTATTAGAGGTATGCAATACAAGGTGACTTAGATCAAACGAAAGCAGCCCCCACACATTAAATCAGGTGTTAGCTGATGATTACTTCTAAGTTATCAAGCCTAATCCAAGGCTAAAGCTGAAACCTGCCAGAGCATTTATGATTCATATCTTAGCAAAAACAAACTCAGTCCAATCCATAGAAAAGGATTTCCCATGAAATTGAGAAAAATAGTTTCAAAATTTTTCTCTTTCCAAGTGCACTGCGGTGCTCAACCGCACCAGATTGCAAAAGATTTAAACACGTGAACGTCCTAGCATTTTACTGTCATGGAACCCTTTGCATTACACAAACATGGCCTAAATTGTCATGTCAGACATGGATGGAGATTTTTCTAGCTGCTAAAAATGAAATGAAGATGTAACAAAAGCATGCTTAATTATGAACAAAGATGCATCATTTGGCCCCCGTATCGATGCCTTGCTTAGCTTACCAGATAGGTAGACTACACCACACCCTCTTCAGAATAAGAACTGATTCCATTACCACATCATTGGATTGGATGCATGGCAATCACAAACCCTGACCAATCCTGACCATTCAATAACATTAGACAAAGTGCCCCCACAAGCCATCTAGTTGATAGCCTAGAAATCTCCTTAAACAGTAAACATAAGTGTATCACCGTGAATAGATTGTCTGCCTAGGGTTGTCTAGATTCAGGTCTAAACAATGCATTTTACACGTGATCGAATCAAGTGTAGGCCACACTCGGATTGGCATGAAAGAACCAGCTCAGAAATCAACGTCGGCTGCGTATATTCAATGCATCGAAATCATGAGATGAATCGACCTACTATCCACCCCATCAAAAGTGTCGACTTGTGCAAGACGCACATGGGATTTAGGCCGCTGGAAAACTTGGAAGGTAGCGGAGAACAGCCCAACTCGTCCCCTTCGCTTCTAAGTATGGACACTTAGTACTTAACAAAAACAAAATCTACAGCTTAGATAACTTGTCTAACACGGTCAAGGTTCTCGGTTTCTCAAGGTCATGACTAAGGAGTGCGTCTGCAACCATGATGAAAAAAGCAAAAGCAATACGAGAGAAAAAAAAGCTTCTGACTACATGCACCACCAGGAGAAAGAGAGAGCGTGTTATTTCATTTCAGACCCACCAAGATAAGAGTCTGATGGATGTACAGAAGACCCAAATAAAAGTAGGGTTTTGTTCTGTGCTGGAAAACTGAGAAAAGGATGAGGACCCAATACAGAGCACTGAGACATCACCGCAAAGAAAAGCAGACAAATAAAAAGCACTCGCGTGAGCATCTCTCTCACTCTGCAGTCTGTCAAAAAACACATCAGTTCTGGTAAAACCCCAGCCACACTCTTCTCTTTCCCTCTCTCTCTCTCTCTTTATTCATCCATTTACAGAAAGAACAGAGAAGCAGATACGGCCCATTGTCTCAAACTCCAATGCATGTCACCGATACACCCATCAAAGGCAAATCCCATTAAAGAGAGACCCAATCACCCAAATGCAAAAAAGAAACATTAAAGCCACGGAGAGAGAGAGAGAGAAAACAGCATTTTCCTTTCAGAACCTGGAGTTTGACCACTTCCTAAAAACTACAATATTTTTTTTCAGATCCTAGCTCAGTCAAATCTTAAAAAAAAAAAAAAAAAAAAACACAAGACTGATTGAAAATCCTAACTCAAGACATTCACATGTGAATATGAAGTTCAAAAGCCCATAAGACAGGAGATTAGAAAGTAATCAAACATACCCAGAAAAGCAAATCTCAGTAAGGAGGTGGTGGGGGTGGAGGAAGAGATTGTCTAGCAGGAGTAGGCGCCCATATGACACGATGATGTTGAGAAGGAAGAAGATGAGATCCGTAGATGGATTCTACAGCTCCATGGTGGGGATGTTGATGGCTAGTCGTAGTAGTCTCAGGAACAGCAGCATCAGCAGAAGAACAAACCAAAGCTGCAGAAACATCATCTTCAAGAGGGAGACGATGAAAACTTGGGCTGTTGAAAGCGGCTGCAACCACCACCACAGTCGCAGCTGCGACCAGAGGCCCCACCACAAACCCTCCCACGATCTGGCCTTGAGTCCCAGCAAGCGAAATCGAGAACCCATTAAAATCACCAGCAGCAGCAGATGAAGGAGAGGATGAAGAAGGAGGGAGGAAGGTTGCGGAGATGGAGACGATGTCGAAGCGGCCGTGGAAGGTGACGGTGGAGCCGGAGGCGGCGGTGGATGGCTGGCGGAGGGTGACGTTGGAGACTGTGCCGGAGCCGGCGAGGACGCAGAGGCCGATGTTGCGGCGGCGGGCGAAGCGGGCTATGGCGTCGACGACGTCGAGGCCGCCGGGGACTTCGAGGACGTGAGGGTGCATGGAGGGTTCGGTGGAGTCGCGGGTGATGATGATGGGGGGCTTGGGCTTGTTCTTCGAGCCGGGAGGGCGGCCTCTGGGGCGGCGGACCACCTCAATAGATGCTCCCTCGGTGCCGCTGCCTTCTCCTTTCTTTGATCTCTTGGTGGCGTTGGGGGTGGATCCTCCGAGTCCGCCGCTGCTGCGGCTCTCTTCTTCTTCTGAAGTGTGGCATTCTCGGCTCTGAGGCTCTTGTTTTAACTCCCCTTTCATTCCAATAGACCACCTGTAACACCTATCTTCTATATAACACAAGAAGAGAACAGTGAAACAAGAGAGAAAGGAAGAGATGTGTGTGAGGTTCCTTGTTTTATTTATAGGAGAGTAAGAGAGAGAGAGAGAGAGTGTGAGTTTTTTTGAAAGCTGAATGAGGGGATGAGGAAGGATGGGTGTTTTTTAGTTCCTTATATATGTGGATTAATTACCAAGTGTAGTGGTCATGCTAGAAAGCACACGGGTGGTTAATTACACCTCCAGTGGGGCACACCCATGCAAGTAGAAGAGTTAAAAAAGATTGGTAGGACTCAATTAGACATTGTGATTGAGCATTACAATAAGTTTTTAAGGATAATATTTACCTGCACACGGTGTGCATGTACACACCGTGTGTTGGTTCAACTCATAGAAGGGCATCCTTGTTAATTATATACCATTTAATGGCTCCATTTGTATATTTTTTAAAAATGAGATTTTTATCCAATTATACTAAAGCAATCAAAATTTTATTTATCAAATTGGTTTTAAGTTGACGTTGGATCTCAATACAATACATAGGTTCCGTGTAAAATCCAAATTCAGGTCTAGAATCAAATTTATGAAGACACTGATCTCATATAAATCTGGGTCTGCATCCACCATGGTTACAGCTCTAACCCAATCCATTTATTTATGAGGTTAGGAGCAAACATGATTGGATTGTGGATTGTATTGATCTTAACTAGCCCTCAGTTAAATTAAAAGTGGGAGGTTGAGGTGAATTTTATACAGGAGGAGGAGAGAGGTGGGTGAGCTTGGAAACCAAGTAAAGAAGGATGGATGGATGGATGGTTGGATGGATGGAGGCTGATGATGATTATGATGGGGGAGTGGTCATTTTCCTTTTTTGTCTACTGTTAGTTGTTAGATCAACCTCACTCCACCGCCCATTGCTGTTACACTGCTTTCTTTTTCTTGGCTTTGAAATGCGTGTGAGAGAGAGAAGGAAGGGCACTTTAAACCGACCTGGTCTATTGAGAAAGACTAATGGGATGTCTATTGTCTCTCTCTTTTGATGTTAGGAAATGAGAGTTCGCCCACAGCCCTTGACGAAAAGATCATGTGTCTGATAAGATGGTGTTAGTTTTCCAGAGAGGTAAATTCTCGCTGGCCTGTCTAATTGTCCCCTCCAACAAAAGATTGGTAGCTGCGGGATTATTGAATTACAATGGTTTTCAAGCTATGTACTATTCAAAAGGTGAGACCCAACTTGATATGTAGTGTTTGGATGTTCAGAATTGAGTGTCCCTCGGGTCCAAGGTGAAAGGCTCTTGGGCTTAGCTGTGGGAGATGCCTGGATTATAAAAATAAAAATAAAAAATGAGATGGATGGGGAGGTGGAGAAGGGGGGAAAGGGTAGTATGGAGATTTACCACAAGGGTATATTTGTAAAAAAAAAAAATGATGGGTGTGCAAAGAAAAAAGTCATTCTATTGGCATACAGAAAATAACTCTTCCCACACACTCGTTTTAAAAAAAATAAAAAAAAAACCTATGAAATTACCTTTTTACCCATCCTCTCCCTTCCTCTCCCCCACCTCACCCTTCACCTCCAGCTCCCGCCTCGGCCTTGACGGCGGCGGCCGACCCTTCTCCCCCTTCTCTCACTCCCTCTCCCTCTCTACGGTTTCCTCTCTCTCTCTCTTCCTCACTTACCCTCCCCACTATTTACTCTCTCATCCTTCCTTTCTCTCACCCCACCTCTTGGCTGGCCCCGAGATCGAGCTCGCGGAGCTGGAGATGCACGGCCTCATGGCCTACCGCTTCGAGTTAGGCCCATCTCAACAGAGGAGTACGAGAAGATGGGGAAGCTACCAAATCCAGGCTAGAGGTGAGGGGAGATCTCAGCGGAGGAGTACGAGAAAACAGGGAAGCTACCGAATCCAGGCTAGAGATGAGGGGAGATCTCGACGGAGGAGTACGAGAAGACAGGGAAGCTACTGAATCCAGGCTAGAGGCGAGGGGAGATCTCAGCGGAGGAGTACGAGAAGACGGGGGAGTGAAAGGAGGAGGAGAGAGAGAAAACAGTGGGGAGGGAAAAGGGAGGAAGAGAGATAGGAAATAGTGGAGAGAGAGAGGGGGGGGGGGGGGGGTTGGCCGCCGCCGTGAGCCAGAGCCGGAGGTGAAGGGGGAGGTGGGGTAGAGAAAGGGATTTGAGATGGGGCAAAAAGGTAATCTCATGGTTTTTTTTTTTTTAATATTAACCGTGTGGGAAATGAAAAGGTTTGTGTGCCAATAAAATGACTCCAAAGAAAAATGGGGGTTGCATTTAGAAGCTCTCTTTAGTCCATGGGGATTAGGATGCTCATATTACCTATTTGCCCAACCCAAACATGAGCCTATATAGCAGGATATTTGTCCCACGGAGGTTTTTCTAAGAAGTCCACTGTATTTTCAAAAAACTTCAAAAAGGAACCCCAAATATTTGTACTTTTATCTAAAACCTTCCCGGACTTACAGTGGAATGAATAGCTTTTGATTTCATGAACAAATTATAAAAATGACATTTGTTTAAGTTTAGCAAGTTTTCTAACTCAGGTGGAGCCCACTCATATTCTTGATGACCAAGTGAAGTGCGGTGATGTAGACGCTTTGATGTGGATTATGAATAAATGCAATATCAAGTCAATTAAATGAACTTAGTTAAATCTTCAAAAGGATAATGTGTAAACATTGGGTAAACTTTTGTGATAAAATCCAAGGTGGATGATGTCTAAAATAGTGTGAAATGAGATTGGTCACAATCATGGGCCTCGGTGTGTGTGAACCTTTGTGCAAAGTGTGTTTTGGGGAAATTGTCACTTTCAGTCATTTAAGTTTGTCTCAAGGGTAGATTGATCAAAAACAAAAGGTGGAGAGTATAATTTTCTTTTGTATAGTTTGACTGCTAGTCAAGGGATATTTCAGCAAAAAAAAAAAAAAAAAAAATACAAAATGTAGGGGCCTTTGAGGCTGTGTGAAAATGTAGAAACCCCTTTGCGCGCGCAAAAAAAAAAAATCCAATATCAAAACCATGCTTAGATTAACAAGTTGGATTAGGGTTAGGTCATTTGCCATGAGTCAAGTCAAGCGGGTTGGCTAATTAGCTAGCAAGGAGACCAAACATGTGTCCTTTGGAAATAAGTCTAAAAAGTTAGAAACCAGATCCAACCCTATAATAAAATGTGTCTATCCGAGAAACATGCTTAGACAATTGAATTGCAAAGGTGTCTCATCTCACACAAGCTAATTAGGGATTGATCCTTGGATTGATAGATTGTTTCCCAGTTTGTTACCACTCCCCCTTTCGGTAATAAATTGTGTCAATCCGGACACAAATTACCATTTCATATTTGGGCAGGCGTGGCGAATCAGCTCAAGAATTGCCACCCTTTGCAGAATCCATTGCTCCATGAGACCAGATCCACTTCCTCTCTAGCACTTGCTTGAAGTGAAACAAGCAGCAAGAATATGGGACACTTCTCACGCCCATTAGTATCCCATTAAAAATAAAGGAAGATGAGCTGTGGATCATCTATCAGAAATCAGAAATGATCAGACACTAACAGCACTTTTATCCAAGGCACAGATGGTCTGTAGATTGAGTAGTTCAGTTACTTTAAAAGCCTTTGACCATATGTTTATATTAGAAAAGAGAAGTAAATCAATGCCATACTTGTATCCATTTAGAGTTGCATAAATCAACGGCCAAGAGATATAAGCAATCACAAACAAATATTTAAAAATCATAATCTGCACCTATGGTAAATGGATAATCAATACATCCTCCCCTCCTAGTGGGGGACCATTGTGGGGAAAAAAAATTAATTTATCAAAAGGGGTTTTTGCAGAGGAGCAGAATATATGCAAGGTAAAGTCCACTGGCACTTGATAATATTGGAGGAATCAGATGAGCATGGAGAAAAAGAAAAGAGAAAAAAATGATATGGGACTTTCCGTTTGGACTTTGGAATGAATGGGTGCAGTCTACAGCTGCTATCACAAGGGCCCTAAATAGATAGATTATTAGGATAAGAACGTATATTATTTGATTGATTGCAAGTTGGTGTCTTTGTTGTGGCAACTGGCAAGAATGTATTTCAAGAGATAGTCTTTGTTGTGGTAAGAATGTATTTCAAGAAATAATCACAGCCGCAGTTGACGATTGAAAATGAAATCAGGAAGTTTTCTCACTGGCTGCCTTATTCTCATGACAAGTGGATACACGATCTTTGTAACCCCACAAGCTTTTATGATGGTGTTGGAGTCGCCCACAATAATGTCACTGAGTCCCCCTTGTATCCTCCTCTTCCTTTTCAAATGCGGTTGTTGGAAATTAGCCACCGTCTCTCTCTCTCTCTCTCATGATTTTGAAGACAAAGAAGTCCTTTGGTCTAAAAGGGAGTGCTGTAGCATCAGTCAATTTGTACGAAAGGGAATGCATGCATTGGGAGTGGGGGACTGATAATTGGTAAAAAACATTGCACCCCATAAATGAACATGTGCCAATTCATTCTAATCTGATCAATATTTTGCTATAACCAGCGGCAAAAGGCTCATGTGAAATGGCCCGTATGAGTACATGCTAATGAATATGTTTAGGGGTTTTCTGAATGTCCCACACCAAAGGGTTTGTTTACAAGGAAACTTTTTTTAGGGGCAGTTCTATGCAGAAATCTCCTCATTGACACCTTAAACAAGAACAAACAAGTCTTTATCTAGAACCATATAGTTCAAAGTCCCAACGAGTAGCCATGGTTCTAAAACTAAGCCAATACAAATGTCAGCCAATTACATGAACGGTTTCAATAGTCGCTGCCACCCCCAGATTTTCTATTGCTTAGAACCATGACAGTGAACTCCACTACTAAAAACTAGTTAACCAGTTTGATTCGTTCATTTGGTTGGCAAATGCCTGCTCTGTTTTAGGTGCAATAATAGTACAACTCAAAGCACCCAATAGATTATTAACCATATACAATTTTCATCTCTCTCTCTCTCTCTCTCTCTCTCTAGAGAACTACAATGTCCTTTCCAGACTCTCGCGGACAACCCCTTTCAAGATGGCATTGAAAACTTTGGAATTTGCTCGAGTTTTACTTTACCACTCAAATGACACGATGCACATTAACGAGTTGGGATATAAGTAGGCTGTTGAGATGACATTAAGATGATGATGATGATGATGATGAGGCATGGAGAGAGGAACAAAATAACAGCTGATTTTTTTTTTTCCTTACTAAACCAGCAAAGTCCATTACATACAAAGCTTAATATTATTCCCCCTTTACAACCCAAACAGCCCTTCAATAAAACGTTTGAGTTGCCTTTTCCCAAGGTCTTCTCAATGATACACCACCAGACTTAGCATCGGAAGGGTTAACCCTGCCCAATTGTTCCCAGTCGGTGCCACTACTGCTACAATGATCTGTTAGCTTCCTACTTTGTCTACTTGTGTCAGAATACAAAAAGGGAGAGTTCTCTTTACCCAGCGAAACCTCTCTTCTCTCCTTAGGTTGCTCTGGGGAAGTTGACACATGCATGGTTTTGAAGGCCGATGAAGGCGAAGATCTATAGAGAGGAGGCAGATAAGAAACATCCGAGTCCTCCAAAGAACTAATGGGGCTGTTCCAACTGAAAATCCCCGTGTCTCCAAATATGTATTCAGTGTACTCATCAGTGCTAGTTGAGTCCCGGGTACTCTCCGTGCTGCAAGAGCCTTCATCCGAGCAGCTCAGGAGCGAAGAGTTGTCACTGGATGAGTCCGTTTTTGGAATCCTATATACTGGGTAGAAACCCCCATCAAGTGAGTCTGGAGATTCAAAGGTAGGTCGATCCACAGCAGTCCAGTAGGGGTAGACTTGGGGCCTCGGAAATGCCTCGGAGGAGCCAGCAGATGAAGAAACTGAAGGAATGGGCCTTCCTCTAGATGTACTCCTTTCACCGTGACCGGTAGGAATGGTCTCCATCCATTTGCTTCTCTTGTTTTTGACATGGGCATGAGACATCGCATTTCTTATTGTGCTGGGGGCCCGTGGTGAGCACCTATAAGAGAGACCCAGTAAAAGAACCAGTTTATCCTGAAGCCACAGTGAAATCAAAATCATATGTAAAATGATAATTATTTGAAATTTACCTTGCATAAAGTAGCATATATGCTGTTTTTGTTAATACTCTGTCAAGCTCCACTGGCTTTACCTGAAAAAGCAAGTGCACATTCCATAGCAACTTAGCAAGCATTGCAAACATATATGTTTGGTGAGTTTGAATGCCACAAAAAGTGAGATGGGAATCTGCAACTATAATGCCGCCCCCAACTTAAACACCAGTTTTTTGGGGGTTAGGCAAGCGCGTATGGCATTGCATGGACATTTTAGCAAAAACCTATGCCGCATCATTTTCGGTGAGTTTTTTAATGTGCCACAAATTGTGAGATGGCATGCAACTATAATGCGACCCCAACTTAATCACCCATCTGGTTTTGGGGGGTTAGGCAAGCGGAAATGGCATAGCACAAACTTTCGGCAAAAACCTATTCTGCATCATTTAATCTATATTTTCAATGGGCTTAAGCTGTCTACATTGATAATGGAAACAAACAACAAGAATGTCGAAATCCATCAGTTCGTGGCAATCCAAAGGGCTTAAAAAATGAAAGCAGGCTTGAAAGATAAAAGAAATATGGATAGAGAAGATACCTTGCTGTCATCCATCTTGAACCACTTTCCCTGGGGATTCTTCACATAACACACATAGTGGCCAGAAAACGCTGCATTCATGATATCCAAATGAACGACAACAGCATAAAGGCTGTATATGGGGGATTTATCATCAGTGCCTCTCATATATGGGGCTAAATTTAGGACCTCAGGGAATCGAACTGATTTGTTGAGTTTGCCAAATTTACCAGACTGCAATGAAAGGTATGACAGAATTATGATAATGATTTAAGAAAAAAAAAATTGCCTAGATTCAGCCTTCAAAAGAATTACCTGGAAGCGTTTTAAAGCAATTGTTAGAATATTAGGGGCTTCCGATACTGTCAGCTTCTTTTTGGCTTTCTCATAGGATTTGCATCTGATACAAAAACCAAAATGCAAAGGGAAAATGAGTGTACAACTTCAAAAATGTCAGCCATGAGAACTTCTATAAGGGTATGGCTTTTTTTCCATTTTTTAATAAGATTGTATATTCATGGAGGATTCACCTTTGATTTTGACAAGGAAAATAGAGATACATTATTCTATAACATCGGCACTATGCTATATCAACCAGTTCCTAGGAGTCCATGACCCATGATCTTGTTTTGGCCCTGTTGATATAAATTTTTATGCCGTTCACTAATAGCTTGAGCTTTGTGTTTTTCCGATTATTAACATGGTATCATAGCCAGAGGTCACGAGTTCGAAACTCCTGGGTGGCATGTTACCTACATCTGTTTGTCTAGTTTGTCTATTCCGCCTGTCAATTGAGTTTCAAATTCGAATGGCTTCGGGTGTTGATATAAATTGTCATGCCATTCACTAATAGCCCAAGCTTTTGGTGTTTCCAGTTATTAACAGGCCCAAGCCCATTAGACACAGGTCATTGACTGTAGATTTGAAATACATGACTCATAAAGATGAGAACTATTAGCAGTGATTATACCAGTTGCCCATGTAAAATGTTTTTGGAGAACAAAATCAACGACTGGTTCGCTATGGAGATGAAAAGTCCCTTTTGTAATGTAGTCACATTCCAAGGACAGAAACCACAATCAAAATATTGTAAAATGTGTATTTAAGAGAAAAATAGGAAAAACAATTGACCTGCCACAGTGGTACTTGTTATCTCCATCCAAGATTTCAGTAGCTGTAAATCTATGGAGTGCGTCCTCAAGAGTTCCAATGTCCCCATGTATCTCAACAGTAAGATCCATCATCCGCTCATGCCTTTCAGACTTCCCTTGGCATTTCATGCACTGAATCTGTACTCATCCATTGAGTTTCTAACAGTTAATTAAAAGCATAATCCAAATACATAAATCATAAATCGCAGGGCATAATAAGAAAGTAATCAAAAACCAATGTGATCAAAATTATCACCAGATGACCATTGGAATACCTTAGATCGAAGATAACCCCCAAAGATCAGTTGCATAAGAGTAGTTTCTTCTGCCATTGGTGCCTCTGCATTTACACCAGCTTCTTTAAGGCACACAGATTGCATTGTGTCAATGGCATACCTGCCAGAATCACTCATCAATCATAACAGGTCAATCTAGGACAACTAAAATCCATGCCAATAAAGCAGCAACACTTGAGACCCATGAAACATGTTTGCAGACATCGTGTCAAACATGATGAAACAAGAACCATGAAACGACAACTCTCATGTACAGAACTAAAATGACATGTAAAACAAGCATAAAAATAGAAAATTGTTTACACTAAACCATGTACTAAAGTAAATAAAAATTATTTAAATGCAAGCTAGGAGGAAAGGGAGGCCATCAAAACCTTAGGTGAAGCTCTGAAAACAGACACTTTATTGAGGGGAGTAAGTGACAGCATTGCGTTGAATAAAGTAAAGTGAAAGAACATAACTCACAAAGGTGGGTTAAATGATGGCAGATGTATAGGTATATGATATCCTTCACTAGAGAGAGAACTTTCCATTCTGCAGTACTTAGGGTGTTTTTTTTTTTTTTTTTTTTTTTTTTCCAGCTTTCCATTCTGCAGTACTTCAGTGGTTTTTTTGGTGGAAGCTTTCTTTTAGGGCCTGTTTGTTCCATGTAATTAAATTCATAGGAATTGTAAGACTTTTATAC
Organism: Cinnamomum chago; assembly: GCA_038049695.1. Classification (NCBI taxonomy): domain Eukaryota; kingdom Viridiplantae; phylum Streptophyta; class Magnoliopsida; order Laurales; family Lauraceae; genus Cinnamomum; species Cinnamomum chago. The sequence goes on along the minus strand of CP142459.1, from coordinate 61,217,139 downwards.
ATCTACAAGTGATTAAAAAAGACAATTCAAAGGTAAATATAAAAAAATGACCATCAAATAACACCCCTTTCATGGAAATTGAATAAAAGGAAGGTGGGAAATGAATACCCAGTCAACACCCTAGCAATTCAAATATATGAATTGCTACCTTATATCCTTCAACCTCGCCACATATCCTTCACCCATATGTAACGATCATAACAATCCTCATCCGCCACTTCAGTTTTCATCCTTGCCATTAATCAAATCCTCTTCCAACCACTATTTTATCTCAATTAGTTGTTTAAAGAAACTCTATAAATAGATGGATTGAATTGATCCAACACATGTAGAAAGATTTATAGAATTAAAAGAGTAATAAAATAGGAGGCTTTGATTGTCCCCTCAAATGATCCCAATATGGTTTTTTTTTTTTTTGGAAGGGGGCTGTTAAAAAATTAGTGTCAGAATCCTACAATTCGCATCCTAAATCCCAATATGTATCCCAAATCCTAAGAAAAACGATTCGTATATATGCAACAAATCCCATTTACAAAAGAATCTTAGGATTTAGGCACGAGCCTTATGATTTTATACTCATTTTATCGAATCTTACGATTCGAGCGATTCGGCTGAGTGACAATGGCTACAATCAGTAAGTTAGTATTAATAATCTTTTATCTTTTTCTTTCTTTTTTCCTTCTCTCATTTAGCGTTATTACTTCTAAGAGGCTATTTAGTAGTTAACAAGACCTCTTAGGAATTTTGCGTCTTTGGGAGGTTTAGAGATGAATAAAGAACATGGATTTGATTAAAGCGTTTGACTGTACGTATGGGGCTTGTCTGTCTTCTTCTCCTATTTCTTCTTCTTCTTCTTTTGTAATCTTGTTCATTTTTTTTTCTTGATAAACACTTTCTTAACTTCAAGAGATAACTACAGAGTAAGATGAATGGTTTGGATTTCATTTACTAATAAATATTAATAGGCTTATTTGTCATTGTATTCATGTTGCTATGAATGGAAAAATGGATGAATTATGAATAACAACTTTTTTAATTTTTAATTATTTTTCATCGTATTAGAAAAATAAAAAAATCCTACAATTCATGATACGATTCACAATTCGATTCAATTCATGGGTATGAACGATTTGCGATATGATTCCAATTTTCAAAACAATGACACCAAGGAACCTCCTCTCAAATATGAGCAGTTAGATAGTCCATAATCGGTGCAAAGAGATAAGGGCTTAAAATTGACCCCTGATGCAAGTCGATGATCGTTGAAAACTCACCGTCTTCCACAGGTAGTTCTTATACTAGTTATCGCTCTTCCATGCACTTCTTTAATAGAAATTTTTTCTCTTTACGCCCACCCCCTGCGTTCTTTTTTCTCCTATTCTGAATTTTATTGGGCCCCGCTTGACAAGAAGCATCAATGCACCAAGCATAAGAGAAAATCCTCTGTCTTAAATGATGTCAATATAACCTCTTGGACACTCCTTTTATCTAAAACCTACCAAATCAAATCTCTAGATACTTTGTCGTAGGCTTTCTCTAGATCAATGAAGACCATATGAAGACTTTCCTTCTAAAAATGATTTTTCTTAATTGTCTAAGTGAGAAAAAAACTTCCATAGTTGACCTCCTAAAATGAAACCAAATCAATTTTCAGATATCTTGATCTTTTGTCTAAGGATTTGCTCCATTACTCTCTCTGGTAGTTTTGTAGTGTGACTCATAAGTTTAATCCCACGATAATCTGATTCCGTGCACCTTTGTATATCTTCTTAGTTGTTGTATGTACTATGTAGGTACTGCAAGTCTGCAACCCTTCTACATTCATCCCATATTTGTTTAATCCGGAGTATAGTATCGAAGAGCTTCCATAGTTGACCTCCCTAACATGAAACCAAATCAATTTTCAAATATCTTGGTCTTTTGTCCAAGTCTTTGCTCCATTACTCTCTCCGATAGTTTTGTAGTGTGGCTCATAAGTGCACCTTTTTGTATCTTCTTAGTTCTTGCATATAGGTACGACAACACTTCTACATTCATCTCATATTTGCTTTATTCTGAATATAATATCAAAGAGCCTAGTTAACCAAACCCATCCAATTTCTCCTAAGCATTTTCAAGCCTCTACCACAATGCCATCTGGCCCTGTAGCCTTCCTTGTCTTCATTCTTAACAATATTTTCTTCACTTTTTGCTACCCTAATTCTGCAGTGGAAGGTATATCCTATTAACAACGTATCATCTAGTTCGTAAGCCTCCTATAAAGTCTTCATTTAAAAGTTTGTTAAAATATTCTCTCCACCTTTCTTAACCTGACATGATCTAACTCTCCATTTTTCCTTTCCCTCATTCTTGTGAGCTTGAAAACATCTATCTCCTTTGTTCTCAACGTATTATATAGGTCACCTTATGCTTTGGTCTTTGCATCACTTGCTTTTTTCTTAATTGATCACAGTACCCTTACCTACTTTTCACTGCAACTGGACACCGTTGCAGTATATTGCTTATAGCGGGGAATGCCCTAGCATGATCACAAAGGAATGTCTTAGAACTCATGTTACAAACTTTTACGCCAACTCTCAACCTGATGCAACCCTCCTTTATCTTTACATCCAACCATTAAAAAAATCGCATTTGATAAATACCCAAACCACCAACTATCCTAGCTTTTAACCACATACCCCTTTTACCTCATATCTTTAAAAGATCCACATCGATCTAAATCACTTACTTCCATCACAAGGCCATCATATACTTTCATTCCCTAAAGCCCATCGCCGCTATCAAAAAATCCAATGCGATTGCAAATCCAAACCTCTTACTCAGAGCCTCATCAAAGCGGGCCACTGCTAGGTAAGGATATATGTTGTTTTTCTTCTCTCCTTATCCATGCATAAAGAAAGAGAGTAAAAAAAAAAAAACAAGGTCCTTGCTAACGATGAGGAGAAAATGGTAAGAAAACTAAAGAGGGCAAACGCTCTGTGTTAGTAATTTTGGGAAGACAGCTCACAACGAGAAGAAAGAGCTCTCTTGGCTTACCAAAGTAAAACAATCCGAAATAAATAAAGCATGAGAGATTCGTTTTTGTTATTCCTTGAAACCCCTAATCTACATGTCATGCCATAGCTAAGTTTCCATATAGAATACTTGCTCTATGTTTGAATTGTGTTACCAAACTCATTTAAAATCATGGTTTGATGATGGGAATGGGTTCTCTGAGTTGAAGAAAACATTAGAACAAAAACAGGGCAGCATGTCTAGCCATCCATGGGGATCTTTCATGGCCTTACAACTCCTCATCATTGGGGCCATGGATTTTGGGAATTTGTGTGCATGGTGACATCTTGGGGTTTATTATTTAATTTGCTTCAGCCCAATTTAAATACATCTTTGTGTCCAATGTGATGTTCATATAGTTGCTGGATCCTATTCTACTATCATACGTATATGTGATCTGACATGTATAAATCTGAAATTCATCTTAGGGTTTGATACAATACTACCTAGGGATTTCATTTTTCTAGACTATATGCTTAATTTTGATGTCTATGAATAAGGCCATATCTGTAACTGTGGGTATTTTGTTCAATTAGACTATAACACGTGTTGCTCATTAGATGTATGATGAAATTTCCAAACGTGATGCAAGTCCACCAATATAATTCTTCTTGGGTCAATTCTAAAACAATGCCTACAGAAGTGGTCAGCACGATACAATGGTGCTGCCCGACTGTACATAACTACATATGAACTATTCTTCTTGGGTCACTTCTAAAACAATGCCTACAGAAGTGGTTAGCATGATATAATGGTGCTGCCGACTGTACATAACTACATATGCACTATTCAGAAATTGCAGTCAATTGCATGACTATTCCAGGATGTCAATAACTAATAGGGACTGTTACAAACTACAGCCCATATACACTACTGTTACAGCAATGATAATATGAACTCCAACAAAGGGCTGAATGTATATCTGGGTTGGCAGTGCTGACATAGCACACCCAGTAACTGTTTCATAAAACAGCCCATGAATTGGACTGCGAAACCTTATTAAATTGCATATAAACATACACATATACATACTGTTAAGAGTTTAAATCCAGGTACTTGTGTCTGTTTCAGGTCAGTCATAAACATGAACTGTATACAATAGTTGGGTCAAAATCTGGCTGTTATACATATGAATATATGGACTGTTGATACATGCGCTTAAACAGTAACTGAACTATAACCAAACCTGATTGTATATGAATTGTATTCATTGACAGCCTATATACAAAACTTGAATAAGATGACCGAATAATAACTTGGTGACTGTTACACAGTATATAGTCTATGTGGGCAATTGTAAGGTATTGACTAGACATTAGATACAGAAACCACCCCATGCACCAAGGATTCTAGATATTAGTCAAGTCAGTGTCACTCTTCATCTCATTACATTGACCCCTTTCATGTGTTGCTCAATTTGGTGAATTTGCCTTACCTAGATGTTCGATAAAATTCCCATGAGAAGAATTATCCCTGAATTTCTTTTGGAAGACCTCACTTAGTTACCAGTCCTATCATCGTACTTATTATTAGTAAGGATCATGAACTAAGAAGTTGTCAAGATGTATGGGATTAAAAGGATCTAGTCCTTAACTAGAAATCGTAGATTTACACTCATGAAATATTTGATCTAGAGACTTAATCACCATCTTGTTTGGCCTGGGAGTAGAACTTGGATGTAATTGTAATTTGACTTGAATGAGTTTTAGGAAACTCCCTAACTATCAAATATCGAACTGAGATCTTGACCCTTTAAAAAGTTGGACACCACTAAGCTATTATTGGCCTAGATATAATTACTTGGCCTAGATATAATTACTAGCTGCAGTCTGTCTAGCCTTGTTTGAAGTAAATGGTACCCCCTTGATGGCTCTTGTTCCAAAAATGGAAACCCCTTTCATGGCTCTTGTTTACCGAAAGGGATTTTTGGGTACCACTTACTATTTTCCAGTGGCTCTTGTTCCGTCTGGAAAACCCTATTAACACTCGCTATTTTTCTGCGGCTCTTGTTCCCTCCGGAGAACTTTGGTCATAATAATTAGGCCAATGTGGTGTGGTATGGTCTGCCTTTTTTAATTATATGTTTTGATGAATGTATAATATAACTTGTGATCTTGCATTGATGATAGTTCTAGAATTCGAAGTACTAAGGACAGATCTGAGAAGTGCAAACTATATGAAGATTGGGCACAAGACAAATTGGAATGAAGAAACACAATTCATGTAGCTGACCCCATCATGGTTGGGGCAATGCTTTGATGATGATGGTTACTTGTTTATATGGGTATTCATATTAGTTAGCCTGCATCTCCTTACTGTGACTATAAAAGTGTTGTCCACATTGCTCATAAAGAAGTCTTTCGTGAACTCAAAAGGCATATTTAGATAGACTGTCATATTGTGTGACTGCATCTTCATCAAGGGACTAGTACTCTACTCTGTTTCCTCTCCAGCTCAACTTTTAGTGAATTACAAGATCTCGGCATCTAGTTGAGGGGTGTAAGAGCTGATGGAAAATATTTGTTTGTATACCTGAGATGTACTATATTCATAATAATCTCTAGAGATTACAATAAATTACTGTAATTATCCTTAGAGATTCCACAATCCATCTTCCATATCTGTACTTTTCATATATTGAACAATTGTGTTCCATAAAAGAATCTCATGGATGGCCCCAACAACACAGGTTGGATACATGCCAAAACTCGTTTGATTGTGTTTGTGAATTGTGTGAAGTTTAAAACATCAAGTGCTTTCAAGCAGTGCCAGGTGAGCATTGCATTTGAGCCCCCTTATAGCTGGTTTTTTATTGCCCCATCATACCTCAGCAGTCGGCATGTGTCGTTTCCAAGCAAGGAAAAAGGAAGGTTGGAGTCAAACCTAACAAAGCCATAAAACTCTTGTGAAACCAAATCTAGTGCCTACTTTAAGAAAAACAGCGCTCAACCCACCCCCAGTATGACTGCAATAGTTACAGTTGATAATAAGTAAAAGTAAACTGTTAAAATGACAAAATCGAAGTGATCTTTGGGATGCCCAACCATGGTAAGTCACAAAAGATGAACGGCTTGTCACATGTCTGCAAAGCATTAGGTTTCCTAATAGATTTTTTTCTTTGCTTTTTTCCCCCATTTCAAGCATGGAAATGTGCGCGACATGGATATGGATTCCCCACATGGAAACTTTCAAAAGATGCGAATATCTTTTTGCATTGGTCGAAATCCAGCTTACCTTAAAAATTCGTGGGCATCTTCCTCTCTCCCATGACCAAGATGGCCCCCAATATTTTGTATTTGGGATAGTATCCTGATAGGGGATATAGGAGACTTTCCTTCCTTCGCCTGCAAGACAAGGCTCTCAAGTTCACAAGTGAAGCACCACTCTTTCTTTGGGCCTGAGGAAGATCAATAAAATGTGTCATACAACCACCAGATATGGAGAAAAGTATAAGCTAAAAGTTCAAATAATAAAAAATGAGATCAAGAGAACTTGCATGATTTGGTATGGTATCCTTGAAGAAGATAAGCAGTAAGAGGCCGAGTGAATGTGAGGCACTGGAGCACAGCATTAGCATAACAGCTGCAATAAAGTCAAAAGTTAAGTTATTAAAAACATGAACTGCATGCTAAGTGAGAACCAGGGAAATGAGGGAATTAAAGAGCCAAATGAGTAAACCTGATTAAAATGATAGGTGATTGCCCTAGACAATAATTCATAAATAGCAATGACAATAAGCAACCACATTTACCTATTTCCACAGTTTGCAAGACCGCTTGGGCGCAGTTCCACTTTCTCCGCATTATAAAGTTTGATGAACAGATCATATGGAAAAAGCATCTGACAAATAGAAAAAATGAGATACAATAATAAAAATACATACACATCACAAGCGCCATATGAATAAACTATTGGAACATAATATCTGCTGGAACCTTGAAATATAACAAAGTGTAATAAGGAATGAAGCAAAACCTTGTATTTTGAAGCAGTCTCACTTCCAAGCCCTAATGGGTGATGCTTTGACAGCTTTGATGGTTTGAACTGTTGAACAACTTTCCGCATGGATGTCTTCAAACTGCTGCTACCATTTGGTGTAGAATTTGCTGTTTCGCATGAAAGAGGTACTGTGCGGACAGTATCAACCTTTGCAGAAGTGACACTTGAAGTGGAGCATCTGGCACCAGAAGATGCACGTTCAGCAGAAGCACCATGTGATAAAGGCATGGCCCCACTAGACTTCAGTAGCCGCTTTTCAGCACTCCTTTCCTTAGTCATAGAAGATGACTCTGCAGATCCCAAAGTTGGTGGCTTCTCAGTAGCTATGTTTCCTGATGGAGAAGCTCTAGGCATTCCATCAGCAAGGCTTGAAAAATGTGAACTATCACAAACAAGTGTCTTGGGATTGGAACACGTCGAAAGCACAGAAGGTGCAGACTGACGGGACAAGTTGAAAGAGAACCGTAATCCAGAATCAGATTGAGCACTGTCACCGCTGTCTCTGAAACTGGACCAAGTAAAATTATCGTGATCAGCAGTTCGAGTCCCACCAGAATTTATAGTTGCATTTGGACATTCAGCAGGGGAAGGTGCAATAACAGAACATTCATCAGTGCTCGTGAAGACTGAGCCAGAAGAACTGCTTGATTCATGATCAACTGTTTCATTACTCTTGCTAGGTGTCCTCTGTTTCAGCTTACTTGGACGAGAAAAGGTATCTACAGCGGCAACAGCTGGAACAGGACCCTTAGAAGTCTGTGATTTGGTTTTATTGTGCACCACATCAGTTTTTGATCTGGGATTATCATGAGATATCTCATCTGATAATGGTCCCCTTAATATGGAAGAAGAGCTTGAAAGAGGATTTTCGTGCACAGAACTAGCTCGTGGTTCTTCAGGTGGAGTGGATGCAACACCACCAGCAGCTGACAATGTAACATTGGAAGGGTCAGCACCTGTAACATCCACAGGAGGCCTAGTTTTGACATCATCCGTCCCATCCAACACTGTAAAAGAGCAACTGGATTCAGATGTTGTAGGTCTCTCATGGGACTCTTGAATTGGTTTGGCATGTGAATCTTCTTCAGCCCCCAAACTGACATGTTCTATGTCAGATTGTTTTGCGTGCAACACAGATGTTGAATCTGAGTCACTTCCCGTGTCATTTAGTGGGCCAGCAGAGGTTGGAGGGGAACATTCTTCCTTGTGACCTTGTCTCCAGTGAATAATTTGACATTTACCAGAGCTGCAGCAATGAATTCAGAAGTTAATTAATGATATAAGATGAGACTCATAGATTAATTGAAAGAATTTCTTTAAAGTTTTCAAATACAGCTATACTTAATACTTTTCGGTAATACATTTTATATTTAGTCAAAAATAAAAAGCATTAAAAAATAGGTAATAATTCCCGGCAAATAGAAATGGCATTTGGCTGCCTGACCATTGGTTTTGCAACAAAAACACAATTCTCCACAAATCCTATAATTTTTATTTTCTTTTGGCTTCACAGAAGCTTGTGTATGTCCCAAAATGTAAAAAAGTCAGACAGAGTAATGACAACCCTCAATTTCTTGTTTTGATAATGTCAACAGAATTGTGGAGTAGATAGATTCTAAGGTGACCTGATCCTTTAAAATAGATTAAAAAAGAAAAAAGAGCACCTGCACACTCAAACAAGGCTAAGCTACTCTTGTTCATCTAGACTTGAAATCCAAATCTACTGAGGTTTTGAACTGTACATAAACAATTTTTCATAATAGAGAAAGGATGATGAAAATGAGCTAAAACTCAATTTCGTGATATTATTTGGAGAGTATTGCACAATATTGTACATGCATTGTGACCGGGGTGGAGGGGAGTTCCTGAGCCAAACCCACCATGACAATTCGGGCTAGTTTCAGGTTGGGGATCCCGTTGGCCAGAAATAAAGAGGTCGCTTCCAGTTGGGCCCATTCGACCAGACTGAACATAATTTGCCCCCATCAAAATAGAAGAAAACAGGAGAGAGAGAGAGAGAGAGTGAATATGTCCTATATTTCTCACTGCATCATTTACTGTTGCATATGCCAGGGTGCGACACATGGCTAAGGAATTATCCGAAGTGCGACAATCAAAAAGAACAAATGAGGCATACAAAGGACGAAAGCAATGCTCACCCAATGTTTGCTTGGAGAAAGGAACTACTGATGGGAGCATCAAAGGAGATGAATGGATTAAAGTAGTAGAAAGGGACCATAGAGAGGGGCAAACATTAATCCATTCATGCACTCACTCATTAGATGACAAAGCATTTGGCAATTTTTAGAGAAACTCACACGTGCACACTGGTGAATGCCTGTGACAGTCGCCATGGGAGATTGCAGAAAATCATGTGGGTCCCAAAATCACAATTAGGTTACAAGTGTATGCACGGACAGGGAATGCCACAAAAATCAGCGTAACTGGGTTACCAGTGTATATGTTAATGCCTCAAAATCAATGGTAGAAAGTGATTAAAAAATTGAAGCTAAATCCACCGTTGATACAGTTAGTATGTGCAAAATCATACTTTGTTCTATAAAATAATAAACTTGTAAATATGAAGTATATTGTTTTATCTGTAACTTTTATTTGCTTTAAATAAAGTACAAAAAATAGTATGCATGTATGTATAAATAGTGGAGACTTTTTAATTAACTTTCAAAAGTGCTTACAAGTGAGCTAATGTTAACATGATTCCAAAACGTAGTCAACTGAATGCTTTCTTTCTTTTGAAGTATAAATTTTTTGCAGGAAAACCAATGTCAAGCTCTCTTTTGTTTGAAAAAAATAGAGTTCCCTTAAACTATTATTCTCCAAACTACATAGAGGAGCCATGTCTTGGCATGAGTTGACCATAATAGGAAATATTTCAACAATAATATATGGTTCTAAAACTCTTGTGAAGCCCAAGCCAACTTGCACTTGCTTTGAATGCCCAATGGGTGTTAAGGATTCTAAAAAAGCAGAGATTCAGTTATCAGGGAAGCTTTGAGCATTTTCTTTTCAATGAAGATAATTCTGGAAAGCAACGCACCAACGACAGTCAACTAAATAGGATCCAATGGAAACAGTTAACAGAAGCTCATTTTATTCTAAATGAGATTCATTCTTGAGCTCTTCCACGGAGGATGATCAATAGGAACAAAGAAGTAAATGTCATCACAAATTCTTTAGCCAATCGAGGAATCAATAGATCTTCATTATATTTAGGCTTCTTGTTGTGATGGGTCAATTTGTCATGTTTTGAAGATTTTTCTAGCTAGTTTTCATCAATAAAGAGCTCTTATACCAATAGTTCTTGTTTCACTTTCTTCTGTCTCTTAATGCAATACTAGGCCTTCAATAGTCAATACCTTAAAAAAAAAAAAAAAAACCTCCAAAACAAAACAAGACAACAACCAGCAACAGCAACAACATGTTTATCATGAGATCTACCATCATCTATGATTTGCATCAACCAAAGGAGAGTCACTTGGTGCTTACAGCCTTCCACCCACCAACAGAAATTATATGAGGAATGAGATGGAACTTGGACACCTAATTGCATATAATATGAACCACGACCAATGAGGAGCCATCATCTTCACTACTATCCTTCATAATCAGCATCAACCAAGTCATACAAGGTCTTTATGTGTCTCCCTCCACTCCTAGTTCCTTCAACTGGTAAGCCTTTGAGTTGTCTAACAAGAGATGTTATTGCCTCCTGTAACATGCTCAAAACCATCTCAGACAGTGTTTTTTATTCTCATTCAATTGCAACTGCTCGGATTCGTCCTATATTAAATATTCCTAATTATTATGGCGACAACCACAATACAGCAAGGGAAGAAAAGGATGAAAAAAGAAATGCTCACCTTAGTTCTCCCAAAATGGTCTTTAAATAACTGCCCATCAATTTCCAAGGAACAACCATAGCTTAACTTGATTTGATAGAAGCAATCAGCCAAATGGAAAAGGCTCCGAAATATAAATCCTATGCTTCTCATTATGCCCTCATCTTTTTTCCTTTCTCCTAAGTACATACCTTTCCTTTTTTATAATCCATTCTTATGATATTTCTAGCGTTAAAACAAATTCCAAAAGAACACATCGTACAACCTTTAAGTCGTAGATTAATGATGAAATAAGTCTCTAGCAAGTTACTATTCAAAGAAAATAAAACGCATCTAACAAGTTTGGAATAAAGTTTGGTGTCACCAAGCAGCTCAAGAAAGAACAGCAGAGCCATCATAAGCTTCTGGATCCATCAAAGCAATTCTAATCTTTTACGAGACCACATAAATAAATAAATAAATAAAAAAAGATTCTCCATGTATCCCCTACATTCTCCCGCATAATGCAACAATTTAGTAGTACCATCGGATTGCTCTTCAAATGGTGCCCTGCCATAATATATATTATCTGCCTGTAAACCAGCAAAAGTCATCACCCTGGGAGAATCTAAAATGCCTATCTCCAGAGGCCCCAGGTGGGAGCTAAAGTACCCATAGAGGCGATTACCCTATTCCTGAATTTGCGTCCAAATATCCATATCAGACACAATACCGAAGACCTTTCAGTTACCCATGGTGTCCATAATTAGACAAGCACACAAATAACTTCCGCTGAGAACCCTGGCTCCGCCCGCAATAGTTTTTCAATCCTCTCACACAAGGTTGCAAACATAAACCGACACTCTCATTTTCTATATCAATACTTCCTTCCCAAACACAAACCCAAAGTTGTATCAGCCTATGTAGTCCCAGTAACATTGGCAACATGGGTGCCACCACCTATAACACTTTCAAATAGTTGCCCCTAAATCAGGATTTTCCCTATCTAACTCGCCACGCTGAAAAAGATTACTCTATTCAGAGTAAAAATAAAAAAAAACCCAAATTATACAGATGCCCTTGCTCTAAGAATCACATTTCTTCAGCAAAAAGATAATCTCATCCCATTCAAAGCAATTCCTCAAGCATGTGATATCAAAACCCATGGAACCACAACCACATCTAACATTCTCCACTTCCCACCCAAAACCCCCATCATTCGATCAGGTCAAACCGATTCCTAAAACACAACAAATGAATTCACATCTACTGAAAGGGGAATCGAATAAACTGACCAATATCTGACCGCCTTGCACCGGGAGCACCTCGTGGTGGTAGGGCAATAACAGACAGCGCACTGCTGCCGGGCGGCGGACGAGACGACGACGGAGCCGTATTCCGCGGCGGCCTCGAGCTCAGCCCTGGCGGCCTCCTCGGAGGCGAGAATCAGCCGACGCATGATCTCCTCCTTCCTGGCAGCCGCGATCCTCCATTTACGACGGACCACGAAAGCGGAGATGGTCGTGAGGAGGACGACGAAGAGAGGGACAAGGTTAGAAAACCCTAGATCCCTGATAAGGAAGGGCATTTATCCAAATCCAGGAGATGCATGCAGAGATAGCAGGGATGAAGGTGTCTCGCGCGGGAACACATAAGATTCGGTGGTTCAGCATGCGGAAACGGTGGTCGGATCGCCCAAACAGGTGGTGGACTTGGAATCCATAAATATGATATGGAAATGATAATGGTGGATTGGATTGATGGATGATGAGAGATGATGATGATGATGGAAAGGAAGAATAATGAAGAGGGAGATTGAGATGGAAATGGATGGAGGAAGAAGAAGGAGAGAGTAGAAGACAAAAGGGGGATTGGAGGAGTGGAAAGGGAGTAAAGGAATTTGAGAGACTACTTGGGTGGAAACTGAAACGAGAAATGTGAATGGTGGAGCTGAGGTTGAATGGACTTCTTTTGTTAGTCTGCCTCCATTTTTCTTCTGTGGGGAACTTACTTTTCTCAATTGGACTGTTACTATGAAGTCAATTAAAATATCTATTTGGTCTGTTTGGGAGTATGAATCACGGTGGGCCGTACAAATGGATTCAAATACAAAGAGTCACAGATTTTGCTGGTTTTTGTCTGAATTAGGGACTGATTAATTACCAATATAATTCTTTTTTTTTTTTTTTTTTTTTTTTTTTTTTTTTTTTTTTTTTTTTTTTTTTTGCTGTGGAGTAAATATTCAACTCGTAAAGCGACTAAAGATTAATCTATCTACCCCTAAAAGAGAAGATGCCTTGCATATGATCCATCAGTGTGTTGGCAAATATCATTTTAATGATAAAAGATATGTAATGGTTGTTTTTAAATCCTCGTTTTCATTTATTCACTAAGATTGCTTTGACGGCGGACTTAAGAAATTTTTCTTGGAATGTCTCAGCACAAATTTGAAAATAATGAATCTTATTATTTTTTCTTTTTTTGTAATTTTGCCTCTGATGCATGTAATAAGAGAAAAATGTTTAAAATCTCTAAAAATTCAATTCTCATCAAACATATAACTATAGGCTCAGTTCACTTTGTTTCACGATTATTCATAGCGTATGAGGCCTTTTAATCATGCACGTGCTCATCTAAGCAATTTATGCTTAGTCTTGTGGGATCCACTTAGGTCCATGCAAATCGTGATAAAGTGGGATCAAAAGATTTAAATGTGACACACCTATGTACAGGGGATTTCAAGTGATCAAGTATCTTAATCATTTGATATGTGACCCTCGTTTTACAGTCTCATAATGTATAAAAAAAAAAAAAAAAAAAAAACCCTCAATCAATACACATTAAGGAGGATCAAAGGAAAAGATTTCAAGTAATGTGTATGCACCCAAGCTATTAGACTGAAAATTTCTCAATATCTACAAGTAGGCATCCTAAATGGATTTATTGACTCAGGAGACTTGGCCTAGGACACTTGCCCATGGCCCTCCAATGATGCGGCGTTCATACTTCTAACCCGGCTATAAAACGGTGGCAGCCTAACTCCGTAAGCACAAAAAAAACAGGGTAAAAAAGTAAAACAAGATGAACACGAATGTAAATGGGTAACTGGTCACCTGAGTACTGTGCTCGCGAGGGACACGGGAAGTACTGCCCCACCGGCACAGTTGAATTATGAGTGGAGATTAGATTGGGTCTGATCGGTTAGATACGGTACCACGTGGCATACCCAAAGAAATGATTGCAAGGGATGGGATCCGAAACCATATTGTCCACGACATTTGCTTTTTATTGTACAATACATCATCACCAGCTTTTGTCTTTTAGTAGAGTCTCTTTAGTTAAAATTTCCGGATGCCTTATTTGCAGCAGTGGCCCGGCAAGGACACGTTTTAGCGTACCCGTCTGGTGCACAGAAAACAAAGTTACTGCTATTTACGTGGGCGGCAGTGGGAATCCAAGAAAGGAATTTTTAGCTTTTATACAGACGGCAGGGATATTTTTTTGAGGTTTTGCTGGGAATTAGAATTAAAAAGGGATTTTTTTGGGGATCGATTTTTGGGCGTCCGTGACCAAAGTCGAGATATTTTTTCAGAAATTACCCGTACTATATTATATTATGCAAAAAATATATATATTGAGTTTTTAATAAGATAGCTTTATGAGATATCATATAGCCTATGTTTCAATAAAATTTTATGATAGCAGAAAAAGTTTTTTTTGTTATGAAAAAAGTATTTTTTACTTTCTATGAGTTTTCCACGAGAAGTGGTCACACAAACGTGCCCAAAACTAAATTGTTGTCGACATTGAATTAACTTTAATAGATGAAGATTTAATGAAGCCCTTTTTGTATTTGGTAGGATCATTGAGCCTTGAAAACTTCTCATGTCTCATATTTTAAAATATATATATTATATTGCTAAATGTTAAGTAGAAAGATTTAATAAAATAAAGATAGATTTTAGGTTATCACCATAATCAAATAAATTAAATCCATTAAATATTACTGGCTACCTTAATTAAGGCTACAAAGTAAACAATCAAAGTTAAAGCTATAAATAGGTAATCCAGCTAAGCTCAGCCTCCAATAAAGCATTGGAAACTCAAGCTCAGCTTGATTTTCCCTTTTCAAGACCAAGCTTGAATAAATGAGCCACTCCCAACATCAGCTTGAGCTCCTGTTGAAAATTTTTCCTCCAAGATCATTGCGTATATATATTATGTTTTAATACATTCATCATTCATGATCAAACTTGAAATTACAAAATTACATATATATATATATATATCTAATATGAATAACGGGTCTATAAATAAATATAAAATACAAAAATTTGAAAGTGCTAAGCCAAGCTCAAGTTTGCATCAAGCTTCACGGGCAAAACTACCTTGGCTCACATTGGTGGAACTCAAGTCCTAACTGAGTTAAACCAAGCCGAATTGGCTGCTCTAATTGACATTCAGTCAAAAACAAAATCTTTGACGATTATTTATTTTATGGTCTTAAATGTTATTTAATTTTTTATACGTAGATAAATACGCTTCTAATTAATAGGCCTCACCAAGGTCTAACATTAGTTTTGAATATGGTGTCTAGAAGAAGCCGTCGAATTGGACCTTTGTCATGACCTTCATCACTGCCTTAATTTCTTCTTTTAATTTTCTGCAACATTGACAAATTGAACAACGGTGGGCTCGTGTTTCTTACTTCTTGGTCCCACGTTTGAGCCACCGAACTTGATGACGACCACAAATGGTCTAATTGATCATTGCCATAAATAAGCAATCAATGATCGTATCCTAACTCCTGCTAGAAGAGTATATATTATAGTTAGAGGGGCCAATAGAAAAGCTTCTGACCATGTTAATGGTTGCAGTCAAGTGCATAAAAAAAGGTATATTGCATCATCTATGGCTGATGAACAGACACAGGTTTGAAGCTTGCACACAATCGGGATTTTAGGTCTACTTCCAACTTATGGAGATGGCAATGAGTCAGGCTTGACAGTAACCCATCCTGACCCACTCCTAGTGGTTGCCAGGAGGAAGGGTGGGGGTGGAATTGATTTGTATATTCTAATGACGGCAGCAGTGTCACGGCCCGAATCCGATTACAGATTAAATCGGATACGGGGTGTGAATTTTAGGGCTAATTAAAAAAATATTGTCCTTAATATCCAAGGATCAAAGTTTACTGTGAGGATTGTGTAGTTGAGCATCATTAACAAATATTCAGCGGAACTTGTTCGGTAAACACTACATTAAACATGCAGGAACAACAAAGCAAATATGGATTTCATTTTATTCAAGTTTCAAAAGATAAAACATATAAAGTTTATGAACATCAGGACCACCCCAAAAACATAGGTCCTAATACAAAAGATATACAATGCTAAGATAGACAAGTCCAAAAGATCTAAACCAAAAGATGAAATGAGGTGGCACAATAGAATATATCCTCGTGTAACGCGCACTAGTGCCGGGAGTGATGACGCTAAACTACGTCATCGGCACCCCACTCTCGTACCTCGTCCTCCTCCCTCAGTTGAGGATCCTCTGGGATTGCCTCGGTATCCGAGTCGGTGAAATAGTAAAAGGTATCATCTGCACATCATGAAATAAAGGATGAACAACATGTTGGCAAGAAGATAAGCAATAAACATTATTCATAATATGTTCCAAATGAGAATAAAGACAAGTACATGATTATAAGATAATAAGGTACAAGCTATGCATAACGCATGAGTAATACGAGAGTCAAGTAACAATGTAAGTCCTAACAAGATAACCAAGAATAATCATCTACGAAATGCAATGTCAAGCAAGATGAGACTCCGTCGATGTCCTAGCCATCTCACGGGGGTATAAGTGACGTCCCAGCCGACTACGAATACCCAAAGTCCGGCTCTAGGGGGATCCTAGCTCCTGGTTCTAGGAATGGCCGTACGGTTCAAGCCCGCTCCTAGCTATTTGCGCCATGGATGCTATCCAAAGTCAACTACCCACCCTAGTGTCTGGTATCTGACCCACTTTATAATCCTTAGTCTACATCTGGTCATGAATGCAAGATGATGATGGTTTGTATAGGACACAAGTTTCAAGACAAATACATGTGGATAAGTTTCGAAGTACAAGATAACAAACCAACCGTCACTCCAAGTCAAGCCAAGATACAAGTTAAGTTTCAAGTCCCATGAGTAGTCCTCTTTCAATTCTATCCATACGTGTTTATCAATACACGACAAGATACCTAAGGATACACTCTAAGTTCAATTACATCCTAATTTTACAAGTTAAGTTACAAGTTATACAGGTATAAAGATAGAGTGTACAATGTACAACAAGCTACGGATACAAGATTCGCGAGTCAATAGTGAAGAACAATCCAATATAGGTCAAGAGTTGTCACCATGTATCGAACATATACCCAACGGAGTACGTATAGAAGATGAGTCAATGGTGTCCTAATTCGGCGGGCCCATGGTGTACGGAAGTTGTTGGGCACCAATTAACTCATTTTTACACGCATTCGGCCAAGTTACATTGATATACGAAAAATCCTGGACAACCAACGAAGCACACCAAGCCAACCGTACTCTATTTTCATTTTCCCCAATTGATCATGCAAAGGTAGGGTCAATGGGTTCCAACTTAGGGTCCAAACTAGGTTTAGAACCCCTTTCCAAAAGTAAAAAAGGCTTGGTACATTGATCCAATACCCACTTCCTTTCCCTATCTTTGATCATTAAGATAAGTATATCATTGGATTATACGTCTCAAGAGCTTTCCAACGGTTTATAGAACTCAAAATTCCGACGAATGCGTCAAAAGTTATGGCTTCCGGAAGATGGTTATCCTAAGCCCGGAGCAGTTCGCTCGAGCGAACAGGTCACAGAACCTCTTCGTCCGCTAGAGCTAATCTTCCTAGAGGCTCCTTGGCTTGAGTGAACTAAAAGTTGGCTCGAGCAACTAAGGCCGCATATGGCATGGTTTCAACAAAAAAAAAAAAAAAAAATCTGCTGGAAAAGGAACATTTCATCAAAGAGGGAGGGATTTGATTACAAAAAGATACAGCATTAGACTTTTTTACCTCTGATAGACCATCCCGAGTCCAAAGAACATGGCATGGTTTCAACATTGTCCATGCAAGTTTGGTCTCCACCGTTCCATGACCAAGACTGTTGTTTTGGAATTTGCTTTGGGAATTCTTAGGTCCGATCTTCTGCCTCTCCTCCTGTCCACTTTCCCATGTCTCTTTTGCTTGGAAGCCTCTGGGAAGGTACTTTCTCATTTAAAAAAAAAACAAATGGGCCATGGTTAGTTGGTCACTGTGAGTCGAGAGAGAATTATATAAAAGGAAAAGTTCAGAGGCCCTTTTTGAAGTTATCTTAAAATTATAAAGGGGAAATCTTGTGAAAAACCCTAACTTGTATCGAAACCTTTGGAACGTTGAATGGCCATGATCCTTTGCTTTGGCCCTTGAGCTGCTTATGTCATGGGATGGCTCTGCACTAGGCAACAGATTATCATATTCGTTAAGCCCTATGTTTTATGTTTTATTCTCACCTTGTAAGACAAATTTGCCTGCACATGCCTACATGCATGTGAAATCATACGTTCACGTACATGTGCACGTCTGGCTGATGGCTCATCCGGTCGGCACGAGCATGTGCGCACATGAGCACTTAATGCTTGAGAGATGAATGGGTGCGGGTTTGGGTCAGGTCAAAGGGCGTATAGGGCTGAAAAGCCAGGTAATTCCTTGTCCAAGTCCGGCCTGTTTGGGCCCCTTTATTTGCATGGAATTGAGTTGAATCGGTAGAAATTCATGGTAAAATATGTTCTAATGAAGGAATGTTGAAAAGGAGAGCGGCAAGGATGGAGAAAGAGGCGGACTCAAGTACAAGGTTATAGGGGTTGAAGCCCCCACCCAAACCTGAAAATGGTTAAAAGAAATTTAAAAACCCTATTCGAATTTTGAGAATTAATAAATGATTTTTTTTATTTACATTTTCCCTTCCCCCAATATTTGTTTTACATAAAGTGGCTCCTTCCCCATCATTTGAATTTTCAGGGTCCGCCCTTGGATGGAGATGTAGACCATCTTGACCTTTTTAGGATTTGGTTTAGTAGGATGATAGGTGAGTATAATCAGTTATGACGTAGGGGGTCCACTCTTGACTTTTGTTTATTCAATTTTTGTTGGCGCTTAATGCCACTGCCTTTCAAATTTCTAATGGGCCATTTGTTTGTATTCATTTACACTAGCTAAAAATTTAAACCATGTGCTTAGCACGGGTAAGAAATCAACCACAGTTACAATATGAAATTTGTAAAATGATAGTGAAAATTGGAGATGCAAAATCTTTTTTTTTAGCGCATAGTTATGGTATGATGCAATTAATAAGTAAAAACAATGATATTTTACCCTTCATTGAGAAAGGTATATAAGATAACAATACACATTGCGCTATGTGATTGTATTTATGTGGTGGTCAACTTAGATCACTTGTCAATGTGATTCTCATGAAGCTCAAATTTACGTAGTTTCTAAGTAAGGAACTTGACATCATAGACCTTGCCTCCTTGAACCGGCTAGATGATAGAAAGGAATTGTTATTTGCTAATGGAAGTATGTTCTTGATTTAATACATGATACAAAAAAAAATTAAAGGCATGGCCACTTGACACCCTGATTGTACCAAATCATTGACTTTAAGTGCTAGTTGACTCGTATTTGTATCATCCATTGGCCGGTACAATGATTTATTTGATCATTATGTGTTCCGTATATGTCGTATATTACCATATTAATGTAAGAAGCCAGTTTATGCATTTCCTGGATACAAGTCAATTTGACCAAAAGCCTCTGTGCTTAGTAACATAATTTATAATTAATTCAAAGGCCTAAAATAAGAAATTTACACAAGTTATTTATTTACTTCATATTTAAAAGAAAAATCAAGTTTCATCCACATAAAGTAGAAGATAACCAATTTAATTGTCTATGTTGATAATATCATCTATGATAGTAAAGATCAAGTTTCCAATGCATTATATTTATAATAGCAGACGAGAAATGTATAGAAAGAGCATTTCTTTTATCAAAAGATAGGGAAAAACAAAAGTAATGTGATTCGGTACCTTTGATTAAAACAGGGGCGTTTGTTGAAGATGTCAAGTGTACTTGGCTTTTAGTGGATGATTAAGGCCAAGTAGAAAAAGGCAGTTTGTTGAAGATGTGAAGTGTACTTGGCTTTTAGTGGATGAATAAGGCCAAGTAGAAAAGGCAGAGAGCATTTGTGAGATAATGAAGTCAGATTCAAAGACCATTGGATTTCTGGACAATGACGATGAATGAAGTAGAGAAAGCCATTGAAGGGAGAGCGGGTGTTGTGATCTATGGACCACCACAAACTCAACATTGGTATGATATTGTCCACTTTGGGCCTAAGCCCTCATGGATTTGCTCTTGGACTCTATCCAAAAGGCCTCATACCAATGGAGTACTTAGTCCTACTTATATGCCCATGATATTTCCCATTTCTAGCCGATGTAGGACTTTGGTTGCACATCCCTAACAGCGGGTGTTGGAGATGGTAGGCAACGTCCTGTGGCGATATGATGAAGAAGATGTTTATGTGAGTGAGAGAGAGAGAGAGGAGTAGCAAAGATTTCTGAAAGGGAAGAAGACCGACTATTATAATAAAAGAGAGAGGAGAGAAGGTATGTATCCTACGGATGAAGGTATCTTCCATGATTCGCCCGAACCACAGAAAACATCTGCAACCTAGAAAAATGGCGAGGAGAGGAGTTAATTTCTTCATTGGAAACGGTGGGTTTTCCATGCTTTCTAGGAAACTTCTGCAGCAGAAGTGAATGAGGAGTTTAGTAACGGCAGAGACAAAAGGAGTTACGGTCTTGAATAAACACAGGAGAGGATCCTTTAAGACAATGGTCAAAAATCATTTGATAGTCAAAATAGAGAGGCTGATTTCTCAATTGAATCCAATTGGAAACAGTCCCTTTCATATATAAGAATATGTAAATGATGCACATGTGTAATAATTGCACATTATATTTATTTACTCTCGTTTACACATGTGAAAATGATGTGTAAATTAGGCTATTTCAACATCTCTTTTTTACACATATGAGGAGGTAAAAATTATTACATATATAATTGTAGCTAATGGTCGTGCACGTTGTAATGCTTGGACGGGTTGTGGCTTCAAACTCCTTTATTGTTTATTTTATACTTTTGTGGGCCCGAAATTCCTAATCCGAGCCGCCTGTCTTCTTTTTATTGATCTAAGAAACCCTAGATCCTTTAATTTCATATATTAAATATTATTTATAGATTTTGAGGAATTTGTGAAAATATTGAAATAATATCATGTGGGCCCCAATACATGATTTGAACAGTTCAATATTCTATATTAGTGAAAGCATCAATACTTTTGTTTCATATCTTAAATCTTCACGCATTTTGAGAAACTTGTGAAAAAGATTCAAACACATCTAAAACTGTTGATGTATATGTTTACTCATGTGAAAACGAATGATTTACACAGATGTGGTAATATATTTCATATATTTAATATTTTTATATGTTACATTTACATAAGTAAAATTTATTTTCCTACCTCATGCATAGAAGGAAAATGACCCCTAAATTTTCAATTTCATGCAAGCAAACAAGCCATTAATAAATAAAACATATGACTTCTCTATAGCCACGCTGCACTCATATCGCTTATTAGAAGCTTCAATTCTTCTTCAATTGATTGTAGCGCACTACATTACGTGTCTATTAGACATCTAAATCCTAAAAAAGAATGCCCCCCTCATTATCTCGTATGTCTCCAAATTACTCAAGTAGGAGTTTATCCCATATTAAAATTGAGCATATGATAATTAATGCTACCAATAAAATCTTTTGAAAGAATTCGATTATTGTGTTTCTTTCTACCTTTAGTTTAATAATATTTGGGATAATGGTGGCAATGGGATGCTGGGGATCGGATTCAAGTTGGGCTGAGCATTGTAGGTAACAACTAACACATGTAGACAGCCCCGGCCACTCCGATCCCAACCTGAAAGACAAAAGGCTCACATCAAACAGTCATAAATAGGAGGGGTACGGGTTGGGTTGGTAGGTCATAATTCAGTTAGGTTGGAGGAAATAGAGCAGGGTTGGAAGGTAGCGAAAATAGAGTTAGCACAAACTCAACTCATTTATTAATTAGGTTGGAAAACATGAATTCAAATCCAAAAATAAAATAAAAAAGGGCCAATGATCTAGGTTTAGGTTGGGTTAGAAATTGCTGCTGATCATGGACAATAACCAACTTAATAGGAGGGATGAACATTTAAATAGATGGGCCTGCAGGCAACTTGGATCCTTGAACCCATGTGAGATGGTGGCAACCACATTTATGTATAGTGTATGCATTCCAATTGGGGTGGATTGTACAAGAAGAAAATGGATTGAAATGGTAGTAAGAGGAAGCCTCTCATTTGGCTTAGCATGGTATTTATTAATCAAGAGTTTAAACTCGTTGAAACAGGGTTATACCTCTAAAAATACATAAGGGTTATGGTCACAGAGGTAATAATATTTTGTATATAACCCAAAACTTAAAATTCATTCAAACTTCTTTCTCCTCACCTTGCTATTCTATTTGTTTTCTATTGTTTTAATTTCTGTTTTTAAAAAGACGGAAAAGTGATGGAAATGACCAAACTGCCCCTTTACTCTAATTGAATTTTTTTCAAAAGTAAGGATAAAATGGTCTTTGTCTCTGCACCTCACAAAATTATTCTTTTTTACTTTTCTTCCCCCTACTTTTTTATTTCCCAAACAAGAGGAGGGAAAATGAATTTTTCCTCCCCTCCCTTTCCTTTTCCCTCCCCCCTCAAATTTTCCTTCCCCTCCCCTCCCCTCCTCCGTTCCCAAACGGAGGGTAAATCATGATGATATTATAATATCGTTTTCGTCTATCTCCCCCTCCCCTTTTGAAGAATGAACTTCTTCATATCTTTTGGTGTCGCCTTTCTTTTAATTATTATTTATTCAAATATTTTAAAATACCTAAAATCTAACTAGAGGATTTTATCCGAAAAAGCACTTAATGTGTCCATTAGACCAAATCAGACAAATTATCTAAACATGCACTGAATAAGGCAATTCGCTCCAAAATCTATTTTTTTACCACCTTTTTCAATGGTCGATATCGACCTCCACGTGTTGAGGGTCAATATCGACCCAGAGTAGGCAGAAAGAAACAATTTTTCACATCTGCTTCATTCTTCCTCTCTTCCACAAATCCAATCCATTGAGGGAAAAAACAATTTTTGGAGCCTATTGGGATTTGTGCTACTCTAAAATGAGGATGAAGAGAAATGATGGTCATCAACATTTGACACTACCAAGAGTAAATTGTAAATTATCAACCAACATAGCATGAAAAAGTCTCATATCTCATGTCCAAATAATCCAATCACATATCTCCGAAGGCCCCAAAAACTGTTTGTGACACATAGGTTCTTAGCTTGAGAGTTCATTTGAGGAGGCCGTTTAGGGTCTCTCTTCATCCAACCTTCAAGCAATCTTCAAACGTTCGTTTTATTAGAGTAGGAACCAGTAAAAGCTTTGGAATTTGAAAGAGGGTTGTTTGGACTTTTCCAAAGTTAGAGCATCGCATAGTTCTTGCCTTGCCAAGTGTATATCGATTTGGAGCCTTCTGTCCCACGATCCTTTAGAGATTTGCTGAAAACCTGAGAACCCATCATTCAAGTTGCCATCAAGACCCGTTTGAAGTTTTTTTAGCTTCTTCAGAGGGGTATTCCAGTAGTTCTTGATATCATTATCCGTTTTCTGAGGGAGGTACGAAGCTATAGCATCCCATCTGCATCAAATCAAACTAGCATTGTATTAGGAACTAAAGCTTTCAATCTAACTGCATAAAACATAACCATAAACCCATAACACATCATACAAAGAGTAACTCACAGCATGTCACTTAGTTTGGGCTTGATCCAAGAAAATGAGAGTTGTTTTTTGGACATTGAATTAGGTTTGGTGAAGAGATGAAGAAGGATGAAGATGAGAAAAATTACTATTTTTCGTTTGTGCGGGGTTGATATCGACCCTCAACACTTAAAGTGAAGGTAGATATCGACCATAAAAAAAGTGGTAAAAAAAAGAAGTTTTGGGGCGAATTGTCCTATTTGGTGCATGTTTAGATAATTTGTCTGATTCGGTCCAATGGCCACATTAAGTGTTTTTCCGGATAAAATCCTCATCTAACTATTAAAAAAATTATTTTATTCAATATTAAACAAAAACCTCGAGTGAGCTCCAGTGGTTACAATAAAGTAAGCACTCCATGTCTAAATAACTAATGGGGCTCGGCTGATAATCAATCCAAGTGGATCACAAAATAGAGAATGGTCGTCAGCTCCAAGTGTAGAGCTTCGATTGTAGTAATAAACTGGTGAGACCAGGTCAATCCACAAGGAGCAATGTAAATTAAGGTTCCTTCTCAACTTGTACCTGTCCTAAATTAAAAATCTAGATCTAGCCTAAAAAACTAGAAAATTACAGCCATCATTCCTACTTTCCAAAAATTAAATTAATTACAATCCAATGAAAAGAAAACTTCCTAAATCTAAAAATCCTAAAATAAAAACTAAAATTGCTACAAAAGAACACACAAGTTAGAACATCAAGAATAAAAAGTAGTAAAAATAAAACTAAAAAACTAAAATAGAAACAAAAGAAACCTAAATTAAAAAGTTAGTAATGCAATGTATGCCATGAGATGCTGAAAGTTCTAAGTATGAAAAACTAGTATGCAGGGCTGTTTTTATACATGATTTCTCCTAATCTAATGCAACCTAAAACTGAGTTTAATGGTTGGTTTTTGAACTAAAATGATGCATGAATCAAATAAAAAAAATGGAAGTGAAAAACGATTTAAAACGAATGAGATATGAGTGTCTGAACATGACCTAAAAAAAAAAACTGTGCAGAAATTTTGCACACAGGTGGGTCCGACTAGCCATGTTTGAGCCACTGGTTCACCATACAAACTATACAATAACATTTATGGATTTACTGATACACACTAAACATAAATAAAATGGAATGCACGACCCACCATAACTCCAGCCGCTGGATTCAACAGAACCCTGAAAACGACTGCACAGAATGTTTCAAAATGACGCTCTCTCAAACAGTTCTAGGGTATTCATGATGAGAGTGGATTTTCGTTCTAGGGTTAACAAGAATGAAATAAAGGAGAATGGGTACTCTATTGATGAAAGTGGGTTTTCCACAAACCCTTCAAACAGAAAGTTCTTCTATAAGCATTAAAGAAAGCCTGGTTTAGAGACCGGGTACTCTAATGATGACAGAGGATTTTACAGAGATCTAGAGTTAACAAGAATGCATTAATGGAGATAAATCACGGTTACGATGTGACATTAGAGAAGATAGTGCATTAAGATGTGTGTTTAATGTACAAACCTACCTCTTAATGAAGTCCAACAACCGATTCACAGAAGTTTTTTTACATGGTTTCTGAAAGAGAAAAAATCGCCATACAAAAGTCGAGGAGAGGAATAAATGAGAGTTGTGAGCAAAACACACTCGGGACGAGAGAAATAGGGATGTCGCATAATGGCCGATATCGGCCAATATGACTGCCGATATCAGCTATAGAGCCAAAATACAAAAAAAAATATAAATACAGACCTTGAGGACCTAATCCGATAATACGGTTTTCTTGGGACCCCATCAGTGGTATAGGGACCTACAGGGATTTATTTCGTAGTTTCCCCAAGAAAAAAAGAATAAGGAAAAAAAAAAAGAAGGATGTGTTCAAAATTCAAATTAAGTATGCAAAGAAAGATGATCACCATAAAAAAAAAAAGGCATGGGTATCCAAGTATTTGAAATAGAAGTAAAGTCAACTAGAGCATTGTTTTGAAAATTTAAATCATATCACAAATCATTTTTAAGGAGTTGAATTAAATAGTAGGGCGTTTTTTGTTGTCTTATAAAAAATTAAAAATATACTTAAACTTATAGAAAGAAAAAGAAAAAAAGAAGCTATTTGTAGACAATTAATTTCCCATCCATAGTAGCATCAATACAGTGACAAATAAGACTTTGATACAATCATATGAAAAATGTCATTGGCATATATTACTACAGAAATGCTCGTATGAGAATAACTCTTACACTCCTGTGTGAGTAAGGAGGGAACCCATTGGATCCATATCCAATGCCAATAGCCAAAATATGAGCTCATATTTTGATTTGTATATTGTTCTAATGACGGCAGTGTCACGGCCCCGAACCCGATTAAAAATTAAATCGGATTCGAGGTGTGAATTTTAGGGCTAATTAAAAAAATATTGTCCTTAAAAAGATAAAACATATAAAGTTTATAAACATCAGGATCACCCCAAAAACCTAGGTCCTGGTACAAAAGATATACAATGCTAAGATAGACAAGTCCAAAAGATGAAATGAGGTGACACGATAGAATATATCCTTGTGTAACGCGCACTAGCGCCCGGAGTGATGACGCTAAACTACGTCATTGACACCCCACTCTCGTTCTTCGTCCTCCTCCCTCGGTTGAGGATCCTCTGATATTGCATCGGTATTCGAGTCGGTGTAATAGTAAAAGGTATCATCTGCACATCATGAAATAAAGGATGAACAACATGTTGGCAAGAAGATGAGCAATAAACATTATTCATAATGTGTTCCAAATGATAATAAAGACAAGTACATGATTATAAGATAATAAGGTACAAGCTATGCATAACGCATGAGTAATACGAGAGTCAAGTAACAATATAAGTCCTAACAAGATAACCAAGAATAACCATCTATGAAATGCAATGTCAAGCAAGAGGAGACTCCGTCAATGGCCTAGCCATCTCATGGGGGTATAAGTGACGTCCCAGCCGACTACGAATACCCAAAGTCCGGCTCTAGGGATATCCTAGCTCCCAGTTCTAGGAATAGTCGTACGGTTCAAGCCCGCTCCTAGCTATTTGCGCTATGGACGCCATCCAAAGTCAACTACCCACCCTAGTGTCTGGTATCCGGCCCACTTTATAATCCTTAGTTTACATCTGGTCATGAATGCAAGATGATGATGATGATGATTTGTATAAGACACAAGTTCCAAGATAAATACACGTAGATAGGTTTGGAAGTACCAGATGAACACGTCGACAGCACAGAAGGTGCACACTGACGGGACAAGTTGAAACAGAACCGTAATCCAGAATCAGATTGAGCACTGTCACCGCCGTCTCTGAAACTGGACCAAGTAAAATTATCGTGATCAGCAGTTCGAGTCCCACCAGAATTTATAGTTGCATTTGGACATTCAGCAGGGGAAGGTGCAATAACAGAACATTCATCAGTGCTCGTGAAGGCTGAGCCAGAAGAACTGCTTGATTCATGATCAACTGTTTCATTACTCTTGCTAGGTGTCTTCTGTTTCAGCTTACTTGGACGAGAAAAGGTATCTACAGCGGCAACAGCTGGAACAGGACCCTTAGAAGTCTGTGATTTAGTTTTATTGTGCACCACATCAGTTTTTGATCTGGGATTATCATGAGATATCTCATCTGATAATGGTCCCCTTAATATGGAAGAAGAGCTTGAAAGAGGATTTTCGTGCACAGAACTAGCTCGTAGTTCTTCAGGTGGAGTGGATGCAACACCACCAGCAGCTGACAATGTAACATTGGAAGGGTCAGCACCTGTAACATCCACAGGAGGCCTAGTTTTGACATCATCCTTCCCATCCAACACTGTAAAAGAGCAACTGGATTCAGATGTCGTAGGTCTCTCATGGGACTCCTGAATTGGTTTGGCATGTGAATCTTCTTCAGCCCCCAAACTGACATGTTCTATGTCAGATTGTTTTGCGTGCAACACAGATGTTGAATCTGAGTCACTTCCCGTGTCATTTAGTGGGACAGCAGAGGTTGGAGGGGGACATTCTTCCTTGTGACCTTGTCTCCAGTGAATAATTTGACATTTACCAGAGCTGCAGCAATGAATTCAGAAGTTAATTAATGATATAAGATGAGACTCATAGATTAATTGAAAGAATTTCTTTAAAGTTTTCAAATACAGCTATACTTAATACTTTTCGGTAATAAATTTTATATTTAGTCAAAAATAAAAAGCATTAAAAAATAGGTAATAATTCCCGGCAAATAGAAATGACATTCGGCTGCCTGACCATTGGTTTTGCAACAAAAACACAATTCTCCACAAATCCTATAATTTTTTATTTTCTTTTGGCTTCACAGAAGCTTGTGTATGTCCCAAAATGTAAAAAAGTCGGACAGAGTAATGACAACCCTCAATTTCTTGTTTTGATAATGTCAACAGAATTGTGAATGTACAGAGTAGATAGATTCTAAGGTGACCTGATCCTTTAAAATAGATTAAAAAAAAAAAAGAGCACCTGCACCATAGTTGTCAAATTCATTTCAATTCGGACGAAACATCCAATTTTTTTCGTTTCGAAACCATTACCGAACCGAAAATCTCTCCTTAAAATATTCGGTTCATATTTCGTTAATATTCGCCGAAATATAGTGTTTCGTGGAGAAGACCCTTAAATTCGGGCGAACAATACTCGAATCAACAGATTCGGACGAATCAGGGGAAGACCGTTACAGAAAAAAAATTAAAATCAATGTAGTTGAGCATTTGAGCGAATCCAAGCGAAATAAATTCGAAGTACCTATTATCTAGCAGAAACGCCTCGTTTTCCTCTTGTTCGCCGGCATGCAGCGTGCAAAAGCCCCTTCGATCTATAAATTGGGCTCAAATATGCATGTAAGGATCTATAAATTGGTATCAGCCATAAGATCTTCCCTATTCCCCGCTCAATCTCCTCAGAGTATCTCTCCATTGAAGGCTCAAATATTGGATTTCTCCCTCACCGAGCCTTCGATTGGATTTCTCCTCGCCAAGGCTGTCGATTGGATTTCTTTGCGAAGAGCTTTGCCTGATCTTCCTCGTGAGCTTTGCCTGATTTCTTTGCAAGAAAATCGCAGATCCACAGGTATTCATCGATCTCTCCAGATCTCCCTCTCCTTCCATTTCAGCGTCGCCATTTACATTTCCTATCGATAGGGTTCCATTTGGGACTTTGGGAGTTTATGATTATAAAGGGTATTACGAAAAGGGGCAAGTCAGGGATGCCTTTTATGATGAACAGTTGAAACAATTGATGGTCCTGATGAGTTACAGGAAGTGAGGCCCACCCCTTTAATTCATTGAAACTCATTTTATTTTTGGGATGCTTTTTATGGTGAAGGGTTGAATCGATTGATGGTCCTGATGAGTTACAGGAAGTGAGGCCCACCCCTTTTATTCATTGAAACTCATTTTATTTTTGGGATGCTTTTTATGGTGAACAATTGAATCAATTGATGGTTCTCATGAGTTACAGGAAGTGAGGCCCACCCATTTTATTCATTGAAACTCATTTTATTTTTGGGATGTTTTTTATGGTAATTAGTTGAATCAAATGATGGTCCTCATGAATTACAGGAAGTGAGGCCCACCCCTTTTATTCATTGAAACTCATTTTATTTGACCACGGGAAGTGAGGCCCACCATCCCTTTTATTCGCTGGAACCATTTGATCACTGATATGTGAAGTGATCATTTTTTAATATTGCAATTCCTCACCACCAGTTTTAAATTTATAAAAATCTTAATCTGCACACCCATTTGATCACTGATATGTGCAGTGATCATTTTTTTATTCGCTGAAACCATTTGAGTGAATGAAATGTGCAGTGATCATTTTTTGATTCGCTGAAACCATTTGAGTGAATAAAATATGCAGTGATCATTTTTATAACTTTGTACTAGAAGTTAATGCTTTCATGGAGCATTATAAATCATGTTGGAGTGAAACTGGGTGCCTCATGGCTGATGGGTGGACAGATGACAGGCAAAGAACATTGATTAATTTTCTTGTGTAATGTGCATTGCCCAAAAGGGGTAATATTCCTGAAGTCGGTTGATACAAGTCCAATTATAAAAAATTCAGATGCACTATTTAAAATTTTTGATGAAATTGTCTTACTTGTTGGGCCTAACAATATTGTCCAATTTATTACTGACAATGATGCCACTTACAAAGCAGCGGGAAAAAGATTGGCTGAAAAATATGGGACTTTTTATTGGACAGCTTGTGCAGCCCATTGCATAGATCTGATGTTAGAGGACATGGCAAAGCCCCACTTGTTTCTAGTTAATGCATCCACAATTGAGACAGCAAGGAAAATCACAAAGTTCATTTACAATCATTTATCAGTGTTGAATTTAATGAGAAGAG
Organism: Cinnamomum chago; assembly: GCA_038049695.1. Lineage (NCBI taxonomy): Eukaryota > Viridiplantae > Streptophyta > Magnoliopsida > Laurales > Lauraceae > Cinnamomum > Cinnamomum chago. The sequence goes on along the minus strand of CP142459.1, from coordinate 61,186,841 downwards.
AATATACAAATGGGAGAGAATTAATCCGACCAGCCATCACAAGATTTGCTACCAATTTTATTAGCTTGCAGTGCCTTTTTAAATACAGAAAAGAGCTTAGGCAAATGTTTACAAGTACCGCTTGGGTTGAATGTAATGCTTCGAGTACACCTGTTGGCATGGAGATCACTGAAATCATACTCAATAACACATTTTGGAAGGATGTTGAGCATATATTGAAGGTTAGTGAAGCTTTGGTGGTAGTTCTACGTCTAGCGGACAGTGAAGAGAAGCCTGCAATGGGTTATGTGTACGAGGCAATGGACCGAGCAAAAGAGGTGATTCAAAAGAGGTTAAAAAATAAGAAGGACTACGAGCTATACTGGAAGATTATCGATCGCAGGTGGGAAAATCAACTTCACAGTGCACTACACGCTGCAACATACTATCTGAATCCAGCATTTTTCTTTAGTCCTACTTTTTCAAAGCATAGTGAAGTCATGAGGGGTCTGAATAATGTCAGAGAGAAATTAGTTCCTGATTTTGATACTCAGGACATGATTTTCAAACAATGTGATGCCTATAAAGATTCACGTTTTGACTTCGGTTCTGCAGCAACAATACGAAATCGAGAGAAAATGTCTCCAGGTAAATGAAGTTTTTTTATTTTTCATTAACTTATTATATGACTGCAATTTATAAAATATAATTTAATATTTTATATAATTTTTTACAGATAAATGGTGGGATCGGTTTGGAAGTGGTACGCCTGAGTTAAAAAAATTGGCAATTCGAATTTTGAGCCAATGCATCAGTGCTAGTGGTTGTGAAAGAAATTGGAGTAACTTCGAACATATTCATTCTCCTAAGAGAAATAGGCTAGAACATCAGAGGCTGAATGATCTAGTTTTTGTGCATTATAATTTGAAGCTCCGTGAAAGGTATATCAAATGTTAATCGTACGTGATTCCTTTGCAAATTATTAATTGTCATACCAAAATATTAACTTATGTAAATTGTAGGGATATGCTCAAAAGGACCGGGAATGCTGCTTCTGACCCAATAAGTTTGGAGAATATTAATATTTTGGCGGATTGGGTTGCTGAAGAAGCACCTCTCTTGACCATAGAGGATGTCGACGGTTGGGTGACTATGGAGCAACCGGCACAAATGCAAGAGGGTCTCCCTGATTTTGATGGGGGTGATGAAATAAGCGGCCCAATAGGAGAGGATTTGGGAGCAAATGAAGATGATAATCATTATTACAGTGATGCATAGTTAGCTGACTTTTTGCTTTATTTTGTGATATTTGAGGGGATGTATTTGAACCTTATCTATTGCAAATTAAATTTTTGATGCTTGGTAGAATGAAATTTTCTATATATTTTTAATATATATATAGATGTAATTTTCTTATATTTTCCGAAACAAATTTCCGAATTGAAAAGCGAAATGACCGAATAACCCGAAATGTTTCACTTTGGAACCAAACCGAAACGGTGTCCGAAACGAACTTGACAACTATGACCTGCACACTCAAACAAGGATAAGCTACTCTTGTTCATCTAGACTTGAAATCCAAATCTACTGAGGTTTTGAACTGTACATAAACAATTTTTTATAATAGAGAAAGGATGATGAAAATGAGCTAAAACTCAATTTCGTGATATTATTTGGAGAGTATTGCACAATATTCTACATGCATTGTGACCGGGGTGGAGGGGAGTTCCTGAGCCAAACCCACCATGACAATTCGGGCTAGTTTCAGGTTGGGGATCCCGTTGGCCAGAAATAAAGAGGTCGCTTCCAGTTGGGCCCATTCAACCAGACTGAACATAATTTGCCCTTATCAAAATAGAAGAAAACAGGAGAGAGAGAGAGAGAGAGAGAGAGAGAGAGAGAGAGAGAGAGAGTGAATGTCCTATATTTCTCATTGCATCATTTACTGTTGCATATGCCAGGGTGCAACACATGGCTAAGGAATTATCCGAAGTGCGACAATCAAAAAGAACAAATGAGGCATACAAAGGACGAAAGCAATGATCACCCAATGTTTGCTTGGAGATAGGAACTACTGATGGGAGCATCAAAGGAGATGAATGGATTAAAGTAGTAGAAAGGGTCCATAGAGAGGGGCAAACATTAATCCATTCATGCACTCACTCATTAGATGACAAGCATTTGGCAATTTTTAGAGAAACTCACACGTGCACACTGGCGAATGCCTGTGACAGTCGCCATGGGAGACTGCAGAAAATCATGTGGGTCCCAAAATCACAATTAGGTTACAAGTGTATGCACGGACAGGGAATGCCACAAAAATCAGCGCAACTGGGTTACCAGTGTATATGTTAATGCCTCAAAATCAATGGTAGAAAGTGATTAAAAAATTGAAGCTAAATCCACCGTTGATACAGTTAGTATGTGCAAAATCATACTTTGTTCTATAAAATAATAAACTTGTAAATATGAAGTATATTGTTTTATCTGTAACTTTTATTTGCTTTAAATAAAGTACAAAAAATAGTACGCATGTATGTATAAATAGTGGAGACTTTTTAATTAACTTTCAAAAGTGCTTACAAGTGAGCTAATGTTAACATGATTCCAAAACGTAGTCAACTGAATGCTTTCTTTCTTTTGAAGTATAAATTTTTTGCAGGAAAACCAATGTCAAGTTCTCTTTTGTTTGAAAAAAATAGAGTTCCCTTAAACTATTATTCTCCAAACTACATAGAGGAGCCATGTCTTGGCATGAGTTGACCATAATAGGAAATATTTCAACAATAATATATGGTTCTAAAACTCTTGTGAAGCCCGAGCCAACTTGCACTTGCTTTGAATGCCCAGTGGGTGTTAAGGATTCTAAAAAAGCAGAGATTCAGTTATCAGGGAAGCTTTGAGCATTTTCTTTTCAATGAAGATAATTCTGGAAAGCGACGCACCAACGACAGTCAACTAAATAGGATCTAATGGAAACAGTTAACAGAAGCTCATTTTATTCTAAATGAGATTCATTCTTGAGCTCTTCCACGGAGGATGATCAATAGGAACAAAGAAGTAAATGTCATCACAAATTCTTTAGCCAATCGAGGAATCGATAGATCTTCATTATATTTAGGCTTCTTGTTGTAATGGGTCAATTTGTCATGTTTTGAAGATTTTTCTAGCTAGTTTTCATCAATAAAGAGCTCTTATACCAATAGTTCTTGTTTCACTTTCTTCTGTTTCTTAATGCAATACTAGGCCTTCAATAGTCAATACCTTTCCAAAAAAAAACCTCCAAAACAAAACAAGACAACAACCAGCAACAGCAACAACATGTTTATCATGAGATCTACCATCATCTATGATTTGCATCAACCAAAGGAGAGTCACTTGGTGCTTACAGCCTTCCACCCACCAACAGAAATTATATGAGGAATGAGATGGAACTTGGACACCTAATTGCATATAATATGAACCACGACCTATGAGGAGCCATCATCTTCACTACTATCCTTCATAATCAGCATCAACCAAGTCATACAAGGTCTTTATGTGTCTCCCTCCACTCCTAGTTCCTTCAACTGGTAAGCCTTTGAGTTGTCTAACAAGAGATGTTATTGCCTCCTGTAACATGCTCAAAACCATCTCAGACAGTGTTTTTTATTCTCATTCAATTGCAACAGCTCGGATTCGTCCTATATTAAATATTCCTAATTATTATGGCGACAACCACAATACGGCAAGGGAAGAAAAGGATGAAAAAAGAAATGCTCATCTTAGTTCTCCCAAAATGGTCTTTAAATAACTGCCCATCAATTTCCAAGGAACAACCATAGCTTAACTTGATTTGATAGAAGCAATCAGCCAAATGAAAAAGGCTCCGAAATATAAATCCTATGCTTCTCATTATGCCCTCATCTTTTTTCCTTTCTCCTAAGTACATACCTTTCCTTTTTTATAATCCATTCTTATGATATTTCTAGCGTTAAAACAAATTCCAAAAGAACACATCGTACAACCTTTAAGTCGTAGATTAATGATGAAATAAGTCTCTAGCAAGTTACTATTCAAAGAAAATAAAATGCATCTAACAAGTTTGGAATAAAGTTTGGTGTCACCAAGCAGCTCAAGAAAGAACAGCAGAACCATCATAACCTTCTAGATCCATCAAAGCAATTCTAATCTTTTACGAGACCACATAAAAATAAAAAAAAAGATTCTCCATGTATCCCCTACATTCTCCCGCATAATGCAACAATTTAGTAGTACCATCGGATTGCTCTTCAAATGGTGCCCTGCCATAATATATATTATCTGCCTGTTAACCAGCAAAAGTCATCACCCTGGGAGAATCTAAAATGCCTATCTCCAGAGGCCCCAGGTGGGAGCTAAAGTACCCATAGAGGCGATTACCCTATTCCTGAATTTGCGTCCAAATATCCATATCAGACACAATACCGAAGACCTTTCAGTTACCCATGGTGTCCATAATTAGACAAGCACACAAATAACTTCCGCTTAGAACCCTGGCTCCGCCCGCAATAGTTTTTCAATCCTCTCACACAAGGTTGCAAACATAAACCGACACTCTCATTTTCTATATCAATACTTCCTTCCCAAACACAAACCCAAAGTTGTATCAGCCTATGTAGTCCCAGTAACATTGGCAACATGGGTGCCACCACCTATAACACTTTCAAATAGTTGCCCCTAAATCAAGGTTTTCCCTATCTAACTCGCCACGCTGAAAAAGATTACTCTATTCAGAGTAAAAAAAAAAACCCAAATTATACAGATGCCCTTGCTCTAAGAATCACATTTCTTCAGCAAAAAGATAATCTCATCCCATTCAAAGCAATTCCTCAAGCATGTGATATCAAAACCCATGGAACCACAACCACATCTAACATTCTCCACTTCCCACCCAAAACCCCCATCATTCAATCAGGTCAAACCGATTCCTAAAACACAACAAATGAATTCACATCTACTGAAAGGGGAATCGAATACACTGACCAATATCTGACCGCCTTGCACCGGGAGCACCTCGTGGTGGTAGCGCAATAACAGACAGCGCACTGCTGCCGGGCGGCGGACGAGACGACGACGGAGCCGTATTCCGCGGCGGCCACGAGCTCAGCCCTGGCGGCCTCCTCGGAGGCGAGAATCAGCAGACGCATGATCTCCTCCTTCCTGGCAGCCGCGATCCTCCATTTACGACGGACCACGAAAGCGGAGATGGTCGTGAGGAGGACGACGAAGAGAGGGACAAGGTTAGAAAACCCTAGATCCCTGATAAGGAAGGGCATTAATCCAAATCCAGGAGATGCATGCAGAGATAGCAGGGATGAAGGTGTCTCGCGCGGGAACACATAAGATTCGGTGGTTAAGCATGCGGAAACGGTGGTCGGATCGCCCAAACAGGTGGTGGACGTGGAATCCATAAATATGATATGGAAATGATAATGGTGGATTGGATTGATGGATGATGAGAGATGATGATGATGGAAAGGAAGAGTAATGAAGAGGGAGATTGAGATGGAAATGGATGGAGGAAGAAGAAGGAGAGAGTAGAAGACAAAAGGGGAATTGGAGGAGTGGGAAGGGAGTAAAGGAATTTGAGAGAGAATTTGGGTGGAAACTGAAACGAGAAATGTGAATGGTGGAGCTGAGGTTGAATGGACTGTTTTGTTATTCTGCCTCCATTTTCTTGGATGGGGAAAGGAAACGGATTCCCTGTTTGGTCCAAACAGGGGACCAAACAGGGGGTGTCACGTAGGGGGCGGGTCTTATTTTCTTTTCTCTGCCCCCACACCCGCTCCCTTACTTTTCTCAATTGGGGTCTTATTTTCTTTTCTCCGCCCTCACACCCGCCCCCTTACTTTTCTCAATTGGAGTGGTACTATGAAGTCAATTAAAATATCTATTTGGTCTGTTTGGGAGTCGTACAAATGGATTCAAATACAAAGAGTCACAGATTTCGCTGGTTTTGTCTGTATTAGGGACTGATTAATTACCACTATAATTTATTTTTTTTTGTTCTGGAGTAAATATTCAACTCGTAAAGGGACTAAAGATTAATCTATCTACCCGTAAAAGAAAAGATGCCTTGCATATAATCCATCAGCAGGGGCGGATCCAGGACTTCTAATTTGGAGGGGCTATACTTAAGTTACACTAAAAAAATAGCAATAATGTCTCACCAAAAACTATAAAAAAATAGCAACAAGCACTTAGAAGGCACACAATTTTAATGAATTAGCATAAAAACCTAGCATATCAATATCAATGATCCTACCTTTAACAAAAAAAAAAGATTGACAAGAATACCGCCAATACCTTGATATATTGACATTACAAAGACTCCAAGAGAACCCCTTCATCCTCCTCCTTTCTTCGGGCCTGAAACCGACAATGCAAAGGCTTTCTTAAGCTTGCATTGGCGGAGTTAAAAAGGGGTGGTTTGAATAATCTCATAAGCCTGTAAAACAAACAAGCGTACTTATAAAAACAAACAACAATAATAAAAATTATACTTATATGCCCAAAAGATTGTTAGATCACATGTCCAAAATGTTCAACAAGTTCGTTTCAAATATCCAATAAATGTTACAAAATAATTCAAGTATTTGTAAAGATATTTACTAACGGTTATGAATATTGCTAACGGATAATAAATGTGACAAATTCCTAACAGAAATATTTGCGTTACTAATAAGAAATCTCAAATGTTGCAAAATCACCCAAATGGTGTAGTGTATACTACTCAAAATCAACAAAAAAAATGTCTTCACAATAGATCTTGACAAGTATGACAAAAGACAAACAAAAGTTAAAACATGACACTAGTGAAATCTTGACTTGCGTGGCTTCTTATCAAATTCATCTATTACCAACTCTATGTCGACTTCATTAGCAAATTCTCTTTCGATGTAAATAACCATGCAATCCGCGAGAAACTCGTCATCCATCTTGTTACGGAGTCGTGTTTTGACAAGTTTCATAGCTGAGAAGGCTCGTTCGGCAGTCGTCGTGGAAACAAGAAAAGTCAAGACAAGACGAATCAATCTATCAATCAAATGATAAATAGTTGACTTTTCTGTTTCAATTAAAGCTCGACATAACTCAGAAATGGTAGACAATTTCTGAAAACGGGGATGACGATGCACATCAAGCTTATAATGTTGCAATTGACTTCTCAAAATATGTATCTCTTGCTCCGTAAAGTCTTCACAATAAAACTTCTCAGCAAGCTTGCAAATATCATCAATATGAAAGTACTTAAAAGCATCTTTCGGGTCCAAAGCCGAACTAAGAGAAAGAGGTTCAATTGCCTCCTCAGAGAATCTACTCTTCAACTCCAGCAACTGGAAATCTATTACAGCATTGAAAATATCAACGCGATAATGATGCTCAACTGTAATACAATCATTCTGTTGGCAAGAACGGCGTGTACCAATCATATGACGAGAACTCATATCAGGAATATCAATGTCATGTTTTGTACAAAAAGAAATCACATCCTCAAGGAAGCTACCCCAACATGTTTCTCTCAACTCTTGAAGAAGTTCATTTGTACTTGAGACTAAACCCATGGCATTTAGAATGTCTTGTGACTTTACTTGCAAAGCTTTACATAGTATATTTGTGATTCCCATAGTCTTATGCAATAAATTCAAAATTTATGCAATAAATGAAACATGAAGACAAATTCAAAATTTCTCATAGCAACATAAGAACCCTTAGCTTCTCCACGCATAGTGTTACTAGACCCATTCTTCATGATGCTTTCAAGAACCGTGCAAGTCGCATCATACATCTCTATCAAGCTACAAACAGATTCATAGTGAGAGCTCCATCGAGTATCTTCAGCTCGTTGCAATGTGCGAACTTGATTAGCACCCTGTCCACTATCAAGCACACCACTTGCCAACAAATTATCGATTTCTATTTTTCGAGCTTTCTCCAACTCTTTCTTCCGCTTAGGCGTAACATGGAGATTAACAATGGATGCCAACTTCGAAAAGAATAACCAAACGTCTGGCACATCTTTAGAAGCCGCAACTAATGCAAGTTGTAGTCGATGCGCAAAACAATGCACATAATATGCATAAGGACACTCCTTAAGAAATAGTGCTTGTAATCCATTCCATTGACCACGCATATTACTAGCACCATCATAACCCTGGCCTCTCATATTTCCAATAAACAAATTCTTGTGAGCAAGAACATTGGAAATCTCTTCTTTCAAGGTTAACGCAGAAGTGTCTTCAACACCAACAATAGCAAAAAACCTTTCTCTAACAAAACCACCACGATCAACAAATCGTAGAATAATGGCCATTTGTTCTCTATGTGAATTATCTTGTGCTTCATCCACAAGGATACAAAACTTTGCATCACCAACATCTTCGCGTATTTTCTTTCTCACATTTTCGGCAAATATATGCAAAAGTGTTTTCTGAATACCATGTGAGGTATACTTGGCATTTCTTGGACAATCACCTACTATTTCGGCAACTCTCTTGTTCAACATTTTCGAAAACTCGAACATTGCAATGAAGTTTCCACAATTCTTTGATTTCTTCGATTCATCATGTCCTCTAAAAGGAAACCCTTGTAGTGCAAGCATCCGAATACATTGAATAACATTTTGGAGAAGCAACCGATTATTTGCACTTGTTTCTATAGAAAGTGTATTGAAAACAGTATCTATATGTCGAGAAGGATTCATTAGATTCTCACAATACATTGTCGCCGACCTATGTGGAGAACAAAGACCACCTTCATGTTTCAAAAAAGGACACTTCTTCCCATTGTTAACCTTCTTCCAATTATGAAACCCATCAATGGTAAATACCGGATGCTTCGGAGGATTTGTTTCAAAGAGAAAGCAATAAAAACAATATGCTCTATCCTTGTGGAGTGAATATTCTAGCCAAGGGAATAGTTTGTACCAATTAGCGTTGAACCGTCGACCTTGCTTTCCAAATATGGTCACCGGATAATCTTTTTCTTTCTCATGAGTAGGTCGACAAGGTCCCATTCTAAGATAAGCTACCCGAACTTCATCATGTTTGTTAAGCGGGTATTCATATATAGCAATGCGTTTACCCGGATCACATTCAAATGAAGAAGTGACATCAACTTCCATAGGTGCAACTTCTTGAGTTTTGAAAGAATGTTCAACTACGATTCTTTGGACTCGAGAAGAAGGTTCAACTCCTTCAATTTCAACAACTTGAACTTCGGTAGGACGTCGTTCATCCTCATCAAGTTTTGAAATATCAGGAATATATGTGGAAGTTTTGCCGCTTTCAGATTTATCATCTTTTTTCTTATAGAATGATAGAAGAGTTATTGATTTTTTGGGCGCTTGATGATGCGACATTATAACCTAAGATAGTAAATAATCATCAATATACAATACATAAGACCAGTTTTATTTTTATTTTTCCTAAGAATCTCTTGTATTGTGAAAACCTAATGCCTCACAAATCAACCCATGACGGACAAATAACACACCTGTGTAACAAATCAATCCCTCACAAATAACCCATAACAGGGACAAATAACATTCCAGAGAAGGCAAAGTATCATGCAACCAAGTATAAAACAACAACAACAATGATGATGATGGTAATCAGATACTCAGATGGTTTGCATTACCTTCACCTCCTATTTCCATCCATTGAAGATGTCTCTGTTTTCCAAAATTTGAAAGTTAATCAAGATAAAGGGGTATACAAATGGATCATTTAATTTTACACAAACCAAGGATGACGTATACAAAAGACATGGTGGATTGATGCTGGGAACTTGCGCTATATTACCAACAAAAGAAGTATCTACAAGTAGCTTTTAGGAACACAAAAATTCACAAAACAGAGACACTTCATCCAAATTGCCCAAAAGGGGACTACTACTAGTGGTCCTTAACCCATCATAAAAACAAATTTGGATGGACCATTCATGAATTAGGGCTAAGATGGGTCGGGTTGTAACCACAACAATATGTTATATTATTTGGTAGATTTGTAACCTATAGACCAAATTAACCAAATCTGTGAATAGATCCTATCAATGGGCACAGCCAATTCAGGCACCTGAGGCCAGCCCAATTGTTTGTTATAAACCAAAGATATCAAACACCCACTTCATTTATTGCTCAACTAAAATCAGATGCAGAAGAGTTTCAACACAACTACTTTCTGAGAACTTGGATATGGAACAAAAGAGTAAAAGGCTATGACCCGGTGGGCCAACTCAGCACAAAAAAAAAAAGAAAAAGAAAAAAAAGAAAACAAAAAGAAAAAAGAATCATGTTCCAACAATGAGCAGTTTCTCAAAATGTTTTTGGAGTTCTGTTAACTTTTATCTGAACTTGATTTAAATTCACCACCATGCTGATCTGCTTCCAAATGACCATAACCTCATGCCAATAAGATTCGACCCAAGCTGAAATTTATTATCATATATTTATGTAAATATAATATTATATTATATATAGTAATATTACCCTAATATATATTAATATTCTTATGTATATTGCATATAATATACAATAATGGTGCTGATTTGGATACATCCCTATCTCGATTATAATGGATGACCTCACTATTAATTCTCAGTTTCTCTAAATACTCAAAATATCATCATTCACTAGATAATAATACGTCTGCAGGCTGCAGCGAATCAATGGGATGCCAAGAATAAGAAAATCTTATTGCTAGGCTTATAAGTCCATCAATGGACTGAATGGAGCCATAATATAATAATATTGACTCCTCCCAGTGACAAGGCTCTGGCTCTCTAACCAGTAAGGCAGTAACCACCCACTCACAAACGAAATAGAAACAGTCAAACAGGAAAGAAAAAAAAAACCTCAGCACCCAAAACCCAAAAATCTAATCAAACATTCTCAATCCAATAGTAACTGATGAAAGAACAATAAAAAAAAATCTATCTCTCACCATTCAGTAGAATAAAAGCAGAGGGATCCCTCAAGTGGGTTTCAAATCCTGAAACATTGAAGCTCACCTGATCTCCTCAACTCCTGCAGTCGTCCAACACTCATCTTCTTCAACCTTCAGAGGGTGTGGACTGTGGAGCCCACTGCTGCAGAGTCAATCATGAGGAGGAGAAAACCCACAAGAAAAAACCCAACAAAACCCAACAAAAAGAAAAGAAAAGGGACAGAGACAACCTTTCCAGGCTCCAGCAGTGAGCAGACCAGTACCACCTTTTCCACTTTCTAGCAGTGAGCTGTGAGCAGACTAGCCCCTGAAGGTGAAGACGCCAAGACGGTGAAGCAATGAAGGCTGAAGCAGAAGAGGATGAGTTTATGAGAGGTAACAGAGAAAAGGGACAGAATAAAAAAACAGGGTTTTGACTGTTTTAAGAGTTGAGTTGTGGGCCTTGTGGCTTGTGAGACCGGGCCCAAAACTCAAAATCTACTTTTTTTTTTTTGGTTGAAAGCTTGGGTGGGCTGCAGCCACCCCAGGCCCCCTAGATCCGCCCCTGTCCATCAGTGTGTTGGCAAATATCATTTTAACGATAAAAGATATCTAATGGTTGTTTTTAAATCCTCGTTTTCATTTATTCACTAAGATTGCTTTGACGGTGGACTTAAGAAATTTTTCTTAGAATGTCGCAGCATAAAATTGAAAATAATGAATCTTATTTTTTCTTTTTTTGTAATTTTGCCTCTGATGCATGTAATAAGAGAAAAATGTTTAAAATCTCTAAAAATTCAATTCTCATCAAACATATAACTATTGGCTCAGTTCACTTTGTTTCACGATTATTCATAGTGCATAGGGCTTTTTAATCATGCACATGCTCATCTAAGCAATTTATGCTAGGGGTGTAACGGTTCGGTTAACCGGTCATTTTGAGAAAACCGTTAACCGAACCGTAACCACGGTTTTCTATCTTTTAAAACCGTAACCGTAACCGTATAAAAAAAAACCCGTAGAAAACCGAACCGCGGTTAACCGTATTATACGGTTCGGTTACGGTTAATAACTGTGGAAAAATCTAAGAAAGACAACAAAACAAAAACAACCAATCTAAGAATCGAAGTCAAAGGCTCAATTTGTAGAATTGAGTAATCCAGATAACATAGTTTAGAATAAATATTGTACTAGTCCTTTCACAAGACACACTAATGCCACTATTCCAACACCAATTACAACAGAGCAACCCATTTCTGTTTTCCAGCCTCACTAAACTATCTCCTGTTTTAGAAGCATCCCAACTGGAATTCCCTTCACCTAGAACAGGATCTGTTGGACTCATCCCAGTCAATTCCAGCCTCTACAACCATTACCCAACCTCCTTCATCGCTGCCACCCTAACACAATCCCCCAAACCTCCACTTGCACCACCACACCCAGGCACTCTCACTGTCGCCTTTCCAACCATGGTTGCTGCCTCTATCACTATCATAGCTACCACTAATCGCTGCCGCCACTTCCACGGCCACCCCAACTACCAGGAAAAGCTTCCTTACTAGGTGAGTTTTGGACCTTGGCACCAGAAAACTTGAATGGGCGTGGGGCGAGATTCATGAATGCTGAGATTTGAGGGACGGGAAAAACACAGAAAAGAAAGAGAGAGAGAGAGAGAGAGAGAGAGAGGCAGTATCCGTCGCCTTCTTCTACTTCTCTTCTTCTTCTTCTTCCTCAGTTCCTTATTTGGCTGCGAGAGAAAGAGAGGTTTTGCTGCGCCTGCCGCTGGGAGTCGAGACAGAGAGTGAGGCGAGAAAGAGGACTTAGGGCTTCGTTTGGCAAGGATAGGACCATACATACACATTTTAAGTTATAAACATATTACATTGATGCCCTTTAGATTTTTGTTATTAGTATAATGGTTCGGTTAACCGTGTTCCAGTTAACCGAACCGTATGTTACGGTTTGGTTCGGTTAATAACCGTGAGTCAAGATTAAAAATCGTAACCGTAACCGAAACGAACCGTGCAGTTTTTGAATTTCATTAACCGCAACCGTAACCGAACCGTGAAACACGGTTATTAACCGCGGTTTGGTTCGGTTCGGTTCGGTTAGACGGTTTTTCGGTTTTCTTTTACACCCCTAATTTATGCATAGTCTTGTGGGATCCACTTAGGTCCATGCAAATCGTGATAAGGTGGGATCAAAAGATTTAAATGTGAAACACCTATATACGGGGGATTTCAAGTGATCAAGTATTTTAATCCTTTGATATGTGACCCTCGTTTAACAGTCTCATAATGTATAAAAAAAAAAAAACCTCAATCAATACACATTAAGGAGGCTCAAAGGAAAAGATTTCAAGTAATGTGTATGCACCCAAGCTATTAGACTGAAAATTTCTCAATATCTACAAGTAGGCATCCTAAATGGATTTATTGACTCAGGAGACTTGGCCTAGGACACTTGCCCATGGCCCTCCAATGATGCGGCGTTCATACTTCTAACCCGGCTATAAAACGGTGGCAGCCTAACTCCGTAAGCACAAAAAAAACAGGGTAAAAAAGTAAAACAAGATGAACACGAATGTAAATGGGTAACTGGTCACCTGAGTACTGTGCTCGCGAGGGACACGGGAAGTACTGTCCCACCGGCACAGTTGAATTATGAGTGGAGATTAGATTGGGTCTGATCGGTTAGATACGATACCACGTGGCATACCCAAAGAAATGATTGCAAGGGATGGGATCCGAAACCATATTGTCCACGACATTTGCTTTTTATTGTACAATACATCATCACCAGCTTTTGTCTTTTAGTAGAGTCTCTTTAGTTAAAATTTTCAGATGCCTTATTTGCAGTGGCCCGGTAAGGACACGTTTTAGCGTACCCGTCTGGTGCACAGAAAACAAAGTTACTGCTATTTACGTGGGCGGCAGTGGGAATCCAAGAAAGGAATTTTTAGCTTTTATACAGACGGGCAGGGATATTTTTTTTTTGAGGTTTTGCTGGGAATTAGAATTCAAAAGGGATTTTTTTGGGGATCGATTTTCTGGCGCTGATGACCAAAGTCAAGATATTTTTTCAGAAATTACTCGTACTATATTATATTATGCAAAAAATATATATATTGAGTTTTTAATAAGATAGCTTTATGCGATATCATATAGCCTAGTTTGTGATGTTTCAATAAAATTTTATGATAGCACAAAAATGAGCAGAAAAAGTATTTTTTTTCACTATGAAAAAAGTATTTTTTTTACTTTCTATGAATTTTCTGCAAGAGGTGGTCACACAAACGCGCCCAAAACTAAATTGTTGTCGACATTGAATTAACTTTAATAGGTGAAGATTTAATGAAGCCCTTTTTGTATTTGGTAGGATCATTGAGCCTTGAAAACTTCTCATGTCTCATATTTTAAAATATATATATTATATTGCTAAATGTTAAGTAGAAAGATTTAATAAAATAAAGATAGATTTTAGGTTATAACCATAATCAAATAAATTAAATCCATTAAATATTACTGGCTACCTTAATTAAGGCTACAAAGTAAACAATCAAAATTAAAGCTATAAATAGGTAATCCAACTAAGCTCAGCCTCCAATAAAGCATTGGAAACTCAACCTCAGCTTGATTTTCCCTTTTCAAGACCAAGCTTGAATAAATGAGCCACTCCCAACATAAGCTTGAGCTCCTCTTGATAATTTTTCCTCCAAGACCATTGCGTATATATTATGTTTTAATACATTCATCATTCATGATCAAACTTGACATTACAAAATTACATATATATATATATAATATGAATAATGGGTCTATAAATAAATATAAAATAAAAAAATTTAAAAGTGCTAAGCCAAGCTCAAGTTCGCATCAAGCTTCACGGGCAAAACTACCTTGGCTCACATTGGTGGAACTCAAGTCCTAATTGAGTTAAACCAAGCTGAATTGGCTGCTCTAGTTGACATTGAGTCAAAAACAAAATCTTTGACGATTATTTATTTTATGGCCTTAAATGTTATTTAATTTTTTATAAGTAGATAAATACGCTTCTAATTAATAGGCCCCACCAAGGTCTAACATTAGTTTTGAATATGGTGTCTAGAAGAAGCCGTCGAATTGGACCATTGTCGGGACCTTCATCACTGCCTTAATTTCTTCTTTTAATTTTCTACAACATTGACAAATTGAGCAACGGTGGGCTCGTGTTTCTTACTTCTTGGTCCCACGTTTGAGCCACCGAACTTGATGACGACCATAAATGGTCTAATTGATAATTGCCATAAATAAGCAATCGATGATCGTATACTAACTCCTGCTAGAAGAGTATATATTATAGTTAGAGGGGCCAATAGAAAAGCTTCTGACCATGTTAATGGTTGCAGTCAAGTGCATAAAAAAAGGTATATTGCATCATCTATGGCTGATGAACAGACACAGGTTCGAAGCTTGCACACAATCGGGATTTTAGGTCTACTTCCAACTTATGGAGATGGCAATGAGTCAGGCTTGACAGTGACCCATCCTGACCAACTCCTAGTGGTTGCCAGGAGGAAGGGTGGGGGTGGAATTGATTTGTATATTTTAATGGCGGCCGCAGTGTCACGGCCCCGAACCCGATTAGAGATTAAATCGGATCCGGGGTGTGAATTTTAGGGCTAATTAAAAAAATATTGTCCTTAATGTCCAAGGATCAAAATTTACTGTGAGGATTGCGTAGTTGAGCATCATTAACAAATAATCAGCGGAACTTGTCCGGTAAACACTACATTAAACATGCAGGAACAACAAAGCAAATATGGATTTCATTTCATTGTATATATTCAAGTTTCAAAAGATAAAACATATAAAGTTTATAAACATCAGGAACACCCCAAAAACATAGGTCCTAGTACAAAAGATATACAATGCTAAGATAGACAAGTCCAAAAGATCTAAACCAAAAGATGAAATGAGGTGGCACGATAGAATATATCCTCGTGTAACGCGCACTAGTGCCGAGAGTGATGACACTAAACTACGTCATCGGCACCCCACTCTCGTACCTCGTCCTCCTCCCTCGGTTGAGGATCCTCTGGGATTGTCTCGGTATCCGAGTCGGTGTAATAGTAAAAGGTATCATCTGCACATCATGAAATAAAGGATGAACAACATGTTGGCAAGAAGATAAGCAATAAACATTATTCATAATATGATCCAAATGAGAATAAAGACAAGTACATGATTAGAAGATAATAAGGTACAAGCTATGCATAACGCATGAGTAATACGAGAGTCAAGTAACAATGTAAGTCCTAGCAAGATAACCAAGAATAACCATCTACGAAATGCAATATCAAGCAAGAGGAGACTCCGTCGATGTCCTAGCCATCTCACGGGGGTATAAGTGACGTCCAAGCCAACTACGAATACCCAAAGTCCGGCTCTAGGGGGATCCTAGCTCTTGGTTCTAGGAATAGTCGTACGGTTCAAGCCCGCTCCTAGCTATTTGCGCCATGGACGCCATCCAAAGTCGACTACCCACCCTAGTGTCTGGTATCTAGCCCACTTTATAATCCTTAGTCTACATCTGGTCATGAATGCAAGATGATGATGATGATGATGATGGTTTGTATAGGACACAAGTCTCAAGACAAATACATGTGGATAGGTTTCGAAGTACAAGATAACAAACCAACCGCCACTCCAAGTCAAGCCAATATACAAGTTAAGTTTCAAGTCCCATGAGTAGTCCTCTTTCAATTCTATCAATACGTGTTTATCAATACAAGACAAGATACCTAAAGATACACTCTAAGTTCAATTACATCCTAATTTTACAAGTTAAGTTACAAGTTATACAAGTATAAAGATAGAGTGTACAATGTACAACAAGCTACGGATACAAGATTCGCGAGTCAATAGTGAAGAACAATTCAATCTAGGTCAAGAGTTGTCACCATGTACCGAACATATACCCAACGGAGTATGTATAGAGGATGAGTCAATGGTGTCCTAGTTCGGCGGGCCCATGGTGTACGGAAGTTGTTGGGCACCAATTAACTCATTTTTACACGCATTCGGCCAAGTTACGTTGATATACGAAAAATCCTGGACAACCAACGAAGCACACCAAGCCAACCGTGCTCCATTTTCATTTTCCCCAATTGATCATGCAAAGGTAGGGTCAATGGGTTCCAACCTAGGGTCCAAACTAGGTTTAGAACCCCTTTCCAAAAGTAAAAAAGGTTTGGTACATTGATCCAATACCCACTTCCTTTCCCGATCCTTGATCGTTAAGATAAGTATATCATTGAATTATATGTCTCAAGAGCTTTCCAACGGTATATAGAACTCAAAATTCCGATGAATGCGTCAAAAGTTATGGCTTCCGGAAGATGGTTATCCTAAGCCCGGAGCAGTTCGCTCGAGCGAACAGGTCACAGAACCTCTTTGACTCTAGCGGACGAAGGTCCACTCGAGCCAATCTTCCTAGAGGCTCCTTGGCTTGAGCGAACTAAAAGTTGGCTCGAGCAACTAAGGCCGCATATGGCATGGTTTCAACATTTTTTTTATTTTTTATTTTTGCTGGAAAAGGAACATTTCGTCAAAGAGGGAGGGATTTGATTACAAAAAGATGCAGCATTAGACTTTTTTACCTCAGATAGACCATCCCGAGTCCAAAGAACATGGCATGGTTTCAACATTGTCCATGCAAGTTTGGTCTCCACCGTTCCATGACCAAGACTGTTGTTTTGGAATTTGCTTTGGGAATTCTTAGGGCATGTTTGTGTAACACTTTTCCGCGGAAAAGTTTACAGTTTTCCGCGGAAAACCCATTTTTCCGGCGTTTGGTGCGGAACAATTCCGCGGAAATGTTTTCCTGCCTCGTCAGCATTTTCCTTGATAATTGTGGAAATGGGTTTCCCATGGGGGGTATGGGAAATGGTTTTCCTCGGAAAACTTCTCCATCTTTTCCTCACTTTTGTCCATTTCAACCCAAAAACCCTATAACTCTTTCATTTTTTATTTCTTTATATAAATTATTATTTAATGTTAAATAAATAATATACATGTTATGTTATTTTCTTCAAAAAATTATATCACCAAATAAGAAATTTTGATTTTCTATAAGGAATCCACAGCCGCACCAAACAACATCTGCACCAATTCAATGAGGAAACTCTTTTTGCACCAAACATGAATTTCTAAATTCTACGGAAATCCTTTTCCGAGGTTTTTATTTCTATGGAATTTGCTGACGTGGCAATTTCCTCTTTCCGCGGAAAGGGTGTGTACACAAACGTGCCCTTAGGTCCGATCTTCTGCCTCTCCTCCTGTCCACTTTCCCATGTCAAGTGTACTTGGCTTTTAGTGGATGATTAAGGCCAAGTAGAAAAAGGCAGTTTGTTGAAGATGTCAAGTGTACTTGGCTTTTAGTGGATGATTAAGGCCAAGTAGAAAAGGCAGAGAGCATTTGTGAGATAATGAAGTCAGATTCAAAGACCATTGGATTTCTGGACAATGATGATGAATGAAGTAGAGAAAGCCATTGAAGGGGGAGCGGGTGTTGTGATCTATGGACCACCACAAACTCCACATTGGTATGATATTGTCCACTTTGGGCCTAAGCCCTCATGGATTTGCTCTTGGACTCTATCCAAAAGGCCACATACCAATGGAGTACTTAGTCCTACTTATATGCCCATGATATTTCCCATTTCTAGCCGATGTAGGACTTTGGTTGCACATCCCCAACAGCGGGTGTTGGAGATGGTGAGCAACGTCCTGTGGCGATATGATGAAGAAGATGTTTATGTGAGAGAGAGAGAGAGAGAGGAGTGGCGAAGATTTCTGAAAGGGAAGAAGACCGACGATTATAATAAAAGAGAGAGGAGAGAAGGTATGTATCCTATGGATGAAGGTATCTTCCATGATTCGCCCGAACCACAGAAAACATATGCAACCTAGAAAAATGGCGAGGAGAGGAGTTAATTTCTTCATTGGAAACGGTGGGTTTTCCATGCTTTCTAGGAAACTTCTGCAGCAGAAGTGAATGAGGAGTTTAGTAACGGCAGAGACAAAAGGAGTTACGGTCTTGAACAAACATAGGAGAGGATCCTTTAAGACAATGGTCAAAAATCATTTGATAGTCAAAATAGAGAGGCTGATTTCTCAATTGAATCCAATTGGAAACAGTCCCTTTAATATATAAGAATATGTAAATGATGCACATGTGTAATAATTGCACATTATATTTATTTACTCTCGTTTACACATGTGAAAATGATGTGTAAATTAGGCTATTTCAACATCTCTTTTTTACACATATGAGGAGGTAAAAATGATTACATATATAATTGTACCTAATGGTCGTGCAGTTTGTAATGCTTGGACGGGTTGTGGCTTCAAACTCCTTTATTGTTTATTTTATACTTTTGTGGCCCCGAAATTCCTAATCTGAGCTGCCTGTCTTCTTTTTATTGATCTAATAAACCCTAGATCCTTTAATTTCATATATTAAATATTATTTATAGATTTTGAGGAATTTGTGAAAATATCGAAATAATATCATGTGGGCCCCAATACATGATTTGAACCGTTCAATATTCTATATTAGTGAAAGCATCAATACTTTTGTTTCATATCTTAAATCTTCACGCATTTTGAGAAACTTGTGAAAAAGATTCAAACACATCTAAAACTGTTGATGTACATGTTTACTCATGTGAAAACGAATGATTTACACAGACGTGATAAATATATTTCATATATTTAATATTTTTATATGTTACATTTACATAAGTAAAATTTATTTTCCTACCTCATGCATAGAAGGAAAATGACCCCTAAATTTTCAATTTCATGCAAGCAAACAAGCCATTAATAAATACAACATATGACTTCTCTATAGCCACGCTGCACTCATATCGCTTATTAGAAGCTTCAATTCTTCTTCAATTGATTGTAGTGCACTACATTACGTGTCTATTAGACATCTAAATCCTAAAAAAGAATGCCCCCCTCATTATCTCGTATGTCTCCAAATTACTCAAGTAGGTGTTTATCCCATATTAAAATTGAGCATATGATAATTAATGCTACCAATAAAATCTTTTGAAAGAATTCGATTATTGTGTTTCTTTCTACCTTTAGTTTAATAATATTTGGGATAATGGTGGCAATGGGATGCCGGGGATCGGATTCAAGTTGGGCTGAGCATTGTGGGTAACAACTAACGCATGTAGACAGCCCTGGCCAGAGGTCAATCCGATCCCAACCTGAAAGACAAAAGGCTCACATCAAACAGTCATAAATAGGAGGGGTATGGGTGGGTTGGTAGGTCATAATTCAATTAGGTTGGAGGAAATAGAGCAGGGTTGGAAGGTAGCGAAAATAGAGTTAGCACAAACTCAACTCATTTATTAATTAGGTTGGAAAACATGAATTCAAATCCAAAAATAAAATAAAAAAGGGTCAATGACCTAGGTTTAGGTTGGGTTAGAAATTGCTGCTGATCATGGACAATAACCAACTTAATAGGAGGGATGAACATTTAAATAGATGGGCCTGCAGGCAACTTGGATCCTTGAACCCATGTGAGATGGTGGCAACCATATTTATGTATAGTGTATGCATTCCAACTGGGGTGGATTGTACAAGAAGAAAATGGATTGAAATGGTAGTCAGAGGAAGCCCCTCATTTGGCTTAGCATGGTATTTATTAAGCAAGAGTTTAAACTCGTTGAAACAGGGTTATACCTCTAAAAATACATAAGGGTTATGGTCACAGAGGTAATAATATTTTGTATTTAACCCAAAACTTAAAATTCATTCAAACTTCTTTCTCAACACCTTGCTATTCTATTTTTTTCTATTGTTTTAATTTCTGTTATTAAAAAGACGGAAAATAGCCAATTTCGGCATAATCCACTACATTGTACGTTCAAGTGAGCTTTAACCCTCTTTTTATTTATTTATTTATTTTTTTTTTGGGGGGGGGGGGGGGGGGGGGTGGGCTGTAAAAAATGGGGGGAAAATAATTTTGGAAGGTGTTTGGGAAGGGGGGAGGGAAAATGGGGGAGGGGGAAATGGAGGGAAAAATGAGTTGTTTTCCCTCAAAAATTTCACCCCCCAAAACAGGGGGAAAAGAGGGAAAAGTGATGGAAATTACCAAACAGCCCCTTTACTCTAATTGAATTTTTTTCAAAAGTAAGGATAAAATGGTCTTTGTCTCTGTACCTCACAAACAAACAAAATTATATTTTTTCACTTTTCTTCCCCCTACTTTTTTACTTTCCAAATAAGAGGAGGGAAAATTAATTTTTCCTCCCCTCCCTTTCCTTTTCCCTCCCCCTCAAATTTTCCTTCCTCTCCCCTCACCTCCTCCGTTCCCAAACGAAGGGTAAATTATGATGATATTATAATATCGTTTTCGTCTATCTCCCCCTCCCCTTTTGAAGAACAAACTTCTTCATATTTTTTGGTGTCGCCTTTCTTTTAATTATTATTTATTCAATTATTTTAAAA
Source organism: Cinnamomum chago (assembly GCA_038049695.1). NCBI lineage: Eukaryota > Viridiplantae > Streptophyta > Magnoliopsida > Laurales > Lauraceae > Cinnamomum > Cinnamomum chago. The sequence continues at coordinate 61,165,408 of CP142459.1, read as the reverse complement.
TACCTAAAATCTAACTAGAGGATTTTATCCGAAAAAGCACTTAATGTGTCCATTGGACCAAATCAGACAAATTATCTAAACATGCACTGAATAAGGCAATTCGCTCCAAAATCTATTTTTTTACCACCTTTTTCAATGGTCGATATCGACCTCCACGTGTTGAGGGTCAATATCGACCCAGAGTAGGCAGAAAGAATCAATTTTTCACGTCTCCTTCATTCTTCCTCTCTTCCACAAATCCAATCCATTGAAAGAAAAAACAATTTTTGGAGCCTATTGGGATTTGTGCTACTCTAAAATGAGGATGAAGAGAAATGATGGTCATCAACATTCGACACTACCAAGAGTAAATTGTAAATTATCAACCAACATAGCACGAAAAAGTCTCATATCTCATGTCCAAATAATCCAATCACATATCTCCGAAGGCCCCAAAAACTGTTTGTGACACATAGGTTCTTGGCTTGAGAGTTCATTTGAGGAGGCCGTTTAGGGTCTCTCTTCATCCAACCTTCAAGCAATCTTCAAACGTTCTCTTTATTAGGGTAGGAACCAGTAAAAGCTTTGGAATTTGAAAGAGGGTTGTTTGGACTTTTCCAAAGTTAGAGCATCACATAGTTCTTGCCTTGCCAAGTGTATATCGATTTGGAGCCTTCTGTCCCACGATCCTTTAGAGATTTGCTGAAAACCTGAGAACCCATCATTCAAGTTGCCATCAAGACCCGTTTGAAGTTTTTTTAGCTTCTTCAGAGGGGTATTCAAGTAGTTCTTGATATCATTGTCCGTTCTCTGAGGGAGGTACGAAGCTATAGCATCCCATCTGCATCAAATCAAACTAGCATTGTATTAGGAACTAAAGCTTTCAATCTAACTGCATAAAACATGATCATAAACCCATAACACATCATACAAAGAGTAACTCACAACATGTCACTTAGTTTGGGCTTGATCTAAGAAAATGAGAGCTGTTTTTTCGACATTGAATTAGGTTTGGTGAAGAGATGAAGAAGGATGAAGATGAGAAAAATTACTATTTTTCGTTTGTGTGGGGTTGATATCGACCCTCAACACTTAAAGTGAAGGTAGATATCGACCATAAAAAAAGTGGTAAAAAAAAGAAGTTTTGGGGCGAATTGTCCTATTTGGTGCATGTTTAGATAATTTGTCTGATTCGGTCCAATGACCACATTAAGTGTTTTTCCGGATAAAATCCTCATCTAACTATTAAAAAAATTATTTTATTCAATATTAAACAAAAACCTCTAGTGAGCTCCAGTGGTCACAATAAAGTAAGCACTCCATGTCTAAATAACTAATGGGGCTCGACTGATAATCAATCCAAGTGGATCACAAAATAGAGAATGGTCGTCAGCTCCAAGTGTAGAGCTTCGATTGTAGTAATAAACTGGTGAGACCGGGTCGATCCACAGGGAGCAATGTAAATTAAGGTTCCTTCTCAACTTATACCTGTCCTAAATTAAAAATCTAGATCTAGCCTAAAAAACTAGAAAATTACAGCCATCATTCCTACTTTCCAAAAATTAAATTAATTACAATCCAATGAAAAGAAAGCTTCCTAAATCTAAAAATCCTAAAATAAAAACTAAAATTGCTACAAAAGAACACACAAGTTAGAACATCAAGAATAAAAAGTAGTAAAAATAAAACTAAGAAACTAAAATATAAACAAAAGAAACCTAAATTAAAAAGTTAGTAATGCAATGTATGCCATGAGATGCTGCAAATTCTAAGTATGAAAAACTAGTATGTAGGGCTGTTTTTATACATGATTTCTCCTAATCTAATGCAACCTAAAACTGAGTTTAATGGTTGGTTTTTGAACTACAATGATGCATGAATCAAATAAAAAAATGGAAGTGAAAAATGATTTAAAACGAATGAGATATGAGTGTATGAACATGACCTAAAAAAAAAAAAAAAAACTGTGCAGAAATTCTGCACACAGGTGGGTCCGACCAGCCATGTTTGAGCCACTGGTTCACCATCTTTCCAAAATTATTTTTCTTTGAAATTCTGGGGTCTGAAAATTCACTGATCAAACTTTAATTTCCCCAAGTTTCATCGAAAAATAATGTGTTTAGATCAGGTTTCTAATCGCAAACTTTTTACAAAAAATCTATCCAGGAATTCCTGCATCAATGTGCTGAATTGTGCACTTTAATTGGGATCCGAATTTCCAAAAATTATTTGGCCAAGATTATTGACTCAAACCTCTGATTTTTCTTGCTTATTCAATGTAAAACTCCAATTCCAGCAACTTAAACATATCTAAACTCCACAAATATGAATATGCATGCAATGCTAATTAATTCCAACCATAAACTATGCACAAAATAAATGTAAAATTGAATCGATCATAAAAATAAAGACAATAAACAAAAGTTCAAGAATTTAAATGTGTGGTGAAAACAAGAAAAGTAAATGTGTGGTTTTAACAAAAATTTTAATGTGTGGAAGAACATAAATTAAAATGTGTGGAAGTGTATTCTCCTCTTTCAAAATTCTTTTCTAAGCGGGGTCATAATTTGAATCATGCTCTTAGGGCCTTTGGGTCGTCAATCCAAACACCGACAAGAAAAGAAATATAAAACAAGCACCAATCCCCCAAGGACAAGAAAGAAAAATTGAAAGAGTAAGAAATAATTTTACTAATATGCAAAGTCTTACATAAGATAAAAAAAAAATAAACAATGACAATTACATACTAGGATGAGAAGCCTCTTCTAGATGAAAAACCCAAGGGTGTAGTGTGATTTCCGGCCAAATCTCCTTGAGGACTTAATTGGAGAGAAAGAGAGAGGAAGAAGATGGAGTATAGTAGTAATTCTAGAAAGAGTTGGTCTATCTTCCCATGAGAGGAGAGAGATGCTTATGCCTTCAATTTATAGATTTTTTTTCTCTTTCTTTCCTTCTTTGTTCTAAGTTTGTAGCATGCAATCTTCTTTGTATGGCAAGTCCCTTCCTTGGCCAACAAGTCTTCAAAGAAACGGCAAGGTGAGTGAGAGATTTTTGGTGCTTTCCATGTGCAAAAATTGCAATCCCGATTAGAAATTATAACACCAACTTCCAGAGGCCATATCTTTCTCGTTTTAGCTCCGATTGACACAGTCTTTGGTTCTAAAGATATCTACTCGAAAAGAGCTTTCCAACGGTGTATAGATTGCACAAATCCAACGGCAAGAGTTAGAGTTATGGCCAATTTAATATTGCTGCATCTGAAAAATCCGAAAATAATTGTGCACATATGGAATGATAGTTGTGCAATGGCATGTGTGGGACTCATGTGGACGTCTAAAGGGATCTTGGGATATTTCTTTTCTTGTTTCTTGACTCCCCTTCCATCTTTGATTTGCTTCCAAGCTTCTTTGATTGATTAGTCAACTCTTTTAGCACGCCTTCCTTTCCTGGATTTCTTTCTTGATTTTTGAGTTTTCAAACTTAGTAAGAATTAGATCTTACCAAATTTGAAGTTTCCTTTCTTGATTTTGAAATTACAAATCTAGTTTTCCATTGTTGACTTTTCAAATTCTCCAAAAATATCAAGATATGTGGGTCCACCATGTAATATGTCCTTCTATTGATCTCTCTCAAATCTCACCAATGTGGGTCCCATTCTTGATTTCTCCTACACAAATTAAAACAAATGGATTCAAGAATAATTTTATGTAAGGAATTAAAATGGACAATGCATGGGACCCTACTTGATGCCCCGAAAATAATTGACTTTCCAAAAATAAATCTCCAAAAATGGCAGGTTTCATGAATTTATGCAAAAAGTGTGATTTTTTAGCAAATTATGCATGAATGCACTACAATGGACCCTAAATGCATAAAAACATGATTTGTCACTAAATAAAGCTCTTTAATATCAATAAACCCTTAAAATGATCCAAAATGTGAATGAAAATGTGCACTTTTCAGGACTCATCAGAGATCCCTCTTAATAGTCACCTATCCCGACTTTGACATCCATCCGACAGGACTTGGATTGTTAGATTGACAATGTAGGGATTTTGGATGGTAAAAACTTACCAATCGCAATATTTTCATGACAAACGGTCTATCAATCAATCAATCAAGCAATATTTTTTGGAGATCTCAAGGCAAACGGTCTATCAATCAATCATGCATGTAAAATTTCCAGTCAACCCAACTTCGACTCGCAATATTTTCGCCATTAAAACCCATAGAAACAGGCTTGGAAGCGTGCAGGAACAGACACTCCGGTAATGTTTGGATCGTATTAAGTTTGGGTCTTAATGTCTTGTGTCTTAAGCGCTAAGATAAAAAAACTAAATAAGATTGTTTGGTACGCAATAACAACATGTCTTAAGCGTTAAGGAGACTTGTTATTTAAGACGAGATTTATCTTAATTCTAGGAGCTCGAAATCCAGCTCCCAAAATTAAAACCCCAACATCTTAAGTGGTAAGACAGTTCAGGACTTTAAAATAATTTTAAAATTTTCGTAATAACCCTCACCAATATCAATGATTCGAGCCATAATCTCTCTATCTCTTTCGTTGCTCCTGCGTCTAAAACGAAGCTCTTCCCTATGCGACAAGCAACATCGATCTCCTTCTTCTTGTCTTGGATCCAAAAGCCAAAGGTAAACTCTTTCCTCATCTTCCTTCCCTTCCCCCTCTCTTTTCTTGGTCTTGATTAGGTTTTTGCCTTTGTTTTAAGCACTTTAAGTAATTCATAAACCCTAGTATTGGTAGCTAGAAATATATGCTCACGGCACATCAGAAAAATTTCCTAGCTACTGTACTTTCAAGTTGTAAATTAAATGCGTTCCTAGTTTTGAACCATTGACGGCCATTTCTCTTCTTCTTTTTCTTCACTTTCCAAAGTAAACTCTCTGTGCTTGTTTGACACCATTTCAACCTTTTGAGGCCATTTGTAATGAAGTCGGTATAATTTGAGACTCAAAGAAATCGTTTCCTCTCAATCAAGCATCAAAGACTAGACAAGTTGGTATAATTTGAGACTCAAAGAGTCATTTTTGTGCAATTGCTGCTGTTAACTTGTTTTATGAGAGAGAGAGAGAGAGAGAGAGAGAGAGAGAGAGAGAGAGAGAGAGAGAGAGATGTGTTGTGGTTGAAGGTGTTCTGAATGAGTAGAAATTAGTATTGGAGAACAAGGATGAGGAGGAAATGTTAGGAAATCAATATTATCTAGTCATACAACCAGTAGTAGAATTACATTATTAAAGCCTACAACTAAACGGTGTGAGCTGATGGTTAGTTTTTTATTTTTATTTTTATTAATAGGTTTTTTTCTATTAATTAGTTTTCTCTTTCTGACTAGTCGAATTGTGCATTTGTGCTCTACTTTATTTATTTTTTTGGAAAGAGAAGGAAGACTCTTATAGGGAGGAGAGTGAAGTTTCAGATTGAAACTTGTTTTATTGATAGAAATACTACATTTGTAATGTTAATAGATATGCATCACTAAAAGTGAGCTAGTAGGCAGAGAGAACTAAAATAAAATTAGATCGATCAGTTCTTGGATGGCTTATTTTAAATAAAAACAGGAATTTCCACAGGTGATATGAACTATAATTACTGTCAATATAACAATGCTATGATACACTTGTCCATGGCAATGAGCAGTCATAATTAGGCTTTACTATTTTGTTTACAAAGAATTTAGACATAATTAGGCTTTACTATTTTGTTTACAAAGAATTTAGACTGATGACTACATCATCGAGGATTGATGCATTGCGAGCTTAAGATTTGAGCAAATAAATTTTATTGTTATTGAATGTTACAGAATGTCAGAAAAAGCGAGGAGTAAGGATCAAAAGAGAGAAAAGGCTCCTAGAGCTATATGGTCTGATACCATGAAAAAGGTGCTTGTGGACTCATGTGTTGAGCAGGTGGATCTCAGTGGCAAACCAGGAACTAATTTTCGAAATTCAGTTTGGAATGAAATACTAAAGAGATTTATAACTAAGACGAGGCTTCCTTATAACCAAAAGCAACTGAGGAATGGCTTTAACCAAATGAAAAAGTTATACACTGTGTATCTTGAATTATGCAGCCAGACTGGCATTGGGATCATTGAAGAGACTCACACTGTAACAATGGATAACGAACGATGGGATGATTACATAAAGGTAATATATAATTTTTAATATAAATATATCACTTAAATCCTTCTCCATACTTACGTATTTTATATTAATATGGTAGAAACACCCGGATACAAAAATATTCAGAACAAAACCGTTGCCTTTTCCTAAAGAAATGAAAAAGCTATTTGGCGATTCTTCTGTTACAAGTGATGATAAATGGTCTCCATTTACTGAAGAACTGCCAAGTGGGTTAGAAGATAATCAAGTAGAATCAACAGTTGATTTAACGATTGATGATGACGAGTCGAAAGGTAGTGCTATCGATGAGACCGTTGAGGTGAAGAGTGAAAGCATCATCGAACGGGCTAGGTCCAAAGTAAAAGGAAAGGTCTTAAAAGGCAGAAGGAGCTCGACTTCCTCTAGTTTTGACCCTTAAATTGATTGTATGATGGAATTGATCGAAGAAGAGAGTAGAAATAAAAAAGCAAGGCAACAAGAAGCTATCAATGAAGAAAAACCAACTCTTGAAGAATGCATCGAAGTCCTTCAAGCGATGGATGGAATGAGTACTTCAAACCCATTATATATAGTGGCTTTTAATGAGTTTGAGAAAAAGTATAATCATCAAGTGTGGATGATGTTGGATGATGATGTGGCAAGGAATGGACGACTAGAAATGAAGTCTAGAATGGGAAGTTATTGGTCAAAAGATGTGTGAAGTTTAATAATTTCTATATTTATGTTTTTTTTATATTGTTGGTACTTTGAAACTTTTTTCTAAATTTAGGTGTGGATTATGTGTTAAATTTCTATGTTTTAATTTGTTTAGTATTTTATATGTTGGGAATTATGAACCATTATATGATGAATTTGTATGTTTTAATTTTTAGTATTTTTTTAATGAACATTTTGGATTTATGCTTATATTTTAACAGGTGTAATCTAATATCTCGTTTATACTGACTTATCAAGATTGCATGTATAATCTTGATGATATGCTGACAAAGAAGAATAATGAGACAACCTTGTAGGACTTCCATACTCTCAAGCTATGAATGAGTTGTCTCAATAATCAATGGAAACCCCCGCTTATGCCCAAAGCTCTTTCGGATGGAGTCACATGTGTTTATTTGTTTATGCTATGTTTTTAGAGAAAAAAAGTTATCTCAAGGATACAATAAACATTAGCGTTGAAGAGATGATAGCCATTTTTATTATTATAGTGGGCCAAAATCATAGGAATTAGATACTTCAAGACAGGTTCCAACATTCAGGCGAAACATTAGTCGTCATTTCCATAAAGTTCTTAAGGGGATGTTATTACTTTCAATGTAAATGATTAAACCTCTAGACATGACAAAAGTTCCAGCCCATATTGAGAACAATCATCAATTTCAACATTTTAAGGGTTGTGTTGGTGCTATTGATGGAACTTTAGTGCATGCAGTTTTACCTGTCGGTGATCAAAACCGATACAGAGGAAGGAAGGGAAATTGCAAGTAAAATGTTGTGGCAGCTTGTGACTTCAATATGCCTTTTACATATGTCATTGCCGGATGGGAAGGTACTGCACATGATTCACGGATCTTGATTGATGCATTGACTGATCCTCGCCTTAACTTTCCACACCCACCTACTGGAAAGTATTATTTGGTGGATGTTGGGTTCTCCAACATGTGTGGTTTCCTTACTCTATACCGTCAATGTACGCACTTGTTACCAGATTTTAATGCTAGGCGACCACGTACGAAGGATGAGCTATTTAACTATAGGCATTCTCAATTAAGAAACATGATAGAGCGTTCTTTTGGAGTACTCAAAGCACGTTTCCCCCTTTTGAAGAGGATACCAAATGGTTTCAAATTTGGTGTGCAAACAAGAATAGTTGTGGCTGCTATGACCATTCACAACTTTATAAAGCAGAACAAATAGCGGACAATCTATTCGAAGAGTATGGGTCATATGATACACACATTGAAGAAGTGGAAGATTTTGCACATCCTCATGACAATTTGGTTAACCAACATATTTTGGCTGAGATGGGAAGCTATAGAAATATGATTGCAGATCTATTATCCTTAGGGCACAGTAGCATTTTTTATTTTTTATTTTAATTCATTTACATTTTCATTTTCAATTTTTTTTTGAAGTTGTTTTTTTAAAAAAAAATTTGATTCTGACTATTGAATTTGAATATGTTTCTAAAAATATGCAGCAATTATGTCTAAAATTGCCCCCTTATGCTCTTGTGATGGGGTCCAATGAAGAGATTCAGGGCAAATACTGTAAAAAATCGTGATAAATGATTTTACAAATATCAAAATTTTGAGGTAAATTTCATACGAATTCTTTAATGATTAATATTATTCTAAACTACTTGTTTTTAATTTTGGCAAAACCATAAAATGAGCATTTAAATGGGACAATGAGACTAATGAGTAAAAGCTTTTGTTTGTATACTCCAAAATTTTCAAGTTAAAGGGAATCACCGCTAAGTGCAAATAATTCTAGATGTGGACTCAAAAGTGTTTTTGTGGTTTTGGTTGTTTTTTTATTTATCATTTTGGTGGTCGTTATAGTGATATGTCTTTTAGTCATTTTATAAGCAAACTATTATTAAAGTTTATATAATAATGTTGGTGATTATGAAATGGAATATGCATTGTGATAGTTAGAACATGATTTTTTTTAATTAAAAAAACGAGCATAGAGTGTACCGGGCATTGTCTGAGTTTAAAAAGAAACAAATTTGAAGTGTCACGTATGTTTTTCAGGTTTAAAATCATTTTTTTAAAAAATGACAGAAATTACCCTTAACTGAAGACATAGATAAGATACATTACCAAACAGTCTTATTTAATTTAAATTTTATAGTGTTCGGGTGTTGCCAAACAATCTTATTACAGAACCGTTACTAAGATCTTAAACTCGCGTATCTTTTCCGGAAAGATATTTATCAGACAGATTAAGACAAAAAAAAAAAAAAAGAAAAAGACGATCCAAGCAATCCATTGACTATACAGTAGAAAATCTCAACTTTTAACTCCTTACTCACCAGTCCGCCAATTGACTGTATCATCATCACAACCTCTCTGCAACAAAGAAGAACCCACCCTCAATCATCAATCACTACCGTTGATTTCGATTCCAAAACAAAAACCACATAACTAATCTGCAACTGCAACTGCAACTGTAACTCACTCTATAAGCTAATGGCAGGAAAGCTGGAGTGCGTGGTGGTGGCCGTAGACGGAAGCGAAGAGAGCATGAACGCCCTCAAATGGGCTCTCAACAATCTCAAGCTCCGACCCCAAGAACCCGGATCCGAACCCGGATCATTCTTAATCCTCCACGTCCAATCCCCACCGTCCATCCTCGTTGGCCTCAATCCCGGCTCCATTCCATTCGGCGGTCCCAGTAAGAATCCCAAAGTTTCTCTCTTTCTTTCTTTCGATTTCTCGATTTTTTTCGTTCAAGATCAGAATCTGAGTTTCTGTTTCGTCTGGCAACGAATTGATTGAAAAAACACAAAAAAAAAAGCTAATGTTGAGGTGCCGGCTTTTACCGCTGCGATCGAGGCCCACCAGAAGCGGATCTCTGATGCGATCTTGGATCACGCGCTTCAGATCTGCGCGGAGAAGAAGGTGAGTGTTGATGATGGCCGTTGATGGTTTTTTTTTTTTTTTTTTTTTTTTTGGTTTTTACTTGGTGTTGATGGATTAGGGTTTGCAGGTGAATGTGAAGACGAAGGTGGTTGTGGGAGAGCCAAAGGAGGTGATCTGTGATGTTACAGAGAAGTTGCAAGCGGATCTTCTTGTAATGGGGTGTCATGATTTTGGTGCGATTAAAAGGTAGTTTGATTCATTCGTCTTGATTCTGTGTCTCTGTTTCAGCTTTAGTATGTTCTTGGTTTCTTGATTTGTTCATCTTTTGCAATCGGTCTTTGGGATAATCGAGTTTGTTATGAACTATACTTAAAAAAACTGTCACTGCATTAAGTGGAAAAATTTAAGTGTCTTTACAAAAGAACGTGCCAAAGAAAGAAAAAAAGAAGGAGGAAAAAAAAGGATGTGTTCAAAATTCAAATTAAGTATGCAAAGAAAGATGATCACCATAAAAAAAAAGGCATGGGTATCCAAGTATTTGAAATAGAAGTAAAGGCAACTAGAGCATTGTTTTGAAAATTTAAATCATATCACAAATCATTTTTAAGGAGTTGAATTGAATAGTAGGGTGTTTTTTGTTGTCTTATAAAAAATTAAAAATATACTAAAACTTATAGAAAGAAAAAGAAAAAAAGAAGCAATTTGTAGACAATTAATTTCCCATCCATAGTAGCATCAATACAGTGACAAATAAGACTTTGATACGATCATATGAAGAATGTCATTGGCATATATTACTACGGAAATGCTCGTATGAGAATAACTCTTACACTCCTGTGAGGGTAAGGGGGAAACCCGTTGGATCCATGTCCAATGCCAATAGCCAAAATATGAGAACCCATTGGATCCATATCCAATGCCAATAGCCAAAATATGAGCCCTCATATTTTGGCTATTGGCATTGGATATGGATCTAATGGGTTCCCCCCTTACTCTCACAGGAGTGTGAGAGTTACTCTCATGGGAGCATTTCCCATACTACTATAGCATAATGCAATGCTGCATAAATGAGATATCTATGTGAATGTAAGTATGTTTATGGATTGCTTGTTTGCTATCATTTACACATGTAAATGATTCACATACATAATGGTTATGCATCATTATGTTTGTTTGTGTTGATTTATTCATGAGATGCGTAAATTAGGTGTGAAAATCACGTGAAAATGGGCCGATTTGATCTTGAGACCAAAATTTACTCACCTCGTACTAGGGGCGGACACACACTATAGGTAGTGGGTGCGGCCGCTCTAGGTAAAATTTTGAGTTCCCTTGAAGGGCCTTGGGTCACATGAGCCACGCACCGGTTGGTGCCCAATCCTGCACCACCCAATGTCTTGGGTAACTCCATTTCAATATCGAAAATTCCTCCTAATTATATTCAAACCCCATTCTCAAATCAACAAATGTCTCCATACCAAAACGGCAAAACCCCTCCTTGTCTTCCCGCTCGACCTCATTGTCCCCTCCAACACGGATTTCAATCGCCGATCAGGCTGCCTTTCTGATAATGGCAGCAATAGCTTCAGTGGTGGACCTACACATAAATAACATGGGGCTATGCTAGAGATTTAAATGCGCCTGACCTGTCCCACATATATCTAATAAATAATCGCCCCATGTCTAAACATTGTGATCGCCCCATGTCATAAAACCTTGGCGACCGAGAGTATCATATCCTCTTCGCGTTGTTCTCTTTCGACATCTTTTTTCTATTGAGAGTTCGAGATCCTTTTCGCGCTGATCAAGCTTCTTGTCGCTGGTCCTCTCGTGGTTAGTCCCTTTTTCACACCAAATAACCCTAAATAAAGCAATCTCCCTCCCTCCTCAAATGTAGTATAATCCTAATCACTCTATACCTAAATCTGAGCCATCAATCTCCAAATCCTAATTTTAAACCCTAAATTCCCAAATCCTAATAAAAATCCTAAGCCCAAAATCACCTAATCTGAGCATATCTATAAGTTTGAAGATGACCAAATCACCAACACTTTAATCTTCAATTCATACATAAATCAGGCGTTAGGGTTCATATGTTTGGATAACTTGAGTTACATTTAAGTGACAATTCTTCTTCATTGCCATGAGCCCATGTTGAACTGTAGGGAATATTTTTTATAGCTAGGTAAGTACAGGCAACCAAGTTTCTTTGATCGAAATAGAAGTCCTTTGGGAACCCAAATTGGGTAATTGTGTGCTCACCAGAATCACCGTTTCAAGACATCCAGACACCTAGGATTAAAGGAAATGTTATCTTAGATGTTTTGATGATGATGAATTGATGATCACCTGAATTTGGGAGAGGGAGTGGGAAGATCCTTCAATTAGGCAAAGGGGTTTGAGCAGGGAAAAAAGTTTTGTGTCTATTTGCGGAATTGTTAATATGAATTTTTTTTGCAGTATTGTTAATGTGAAAAACGTTAGCAAAATTAACCAAAATTTTTGTCCCACTCAAACAAAAATCATAGGTCCGCCACTGCCTCTTACCCTCGTAAACCATTACACATGTTTCTGTCCATGGGCGGAGCTTCGGTGAAAGAAATGTAACTTTAGAGCCGTCTTTTTTTTTTTTTCTTTTGAAAATGGTGAAGTAGTCGTCTTCTTTTTTTCCTTGATTCTGTTGTTTCATTTCTGTGGGTCTCTAAATCACGATAAAAATCGTTCATCCTCTTCAGAAGGCCAAAAATGACCACGGTCAAATTTCCGCCATTGGTTCATCACAGATTTTGAGTTACTTACAAAAAAGCCCAAACCCTAAAATATGCTATTCTGGACTTTTGTGGGCTTCATTTTCACAATCCAGACCCTTTATCCTCTTAAGAAGGCCAAAAATGCCCAGGTGTCAAGATTCTCATCTTAACTCATCATGGATTTTGAGAAATCTTAGAAAAAACGTACAGCCGTTGGATTGATCCAATGTAAATGACATGCTAAAAATGTTCCATCACTGACAATCCCTTTTTTTTTTTTTTTTGTCAAAATTTCATTTTCTTTGAGCCCCCAAATCATGATCTGAACCGTCCATCCTCTTTAGAAGGTCAAAAATGCCCCTTTGGTCAATTTTTATCCATTGATTCATCACAGATTTTGGGATATTTGCAACAAAGTCCAAACCCTAAAATTTGCCATTGTGGACTTCTGTGGACTCCATTTTCACAATCCAAACCATTCATCATCTTTAGTAGGGCTGCACAACTGGATTTCCGATCCGGTTTTTGGACCGGAATCCGGTCGGACCGGAAATCCGGTCCGGCTTAAATGAGAGGACCGGACCGGACCACTCGGTCCAAAACGGTCCGGTCTGGACCACTTAAGTGGTCCGGACCGGTTTCATTTGTTTTTTTTTTTTTCCCTTAGTTTTTATTTTATTTTTTCATTTTCAGCCCATTTCCTACCTCTTTTTCTAGATGTAAGTTGTTTGATTTTGATTCAACATTAGAATGGTCCATGGGTTCTAGTCCTGGTTCTCTTAGCTCCTGGCCCGCAATTTTACGGCTAATATCAAGATTGCAAAGACCATGGATAGAGTCTGGGGTCATAAAATCAATGTTATTAAAAAAAAATTCCAAAACCCGAATTAGACTTGCAAATTTGGAGGTTTTATATAGGCAAATCATTCAAAAATATGAATCATTTCCTCATATCCCTAACGGACCAAGATGGCAAGCACCAATTAAGTTTGGGGTGGGACTCGAGCACAATATGTAGGGAGTAAACTCACACCTTATGTCAGTGAACCATAATTTAGGTGAGTAAAGGACCATTGCGCCAAATTAGGGCCAACCAGGCCCACCCCTTAAAACACCCTCTGCAAGAGCTGGGCTTGGGACTGAGACAGAGGTCCACAGTCCACACAGCCAGGCTGGGTTGTCCTCATTGCAAGACCCAAATATAAATGGTCTGGGCTTACACCCACATAGGTCTGACAAAGCCAATTCCATTGGCACCCCTAAATGCAATCTATCAAAGCCCATATAAACTCTTTATCTTTTATGTCTCCAGTGAGTCAGTGACAATTCAGACACACGGTATTCTTTCTTCCGGGTTACGATTTGCATGGCATTTTCTCTTTAAAGACAGTTTACTATGGCTGATGGAGTGATGGGGGAGGCTTAGACAAAAAGCCCGTGAAATATTTTTCTTTAATTAACTTTCTCATTGTGGCCCATCTTGTGAAGTTTTGATGCCCCATCGATCCAATCATCAAAAATAAAAGGGCAAAAGAAGTCAGCAGATCTTTGATTTCACTAGGGTATTTGACTTAGGAATTTTATATACTTAAAAATTTTGTATTAAAAAAATTAAAAAAAATATATTATTAATCCGGTCCGGTCCGGTCCGGACTGGTTTTTAAAAGGTCTGGACCGGACCGGACCGGATTTAACCGGTTTTTCAAATCCGGTCCGGATCGGACCGGATTTGTGCTGTAAAGACCACAAATCCGGTCCGGTCCGGTTTTGCGGTCCGGTCCGGTTCTGTTCAGCCCTAATCTTTAGAGATCTGAAAATGACAAATAATGGAATGTGTTTCACATGCGAGTATGTGACTCATTTGTGTAAGTGAATTATGTGTAATGGTTACACATGACTCCCATTTACGCATCACATGGGTAAAAGACAAATGACCCTTAAGATATCAACTGTACTAGGAAAAATAAATGAGTTAAAATGGTTTTTTCTCTTCAAGTCAAAAATAAAATAAAACCCAAATAATTAATGTTACATGGTTAAGATGTCTCTTGAAGTTAAAGAAGTGTTCATGCAGAGAAAATTGGAAAAAAAAGGGACAAAACCCATACTCAGAGTCGAATTCTCTAGTCACATTCTTATCCCTCAATTTTTTTCTAAAACATCCCCAAAATTTGCCAAATATATACGAATCTTTTTAGTTAAGATTTGATACGAATAATAGAATTCGAGATACGAATCCTGGGTTTTAACAACAATTAGCTATTGTTGCCATTTCTACATAAGTTCGAGTTTTGACGAGCAAGTGGGAGGATGATTTGGTTAATTAGATTTCTATATGCCCAAGGAATGAACAAAGAGCATTGGTCCCTGAGAATAAGGGAGGTTTCTATCATTTAAAATGTACTCTAGAAGATCAAACTTATGGGTTGTATGATGAATTTATGAGAGGTACCATTTTATGGTTATTCTATGTAAATCTGCAACACGATAATTTATGGGAAAAATTTAAGGAAAGGTAAGTTTCAGATTTTTTTTTAATTAACTTGAGAAGGTCCACACCCCTTCCAAAACCAATTATAGCCTTGGAGATAATGATTTGAGGGCACTAAAGGTGTCTAAATCTTAACCATTAGATAAAGTGGGATGGTGACAATTTATATGATCAACTATAGGGCCTCAGCAACTCGGATGAGTGTCATATTTGGGTTAGTGCTAATTGGCAGGGAGTAGATGAGTGTGAAGGGCCTAGATTTCATAGTAGGGGTCGTGGGTTCCACAAGCTGGACCATTCCTAAGCAAGGAGTAGACCGGTCTTTCCTGAAGATTTGCGTGATTTGACAGCATAAGTCTAGGATGAAGTTGTTTGCAGGTGATGTGATGTTAATTGCTCAAACGAGGAAGTAAGCTATTTTCTTTAATTATCAAGAAGAAGTTTAATAAGATAGGGCTGAAAATATGTAATGGATATTGGAGAAGCAAGAAAATAAATAAATTAGAAGCAAAAATATAATATTGTTTTAGTAAAGAAGTATTATATATTATCAGTCTTGCATCTGAAGACCCATCCTTTCTGATGAAGAACTTCAGTGGATTCACCTGTGCAATTATGTAAACTGTCTGTGAACTGTGAAGTAGATAATGTTGTAATTCCTGCACATTGAACATTGGCTAGAGATATTCCTTCTCTATGTGAGATCCATCAATCAACTAAAAAAGACTGTTGTCACTGTTCCTCTAGGAAGAGCTAGTCAAGGGATTTTACTAATTTTCTTTGAATATTGTCACCGTTCATCTAGTTTGTGCATAGGATAAATAATACCTTTACATAGATAATGTTCCCTTCTGTTCTGCTAATAAAGGTATAATAACAGAGGTACCTTAGAGTGAGTGAGTGACTAAAATATAGATATTTGGATGTCTTTTCTTATGGACTAATGAATGAAGCTTTGCTTTATAATAGGGAAATAAGAGTGTACTGCTCATACCATCATTCGACTTAGCTGACAGAGTGCAACTTTATTCATGCCTTTGATTAGTCTTATGCGTTAATGTTGTTCCAAACAAGTGGTCCAAAGCCTTGTTAAATAGAATGATAGATCCCCCTTGAACAACCAAATAGGACTAGGGATTTTGTAACATAGAACACTTACTTATTTCTACTCCTTTTTTCTATTAGGTAGGAAATGCTAGCATATTTCAGTTAAATTAAATATAAATTCCTAGATCAAATCAATCGCCTTGGAATCTTTTCAACTCTGTTAAATTTCTGGGGTCTTCTAATCTATAATTGCTTTTGTATTGATGGTATCAACTCTTGATTTCATCTTTTTGAAAAATGAATCGTAAGAACTTCCTGGAAGAAACACTATAGAAGTATTTTAATGGGTTCATGCTGCTGAAGTTTCTTGAATACCTTTAGAAAGTCCTTAACATGGTCTTCATTTCATTTGCTTTTGTTGTCAGTGAGAGCATCAGCATGACAATCCACCATATTACATAGCAATTGTAAAAATTTTCATTATAGCCCTTGAAAGATTGCTCTCGTGTTCTTTAAACCTAAGGGCATTGTATTGTAGCAATTGATTCAAAATGGGATATAGAATATTGTGTCTTTTTCATATGAGGATGCATTTTATATCCTGAAAATTGGTCCATGAAGGATTACTCTTTTATAACTGAAATTGTCATTGACTACGATCTGTGTAATAGGTAAATGAAGTTTGTCACTGGGGCATGCATCATATTCGGAAATCAATGCAATCACATTTTTTAAAGTTGTTTTCTAATGACAAGCATGATGTTGGTTAACCAATTAGAATGTTTTTCTTCCCTGATGAATGCAACATCTTTTAACTTTGTGCTTCTTCGATTTTATCCGCTATGTCAGGATGCATTGTCATGCTTTTTTTATTGGGTTAACTTCTTTTCATAGTTAGCTAATGCTGTATTATTCTTGGAAAGAGATCTGTCATCTCGAGGTTAGACCATGCAAAAAATCCTCAAAATCATTCAAGAGATAAGAGCACTAAGTAATTTTTTTCTTCAGACAGTTCTGCATTTAAACATCAAATGAGGACTGTTCATTGTTCCAAGACCCCCCCAACACCGTTTCATCATTGTCAAAGTCTTCACTTGAAGTGGAAGTGCAGTTACGAGGGATGCTCCTTGTTTAGTCAACTAATATCTAAGCCTCAATTTCTCTATTGAGATTGCGTGTGAAGAGCCTGCCAAGTAATACCATGAGCCATATTGTAAGAAGTTGATGCATTCGTTGTTTTTCCATGCTCTCCTTTGCTTTGGAGTTGGGACGCAAATTCCTTCACCTTGATACTACCCTTGTCGGTTGGTGAGGTCATAGCCCATTTATAACAGCATCGTATTTGCCTTGGGAGTGTATTGGGAGAAGTCATGGATGCCAACAATGGTGATCTTGTTAACGGCTATATATGGCAAGTGTGTTTCCTTGCAAAAAAAAAAGAAATTGTGTGGATGCTTGATGTGCATAGAAATTGTTGCTCCTTTGGTCCCTTCAAGAGGTGGCTTCAGCTATAGCACTGGGGTTGGAATTCAATGGGGTACCAGAGATAGTCAAATGGCTTTGTCACTCATCTTCATCTTCACTGCGCAACATTAGAACATTACAGGACTCTTTTATCTTGGCTCTTGGGATTTCGGTTAGCTTCTGGTAACAATCTTTTCCTTAACCTTGGACGAATATTTGTTTAGAACATTTTGTTGCCTACTTGGCCAACGAGTCTCCCTTGGATCTTGTAGCTTTGGACACCCTTTTGCATATATGGAGGGTGTGTGATCATTCTGACTCTTCTTTTTCCTCTTTGATTTTCTTTGGCCACTCCCTTGGATCTTATAACTTTGGTAACCTAGCGTAAGTGGAGGGGGTGTGGTTACTAACTTCTTTCTATTTTACTTGATTTCCTTTTGGCCATCACCGCTTTGTAGCAGTGCAAACAAAGCAGGCCCATCTTGAGTGGCCCATGACCAACAACACATTGGAAAATATCCCACATGTGGGATCTCTTACTGATTTGGTCAAATCTTGTATATCTGTAAAATACACGTGGGATATTTTCCAATGGGTTGTTGGTCATGAGCCATTCAAGATGGGCCTGCTTTGTTCGTACTGCTACACTCTTGACACATAATCATCATCATTTGGCTCTACCTATAGAACCTAGCATATACACTACAGGCTTTGAATCCTTTGAAATGCTTATTATTAGTGAAGACCCGATGAACCTTTCTCATTGACATTCTTAGTGCATTGTTGCAATGTTGAGGGGATCAAAAACCTTCATGCATCCATGGCCTCCCAAGCCCTAGATTGTAAGAAGTCTCTACTTAAATGGCATACTAAGACCTTGAACTGAAATCTTTAGGTGGTAAAGGTTGGATGATCTTGCCTTATTTTGTGTTTTGTAGGGATCTCCTAGTCGTTCAGGCCTTCAAAGTCATTATTGGATAAGATTGATTCGGTGATCCACAGTTAACCTAAGTAGCATTTCCAGTGAAATGCAATGAGTGATCATACTTGCATACCACCAACATATCACCTTTCATGAAAGTGATTGTATCTTCTATAGTTCTATAGTTGTCCTCAGGGTGATGCATTCCTTATGATGTGAGTTTTTCTTCTTGTTTTCTACTTCAACCATGTTTACTTAAGGTATGTACTTACCCGCATTCATGAGGACCATCGTCGCAACCTTACAGATTTATGAGGGCCTATGTTGCACGTTATGTGAGCTTACCCATGGAGGTTTTTGTACAAGAGGTGTTCAGACAAGTCATGACCATGCACATTTAAAAAGGGGAGCATTACTTTGGATGCACATTTGAAAATGGTTATAGGTAATGGACGACATGGTACTTGGAGATTTGATTTGGTGGGTTTTAGATAAAAAGAATGTCCCAAGAGGTTGACATCATTAAATACATGTATGAAGGAGTGGTAATGAGTGTGAGAACAACCTGTGGGCAGACGAGAGTTTTTTGTGATCATAGGTTTGCATTAGGGGTCAACTTTAAGCCTTTATTTCTTTGCACTTACTATAGATAAGTTAACTGCTTATATTCAAGAGGAGGTACCTTGGTGTATGTTTTTTGCAAATGATATAGTGTTGGTGGATGAATTGAGAGATGACATGAGTGTGAGACTTGAGCTATTGTGGTGGGCTTTAGAATCCAAGCCCTTTTAGATGAGTTATACAAAGACAGAACATATGAATTGCAACTTCAGTGGAGATGAGCTAAGTGATGTAATTCCTGTGAGAATTGAAGCTCAAGAGATACCATAAGGAGAGTCCTTTAGTGACCTTGAATCTAGAATTATTAAGGATGAGGAGATATTGGAGGTTGTCGAACATATGATCAGAGCTGGATAATTGAAGTGGAGCTTCTAGAGTGCTTTGTGATTGGTGCATACCAACCTGATTGAAGATACTCTATAAGATAGTGATTAGACTAGTTCATCTATGGAGCGGAATGTTGGCCAATGAGGAAATAAACATATGCAAAAAATGATATAGTAGAGATGAGTATGTTGAGATGGATGTGTGGCAAAACCAGGAAAGATAGAATCAGAAAAGAGTGCATTCAGGAGCATTTAGGGTTAGCATCAATAAGTGATAAATTAAGAGAGACATGGTTGAGATGGTTTTGACATGTCCAACATAGGCTGACAATGACGCAAGTTAGGATTAGGAAAATTTTCTCTACATAAGCTAATGACCCATCAAGGAAAAGGGGTAGGCCAAAGAGGGCATGCATGGAAGTTTAAGGATAGATTTAAAGAAGTCCAACATATTTGAGGTTTGGCACATGATAACTTGGAATGGTGAAACCGAATTCATGTAAATGACCCCAAGCTAGTTGGTAGAAGGCTTTGACGATGATGATGACATCATCATCACCATCACCATCACCATTATTTGAAACTTGAAAGTGGTTATAAGTAGAAGATGCAGTTTGCTTTCTCTTGTTTCTTAAACTAGCTATGTGTAAAACAACCCTAGCACCCTGTTATCCAGGACCCATGTTTTTGGTTCTTGAATTTGTACATTAGATTGCTTTTTCAGAACCTTCTATATGCCATTTGTTTTATAAATAGTTGGGCCCAAGATAATTTGGAATGGCGAAACAGAATTCATGTAGCTGAGCCAAGCATAGGTGGGACCAGGCTTTGTGATGACTATGACGATGATGCCACTTGATTTACAAGAAACATTCTTCTGATTATACAATATAAATTTGTTCTACCTGCCAGTGAAATGAGAATTGCACTACCCATTGGGGTATTTTCAATCTTCAACCCTATCCTGAAAACATTTGTGTGTGACGACATGATGGCTTTTTGAAAAAATTGGGCTTGTGGCATGTTGGTGGGTCATCAACCTAATCGGTCCTGACACAATGGATGTTTGTAGATTAGATATCTATAAAATTAACCAATCTGGTCATTATTAAGCATTCAATATCTAATGTGTGTAGAAGATAACAGGCCCAGCAGGCCCAGCCCATGTGCCAAGCCCACTCATGGGATATATACAAATCTAATATATATAGATTTGTATATATCCCATGAGTGGGCTTGGCACATGGGCTGGGCCTGCTGGGCCTGTTATCTTCTACAATGTGATTACAGTGATGGCTAATAAAAATAGCAGATGTCTCAAAATCACCACTGTTTATTGGAAGGCAAGCAAAATCATTGGCATAGATTTTAATCCACAATTGTGGAGCCCAAGTAGACAGGAGCCCATGGCACAGTGGAAGGTGCTGACTTTTGCAACCTTGAGGTTGTGTGTTCAAGTCAAGTTACCAATAAAAAAAAGTTGTGATGCACAGTTAATGCCATTGGTCACACTCTTATTATCATTATGAGGTTGTCATGACCAAGAGAAAGCTATTTTATCCTTTTCAAATTAGAGACAGCTTCCACAGTGTACCTGTATACTTTTCTCTCTGTGACCTTAAAGTCTATTCTGAGAGAGCTTTGATTCAGTTGAGTAGGCAGTTGTACTTTGAGGTGCAATTGGATGTTAGAAGGGAACGGATGGAGCTTTTTTCTGCTCCAATAAATATTGGCCAATATACTGCTCTGATCTGAAATGAGATGGACGCTGAGAATCACGTCTTGCATAATGCGTTTGATAGTGTTTTCTGTCGGTCTTCTTTTTTTGGTTGCAGCTTGCAATTTTTTTTTTTAAAGAAACATGCTCTTATCTTTCTTGGTCTGCTAAATGCAATTGGCCTTTTGTTATGAACACAGGATGTTTTTGGGAAGCGTAAGCAATTTTTGTGTCAATCACGTCCAGTGCCCAGTCATGGTAGTGAAGGGTACTTCTTGATTTCTGCTGTACTGGTGATATCTCCCCTCGTGCAAGAGACTTTCATGTATGTTTGACATAAAAATGCCTCTGATAGTTTGCTGCATGCATTTCAATTACCTATGAAGGTATGGTGTTGGGTGCTGTATTGTTAACTTCCTCCTAGTCTTTCGAGGTATGATTGTAGCCGTTGTGTAATTAGTGGACAGGGTTGAGCTGTTTTGTTTGATGAAACTTCTGAACCATTCATTATTTGTTTGACTTTGTATTGGCCATTATTTAAATAATAAATTTGGTAATGGTTTCTTCATTTAGTCTGTCGATCATTGTTGCATGAGTTATTTGACTGGCTACCTTTTGCCAAAGTTTAAACATAAATGAGTTTTGTTAGATCAAAGTGGCCATATGGGTATTCAGACTCTGTTCTACATGTGCTTTGTCACTTTTGACTGACTTGCTTCCTTTTGCCAAAGTCGAAACGTAAATGAGTTTTGTTAGATCAAAATGGCCATATGGGTATTCAGATTCTGTTCTACATGTGCTTTGTCACTTGCCTTGTACCATACCATTCAAAATCAATGTTGTTCACCTGGCCCACAAATTAAGCAGGTTTATTCATTAAGTGCCCCCCACACGTATAAGGTAGATGGTCCCATGAGGGGAAAAAACCCATGGATCACATTAAACTTGGAGAAGAATAGGACGTTGTCAGTTTAGGGATCTGATTGGCATGCTCAAATCTTCGATACTTGTCCCAATGAAATGAGCATATCAAAGCATTTCTCACATAGATCTAACAGAAGTCGATACATGAAATTCTTTGCAGAACGGGAGGATTTAGTTAGGACTGGAGTCAGGTTGGTATGCTCAATTCCTCTATACATGTCTTGAGCATATCAGTCAAGACAATCCAAGTTGTGGATCCTGCTGCTATGGATAGGTAATTATCAATCATCATCATCATCATCAAGGCCTTGTCCCAACTAAGTTGGGGTCGGCACATGAATTCTGTTTCTCCATGCCAATCTATCATGAGCCAAAGGTAAATATCAATGACCATACTAAAGAATCTGGAAACTGTTGAGGAAAAACTTTTTTTTTTTTGCAGGTTGATGGCCCACCTAGGAAAAGGAGTAAGCCAAAGGGGACATGATTGGAAGCAGTAAGGATAGATATGAGGAAGCACAACCCATCCCAGGATTGCTCAGAATCTTTCGGCATGGAGGAACAAAATTCATGTAGCCAACCCCAACATAGTTGGGACAAGGCTTTGATGATGATGACGACGAAAGAATTTGAGAGTGTCTCACTGCAACTATGTTTCTTTCATTGCTCTTTGAATTTTGAAATTTTAAAATGATATATGGCTTTTTTAATGGTCAACCCTTGGTGGACCATGGCTGGGACCCCTAGGCCTTGCCCCTAATGGACAGGCTAGGTAATTGGATAGTAAAGGTAGAAGTATTCTGGAGAGCCTTGGCGGCGACTTTTTTTTTGGCTTTGTTTGAAAATATATCTTAGAATTTTTTTTTTAATGGCAAATAGCATAAAATGTTCATGTTTTACACTCCGACGGAAAGTAAGAATGAAATATTATGATTTAGCCATCTCTTATCTCATCCTTGAATTAGCTACCTTAATTGTATATTGATATTCTTACTCTTCCCTCTTTTAATTACTTTTTTGTTACTTTAGAATCCTAGATCAATAAGGATCTTATCATGATAGGGGAAGTTATCTAAAGTAGTTAATTTAGTTGCTCTCTTAAGATTCCTTGATTGATAAAATCTTACCATGATGGATATCAAGGGTGGAAGGATACATCAAATCATGTGTAATCTATCTATCCTCTAAAGGCTATATGAGTGAATGAATCCTTTCCTCTCGAGCAATGGATGAAATAAAACTGTTCTCTCTGTTTTGGTGTTGAATGTTTGCTGATGTGAGACCAAGATGTGTGAATGGCTTGGGGAGTAATCATTGATTACTCTTCCCCTCCCTTGGTGTGTCACCTTAGCATCATCATTTGTTGGAATAGGAATACCTACGAGATCTTCGTCACAATTTGTGTTGGTCAAAGAAGTCAGAATTGTCCTACACAAGTCATACATTTTTATTATTTTAAATGCGATGCTATAGCAGTTATTGCATGTGATTTTGTATCTCAAAATGCATTGAACCATATCATTATCATTATCATTATCATTATCATTATCATCATCCTCATCTCATCCTTACCCCATTGGGGTCGGCTTAATGTGTTTTACTCACATACAAGGTAACAACATCCATCTTTTTAAGAAACAGAAGTTGCTAATATATCTATGCTACTCTTGCAAATTGATCTTACCAATCAACTCATTTCTTTCCTTACCATTCAACATTTAACTGATGATCTGAAGGGTCACTTGTTCTGCTGGGTGGCACAAGGCTCTCTCTGAGAACTATATATATGTTGTAAATATGTAGGATTATCTTATTTGAAATGCTGATAACTCAAGGTAAGCTTCCTGCGCCCGTGCATGCTGGTATCAGATGCCAGGACAACATAAAATATCCTTTTCCATTTCATTCTCTTGTATCTGAACTGGACTCCATAGAAGGCTTAGAATTTTCTAAGTTTGATATGTCATCTTGGTGTCTTTAACAGTCCATTGAATTCTTGGATCAGATATGAACTTAGTGCCTCTCTCATACTATTTTGTGGTGAGCATAGTTGTTTACATATGGGTAAATATCCAAGTATTTCCAGGAGCATTGGTCTTAATCCCGCGTTCAATCGAAACCTAAAGGAAATGAGACGTGTAAAGCCATCGTCACTGTAGCATTGTTATTGTAATGCACACACATCTCAGAGTGGCTTTTGCTTTATGTTTGTATCATCATCAGTGGAATATCATGCTACATTTCCAAAGAATCTGGTTCCTTGTTCTTGATAGTGTGATCCTGTTCAAAGTTTGGCCATTCTACAAGTCCACCTTGTTAGACATCTCATATTTCTTGTCTCTTCTTACCTCTGAAGCTGCACAAAGACTTGGGCTCATTTGAATTTACTCACTTTAGTTGCGAATCAGGTTTCATGTGTATAGATGATATGACTTACCTATAAGTGACAGTTGCCCTTTTCCTTTACCATAATAGATGATAGGTAATCGGGGTTGGAGGTAATTACAATTACAGGGAAACGGAGCGCAAATCAACCAAGCTCTACAAATCCAAATGGGGCCTTGGCATCATTCTGTTTCCTCAGCCTTCATTAATGGTAAAAACCACCTACCTGGTCATACTTGGTGAGAGTATTCTTGTAGCCAAAATGACTGGTCGGTTCAAAAGCTGGTTCTGTGATCAGTTTACTTCTTGATATGCAGTCGCATGAGTTAAAATAAGGAATGAAATATTCTAGTGATTCTATATGAAAGGTTAGTAGCATCATGAAACATTCCATGTATAGAAGAGTTGAAAGTGTTGAGACTATAAGAAACTGGGAAAAGGGAATATAACTCAAGAGGGATAATAATTTTATGTTTTAAGAAAACAAGTCTGATAAAGAAGGTTCTATGATGATGATGATGTGTTAAAATCAAGTCCTTAGGCCTCACTTTGGCTACAATTAACAGAATGATTATTGTTATTTATTAGTCAAATTAATCATGTGTAAAGCATGCAATTTATTTTCTTTGGTCTTTATATTTTGATCTTGTATTTTTAGATATAATTAATCTGACAGTAAGGCCCTGTTTTGGTTAGATAAAAATTTGGCCAAGTTTCACACTTGAAGAGGGATTTCTTTGAGCAGCTTAGATTCAAGTGGCCTCAGTGGCTCACCATGCAAGTAAACTGGAAGAATCATTCCAAGTCTGTCCAGAGAATCTACATAGAAACTATTAAATAAAAAAAACCGAAAATTCTAAATTCTGGTTTGTAACCAGTCTCATTTTCTATATCATCACCATAATGGAAAAACATATATAACAACTTTATTCATTAGGCTGTCATGGGAAATCAGTTGTACTAGATTTTGCAGGTTGCTCCAAATTCCAATAGGTTGAAAGACAATATTTGAAGACCTAAATCCAGACTTGATATTTGATTTGCACCACTCCTATAGGTGTGGGTTTGGACTGGATTTTCTACTTGGCCCAAATCAATCTCTGTATCCTACCTTTACAGTCTTATCCTTTACATATTTTTGCAAATTGCCTCCATTTCCAAGATGAGACTGGGTCCTAGTGCAATTACTTATATTATAACTCTGATACCTATTTAGCTGTAGTCCTAACCCAACTCGATAATTGATGGGTCCAAAAATATAGAAGCAGTTGCTTTACAGGCAGAAAACCAAACCCATATTCTCCGATTGGATACTTCAGATAAAAAAATGGATAAACAACAGTTTCTGTTTCAATAAAGCTTGACCAGACTCAATTTGACTCGGGCATTCAAGACAACTCAACTGCTGTGTCGAACCGAGCCAGTAGACCCAGTTTGGCTAGAACTCAACCAGACTAGATGACACAACTGGACAAGGTTGTGACTTCTGAAAGAAAGATTCCCAGAATTTTTATTTATTTATTTATTTATTATTATTATTTTTTTTTTTTTGGGGGGGTAGTTCCTTGTATGATTACTCACATAGTCACATGCATGAGAAGAACATAGAGAAAAACAAAAAATCATGCATAGATAGATAGATAAGGGTGTGTGGGCCACGAATGGGTCTGGCAAGCATGAATACTAGAGTGAGGGAGTTGATTTTGATTGAAGCGGTGGAGAGGATTGAGAATGAAATGAGATCCAATCCTGGAGTAGCAACTGGAGAGCATGTGAACGGGAACTGTGTTAGTCTTTTCGTAGTTTTTTGGTTTATTTCTTCCGACGACGCCCGTGACTGCTTGCGTTTGCCCTTTTTTGCCCTTTGCCTTTGCCTTGGGAACAAACAAAAAGAAAAAGACAGATGCTCGTGACAGCAGACAAGGAATTGCGGATACGAATCACGAGAATTGCTGCAGATTCTCCGCTTTTGTCTATCAAGTTGGACCCATACCTTTTTGGTTATTGAACTAAAGATAAAACATCCACCTGAGAGTCTGAGACTGTGTGTGTGTGAAGAGATGCTGCAAGCAATGCTCATTGGAGATTGAGAACTCGTCGGTCACATGGATGTTAGGACCATTTCCTGTAGCAATGGATACTAGGGTGTGGCACGCTTGATTACTGAATGATTGATCTTGACTGGTATGATCGATTGATTTAGCATTAGGATTAGGATTAGGATTAGGATTTATGGACCTAAACATTGCTGTGTGCAAGACGTAACGATTTGGAATATGCGGAAAATAAAAGACCATTAGCTCCGGAAAAAAGAAAAACAGTTTTTTGGGTTTTTGTTCGTACGGTCACTAAAAGTCATTGATAACCTTTCTTTGTTATTAAATTACATAATTTTACCGACATGTTCCCCGTATTGTTTATACGTTCGTGGAAGCAAAAAGTCGCTTTTTCTTTATGATATCACAACACACTACATATTGCAAAATCGCAGATAAGGAGTTGCGATATCGCAATTTAAGTATAATGATATAGCAACTCGAAAACCCTTTTCATCATTTTAATCTTCCCTGCTTCAACTTTTCTTCATTTTCACCCGTTGTAATTCTCTATCTCAGCTGATTTTTTACAATCTGGGCGGACCCAAGTTTGGTGTTGTTGCATTTGCCCTTGGTAGAACCTGATAGTCCTTCTTCCCTCCCTCTTGTAGCGAGATTTCGGTCTTTTCTTCCCTTTATCTTTTTCTCTCTCTTTGTGGATTTAGAAAACCCTAAATGCTCTTGAACTCTCTCTGACAAAAAATCAAGAAAGAAGAAGAACTGTAAAGCACCAAAGTATTGCATCTCTACTTTCAATGAATTAGAAATGAAACTATGTGAATATTGAATAAGGTTTGTTGTTTGCAGAATTAGTAGAGTTTGCTTGGGTTTAATACATTAAATAGAACTAAGCTACATTGGGTGCTTGAAGTCTTGTAGACATTCTGTCTACAGATAGATCTTTTTGGTTTATATTATTATTCTTTTTTTCTGAATGGTTTTGATGCTTCAAAAGTCTTTTGTGCTTGTCCTATTACACAGATTTCACAAAGTTTCTTCAATAGTGATTTTTGCATGTACAATATCATTTCTTTTGTACAGTTCATTCATTCATGTAATATAAAAAGAACAAGGTATCAAATTAGAAATCCTCTTCAGACAGATATAGCTCTCGCCTGTGATGTAGAAATCCTTTCCTTTGTACTGGGAAAACCTTTCCATCCATTCATATAGAAATGTTAATGCATCTTCAGCTGAAAACACAAGGATAATCAACAAAAATAGAAGAAACAACAATCTTATTACTTATAGACTTGTTTCTATATACATCATGCACTAGTATGAAATCTTGACCACTCACTTTCTAGGCCTCACCATGGTCCATTGAACTGACTGGACACTTTGAGGATAAAAAAGGGTAAGATTATGTGGTTAACATTGGACTCTAACCTAACTAATATAATATCACACCAAATTTTAAAACAGAACCTGAAATAAAACCTTAGAATGAACTACCTGCCCTTTTGTCTCCATTAGTTATTACATCTTGGGAATTGTTTGAATAAGAAAAACCGACACCAACTGGAGAGTCTATGAATATGGTATTGGCCACTGCAAAGTGATTTAAAAAATAAAGAGATCAGTGATGAAAATTTACATAAATTTATTGAATTTTTATGATCTTGAAAAGATAGAATTAAAAAAAAAAAAAGAAGAGGATTCCACATGACTTGATGACTGACACATTAAAATTAGAGCTTATAGGGACATTTTACACTTGATATGGTTTATAGAGTAATTAAAGTGGAGGCTGACATATAGGTCAAAGGTATATAGGGTGAAGGGCAAGGTGCAGGACCAAAGCTAAGGCTATAAAGTTTTCCAACATGGGGGGAGGGTGAGAAACAATATTTTTCCCAAAAAGTTAGAGCTTGATGATATTCATTTGTATAAGGTGATCACAGAGCAAACATTTGTAAAATTGATACTCATGGAATACTCACAACTTAAATATTTTTTTATTTTTTTAAGGACTGCACAAGTCATATAACACGTGGTCTGATGTCTGTTGTAGGCTGGAGTCTTTGTAGAACGTGTTATTGCATCTTTTGGGACGATTGATGAAAAAACACTAGTTTTAAAATGTCGACCAAAGTTCTGCACTCAGTTCATCGTAAGCTCACCAAATTCAGCACATCATGTGCCGCTGGTTTTGATAAATTAGATATTGAAGAATGTTTAAAGGATGAGTCAAATGAGGCTCAACAGGTAAAATTTGAAATAAAATGATTCTACCACCGGGTTCATTGTTAATAAATTCATTTCATGACATTTTACCCCAACTTGTATATTACAGGGCAAAGGTACTTGTGGGCCGACTGTGGTACCGACATCATCTCCTCCCATCACCAGGTCCAATCAAACAACTTTGGCACCAGACACAGAAACTCATGGTTTTGTTGACCCTTTGTTACATTATAGTCCAACTCAATTGAGAATTCAGAGCCCGACGACACCATTTCCTCCCATCACAAGGTCCCTTCAGACTGGATTGGCACCAAACACAAAAACTTTCAGTTATATGGGCCATTTGCTACAATCTAGTCCAACCCAAGTGCACTTTCAAACTCATACTTATGTTGAAAATTTGTTTCAATTTGGATCAAACTCTGGCATCCGTAGGTGAAAATGAAGAAAAGTCGAGTGGGGAGGGATAAAATGATGAAAAGGGTTTTCGAGTTGCGATATTGCAATACTTAAATTGCGATCTCGCAACTCCTTATTTGTGATATCGCAATATGTAGTTGCAATATCACATAATGTGTTGTCATATCGTAAAAAAAAAAAAAGAAAAAAGGTGACATTTTGGCTCCATGAATATGTGGATAGTACGAAGAATGTGAATGTAAAATTGTGTGGTTTGGACACAAGGTGGGGTTATCGATGACTTATTGTGACCGTACAGAAAAAAAAGATCATATTTTCTAAACTCTAAACTATGCAATATTCTGGTGCTGGGATGTCACATAGTTGCAGGATACCGCACCATGTGATATCGTGCAACCATAGGATATCGCATAATTTTTTCTTTCCACCCTAATTCCCAAACTCAAAATGCACTATTTATCCACAATTTAGAACTCTTGATCATATCCGTTGGTTGCGGGTTTCTAAGTTGTAGCTCTTACAATAATCACCCCAACTTCAGTAAAATAATTTTGACTGTAGCTCTTTCTCTTTTTAGTGAAAAGTAAGAGGCGTTTCTTCTCAATTCGGTAGAAGAGAAGAGGGTGAAAAAAATTATGTATTTTATGTGATATCATCCTTTTATGGGATATTGCATGATTTAGGGGTAAATCTGTCAATTTCAAAACATCCCGTAAAATCATCAATTTCATAGCGTCTTTTCCTATACAAACAACTCTACGGGAATCATCATATATAAGGGCCGTCATACGGTCAATATCCCTTTTCTTTAACCATTCATGGGGGCCGATAACTACAAGGACCTAGCCATTGGAAAGAAGTGGGGTATCCACTCAACCTGGCAATCCTCATTCCCTTATCTTTCTCATGGACTATTCTAATTATTATTATTATTATTTTTTTTGAAGTTTTCTTCTTATATCATCACAACTTTCTTGAAGTATCTTCAATTTTTCCATGATTCTGAAAATATCAAAGTCTTCCCCAAAAACACTGGTCTAGTTAAATATCGCGATATTATCAACATATCGCCGATAAATAGCAGAAAACTTGCATCGTTTAAAGCATTTATACATAAACAGAGATCATCCAGTTGGATAAGAGCTCACTGTTTGGGAGATCTTGGCTCCTTGTGGTAGCATGAGCTTTCTCAGTTTGTCTGCATTAGAGAATGACAACCAGGACACTTGTACAAGTTGAAATAAAATCTGTACTCTAATGGGCTGATAAGGACATGAAGTTAGTGGGTTAAAAAACAGATAGTTTAAGGCCTTAATCTCTCTTAGAATATGATAAAATGGTACGGTCCAAATCACCCCAGGAACTGTGGCAGGGAGTTTAATTATATTTTCAATTTTCAGATCTCTTCTTATTTTCAGCACCATCATGTCTGTCTCCCAAAAGTCTCAAGGCCCAGATCTATTCAGATGACAAGAAAGAAAAAAGCCAACTTCAAATGGGGTGGAGTTAGAGACAACCCAAGTGACATATCCTAGCTATTTCAAGATTCTTCTTCTTTTCTTGGTATTTGTATTTCATTTCCAGGTCTGTAGAAATAGAATGGAATGGCACTTTAGCTGGCAATCATATTCATGCAAATACTATTGTAAAATAGAACCAAAGGTTACACTCCAATATCTGGATAAATAAACATTTTGCAGTAGTGATTCGGAAAGGCAAGTTAGACTCAGTGAGTCTACACTCTTTTGGTTCAGAGTCCTTAGAGTAGGGTCGAGTTTTCAAACCATGCTTATAGGTTAGGAAGAGCAAGTTACAAGGAGGCGAGGCTGCAGGCACATAGATTGATCGAGTTCAACCTGCCATGGATAGTTCAGGGCAAGTTTTTAGGCTCACGAGCTGATCTTGGCATTTTGTTTTGGCCCACAAGACCCTACACCCAGGGAAAGAATATGCATTGTACTTTGCATATGACTCATATTATCAATAAGGGGATGTGCCTAGGTCTAAATTAGGCTCATGGGGCCGGCATGGGCTCGATCTGGGTCTAATAATAAGGAAAGGCTCCACTTGTAAATGGGCTTGGACATTCTTTGTCTTGGCGTCATCCAATTTCAATCCTAGATCTAGATTCATATTCGCCTTTGGGGCATGCATGTTCTTTATATATGCAAAGTAAAGGTGAAGGGAAATCATTATATCATGCAAAAGGTAAATGTAAGATATGTTGAAGTAAAAGTGTAGGTGTGGTAAATTGTTTGTTTGGATAATGTGAGGTAAAGTCAGTAATTTTGTCTTAAACTTCACCACAATTTATCATAGATTTCTATGGTAAAATATGAGGCTTACGGAGTAAAAAATTGTTAGAAAAGTTACATCATAAATTTACTTCTCCCACAGTACTGCTTTTCTCATCCAAACATGATCATAGAGGTGAAAAGAGGTGAAAACGTCACATTCTCAAGTAACTTTGACTTCACCTTGACTTTAATTGCTAAACAAACAAGCCCGAATTGTGAAAAGAAACTCATGCCATACATCAAGTCACATGCTCAAATTTGACCCCCCATTTTGGTAGCATATAATTTGAATGTTATACTGAGAAAAAAAGAGAGAGTAAATACCCAATTGGTAACCTATCAGATGTAAATGTTATGGGGAAAAAGGAAGAAAAATAAGTGGTTGAGGAATTGAGGGTCCAGATTCACCAGGGCTAGGAAAAATTAGGGTCCAGATTTGACAGGCTAATTGAATCAGGTTTATGACATCCCTTGGTTAATATCACCAGGTCTGATTCTGAGGAACTTCTTTGCTAGTATTTCTTTGCAAGTCATCTTCTCAATGTGTGGAAAACTTTCTGGTGTTTATACATGATTATAACTGAAAAAAAAAAAAGGATTAGATAATATTGAAAATAACTACAATATATGCTTTCAGATGCAAATACTAATCAATAATATGAATATATTAATAAAAAAAATGATATTGGTGAAAAACTGAAAATGCATGAGGCTATAGAAATTGGGATAAGCCCTCCAATGATTAAATGTGACACTGTATAACATTTGCATGATCTTTTGTGTGATGTATGATACATAATACATTCATACTGGCCCCACCATTTGTATGACATGTAAGTCCATCACCTTGTGGAGTAGTGTAGTTATAGACCCACCACTTGTATCATTTTAAGACTTCTAAGTTGGAACTGGGTCCCCTCCAAACATGTCTCACAACTCACAAGTGTCTTTACATGATTGAAAAAAATGTTTATGATTATTGAAACGCAACAAAATGGTAATTTTTTTAAAATGACTTCTTAAATCGAATCTGTGCTGTGGGGTCAATGTGTTTAGGCAGGCCATCTATATCAGTTACAGCTAGCAGCACTGGAATGAAGTTAGTCTGTCTGCGAGTGTAGAACAGAGATAGTCGCTTGTATATTCTAAGAAAAGTTACTAGAACCCTTTAGCTGATGCTATTACTAACTAGAACCTGTGATTAGCTGTTGGGCTCAAATGGCCACAACTTCATTTGTTCTGCTTTTGATAAGTCTCCTTGTAGTTATCTATAAATCTTAGATATTTGAGAGAGTTGAATTCAGAAGAAATTTGTTCTGTATCCTTGTATGCTCTAAGTTAAGGATTACAGGCACCCAACTACAAATGTTTTAGATAAAAGGATGCTTCTAAGATTTAGAGAGCTTATATTGCTTTTGAAAGCATATATAAAGCTTGAATCATAGTACCATTTTGAGAGCCCCACTTGTATATTTAACATATCTATTTAAAGAAAAAAAAGATTACCCAATTGGTTGGAAACCCCACTTATCACCTTCATATCCGGGGATCAAATCCTGTTACTCCGAGAGTGCGGGTGTTATATCTCTGGGGACGGAGTTTCTTACTGTAGGAGCAGATATAATCTCCAATGAAACCAATCAATGAACTATCAAATGTTAAAATGACACCCCCCCAAAAAAAAAAAAAAAACCAGAAGGTGCCCAGCAACAAAGATGAGGGCTATTTTAGTAATTTGATCATGCCCCATTCCTTATATAAACACTGCCATGCTTCTCATACAAAGCACACAATTATCCAATCCGGTCTACTTTTTTACTCACAAGTCACAAGCAGTGAGTACGGGAATGACTCACCGAGTCACCATGACCTTAGCAACTCTATTTCTCTTCCTCCTACTCTCAGCTTCCCATGCCACTGACCCATGTTCTCCTTCCCAATCCGACGGCTCTGATCTCTCCATCTTCCACATCTACGGCGGATGCTCTTCCTTCTCCCACTCAAGGCCCACCTCATGGTTCAACACAGTCCTCAACATGGTCT
The DNA here is from genome assembly GCA_038049695.1 of Cinnamomum chago. Taxonomy (NCBI): domain Eukaryota; kingdom Viridiplantae; phylum Streptophyta; class Magnoliopsida; order Laurales; family Lauraceae; genus Cinnamomum; species Cinnamomum chago. Next base: position 61,132,011 of record CP142459.1, on the reverse strand, counting down.
CCAAAGACCCCATCCGACTCACCTACCTCTCCACCCTTGTCTCCCAAAAAACCTCAGTTCCAATTGCCTCAGCTCAGCAGATTCTCCAGACCGGCAACTATGTGCTCCGAGTCAAACTCGGCACGCCGGGTCAACTCATGTACATGGTCATGGACACCAGCAGTGACTCTGCGTGGGCTCCCTGCTCCGGCTGCACCGGCTGCTCCAACAGCGTCTTCAGCCCCGTAAACTCCACCTCCTACCAGGCCCTTGACTGCACCGCCCCTCGCTGCCTTCAGGTTTGAGAATAACACCACGACATATAACAGTCAGTAGAGTGTATGAATGAAATTCTTTTAATAATCCCATGGTTTAGTGTGGGAAAATGGTAATTATTTTTCTTTAATTTACCGAAAATAATTTCCTATGAGTTTTGAGTCTGTTTTTTCACATAATATGAGATCCTCGATGTCATTTAACGGTGCGTTTTTGCAATAATGGGAGGAATCTGTTGCGGAGAAGAAATTGTTCTGATTTTCCATACAGCCCTCAGTCACTCAGTGAGTTCACACATTTTCATGATTGAAATGGAAAAAATGAACCAACTTTTATGGACAGAGAGGTTTTTGTTTACCTATGCAAGGATCATGAATGCAAAACTTCCCTCTCTTTCAGTGGGGAAACCTCTCATAGCACGACTGCACTCTCGAAGAATGTCATGTTTAGCATTTTCTTTTTTCAACTGTGATTTTCAAGGTGCAGTAAAATTTTGACTCAACGCTACATGAATGTGCCCTTAATTAGTTGATGTTTGTCCCTAGTTTATATGTAATTATTCTTGTAAACTAAAAATGGTTTTCAAGGTAGACCTTTTTTGGGCCTATGCAAATACTTTTGAGCAATTTTCGTTTCATGAGGTACTTTTTTACAACTTTCGTGGAAGAATCTGTTGAGGCAAAGAAGTAGATCCACACTATTACACAAAGGGTAGAAACACATGTGCATAAGGTGTTTTAAAATACCAAACATTGTCTTTAGCGCCTCTCACTTTCTATAGAAAATGAAATCACAGCAAAAACACATTGCCATATAAAACTTCTGTCCCCAAAAACATGATTCAAGATATTAAAAAACAATTTCAACCTTCCTAACAATTTCCCTATCAGGTCCAAGGTCAGTCATGCTCTTCCACCGTCGGCCCATGTCTCTTTAACCAGACCTACGGTGGCGATTCATCCATCTCAGCCTCCCTCATCCAAGATTCTCTGACACTGGGCAGCGACGTCGTTCTAGGCTACGTATTCGGGTGCATCAACGCCATATCCGGCAAGTCAATTCCGCCGCAGGGACTAGTGGGCCTAGGCCGTGGGCCCATGTCACTTTTTTCGCAGACGGGCCCCTTGTACAAGGGGATCTTCTCTTACTGCCTCCCAAGCTTCAAGTCCTACTACTTCTCCGGGTCGCTTCGCCTCGGGCCACTGGCCCAGCGCAAGTCCATTAGGACAACACCCCTACTGCAGAACCCCCACCGGCCGTCGTTGTACTATGTCAACCTGACCGGAATTAGCGTCGGGAAGAAGCTGATCCCAGCACCACTGGAGCTGCTGGACTTCAACCCCACCACCGGTGCGGGCACGATCATCGACTCCGGCACGGTGATAACGCGGTTTGTGCAGCCGGTGTATGAGGCGCTGCGGGATGAGTTCAGGTCGAAGTTGACTGGGACGATATCGTCGCTGGGGGCATTTGATACTTGCTTTGACACGAGGTATGAGGAGCCACCGGTAGTGACGCTGCACTTTGAGGGGCTGGACATGGTGTTGCCGGCAGAGAACACGCTTATACACAGCAGTTCCCAGCCCTTGGCGTGCCTGGCCATGGCGGCTGCACCCAACAACGTGAACTCGGTGTTGAATGTGATTGCCAACTTGCAGCAGCAGAACCATAGGATTCTCTTCGATCTTGTTAATTCTCGTGTTGGGATTGCAAGGGAGCTCTGTAACTAATTAGACTCCCCCTCTCCCCTTCCCCTTATATTATGTTATGCTTCTTTGAATTATAACTGCAAGATTTTTATGTTGTGTTACTGTTTCGAGCTTTTTGTGTCAGAATATATTCATCCGGGCTCATATGTTTGGCCTTTTTTCAGGCAGGTCGGGCTCGGGCCAAGCACTAATGGTCCATATAGGGCTAAGCCCAGGCTTGGATCAGTGGTTTAAAAACCAGGCCAAGCCTGAAATTCCTCAGCCCGGGCCATGAACATCTCTATCAGTTTAGCGTAGTCTGGCTTCATTCCAGTGATAAGAATGATTCCTTTATGAGAACGAATTATGCTATTAAAAATGTGGCCATATAGACCGAATACCCGCATTTTACAAGTGAAATTTGCCCCATATTATATAGTCAAATTTTAAATATTTCCTATGGAATTGTTTTTATAATAATGGTGCGATATTGCATGTTCTTAAGATGTCCACATCTTACGAGGAAAATACTCTTAACTTAATTTGACTTCTCATGGGCAAATTTTAGGTCTAAAGGGTAGCTCTCCAGGCAATATTTCTCTATAGAGTGAAGCTTTTCTTTTTTTCCCTCACCTTCCATGAAGGCTGCTGCTTCACACTATATTTGTATTTTAGATCTGGTGGCCATGGGTCTTCTCGCTATTATGTCATCACTTAGGGCTCATTTTTTCCAGGAATTAACTTCTTTGAAGTTCTCAGAAATTTATTTCTAGAAGTAGTAAAAATTGAGGAACAAAGGTCAACATTTATAAATGGGCATACAAAATACTCAACTATCAACCTAGTAAATTAAATCCTAAAAAAAAAAATCAGAGTCTTGTTTACATCTCCACCTTATATCCCACGGCTTTACTAGAATCCATTTTACCTTGAATTTCTGAAAATTCAATTCAATGCAACCAAACAAGTCCTTATGATTCATCGAAGTTTCTTAATGCACTTGTGATATTGCTTTTGGAATTTTTTATTTTTTGGCACTTATAATAAGATGAATGGATCCTCTTGCAACGTGAAGGTGAGGCCCACCTCATAACAGGGGTTGAGAGGGGACCATAGCTACATGAAGAATGTGGGGCATCAGCTGAAGGCCCAACCAGTTTTATAAATTGTCTACCAATCATGTACAATGGATCTGGAAATTGCTCCCTTGGTTAATTATTGGCATGTGCCACTAGGGCTGTGCATGGACCCAGGTCTGGCCGAAAACACCCGAGTGGCAAGTCCAATAATTGCGGATTTTAGAATATCAAATAAGCCCAAGGAACTGGGTCTCACATCCCACTTCAGGGTCTGGATTTCTTACTGTACAGGAGGCTATAGTGATACCTCATGGAGAGGCTCAATCTGTTGAAGTTAGCAGTTGAAACTTGAAAGTATAAATTCTGCCAGATACCTCCCTAATCCGACCTAGCTACCAGGAGGAGGCCTTGATCGGTGTTACCAGCTGAACTTACGACCCTAGGTCTAGATCCTACCCATTATGTTATTTTTCCACAACGAGGCCACTTAAAAGAGCCGAATTGGGTTCTTATGAGGGTTTTGACCTATAATGACCGTGAGTGGACTAATCACGATCTCCTACGTCACCATGGCAGCCCCTGCCGTGTATAAATTAGCAGTCCCGCGTGCATGGCAGCCTGCCGGTGTTGACATAGAGGACCTTGATAGGTCCACTCGCAGTCACCGTGGGTTAAAGCCTCATGGGATCCGGACTCTTAAACAGACTTATATCTGGGCTCGGTGCAGGACGATTCAAAGCCCCAACCTGATTTTTTTGGAATGATTGGTAATAGTGTCTTGGTTGGGCTCTTACTTTAGGCTCAAGGTCGGTAAGGTCTATACATTATGACCAGCTTGCTAGGCCCAAAATCAATTTGACTGTTGGTCAGGACGTGATAGTTACATAGTAAGAGGATTAAAAATGTAAATATGTTGGATCTTTTGTGCACGTTTCCATGTGAAGGCGGGACCGACCACCAATTTCAAAAGCAACCGCATCCTCTATTTCTTTCCATTTGGTTTCTGTCTCACTCGCACGGACTGATATAAATCGTGCAATCAAAATCCATAGACATAATAAGGCATCCAATTTCGAAAGCAACGGCCTCCTGCACCAGTTCCTATTGCACTTCTTTCTTTACCATGATCTTAACTTGGGGATAAGAGAGGTGCAGATTGATGAATTGTAAGGGCAAGAAGTTGGATTGGTAGAGTAGTCTTATCAAAATTAAAGTGGTTGGTGGATATAAATATGACAGTCACACACAATTTTAACATATGAGACATGAACTAAGCAATCATAAGTTATAAACACCAGCAAAGTTCAGCAATCATTAAGTAGAACCTGCACGGAATGAGGAAAAGGTCCACCCCAAGGACGCAGGTTAGTTGAAATAGGATTATATCATTTACTTGTGCCATAAAACATGGAGCAAATTTTGTACCTATTTGGGAGTCCTGTACATGGACAGTGGAGATTAAAACTTTCAATCAATACCATTCACTAAACAAGGGTGGCAAAGCCACTTTTTTTGTATTATACACGAGAATGAGCTTTTGTTGATGGAATTCTGGAGTTACACAAACAAGCACTGAAAGAATTAGTTTCCTCAGTTCATAGGACTCATTTTTATAGTAATATGCATGGGTAGCCACACTAAGAATGCTTGTTTTGGTAAAACACACTAAAGGATACATTTATACTGTTTCCGCACAACAATGCAGCCATCTCTACTCATGAACCCCTTTGTCTAGGATCCACTACAAGTAATCCCCTTACCCAACCCACCCTTGCCTATATATATTCTTGGTATCAATTTGACTGAAAAACTGACAAATTAATTTTCTCATTTTACTTATATTAAATAACAATTACACCAGTGTAATTTTTATGCTAAGACTTGTCAATTTGTATACTAATTACAAATCTAATTGAATTATCTCTATTTAAATAAATGATATATTTTATTTATTTAGGTAAATTGTGTAACTGGCAAGGTGTGATAACTGAAAGACATAGGGATTGATCCTTGTAAGCGAAAGAAGTGACAAAAAAGCTCATTATCATTTCAATATGGATGTAAAAGAGAATCCGGTATCACGAGAAGGGAGAACTAGAGGGTAGGGGACGTCATGGACCCTCCCAAAATTTGTAAAAACCTCTTTATGTTTTTGAAAATCTTAATATTTTTTCACATTAGACAATTTTCATAAATAGCAGATAACGATTATCATATATTAAGCTTGAGGCTTTCTAAATAATTTTACAAAAAGTCTACTTGGACAAACTTTTTGGCCAGAATTTTGGCCAATCCATATGGTTTCCATTGAATATCACTATGATATTCAATGGAAACCATATGGGTTGGCCAAAATTCTGGCCAAAAAGTTTGTCCAAGTAGCATTACTCATAATTTTAACTACTTGATTTGATTTTTACTGTAATTGAAATATAACTTTTTCGCTTTTTATAACTACAAAATTAACTTTTTGCCCCCTCATCTATATATACATTTTTTTTTCCTCACTTCTCATATTCCCTTTTTACTTTCTTAACTTCCACTTCTGAAAATAGGTACAGTCATAATTTTTTTTTCTAAAAATTCATTACCACGCATAAATATTTAAATTGCATTATACGGACATCCAGCGTTCATCACGGATTATTGTGCTAGCAGGTGGTTAACTGTAGACAAACCTAACTCGGGTGGTTAATTGTAAATTAATAATCCTAATTTTATCGGTTATCAAGACCAGACCATTAATTAACATTTCAAACAACATCCCATTCCCTACTCATCACAAGAAAAAAGGACAAATTACAAATAAAAAACAGCCCATCCCTTAATTCTACCAACAAAAAACACTATCTCCACACAAAGAAAAAGGTCTCAAAAAAAAAAAAAAAAAAAAAAAACAAACATACACATTTTTTATTTTTATTTTTTATGGACATTGCATAATTCCTCTAAAACCATCTCCTCCCGGCTCTTCTACCCGCCGCTCCTACGTCCATGAACACCCGACGCGGGGAGGGAATCTCCCCTTAGATCAGGCAAGTACTTCATTCTTCTCAAGTGCCGGCGCCGCTGCGGCGGCTCTAGCAGCGCGTCCTCTAGGCCATTGAGTAACGTCCGTTTCGAGGAGTGCAGTGCGAAGACACGCCGCCTCGTCGAAGACGTCAGCTTGGCGCCACCAGCTCGCCGGATTTTCCTCAATGCGACGACCGTGGCGTCGAAGTGGCGGAGGTAGACGATCTTATAGTTGTTAGGGACGCGGAACACGTTGGATTGCTGTCTGCTAGTGAATCCGACGGCCACGATGATGCCTCCGATCTTGAGCGTACGGTCGATGAATTCCGCATAAGCGGAGAAGGAGAAGGCGTCGAGGAAGACGAAGTCGAGCGAGTTTCTAGAAACAGATCTCAGCCGTTCGATGTCCGCTTCGGAGATAAAATCTATCCCTCTCTCTTTCACAATCTGCACTCTTCCGCGATCAGCCTGGCCGATCATGACCGCCCGATCGCCGGGCTTGATCAAGCCTTCAACAGTCAGATCTTGGAAAAGCAGAGGTAGAAAGCTGCGATCATCATCGGCCGGTCGAGATCGAAGCGGAGCGGCGCTAGAACCGGCCGGATCTGAGGAAGATCCGCCTATAGATCCGATCCAAGGCAAGCTAGCGATGACGAGGAAACAAAGGAGAGATCGTGCGATGACGCTCAGGATCCTCCGACTCGGGAGCTTGATCGTGAGCTGGTTCGTAGCGTCGTCTCTGTACATGAATTTGGATTCGGATCTTTGGAAATTTGATCGGAATCCATAGGCAGCAAAATCGGATTGAAAACCACCCATGTGTTTGGGGAGGCGGGGGATTTTGGAAGAGAAAAGGAGAAAAAAAAAAAGTGCAGTTGCTTTGCTGAGGAGAATTTGTTAGTTTAGCGAGTGCAGAATCTGGAAGCTGTGTGGTTTCCACCCACGAGAGTTATGCGTGTTGTTAAGGCTCTGAGACAGAGGACCATCAGCTCAAGAATGCGGTCAGTGCCCTTCATCATCTTCTTCTTCTTATTCTCACTCTTTTTGTGTAGATCATGTAGATGGTGTTGGGATCAGTGTCTTCAGATCTCCAAGAGAAGATGATGGACATGAGAATTCGCTGCAATGAGAGTGTGATTTTGAGGAAGCAAGAAGGTTTGAGGGGCTTGAGCTGAAAGCTTTAACGGTGTATAGGGACGAGTGCATTGCAGGTTGTGCTTGTGGGGCTCTTATCTAGTTATCTTTGTGTGTGCGGGAACCCGATGTCGTACGGCGCGGGATAATGTTAGAATGTTGTGGTCCGCGGGATCATGAAAGAATGCAAGGGGTGTTCATGGGTGACGTTTGTCTAAACAATCAGGCCTAATATTTGGGTCAAACTACATGTAGGTAAAGTTAAGCCCAAATTTGATAATTTCTTTACCCTAGTGAAACAGTTCTACTTGACTCTTATTGCATTATGGTACCTCAAATTTTTGGATTTGGTTTGCTTTCCTAGACCGCCCAAACATCTTTATTTGGATATCAAAGGTTGGGTTAGGGCAAGTTTTGTGAGTCAAGTGGGCTATTAGCTCAGCCCAAAAGCTCATCCAAATTACACTAAACTTAAACCCATATTTGACACCATTGAAATGGGATTTTTTAAGCGAACTGGGTTCAGGTTGTTGGCACCCAAAAATTTTATTAGCGGTGGTGGCATGGACCATGATGCCAATTTCGAATTTATTAGCGTGGGGCCTGTGCTATTTTTAGGCGATTTCTCCGAGGTAAAGGGCCCCGCCTTGCGGTCACGGGTGGTTTTTGGAGTAGGCTTCTTTTGGAGCAGGCTCCTTATGTTGTGTCGGTTTTTGTATACCTGCAATTTGGAAAGAATGTGTGACGTACAAAGCGTTCATATCTTTCTTTGATTTTTACTGAGGGAGGATGTTACTGCATACTTCGGATGGGGGGGACTTTTGTTAAATCCAAAAGTTTTCTCTATCAAAATCCAAAAGGGTTGAATATGAAGAATTAAAGGTGAAAATGGGCAAATGGGCCAATCCATGGCCTGTTTGTTCTCATGAATTATGAGAATTTTTGTTGGAGTTTTTATGAATCTCCCAAATGTCATTCTCCACCTGTGTTCACTAATGCTTGATGGATTCTAACATTTTGAGTACGGGAAATCTTGAAAATTCTAAAGGCTAAAAGTAATTTATTTATAGTTTTCTACCTTTAACCCTTTCATTTTATTTGATCATTTACTTTATTTTTTTAGTTTTACAATTATTCGCTGGCTGATTTTATGAATTTTCACTGTTTAAATAAGGAATTTAGAATTCTTAAGGATAACCAGTGTCATTGCTTTGGTGAAATAGCGATATAAGGAACTCCAATGAAAAATATCTCCAAAAAAAAAGGACTTTAAGAAAAACTAATTTAAATATAAAGTGTTGCATCTACGTTGTCATCTTATATCTTTCACATTTCACCTTTTTTTCGTTATTTCTTTTAACATTTCTTCATTATGTTTCTGTTTACCAGAACTTTGTAGTATTTAATAAGGAGCGAACAGACAGCTCCTAGATTTTTTTCCCTATTGGTGAAATTTTAAACGAAGTGCTACTAACAAATATTTATTAATCATTTATATGTGTGTGTTTAATTCTTTCTATTACTCTGTTTAAGCACTTGACCAAGGGTCAGATCTATCTGCGTTGTTTTGAAAATATCACAATATTTAAAAAAAAATGATTTTTTCTATAAGATCAAAATATTTATATTCTCAAATTTTCATGGGAATTATATTCGGGACCTTATGAGAATGAAAAATGGCAAATTGTTACAACATGATATTAAGATCAGCCGGTAAAGAACATGAGTGTGCCAAATAGAGTGCATGAGTCGAGTTCCGAATATAAAAAAAACAAAGAAAAGAAAAGAAATGTTAATTAATTTGAATCTTTTTTTTTTTTTTTGTGAGAATGCCTTTATGCCAAGTTATTAATCATATTTGAGAAATAGTGTGATTTGAATATTTAACGTAAATTGAAGGTGAAATGTGTTGTTTGGTATACAGTAATTTAGTTAATCAGTTGCAAATTAATAGTATCACAAGTAGGTAGTTCACATTGGCTATTAAAATGATAATTCTAGTCCTGGGTAGAAAAACTTCACTTTTTTCTACTAATAAGCGAACGCGAATCTGATAATTTACAAGTGATTGGTACTCAGGAAGCACATTAACATGTGGTAGTTGAAATGAAATTTGGCCCAAGAAAGACATTAATTATAAGAAGCATAGTTCCAATTATTTAGGTGACTCCACTGTTAGTGTTAGGTCTCAAATTTCCCTGTGTATAGGGGTGTTAATGGGTCCAGTCGGGTCAGGTTAAGGTTCAGGCCTGGTCCAACTTTAGAAAAAGGCCGGTATCCACATTCCACCCCAAAGATTGTGTCAGGCCATGAGTGACATGCCTGAGCCTGCCCATTTAGTCAATTGGTTTCGGGTGCGGCAGGTTGAGTCACATGTTGGGCTTGGAAGAAGGTCCTCTCAATGCTCTGTCCTCAAGGAGTGTTCACACTACTCTTACTCAGACGAGCTAGGAGATTGGTGAGTTGGACTCTTTATCGCTCATTTGGGCTTTCTAGCAATTGTTTGCACAAATCAACACTAATGGCCTGTTTTTTTACCGGAATTTATGATTAGAATTTGGGAGGTTGATGGTTTTTTGACAAGATGTCCTGGCATTTGAAATGCTGTGTTTCTTTCACCAGAGTTTCAAATTCCAACTATCCAAAAGACCTTTTGGAATTCTTAAAATTCCGCTCTCTCTACCATTTGTTGGAATTTCAATCCTCCATCAAAAAGAGGGATTTGGAATTCCACCTTAAATGGACAATTTTTGGAGAAATTGAAATTCTCTCAGACATGAATTCTTGGAATTCTGAAAAAGAAACGGGCCCTAAATTATAGGCGGTCGTTATTTGGGCCAGTCCAGCTTGGCTTTCGGCTTTCTATTGCTTAATCTAAGCGCATACCGAATAGTAAATCAGTCCAAATTATATATCCAGGCCAGGCCCATGAGCACCCTAAGCATGTGTGGGTAGGTGAGTCCCGGCCTAATGGGGATGATCTTGACTCTCAAATTAAAAATCCAAAGCACCCCAAACCCTAGGTATGGGTGGAGATTATAGATAGAGCAAAATGTGATCAGACCTCTTAGATTTTATTTGTGGGTGTGGCCCACCACCATCAGCGGTCTCCACTGCAAGGGAAGTGGGTCCCACAGGACAACATCGGTCAGTGCTTGGCTATTTAAGGAGAGGGAGGAGAAGATAGTAGGTAGCAAACAAGAAAGAGAAGATGGGAGTGGAGAAGCAAGTGCTGCGACCCGGAACCGGTCCCAAACCCATCGCTGGTCAAAGCGTCACCGTCCACTGCACCGGCTTTGGTCTGTTTATTCTTCTTTTCCCTCTCTTTGTTAGAAAATTCATATTTTTTCCTGGTGTGCGTTTGGATCCACGCCACTGATAAGTTTCTTTAAGAATTGATTGATGATTTCCCAGATTTATGGTCTTTTTCTCAGTACTCAGTAGGCATGGGTGGATGTGGGAAAGCGAAAAGTGGGGATTCCTTGAAATCCAAAATCCCACACTCCACTTTACCCTTGTTTGGATAAAAAAAACTGGTGATGGGGATTGGAGAAAGTACTATTCAATGGTGCTGCAGATCGCCAGATCGGAGAAAGTAGTATTCAATGTTTAGAGGTGGGGAAAATTGATTTTTCCTGAGCCCTTGCTTTCCGTGGAAACGGAACAGCCAATTCCTCTCTGCGGGGTGTCCTAGTTCTCCTTGTGTCCTTAAAAATGTGCCTTTTCTGCATAATGAGTAGTGGCCCCAAATGAGGGAAAATTGAGTTCCATGGAAAACTTGGGAGTGTTTTCTTCTGTTTTCACATAATCCTCGCACCACCCTAACATGTTCTAGATTCCGGTTTGCAATTTGGTGTGGAGTTGTAGAGACTCTTGATCTTGAAGAGTGAAGATAGAGTGACTAAGAGGTGAGAAGAATAAACTCGATCTCCACACATTGAACAAGATACCTGGTAAAACAGAGAGTGCTTGGTCTGTTGGCCTACTTTGCAAGTATGCCTGAGAATCCAACATGGAGAATTATGGACTAGTAACTTTTGATTTTGTTCCTATACTGGTGATTGAAAAGAAGACTATGTGGTAAGTGTTGTACTGAGTTCTACTAGAATAGTAGCATCGGTGAGCCGGTTGAATTGGAAGTTTTGAACTCATTATTTTCCCATTTGCACCATCTGGCACAGTTTGGATGAAACAATGCACCAGGTGTTACAAACACAGATACGCTCGTAACATTTTGTTGTGTTATGATGCACCTAATAAAGCTGAATTTCATGTCTACGAGTCTGTCTATTAATTTTATTTGTGTTGCAGGAAAAAATGGCGATCTCTCTCAAAAGTTTTGGAGGTGTGCTTTGTCATATTGCTTTTCCTATCCTTTTGGTCTCTTACCAATGTGAACCTGCACATCATTTACTTCCAATTTTTGAGGAATTTATTTTTTCATTATTGACTTTTTTCAGCACAAAAGATCCTGGACAGAAGCCTTTCACCTTTAAAATCGGCCAAGGTTCAGTTATTAGAGGTAACTCATCCCACCCGTTCCTACCCTGCCACCCCTAACAAAAGGGGAAGAAAAGAAACATAAAAAGAACCCCTTCAAGAGAAGCCCATACATAAGTAATTCATTATTATGATTATTATATATAAGTTACCATGGCCCCATCTCACTGATTCTTTGGGGTGTCTCTCTTATGGTCACATGGGCATGCTTGGGCATTAAATTCATTCATATATATGTCGACAAAAGTTTTACGTAAAGTGTCACCTATCTAATGCAAACTCCTGTACTCCATGTATGTGTATGTGTCTGTGTGTATAAAATATATATGTTGACAAGTTTTACGCAGGGGGTTCACCTATCTAATGCATCACTCCTACTTTACTCCGGCTTGGGGCCCACAGAAAAAACTGATGACATTTAAACTGGTGGAGTTGAAACATACGAAAGTAGAATATATGAATGGCAAGTTCACTGGTGGAGTTGAAACAAACGAAAGCAGAATATATGAATAGCAAGTTCAATTGGGAATATAGAAGAAATGCTTGTGAGAACTGAAGCTCAAGCGATGCCACTAAGAGATTCATTCTGATACCTTGGTCCGATAATTAGAGAGGATGGAGAGAGTGAGGAAGCTGTCAAACATATGATTAATTCGGGATGGTTGTAGTAGAGACTTGTTTTTGGAGCACTTTGTGATTGATGCGTACCAGTAAAGATTGAAGGGAAAATTTTACCAGCTATGACCCATGAAGTAGAATGATGGCTGGTTAAGAAGCAATATATGCACAAAATGAGTGTAACAAAGATGAGAATATTGATATATATATATATATATATATATATGTAGTAACACTAGGAAAGATATAATTAGAAATGAGCACATTTGGTAGCATTAGTAAGTGATAAATGAAGAAAGACTTGAGTCAAGTAAGTCGAAATTAGGCCATTATGTGAGGGTCTCAATGTACTCAAAGCACTATGATTTGAGATGATTATCACTTAAAAAATTCGTCAAATTTTATATTACAGATGAATCTCGACAATGAATCATTGAGTACCATGTTTGATTTTCTCAAATGGGTGGTTTGCATCAGAGAGGTGTTATTATCGCTTCATAGTCCATTCCTATATTCACACCTCATAGTCCATTGCTATATTCACAAGGACATTTCAGATGTGGAAGTGGATTCCCTAGTTAATGATAGTGTAAATTTGCCCCTTTTATTTGGATGTATCAACTGCAGTTCGCCTTTCACATTTTCTGGTTCACAGCCATTTCTGCAATTCAATAGACGTTATTACTGGAAAAGAAGGGGATAGGAGGGTTGGTCAAGAACTTGCAAGGCAAAACCCCTTTTTTATCACTTTCTCTTTCCTACCTTTTCTGGACTTCACTTTTTGGAAGTACAAGAATGCATTAATTGAACTAACAATTTTGGACTAAGAAATTTTAGCAGCTTTTCCATTGTTTTTCTGGAGTACAAGTTGTCATTCTTCGGGAACATTCTTATGTTTTGGATACAAATCAACGTCTGTATTAATTATTGCATTTGGATCTGAGCACATTAATGGAACTTTGAAAGTGATACTATGCCAGTGTCATCAACTCTGCCTAGATCATTCTCTGATTTATTACTTTACACCAACACTGGGAATATTATTTGAAATCAATGTACTTGTTTCAGCATTGAAAGATGGGGCATGCATATTTCGTATTGAATGGTTGTGACAAAATGGAACACTCTTTTCTTATTCAAGTTTTAGCTCAAATCTCCTAACAAATGTTGAGGGGTTGATATGTTGGCCTCATAAGTTGCTGCAATGTTTCTTGAATTATGCATATTTCTTTAGTGAAACTAGGTCTATATAACTTAAAAAATGAGAGAGCTTTTGAACATAATTTTGTACTATTTAATAATAATGCAACCTGGAAGGAAGCATGGTAAATTGGTAATGCTTTTTTAAGCATTTCAATACTGCAGTAGAGTATAGTATCTGTAGAGTGATGCAGTCTAACCTGTTTATATCACTAAATATCAATAAAGAAATTTACTAAAAAAAAGGACTGAAACCGTTTGCTGCACTAGCTTAAAGGCTAGCTGCAGGATGCATGTAGGTTTTGAAGCAAGAATTGTGCATATTAATTTTGACTTTTGAACATTATTTGTAGGATGGGATGAAGGTGTAATGGATATGCAAGTGGGAGAAGTTGCTCGTCTTCAGGTAACATCTTTCTTCTTTGGCTTGTATGGTTGGTTTTAAATATCAATGTCGTGTATAATACTTAGACCCCTCGTTCTGACTTATTTTCCTTTGGTTCTACCCACCTCACTTCCATTGTTGCCACTGGTTATTATTCTTTCTTTTTTCTTTTTCTTTTTTTTTTTTGGGTAACTGGTTATTATTCTTTACAACAGAAATTTTATTTTGTTTTAGAAAACAAACATGCGCATGATGTGCCTTTGGTCTTGATAACGGCCCTAAGTTGCATGATCATGGCTTTGTTTGGTGCGCGATGTTCAATGTAGAAAATCTCAAAACATTAGATTTGTGGACTCTTGTAATATTAAAATTCATTTATTGAATATTTATTTTTAAATGAAAAATATTATGGAAAAATAAAACCAACAAAAATTATACATAAATCTTAACATAAACAATTGAGTCATAATTATATCAATGTCTTCCTTAGATTGCAAATGAAGAAGGCATAATACCAATACCTTAGATTGCAAAAGAAGGCGGCATAATATTATCTCATTAACTTTAAAACGATATCTTAATTAGCGCTAGAGAAATCTGTGAAGGATTTGGCATGTTGACTTATTTGATAACTATTTGACATGGCATGTGGCTGCTTCCAAAGAAGCATGTAAATTAGTTAGGGGCTCATCGCAAGTAAAGCTGGCTTTTTTTTTTTTGCAGTTTGAGTAGTTACTTAGGACTGTAAATGGGTGGGGTTTTGTTTAGGTTCAAGTCCAAGTTGGGTTCCAATCTACTGGGATGACAATGGGTTGCTTTGGTATGGATTGGGGTGAAACTGAACTTGTCTTGACTGATACCTGCCTCACACTGTACCTCACCCAATTCATGATAGGTGTATGATATGTGACACCAAACCTGCCCATGATGGTCATGGGTTGAGTGAGGTGTGATACTGGTTATTTTCTTCCTTCTGTGTTCTCTCTGTTCTAGGTAAACATTGTCATTTTCTTTCCAGATTGCATTTTCTAATGCATCTTTGTGGCCAGTTCTAGTTTTAATATCAATTATCATCATGATCATGCACATGAATCTCTTGATTCTATCTGGTAAACTGCTGGGTTGTGATGATATTTAGTGTCTGTTTTGTGCTTGGAACTCCCCTCTTCTGTCAACCTCGGTTGTATAGTAAATGCTTTTATGAGTTTTTTTTTTTTTTTTTTTTATGTTATTTGTGAAGGAAGTAAAAAAAAAGAGGATGTTTTACGTCATATCAGTGCCTCAGCTAATATGATGATCTGTTTGTAAATGTGCAGTGCTCCCCTGATTATGCATATGGCCCCAGTGGATTTCCAGGTTGGGGAATACTACCCAACGCAGCTTTGGTTTTTGAAATTGAAGTCCTGGGTTCTCAGTAACTGCTCATAGGAGCTGGTAAAAGTAAAACTATGAACCTTGAAATACTGTTGTTACTACTACATCTGGTTGGTGCATTTATATTTCAGATCGGTGATATGATAATATGGATAAAGTGTTGGTGAAATGAATGCCCATATGAACAAGTTGACTTTTCATGTTTTATATGATCTTTGGGATTGAGCATTGCTGCATTCTTATAATGGAAAACAATATATATAACATTTAATATAGAAAAATAGGAAAAACTTAAAATGTCTTAAATGACACTAAAATTTATATTTACATAGAATTGGCCATTTCCCTTCTCAAAATTTGCAGTTCATTTTCCCTTTCCAAATACTCATGGTTTGTGGGTTACCCTTCTTTGGATGAGTGAGACTGATAGTAAGATTGTGTTTCTAAAGAAAATAACCTATCTCATTGGTATTTAGGGGGATAAGTGATCCTAATGCCATGGTTTTTTGGTCATGGGAGGATAAATATTATTTTTAATTTTTAATTTTTTAATGGTAGCATGGTTTGACGTTTTGGGATTTCTTGCCACCCTGAGAGGACTGCACTTGACATAAATTGGGTGTATAAACGTATATGATACTCTGCCAAGGCAAAAGTTGGATTGTAATGTCTTGCCCAGCACTGTATTTCTTTCTCAACCTTTCATTTGTGCCACTGCTTGAATGATTGGCGTGTGCTGGACTGTGGAGATTCTAAATATGATAACATATTAGCAGTGGAGCCCATCAAATCTACAGATTGGATCTCCCTTGATCAACGATCTTGTAATTGCTATCGGCAGAAAATGGTATAAGATGCGATGACTACTGCTATCAGAAACAGTCATGCTGTTCTTCACCTCAAGCATTGTAGAATTTTTTTGATGTGCATTTACTTTACATGTGTGGTAAACTTTCAGGTCATGTTTTGTAATTAAGTCCTAGGGATTCTTCATTAACTTTCCTCAAGAGTCGTGGAAAACCTACATTTGGCAACTGAAAAATCCTTGAGGTTTTGGGCCAGTGGAATTCTTCATTTGTGAGGATTTTCAGGTCCAATCTACTTCTAGAGGGATTTGGAAATTCTTATCTTTCTGGATTTATATTTTTGCATATTTTACACAGCTTCCAATTTTTCTGAGTTATACACTCCGGTACCCACCGATATCGTTGTAAAATTATTAGTGAGGAACCTCTGTTCTGGGTGCAGTGAGGAATTATCAAATTTGTCTATTTGTCGAATGTGCCCTTGGGATATCCTCAACTACTATGAGTCCCGATCTTCCAGGGAGGCTGAGAAAGAACTGGGTTCAGCTTTGCTGAGCTAGTGCAAAGTCTCTGTAATACCGTAATAATCACTGTAGCTTTATCCGGTGCATGTTGATAAGAGGGTTTGTATGTGCTCTTAGGAATTAGTTCTCGGCTGTCCAGAATCGAATGTCCCTCGGGCTCAGGGCTGAGTTGGGCGGGAGATACTGTAATAATCACCATAGACTTTGTGATAGCCTTCTTAAAAATTTCCTGCAATCATGGTTGTACTTAAGTGTGTAGGCCAAATTACACCCATCTGGTCTTAAGGAGAAGATTTAAACCTCAAGCATATTAATTCTCCAAATATGAATTTTGGGTTGCAACTGTCATAACTATGCAGTTGATCTGTAGTTGTCTACAGGGCTGTTTGTCATGTGGACTTTCATTAGTGAGGCTTTGGAGCATAGGTTTCAAATTGGGCATCCTGCATATTAGAGTTTCACCTGAAGCTCTTACAGTACTTTTTATTTTTGTTACAGGCCTTGATGGGTTTGAACTTCTCTTCAAACCTTTATGACCCATTTGTTTGTGTGGAATTTAATTCGTGGAAATTCTGAGAAATGTATTTCAACAAGAGGCCAACATTGAAGAAACAATTGTGGAGAACAATAAATTGCCATAAAAATATCTCCCCTTAAATGGAAAATGAATTACCGGGCGATGGAAAATGGATACTCAGCCGCCACGCATAGTAAAATAAATCATAGGCAAGTCGGAATCCATTCTTCATCTTTTCATATTCTTCACCTCTTGCCTCTCTAATAATTTTTTACTCGAACATATTTTACCATGAATCCTGTCAATTCCATGCAAAAAATAATAAAATAGCTTGCAGATGTCACTTAACTTTTCCTCGGGCGTACCTTGATGGGCTTATCAAACCAATTTGGACTTCAATGGGCCTTAATATCGATATTAAGCCGAATGTGATTTGAATTCTAAATTTGTGATTGAACAGGTGAGTGGAACTGAATTCAAAGAGCTCGATCAGGTTTTTAGTCTTTCAAATGAAATATTGTGTCTGATCCTCTTATTTTAGGCCCATGTTGCCCCGCAGGTCAGATTTCTTTGTAGGACAACACATTATTGATCCATAAAAATAATCAAGTGATGCCTGTTTCAGTCATTAATTCGAAATCACCATGTGTCCTAGTCCCCAATTTTATTCAGTTTGCATGTGGATTTTGCTAGGAGTGATTAGTTCATATCTGAAAAAATTCTGAAAATGTAGTACATTTATGAAATCCTCACCACCACAGGCTGCACAGTCTGTGGAGATTGTCACAATGACCTGTAATGGTAAGGAGTGGTTTCCTAAAAAAGGGAAAATCTACCGACCAGGGCAACCATTTCAATGGTTTGTTTCAAACAACTGTTAGGTGTCTACTTTAATCTTTTTCTCTTTTGAGTAGGGCTGCACAAAACCGGACCGCAGACCGGACCGGACCGGATTTGTGGTCTTAGACCACAAATCCGGACCGGACCGGACCGGTTTTGAAAAACCGGTTATATCCGGTCCGGTCCGGTCCGGACCTTTTAAAAACCGGTCTGGACCGGACCGGACCGGATTAATAATAAATAATTTTTTTTTTAATTTTTTTAATATAAAACTTTAAGTATATAAAATTCCTAAGTCAAATACTATAGTGAAATCGAAGATCTGGCTTCTTACATCTGGAAAAAGAAGTAGGAAATAGACTGAAAATGAAAAAATAAAATAAGAACTTAGAAAAAAAAAAAAAAACTAATGAAACCGGTCCGGACCACTTAAGTGGTCCAGACCGGACCGGACCACTAATAAGTGGTCCGGTCCGGTCCTCTCATTTAAGCCGGACCGGACCGGATTTCCGGTTGGGCAGCCCTACTTTTGAGTAGGAAGGTCACTAGAAAAACCATTGGCATCATCCCTGTGGATGGAGTGTTACAAACATGTTAATTTTTTATAGCTATATATATATATTCCTGCAATGGTTGATTGCCAGGGATAGCAAAGCCACCATTTAAAGTGTGTGGTGACTGACAACTACAGTAAAAGATAAAAAGGATGGTTTGTGTTAAGAGGAAAGGTTGACCATTTTAGATGGGGGTGGGAGGGTGTGTGCAACACATCGTATACTTGTATATGGTATATATAGATCATACTTTCCATTATTTAATATTGCTCTTTTTGGTTCCTTTTTTTTTTTTTTTTTTTTTTTTTTATACAGATAGGTAGACCATTTGAGCAAAACATGGAATTGACATTCCAAAAATATAGAATTACCACTCGGTTAGCCACCTCCCATAGTTGTACCTTATGCATGTGGATAGGAGGGTTTGCATGTGTCATATGGATTAGTTCTGGGCAGTCCAGAGTAAAGTATCCTTCAGGGTCAAGTCCAAAGGTTTCTGGGTTGGGTTTGGCAGGAGATGCCCTCGATTATAAAGAAACAAGGATTACCACAGGCCACAGGCCAATAATATTAGAAAGTAGAAGAGCATGCGACCAAAAGAACTGCAATCAAGAAATTGTATCCATGTGAGGAATGTTGCAAGCCACACACTAATCCCATGTTCCAAGTATCCTGCTTGGTATGATTTTGTGGTAGGGACCATAAGGAATGCCAAGATCCCAGCCTGCTCATAGAAAGTTAGTTCTATTATACATTGTGGCAGCCTATAAAAAGGATAACAAAAAACAGAATTTAGGAATGTTTTGGTAATTATATAGATATTTTGATTTTAGCTAAAGGGGGCATTTGTTTGGAGGATTTTCTTACATAAATTCCATGTGTTGGAGATTTAGAAGAACATTTGGAATTCCCTGTTTCTTGGACAGGTTTTTGAGGTTTTGTGAAATGGGTTATGAGCAGAAAAAAGAGGTAAAGAGAGAGGGAGGGAGAGAGAAAGTTAAGACTTAAGAGGGAGAAGGAATCAGAGACAGGAAGAGGGGCAAGAGAGGAAGGGGAGAGAGGTGGCAGCCCAAGCCAAGCACGGGCCTGGCACGGAAAAACCCTGCCTGGGCCACAGCTGTCAGGCCTGAGGCTCGGCCTGGCCCACCTGTGCACAAGTCTTAAAAAAAAAAAAAAGAAAAAGAAGGAAGAAGAGCCCAAGTCCAAGTCCAGGTGGGGCATTGTAAAAAAAAGGGACTCGAATTAAACTTGATTGTATTGGGGCCGAGTTTTTTTCCTAGTGCACATTATCTCCTAGGGATCGGGTTTCGCCAAGAGTCCAATTCCAAGTGAAGTCCAAGTGAAAAAAAAAAAAAGTGGGCTGCCCACGGGTGGCACGGCTAGGCTCGGCTGGGGCACAGCACGACAGGGCCGTGCTGGGCTGACCCTCACGGCAATGGGCACGGCACGGCACGGCCCGGGCATGAGTGGGCCCGATGGTGAGTGGCCTAGGTGGGTCTGGATCAGCTTTCATTAAAGTGTGTTAGGATCCCGAGAATGTCTCTGCCTCATTTCCTGTGAGTGTAATGAGTAGAGCGTTTTCAAAGTTTATTAAAGTAGGAGTTGGTCCATTATAAGAGCACATGATTCATCAATCCATTAAAAAAAAAATCTTCATCGTGGGCTCACTTTAACTCTGTTCCTAGCAAATCTAAGGAAATACACACAATCATTAGAGATCGTCCGTTCATGACACGGCTACAATCAGTAGGTCAAGTTTAACTTTTGACTCATGCCAATCCGCACCAAGAAGCTTCAATCCCTCCTTTAACCCTTGTGAGTTGTGACAGTTTGCATTCATGTGGGTCTATCTATAATTGTGATTGTGAATATTATAGAAACCCTAACATGATTTTTTTTTTTTTTTTTACTAACGGAGGCTTTCCTCTTTGGACTGGACTATTCCCTCCGGGCCCAAAGAGAAGCCGGATAAAATCCCTGTGGCCCTTAAGTGGTAGCACAAGTAAATTCAATATTTGATTCTTGAAGAGGGAGGAACCGGAGGTCGATACCAAGACTTCTAGATTCGAAAGAGGGAGGAATTGTGGTCCTGACCACTCGACCAACCCGTTGGAGTTAGATCATACCCAATATGATCTTATTATCTTCCATTATAGCCATTTGTTTTGATGGGCCCTATCCTTTCCTTTTCTAATGGACGGCCCTTGGTGTGGTGTTGACACACTACTAAATCTTGGAAAAGGTGGCAACCATAAAAGAAAGGATCACTCCCATCTCCACAATCATAGATGGGGTTACTTGTATGTACAGAGATCTAGTGAGCACATCCTTTTTAATTTGCAGGATTGACCAATTCAAATAATTTGATTCTCCTAAGGATGGAAGTTGGTGGGATTAAGGGTCTGTTTGTGAAGGGGGGAAAAATGGGGGAAGGGAAAATGGGGGAGGGGGAAATGGAAGGAAAAAGTTGTCTTTTTTGTTCAAAAATTTTCCCTCCAAAACAGGGGGGAAAATGAGGGGAAAGTGGTGATGGAGTGAGGGAATGACTAAAATGCCCTTAGTCTCTATTTGAATTTTTTTCAAAATGAAGGGTAAAATAGTCTTTTTCTTTGTACCTCACTAACAAATAAAATTATACTTTTTCACTTTCTTTCCCCTACTTTTTTACTTTCCAAACAAGAGGAGGGAAAATTAATTTTCCCTCCTCTCCCCTTCATTTTCCTTCCCCCTCAAATTTTCCTTCCCCTCCCCTCCCCTCCCCTCCCCTCCTCCCTTCCCAAACGGAGCCTTAGGGCTCCGTTTGGGAAGGGAGGAGGGGAGGGGAGGGGAGGGGAGGGGAAATTTGAGGGGGAAGGAAAATGAAGGGGAGGGGAGGAAAAATTAATTTCCCTCCTCTTGTTTGGAAAGTAAAAAAGTAAGGGGAAGGAAAGTGAAAAAGTATAATTTTAAAGACTATTTTACCCTTGCTTTTGAAAAAAGTTCAAATAAAGTAAAAGGGCAATATGGTCATTTCTTCCCTTTCTCCTCACTTTCCCCTCATTTTCCCCCCTGTTTTGGGGGGGGGGGATTTTTGAGACAAAACCACCCCATTTTCCCTCCATTTCCCCCTCCCCCATTTTCCCTCCCCACTTCCCAAACACCCCCCAAAAGCACTTTCCCTCCACTTTTCCCCCTTCCCCCCCCCCCCCCCCCCCCCCCCCCCCAAACAGACCCTGTGAGTGTCCCTGCCCAACCTACAGGCGGGCCCACTGATTTCATGGGTTTGAGCCAAGTAGAGATGCCTCAGATTTATTGATTTTTGCAGTAGCGTAGGATTCTCAATATTTACACAATGGACACCATACCTTGCTGAAAAAGTGTATATATATATATATATAATTTCCTCAAAAGAGTGCACAAAAAAGGCTAAAAAAGTGGTAAACTTTTTCTGGCTCCAGAGATGTTTGCACTACAAAAACTAGGGCAGTCAATTGAATCGTGTTAACGAATCATGATTGGACGTCAAAATGTCAATTATATACATTAACCCACCGGAAAAGTAACAACATCCTAACCTGCTATTTATGACAGGAGACGGGACAAGTTTGGTTTCAAATATTCTAAACCGTGTCAGTGTGTCACGCAAGGTTAGGTTTGGTAGATATGCTTGATTTGGAATGCATTTAAGTCAGTATAAGTCCCTTTTTTTTTTGTTTCTTTCAAAAGAGTTGCCTTTTCTATCCTTTACATCAAATGGCAGCAATTACACTATTGTATGCTTTTTATGCTTTTCTTCATTAGAAAAGCTTGTGCCTCAAAAGATTATTTTGCGCTCACTTATTTATCTTTTCATTTTTGTAAAGAAAGTAGTTGCATAAACATATCCTAATTTGAGTTGGTTGTGTTGGAACAATGATCATATCCGACAAACTTAATAAATTATCTACTATTTAGGGTAGATTCTTTCTTTCTATTCCTCTTCCTTCTCCTTCTCTTTTGCCTCGGATATTAATTTTTAAATGAAATGAATCTCATGTAAAAGTTATATGAAGTGGTTTTTACAAACAACTGTTATATTATATTCAATATATGCAAATTTTTCATATGTAATATCTCATTTATAATTTTTTTTAGCATTTTACACATGTAATCGTTACTCATGTGATAAAATTACACGTGTTGGTTTGTTTGACAAATATGCTTAAGAATGATGTGTAAATGGTTAGAGTTTGACTTCTTTCTCGCACCTCCACCCCTATTAAAATGATATACACATGTCAATTATATACATTTTTCAAAAAATTGTCAATTAAAACGAAAGAAAATCTTATCTTTCAAAAAAAAAAAAAAAAAGAGAATTATATAGATTTATCTACACATCTAAAAAGACACTAGATGCTATGTAAAGTTTTTTTTATCTTAAATTCTCACTAATTTGGTAAAATATGTAAAGAAAATTCAAAATAAAAGCAAAATTCACCTTTTTTTAAAAAAAAATTATATTTTACTTGTGGGCCTATTACTTGAATCGTTCAATATTCTCGGAAAACTAATAAACCCCCTAAACGAAGAATCATATCCTAGATCCTCACAAATTTTAAGGATTCTCAATATTTGTGCATAGGACACCTTCCTTTGTAGAAATCCAAAAGAGCCCAGCACACAAAAGGGCTAAAAAAAGGAAAATGGATCCCTTGTTTGGACCACTCAGGGGGTACCATATGGGGGAGAGATGTCAAATCAATAACATCTCATCTCCTTCACAATTTATTTTTCCTTTCTCATGTGGCACCGCCCAATTGATCCAAATAGGGTTTCCTTGTGGGTCCTTTTCCTGAAAAAAAGTGGTAAACTTTTTCAAACTCCACAGAAATCTGTGCTGCAAAAATTAGGAAAGTAACAACATCCTAACCTGCTATTTATGACAGGAGATGGGACAAGTTTGGTATCAAATATTCTAAACCGTGTCAGGCCAGGTTAGGTTTGGCTAGACATTTGCTTGATTTGGAATACCTTTAACTCAGCTTTACCAAAAAGTAGACCCACTGCTATCTCTAGTCTTGAATTTTCTGATGGTGGCCTCAAAAATCCAAGTTGGAGACATCTCAAAATAAATTTCTAAGAGGATATTTCCAAATATTACTTCAATAGAAGTTGGCCCCAAATTAGTAAGATTGTTCGTTCAATTAAAAACGTGATTAACACAATTTTACACATATTCATTAATCATGATTTTTTATATCAAATAGTCAATAATAGTAGGATGAGACAAACACCAATTATTGATAAAAAATTGGGGACATCAGAGGGGGCGTTTATTTTGACAGACTCAGAATTTTAAGTGGTCCCCGTGATAGAGTTTCACTCCTTCAATTTAAAATTTTTCCAACTCAAAGCCACATATATACAAACAAATAGAAAAAGATTATACAAAAAAAGAACCACATGTGGAGACGCGATTACGTCTTCTTTGGGGATTTGCTTGTGATTTTTCATTTTTAAATCATGCGAGGATTGCGGCTTAGGCGCCAGATACTTGGAAATATTGACTAAAGTTTGGAATAAAAGTACGCGTTTATGACCTCAAGACGAGAGCAAAAAGCGTATTCATCTCTCTCTCTCTCTCTCTCTCTCTCTCTCTATGAGTTTCCCCTTCCCTTCCCTACATACCACCTGACCTTGCCAATTTCTTCCATTTCTGACTCTGACCCAACATTTGGAAGGCCATGGATGAATGGTGAAGCTTGCATCACAAATTGCAAGTGCTTTCCAGTCAACATGGCATTTGGCATTTGCCCTTTGTGAATGGCCTGTTCCCATTCTTCACTTCCCAGCCCTATTTGTCAACCTTTTTTTGTTTTGAGTGGTTGATATATAATTTGGCAAACTACTTTTCAATCAACATGTCCTTGATTTATATTAACAAAAGGCCTTAACTTTCTATTATTGTTATTTTTTTACAATTAACAAAAAGGTATTCTAGACTTCTAGTACTAACATTATAAACATGGTTGAACTAGGGATGCAATTTGGCAAGATAGGATTGACTCAACCCAAGCTTGAACGAAATTGCATGAAAAATCCAAGTAACAAAATGGCAAGATAGGATTGGGTTGGACTGCATGGAAACTAACCCAAGTAAAATCCAAGCATACCTGATGTGAACTGAATTGAACTTTTCTTCTTTTAGATTTTGAAGGACATAAAATCTAGAACATAATTAAATATTCTTGTCAATAGAACAGTTGGTTGGTTGAAGAAATTTTGAAAATCCCTGATTTTTTTACAGATGACCCCCAAGGTTTTTTCATTTTACGTTTTTTGATTTAGATAGCCCCCCAAATAAAAAAATCATGGTTCCACCTCTACATGTGAGGAAGCATGGCTCTCTAACAAACAAAGATATTGGGTGTGGAGGTGTGCTATTTATTCTGTATAAAGTGTAATATCTGTATTATGAGTTACACAAATATATCTAATTAAGATTTAGCTACATAAAGCCTGAATCCATATCTGACAAGTAGTTCTTCATTTGATTAGATTTTGCCATAAAATGAAAGAAGCCAAAAAGTAAGATTCATGAAGTAACACTCTAATGAACAGTAGTCGAATCGGGAAATATACCTGGGGTTGGGGGTGGGGGTGCACTAAGAAAAAATATCTCTTGGAAGGGCCAATGTAAGAATTTCAATAAAATTAGGATTTTTTTTCTTTTCTTTTTTTTTTTTGCAATTTAAGGGGGCCATGGCCACTCTAGTCCCCTAATTCCTCCCTTGCTAGTGAAGTAGTGTGGAATGTGAGGAGAATTTTTAGGGCCCACCTAGATTGCCAAGTATGAAGGAAAGGGGATGGAAAGATCATAGTGAGAGGGTAGGTATGTATTAAACTCAACCTCATCCGGTCATTTTGGCCTCTTCATCTTTTTAGTCTGTATACGCAACTGTTGAAATAAATATATCTCATTTTATATTATTATCAAAGTCTTATTCTAATTTTGTCGAAATCAGCTAGATGATTTTGTTACTAAATTTTAATTTATTTTAAATTAAATTCTTAGATAAATTACACTTCTTCCAATATCAAATAGGATTGGGATGAATTTGGTCAACCCTATTTGTATCCCTTGATTCGAAAGTAGTCTCGTAAAAAATGAAAAAGGAGTCATAAGCGCGAATCGATTCTCCAAAAGCCAACTTAGGAAAGAAACAGTATACAACTATACATAAATAAGGTCGACCTAAAATTAGATGGAAGAGATTATTGGCGTCAAAGTCAGGCGAAGAACCGGTCAGTCAATTTCCACCAATGCCTTAGGACTGGGGCCCACAACCGCGTTCGAAACTGCTATTCGTTCCGGTCCTCTAAGAACGCAGCAAACACACGCTCCATCCACCCCACCCCCTCTTTCCTTCTTTCCTGCTTCCTTACTTCCTTCCTTCCTTCCTTTCCCACCCTCCCTATAAATACTCTCTTCCATCCCTATTTGTCAAAACCACATCATTTCCATTAGCATATGTCTCAAAGACCCTACGTTCCTCATTCCTCCTCTATTTCTCTCTCTCTCCACTCCCATCTCTTCATCTCCAGTGAGATGAACCCTAATTCCAACTGGTTTTTCTCCTCGTCCTTTTAGATCCCATCTTTCAAAAAAGAAAAAGAGAGAGAGAGAGAGAGACCAAATCTTTTCAAATCCCCATCAAGAGAGAAATTTTTTTTTGTAAGCAACTTTCTAAAAAAGTAGAAAACCTATTTTTTAGATCCCTCTTTAGACCCAAATCAAGGAGAGAAAAAGAAAAAAAAAAAGAACCATCTAGTTTAAAACCTCCTCCGAAACACATATCAAAAGAAGACAACCTCTTTCTTGATCTATATCAAATCATATCAACATGGGTGTGAAAGCGTTTGTGGAAGGTGGAATCGCGTCCATCATTGCCGGTTGCTCCACTCATCCGCTCGACCTGATCAAGGTCCGCCTCCAACTCCAAGGCGAAAACCCCACCATTTCAGCTCAGCCCATCCAAACCAATCTCCGCCCCGCATTAGCCTTCCACACCACCACCACAACCGCCGCCCCTCCCCCACCACCTCCCCGCGTCGGACTCGTCACGGTCGGCGTCCGCATCTTCCGCACCGAAGGCGTCACCGCCCTATTCTCCGGCGTCTCCGCCACCGTCCTCCGCCAGACCCTCTACTCCACCACCCGCATGGGCCTCTACGACATCCTCAAAACCAAATGGACCGACCCCAACTCCGGCCACATCCCCCTCGTCCGAAAGATCGCCGCCGGCCTCATCGCCGGAGGCATCGGCGCTGCCGTCGGGAACCCTGCCGACGTCGCCATGGTCCGGATGCAGGCCGACGGCCGCCTCCCGCCGGACCAACGCCGGAACTACCGCAGCGTGGTCGACGCAATCGGCCGGATGTCGAAGCAGGAGGGCGTCACCAGCCTGTGGCGCGGCTCGTCCCTGACCGTCAACCGCGCCATGATAGTGACCGCCTCCCAGCTCGCCACCTACGACCAGGTGAAGGAGGCGATTCTGGAGAGTGGGACCATGAAGGACGGCCTCGGGACCCACGTTACGGCGAGCTTCGCCGCCGGGTTCGTGGCGGCCGTGGCATCGAACCCGGTCGATGTGATCAAGACCAGGGTGATGAACATGAAGGTGGAGGCCGGCGGCAAGGCTCCGTACGCCGGGGCGTTGGATTGCGCCCTGAAAACGGTCCGAGCCGAGGGGCCCATGGCCCTGTACAAAGGGTTCATACCCACTATATCACGACAGGGGCCTTTCACAATTGTCCTGTTTGTAACGCTTGAACAGGTCAGGAAGCTCCTCAAGGATTTCTAAAATTTTTTAGAATCCTGATTTCATGATGATGGCGAAAATGTAGAAGTAATTTTTTCTTGAGTTGGTCCCTTATCAATTGATGTTGTTGTTCTTGGGTCTCTTTTGAGAGATAAAAGAGTTTTATAAAACTTATTTGGAGTATTTTTAGTATTTGTGGGTGTAGTGAATTATATATATGATGATGAAATATGATTATGATTATTATTGTTACAGTTGATTTTGTATGTGGAGATGAAATTTGTGTTAAGCCAAGTAAGATGTGCAGGGGGAATTGGCAGCAGGCTCAAGATTTTTGTTTGAGAAAGACAATGGTCAGTTGAAAAGATGGAGTGCAATGTGTTGGTTTGTCCTTTTGTGTTTCCGCGTGGGCCAACACTATTAAATGCATTGAATTGATATGATGATATGTTGAATTTCCTCGGGGTAATCCAATTAGTTTTCACTCTGGGGGCCCCAAATTTGATTTTTTTTTTAATTCCTAGTGAAGGGGAGAGAATTGGAGTGGAGACTTAGGGGACGTTTGTGTATATTAATTTCCGTTGAAATTAGAAATTGTTCATCAGTATAATTCATGCATTTTAAATTTTTTGTAAAAGTTTTTCCGCGGAAGTCAAAATTTTATGTTTGGTGTAAAAAGGTTTTTTTTGATGAATTAGTGTTAATATCGTTTGGTGCAGTTATGAATTTCTTTAATGAAAATCACTCTTTAGTGAAAACTATTAGGTAGGTGGGTTGGTATGTGTGTGGGGTGGGTGGGGTTGGGAGGAGAAGGGGAAGATGAAGAAAGAGGGTGGTTGGGTGGAGTGAGGGTGAGAGAGAGAAAATTGGGGGGTCTGTTTTGGAAATGAACTTTTCATACCCCGTGTAGGAATGAAAAAGCTGACGGGGCGAAAAAGCATTTCTACGAAAAACTGTCGCACTGAACACATTAAAAAGAAGTTTTCTGTAGAAAATTACAATCTTTTTCAAAAAATAGGCTATACAAACATGTCCTTACAGGTGAATGGAGATGGAGAAAATTACTTTCTTATGCTTTCTGGGGGGAAAGCCGTCTGTTTGGGCAGTGAAAGTTGGAAAAGTTGCTGGTTCGTTGGGGGAGTGGATTTTCTGCCGTCAAAGGCACGTTCTGGTTATATCATTTGCCTGTGCTTCTTGTCATATTCCTAGGATTCGAGCACATGCCGGTTGCAGTTGGGTTTGTAGAAGACAATGACTCTGGATGGTCAGATCCAAATTCTGAATTTTGATGTCACAGACCATCAATTGATGGATCCATCTTGTCATAGGTCCAGATATTAATGAGTTTAAAAATGAAGAAATATAGAAAAAAGGGGTTTTATAGTGTATGAAGTGGTTCAACATGCTGGAATCTGTGACTAGGTCCATGTGTGATGACATGTTTATGGGACCCTTCCATAGTGGAAGGCTTCCCTTGCTTTGCCTAGTGTATTAGTTGGATGATCTCTCTGAAACACTACTCTTAAAGTATAAAAAACTAACTAATTTATCTCCAGTAAAAGAAGTGTTGTATTTGATTAGAGAATACAAATTAATTGGAATATATCCTCATCCTTTTTTTTTTTTTGGTAATCCAACTAACCTAAGACCTCCCAAATGAAAACTAGGACTCCTTACCTCTAAGGTAAAGAGTTGTTGTCAGAATATATCCTCATCTTATTAATAGGGAAGAGGAAGCAACCCCTTTTCAAGAGAGGATCATCACGAGTCCAGATTTCCTGTTTTTGTTGTTTCATCTAATCTATAATCGCGAATTGTGTAAAAGAAAATTTCTTAATCTTTTCATTCTTGAGAGTGTGCATTAGCGGACATAAGATTTTATACGGTTGGCGATTGTGGATTCAATGAAACGGTATCTCCTTGTTTCTACGAAACAAGAGATCTGAACTCGATCATCGCATATCTGACTCCCTCTCGCATGCTATCTTACCTTACCGTTTACATCACCCTTTCCTTCTATGTAGGATGACCATTGACCAGCGATCAATCAATAAAAAAAGGCATCTCACCTCTATAATTAAAGGTGAGAAAAGTCATATAGGGCAGCCGAAATTTTTATGTTGGTTTTGGAGGTGGATCCAGGATTTTTATGGAGATTTTAGAGGCGGACCCAAGTTCAATGGGTCGACCACCCCCATACCATATATGCCGGTACACACATGATCTTATTAGTGCAACAAGAGGATTCTTTGCTCCGTAAGCTGGCATCATTTTTCGTGGATGTAGTTATTGAGAATGAAATGCTCTTGTTTTCTTTCACAGCTCCGATTGCAAAAAGATGTAGGGAATTAAGTGGAAAGAGGAATGGAATATAAGTTCAGAGCCTTTAAACCAATAATTTAACTGTATCCATATCAAGCTGGAGGGGTTTTTAAAATAAAGCACTTGAGAGAGAGAGACGTAAGAAATTTGAAGAAGACTTAGAAGAGAAATAGAGTCGAATATTGTAAGAAATTTGGAGAAGTAATGAGCCACAAATCTGTATTAGGGTAGTTTCCATGAAGGTGTTCGTTGAGATGACAAAGAGAAAGGCGAATGATATTTCACGCTCATTTCTCTTATTTTTTACATGCAAAGAAAGTCCGTTGTTGTTGTGGTGTTTGTCAATACTATGGTAAATTGAAAAGATAGATCGTTAATTTGATGCCAAGGTGCAATGTGTTGGTTTGTCTTTTTGTTGTCACGCGTGGGCCATCTCTATTAAATGCATTGAATTGATATGAGGATATGTTAGAATTTCCTGGGGGGTAATCCAATTAGTTTTCACTCTGGGGGCCCACATTTGAAATTTTTTTAATATCTCTTAAAGGCAGACCCCGACACTTTCTATTGGCAGTTGGCACTGATTGATTTTATGTAGAAAAAGTCCACTTACACGTATTGGGACCGAATTGTGGCCCGATTCCTCTCACAACCGCTGGATTCCAGAGGTCCCCTAAGTAGAGCAATGCTACATGGACCGAAAATGGGGACCGGCTGGTGGCCCGGTCCCCAAGGGGATCGTTGGATCCCAGGACAGCCTGGGATCCAACGATCCCCTTGGGGACCGGGCCACCAGCCGGTCCCCATTTTCGGTCCAAGAAGACTTTTCGCCCTAAGTATGTCCACATAGCACCTCTGTTTTATGTATGACGGGAGAGAGAAATGAAGCGGAAGACTAACAGAATGAATGGAGATGGAGAAAGTTACTTTGTTCTGCTTTCTGGGGGAAAAGCCGTGTCTGTTTGGGCAGTGAAAGTGGGAAAAGTTGCTCGTTCGTTGGGTG
This sequence comes from Cinnamomum chago, assembly GCA_038049695.1. Classification (NCBI taxonomy): domain Eukaryota; kingdom Viridiplantae; phylum Streptophyta; class Magnoliopsida; order Laurales; family Lauraceae; genus Cinnamomum; species Cinnamomum chago. Next base: position 61,101,417 of record CP142459.1, on the reverse strand, counting down.
AGTGGTGGATTGGATTTTCTGCCGTCAAAGGCACGTTCTGGTTATATCCTTTGCCTGTGCTTGTTATTATATTCCTAGGCTTCGAGCACATACCTGTTGCAGTTGGATTTATAGATTCTGAGTTTTGATGTCACAGACCATCAATTGATGAATCCATCTTGTCATAGGTCCAGATATTAATGAGTTTAAAAATGAAGAAATATAGAAAAAAGGGGTTTTATAGTGTATGAAGTGGTTCAACAAGCTGGAATCTGTGACTAGGTCCATGTGTGATGACATGTTTATGGGACCCAGCCACAGTGGAAGGCTTCCCTTGCTTTGCCTAGTGTATTAGTTGGATGATCTCTCTGAAACACCACTCTTAAGTATAAAAAACTAACTAATTTATCTCTTGTAAAGGAAGTTTTGTATTTGATAAGAGAATACAAATTAATTGGAATATATCTTCATCAATTTTTTTTTATTTTTTTTTTTGTAATCCAACGAATCCAAGACCTCCCAAAGGAGAACTAGGACTCCTTACCACTAAGGAAAGAAGCTGTTGTGGGAATATATCCTCATCTTATTAATAGGTAAGAGGAAGCAACTCCTTTTCAAGTGGTTTTGGAGGTGGACCAATATTTTTATGGAGATTTTAGAGGCGTAACCAAGTTCAACGGGCTGACCACCCCCATGCCATATATGTCGGTACGCATGTGATCTTATTAGTGCAGCAAGAGGATCTTATGCTCCATAAATTTTCATTTTTACAGGAGAGGAATCTTGCAATCTTTCCCACCAGTGGTGATTTTCTCTGTTGAAGAAAATCAATTCATATCATTTTCGTCCTACAAGGAACATGTGTCACACCAAAACTAAACTAGGCTGCATGAAAACTCAAAATAAAACTCTTTTGTAAAATCGTCTTGTCAAACAAATGTACCTTAAACAAGTCCAAATTGCAGAAATCATTAAAATCAAATGATCTTATTTTATGTAACTATGGCTCTTTGTTTTCCTCAAATAAATACTCAGGCACCCACATACGCCCCAATTCAATAGGGTAGTAAGCAGGCGTTGATCCTTGGTCACCCCCGAGCAATAGGGAAATGCCTTACCATTAAATCATCAGTGGGTTCACAAACTTTTAAATAATGTAACTATGGTTTTTGTGTATTAAATTCATCAGTGGACAATTTTCTCTCCCCTATACGAGATGGTAAAAGAAAAAAAAGAGCAATAGTAAGAATTAAGTTTCCAAGGGAAGTAAACATTAATCTTGTGATGTACCCCTTTCCCTTCCAAACAACATACTTCCTGCTGTACACTTGGCACAAAGTTGGTGGATGATCAGGCTACTGTGGATGGTGTAGACCATAGAACATTTTTTTTTTGGTAGTAGTAGACTGTAGAGTTAAAACTGTGCTAGCATGATCCCAGATATTTATAGATTGCTAGTCCACCAAATTTGAAATGAGAGGATGAGAGCAATGGTATTGGCATTCCAGGTTCATGGCCAAATGTGGTATCTACTTGTGGGCAATTCATCTTATGACCCAATAGATGAACACAGCATTGGGGTTCTGCATCTAATCCACAGTTGAGTTGGATCCATAGAATACCCACTCTATAGTCTATACATATTATAGGAGACTTGATACAAACAACCCACAAATGGTACCAAATGAAAACCAATCCAAGGACAATTGCTTGGATTTTTCACCCAATTAGAAAACCAGAAATCAAGGAAAACATGAGAGGAAAGAAGAGATGCACCAGTTGTTAAGGAATCGGTTTCATTGTGACATCCCCAAAAATCAGTAAATTTTGCCTATCTTGTTTGAGAAAACTGTGCCACATCAATTAGCAGAAAATGGACTACCACAGAAGAGGAATGTCTTTTATAGCTCCACTGGTAGTTTAGTGCCTAGAATCTCTGGCACTCTCTAGTAGTTGGACCTGTGTTGGAGTTTTGTATTCATGGTGACAGAGAATCCACTCATGGATTTATAACAACTCGGAAGAAAGCCTGAAACAATAGTCACATCAAATGGTAATGACGGGCCATTTTTATGACATAGCATAGCATCACAATTCACATTAAACGGATTAGAACTTAGAAGAAGTTTTTACCTGTTGCGGGTAGAGAACGGCTCCTTACCCACCCGAGCGGTAAGGAGTAACAGTTCTCAACAGGTTGCCTAGGTTTCAAACCCTGGGCACGTTCACTTTTTCCGAGTGTTTGTCGCCGCTGTCCTATCTCACTCGAAATCTTTCCTCACCAGAGGGCCTTCCTAGTCACCTTTGTATTTCTTGCTGCTTGGAATTATATACAATTCTCTCATAGCAACTTTTCTCATTTCTATTATGGGAAATCAGTTTAAAGATGATTTTGTCTGAAAAAGAATTTCTCACCAAAAGTGAGACATGACTGTGATTTCACTCTTATCTTGGTATCTTTGCATACACAAACATGACCTGAGGGTGTACTTCGTGTAGTTGGCACTTGAAACCTCATTGGCTATCTCTGAACACAACTTTTACCTCTTTTTTTCTTACTCAAGCCGCTGTTTCCTTGAAATTGAATTTCTAGGATTTCATGGAAAAATTATTTTCAACAAAAATATATTAAAAGATGAGGAGTGGAGCTATAAGTTGTAGATAGAAATGAGGCCACCCTTACTTTCCCAAGATTTGATTTAATAGGATAATGGTTGGGTAACCAATTCCCATCAAAGAAGATATAGTTTGATGGTTGGGTAATCAATTCCCATTAAAGAAGATATAGTTTGATGGTCATTTCGGGATCCTCACATTTTCTTTTCTTCATTTTTAGCCATAAGAATACATTTCTTAGAATTCCTAAGAATTCGATTCACGCAAGCAAAAAGGCCCTTAGGTAATTAATATTTATAAAATTGGAAAAGACCGGCTAATTTCCACTACACTACTGCACTGACAAGGGCATATCGAATTAGACACTACTTGTTTTTTCCTTGAAAAGTCCCATTTTTCCTAGGAGATCCCTATTATCTTATAGGAGGTGCATCAGATGGCCCACTTCAGCTTCCACCATAGTTGTAGGGCTATCATGTCTCATTGGATCATCAATTCCATTTTTTTTCACCACGGGCAAAATTAGGACATACATAGTCACACATTTAGACTTATGTCCCTAACCAGCTGAACAATAGTCACGTGAAAATCCAGAATCAGTTTTCTTCCATCAACTGATGAGTATTTCTATGAGTTGCCCTCTTAAAATTACAATTTTCCTAATATGTAATGTCACACACTATTGGAAAATTTTAAAAATGACTCGTATGAAACTTCTGGAAAAGAAGGCAAATTGAAAAACAAAACCACAACCTTCACCTTGATTGGAATAGGTCAAAATTGGATTTAGTGGGCTTAGAGATTGGATTTTGACCGTCTCCTACATTGATTTTTCTCCTTTCAAAGTCCATCACAGCATAGGCCAAAAGTGAGTCAAGCAAAAGAGGCTCCAACCTTTAGCCCAATTTAGATCTATCCAGAAATATGATGACTTGTAACTCTTTCTACCCATACTTGGTTATGATTATGAGCACCTCTTACTAACCAATAAGCTAATTAATGGTAGGATCTTGGTTTAGCCCGTTTGTTTGCATAAAATACATAGAAATTGAACTCATGGTCAAATGAACAAATGTGAGGGGTGAAAGATATAAGGTAGCAATCTAAATGGAAGCATGAACATCGACTTGTCTAGGATTTGAATTAATAAGAATGATGGCTGAGTATTCATTTCTCATCTTCCTATGATTCAATTTATGACCCAAGATTGACATGTATTCTTCGTTTTTAACCACCTAAAAAAAAAAAAACCTATAGAGTCTTATAACTTCTAAGAATTCAATTACATAAAACAACACACAGGCCCTTAGACATATATATACCAAGTTAGCTGTAATAGAAACATTGAAACGGGCCGCTGACTTGTGGTGATAAAATAAAAATGAAGGGCTTAAATGGAGAATATGAAGTTGAGCAGATCATCCATATTTGCCTATTCTTTTGGGTGGACTACATCTTGAAAATGACGTTTCACAATCGTCTCTTGCATTCAAATTCAAATGTAGCCAATCATTTGAACGGTTCAGAATGAGAAAAAAGAGTACAAAACGGTTTAGTATAAGTCCTGTAGGACCCACCTGGATGTGTGTTGATCAATTATAGGGCAAGAAAAAGAATTTGAAGTGGAGAATCATTTTTTTTTTTATAACATGACTTGGACCCACAAACATCCACCAATAATTAATGGGCACCTTCCCTTTGCTAAAATGTTTTAAAGCCTTGATTTTAGAGCCTTCAAAGTCTAATTATAGTTCAAGTGCATCATTGTTTGTATGTCAATGAATAATAGATAATGTTTGTACTAGTGAGAAATTGAGATTACCATCTTTTTTTTTTGTTTTACCTAATTTATCCTCCTTATCTATCCTATCTAACTTATTTTTCTTTAAGAGTGCCACAGATTAGTGTCAATACATTGGAGGATAACTACGCGACTTTTAGTAAATGGATTGATCATAAGGATCCATTATACATAACAAAGTTTGGTGTGTGAAACTTGTGTTTTTGTTCGTTTTTGTAGTTCAAAATGATCGAAACATAAAAACTAAAATTAGGGATGATTTTTAGGAGAGGAGAACCAATTTCTTATTTTCAGAAAAAGAAATCTTAAGGTGTTGTTTGTTTGTATTAAAATATCTAGGAATTGAATACATAGGGTGATTAAAAATAAAGGTAAAGATGAATTCGAAATAATGAGCATCAAATAATATAGTTTCCATTAGGAAGATAGAGACCCAACAGAGCTGGTCTATGATAAGCCTAAATTCTGGCAAACACCTACCCGTATTACTACTTACCCCAATTTGACACTAATTGGTCCCATTTAGATGGTTGAGTATAAATATAACACCTGCACTTATGTGTGGGTGCACTAGTTTTAGGTCTACCCTGGTCTATATGACCCTACCCCTTTCCCTTTCTATTATGAGTTATGACTGGCATGCTTCAAGCAAACATCTAGCCCACAAATGGCCCCTGATTGGGCGCATGTTTGACATCTCTATTTCAACCTCTATTTAGCTAAATGTCTAAAGCCGATAGAGGTTTGGAAAACAAGAACATTTGGCACATGATTCTACCCTCTACCCACTTTAGAGAAGTCAACGCAAATCTTCTTGAAATAAAAGGTCGTCTAATTATGAAAATAAGAGCTTCAGCCTTTCTTTTTTATAACCCTTTTTTTATGGCTGTATTTTGGATGCCTTTATTGGGATAAGAATAGAGATACAAAACATGGACTAAGAAAGAGATCATTCTCTCCTGTGAATTATTTTTAAATGGATCCAGTTTGAATTCGTTAGGCTTTACAGCTCCATTAACCTTTATTATTTTTTTACTCCTCTCTCCATTTTACTATTTAAAATTTCTATCTTTGGTGGAAGTAATCTGGTTGTTATGGAAAGTGTGAAACCACCACTGCAAACTGCAAAGTAGGCAGTACATCGTTTTCTTAGTTATTCAATGCCTGAAAATAACAGAAAACAATTAACCCCACCTGTTCTGAAAGGAAGTGTTGTCGCTATGTTTTTTGTTTTTTTTTATGGGTAACGGTAAAATATATTAAAAACTTAAGAATGATACAATAAAGATGGAAAGAAAAAAAAAACATGCTCTACGTATTAGAGCTAAATACCAACACAAAACAACAAATTACAAATGAACAAGCAAAGCTACCTCTTTTTCTATCCTCAACTTAGCCAAAGCATCCACCATGCCATTTCCCGGCCGAAGCACATGATGAAACTTAACATTCAAAGATGATGACCAAGTCTTGATTTGGTAAGATTTTCAACAAATCGTTCAGTTAAGTCTCTCTTTGATTAACCCCAAGGGGTTGGCCGAGTGGTCAGGATCACGGTTCCTCCCTCTTCCGAAACTAGAGGTCTTGGTATCGACCCCCGGTTCCCCCCTCTTCAGGAGCCGAAGGTTGAGTTTACTTGTGCCACCACATAGGGGCCACAGGGGTTTTACCCGGCTTCTCTCTGAGCCCGGAGGGAATAGCCCAGCCCAAAGGGTTGGGAACCCTCCGTTAGCAAAAAAAAAAAAAAAAAAAAGGTCTCTCTTTGATTTTTCTCCATATACACTTCTACAGTCAGGCTTGCAAGTACGGGCTTTTCTTTTCAATTTTTTTTGGGGAGGACCATCCCATCCATCCGTCCATCTAGTTTATTCAATCAACTTTTATTTTTCACGCGCAGCAGATCCAGGGGTCCATAACACCTGAGTGATGCAATTTATAGACAATTAGCAATTGACATCAATATCTTATATACGAATGAGTGGTTCAAATCATGTTTACAATGGTCCATTGAACGGTAAAGAAGGGTATAAGATCTCTTTCTATTATATGGAGTCAGTTTTCGTCGTTTGGTGCAAACAGACTCTACGTATAAAAATCTCTATTTTTGTGGGATCGTTTTTACGTAAGATAGAAAACAAGAGACGGACCTCTCTTGCCGGAAAGGCACCTCCACAACGTTACACAAACGAGCGATCACCGCACTCACACTACCACATAATATAAGTCTTACAAGTTCTCACCTGACTGTTCGAGGTTTGAACCCTAGACATGCCACATTTTCTACATCTGCATGTGCGTGCTTCTTTTATCACATGTGCGTCTGTGGTGGTTCTAAGAATTCGATTCAGTGGGGTCAACAAAAGACTTATTTTTCACAAATCGAATAAATTTATTTTCCCCTTTATCAACATCTATCATCTACTTTTGATAATTCGACAAATATAATATAAAATTATCAAATAATATATTTCCGACAATCTGACAAAGATAACATTGAATTCTCAAAAAAAAAAAAAAAAAAAAAAAAGAAACAGAAATGTCTAAACACGGAAGGTATTTAGAGGTTAAGTTATGGTAAATGAAAAGTTACCAACAATGTCTAAAAAAGGAAATTTTCTTTAAAAAATAAAAGTTGGGCCCAATAATTTTTTTATATTTTGGTAGACAAATGGCCCATTAACTTAGGTATTGAGTGGTGTCAAAAGCTTTCTGTAAGTTTAATTCATGAAAGAATTTTTTTAAAATATTTTTTCATATCTCAGGGGGGTCAATTGACCCCACTGAAATCAATGTAGTGCCACCCATGATGTGCGTGCTTCCTTTTCCATGTGTGGGGGCCTTTTCCTCGGACCCAGCCCTTTGGGTGGGGTAACCAAAAAAAGGAGTCTTACAAGAGTGAAGGAGCAAGCTAGTGGCTGGTGATGGGAATGACATTTGTCTTTGTTTCCTTTTTCCTTTTATTGGTATATAGGAATTGCATTTGGTTGATGACTCACTCATCCACAATCCATGCTCACATGGCGGACTGTTGTCCATGAATATTATGTTGTTTTTTTCCCAAATAAAGTGTGCATTCCAAAGCTAGATCCACCCCATTATATTAAAATAGATTGGAATGAAAGCCCAAACACTAACAGGAATCAGAATTTGGAACAAGGTAAGGAGGGACACGGAAGGATTCAGACATTCAGTCCCTTCGTCACTTTATGGAAGTCATTTGGACATCTGATTCAAAAAAGTGGTGGTGGCCCATCCACTAAACTATCATCATCATCATTGTTATTGCTTTTATTATTAGTATCATTATTACTATGTGAGATGAATATCCATTTTGGATGGACTTCTTGAGATTGTCTTGTTTGATTAGAAGTTCAGTATTTTAAACATGTCACTGCCGCCCTTTCATAATTCTCAAATTCTAACATTGTGGAGAGACAACATTAAGAGAATTACAGTTTCTCACCGCCCATAATTCTTTTGAAACCGTGGCCTTGGGATAAACTTCAAGTTTTTCAAATGAAGGAGTTTAAGTTGGCCTTATAAATCTCTATTTAGTTTCTGTTTCTGTTTCTTACTTCTCTTACTTTCTTCGTGTGTCATTAAAAGCGAAAAAATACATTTTCAGTATGACACAATACCAACATATTTTACTCGTATATACGGATACTTGGAGCGTAGTGCCTTATAGCATTGGAAAATATTCTCCTACTCACAGTGCACATAGGTGCAATGTGTCAGGAGGGTAGGTTGTCAAATTTACAAGTGACCCACTTTTTTTTTTCGTGGTAAAAAAGAAATGTCATTAAAAGAAAAAACAACACCAAAGAAGGCAAATGAACCAATGTGAGGGGTGAAAGATATAAGGTAGCAATCTAGATGGAAGCATGAACATCGACTTGTCTAGGATTTGAATTAATAAGAATGATGGCTGAGTATTCATTTCTCATCTTCCTATGATTCAATTTATGACCCAAAATTGGCATGTATTCTTCATTTTTAACCACTTAAAAAAACTATAGTCTTTTAACTTCTAAGAAATCAATTACATAAAACAACACACAGGCCCTCTTAGACATATATCAAGTTAGCTGTAATAGAAACATTGAAACGGCCGTTGACTTGTGGTGATAAAATAAATGTTACACCCCGACCCAATCTAACCTTGATTAGTGCTAATTAATGATGATTTAGCTAAATTAAGTATACTTTAGATTAGTTAATTGTGATTAGTTGCTAATTATAGCAATTAGTATTAATTAGCTTCTTTGGTCTAAGTTAGTTGAGCTGTGAGCCTTGGTTAGGTAAGTAGAACCGAATTGATTCGGTTGGGTAGAGTTAAGGGCTTTTTCGTAATTGTCGATTTTTGCATTTTGCATCATTTGCAGGTCACTTTGGCGTCAACGCGTGTATTTTTACGAGCACGTCGATTTTCTGTATGAGGCTCTACTTTATTTGACCAACTAATGAACTAGTAGACCTTGACTCAAAATGGAAATATATTATTTTTAGTGGGCTTTATTGCAAAAATGGCATCTTCATCCTTTTTTTCAGAACTACTTTACCCATGGTTGCCTTATCACTTCCTTTCCACTACCTTTTTTACCTAACCTTCTTCTTCCTCTTCTTCATCCTTCAATTTTGAGTGATTACTTGTGCATTTGGAGGCAAGGAGTGGAGACTTCTTCATATCCTTCATCTTCTTCTCTTCCTTATGACCCAAGAACCCATCTCCTTCACCTCCTACCCTAGCCAAAATTGGATCTCTTGTCAAAGGTGTGAAACAAGCCCTCTTTGTTTTGTGTTTTTGAGTTGCATTAGAGTTAAGAGACCCTCTTATAATCATGCATGGACATTTATTAGTGTTTTGGTGGATGTTTATGATTAGGGTTTGGTAATTTGGGGGTTTTGAGTTCTTTTGAGCCGAGAGTGACAAGAAAAGATTTGGAAAGCTTTAGTGAGGAAAGTATAAGCAAAAATTGGAATTACATATTGTTTATTGATCTATTGATTCAAGAACTCTCTATTCCTTAATGATTTCAATCTCTAAATGAATGAATGGTATGGATTATTTTTTATGGAAATTAGTTGATGTGTGATTGGTAGGATTAAATGTGTAAATGGGAGCAAGGAGGCTCTATTGTACATGTTTTTGTAGTGGAAGGAACTTGAGAAATGAATGGGAGAAGAAAACATTGGAATTCCGAAATCAGGAATTCTGGAGCGTTCGCTCGAGAGAACTGGAGCATTCGCTTGAGCGAACCTCCCTACTGAACACACGCTCGAGCGATCAAATGGGGTCGCCCAAGTGATCACCTCTCTGGATGGGGTCTGCTTGAGCAAACCCGTAGTTGAAGCCTGGGTCTTTTCTGCCCCAATTTTTAGGATGAATTATCGTTTTTAACCTATCATAACCCACCATAATCCTCTCTAATAGATAATTATGGTGCTCACCATGTTTTCATAGGAGAATAGGATCTTTAAGACCCTTATGACCTTAAAATGGAACCCTTAACCCCTCTTTTAGTCTAATGGAAGATCTTAGTCTAACACTATGCCATGAAGGTTAGTTAGAAATTCAACATATCTTACATAATAAGTGACACCCAATCAAGGTAGTAGTATGTTGACTTTCCAAACCCATCTTGCATTGGACGGTGAAGGACTAAGGGAAATAGATTAGAGTTGGCTAGTAAGAAATGTCTTGATTCATTTTAATTATTGCATTTCATATCGAAGTCCAAATTCTTTATTGATATCAAATCCTAATTGATTATAGTGGTTGCATCTTTAGTATTACTTATAGTTTAGTATTAATTATAGTCAGACTTCCCAATCTCAATTTGTGGCATTGATTAATGTACAATTGTTTCAGTATTCGTTGAAAGTGTGGATCGAGTAAGTATTCGTGTATATGTGATTACTATTCGATTCAAATATTAACAAGTGATTGTGAACTTACTCAAATCCAATTCTTATTCGATTGTTAGTTGATTCAATTGAGTCGACACTACTTAGCTTAAGCCCTGTGATATCCAACGTGGTTGAACTTGATTTAGTTATTCGAGACTACTGCAATAAGTCATCTAGAGCACCGGAACTCCAGACCCGGATAGCCAGCGAGCCTTTGGCCGGGCTGCTGGTGACATCCCAACTAGATTCGCTATCTTTTGAGAGGATGAGCTCAATGCAGTAGCCAAATTAGTATGTTTTACTTTGATTCACAAGCATAAATTATTCGATTTTCGCACAATTTGCCTAGTTATTTCTTATCATTGACATCTGTTAATTTAATCGTCTTCTAATTCAATTTGTAACATTATATACTTCCTTATTAATGTCTATACTTGCTAGATCATCGTATTGAGATACTACTCTTAGTGTCGCAGTCGCAGGTGCAACTCCCGGCCTTGAAAAGGCTTAGGAAGGAGAGGAGGGTATCCAAGAAGTTCCTCCAGGATTAGAGGAATGGCCGGAGCTAGGGCTAGCATAGATTCTACTTCTCTCGGAGAGCGAAATGTACCTTTTGAGGATTTCAGTTAGTGTGTGTAGCCAACCCCTTTTTGTGTGGGTCACACTTAGTGGTGTAATTATTTTTTTGATTATATTTTTGGTAGTGTTGTATAGGGTTTTTTATATTACACCCTCTTTTGTAACTAAAGTATATAATTGTGTAATTCTTTTATATCAATCTTGAATGTTTAATTTGACTGAATGAGAAATGATACCTTCATGTATATGAATTACAGCTTCCGCTATGATTTAAATATTAACGGTATGTTTTAGTGAGCTAGACTCATGTGTGAAAGGTTGTTTTTCTTTCCTTCGTGTGTTATATTTGGTTCAAGACAGATACAGCATCATAGGAGTATGTGTATCTCACCTCGGAAATTACCCTAAATCAGGGTGATTCGGACCGAGATGTGACAATAAAAATGAAGGACTCAAATGGCGAATATGAAGTTGAGCAGATCATCCATACTTGCATATTCTTTTGGGTGGACTACGTCTTGAAAATGACGTTTCACAATCGTCTCTTGCATTCAAATTCAAATGTAGCCAATCATTTGAACGGTTCAGAATGAGAAAAAAGAGTACAAAACGGTTTAGTATAAGTCCTGTAGGACCCACCTGGATGTGTGTTGATCAATTATAGGGCAAGAAAAAGAATTTGAAGTGGAGAATCTTTTTTCTTGTTTTTTAACATGACTTGAACCCACAAACATCCACCAATAATTAATAAGCACCTTCCCTTTCCTAAAATGTTTAATAAGACTTGATTTTAGAGCCCTCAAAGTCGAATTATAGTTCAAGTGCATCAATGTTAGCATGTCAATGAATAATAGATAATGTTTGTACTAGTGAGAAATTGAGATTACCATCTTTTTTTTTTATTACCTAATTTATCCTCCGTATCTATCCTATCTAACTTATTTTTCTTTAAGAGTGCCACAGATTAGTGTCAATACTTTGGAGGATAACTACGCGAGACTTCGAGAATGGATTGATCATAGATAGGATCCATTATACATAACAAAGTTTGGTGTGTGAATCTTGTGTTTTTATTAGTTTTCGTAGTTAAAAAATGATCCAAACTTAAAAACTAAAATTAGGGATGATTTTTAGGAGAGGAGAACCAATTTCTTATTTCAGAAAAAGAAATCTTAAGGCGTTGTTTGTTTGTATTAAAATATATAGGAGTTGAATACATAGGGTGATTAAAAAATGAGGTAAGGATGAATTTTAAATAATGAGCATCAAATAATATAGTTTCCATTAGGAAAACAAAGAGACCCAAGAGAGCTGGTCTATGATAAGCCTAAATTCTGGCAAACACCTACCCATATTACTACTTACCCCAATTTGACACTAATTGGTCCCATTTAGATGGTTGAGTATAAATATAACACCTGCACTTATGTGTGGGTGCACTAGTTTAAGTCTACCCTGGTCTATATGACCATACCCCTTTCCCTTTCTCTTATGAGTTATGACTGGCATGCTTCATGCAAACATCTAGCCCACAAATGGCCCCTGATTGGGAGCATGTTTGACATCTCTATTTCAACCTCTATTTTGCTAAATGTCTAAAGCGGATAGAGGTTTGGAAAACAAGAACATTTGGCACATGATTCTATCCTCTACCCACTTTAGAGAAGTCAACGAAATCTTCTTGAAATAAAAGGTCGTCTAATTATGAAAATAAGAGCTTCAGCCTTTCTTTTTTATAACACTTTTTTTATGGCTATATTTTGGATGCCTTTATTTAGGGATGTAAATGGGTACCCGATTCTCCGATTACCTAGAGGTTCCGACCCGTTAAAAACCGAGTCCGAGTCCTTATTTAGGCTCCGATAAGTAAATGGGTCCGGATCCGGTTCCACCTTGGTTCGGATCCGTGGACTCAAGACCCGACATATTACCTCAATTTTCGAAAATCTCTCCTAAAAACCGTATTTTTTTACAATATCATTCTCTATCTAAACCCGGACCTGAATCCAGACCTGTCCCATATATGGTTCTGGTTCCGGTTCCGGAGCCAAGAAACTGGTTCTGAAATGATTCTGAGTCCAGATCCGGTTCCACTTTCTCTGTAACGGTACCGGTTCCGGGTCCACTATGGACCCGGACCGGAACCGACCTGTTTACAATGACTTTATTGGAATAAGAATAGATATACAAAACATGGACTAAGAAAGAGATCATTCTCTCCTGAGAATTATTTTTAAATGGATCCAGTTTGAATTTTTTAGGCTTTACAGCTCCATTAACCTTTATTATTTTAACTCCACTCTCCATTTTACTTTTCAAATTTTCTATCATTGGTCGAAGTAATCTGGTTGTTATGGAAAGTGTGAAACCACCACTGCAAACTGCAAAGTAGGCAGTACATCGTTTTCATAGTTATTCAAATGCTTGAAAATAACAGAAAACAATTGACCCCACTTTTTTTTTTTTTTTTTTTTTTTTGCTATCGGAGGGTTTCCAACTGGACTAATCCCTCTGGGCCTAGATGGAAGCCGGGTAAACTCCTCTGTAGCCCCAGTGTGGTAGTGGAGTTTCGAACTCACAACCTTCGGGTGCAAACCGTGGTCCTAGGCCAGCTAAACTACCCCTTAGGGTTAACAACTAACCCCACTTGTTCCGAAAGGAAGTGTTGTCACTTTGTCAAGATTTTCAACAAGTCCTACAATTAAGTCTCTCTTTGATTTTTACTCCATCTACACTTCTACAGTCAGGCTTGCAAGTACGGGCTTTTCTTTTCATTTTTTTTTTTTTTTTGGGAAGGACCATCCCATCCATCCGTCCATCCAGTTTATTCTATCAACTTTTATTTTGCACGCGCAGCAGATCCAAGGGTCCAGACACCTGAGTGATGCAATTTATAGACAATTAGCAATTGACATCAGTATCTTATATACGAATGAGTGGTTCAAATCATGTTTACAAGGTCCATCGAACGGTAAAGAAGGGTATAAGTGTTAGGTTGTGTGGTCACAATCCATCAGTTGATATAATAAATTGATTAATTTCTTTATTTATCAATAAAATCATGCTTTCCTTTCATGAGATGAATGATATTTTATTACTTAACGCACATAACCAATACATATGACATAATGGTTCATGAGATGAATCGAGTCTCATTAATATATTAGATGTGATATATGTATATGGATGAGATTCACATATGAGAGATATGTGTCGCAAATCTTATACTTAAAAATATCTTCACAACCATTGATGAGATTTGGCATCTCATCTGATAAGGTTGCAGCACTTTGATCATTATGAGATAGTGTGATTTGTCTCGATCATCAGAATGTAAGATTCTGGATCATAGTGCTAGTACATTTGATGTATTGAAGGACCATGAGAAGCACCTTATGAATACTGTCTCGATTTAAGGATTGCTCTCATAATTCCCTAGCAATAGGCTCTCAATCTTGAGACATTGATGAACTCAAGTTTTTATCTATTCATTTGCTTTGAGTCACCAATGAGTGAGGCCAACTGTAGGTCAACACCTCGGTGTCTTGAGTATGTGGTAGTAGGACTGTAGGAACATCCAATGGTCAAGATGGAATCTATCTATATTATCCCCTTGTGCCAATTAATGGATTTGTCATTAGTAAGTGCGCACCCATCTCGATTAAGAGTTAATTGGATGATATTGATGAACACTGTGATTAATTGGGGCTCAAGGATAATAAGATGTGGATTTAATATTGGATGAGACAGATTTATTCCAATTGATCAATGGATAATGATAGAGGGGTCCACTTGTGGTAATTGGGAAGTTTAGTGTTTTCATTATAATTTATTCCTAAGACGGGAGTGCAATTGTATTTATATAGTGGTGTTATTTACAATTAACTGTGGGCCCGGATTGCACATGAGATGTGGGGTAGCGGTATCCTAGTTGGAGCCAGCTTTCTTTGGAATCTCTAGTGGTCCTCACGCTAGCCCAAGATTGGATCAATACTATTTCTACTTAAACTCCAAAAGGAAGGAATTAGAAAGTTACTATTTCTATTTGAAGTGAGACTTCTAATAGTGGTAATATTAAGCTATTAATTTGTGTGGAAGTGTGACTTCTAATGCAATTAGTAAGATGATTTTAAGATGATACTTAAAAGTTATAAATAGAGGAATCTATGGGGCTGGACGTCCCATGCATATTATCACACCTAGGGATTCACGCCCAGCCCCTCTCAAGTGCAAGAGTTGCACATCTCTCATTCCTTTTTCTCTCTTCTAGTTCTCTTCTAGTTCCTTGGAGATTCTAGTAGGGTTTTCTCTTGGAGATCTCACCCATCTTCTTGAGAAAAGAGATCTGATAAGAGGGTCATAGGGTGGAAGATCAATAGGTCTTGGAGATTCTTGTTTGATACGTGAAAGAGTTTCATCATCAAAGAAAGACGTAATTTCTCCATTAGAGCGCAACCGAGCTCCAAAGGTATAATCTACTTCCTTGCATGTTGTAGATTTTTATGAATGCTTGTTGGTTGCTGTATTATCTTCTTGATAGGTTTATTTACTGATCATGATGATTGAGATTAAGGACATGAATCCTGAATTGGGTTTTATAGCCTTTTGGATAGTTGATCCCTGAGTCAAGTGGAACAAAAAGTTTTGAAAACATATCCACGAGGCCCACCTACTTCCAACAATAAGATCTCTTTCTATTATATGGAGTTAGTTTTCGTCGTCTGGTGCAAACAGACTCTATATATAAAAACCTCTATTTTTGTGGGATCTTTTCTTATGTAAGAGGTGGACCTCTCCCGTCGGAAAGGCACCTCCGCAGTGTTACACAAACAACACTCACATTACCACATAAATCTTACAAGTTCTCACCTGACTGTTCGA
The DNA here is from genome assembly GCA_038049695.1 of Cinnamomum chago. Classification (NCBI taxonomy): domain Eukaryota; kingdom Viridiplantae; phylum Streptophyta; class Magnoliopsida; order Laurales; family Lauraceae; genus Cinnamomum; species Cinnamomum chago. The sequence continues at coordinate 61,085,651 of CP142459.1, read as the reverse complement.
TGTTTGAACCCTAGATATGCCACCTTTTTTGCATATACGTGCTTCTTTTATTACATGTGCGTCAGTGGCGGCTCCAAGAATTCCAGTCAGTGGGGTCAACAAAAGATTTATCTTTCACAAATCAAATAAATTTGTTTTTCCCTTTATCAGCATCTATCATCTACTTTCGATAATTCAACAAATAGAATATAAACTTATCAAATAATCTATTTCCGACAATCCGACAAAGATAACATTGAATTTTCAAACAAAAATAGACAGAAATGTCTAAACATGGAAGATATTTAGAAGTTAAGTTAGGGTAAATGAAGAGGTACTGACAGAATGTCTAAAAAAATGAAATTTTCTTTAAAAAATAAAAGTTGGGCCCATTATTTTTTTTTTTTTGGTAGACAGATGACACATTAACTTAGGCATTGAGTGGGGTCAAAAGCTTCTCATAAGTTTAATTAAGAAATGATTTTTTAAATATTTTTTCATATCCCAGTGGTGTCCAATGTAGCTCCACCCATGATGTGTGTTCTTCCTTTTCCATGTGTGCGGGCCCTCTCCTGGGATCCAGCCCTGGGTGGATCAATTACGCACAATAGAACACAGAGATTTACGTGGTTCGGCTTTTAGCCTACGTCCATGGGGAAGACGGGAGAATTCACTGTGCAATCAGAAAATATATACATCCTAAAGACTCTTAGTCTCTATTTATAATATCAACCTCAAAACCCTGTTACACCCAAACACTACTTCTTAATCACAGTAGACCTATAATAAGCATACTTCTAATTACAATACAAGTTGGGCAATCCAGAAAACAGTTAACCAAAATTAATTAACTTATATTGAGGCATACAACGTAACATTACAAGAGTCAAGGAGCAAGCTAGTGGCTGGTGATGGGAATGACATTTGTCCTTTTTCCCTTTTCTTTATTGGTATATATATATGGAATTGCATCTGGTTGATGACTCACTCATCCATGATCCATGCTCACATGGCGGACTGTTGTCCATGAATATTATGTTGTTTTCTTCCCAAATAAAGTGTGCATTCCAAAGCTAGATCCACCCCATAATATTAAAATAGATTGGAATGAAAGCCCAAACACTAACAGGAATCAGAATTTGGAACAAGGTAGGAGGGACACAGACATTCAGTCCCTTCATCACTTTATGAAAGTCATTTGGACATCTGATTCAAAAAAGTGGTGGTGGCCCATCCACTAAACTATCATCATCATCATTGTTATTGCTTTTATTATTAGTATCATTATTACTATGTGAGATGAATATCCATTTTGGATGGAATTCTTGAGATTTTCTTGTTTGATTAAAAGTTCAGTATTTTAAACATGTCTCTGTCGCCCTTTCATAATTCTCAAATTCTAATAATATTGTAGATCTGGAAAACCTTTGGGGAGACAGCATTAAAGAGAATTACAGTTTCTCACCACCCAGAATTCTTTTGACTGTCTGCAGACAACCGTGGCCTTTGGATAAACTTCAAGTTTTTCAAATGAAGGAGTTCAAGTTGGCCTTATAAATCGCTATTTTGTTTCTGTTTCTGTTGCTTACTTCTCTTACTTTCTCCGTGTTATCATTAAAAACGAAAATACATTTTCAGTATGACACAATACCAACATATTTTACTGGTATAGACTGATACCTGGTGTGGAGCGGCTTATAGCATTGGAAAATATTCTCCTACGTACAGTGCACATAGGTGCATTGTGTCAGGAGCGTTGGTCGTAAAATTTACGAGTGACCCACTTCTTTTTTTTTGGGTAAAATAGAGATGTCATTAAAAGAAAAAACAACACCAAACCAAAACAAAGACCCTAGGACCCAACACCCATACCCCTTGTAAGAGTATCCGGGCCCTCAAGTGACCCACATAGATAAGGACTAGCATGTTTTCGATATGGGGCTTCTGCACCACTGCATATTCCGTCCTCGTCGGACCCACGCCCTTCTATAGGGGGAGCCATATGTGTGATATACTCCCCCATTGGAAAACAGAGATGTCCTCGGCTCTGATACCATCTATAATGGTACCCGGGCCCTATGTCCACATGATATTGCTCGCTTTGGCTCATGGGGTTCCAACTCAATCTTGCCTCACACCTCATGTGAAGTTAAGACCAGGTCTCAAGATCAGGACTAGCGTGTGTGAGGCAAGATTGAGTTGGAATCCCACGAGGCAAAGCGGACAATATCATGTAGACCATGGGCCCGTATACTGTTACAAATGGTATTAGAATCGAGGACGGCTCTGTTTTCCGGTGGAGGAGTATGTCACGCTTGTGGCTCCCATGTAGAAGGGTGTTGGGTCCGACGAGAACTGGGTATGTAGTGGTGCATAAGCCTAACATCGAAAACACGTGAGTCCTGATCTTGAGTATATATGTGTGAGACTTGGTCTTCTAATGATGCATTTTAAAACCATAAGGTAAGATTGAGTTGGAATCACCTGAGCTAAAGCGGACAATATCACGTGGACTAACGGGCTCGGATACCTTTACACCCCTAATCCCAACACCGAATAAGAGTTTTTAGCTAAGTAATGAGCAATAGAATTTAACTTCCTAGGAATAAAAGAAAATTCAATGGACTCAAAATTAGACACCAGGGGCAGGGACTCAATGTCAAGTGGCCCCACTTGTTGGAGGTTCAAGGCGCAGGGTGCGTATGGAGATGATTTTTCGACAGTAATATAATAAAGACACCAACTTTTTATAGCTTTTGCACCATTTGATTTTGAGGACCTAAAATGACACTACATGAAATTCAATAAGACTGATTTTTGGCTCTTTGATTTAATCATGCATAAATCTTGCCATCCCTCCATCCCTTTGATAAGGGGTGGTTACAATTGGACCCCATAAAGTGACAAGTGTCAGCAGTCTTGCAGACTGACTTATCTCATAGTTGAGGAATCTGGATCCTCTTGTCATAGCCTCACGCTTCACTTGAGTGAAGGAAGAAACTAGTTCCACTGCGAGGACCACGTAATGAATTCAAACTGCTCAAAATGAATGGTCTTTTTTTTTTTTTTTGTGGATGTCCCAAATTTTACTCCAAAAATAGTTGATCCCACCGTAAGATTGAACATAAAATTAATAATGCAATTAACACAATCTTATACATTATTAATCATTGTTCAGTCTCATGGTGGAACCAACTTATATTAATGTAAATTTAGGGACTGCCATTGAAGGGGAGGGCATTCATATTGAGTTCGAATTTTCAATAGGTGGGCCCTAGGAGAGAGCTCTACTTCCTTCTTTCACAGGAAGGGTGAATGAAACACTGAGAGGATCCACCCCTACAGAATACCTAGCATGATGGATGAAATCTATGCAAGAATAACTACCTATAAATACATCTCCCTATATAGGGAAAGACTCATTGAGTCATTTGTTTGGATGCCAATACAGGGAGGGAGGGAGGATGCTCTCAGACACTTCACATGGCTTGGGTATCATCTGATCCAGAACTGATTAGATGAACACCCTAATGAAAAACCAATGATTTGGAATCAAATCACAATACCATGGTTAATAAGAAGTAGCATACACATTATACACTTAAGCTTTGCTGTCCAGGGCCAGATTCAATAACAAGCATTTAAGAAAGGAAAAAGACCTGTCACAAGTTCAATTATGACGTGAAAGTGACTAGAATGTCCAGACCTCATTTACATAGAAACCTGTTTCTGCTTAAGAATTATCATAGATAACACCAAAAAAAATATTGATAATAATACTCATAAGAAAGATATCTTAAGTAGTCTACCTAACAAATTTCATTTACATGACACCAATGTTCCAACCTCAAGGTGTCTAACAATGTAACTTACAGTTAATTTTTTCTTAAAACACTGCTGAGACACTAACATTTTGAGATGAGTATATAGCAGCTCCTAAATAATAGATCTTTTTTTTTGGTAGAATCCTAAATAATAGATTGATACAGTCATACAGAACAAAATTTTGATGCATGATGTAATTGATGTTGCAGTTTCAATACATTCTGACAGCAAAATCACCAACAAAAAATTATCTGGAAGTACGTCGGGTTTGACTAATAACCTTTTCCAATCTCCCCCACAATCCACAATTTTTGGAATCAAAAGCAGACAGGAGAATACACATCCAAAGCCCCATGTACTTCAGCTGTGACCCAATAGAAGAAGCAACAAGTTCCTCATAAGTAGGCCCTCAATGACCTCAAACTAAATAAATTACAGCCACTGAGCACAAACCCACTACCAGTTACATTCACAGGACAATGAAAAATTGTAAAGCAGGTTGCTCGCAATTGCATTCTAACTGGAGAGATGAGAAGGCTTTTTTTTAAAAGATATAACCATACAGTGCGAGAGAAGAAACATTAACCTTGTTGTCTCATGTGTCAGAGACTTGTGTCATCATCCAGAGAAGGACCAGGCTATGGACACTCTGAAAGTGGATTGCCACTCGTGTCCACAGTTTGAGATTCATTTGCATTCTGGGTGCGTCGTTCCTTCAAAAAGTTGAGTCAGTTTGTCAACCTGGTCAATGCAGACTGTCCAGAACCCTGATGCAGTCACAATTGCAAAGGCAAACACAGTTTTGTTTGAGTTATTTTGTCAAGTCTAAGCAGGCAACAAGCTGCAAGAACTTCATTATACCATTTCCTTCACACACACCCCTCATAAAAAATTAAAAAAAGATCAAAGAAATATGAAATGGATGCCTAAAAGTACTGAAGAACTTTGATCATGAATTCATAATACCAACAATGTGGTTACCTACCTCACTCTTCCCACTGTTCTTAGAAAAGATACCACCCCACCCCCTACTTTTGATGGCTCCTCTGTAGATGAAATACTTTTTGAATTTGTGGATTTGGTGCTGTTCTCACCCACCAAATCTGGCTGCAGCTTCTTTGGATGCTGCTCGTTGGATAAGGATGAAGGGTCTTGAGTTCCAGCATTCTGAGAATCAGTAGATGGACTGCCAGTAGTCCCCCTGGATTTGCTTTTGTATTGATTTGTTGAATCTATCTGCTTCTTGTGGGAGGGCTGTATGTTAGATAAAATTGGGTTTTGAGTCACAACATTCTCACGGTTAAAAGATAAACTGGTCATCTGAGGTGTCAATCTGGTGTTGATGTGACTTACTGAATCTGTCTGCTGCTTCTGGAGAGGTGGCTTGTTCAGAAAGGATGAGTAGTCGTGTGTTAAAACATTCTCATGGTTAGTAAATGAACTAATTATTGTCCCTGTGGATCTGGTCCTTTTATGACTTGTCAAATATGACTGCAGCTTCTTTGATGAAGATGGTTGATTTTGTGTGATGACATTTTCACAGCAAGTAGACGAACTAGTTGTTTCCTCGGTGAATTTGGTACTGTTATTACTTGTCAAATCCGGCTGCTGTGTCTGGGTTGGCTGATTTTTGGATAAGAATAATGTTTTTTGTGTTATAAGGTTGACACGGTCAATAAACAAATTGGTCGCTGCCCCCATGGATGTGGAACTGATAGGACTTGCCAAATCCAGTTGCTGCAATTTTGGAAGAGACCGCCAATTTGATAAAAGACAATAGATCTTATGTCATAACATTCTTATAGGCAGAAACCAAAAAAAAAACATATTGTTTTCAAAGAAAACAAAATTGATACAGAAAACAGAATCATTGACTCGATTTGGGTATCTTACATTTCAGTAAGTTTCTATGCTGTATGCCTGCAGTGAATGGGCAATGAGTGCCACATTCGGTGTGCTTACCATTTGCAACCTTATACATTTAATATATCTGATGGCTGAAGGTCATCATGTAGTATACATTGTAAACAGTCTAGTGCTTATCATTTCCATTTTGTACAGAGTTTCTTCTTTTCTTCCTTCTACATTTGCAATTAAAGCTCCGAGCTATAAGAGGCATACCTCACTTCTAGGTGGCTTTTCACAGTGTTCTTTAGCTGTAGTTTTGACTTCATTCTGTCGATCATGGCTGTGCACAATGGATATTAGCAAAGCATGGATTACATAATAAAATTGCTGAAAATAGATCCATTTTCAGATTATTCAATTTGTAAAATATACATTTGTGTTTCCAGATATGAAAATTAAAAAAATCATAAATTTCAGATAAGTCTTTTGAAGCAAGTAAAACAAAACCCCTCTCCAGAAAAAATGTTGGAGCACAGAGCAATTTTGAAGAATCCAAATTATAATAAGGGAAATTTACACAAAGGTATAAACTTGTGGCTCATTTTCAAAAAAGTACATGAAGGTTTAAATATTTCAAAAAGGTATAAAAGTTTTCCACAATTCTTTCAATCAAGTCTTCTACATAAAAAAGAAATTTAGAAATGACAAAAATACTCTTATGCCATTTTCAAATTTTCCCTTTCATAAATCATGTAAGAGAAACGATCAAGTCCAACCCAAATGACCTAGTGGAGCCCACTTTAACTACCTTTATGCACATAGATGGTTAAAAAAAGGGGATTACAAATGAGGAAAAAACTACTTTCATTAAATGGTTATGATCATCAAAATCAAAATGGCCAGTTTTAGGGAGGACAGAGGTTATGAAAAGACAAAAACATATCATAAGAGGAGGGTATTTTTGTCATTTCTCAGGAAAATTTATGGAGAGGACTTGATTGAAATAACTGTGTTTTTTTTTTTTTTTACTATTTTGAAATATTCAAATCTTCATGTACTTTTTTTGAAAATGAGCCAAAAGTTTATACTTTTTTGAAAATTTCACTTATAGTAATAAAGTAAACTATGGTCATAAGCAATGAAAACACAACAGAAAGATCAAGTTCTCAACAGAGCAAGCATTAAGAGCTAAAATTGTATTTAGCTAGAATAATACCCAGATTCAAGATTATGGAACAGAGCACAACTCCATTGAGTGTAGAAGGAAACAAATCTTACATCTCTTCATGTGGAGGTGGACTGCATGATTCACATGCAGAATCACAATTATCTTGGTGCTGTTGATTAAGCTGCAACAGGAGATCAGTGGCCTTCTGTGTCAAATTAATGACATCTGCTTCAGCATTGACAACTTCTTCTATCTTTGCCATTGTCTTGAGCATAAAACAAAAATTAAGTTCCATAAGCAATTCAACAATCCAGTAAGGTGGAAATTTCTAACATGTGCCAACAAACCTCGCTATCTAATGTCGATAATACAGGTGAGTGTTCCATGGGCATGTGTACTACAGCCTCTAACATTGCTCTCAGATCTCTTTCTTTCTGTAACTGCTCTTGTAGTTGTGCCACCTGTGGAACAAAATTTGCAAGTCTATTATATGTAGATTCTGTAGAAAAACGAGGAAAACATGGGGAAAAAAAGTTCATGCATGAATTGCATTTTTAAGAAATAAAAAAAAATCTGACGAAATTCTCAGGGTAATGGCACTAAATTGGCTTGTGTGATCTGGAGGAAAAAATTACACAGTTTTTTATGGATAAGGAGGACATATGGTAGATTAATTAGGAGAATGTTGAAGGGGAAAAAACCACCCCTGACTGTTATAAAGTAATAGTTCATGACAAGTATGACGGAGAGTTTATGAGTGAGAATCGTGCATCAGGCGACCTCTGAGTTCCTTGTAAGAGTTAGACTGCACCAAGAATGCGCATTGGAGCACTATTTATTTGCTTTATGAATAGGTTAATGGCAAATACCCAAGAACTTCACGGTGCATGTTGTTCACAGATGATGTGGTACTCATTATTTAAAAAAGGAAGCAAGAAAATGACAAGTTGGAACTCAAGTCAAATGGATTGGAACCAGCAGATCAACGACAGAATGTATGAAGTGCATGTTAGTGGGGATCTAAGAGTATAGAAGATGAGATGGCATACATCGATAACTTAATATCACAAGTTCAGAAGTTGCATAGATACAATGAAGAGGGATCCATGCTGGGTGGGCATACTGGAGACAATCTATTGGTGATTTGGAGTCCTATGCAATCCCTCATCCCACTTATTAAAAGGCTTTTTATAAGATGACTGTTACACCTGTTTATTGTATGGAGTAAAATGTTGGGCAATAGAGAAACGAGAAGAAGTTGAAGTTCCTGAGGCCATTGTGCCGTCACCTTTTCAATAAGGAGCTATGCCAGTTGATGGAGAGCAAGAAGGTTCTCCTCATGCTAGGTTCTCTGCACGACAGATGTTAGCAGTCATACAGCATATCATGGGCACAGGTTCACTTGAGTTGGCAAGTATGAGGTTGTATTATCCACAATTAAGTATTGTCCGCATGTTTTGCTCGAAGGATGAGTGGTAGAAGACTTCTAGTGATTTCTGATATTTCACTGCAAGGTTTCTGAGGTGTAGACATTGATTGGCTGCTCTATTCATCAGTCCAACCTTTATCTGTTGTTGGTTGTTTGTTTGATGAGAAAAGGTTCTCTTACATGTTAAGTTTTGTGTGGTAAGAAATTACCTAGGTTATTTTTCATGCCTCCTGTGTCATGTTACTGAATAATGAATGATCTTAAATGGCTATGTCTTCTTCGTGAAAGCTAACTTCTAGTTAGCATGTCGATATTGGAAGCTTTCATAATGAGAGCCCTACATTATTCACTGCTTCTACCAAGCTTACAACCGCAAATTTCAATTAATGATTGAAACTTGAAAGTGATGGACATATTTCTTGGAGACAGATCTAAATTAGGGTATATTAATGGGAATGTTCGAGAGCGTTTGAAAGATGATCCCAAAGAGTCAGAGTGGAGATGAAATAATATGCTAGTGAAGTTGTGGATGTCAAACTCCATGGAGGTTGAAGTTGACGAGGCTTTGTATAGGCTATCCATGGCCAATGGGAAATGGGACACTCTTCACAAGCTCTACTTAAGAGAAAAACAAGGGTGAAATCTAAGAACTAATGCAGGCCATAGCCGCTTATCAAGAAGGTGATAGGAAACTGTCCCAGTATTACATTCATTATGAGTATTACACTCTTCATGAGCTCAGTATCTTCTGTGATTATAGATCAATGCAAATTGGGTTGGAGGAGAGCTTTGGCACACACTGGCCTTCTGGAAGTGAACCAAGCCCAGCCAGGGGCCGCCTGAGTGGACAGACACAGCCAGATCCAGCAAAGCATGAGCCAGACCCACAAGGCTTGGCAGGCCTTACTCCAGGCCTGGTGACCCGGGGCATGTTGTTTCACAAGCCCCAACATACAGAATTCAGTTCTTATTCTTTTAGGATTGAATTTTATAAAAGGTGGAAAATTCTAATTAGGGATTTTTAGTCGTCACTAAGCAGGATTCCAATGGGCACCTAAAAGAAGGTAGGATTCTGAGAATAAGTTCTAACAGGCCATCCTTTTGTAAAAGATTTTATTACTAAAAATTGTATTTAGGGTACCTCCTTTTTATCTCTATCTTATGAACAAGTAAATTGTTGCTTGAAGAAGATCTTGTTCAAAGAATTATTCGAGGTTCTCTTTCATCCAATCCCATTAGCATTGATTCATGGAGATATCTGGACTGTATTTTTGCTATTTAGTTCCATAATTCTCTTGAGGCCTCTTCTTTCCTCTTTCCTTTAAAGGCCCCCTTTCCTCCTCTTCCCTTCAGAATTTGGAAGAGAGTAGGAAAACTTGAAAGATCCCAAGATAAAACACTATCTTTCTTCTAAATCAAACACACTGCCAATATTTTTCCTTGATAATAATATACTGTCGCTTTCTTTCCAGATTGTCCATATATCAATGACTACTAAAAATTCCCAAATTCCTTCTTTCTGCATTCCTGCTTCAAAAGATACAGATAAAATCTCTTCAATAGGTTATCACCCAGTGCGGTCCCGCTGAAGTAGGGTCCTGGGAAGGTCCAAACTGGAGATAGACCTAACTTTTGGCACTTTTGCACAAAGTGGTTGCTCGCAGGTCTCAAACCTGCATTATCACGCATGGCATCCGAGACTTTTACTATTGCACCAAAGCAATGACCCTATATAACATCAGAATCAGTAAGGTTGACTATATATTCCATATGATGGAATATTGAATAAGTAGGTGATTGACAGAACCTGCCTCACACAAAATGAAACAGCAAGGACTACAAGATTTTTAAGGTGTCATCATACACAATCAAAAGTTAGAACCTTATTTTATCTTTCCCCACCGACAAAGCTACTGTTCTGGGAGAATTTAGTTTCTCCCATGTCAGAAACCCTCTATGAGAGCATGTGAAAGGGCATCATATTCCATCTCTAATAGACAACATAAATGCATGTCAGATTTCCGGCTAGTGTGAAAGGCAGCAAGAGAAGAAGAGACAAGATCCTTTGTGAATTCGATGATCCCTTTGAGGGTCTCGATCTTTCATTATATAGATAAAAGTTGCTATAAGTGTTACAGGGATTGAGGCAATTAGCTAAATTACAATCATTCTATTCTAATTAGATCTCCTAATAAGGCAGGAAATATATTACATAGCTGTACAACCGATGCTTGTCTTGACCCACAAGTTGGGCCTTTTTTGCCATGGGTTGTGACCCACTAATCCATTGGACCATGACCCACTTACCCACTTGACACCCCCCCTCAAATTGATGCGGGTGAATCAACGAGCATCAATTTGCCAACCAAGAACTGGTGACGTGGCCGAGGAAGTCCCTTGGTAAAAATATCAGCAATTTGAAGACTAGTAGGGACATGAGGAAGAGTGATGGCTTCACGCACAAAAGCATCACGTATGTAATGACAAGTCACTTCAATGTGCTTTGTGCGTTCATGGAAGACAGGATTTTCAGTAATCCGTATGGCACTGGTATTGTCAGCATAGAGAGGTGTGGGTCCAGATTGTGGAAATCCAAGCTCAGAAAGGAGACCTCGAAGCCAGATAATTTCAGAAGTGGCGGCCGACATCGCACGATATTCGGCTTCGGTGGAGGATTTGGAGACTTTATCTTGTTTCTTACACTTCCAAGAGATCAACGAGTCCCCTAAGAACATGCACCAGCCCGTGGTAGACCTTCGACTATCTGGGCAGCCAGCCCAGTCAGAGTCGGAGTAAGCGATGAGAGAAGTCGAATTGCCCACAGGAAAGAACAGGCCACGAGATGGTGTATGAAGAACATAGCGAAGAATGCGCCGCACAGCAACCAGGTGGAGATGGCGTGGTTGTGTCATGAACTGACTAACCAGATTCACCGCATAGGAGATATCAGGCCGAGTGATGGTCAAATAGATCAAACTGCCGACCAAGCGGCGATACATTGTGGCATCAGGAAGAAGATCACCCGTATCTTGTGCGAGTTGAAGATTGGCCTCAACAGGAGTATCCACAGGAGTTGAGTTTTGAAGACCAGCCGTCTCAATGAGATCCATAGCATATTTGTGCTGATCGAGGATAAGACCTTTCGCGGACTGATGAACCTCAAGACCTAAAAAGTATGTGAGAGGCCCTAAGTCTTTCATATGAAAAGATTCATGTAAGGAAGCTTGGAGATGAGTGATCATGCCAGAATCTGTCCCAGATATGATGATATCATCCACGTACACCAAAAGGACAGTAATCCCATTTGAGGAGCGATGCAGGAACATAGAAGGATCCGAGGTACTTTGAGAGAACTGTAGGTGAAGAAGAGCATCCCGAAATTTCTCAAACCAAGCGCGCGGAGCTTGCTTAAGACCATATAGAGAGCGTCGTAAGCGCGCACAATCACCTGCCGAGACACCCGTAACTCCTTGAGGAAGCCGCATATAGACTTCTTCCTTGAGATCGCCATGAAGAAAAGCATTCTTGACATCAAATTGATAAAGAGGCCATGAGTGGGAAGATGCAATGGCCAGAACAGTCCGGATTGTGGTCATTTTTGCCACTGGAGCAAATGTTTCTTCATAGTCAATACCATATTCCTGTCGGTTGCCCAATGCGACTAACCGTGCTTTATAACGATCCAACGAGCCATCGGCCTTAAGTTTGACGGAGAAAACCCATTTGCAGCCGATAGGTCTTGCAGAGGAGGGACATGGAACAATATCCCAAGTATGATTCTGCTGCAGTGCATCTAATTCTTCGTGCATAGCCTTTCGCCAACAGTCATGCTTAACCGCCTATAAGTAAGAAGTAGGAATAGAAATGGAAGAAAGGGTAGCAAGCAAGGAAGTGTGAGTGAACCCATATTTGTCTGGAGGCTTAGAGACACGAGTAGAGCGTCGAAGTGGAGGTGGAGGTGGAGATGCAGCATCAGGTGATGAAGCGGGGGCAAGATCAGGTGCCGGCGAGGGATCCGGAGGGGGAGGCAGTTGTGGAACATCTTTGTGACGACGACGTTCATAAACAATGAGTGGAGAAGAGAGCGTGTCAGAAAAAGCTGGTAGATGAGAAAATGAAGGTAAATCCGAGGAATGTGTAGAAAAAAACTGTTGATTTTCAAAAAAAGTAACATTTCGAGAAATTCTAATGCGGTTGATCACAGGATCATAGCATATATACCCCTTCTGGTGAGATGCGTAGCCAAGGAACGCACATTTGGCTGACTGAGCTGTTAATTTGGTACGTTCAGTAGGAGGAAGATGAACAAAACACACACATCCAAAGATGCGCATGTGGGTGTAAGAAGGATCCTTATGAAAGAGACGAAAGTATGGTGTGTGATTATGGAGGCGAGAGGATGGTAAGCGATTGATTAAGTGAACCGCAGTGGCTAAAGCTTCGGGCCAAAATCTCGCGGGAACTGATGATTCTAAGAGAAGAGAACGAACAGTATCTAGAAGATGTCTGTTTTTTCGTTCTGCAACTCCGTTCTGTTGAGGGGTATAAGGGCACGATCACTGCGATAAGATCCCGTGTTGTTGCAAAAAAGTTTGAAATTGATGGGACATGTATTCCCCTCCATAATCAGATCGGAGAATTTTTATGCGAGCAGAAAACTGATTTTCAACATACGCCAAAAAATTTTGAAAAACATCAAAGACTTCAGATTTAGTGTGCAAGAAATATACCCATGTGAATCTACTATGATCATCAATAAAGGTGACAAAATATTTGAAATGTGTGTGAGAGATTACCGGAGTAATCCCCCAGACGTCACTATGAATAATGTCAAAGCAATTAGAAGCCATAGTAGAGTTTGAGGGAAAGGGAAGAACTTTGCTTTTTCCAAGTTTGCAAACAGAACACTCATCAGAAATATGACTAAAAGAAATCGCATTTTTATTAAGACTACCAGTGTTTAACATCGAAGATAACAGTTTTGAATGAGGATGGCCTAATCTATTATGCCAGAGCCTCCAAACATCTTGCGGAGAAAAACATGAAAAAGCAGAAATCTGGTCATTGTGAGAGATAGGCATAACAAGAGGAAACAAGCGTCCACACTTAGGCCCCTTCGCGATCACCGTCCCCGACACTGGATCCTGCACAACACAACTAGAGCGAGAAAAGGAAACATCACAATTATCATCAACAAGTTGTCCAACAGACAGAAGATTCGTGGTGAGGTTAGGAGATAGAAAGACATTTGTGAGAGGTAATGAATGAATGATATCCCCAGTGGCTGTAATAGGAAGCTTTTGACCATCAGCAGTATGAACTGAAATGCCAAGTGCAGAGAAGGCATTTATTATCATTTGTTGAATAAGCTCAGGGGTGATCTGAGGAGCAGCATTGGAGGCAGTAGGTGGTGAAGGCATGACCGGTGTTGAAAGACTGTCACTGGAAGTAGTAGCATCAGCAGCGTTGACATGATATGCCCGTGGAGTGCGATTCTGTGGTCGCCTTCTGCAATCACTAATGACATGACCATTGGATTTGCAGTAATTACAAAACTTGGTCTTACACTGGGAAGCATAGTGTCCATAACTCTTACAGCCAAAACATTGGATTTTGCTGAGATCCCGTGCAGGAGTTTGTCCTTTAGCAGTAGACGCAGGACTATGGGAGACACCCGGGTTGTAACTGGCAATGGCCGGATATGCAACACTAGAAGAGGTTCCGGAGAACTGTTGCTTCAAAGCATGCTGAGTAAGCTGACTTTGTTCCTCTCGCAAGAGTTCATGAAGGCACTCATTCAGGGATGGAGATGGAACTCGGCTCATCATATTAGAACGAATGATCTCATATTCGGATCTCAATTTCATGAGAAACTGATCTCGATGAGAAGTTGCCTGCAATTGTTGTATTTCAGAAAGAGGTGCCTCCGAGACATGGAGGTATTTGATTTCATCATACTCTGCCCACAGATTAAGAAAACCCGTATAATAGTCCTGGATGGAAGAAGTGCCTTGGGAATATTGAGCAATCTCCAGTTCAAGTTGGTATTGTCGGGCAGAATTCCCTTGGTGATACACTTGTTTCAGATATTCCCACATCTCCTTGGATGTCTTGTACGGTTTGAGGTTCAAGATATATTGTGGTTCCACAGAACCAAGAATCCATGTTTTGATCTTGGCATCCTTGGTATTCCAAGAAAGTATTTTTTTCTCATCCTCCTTAGGTCGTGGATCCCATCTTTCAACGAGTCCCCACATCTCCTTTCCTTCAAGATAAACTTGAAGTTGATAGGACCAGGAAGTATAATTTTTCCCATTAAATTTGATCAATGTAATTTCATGTTTATCCATGTCAGGAATCTTATCAGATGCCTTAAGACAGCACACAGCAGCAATATAAGATAGCAGATGCAGTAACAGAGGGTTCCAAGTAGAACCAGAACACAGAGTGCAGAAAATTGCACCAAAAACAGCCCAGGCGACCAGAAATATTGGATTGATAGCCTTGCGTGGGACCCACAGAAAGATCTGAATGATGATCAGACCAGTAGCTAGAGACTAGGAGTAAATTTCCTTTCCAGCAGTACAAGTTTTATCCAGATCGGATCTGGATCAAAGATTTTGTACGGTGGTGATAAAAACTATTTAAGGAAAGTGATTAACCACAAGAGGGAGCAAACCGCCTACCTCTGCTCACTGAAAATTGCTGAAAAAATCTCTAAAATAACCAGGAGGGATGGACGACCAAGGCTGGAGTGAAACTTCTGGACTGTGAGATGATCGTAGGTGGGCCACCAGTTGATCAAATGAAGAAACAGCCACGGGATGCCTCTGCAGAGCACAGATCCTTGATCTGTGTGAAGAAATCCTCAACCAATGTCCTCAATCACCAGAGGAAGTAGACGACCAGATTGGTTGCAATAGTTTGGCTTAATAATGTTGATCTAGGGTGGGCCACTTCTGATCACACCTTGATCCGACGACTTCCAATGCTTGGAAGATGAAGAAGAAAATACCCAGAGAGTCTCTCAGAGACTATGACAACTTCCAACACTTGGAAGATGGCTCAGACACACATAGCTCTGATACCATGTGAAAGGCAGCAAGAGAAGAAGAGACAAGATCCTTTGTGAATTCGATGATCCCTTTGAGGGTCTCGATCTTTCATTATATAGATAAAAGTTGCTATAAGTGTTACAGGGATTGAGGCAATTAGCTAAATTACAATCATTCTATTCTAATTAGATCTCCTAATAAGGCAGGAAATATATTACATAGCTGTACAACCGATGCTTGTCTTGACCCACAAGTTGGGCCTTTTCTGCCATGGGTTGTGACCCACTGATCCATTGGACCATGACCCACTTACCCACTTGACAGCTAGCACCCAGATAAATCTCTTTGGTTAAACTAGGTATTTTGTTTGAAAGAAAACGTAGCACGCTCCTTATTTGCATCTTTTCAAATAGATACATTTCCCTGTCAAAACATATATCACTCAAGCAAAAAATTCACTAACTACAGGTGGTTTCAGCTATGTGTATGTCTGCAGTTCAAATCTGTTAACTGCCAAGGGTTGAAACAAGTAACCATTGTTGTTGTTGCTGTTATTAAAATTTGACAGAAGTTAAAAATGTAGAACACACAAATTACAAAACAACAATGACTAGAAGGTATGGTGTGATATAGATCAGTAATTCACATGATGAAAGGCTGCAACGGCAAGAAAGAAGCTAAACTCTTTCCACCAGAAAACTATTCAAAATCAGTTTTAAGGCTGAGCATAATGTTAGGCTAGCACAACAACCTGTGCTCAGCACAGGAATGTTCACCAATAACTAAAAAATATATTTATTGATTTATTAAGAAAAACTCAGATTACACAAAATCAATCCTCAAATACTCATGACAATGATTTGGTGATTATGATAGGGATAGAAATGAAGTTCTTGCAGAAAAGTGGAAAGTGGGAAGAAGAGGTGGTTACATGTTGGAAGTGGAGAGTGGTTACATATTAGAAGTGGGGAGTTATAACTCCCAGTCAAAATCATAAGTCATGGTCAAAATCACCTAAAAAACCCTTCAGCTTAATATAGTATAATTTGATGAAGAAACTATAAACTGATGTATGAACTCCAAAGAAATAGAACAGAGAAGAAAATTAAGCAATCAATTCCTTAGCCATTTACTTCAATTTCTATAGTATCAATTCAAAAGAATATCAGGCACTGTGCATCTATGAGTTTGCATATATACAGTGCAAATGCTAATAGTATCTTAAAAAAGACTGGCCGGGATAGTTAAAACTCATATATACTTCATGCTCCAGAGCTATGCGACACTCAAGCAAAGCTTGCTTTCGTCTTTCCAAGCTTTCTTGCAAAACTGCATTTTCCTCTGCCTGTGCATCAAAAGATACTTTGGAATCAAGAATGCCAACTTCCCCTGGAAACATATATGAAGATGGATTTGATAAAAAGATTGGAAAATACCTCTGTTGCAATACTATTTTGCAGGTTAACTTTACTGGACTCAAGCCTCTGAATTGCAATCCTGGATAAAATTTGATGGGTTAGAACAAAGGTTCCTTTTGTCTGAAATGAGAGGCTACTGTCAATAACATGTGACTTGTAAAATACATTACGACATCCAAAAGATAAGACTTGATCCCTAGGGTTGGGCAACCAAGCTTGTGTATTTATAATTTTATATTAATACACATTTTCATATTTACAAAAATCCCCAGTACCCTTGACTTTCATGTAAATTAATATAAAAAAAGGCCCTAGTTTTCTTTCCACTCATGTTCTACTTTTTCCCCCAAGTGGTTCCATCTCATCCATCATGGTTGCTTTCCATTTTGGATGAGGTAATGCATAAGAAACATGCGATAGTATGCATTCAGATGATATATGAGATTTAATTGCATGAAACAAAGGAGATAATGAATAATATCAAAACATCTTAAATTGGATATAACACATATTGGAATCAATAGGGTTACATGTACGTGAATCAGAATTCGAGACTTCTCCAAGTGGTGAATCTGGCACAAACAATGTTCTCTCTCTTTTTCCTATTGGAATACACCTAAAGTGGTTTTTCTTTTTGCAAGAATTCTTTCTATAATCCTATTACTTTTGATCAACAATTGGAACTAGGGTGACACATATAATGGTAGTGAAAAACATTAAAGAAGAGTACTCCCCATGACTGACTACCTTACCAATCTCCTTTGAGGAGAATAGAAAGGTACATCTTCAAAGATCGGAATGCTTAACATTCACACTCAAAGCAGGAGAGATAGTGTTGGATGCCATAATTATGTTCTTATACACACACACACACACACATATTACATCCTCTTTTGTTATTTCCTTAAGATGCAAGTTCATATAAATACTGGACATAATTATTGAGATACATATATAATATTGTTATTGATAAATATATATATATATATTTATATGTATGCATTTATTTGTATGTGTGTGTAAAAAGAACAACGATAGAAATGGAGTAGGTATAGTATTAGATAAGGATTTGAAAGAAAAGATTGTGGGGGTAAAGGGGTTGGGTGATAAACTTATAGCAACTAAACCAGTGTTAGAGGAAGTATATTACATATCATTAGTAACTATGCACCCCAAGAAGAATCAAATGAAAGTGTTAAGAGACAATTTTTGGAAGAGATGGATGTTTTAATACAAGAACTTCCAATTAGTGAAAAGATTTTGCAAGGAGGGTACTTGAACGAGCATGTAGGAAAGGATAGTAGAGGGTATGTCAAAATGCATGGAGGACAAGGATTTGGTGAAAGGAATGAGTTAGGAGACACTATCTTGAAATTTGCATTGGTATTTGGCCTTATAACAACAAACACCTACTTCAAAATGAGAGGAGCATTTGATTACCTATAAGAGTGGAGCTAATTCTCAAGTTGCTAACCAATACACCCAAAATGCCTAGGCGTTAAAGGTGCGGCAAACTAACTACTTAACACCCCACTAGGGCAGGACATTGCCCGAACTTGAAACACACTCCCACACAAGACGTGGCATGGGGCCCTTTTGCCCTACACACATGCACCCTCACACAAAACACGGCATGGGGCCTTTTTTTTGCTCTGATACCATCTCAAGTTGCTAACCAATACACCCAAAATGCCTAGGTGTTAAGGTGTGGCAAACTAACTAGTTAACACTAATGGGGGCCAGATAGACTATTTCCGACTTAGGAAATACGTCCAACTAGCCTGTTAAGATTATAAGGTTATTCCTGTAGAGAGTTTGAGCACACAACATAGGATAGTAGTTTTAGATGTTTGTGTCAGAAGTATAAAGAGGGGTAGTAAATGAAAAGGTGCTCTAAAACAAGGTGGAGGAATTTGAAACGGGAAAGCGCAATAACTTTAAGCATAGATTGATCGAGGGGAAGAAAATGGAATTTGAAGAGAGAAACTATGGTGATGTGGAACCAAATGGCCGAATGAATTAGAAAGATTGCAAAGGAGGTCCTTGGAGAGACAATGGGGACAAGACATTAAAGCAACCCGGTGGTGGAGTGGGGACAAGAAATACAGAAGATTATGAAATGTATAAAAAGGCAAAAAAGAAGTTCAAAAAGTACTCTTGGACACAAAGTCCAAAGCAATATCATGACTGATATAGTAGTTGGGAACAAGAGAAGGAGAGAAAGTTCAAGCTTTCAAAAGTGAGGGAAAGGAAAAGTAGGGACTTAGGTCATGTCAATTGTATAAAGAGCGGCGACCAAAAGGTTTTAGTGAAGGACAATTATACTAAAGAAAGGTCGAGAGAATATTTTAGAAAACTTTTAAATAAAGATTCTATAGGAGTCTTAGGATCGAGAGAAGATACTTCATTAGCATATGAAGTAAAGAAAGTATTGGCAAGAATGAAGGCGGTATTCCTGGCTATGAGGTCAGATGGCATTCCAATAGAGGCTTTAAAATGCTTATGAGACATTGGATGAGTTTGGCTAACTAGGCTCTTTAATATGATATTAAGGGCAAAAAAAATGTCAGATGGGTGGAGAAGAGTTGCAGTACCTATATAAGAACAAAAGAGATACACAAAGTTGCACCAATTATCATGGGATTAAATTTATGGTTAGGTCACACTATGAAAGTTTAGAAGATAACAATAAATCAAAAACTTAGACAAGACACCAAGATATTTGAAAATCAATTTTGTTTCATGCTAGGAAGGTCAAATATGGAACCGATCTACTCACTTAGGCCATTAATGGGAAAATATCGAGAGAAGATGAAAAATCTTCATACAGTCTTCATTGATCTAGAGAAAGCCTACAATAGGATACCTAGCGATCTGATTTGGTGGGTTTTAGATAAAAGGCCAAGATATTATATCGACAACATCGGAGACATGTATAAGGGAGATGTAACAAGTGTGAGAACTACCCATGGAGAGACATGTGAGTTTAAAATGACAATAGATTTACATCAATTGTTAGCTTTAAGCCCTTATCTCTTTGCACTCATTATAGATGAATTAACTTCTCATATTCAAGGGAAGGTACCTTGGTGTATGTTTGTAGATGATATAGTGGCCACTAAAAGCAACACTAATGCAAACCTATCATTTGAGGAAAAGCTCTTCTATAAAGTTAATGACCCACCAAGGAAAAGGGGTTGTCCAAAGAGGACATAGATGGAAATACCAAGGATAGATCTAAACAAGAGCAACCTATCTGACGGTTTGGCTCAAGACATACCGAAATGGAGAAACAAAATTCATGTAACTGATCTCAACATAATTGGGGCAAGGCTTTGATGATGATGGAATGATTATACACACACACATAAATAAAAGAGAGAGAGAGAGAGAGAGAGAGAGAATAATGCTACATGGTGCCCAGCATTTTGTATAAAAAAATGCCCCAGTGTCTTCAACAAATAAGAGTCTAGCGTTTTGTTCTCTTGCACTACGTTTAAGGAATAGAGGTTAAAGCATATAGTGCCTATGTTTTCTCTTAGTCATTGCCTACTTTTTCTCCTTTAAACAAATAATTCAATACAACTCCCACAGTAGGTCAATAATTCCGTAATTTTTTTCTTTCCAATGGGCCCCTCTTATTTTGCCTTTGAATCATATGCACAACAAAACACAGGAATCTCTTTTTTTTTCACATTCAAATCTCCTATTTTATAGTTTAATATCCTCTCTCTCTCTCTCTCTCTCTCTCTCTCTCTCTCCTACACATTCTCAAACATGAGTACATATTTATCCTATTTCTCTCTCCTACACATTCTCAAACAATGTGTAATAAAAAAAGTGGGTGGAACGGATGGGGCATTAAAGTTACGAGTCATTGCTATTGACGTGTCTCACTTCCTTTGGCTATTAAAAGAGGGGCAAAACTGCCCCTTTCAAGTAGGGGCATTCTGCAAAATTCTTCACATACACATATAACTTCTAGTGTGCAGATTGTGCAAACTCATCCAACCCCTGTGGCCTCACCTCTAATGAAAAAAAAAAAAAACAAAAAACAACAAAAGCAACTTGATGTAGAAACCTGACTGCAATTGCTTTTATAGTTGTTGTCAATTGGAACTCATTGAGAATAGCAATTAATATGCTGAATAAAGAGGAAATAACACAAACCACCAAAAAACCATGAGATCTGAGTTAAGGGTTAAAAAACCATAGACCCCACTTACATGAAACTCAATAGGGAATTTTCTCTTTCAAAAAAAGTCGTGCCCAGTGAATTCTACGCAAGCTGAGTGATATATTTTTATTAAATGCTATATCGTGTTTTTCTATGAAGCGCTAGCTTAAGCAATTAAAGATGCCTCCAACGAACCCAGCCTTTAAACATTGATTAAAGAAAAGAAACATCAGAACTAGTACACATGAAGAAAATAAGAGAAAAAAGAGGGTGACCAGCATATGGACAGGTCAACCAAGCCCGGCCTAATATAAATGACACACAATACCTTATGGGCATGGCACACATAGTTTGGCCCCATGGGTCCAAACATGGGATGTAGTGAACCCAATTGCAGTAGACCTAGCAGTTTCAGCTAGGAACTCTTTTCTTTAATCAGTTCAAACAGTGCTATATGAATTATTTGGGATCGTCGCTGAATCTGAACCGCTCACGCATACACATGGGTATGGGTCTGCACACCATTTCAGGCCTCTATATATGCTATAGTTTGCTCCACAATGTGATCTTCTAGCTCTTCTTCTGATGGATCCACATCAAAAACAGAAGTACACGCTCACACAAAACACCTAAACACACACACACAGATATATATATATATATATATAGAGAGAGAGAGAGAGAGAGATTACAATTCTCAAAGAGATCGTCAATCTCATCAGGTTCCAGCCAAAACCAAAAGGTCCTCTAACTAAGTTTAAAGCATTCCTGATAATTACCAATGCTGAGTCGCCAAAATCTTAAAAACAAGTAATAGTAAACTAAAAAAATAAAGCAGATAAATTGGGTCTATTCCTTTATTTCTAATGGAAAAAATCACATATCAAGATGTGATGAAACTGAAATGATGGGAGGAAAAAAAGAAATACACATCATGGAAACATTACGTACTCATCTTCAACAGAAATATCAATCGATTCCGTAGAAAGATTCTTCCTCGCCTGCAAAATTACATTGGAAAAAGAAAAAATCCCAATATCAAATTTCAAAGTCACATAATAGCACTTGGAGTTTCATCAAGCTGGCTTAGTTAATCTAAAGTCCCTAGATGATAACAAGAGGTGGACACCTCTCCAACTATCCACAAAATTCAAAGCTTCTAAAATTTTGGATAAAGCCCATGGATGATAATATGGTGAACTTGATTCCAGCCTAATCATAAGAAAGATTTTAGATAAATATGTGAGCACGTATCAAGGATAATGATTACTTCTTGTTATTTAGGAATAAATACAAGATATTAGACTGCATTTAATAGTCAGTGAATTTGCTAGAAGTATTGAAGTATGCATTACTGCATAATCATCATCAAAGCCTTGTACCAACTATGTTGGGGTTGGCTACAAGAATTCTATTTCTCCATTCAAATTTATCTTCAGCCAAATCCTCAGATAAGTTACACTTCTTCATATCTATTTTTAGTACCTCAATCCACGTCCTCTTTGGCCTACCCCTTCCCCTTATTGGGCCATCAACCTCATGGACAAACTTTTTATTAGCGGCGCCGTCATTGGCCTACGTTGGACATGCCCAAACCATCTCAAACGAGTTTCTCTAATTTTATTTCCTATTGTTGCTACCCCTAAATGCTCTCGAAAGAGCTCATTTCTAATTCTATCCATCCTAGTTTTACCACGCATCCACCTCAACATCCTCATCTCTGCTACATTCATTTTGTACATATGTTGCTTTTTGTTTGGCCAACATTCTGGTCCATAGGTCATAACTGGTCTAATCACTGTCTTGTTAAATTTTTCCTTCAATCTTGTTGGTATCCATCGATCACAAAGCACTCCACTTCCACCGTCCTGCTTTAACCCTATATTCGACATCTTCATCAATCTCCCCATCCTTACTAATTATAGAGCCAAGGTAGCATTTAGTGTAATTAAAGAGAGCTGAATATTAAAATTGAAAACAAGTTTATTACTGGTAAGTTCAATTTCAAAAAATTATGTAATGATATATATATGTAGAGATAGATAGAGAGATGCTCCTATGCATTTATCTCTCACCATCTGACAGTGAGAGGTAGCATGATGGGGCCCGCCTATCACCTATCCGAATCGTCCGCACACATTGGACCCCTGAATTACACCAGATTTGTTGGATTTGCACTAATCTGAATGGCTTGGACCGTTGGATCGAGGGTCAAATCCTTTTCTTTAATATAAAGTCATTAAACTTGTGAGCCATAGATTAAGGGGTTGGAGGCAAGGGATTGACCCCAAACTAGATAACTGGCACATTACTGCACATTACAACAAGAGGGAGGCTAATAAAGTGGAAGATATGTTGTCAAAGTTGGATGTTCAAAAACCCACTCTATACCCTATAACTCTGCCATTAAGGATTCATGAGCAATACACTGAGGATCTCCGAGCTGCTAGGACTTATCAAGCTATGTTTAACTTTGCCAATGAATGTGCATCTTTTTCTCGAATATCAACATCATCTTGCATCAATATGATGGAAGCGCTCTCAATGGTGGATCCACCCTCAACCTCTTCTTCCAAACGACCAAAGAAGTCAATGAAGTTTTTTAAGGGATGCTAGTAGTCTTTTGGTTTTGTGGTAGTATGTAGTTGTTGTCTGTTATAGTTTTGTTTTGTAGGGTTGTGTCTGTCGCCAGTGGTTCTTGTTGCTGGTCTTGTTTGTTTGATTTGTCTCTCTGTTCTGTGCCCTGTGTGCCTTTTGGCTGGTTTTTGTATGCTAATCCATCCTTAAGCAAAAAAAAAAAAAAAAAAAGATATCTAGTCCCATCCAAGATGGCTCTTTCCATCCCCCCATCCTGTGATCAATGGGGCCCTAGGTGAGCCCCATCAAACTTCCTCGCATAGTAAGATGGTGAGAGGTAAATGCATAGGAGCATTTCTCATATCATGTGTGCGCGCGCGTGCATGTGTGCGTGCGCGCGCGTGCATGTGTGTGCATGCATGTATATAGGGGTCAGGTTTAGCTAAGAGGTACCTTTCACAGATTGTGTGAGGGGTAAAACTTTAAGCCCCTAATGGGACACACTTGGATGCATGCTAATGATGAGATAATAGTGTGATGAATAAGTCTCATTTAAATATGATTTTGGACAAAGAAAGTAGTTTTTTTTTGTCTTTTCTTGCGTTTACAACCAACTCCCTCCACTACCTTTTTTCTTGATTTGACACTATTTCATTTCATTTTACTCTACCCTATAAACAAACAAACCCTATGATTACTTAAGTTAATTTTTTTATGAAAGTCATACTGATGTTCGGTAATGCATATTAGTGACAAATTATGGTGAGTATCAATTCATGAAGGGTTAGTGAGTGTGAGAGGGTTGGATTTGTGATAGGGGCCCCTTAGCAGAATGTGAAAAAGAAAAACTCTCTTCAAGATGGAGGACTAATGTGTTTGGGCTTTGGATTTATTTTTGTCTAAGAATAATGTAACCATCTAAATCCCATTTGAAAACTTACATGTACTATCTAAAAATGATTTTTAAGGGTTTTAAGTTCATACAATAGAATGAAATGAACAAATAAATAAATTGTCCCCACACATTGGATAATTATATGTCGAAAATACTTTGCATTTATTAAAAGCTAACGTAAAAATATAAAATTAAATGCGAGAGGAGAAAACAATTTTTTGGACCAACAAAACCAGTATCCTTTTGCTTTTGGAGTAAATAGCCATATTCTTTAGTCTTGTTTATTTTTTTATCATGCTACTTTCACATCTTTCCCAACCTCCTTCCTTCTTAATTTTTTCTTTAGGTAATTACTGTAAACATGTTACCTTTTCTAATGTCTTTAAAATGTTCGACATTGTCAAAATTAAATGAATAAAAATATAAATAAAGTACCTTGGCGTGGAAGCATAATAAGCATGCCTTGAATTAGGCATGCTATTTACTAGTCTCTAGAAAAAAAGCAATGAGATCACTACGACTGATAAAAAATATTAGTGTAGTTAAATCACACAATGTAGACCATATGAATGCAAAACACTCACAGGCGTATGCCCCCAAATAGCTGGCTGCTTGATATTGGGCACAGGATCACTTGATTTATCTATTGATATTGGACTAGAGGGGACAGGCTAAGATCAAGTGACTTAAGCAGTGGGCTTGTTGGAGTAGAAACATCTTCCAGCAGCCCACGAGACACAGTAGTGGGCATGACAGAATGATTATATCTCAAACTGTGCACAGTGCTAATAATCTGAGCATTATGATAATGAAGTGGAGTATGAATCGCAGTTGTGGTTTATCATTGTCTCCAAAATCTTTAATAACTTAAGGAGAGTCTAAATCAAGACCTAAGGAGACCAGCATTTGGGAGATGTATGAAAATATGATGGCACCATAACAGAAAAGATGACAAGGAGATTCGAGCATTCAGTAGAAAAATACTGTTTAAATGGAACAATATAAATTTATTTATTAGATGTAGAAAGGAACCAATAATGATTGAGATCATCTGATTTGGTTATTGCCATCAAATCATTTTTTTTTATTTCAATGGTATTGGTTTCATTAGATGTATTATAAACATGTATAGAATAAAAGGACTATGTCGAGCAGGGAGACAAAGTGAAGGCCCTAAAAAATATCAGATACACGCCCTTCAAAATGGCCATGTACAAATATACTATGACAGCAATATACAAGCGGCCAACAAATTTAAATTTAGCAATTCAAAACTGGAGCACCTCATTTTAGAAATTGTAAAAAGGAAAGAAAACAATACCA
Source organism: Cinnamomum chago (assembly GCA_038049695.1). Classification (NCBI taxonomy): domain Eukaryota; kingdom Viridiplantae; phylum Streptophyta; class Magnoliopsida; order Laurales; family Lauraceae; genus Cinnamomum; species Cinnamomum chago. The sequence goes on along the minus strand of CP142459.1, from coordinate 61,059,957 downwards.
TTTTCCATCAAATGGGCTGACAAGTGGGATCCAGAAAATTACAGGGAGAAGGAGAGGGAGAGAGAAGGAGGGAGAGGGAGAGAGAAGGAAGGAGAGGGAGGAAGGGAGGGAGGGAGGGAGAGGGCGGGCCGAGGTGGGAGACGGGGTGTGGCTCTGAGCAGAGAGAGGGAGGGGACAAGGGTATTTTGGGAAGGTGCTAGAGGGGTCCCATGAATGGATGTGCACCGAGCGTGCAAATAGTAGCTCCCGTTGGTGAGTAGGCTTTTGAAATTTCCAAAAATAGTGAATAATATACATAAAGTGTTAAGGCTGGTCATAACTATGGTTTGGCAACCCATCCTCATGGTTCTTCAAGTTCTTTCTCCTCCTCTAAAACCTCAATCTTCTCTAGCTTTTTTCTTTAACTTTTTAGGTCTTTTACTTACTTTTATTGTCGATTAAAAGTTTCAAGTCTCATGGAACTTTCTTTTTTAATGAATAATAAGATTTTGTAATATTAGAATCGCAAATCATAATTTTCAGCAATAAAAACTGTGAGATCCTTCCATATCAAAAAAATAAAAAGGAAAAAGAAAAAAGTAAGATTCTTAGAAAATGGGATTCATGCATAAAATTTCCATAATAATGTAACACCTTGGCAAAGTTCCCATTGTCATTTGTTGAAGTTGTGTTTGTATCATAATAATATTGGCACAAACCTCACTATTGTCAAGGTCACTGCTTTCACTGTGTGACCCACTTATTTTACTTCCGGGGTCATCTCCTCTCTCTGGATCATTTCCTTCATCATGGTCATTCTCTTTGCTCGAATCATCACCATTTTCTTCATCCTGGCCGTCCTCTGTTTCTGAATCAAGGTCAACCTCTATCTCTAGATTGAGATCACTCTCATGATATTCATCATCTTCCAGGAGTTCATTGTCTGTTGACACCTCATCCTCACTACCACTAACTTCTGAATATGTTTTAGGAGAAAATGAATCTTCCTGCATGTAATCATCTTCATCAATTCACAGAACTTCCATGAACAGTGGCAAAAACCATGATATTAGTTCATACAAGCAAATGTTTTAAAAAATATTTTAATAGCAGAAATGTTAGGATGGTGATTCGTTCTCTTTCTCTTAATCTATGCAAGTCAAACGATAGTTCAGGATTTCATCAACTATAAAAACAATTTTATGGGACCTTTCCACTAGTTATATGCTTTTAGCAGGTTCGTTATATGTCTCTGATACAATGAAGAAATATAGAGTATATCTTGAGAAATTTTTCTGTTATTTGATTGACAATAACCAATGACTATTTATAGAGTTAAAATAACCCATTCACGCCACATCTCATCTAATATAATTAACGACATAATGACATCAATTCATCAATCTAACTCTATCCAATCCTGATAACTTAAAATAACCTAACCATAGCTTGCGTGAGAGAGAACTTTTTCACCCCCACAGGGGATCCTTTGTGATCTGATCCAACCCCCTCGCCCTAACTATACCCCACGAATTGACACTCACCCTAATTTGACACCAATCCAAGTTACACTCACAGTTGAATAGAATTTCATAAAAGGTGTAATTCAAGAAACAGTTAAACTTTCTGGCCCCTAAATCAATGATTGTAAGGATCTGATCGAGATGATTTCTGCCCAAAATCATATCCACAATGTGACCTCCATCACACTTCCCTCCTATGTTGGCATGCATCCACGTGGGTCCCAAAAGTGGCTTAGAATGTTGTTTCTCAAGCAAAGCCACGAGAGACCTCTCTCAGAAGAGAATGGCACATAAAAAATTGAGTTCCCAGTTCACTGTTAGAAGAAAATGGCAAGGGAACTTACTGAAAATATGGCTTTAAACTCCTCGAGTAGGATTATAACAATGGCTTGTGCATGGTTAGCTGCAGCAGCAGCTTGCATAAGCTGAAAAGAACCATCCCCACCCATGTTGAAGTCATTCTCAACCTCACATTCACCAGCCAGAAGTGGGCGAAGAAGCAAGGGAGCCATGCAAGCTGCAACAGCTGATGTTGACATCAGGTTCTCTGATTTATGAGAAACCACAGTTCGCATCATTTGAAGTACCCTGAACCCAGAAGAAAAATATCGATTCATCAGATTCCATAAAATGGAACAACTGAAAAAGACAACATGATACAGGAAGGAGCACTAATTTAATCAGGGATAACATACTGCAACATAATCTCACTGCAGGAGGTGGATAATTTTGAAGGCCATTAAGAATAACCAAAATGATGTTTCCCCAACAAGGTTCCTATACTTGGCCAAGAGCACGGTTCATAGCTTGCACAAGAAGAAGCATATTCTAAATTTGTAATGCTTCAAGGGACTGCCTACAGTCTTGTCCATGAGAAGAATGATAGATCATTACCAGCTTTCACATGTCCATCTCCAAAAGAACTGAACCAAGTTTCTATTCATCTTCTCATTTTTCTTTAGAAACTAAAAGTAGATCATGTGTATGTGTGGATGTCAATCATGAAATGAGGAACTAGATAAACCAAGCCTAGCTTTTGATTTCTTCTTCTCTTGTGAATTGTGTTGCATATTTCTTGATATTTAATAACCATCATTTCAAAAAAAGAAAAAAGAAAATGAAAAAAACAATTAAATGATATTAAAAAAATATACATGCAAGAATTCTCAGCAATGCCATCTGTCCCTAAGCATGGAACAGTGTGGGTGTGGCCCCCACCTGGCCCCTCCTATAACCAATCTAAACATGCACGCATACGGGCACACAGAGGTAGGTTATGGAGAGACCTTTCAAAAACTACCATCCCGGTATTGTCACGCTTTCAGGTAGGCCTTGCATACCAGGACTTCCATGCTTAGGGGAAAAGAGGTTGAAAGTGAACTGTGCTTGCAAAACTAGGTTTTGAATGTATGATGGATCCAATGGCTAACATTAAACCAATTCTTGGCAATCACTGCTCAACAATGTTACAAGGTACATCATCTAATACATGTTAGGTACAGCATTTACACATAAAACTGAATTGTTTGACATGTATTTGGCACTTATTTTGAAATGTAACATGAATATGTTTTATAGTATAGTGTATTGCCATAGATTATAATATGTGGCTTAATAGGACATAATATAACAGTACCTCTTTAGCAGATGGCGATTAGGCTCTGGAAAATCTTCAAATATAGCAGAACGCATAGCATCAACTCTAGATCCATGAGTGGTTTCTAATCAACATATTAAAGTTGACCAAGTAAAAATGAAAGGAAAGTAAGCATATCAAATATCTTGAGAAGACAGACAGTGAGAAACAATGATCCACTATAAAACATATTTATTAAGGATGATGCTCTAACTGTCTTGAGAACCAAACAAATTATATAGGTGTCAAGGAATCAAGGTATTAATGCAAGATAAAATGGGGAATTGGACAAACTTCAATTTCCTGGCTGGAGATTCGAAGTATGCAGTCCAATGGGAAGACTCAAAACAGACTTAAAAAATAAAAGAAAAAGAAAAAAGAAAAAAGAAAGAAAGAATAACTTTCAATAGGAACTCAACATACAATAACAAATTGTAACAAGACTCAAACTCAGAAGTCGGAACTAGACTGCATCCTATACGAAAACGGCTCTAACATCTTCAAATCATGTCAGAATACACAATTTTGGCTTTGTTGGATAGGTAACTGAATTACCTATGAAAAGCAACTCGCCAATCAAGATATGCCCATCTCTGAAAACAAGGAATTCTGGATTAATCCTCCCAAAATGAATTTTAGTCAGGCATGTGCCACTTTCTTTTATATGCAGAATCATTGGGCAAAATATTCTCCTATGAGATGTCCGCATGCGTATATCCTGATCTGGATGTTAAATAGGAGGGGGGCCCATCATTAAACTGAGAGTCTGAGACCACCCTGAATTTCACGGCTCCAACCGTGATGCGGGTATGTTCGCAGGAGAAAATTACTCGAATTATACATGTATAATTACATCACTTAATTAGGCTTTTGAGCCACTTTGGCCCCTTCGGGTTTCTTCTTGGGTCTGATTCAATATACCTATTTTGGGTTGCATCAAGCATCCTCGATGAATTCGAAAACATCAAAATGCTCTAAGATTTTAAACAGCCATATGCATATCAACAAGACCAATGTTACCATTATTGTGACAACAATGACAACGCTAATGGTAATATACAGCCTACATGACACTCGACCTGGTATTGACCTCCATCCACGTAAATTCTCACTCTTGCGTTATTCTCCTAACTCAAACATACTTGTGTTTAAGACTTTCACTCTTAAAATTCAATTTACATATACTGTCATTAAAAAAAAAAAAATACCCTTCAATTTACATATAGCTTTTCACTGTTAGAGTTATTCTCCTAACTCAAGCATTCTTATTTTTGCATGATATATTGTTTTTATGGTGACATTCTCACAAATTTAGCATATGTTTTTTTTTTTTTTTTTGAAATTTGAACACAATTTCTGCCAAAAAAATTGATAAAAAAAACTGTCAAAACAACAGTACAGAGGACGTTAATAATTTGGGGGGCCAACATATTGCTTTATAATATGTCCTAATAGGAAGAAAGAAAACAAAAGGGAATATTGGATTCTAGAATTTTCTAATATTCTAAATTTTTGGATATTTTTTTCAAAAGTTTTTTGGACAAAAAAATTCCCTCTGCAACATATCGGTTTTCATGGTCTACTGAAAGCCCGTCACAACCACAAATGGTCATGGGGAGGCCTTTCAAACCTCAAAAGCCCACATGATTGTCATACTTCCAGGTGGGCCCCACAAGCTGGACTGTTACTAAGCTAGGAACGGTCTGGTGGTTCCTTAAAATAACTCATCATAGCAATGTAACTTGGTAGAAGTAATCAACAAAGTTGCATTAAGAAGCACATTAAGAAGCACTGATAGGGTAATATCTATATGTAAAAATGTACATGTGCAAGCAAAAGCCAAGACTTACTGAATGCTTCTAATAATGAGGAGCAACATGATGCAGAGATTGGAGATGATGGCAACTCCCGAAGAATGTGCTGGAGGCAAAGTAGAAGAAGAAATTCAAAACGCTACACAGATGAATTCAAAATGGTTGAACAATATACGCAAATATGAATTTAGAAGAGAATACCTTGATACAATCAGCAATAACATGTGCATCTTCATCTGGAGAAAACTCATTCCTTCCTGAAAATACACATCATCAGGTCCAAATTACATAATAAGATGCATTAACAATCAGCCCATGAACGTACAATTTTTTTTTTATAAGAAACTTTTTCTTTAATTTTCATGATATGAAAAGACTACTAGAATATAAAATCAACTTCAAGACCAAATTATAAAGATGATGGGATGAAAGCATAGCCAAAGAAACAAAAGAATCATACAGAATAATCCATTAGACCTAAGAAGACCGACCATGCTCAAATTCCTGAATTCGACGTTCAATTTCATCAACATCAGCAGCCTGCCGGAAGATCCCTTCTACTTTCACTCCTGAAAAATAAATATTAGAATATTCAGTTTCAAAAGCATAAAAGTTTAAGAGGTTTTCAAGCTAAATTGGAATATAGTTGTTATCTACACAAGATATATTTCAGATCCATGTACAGACATCCCATCATCCCATCTAGAGATACACCACTACCATGAGGCCAAATATTCCATTGAAATAACCCAAAAATGGAAGGATGTTAACTCTCAACTGTAGTAGCCTCTTAATAATGCTTATTTCATTTGTTAAGTATATCCCTATTCATTTTCCGAAAGTTAGTTATTTTTTGAAACTTAGTAATGGAAAAATGGATTTCTATGTCTTACCAGATCTCTAAAATTAACTGATCTTCTTTAGAAATTATTGAATATATAAGTGGAAGTAAGCAGTACACTGTCCAAAGAATCCCTAAAATCATAAAAAAAATTAAAAAATTAAAAGCCGAAAGTCACCCATACTCAACATCACAGCCTTTAGAGCTTTGAGAGGATAAATTTTCCATATCCTCTCTGCTATGTCACACATTTTACAACTTTTCAAGTCATAATACTCTTTACTCTTTAGAGCATCTGCTGAAAACAAATGACTTATTTAGGTTACTAAAAAGAAAGAATCCATAGGGCACTCAGCCTATGAGAAATGTACAATTTTCTGAGCTCAGAAATCCTTATATGTGTAAGAGGTGAGGGGCATTTTCCTTAGAAGTGTAAGAGGTGACGTTAGATGTGTAAGAGGTGAGGGATATTTTTTTTTACCACTGCAGCAGGCTCCAGCAGATGGGCACATAATCTAAAAGAAATGTGATATGTTCTGAAGTGAAAATTTAGGTCTGAGATGAATAGATCAGATATAGATATGAAGGCTTGAGGAAGCACATATATGCATGCTGGGATCTTCTAACAGTTAGGCCTCAAGGAAATCCAACAGCAAGGTACGATCAAAGTAGATCTAGGGAGCAGTTTGGGGGCAGGAATTATCAGAAGATCTGTCAACTGTTACAGACCAGAGATGACACCTGGGCTTCCTTACTGAGTAAAATGGTTGAGTAAAATGGTCTGGATCATTGTGACCTGCCGTGCCTTGTTTATATAGATTTAGATAATACAATATATGGAATACAAGAAAGGAAATTAGGCTGTCTAGTCTGCAGACATAGCTATCTAATCCTTAGTGTAATTACAGATAAGATATATCATAAGCATGCATATAGGAAAAAAAAAAACATGTTCCAGATCTTTCACAAGGATTTTCAGTAATCAAAATTCAAAAGCAGCAGATTGATAGGACCACCATAGATTAGATATAAATCTATAATATCAGACGATGGATGATTAAAGATATGTTTACTGATTCTCATTTTGGACATTTCTCTCTTTCTAACCATCTGTCATTAGGAGTTGAATCAAAGAGACAGATTAGGAGTCGAATCAAAGAGAAACAATCTTCCAATCAGGGGGGATCCTCAACAAATCCTTATAAAATAGTGGGGCCAGTCTTAATAACTGGTATCGATAACTAATAGTAGCCTTAATTACTGTGATAGAATAAGAGAGAAAGAGCAAAGCACTCTATAGATGAGGAAAATAGCCATATCCCTTGTTGTGGATCCACCAGAGAACATATAGACTACAGAATCCAATCATTCAGTACAATCAAGCCCTAACTGGGGCCAATCAGAAAAATTGTAATTACAAAGAATGAATATAATTTTCTATCTAAGATAATTTGTGTTGAATATAATTTTCTATCTAAGATGATCTAGTGTCAAAGATCAAGGTGATTACTGATTGATAGGGTGATTTCTATTTTACATATATGGCTCAAGCGCATGAAATGTCCCTATCTCTATCTCTTAATGTATAGGTGGGGACCATTATCTTGAGCTCGTCTTGTTACGGTCCCTGTCTCATCACATTGACGAATTGTGGGAGAAGGTTATGTGCATTTTTCATGAGGCTGAGGACCCTATAATTCCTGCATCTCTTTCTTTGCTTCATATAATTTCTCCCTGTCAAAAGGCATGATGCCAGTATCTGCTGATGAACAAGAGGAATGTGCAGATAATACTAAATTGAACCATAAAAACCCACTATAGTGAACATATCTTTAATCATAGTTCATAATCAAACCCACTAGTGCATGAAATGAACTTTGCTTGCATAAGAAATTCACAAGGCATAATCTTGGTCATATAATTATAACAAGATAAATCTTAATATATAACAGAAAAGGCTTTACCATATTGTTCGATAAACCTAAGGGCTTTCTCCAAGAAAGAAGGAGTTCCATCATGATCTTCCAACGCAAGTAAAACCGGTCTACCAACAACCAATGATTTTGCAGGCTGTCTATCCCTCACTGCAACAATTGTATAGCAAGACAATTACTTGATGAATTGGACATGATACAGTTTTTTTTTTGGGTAAGGGACATGATACAGTTAAAAGTACAAATGGCATTACATTAATAACATATGTTCTTTTTTTCCTTTTTCCTTTTTTTCTTTTTTTTTTTTCTCTTTTTGGTGGACTAGCAAATGACTTCATATTTGTCAGAAAGATGGGGTGAACCATGATAAGTCACATTCAATAAAAATTATGGCAACTGTGGATTAAATGCTCCAAAGTACAAGCAGAAGAAATTATTTCTGAACACAATATGTGATTCATGTACATATTACAACATTGTCCAGCCACATGGTAAGGATGGGAAGCTTTTTGTAAGGTATCCAGGCAGCAGTTCAGGAATCAAATAATTTATCTATTTGATTAATGGGAAACCAAAATGTGATTAGGAGGAACACACATTGTTCAAGCCCTTCAATTCCATCAGACGCATCAACCCGGAAGATTCCACTTTCTCCTGTCAAGAGGGATGCATTAGGTGCTTGTGCCAAAGTATTTTGAAGTGGAGTTGGTCCGCTGGGTGCTTGTGCCAAAGCATTTTCAAGTGCAGTTTTCCACTCATACAAATCGTCCAAAGTTTCAGCCTGTTGCACACAAGGAAATGCATAGCCATATGAACAATGGGCACTTCCAACATTTAAGAACTTTCTTTTTCTTATTTTGATTGGTAAGGAAGAAAACTGTGTAATTAAAAGATATTTCAGCATAAACTAATGATAGAACACGAAGCACCTTAAGTGTGAAGGCCCGTCCATCACTTCCATCAGGAAAGAGCACTGTCAAGAGCTTTCTATCTGCTCTGACAACCACACTGCAATTGTATTTCAGGATAGTTCAATACTTGATTGCAAATCAATATGCAAGTTCAAAGAGCCATGTTGATTGCAAGGAAGCAATGTTGAGTGCTAACCTTCCTGAGCTGTTGAGATCAATCCCACCCAGGGTCAGATTCACCTCACTCCCCTTCTGGGAATTCTGAACAATAAAAGAAAATAAAATAAAAGATCGTCATCTCCAACCTTTAGCTAATTGACAGCTGCAGAGAAAATGTGTAGAGCTCCGGGAATAGAATATCCATGCTTCTTAGTCAGACATAATAATCATATCAAATTTTTAATAATTAAAATTTAAATACTGTCCTGGCATAGATGATAAGCTGCAAATATAACCAAAACCAGAAACATGGTAATAATTGTAATGAAATAGGAAAATAGCAAATTTTAGACATTACTAAGGAATCTCTCGCACAACGTTAGCGAAGATATGGAATGATACATTTAGAAGTCTCAACTATCACAGATAATAGATATCCACATATTGAAACTTCTTACAAAATCAAAAAATCTTTGGAATAAATATAGTCTGTGCCATTGAAACCAGCCATGGGATGCTTTTACAGATTACAAGTGTATAATATAATCTCTAAAGGATAACTACAACAGGCCAATCTAAACACCGAGAATAATTACAGTAAATTAATCTAATCTCTAGAGAATATAATGGATATAGTACACTGCAACTGTACAAACAAAATATGCTCCCTTAGATTAAGATCATACATCCTCTCTAGAGAAGTTGATCATCCATAGATTGTCAACTGGATGACAGAATCTCGCAATTGTTAGTGATTTTGTGAAAAATGAGAAAGTTGAGTTGTAGAGGAAACAAAAGTAGATCGTTATAGTTCCTTGACAAAGATGTTATACAAAATAGCTGTCTATATCAAGATGCTTTGTACCTTCAAGAAAGAATATGCTATAAGCAATGTGGAAAGCACTTTTATTTTCACAATAGAAAGCAGTGGGATTACCAATATGAGTGCCCCTATCAGCAAGTAACAGTCATAGCAAACAAGTTCAGATGTAGTACCAAGAGCCCTATAATTAGTCTCGGCAGAGGAATGCAAAAAAGTGGACCATTTTTTTTTTACTTTTTCAAGACATCGAAGAGGCAAGGAATCAGAAGGTAGTAGTAGATCTCCAAGTTAACCATCCGAAGAGAAAAAGAACTTTCTAGTCATTGTTCCTTAAAGATAGTGAAGAATCCATAAAATAGCTGAGCAATTTAAACAAGTAGGAGTGCCATTCAAAAGGAGAAAGGACTAGAAGTTACAAGGATTTAACTCATAATATGGAATACGAAGGTAGAATCCAGGGAACAGACAAGATTCCGTACAACTTGTTTATAGCAAGTAGGATCTAGAAAAGGAAAGAAACTCCATCATTAAGTGTAGGTTTAGCATTTAACTCAAGGGGAGTGTCAGCTGTCTGCATGCTAGAAAATATCATCTATAAGTATCAATGGGAGAGAAGATTCCCAGCAGATGAGTAGGCAACTTCTATGCCATAGAAACAGCAGAAATGTCCCAAGTCTTTCACATAAATCTGTTGACGAAGAAAATTCTCAAAATGCCATCATGAGTCATTGCCAACAATGATCACGTCATCAGCACAGCGTAACAGAAGGTCCCTCCCCTTTAAGGAGTTATACGAAAACAATGTTGAATCACGAGTGCTATGTGGATATCCGACACCTCAAATGGAAGAGGCTCAAAGGAACCATAATGAGCTCATTTCAAACTACAAACCTGATGAGGCAATTGCTGAAGGTTTAATAGATTCCCTCTTATAAAAAGGCATTAATGAAGACATTCTTAATGTCCATCTAGTGTTATGGCCAACTACCACAAGTAAATGTGATTTTAGCAAACAGTGCAAAAGTCGCTTCACAATCAATACTATAGTATTGATTGTACCCTTTTGCTGCAAGCCAGTCTTTATATTTTTCAATGGAGCCATATGTTTTGGTTTTAATCTTGTAAACCTGTTTGCCTCCAATAGCATACTTCTCAAGAGGTATTTGAACCAATTGCCAGGTTTTAGTCAGTTGGAGCCATTAATTCATCAAAAAAGTAGATTAAGAATCAAACTGTTGAAGAAGGGAAAGAATTTAAAAATAAGAATTAGAGCTTTAGACAGGAAGGAGAAAATCTTGAAGGAGATAAGGACCTGTGGTTGTCCAAATGTCCAATATAACTAGACAAGCAGCTCTAGCAAGCTAATTATATGTATTAGAACCTTTCAAAAATTATTTAAAAAAAAAAAAAAAAAACTCCTCACCAAAGTTCCCATTAATTACAGCTCAGTCCATATTTTTCTGCAAATAAGTCCTTACATCTCTCATAGCAACACCCCAACCCCCAACACCCCCATAAAAAGGAAAAAAAAAAAAAAAAAGGAAAAACCGTAACACCCACACCCATGGGCAAAACACGAGTTAACTACCTCTTGGTGACTGCTTTGGTGAGAAAATCTACCAGTTGATCTTCAATGCCCATATGATTGATGTTCTTTCTCTGTTACTTTTTTTTACGGATGATCATGAAACGGCAATGTAGAAGAAATAAAAAATTGATTTTCTTATTTTCAGACCCTGGGCTTGGCCCAGCCCTGGCCAGCAAGGGTAGGGTAAGGGCTTACATAGTGTAGGGCCTCCAAGGGCTTTGGCCTACCCTATGCCTGACCCGCATATATTGAGGGCAAGGTAAGGACAATGCCGCCGGACCCGGCCCTATGACAACCCTACCAGCTATGTTCCCTCTTCCTCTAACACCCACCAGGTGACTACACCCCTCTCTTCCACCCACACCCCCCAAAATAAGAGTTGTGTCGCAAATTGTTCAATGGATCAAAATGAATTGAACCATAAGATTTTTTACCTTTTGTAAACATAAAGAATACCAAAATATCAAACAATAAGAAAAATAGTAGATTTTCACAATCCGTTCATATGAGCATCAATACAATGAAAAATGTGACTATGTACAATCATATGAAGAACATCATTGGTGTATATCAATGTAAAAGCATGCCCAATTTCTATGGACGGACTAGATGCAATCAACCATAGGGGTTAAAGAGATGAGAAGGGTACAGGGTGGATAAGGGATTAGCCAAATATCACTCTAATCAAATCATTCTAACCCTTGATTTAGGGCCTCTAAGTTTAATGGTTTTAAAGTATAATTTTTTTATCACATGACTCAATCTGATGATGGATAATGTTTGGATTAGTATCAACCTAGGAAAAGCTGCACTTCAAGGGTTATCTATGTTTGGAGGATTTGGACTCATAAGTGGCCACGATGCATAGAAAGGGTTTGGCTTTTCTAGAAGCAAAAATGGTTTTCTTTGGACTTCTCATCACATATCTAAGCGCGAGATTGCAAAGGCTTGAGTTTAGCTTTGAAAAGTGCAACCCAATTGGTGGGGTTCTTCATCTTGTTCTACTTGATCTTATACCATCAATGTTCGCATTTACTCCTTTTTTTTCATTGGTACCATGAGATCATTTTTTCAAAATTAAAACCCTTTCTTTGTTTAATTGTCAAAATTAAAACCATTTCAAAAAGATCCCAACAATACAATTCAAGTTACTAAGAGAAAGAAGTAGAAGGAACCATCCCAACTTACTAAGAGAAAGGAGTGGGAAAGGAAAGAACATGTAACAACCCTTACCGGGTCACTTCTAAGGAAGACTAGTGATGTCTTTGTGAGAATAAACCAACGCTTCTTCCATGATGTCCATCCTATTCCTACATTAATAAAGATTTTGATATAGAAGTTTTTCAGACCTTATGATAACTCCTGTATACATAGAAAACAAAATAGTAGCCAACTGTTATCATACTAAGAAAGACCTATACAAAAAATCATACCAAAAAAGCAGGTTTAAGTATTCAATCATCATTGAAAGCTTGGCATATAAAAGCTTATGGCCAACACAGAGGAAGTGCAGTAAGAAAAAGTTGAGAAAAAAATCTAAAGGACGAGAGAGAGAGAGAGAGAGAGAGAGAGAATGGAACATTCAATGGCCCAAAAGACAAAAACTGAAAACAAAATTACCTTATCCAAGATTTCTAAAGTCTGTACATTGCATTATATTCAAAAACAATAATGCATTTCAACAAGATAGATTCCAAGTGGCTATGGCATAAAGAAATACATGCATGTAGATATAAAGAAATCCATGCATTAGAATGGACAAGATTACCACCAACCACAAATGTCCAAGTAGGTGCATCATACACAAGAAGAAAGATCACTAAATAACAAGAATCATTTAGAACATGACAACCACATTTTTCTTTCATGATTAGTAAAATATTTAATCAGAAAAAGACAAATTATTCAAGAGGAAACTAAAAGTAATAGAAAGAAATCCCTTGCAGAACAAGGAAGTCCACCTGAAAGTTGGCCTCTTGATAATTGTTAGAAATAATAAATTATGGGGCTATGGGGGTTTCTTTGTAATTTCCTATGATGGACCTAGCTGTAATATCTGAAAGTGTATTTTAATACATTGAGTTCAGCTCTCGATTAGGGCTATAGCTCTTTCTGCACTTTTTTCTCTCAATCTCACAAAAAACATGGTATCAGAGCATTCAGTCCTCGCGTGAATTGTCATCTCTCTGGCCTGTCGGCTCAAGTCGGCACAGAGTTCAGATGTGAGGGTCATCTCGTCATCTTGTAGTGAGCCCAGAGCAATGTATTGCTGGTTCGGTTGAGAGAATCAAGTCTTTGTGTAGCTTCTCTGTTGGTATGTGATTTGGATATTTGTTCCAAGGCTTCTGTGTGTTATTTGTGCTCATGTGCTCTGGATTGTTCAGTTTATCCTTATTGTAATGGCTGAATCCTCATCTTCTGGAGTTGTTCCAACTGACAACATGGAAAATCGGTCCATGTTGCGATTGGCAAGTGAAAACCCTAACATTAAGATTACCAATGTTCCACTTAACATGACTAATTACATTCAGTGGTCAAGAGCTGTAAGAATGTATTTAGGTGGAAAATTGTTGCTTGGTTATATTGATGGAACTGTCACAAAACCGGAGGCTAATAACCCAACAGCTTAAGCTGATTGGTGGAAAGCCCATACAGGTATATTAAGACATGTCAAGCCTATTACTTAGGCGATGTGGGGTGTGGGACTTCCCAACAATGTTGTTTGTGAGATTGTGAGATTGAGAGAAAAAATGGCAAAAAGAGCTACAGCCCTAATCGAGAGCTGAACTCAATGTATTCAAATACACTTTCAGATATTACAGCTAGGTCCATCATAGGAAATTACAAAGAAACCCCCATAGCCCCATAATTTATTATTTCTAACACTCCCCCTCAAGCCGGAGCATAGATATCAATCATACCCAGCTTGTCTAAGATAGTAGCCATCCGATTCTTCGACAAGGCTTTAGTGAACATATCTGCTAGCTGATTTTCTGACCTCACATAAGGAGTACTTATCAACCCCGTAGTAACCTTTTCTCGAACAAAATGACAATCTACCTCAATGTGTCCTCTCAGCTTACTTATCAGCTTAAGCTTTTGGGTTGGTATATGGTTTCTCTTACATGGTATTAAAGCGGATTCTGATCCCGTTGTTCCTGTGTAGCCCACGTGACAGGTCCGTCCATAAAATTTGTTGGGCCTGCACGTGAGGGGGAGTGTTGGGAAGTCCCACACCCCACATCGCCTAAGTAATAGGCTTGACATGTCTTAATATACCTGTATGAGCTTTCCACCTATCAGCTTAAGCTTTTGGGTTGGTATATGGTTTCTCTTACAATAATTAAGAGACAAGGAATACATACAATCTCTAAGTATCCTACTTTTTCCTCACCCAATATGGTGTAGTAGTACTTAGGGAACCACCTCTTATGGTATGTGTGCGCCCTACTCACCTCCCCTGTTATGTGATTGGGTGTGTGTTTCTGCGTAACTATGAGATAAAGAATGCATACAATCTTCAAGTAGTTCCCTAATTTTTCCCACCAAATGCAGTGTAGTCATGAATCATGATTAAGGGAGCACCTCTTATGGTAAGTGTGGCCTACACACCTCCCCTCTTATGTGATTGGGTGTGTGTGCACATGCATATTTGTGTACAGTTTTAATCAGGTGAGTACCATTCACACCACAAGTGGGGTGTGAATCTCCATTTTTTGGCACGCTTGAGTGAGAATACTATTGCTAATATTTTGATAAAAATGCATTGCTATATTATGCTACAATTTTTTTCACCACTACACTACTTGATCTATCTAAATTTTTTTTCTTTCTTTTTGTTTATCATAGTTATCACCTCATTTAAATGGTTGGAGTTTGACATTTTCTATCATAGAGGACTCTAGAACCATATGAATTTGTTGTGAACTGTTAATAGAACATGTGGGTAATGATGATTTTAGATTCAGATGCAATCTGTGAAATTCTTTTCTTTTAACTTTTGTAGCCAATACCTGTTGATCTAGAACTCAAAACATTTTCTGCCATAGATGATTCTAGATCTATACAAATGTACAATAGGTAGCTATAGATGATTCTTCCTACTATAATAGATTAATGATTTTGATGCATTTGTTTTGGTAGCTATAGATGATTCAAAGTTCAATGTCTTTATTTTTATTTTTTTAAGGTAATGGAAACTAATATTACCAAAAACAAAGGAACTTATAAGAGAGGTTTGGTATATGAGTGATATACTGCCACTAGAGCCCCAACAAACACTACAAAACAGCACACATGAAAAACTACAATAATGAGCCACAAAAGCCACGACCCAATCTACCCCCTGATTTGCAAACATTCTCAGGACATGTGGATGGTGAAGGCACCCATGTAATGACATTGGATGAATCACTATACACAATAACTTGAAAAAGGCTGAAAGAAAATCTTCAGCGCCTCTGTAAGAGCTACCAACACACCGCCGGTTGGCCTTCCATCAAGTTCACATGCATTTTCAGGATATTGTTATAACTGATGTTATGTATGCAGGCTAGTCTTCTCATGAGCAATGTTGCTTTTGCATTCTATGAGCGAGAAGAACAACAAAATACCATCTTCATTGCTTCTTTTCCCTTTATATGGTCGTTTTCAAAATCATTCCTTGGAGTTGGTTTATTCATATCGTTTTCAAAATCATTCCTTGGAGTTGGTTTATTCATATCGTTTTCAAAATCATTCCTTGGAGTTGGTTTATTCATTTGACCAACAAATGCATTTCATGGGCTCATATTAGTAAATTCGAATCTCTCTCTGCAAAAGGGATTATGTTGCACAGATAATTTGAAATGAGCCCATTGCACATCTAGTTTCTCAGACTATCATTTTGACATCTTTCATGTACTGGTCCAATACTCAATGATTAGCTAGAATAAAGGTTTTGATCTAGGAAATGGGATAACTATCAGGTGATCTTTGATAATGGTTGCACAATTGATGATCACAAATCCAGATTCAAGAGACTCTGTTGCATAGTAAGATGATGCTATTTTGGATTAGTAGCTGAGGGAAGTGATGCGCATCAAAAAGGTGTACTGTCAGAAAACTTTGGCACAAGCTCAAATTGTAGCCCACTTGTCCAGGTAACTGTCAAAACCCTTGTTTCTTTGCTTCATTCTTACTGTTGGGAAGTCCCACATTGCCCAAGTCCTAAGTTGGACTGGGCTTCATATACCTGTTTGGGCCTTCCACCTATCAGCTTAAGCTTTTGGGTTGGTATATGGTTTCTTACATGGTACACTTACCACTCTCACAAAGAAGGGTAATAATTGCATGATGATAGTTCAGGTCTTATCATTCAAATTTTAACATAGCTCAAACTTCAAGGAAGAGAAAGGAAAAGATTAAAAAAAAAAAAAAAAAAAAAAGGATCAAACTGCTACATATATTATATAGTCACTGGTTTACTCAGGAATCAGGATGAGAATGAAAGCATAAGCTTGAAAGAGAAAAGCGAAGAAAAAAGGACCATTTTAAGAAATCTGGAATGCAAGATGTTATCCATATTAGTTCTTTACAGGCAACTAAAGTAGAAACTGGAGAAAAAAAAAGTACCTTTGGATGAAATGAACAGTGGCCCACTCTTGAAAACCTGCCATGTTACAAAATTAAGTATTTAACAAATCTCTAATGCCAAAGCTAAGCTATATATACATATTAGGATGATGAATAGGGCCCTGAACACCAGGGTGACATGGGAAAGGTCACTGTGGGGCCCACCTGACAGATCAATCAAGGGGGTAAGATGGGGGTATTGAAATGTCAATGCATGGATCGGGGTGGTCCAAAAATCAGCCTGATTGGAGATCAGATGGTGGAGATATAAAGGCCCAAAGAACAAAGGTTTCAGATATCTTTTATGGCCAAAACTAAGTGGATTCAGCCTGAACGAGGGTCCATTAGGGTACAGTGTCAATTCAACAGGGTGGGGGGGTAGGGGGTGTCACAGATGGACCAGCCCATGCAATCATTTGTGTGTGTGTGTGTGTATAAAATATGGTATGATTCCCTGAACAAGTACAAGTAAGAATGGGAATGCCAATTGTTAATGAATTGCAAATAAGCTGCAGAAACAAAATGTTGATGTTTATTGCAAATAAAGACACTTCGAAAAAACACCAAATTGACACCATCCAATCATTCAGTTGTGTCTACCACAGTTCATGGGGAATAATGAGAATGAGGTTGATAAAAAATTGTGATATTATGAGAAAATATGGGAGAAGTGTGATGGTACCACAAGCACTCAAATCCTTCTAGAAAAATTTAGCTGTGCTAATTTTATGGCAGGTGATCACACACCAGCGACAATATGCAACGAGATTCAGAGGAAAGGTAGCAATCAGATTCATGACAGTGCAGGTATCATGAATCACTTAACCATGACTGAAGATCAATAGATAATAATAATATTATTATTACTACTACTACTACTATACTGCTGCTGCTGCTGCTACTTACTCTTATTCTTTATTATATATTCAAGTCAAATTGCAAGCACTAATCAAGGCATAGCTGGTTCCCTGGCACAAGCCAAGAGTCTGTATCAGTCTCCCATGAAAGCAATAATCCTATAGGACTAACTACTAAGTATAACCAGGTCACTGCAGCTCTTCCCGATGGTGCTTACACAAAACAGATATCAGAAAGGGTTAGGAAATAGGAACTTTATCATCTATTAGAAACTCCATTCTGCTCTTTTGCCAATCTCCAATTCCAAAGTGGCTAAAGGAGTCACTTAAGCAGCCCTTGATTCTCAATCTAACCAGAACCAGAATGAAGTGAGACATCATGTAGATCTTGTGGCACTTGCCTTAAAATCGACCGATGAGATGATGGTCCGGAATTTATTGATCTCATGGTTGATCAGACCCTCAATTATTTGGGTCACTTTGATCGATCAAATGGTCTCTGGAACCATCTTAATCAAGGACCCAATCAAGCATAATGTCTCAAATCTAAACAGGAATGGGCATAATTTGAGTTTCAAATAAGAATACAAAATTGCTGGGTTTAATGTGGACCCAAAGCAAACCCAATCGAGTCCTGACTGAGCCCATGATGGACATGTAGGGTCAACCATGTGTGCACTTCTCTGCTTGGCTCTACATGATTAAAAAAGTGGGACCTATGGCCCATACAAAGTAGAACGTCTTATAACTCCTAATGCTAGCAAGCTTGAAATTGGAAATTTTCCAATGGAATTGGAGACTCCATGAGAGGGAAGGCTTTCTAAAATCAAGGAGCAGTTCAAGGAGAAAAGTTTCAAAGAGGCAATAGGAGAAAAAACTTCTCCATAAGGGGTGTCCAATTCAAATTTGAATGATTAGAAACTTTCTAATTTCTTAGTTCCTTCTTTTTAGTAATTTGCTGAGTTTTGCAAGGACATTTATTAAGTTTTCTTGGTTAGATTAGATGGATGGCTAGATCTAAGTAGAAATCAGGGTTTCTTTTGTTAGAAACATGATATAAGTACTTGCTATGGGATGTCCAACCCTATATTGGCTTTGTTATATTCCTTCTTTAATGAAAGTTGCATGTTTATACACTTCACTCTCTTCTCCATTGGTTTGAGTGACTTGTCCCAAAGGATTGAAGACAATTCAAGTAGCGGACTAGCTATTTGGGGTAAGCTATCTTCTACTTTGCTCTTTGTATTGCTTATTTGATTGTTGATTCAGGAAGAGCTGATTTTTATTTGAGAATTTCTCGAATTAATTGAGGTTTATTGTTTGGCTTTCTTTGGATAGCCTGATTATGCTAATTGGAACTGTCAAAAATGGAAGCACAACCTTAGTATTTACTAAGAACGTGCGGCACAAAGTCAATTTCCTAAAATATTGCTTCCATATCCTCTTTCTATAACTACCCTTCATCCATCTTTAATGACAATAGTTCCTTTTTTTCTCTTGACTCAAAATTACTACCTAAAATTAATCTGAAGAAAATTTCAATAACAGTGGCACATAAATATCATCAACATTATTCTACTACAAAATATAATGACAATAACAATATTTTTTTTGTAGTTAACATGTCACAAGTTTAAATGCAGAACATATTCAAATTATTTTAATGTGAATGCACTGATTTTCTATGCTTGGTATCAATGTATTCTAATTTCTAAAGGCACCTAGAGTGAAAAATTTTACTTTAGTAGTTAGTACTTTGTCCAAGCCAAGATTTTCAACCATTTTCCTAGACGCAGACATAGATACGACTATGAGGATCAAGAAGACCAACTTTGCACTTCCAAAAATCAAAGTCACATATATGGATCCAGCTACCCTTTTCATTTTCATATTTTGTATTAAATTGCTATATTAGGTAATACTATTCATCTTCAGAATGCTTCTAAATCAGTGAAATTGTCCTTATGTACAGTCTATTTTAAAGAACTTTATGTGAGAAGTAAAAATAAAGCTAATAGTATAACTTAATGAAACAATGGACTTAGCACAGTATGCTACACTAAAACTGTGCCCAACAGGTACTCAGCGCAATCCAACATTAGTACTCATATATATCTTCAGGCCACACTACACAGACTGTCTAAATTTTATTTGTTTTTATGATACTAGCATATTCCATACCACACTAGACAGAGACTGTCTGTATCAATAGAAAGGTTGGGAAAAAGATTTAAGAGGGCATGTGATTTTGTACTGTGCTAGAGAGAGAGAAAAGAAAAAGAGAATCTGCCTTTCCTAAATATCTTGGCTCCTGTGATATTGAAGATCCTTGAAATCTTTTACAATACCTGTGCCATATGACACAAAATGGGAATGCTTATCACCAAACAGTTTGGCATCAATGTTGAGTATGGCTCAGCCGTACCTGAATAGTTGAGTTAAAAAATAATTTCATATCACAAATACGTATTTAAAATTAATTAATTAATTAATAAACAGTACGTATGGGTAATATTCCTGCACAAGACCATGGAGGGTCATGCATACCAGCTGCTGGGGCTGACCTGGGGCCGCACTGATCATGTGACATGGGGGAAGGAAAAATCCACTTATGATGGACTCATACATCAAAATGGGGTTAATCTCTTACTTCTAACCTCTTGACCCATGGCCCGCAAGTTTAACAACTTTCTTTTAAAGAAAAAAAAAATGACCCTCGGTCAAACCGTTGAGTCCATTCGGTGGGTGCAAAACCAGTGTCAAGGTGGGGTCCTGTGTGTGTGAACAGTCCCGATGGACAACAAGCTGGAAGTTCTCACCTTAAGGATGCACCATAAGCATGTACAGGATCATTTCCGTGTTAATGTTAACAATAATAGAAATATAGGCATGTGTTGTACACTTAGATATAAGTATCAAGAAAGCACAACAACAAGAGCTGTATATCTAAACAACATTGGTTGGTCATGCAAGTCACTAAATCAGCCTTCTATACGAGTGGTGAGATGCATTCCACAGATGAACATTCATGATTCCGGGCCACGGATAAATCAGACTTATTTGCTCTCATTCACAAATTATCAACAGTTTCAAGATCCAGTTAGAGGGTTAGGCCAGCCAAACATTACCCTGTAGCATTATCATGTAATGTGCATTGTGCTATCCACCAGCTCTGATGTGAGTCTTATGATCCAACCACTAGTAGTCTATGTTACTTGTTCATAACAAATACAATTAGCATAAAATCAATAGCTAATAAAGCAATGACCCACCAAAAAGACCACAATCAAGAGATTAACAAATGACAAAAACACCAAACTATAAAATAGATGAACAAAAGAAGAATGTTAAAAGGCAATTACTGTGTTTCCATCATGTTCTTGGAGCTGATCGACCGCCACAGCCTCTGTTGATGTCACGCCACCTTCTCCCTAATCATAATTATCAAATAATTATTTTTTAACCCACCATGGATCTCTCACAAACCCCCAATATCAATTCAAATTCCCGCAGAGCATTTCCCATGGAAAAAGAAAATGATTTTCAAGGAAGCGCGATTTTCCGCCCTCCTGGGTTAACATTTTCGGCAGCTTTCATTTTCCAAGGTGAAGCATTATCCACATTTCTAGTGCAAAAGCACCATACAGGAACAAGAGGTAGAAAACCATATCCCAAGGTGAAGCATTTTCCACAGTTTCAGTGCAAAAACACCATTCAGGCCCAAGAGGTAGAAAACCATTTTCTTAAGCCTCTCCTAGAGGAATATTCTTTGCCTCACCAAACAACAGAACTGAAAACTATAGAAAACAAAAAATCTTCAGTTTCCATTTTCCACAGAAAATGAAATCACCGTGGAAAACAGAAATGCCAGGGAATCTGTCTCACACAAACATGCCCTTCAGACAATCAAATATCCATCATTGAAGAGACAAAACATTTCAAAACAAAACAAAAAAAGCTTGCTTTTTTCCTACCTGAGGAGGATGAGATGAATCGGCATTTCGGGTAACCAAGGCAGGTTCCATATCATATCCCAGAATACCTGCATCTTTACACAAACAAATGAGAAACCCAGATTGGGAAAAGGAATAACAGAAAAGGGAGACTGATTCGACAGGTTGAAGGAGGAAATTCAAGCTTTTTTTTTCAAGGGAGGGAATTCAGTCTTTGAGATTTTGACAAGGAAGATAACGGAAATGGAAAACCGTACAAATGACCAAGTTATTTCAGAGAATGCAGATTCCTCGACGGAAAGAGAGAGAGAGAAGGGTCGTTTGGCGAGTAACGGAAACGCTAGTGTCAAGCAACTGATTTTATAAGGACCCGGAATACTATGACTATACGGGCTGTATTTAATACCTACACACTCATACGTGGTAAATGGTAAATTGTAGTTTTTTACCTTCTCTATGAACCTCTGTAGATTTGAGGATTTCTTATTTGGGATTTTTATAATTGAAGATTTGACATTGATATCCTCGTCTCAAAAGGACACTTCCTCAAAAAAAAAAAAAAAGATTTTGTTTCAAAGAGTAGCTCAACTTAGCAAGAAGATGATGAGCAAGAAGATGATGAGCAACATTCAAATTCCTTAGTATAGAAATAAAATTAACATGATGAAAAAACAAAAAATAAAAAGGTCCTGGTGCATATATTGGCCAGACTGTGGTTGCTAGATGTGAGTTTTTCAAATCTTTGGAGAAAATAAGTGAGAGATTGAGGATTTGATTGCCAAAAGTGACATTGATCGCTTTAAAATTTCAGCGATTCAGTACGATTTTACCTAACATGCTCCTAAAAAGATTGATGGCACACGCCCACATGGATATGAAAAATCTAAATTAAGGAAGTTTTTGCATGTTCCTCTTTATATTTCACGCGGTCCTTTTCTTTTAGTTTGGTATAATTTGGTACAAACAGACTGCCCATTAAAAATTCTATTTTTGTGATATCTTTTCTGCCAGAGATTAAAAAAAAATACTATAATGATCTCTTCCCATCCCCCATCAAAAAGGCATTTCCACAAAAGAGAAGGAGGAAACCCCCTTTTTTTTTATCCACTTCTTCCACAGTGTTTGTGTTACACAGAAGCCCTTATTTCCTCACCAAATACCTGTCACCAAACCATTGTTGAAAAACTCAATCCTTTAATAGCATAGACCTTTATTAGGATGTATGCGTGCCACGTTTAATGAGGATGACTTTAATGCATTACCAGAAAAATAGAAAATCCTAAAAAAGGAGAGCGACTCCAATGTTGATGGGCCATAGCTCAAAGTTCATGTTTGTTTATTGACTGTTATTTCCCAAGCTATGCAGAAGAGTTCTCACTCCATGCATATCTAGGCTCAGTGCTAGATAGGTCCTGCTGGTTGATGGGCTTGGAGTATAGCAGTAAACAACATAGCATAATTATACATTTTAACAACTCAAGAACCCGCGCTAGTACACTGAGGCCATATGGGATTTACCTGACTTCTACTGGACACGTAGGGATTAGTCCGGCCCAAGGGCTGGACACCCACCGTTGTAAAAAAAAAAAAAACTCAAGAACCTTTTGGATGTTAGTAAAACTCGGTTTACAAGTAAACCAGGTTTTATGTATTTGAATAACGGGAGTTGGAGGAGTGGCATAAGGCACGAGTTTACTCCGTCTGAAATCCGTTTTAGATTTGTCCGGTGTGCGTTTGTATGGATTTAGCGGGCGCTATCCAGGGAATTAGTCTTATTGGATCAAAGACGTCAGGGATACCCACATCATCAAAATAAATAAATAAAACGGAGAAAAAGAATAACCTGAATTATTAGCAAGCAACCTGAATTAGAGGTAAATGGAGTTACTGGTTACGCAAATCAAATGGAGTCTAGTCTTCCCTGTGGGTGGATAGTCCTACATCACACTATACAGACATTCATTGCAGGCGAGAAAATCTTGCAGAACAGTTAAAAAGAAAGTAGACCACTCAAGCCCTATCCCATCAATTTCGGCTCCATTGTCCATTTCAGATTCGGAAGTCCTAGGATCAATGATGTTTAAGCTATGCCCATTAGTAAAGGGCTTATCAGATGAGTGGTCCAGATTGGCCACAATGAGTCTCAGTTCTTGATGGTGGGACCCACATCTCAGCAGTCTGATAGGTCAAGCAAATGCACTTCCTTATAATAAATCTATTTTAACCCCAAGAGATAGCTCAGCTCAATTAGCCTATGACCACGGTTTGCACCCAGAGGTTGTGAGTTCGAAATTGCACTATCACACTAGAGTCACTAGAGAATTTTACCCGACTTTCTCTTCTGAGCCGGTAGGAATTATTCTGGCTCAAAGAACTGGGAACCTATGTTATCAAATGTGAGGGCCCCCACCCTTATCTCTCATATAAGGTGAGAGATATCTTTTGTAGAAACACCTCTCATATATATATATATATATATATATATATATATAATAAATCTATTGAGGCAGCGAGATCTCTCTAATTGAAGCAACACTCACCGTAAGACAGAACACATAATAAAATGCTAGTTATCTCTTAAAACTGAATTGAAATCCATATCATTTGAAGTGAAATTCACAATCCATGATCAAATGGTGATTTGTTACTCCGATCAGAGTAATATGGAAGCTTGCATTTTTTTTATCGCATCAGATGATCAATGGCAATTGAGGCCCACCATCGAAAAAGTGACAGGACCCCAGTCCCACCGGTGGTAAGCACAGTATACTTTTCCCATTGTGGAGTAGTTTTTGATTGAAAGTGAAGTTTGGACTTTTGGACAAAGGTTTTGACAAAGGAACAGAAGGAAGACCTGATTCTCTGTTCATGTGACGTTTAGATTCATGTGTCAAAGAGAGAGTTACGGCAAAAGGAGCGGTTAATTTAAGGCTCCAACATCCAACTGCAAGTGTCTTAGTCAATTTTCTGCGTATTGGATGGAAGAAGGAGAGTATATTTCACGCACAAATACATCATGATAGGACTTATGCATAAAAAGACCACTCACGTCTTCTTTCCTCAATCAGAAATGGAAGACTACCTAGCTTAGCTGGTGTGGAACCACGATTTGCACCTGTGTAGAGATATTTTCATAATACTGAGATCGTACCAGCTTCAGTAAGTGAACCAACTCAGCAGATCTTAACCTCGGCATGACCCAATCTCGGCAACAGAGCCAGTGCCAATAGGGTCACCTTTGCAGCGCCAAGGTCATTCCAGCTTCGATAAGAGTACCAGTTCGGCACCTCGGCTCAACCTATCTCGCCCTAACGATACTAGGTGAAACTACAGTTCCAGAGTCATAATCGGGAACGAAACCCCATTCTGGAAAGGAAACGGCGAGATCTTCAAAATTCATTACTACACAGTGAACTTTTTGTTTTTAGGCCAAATTCCATCATTCATGCCTCGAAAAAGGCACCTCGGCCAGAAAGCTCACCTCGGCCAGACAGTCCACCTCAGCCAAACACTTCCACTTCGGCCAGACAACTCACCTCAGTCAGAAAACTCACCTTGGCCAGACATCTCACCTCGGCCAAGTGCTTCATCTAGGCAGCAGTGCCAGATGACAAGACAGTCACGCTGCAGTACGAACTGACAGATAGGATGAACGTCGAACGGTCACATTCACCAGAGATCGAGGTATGGGCAGATGGGACATTTCCTTTTCACCTACCTTTACTATGGAAGCTTCTGATGGGACTTCCCCACCTCTATATCATGCGAAAGGTAAACACCAGAAAATATGAGAGGTTCAGATACACAAGGACCCCCCTTACTCTAAGCTCTCGCTCTTCTTCTCCACCTCACTTCACCCTTTGTTCAGTGACAGCACTGACTCAAGCGTCGGAGGGTCATGCGCTGACTGCAGCCAGGGTCTCTGACCGTCACTTCTCCTTTCCTTTCAGGTTTTCAGGCAGCTAATCCTTCTCAAAAATTCTACATTCATCTAAGTAAGTCCGCGAGATTTTTTACACTTACAGCATCCGGATATTTAAAATTCGAAACTACAGTACCACACTGGAGCTATAGAGGAGTTTATTTGGGTTCCCTCTAAATCCGGAGGGATTAATCCAGCTGAGAGAATTGAAAAACCTCCTATAGCCAAAAAAAAAAAAAAAAAATGACATGCTCTGATCACTTCCACTTTCTTTAATATTGTGAACATGGGCTGCTTAGCTGGTTGGTCAACTCATTTATAACTCTACTGTCGATGTAGTTGTGTAGGCTTTTATTTTAAGTTGCATGCCAGCGGTGCGGGTTTCTCTTCATGCATCTCAGGTTTTCTCTCCAATGAGTGGGCATTCTCTGCCCCGAATGGGGCCTCTCCAGGGGCGGATCCAAGAAGAAAATTAATTTGGGGGACTATATGTAAAAGAAATATTGGAAAAGAGCCAAATGTGAAAAAATATATTAATTATTAAAATTTGCAATGGGGTTTAAAATCTTTTTAACTTTTTTCAGGTATGGGCTTGCCCCGTACCCTTGTACCTGGGTCCGTCGGTGAGCTTTTCATTGGTCATACTCATAGTACATTTTTTCAATGTTCTCTAGCAACTTTCACAGTACAAGTTATATATTTTAGTGAAATATTCACGTGCATTCATCTCTCACCATAGGGTGAGGGACACATACATGATTGGAAATATTTGTTTGCAAAAGAGAAAGAGTCATATATGGTCATTTTTGCATAAGAGGAATGTTCATGTGTAAAAAAGGAAAGTCATATAAGCGTCTTTCACCCTATAGTGAAGGATGGATGCATATGAATATTCCTCTATATATTATAATTCATTATGTAAAGTTGTTATAATTTGAGTCGTATCGTCAAAATCCAAAAAATCATACCCACATTGTAATCGAAAAGGGCTTACCATAAAATCTGCTGCTCTTTTTTTTCTTCTTTTTAATGGATCAAACTCAACATATTTGTGGGCTTAATGGCCTTAATAGATGAAATGAAGTTTGGTTATTATCTATGTAAGAATAATTTATATTTTATTGAGGATGCACATATCCCATCTTAGTCCGTAGGGGTGTTCATGGCTCGGGCCGAGCAATATCCAGGTTCAACCAGGTTTTAAACAACAGGCATAAGCCCAGCCCACCTAGAATAGGTTAAAGGCTTAAGCCCAAGCCTAAATGTATTATGTTTTACAAAGACAAGGTGGCAAGTTTACGACCCCAACTTGTAGCTCACCTGGGTAGGATGTTTGATTGTGTGTGAGAGAGTATGTTTTCAACTCTGTTTTTTAATTAAACATTGTCTCTCACTTGGGTTGGGCTTCGGCCTGTCTACCACTTAATCCTAGCCCAGCCCATATATTAAACGGACCTGAAGTTTATATTCAGGGCCAGCCCGAGAAGCTAAGGCTCAAGCCCTGCCCAAGCCGAGCTAGGGCCGGCCCGGTCCATGAGCACCCCAATTAGTTCGTCAAGTAGACAATTAAATGAAAAGTCCTTTATCATTATTAAATTTTAGCTGTCTTTTTTTTTTTTGCTAATGGAGGGTTCCCAATCCTTTGGGCTGGACTATTCCCTCTGGGCCCAGAGAGAAGCCGGGTAAAACCCCTGTGGCCCCTAAGTGGTAGCACAAGTGAACTCAACCTTCGGTTCCTGAAGAGGGAGAACCGGGGGTCGATACCAAGACCTCTAACTCTGAAAGAGGGAGGAACCATGGTCCTAACCACTCTGGCAACCCCTTGGGGTTTTTAGCTGTCTATTTTAGGACACTCAGATTGAGATAGCAAGGCCTTACAAATATGCTATGTGCGTATGTCTACCAAAATTACTTGGAAAAAGAAAAGGAAAAGGTGAAAAGTGAAACCCCATATTGTGTAGTGCAGCTTGTGAGGAATTCGGGTGAGAATGGACTGCCTTCCCGTGTATAGGACCATCAACTCACACAAATCCAAAGTACATCACCTCTTCCCGGCTTCCTTCCCACTTAAGTAGATTGCCTTCTTGTGTATATGTGGACTCTCTCTTAGGTCCAGCCCCCTTTGCTGGGGGTACGTAAAAAAAGACTCACACAGACCGACATGATGAACATAGATCTAGAAAATCCTCAGCCTACAAGACCATGCCCAACTTGCCTATCCATCTGTGTCTCAAATCCCGGGATTAATCCAAGTACCACGTCGGTATGGTCATGGAAGCAATTTGAGTCGACTTATCAAGTAGGGCTTGGGCCTAAATTTTGAAACCTAAATGGATTTAAGGTCGTGATTTGGACTTTAGGTACACAATTTTGACCCCAAGTACTTGATTTCTTTTATAAATATCTGTATAAATAATATATAACACACACTATATACACTATATTATGTATGAAGTAGTTGCATTTCATACCCTCTGAAAATAAACAAAACCTGCCAAGTTGGGTAGCTAGCAGGCCCGACCTGACTAGAGTCAACCCAGCTCAACCTGAATTTCCTCAAGCCTGGAATTGATAGATCCAGTTGAGTTGGGTCAGGTATATCCGAGTTTCATTTTAGTTGAGCTCAAATTTGAATTTGAATGTACCCATATACAATTTGGATCAGACTTGGTTTGAGCCAATACCTGACCCAATCTGCCTGAGTTACAACCCTATTGAAGGCGTTGTGCTGTCTATGTTGGGGTGCGCTTTGAGGGTTTTCATTTTTCAAGTTTAACGTCCCTCTCTTTCCTCCCTCTTGCTACCTTGAAACAATTGCATATTTCCAACATGACCAACAAATCTGTGAGACTTGAGTTGAGCCCACAGTTTGCAATCCTATTAGTCAACCCAATCTAAACCTGAACCTGAACTATAGTAGAAATGTTTTCATCTGCCTTGCGCCCCCTATACTGAGATGGGCTTCGAGAGTTTTCAAGTTTCAACTGATTCTCTCTTCTTGCTACGTTTTGAACCAATTATGCTATTTTTCTAGGGTTTGATGCTAGCTACATAACTAAAAGGTTGTGTTCGTTTTGACTCGTGTAAATACTTGCTATTCCACGGCCAACTTAATATAGAAAGTTGACTCTTTTAACTTGCAGGTTGGATTTAGATTAAAACTTCAACCAAATTCGCAATTTGGGCTCACACATGTTACTTAATGTTCTCACGTGATCCAACCAGATCAATTATCATCCCTAGAGAAAACAGAAGTGTTATAGTGTGATGGTGGGATGGTGCATTGATTTGCGCTTGGATTTGGAAAAGGCCCACAAGGGCTATGCCCAACGCGCACGTGTCCCATACTCAAAATTGATTGCCTCACATGTCCCTTACGTTTTTTAAAATCTTAAAACCCTATTCTCATGCAGTCTCTTTCTTCCCGCGCAGCAGACAAGTAAACCCCTAAATCTGAAAACCCCAATCCCTAAATTCCCAAAATCCCTATCACCGCCAAGTCTAGTAATAGCAGTAATATTGGCATTTTGAAATTGGACCCAATGGAAACAATTGCTTTGAGGAAGAGAAGGGCTTTTAGGATTAAAGCGGTGTTTGCATTCGTCATCATCTTGTAGGAGAATGTTACCAAATGAAGGGTGGAACTGTCATGTGATAAATGTAGTAATTCAAATAGATATCGTGCCCGCAAGAGATCCCTATTATTTCAAGTACTGGAAGTCACAGAATATACAATGTTATAATTTTCTTTACCTCCTAAGACCGTTGAAGTGCCCTGACAAGTTTTTCCACAATTTAATGTAGAAGAAGTGTTGTCCATCTTATACCAACTACATTTGAGATGGAAAGAAAAAACAAGAATGTGCTTACCAAGTCAGTTTTTTCCCTCTCCTTGAGCATTGCTTCCCATGCCTTCACCATGAGATAACAACTAATCTTAGTAGGCTGTGGCAAAGTTGCTCACAAGATTGGCTTTCTTCTTTCCACAATGCACTAAATTACAAAAGTATAGTATTTTAGAGTTATATAAGGAAAAGTTTGATAGTTTCTTTTTTTTCTGATTTTGAGATGACAGTTTTCAATTAATTATATGTGAACTTTGGAGTATTGATCAATGTTGAGTTTTTAAAATAGAATGTGGTTTCTAGGTTGCTAGCAGTATTTTGAGTATATTTAATGATACTCGTTCTCATTACTTGTTAAAAAAAAAAAAAGAATTTCTTCCTGTTTTTGGACATTCACAAAATAGGCCAGGGTGTGAATACTTTATACTAACCTTACACATTGTCCTCCCCACTCAAATGAAAATCTTGGATCCACCATTGGAGCGGTGGTGTAAACCCAAAATAGTAGTTAGATTTTGTGGTGAACTTAAGATATTCATGTGGATTTTAAAAGCAGAACCAGGAATTTCAAGCGGGTTTTAGAAGCAGGCTGGATTCAGTGGTAACTGCCCTAAAACCATATACGTAGGGCTGTCAATCGTATCGTGCTAACGAATTTAGGTTAAAATCACCTCAACCCGTACACGACCCGTTAACTTAACGGGTCAAAAAATCCAACCCGAACACCACCCATTAATTTAACGGGTTACACAACCCAACCCGTTAAGTAATTAAATCATTTCGAAAACTAAAAGAAAATTTATACGAAAATATACAAGCCACATAAAACTGTAAGTGAGGATCTCGAGTGGATCCCACCCAAAACCCCACTATAAAATAATAAATTTCAATTTCTTCTTTATGAATATAAATTAATTCTAGATACACTTAAGGACTAAAAAAAATTTAACGGGTTAAGCGGTTTGTTAACGGATTACTGATTTAATTCGTACACAACCCGTTAACTTAACACGTTAATAGGTCTGACCCATTAACGACCCTAACCCGTTAATATCGTGTGAGTTCGTATCATATTAACTGCTCATATGGTATTTTTACAGCCCTACGTATACGTGGGTATGCCCCTGCCACTGTAGATCCTTCATTTCAGTCATTGATCTTTGAAAAAGTCCACTTGGACATACTGGGGGCGAACTGTGGCCCAGTCCCCCCTCACAACCGTTGGATCCCAGAGGTCAGTATGTTCATGTAGCATCTCTCGATCTTTCGGGCACGTGAGATGAAAATGTTTTGCTCAGTAGCCCACCATGAGTTCTGTTATTTTTTTTAATCCCCACCCCTCCGTGAGTCCGATCGGCTGTAAAACACTGCGAGAGTTATGGGACCTACTGAGAACTTTTTTGCATTTGTGGTGGTTTGTTTTGATGGGCAGGAATACCACAATAACATGATCCACCTTGTGACTTGTCTTGGTGATTCTTTATTTGGGTGCATTAATTAATTATTTAAACGATGAGACTGTGGTGGTGGTGCCCAAACAGATGAAGGCAGGGTTGGACACTTGGACGGACCACCCCAAGTTATAGACTTCGGTAACACCTATACAAGATATAGAAAGATGGGCCAACCCAATTAAGACAATTATAACATTAAATGCCCTACCAAATTCATATAGTTCCATTGAATCTCTATTTATAAAAGATTACATATAATTGAAAATTAACTAGTTAAGGAGACTACCGAATGTTGAGTTCATTAATACTATCACCTTGGGCCACAAGAATTAATACTACCACCTTGGACCACAAGAATTTTACCCGACTTTTCTCTGAGCCCGAAAGGATTACTCCAGCCCAAAGGGTTCGAAACATCCGTCAGCAAAAAATAAAAGAAAATACAACGGGGTCTTTCCATCGCCAAAAGATTTGGGTTCAATGGACAAATGCTAATAGACAGCCACTTACATGAAGAGGCCGGCTAGAAAAAGCCTCTGTCAGTGGAGCCCACTTGCATATATTATAATCAAGAGAGATTGGAGAATTGAAAGAGTTTAAATGTAGATGAGGAGAATACAAGATATAAGCCCAATTAAATGACCATAACCTTTGAATTTAAATTTTAAAGTCTGACAACTATACATCATGAAATCTTCAGAAAATAGCATGCAGGATTAGTTTGATTAAAAGTGGGCTGCTTGCCCTGAAAAGATAAAGGCCAAAAAGAGACATATCGTAGAATTCCGCTTACATAAAAACTTGTATTATTTTCATAGACCTTTTCTATCTGGTAATGGAAAGATCCCAAAAGTCCTTTTCTTAATCCTTCCTCCTCTTAATTTTAAGATTTTAACTTCACATGAGATATAAACCTTAGTAACCGGAACATTCCCTCCCCCTCCCCAATCCCGCTCCGGCGTTTCCGAAACAGATCCGTTCCTCCAAGCGCCATTCAATCATTTTCAGACCGCAGATCAACCGAATATGAAGCGAACCACGCAGAATCTTTAGTTTATGTGCATTTTTTTTTTCTGCAAGCTTAACATTTATCTTTTAAATGAAGAAACTTCTTCTAACTTATTAACTATTGTCTATTTTATGTGATCAAATTAAAGAGTTAATTTCTTTCTCCATTTTTTATACTTGAATATATGGATAAGATATATTTATGCCCATTAGTTAATTGTATATAAACCCATCAGCACTATGTTGTATAGGCGTTCCAGACCCAAAATTATTTCAAAATTTAAAGTTTTGGCGCTCCACTTCGCGTTCTCTGGACACTTAAAATTCCTATTGCAACATCCGGAAGAGACATGAGCAGTCAAGCCAGAAGCGGAGAATGAAAGTATTTTTTATTATTTTTTTATTTTTTTATATTTTTATTATCGGAGAATTCACAACCCTTTAGACTAGATTAATCCCTCCCTCCCTCCTAACTAAAGAAAACCGGGTAAATTTCCCGCGTTGAGACAATATTGTTGGTTTGTACATGGACTATAATAGAAGGTGTTATTTTAATCAGTAAAAAATACAACAGGTGCGACACACGTTCTGCATGAATGATTGCTCGGCCATACCGACGGCCAAAAACACAGCTCCCATCCCACAAGACACCGCAATACGCACGCCACCCAACATGACATGTGCCTAACGTTCACGTTGATGGGTCCAACTCCAACCTCAAAAGTCAAAACCAGACTCTCACACGACCGTTCATCATCTTCATCAGGTGGGCCACACCACACCACACGACACGACACTTGGGCAATGGCTCCCGACACTAGAGAGACTTTTTGGAAATTTCCAGCCAACTTTGGTCTGCTTTAGTCCTATTTGGTTCCACAGCAGCCCCACAAGTTGCCATTTTTCAAAGCTCATTTGTCTTTCAAGATGGGAAACTTCTTGGAAGCAGCAAATAAAAGAAGAAAGGGGATATTGGCCTCTTTACGTTAATATTCACCCAAGAAAGTTTAAGTATTTTCTATAAAGTTGTTTGTAGGATGTATTTGGACTATACAATATTGCATATATCATATTGTGCAAGGTCGTATCATAGAGCCGTATGATATTGCACGTAGGAGAACCCATGGTTGTGTAATATTATATCTTTATCGTGCGAATAGCTTTGTGAAAAATATTTAAATATTGACTGTTTTGAAGTAAATGTCAAGTTTAATGTTGGCAATATCTACCATCAAGCCAATTAATTATAGATGGAGACCAACAAGTGTTTGTTGGGAAATTTTATTTTATAACTTTAGATTGTTGGATTATCAATCTCGATGTGAGTGAGTTTTGTGGATCGCAAGGTTTATTTGTTACCTTCTACAAGGTCAATTTTTACAATTTTAATGTGTTTCTTTTATCAAAATTTCAAATTTCAACCACCTAAAATGTCTCAAATTACTTTTTCAAATTTCTGCAATTCCACTCTTTATATATTTAGTTAGGAATTTCAAATCCTTCATCAAGAAGAGGAATTTGGAATTCCACCAAAGGGTAGAATCATCTTGGAATCCATACTTGCACCAAAAAGCAACACATTGGAATCATTAGAGGATTTTTTTTTGTTGTACTAAACAGACTCATGAGGAGTTTAGGCCTATTTCCTGTCCTGCAACAAATGCCTAAAAATTATCACAACGAATTTCTGTTAGCATGGCTTTCAAGTGCTATATAAAATTAGGGTCCAATTAAGGATTCCACTTTAGTCAGGTACCTCACTCTCTCTCTCTCTGCACAAACAAGTTTTTAGTGAAGCATAATCCACCGAGTAAACTCCCTTCTAACTCTAGTGTAGTAGTGCAGTTTCAAACCTATAACCTCCGGGTGTAAATCATTGTTAACTCTAATGTGGTAGTGTAGTTTCGAACTTACAATCTTCGAGTAAAAATCATAGTCGTGTGCCAATTGAGCTACCCTTAGGTTAGTTAGTGTATTGGTGATATTATTATACCTCACTTTGATCAAACGGTCCAAATAGCAAGACAGGCCCCATTTTGGTGGAAGCCTCGTATAAATAAAGTAACTGGAGTCCATGTTAAAAAAAAAACAGACCCGATCCGCACGCAGCGCAAGCTGAGAAGAACAAGGACAGGAAGAAGAAGAAGAAGAAGAGGTCTGAAATTTTTATCTTTCATGGAGACTGAGATCTGTGGTTCGAGCCGGAGAGCGGCGGAGAAGGAGCTGAAGCTGAAGAAGGAGACTCTGCAATCCCTCCTCGAGCAATGCCAGAGAGCCCTCGAATCGATCCGAAGCGCCGACGGCGGCGATGATTCCTATGAGAGCGACAACGGCGAAGATTCGGCCTCCGTGTCGTCTTCTCAAGGCGGCGACTCCGAAACGGCTGAGGTTTTGTAACAGATCTCCGCATTTCTGATCTAAATCTAGATCTTGTTCTTGATTGAGCTGTTGACTTTGTTTTTAATTGATTGGATCTAGTGTTTTTGTGGGTGTGGGAGTGGATTTGTTAGTGGGGTTGTGTTTAATCTCTTTGAATTGATTGCGTTCTTTTCTTTCTCTGTCTTCGATCGTTCGATCTATTGAATTCTCTGCTGTTTTGGGGAAAAGTTTGGTGTTATTTTTTTTTTCGATTGATGTGTGCAATCTTGATGTTTTGAAATGTAGGGTTTGTGGGGGTTTTTTCGTTGATTGACATTTTCTATATAATTGGAGCTATCTGTGATTCTGCCCTTGTACAAGAGTCACACGCGTGAGAGATCCTATCCGTTTATCAGTGGGGCTATAGAACGGATAGTGTATAGCTCAAAATCCTTGCTTTTTGGATCGTCGTGACCTTCCAGATGATCTCTTCAACGGGAGAAATTGATCCCCTTTTGCCCTCAAAAGCAGTAGACTTTGTGGTCTTATCTAATAAATTGAGATTTGGAAGCATGAGATCTAACGCGTGTTCTCATTGTTTTTTCAGCTCTGTGATCTTCTGAAGTCTAGAGTGGAGTCACCTAATTTTCTTGAAAAGCTTGGGAGCATACACATGTCTGTTCCTGACAATATGAATGGTATGGTATGGTGCTTGTAGAAAAAAATTCCCAGTTGTTGATATTCAATAAGAATATATTACTTCTATAGTTGCCTATTTTTATAGTTTATAAATGATATTTTTAAGTGCAATTTTGAGATATTTCTGCAATTTCCGTAGAAATATTCATGTTTACTTATTAAAGTCTATCTTGACTAATTAAATAGTAAAGCTCATTAATTCGACCCTTCGGATTGATGGGATAAGGATAAACTCTTGAATCACGATGACGGTAATGAACTAATTATGATGATGTTATTTAAAGTCTCATTGTTGGTGGCATTTTCTGATCATAGTATGTGTTTTTATTGTAGAAGAAGGTAGTTCATGGGACATGGTTAGTGAAACTGATTTATGGGAAGGATATATTGATGGTGATAATGAATCAGATCAAGATGGTTATGTTCTTGTTGGACAAGAAGATATAGTGGATGGTATTGCATGCTTCATGGCGGCATATCTATTGTCATTAAAACAAAGTGAGGTATGTAATGTTTCCTTTTTCCTCCTCACCTCCAAGCTTTTGTTAGAGTAAGTCTTTCCTTTTCAGAAGAATTAAGTGCGTAATCTATTACATTGGAAGTTGATGCCTATAATCACTAGGATGATTTCAGCATTTTTCCTTTGGATGTTTTGGCCGTGCATCCACTTGTTAAAAATTAGATTTCTCAGTGGTAGTGGTGGGTTGTTTTTATAAACAGTTGGTGATGGGGTTTATATATTGCTGTTTGTTAAAATTTGGTAGTTTTTTTTTTTTTGGAAATGCTAGTCGAATTTTCTTTCATGTCATGTAATGCTCTTACATAATTACATTGGGAGTTGATGCCCATAATCAGTTAATCACTAGGACCATTTCATCATTTTGCCTTCTGATGCATTGGTGGTGCACCCTCTCGTTAAAAATGAGGTTTCTCTATGGTAGTGGTAGGTTATTTTTATAAATAGCTAGTGATAGGTTTATGTACCACTGTAAGTTAAAAATTGTTAGATTTTTTGTTGGAAATTCTAGTCGGATTTTCTTTCATGCCATGTAATGCTCTTATGTAATATATTGTTGGTGAAACCTATGATATAAGTTAGTCATGCGAAAAACCTCTATAGGTTTTAAAAGGGATTGCTACCTTGTTCCCTACCCTATTTTGACATTGGTAAGCTATGTAACTTCGAAACAGATGCATGACATTGTATACACCCTGTTTTGGCACCATTTTTTTGGCACTGGGGGGATATCTTGATTAGTGATGCCCATGTTTTGACCCTGTAGATGTCGATTTCTAAACTCAGGCTCCCATCTGCTCAGAATTGGGAGAATGAGATGGAACTACTTTCACTCCAAACATTTCGGCATGAGAGTTGCAAGGCACACAAAGACAACATGCCTGCTGTTACGGCACATATTTATTGCTTACAATACAAGGAAAACGTCAGATTCTTCGATCCATTATCTGCAAGAGGGCTTTGATCTTTGGAAAAGGCTGTTCCTGAGATAAAGGGGGGAAGCACTTAGTAGAGGTTTTCACACTAAGTAGAGGTTTCCTTTGAGATAAATTGCTAGCCTAATAGAAACATTCAAGGGCTCCCGGAGAAGCAAACGATCACTGTTAAAAGTAACAAGTGTTCGGGCCATGAATGAGGGTG
Organism: Cinnamomum chago; assembly: GCA_038049695.1. Classification (NCBI taxonomy): domain Eukaryota; kingdom Viridiplantae; phylum Streptophyta; class Magnoliopsida; order Laurales; family Lauraceae; genus Cinnamomum; species Cinnamomum chago. Next base: position 61,023,383 of record CP142459.1, on the reverse strand, counting down.
AACTTTGTTCCATATCATCATCTCAATTCTTTTCAGTTTTCATTAGATTAGAAAATCATGCATTCCACCTCATCCATCATATATTTTGTCGCATTTTAGATATCAATTTAAGTCGTATGTAGCTCAGCCTTGCATCTTCCCTAGTTTCTTCAATTCCTTTTGGGACAAAGGAGAGTGGCAACCAATGGGCTGACCCCTTTCAGGGGGTCAATCCTCTTATGCCAAAATGTAGGATGAAGGGAGCTTTCTTTCTTTCTTCCTTCCTTTCTTTTAGAAACCCATGGTTAGGCCCTTTGGGCCCACTTTATAAAAAATCTATCCGAAAAAAAGGTCTCAAAAACATTTTCTTCTCTTTTCATCCTTGTGCCAAATATCAGTCTCAATGCCAAATAGGAAAAACCATTTCTTTAGAAACATGCATTGAAACTTGCATAGGAAAAGAGCATGAGTTTGTACACCATCGTCTCCATTCATTGAAACTGGCGACACATAACCCAATCAAGCCATGTTCTTGGAAGGCCCTGGGCAATACTTAAGTCCCCTCTCCAAAATGGTCCATTACTGGGCATCTCATTCCCACATGTGCCTCAAAAGTTGACAAATATATTGATATTATGTACCATTAAAAAAAAAGAAAAAGATTAGAAAAAAAGGGATTGATATAATGTTCTGGACTGATATCGGCCACTAATGGTTTAACCTATAACTGAGATGGCGTCCAAAACCATGCTTTGAAAATTGAAACTATGGTTTATTGTCATTTTTTGTCCGGGATTTGATTGTTAGACTTTCGTTATGCAGGAATTAACTCCTAATCAACTCCAAGAAGGTGAGCCTTTTCAACTGGTATTAGAAGTTTAGAGTGTAACCATCCATCTTAATATTGTACTTGATTGAGATGTGTAGTGGTGTCAAGCTCTTATCTATATTGCCAATTATTGATTATACCCAAGTTTAGCTATGAACAGCTTGGTAAGGATCTGAAGCTGTGTTCTCATTTCTGTGTGCCCCTTCCAGCTCTTAGCAAAACTTTCTCTCAGAAAAAGAAAAGAGGAAAGCTTCGAAAGGCATGGGATGGAAGCAAAATTATTTACAATGTGGCCTCTTGGAGCGCCACTGCAATCGGGTAGGTTTCTGTGCCTTGACTTTGGAATTTTGACTATAGTAAAATGATCACTGCTTTTATTTCATGAAACATCCGTGGCCTTACTACTAATGCTTGCCTGTTTTAGCTTTTCGAAGTTGTAGATAATCATTTCAATACCCCAGTAACTTTACCTAATTTAATGCTTTCTGTGATGCCCTTGCCATTTGTTTTCTTTTCACTCTACAGTGAAGAAGTAAAAAAGTGGCCATTTTTTTTTTATCGTAGCTCACATACCAAACTTTCTTTTTTTATAAAACGGTTTTATTGATCTCAAAGCATCTTTCTTTGTACTTTGGTAGGATATACCAGAACCCAGTATTGTTCGAGGCAGCATCTGTGGCCTTCTGGACATCTTGTCATGTTGTATCAAAGCTCTTGTGATTTTCTAAAGTGCCATTCCTGAGAAAGGTCACTTCATGGGAACTTGGTGCTTTTTGGAAGCTGGAAGCTTTCATGGGATCCTCAAATGTGTAACATTATTCTGAGGGGTGTGATTGTGCTAACAGATTAATTGGTTGTTCAATTATGCATGTGTTTGTATATATTCTTTTATTCTCTTGACACTATTTGTATTGTCTCATTCTCTTGAAACATTTCATTGTGCAATTTCACGAGCTCTTTCTGTCACACTATTTTGGTCTTCCCATGGACTGTTGTTGTCTGCGTTTTCTGGAGTAATGATGATCTGCAAGTAATTGTATGGCATAGAATCGAGGCATTTTCCTTACAATTTAAAGATATTCCAAGACTCCAAGACTGGCTATAACTCTTAAAATTTATGGGACATAATACCTTGATGGGGGAATTATCACCCACAAGTGGGCTGCATATTGTTAATATGCAGTCCAGATTGTTGGGTCGGTCCACCTAGATGTTTGCCCATCGGTGGGGCTATGGATAATAGAAAGCTCTTATTTTGGATCGGGCGAAAAATCTCCCCATTGGATCCTTTTATTTAACAGCCCCAAAAAGTCTTTTACTGAATGTCTTCTGGAGAGACATGTTTAAACTGTCTTTTCAACTCAATACTTTTTCTTAGCGATTCAATCTAATGGCAAGTGGTCAGATGAGTGTAACATTGGGCCTGCTGTGTGGGGGGAGATGGTAACTGTACAGGTACAGAGATAGAAGGCGGCCCCAAGTGGGCATCAGACAGATGGAGTGGTGCCCAGGGTACACTGATGTGAAGGCAGGCCCAAGTGGGCTTTCATACAGATGGGAGTGTAATCCGAAATTTGAAGATAATTTCTCACCTTCGGGATGATGGAGTTGATGACACTGCCACTCTGGTCTTCATGTGGAGATCACACTTTTTAACTATTGATGATGTATTGGGTCCTGTTAATCATTTTCATTTGAACTAGTTAGGTGCGTGATGAACCCTGCTTAGCCTGTTTCACTTTCGTCCATGTTTCCAGCAATCCTTTAACAGAACATGCAGATGGTCCCAAAGGAAATCAATTGCCTTGAATTCAGGTTACCTGTAACTGGATATTGCAAAAGAGCAAACAGCTGGAACTTATTGGTGACCCAGGATATCCAAATAGATTAACCTTCACATACATATGTAAGCCAAGTTCAGATTTACTACGATCTGAACAGGCCCTAACCATAATGTTGAACGTTGCTGGGGACTCATGTCGATTTGTGACACTGTTCACGTTTAGAAAGATACATGAAGAAAAGCAGGGAACTATTAGAGGTTCGTACTCAAGAGGCTCCTCAAAGGAGCTAACTCATTAAAATTCTAAACCGTTAAAAATAATTTGGCCCCAGTAAATTTGCACCCCAATACAGATTGGTCTCAGTCCTAGAGGATAATTTGGCCCCAGTAAATTTGCACCCCAATACAGATTGGTCTGAGTCTTATAGGATGTGGAATACTCCAAAATTTTGCCAATAGGACATGCATATGATTAAGAATGTCACATTATACAATAAATTACGAAAGTTAGGGGGGAATAGAGGGCTGGCCTTGTACTTGTAGATAAGGCGCCCGCTCCCACCAAGTTTCGAACCCTTGTGGGAGCCCTTTACTTCCTATATCTTGCCCAATGGGCCAACCGAGTAAAAAAAAATTTAGGAAAGTTAGGCATCGTGATTCCCTATCCACAATTCTACGTTGTACTGGAACAATTGCAATTTAACAATGGGAGGAATCCTCGATTCAAAAGTATGAATCAGTGCACTTTCAATCCATTAAATACGATATAGGACAACAGTTGCACAACACTGAAGCAGGTAATAAATACAAAGAAAACTAGTCATTTGAAAATTCAATAGAAAAACTTATAAAACATATTTAACCATTTATAATCTAGAACTCTACATTTCTTTCTAACAAGGCAAGCAATCTTTCATCAACCAGCGTCGTTGGCCTCGATTTCTGTACAACAAAATCGCCAACATCCGTCACACCTGGATGCACATCCACCCTGTTGCAGGTTAATGGGGCGCGCAGATCAATGAAGGGTTCATTCAAATCTCCAATCTCACTATAATACCAGATCGGATCTTGTCACTGCATTGGCTTCTCCAGGCTCTTGTAGCAAAAATAAGATTAAAACAAGAACCGCCACTTCTAACATGTATATACACGAGCATCAATTAAATATAGTAATTCGAGTCCTTGCGATTTGGAGCATCCTTGCAAAGCATTGACCGCACTTCCATGATTGATCTGGGTGGCTCCAAATCCTTCTCTTGCAGTGAATTTCCAAGCAACTGTTGCATCTGTGATGCAAAAGTGTCATCCAGAACCTGAAAGTTGCAAATCATATGGACATCAAAACAAGAAACTTGAGATGGGCATGGTGGCATGCAAGTAATGTAAAAAGGACAATGCTTACAGCCACTGCAACTCGACAACTCTTGTACCACGACCGATTCTCTTTCCGATTCTCCAAGAAACTCAGTACATCCTGCAAAACAGATAAAATGAAACCTAAACTTCATTGGGCCAAGCTTGCCAGAAAAAAGTGCATTTTCACCTGGCAAAAAAAAAAACGCTTGTGAAACGTGGCATGGTGACGGAGTCAAATGGCTCTACCAAATGGACTTTACATTTTTAGCACTCTAATCTAAGGCAATCATATGGACTACTAAAATGATTTAATGCAATTTCACTACAATGCCACATCTAATCTGACAATTCATTGCCAGACAAAGAGCAGCCTCTATTTTAAGTTTATGTTGTAATTATTGCTATTCCATACATTAAAAAAATTAGAAAAGTTACACATAAACAGACCTGCCCCATGCGGTCCCAATAGCCTCTGCATACTGATAAAAATACATGAGTTTCAAAGATAGAATGAAGATGATCAACTGTCTTTACAAGCTGATCCTTCAAAGGCTGCATTCTGTTCCGTATGTCAGACTCAATCACTGTTTCTTTTGAGTCTTGGATAATTTTCTTTATCTTCGTGGAACTCTGCACCTGAGTCTGAAAATAAGAAACATGACTCATCACTAGGATCAGATAATACCAAAGGATTTGCAAGATATCATTTTCCTTTTCTTTCTTGAAATGGCATTTGAAAAGAAATCTATCAATTAAAAACAACTGTATTTACTTCTATGAAACTAGTGCAAATAACTATTCAGAATTCTCATGTATTTAAGTGATGAATTATAATTCAATATACAGACAAGCACCACCAACTATGACCTATAGAACAAAATATTGTTTGCCAATCAAGAAGCAACACGTGCACAAAATGAGTATAGCACTTAGAAGACTGCAGAGATGGATGTGTGGTAAAACTATATAAGATAGCTCAGAAGTGAGCACTTTCGGGAGCATTTAAGGGTAGCATCAATAGGTGATGAATTAAGAGAGACTTTTTGAGATGGTTTGGACATGTCCAATGCAGGAACCACAACAGCACCATTGAGGAATAGTTTTTTTATGCATGTGGATGACTCACCAATGCCGAAGAGGACATGGATAAAAGTAGTGAGGATAGATATGAAGAAGCGCAACCTATCCAAGGATTTGGCTCAAGATGGCTAGGAATGGAGAAATGTAATGCATGTAGCCAACCCCAATATAGTTGGGACAACTGACAAGGCATTGATGATGATGATGATGTAGTACAAACAAGTACCAGAAACAGAGTCTAATTTGGTGTACCTCAGAGAAAAGCATTCAGGTCTTGGCAGAATATATCAATCCAAATTTAGAAAGTTACTAATAATACATAATATCAGGAATATAATAAACATATAACAGATCTGTAAGTTTTTATTTTCAATACAAAACAATTCTCTGTTGACAAGGGTGTGGAGCTCAGAACTGGCAAGTAAAATAAATTCATATTAATCCAAAAACTTAACATTCCTATTAATCTAAAAACTTTAACAACAAAATATGAAAACTCTGGACTTGATGAACTCTCTGACCAAAAGTGTACAACACTGGCACTTCACAATATTGTGCATGAACATCCACAGATGTGTGTATCCACATATTCTACAAACATAATAAAAAACGAAAATATCCTCCTGTGCTCTGCGCTCTGCACTCACACACACCCATGCCACAAGTCATGTGTAACTCACGAAATTCAGAGGTGGTGCTCTTTTTACGGTCCGGATGCACGGGACTGCAGAGCACAGTGCGGCAGTGCTCAGGTGAATAATTTCTTAATAAAAGATAGGCACGATGCCCTTCCCAGTCTTTATCAGTTCTACTATTTATTTCGGGTGATCCTTTCACACTATCATTTTAAGAGTAGCACTTTTAAGTGGAAAAAAATACTTGTAGAATGGAAAGCAATAACGATGGAGACAAAAATAAACTAAAACAGAAACAGTGCCACTACCCACATTCTCTGCGAGTTTTTCTACGACTGCCTGCAGGTAGTTTCTGAACTTGGCTCTCAGCATTACCGTCACTTCACTAAGGCGCTCTCCAGAAGCCGAAGTTCCACCATCAGGCATGCAGGAACCCCATGACTTCAGCATCAATTCAATTTTAGGTCGCAGCACATCAAGCAACCTCTTCATGGTGTTCAAAAGAATCCCTAGCTGAAAGAGAAATTATTTCAGATACAGAGAACTTAAAGTAAAGAGCATTTTAATCAAAAGACAAATTTTACCTCCTCAGAGACTATGTAGGGATCAGAATTCCGCTTAGTGATCTTCTGAACATATTTAAGACCAAATTTTTTTGGAGCTAGAGCATCCTTTAATGGTGCCAACACATCTGCATACTGCTTGTCCAAAGCCTCCAACGCTGCTTTCTCAACATCAGCAATAGCCTTCATTGCCATACAACCATAACATATCAAACAGTCAAATACATCAGATCTCAGGTTTAAGAAGACAAATTCAGAAATAGATTACTTCAGGGGGAGATGAAACTATCTTAAACATACATTCTCTAGAACGAATGTGTACTCAGGCCAACGACAAATGATGATCTCATACTCATTCAACATGTCTCTCAGTCGATCATACATATCATCAACAAACGGAGTTGTGGAATGCTGTGTTTTAACCCCTGACCATTTTACCTGCAAATTAACCATTCTACATATAGTTAAAAATATTAAGTTCATCGAAATAACTGAAAACTTTGAAATCATTGTTCTATATGGTACCAACTCAAGAGCTTCAAGAAATGCACGAACAGTTCAAGAGAATTTTTCACAAATGCAAATTAATGGTTTCTTCTTTTAAGAAAAATGTTTATAAAATCCAAAAGCTTAAATCATTCAAAGGGTATCAAAATAATCAAAATTCCTATAGCAATATCATGCAGAAAGAGCAAACACAAAGGGAAACAAAACTTGGACTCGGGAGCCGACTTGGCCAGTCAACTCGGCTGACGGCCGAGTCCCAATTTAAAATAAAAATAGTTGGCCAAGTCCGACTTGGCAGATGGGACTCGGTCGAGTAGCATGACCGAGTCACATGCAACTCGGCTGAGTCCCATAGAACCCAAATCGTTCCTTGGTCGATTTTTTAATCCATGGAGCAAACACAGATTTATTGCTTTTGAGTCTGAAACTTCGTTAACGCACATGCTGGCTTAACAGGGGAATTGTACAAAAAAAATATGGCTTCCAAGGTAAGAACTTACATGAAATGTAGTCAAAAATAAAAAATGAGATTTTTCTTGGGAAATTTGTTGCTTCTAAAAATGAAAATGGATTCCCAGAAGGGGGCTTTCATCAAAGGGGTCAGCAGTGAATAAATCAACTTGGAAATGTACAAGCAACCACACCCAGTTGTTCATCATATGTTTGGGTCTGTTTTCCAAAGGTGGAGATGGTGAAATACCCCTTTTCTTTTAATCATCCACAGATGATACATGCTTCACTTTGTTAGTGCCACATTTCCTTGAGCACTGTTTCTGTATTGTCAATTCCATCCCAAAGAATCCCGAAGACATTGCTTCTCAGAGTTCTTCAAGAAAAATAAAGTTTGAAGGCAGACGATCAAGTCTAGGAAGGCCGGATTCATCAAAGAGGAACTTCAAGGTTGTGCCAACCTATTCAGGTATATCTTAGACCAAAACCAGACCGTTGAATGGACCTTATAACCCTTAGGGCATGTTTGTGTAACAGATTTCTGCAGAAAAGGAGACGGTTTTCCACAGAAAACCAATTTTTCCTGCGTTTGGTTCAGCACAATTCCGCGGAATCGCATTTCCGCCACATCATCACCTTCCTTGATAAGTGTGGAAATGGAGTTCCCATGGGGGGGCATCGGACTTCCATTTCCATAGAAAAGTTCCCCCTACTTTATAAGGCTCATTTCCTTGAGGAACCACCATCAAGAGCTTCTGAAACAAAAAATGGGTCCAAAACCCTAGCACACTGATCTCTATCTGTTCCATCTTCCTCGTCTCTAAATGGCAATAGGTCTCGATCTGCCTCTCCAGTTTCTTCTCTCCCTTTCCCCCTCTCTCTGAGCTCTTCTCTTCGATTGAGATTCGAAAAATGGAAAGGGTTCTTAACAGGGCTTGGTTCATGTGATGCGTGGAGTAGAGACGATGATGGAATCTCGATCTTCCTCTCTAGTTTCTTCTCTCCCTTTCTCCCTCTCTGGGCTCCTTTCTGATTGAGATTCGAAAAATGGCAAGGGTTTAAAACAGGGCTCAGTTCAAGTGATGGTGGTGGCTTTTGCGGAGGACTGCAATGATAATGATGATGGTGGAGCGAATTAGGTGTGATGCGTGGAGTAGAGACGATGATGGGATCTCGATCTTCCTCTCTAGTTTCTTCTCTCCCTTCCTCCCTCTCTCTGGGCTCCTTTCTGATTGAGATTCGAAAAATGGCAAGGGTTTAAAACAGGGCTTGGTTCAGGTGATGGTGGAGTAGAGACGATGGTGGTGGCTTTTGCGGAGGACTGCAATGATAGTGATGACAGTGGAGCGAATTAGGTGATGGTGGTGCAGTAAAGGGCTACAACAATGTTGATGATGGTGGAGTAGAGAGGGACAGTGATGGTGATCATGGCCGGGTTGATGATCATCTCTCAGGATCAGGGGTTAATTTGGGCCCATATCAGATGATGATGGATTTGGCAATGAGTTGTGCAGTGGGCATCTATTTTGATGACGATGGTGGCCCATAATTGATGAGACAGAGGAGATGATGGATTTGGTGATGGATTGTGTAATGGGCATCTATGATGATGACGATGAGGCCCATAATTAATGAGCAAGAGGAGAACACAGATTTATCGATGGGTATCGCAGTGGGACTCGAGAACGTGGCCGGGCAAGATATGTGGTCCAAACTAAGGAATCCATGAGCGCACCAAACATAATCCAGACCAATTCACCGTGGAAAAGAAAAATTGCACCAAAGATGATTTTTTAACTTCCATTGAAACCATTTTCCGTGGTATTCATTTACCAAAGAATTCGCTGATGTGGCAATTTCCTCATTCCATGGAAAAGGCTTATACACAAACGTGCCCTTAGATTGTTTGATAAACTTTTTAGGGTTTAAAATTGTTTTGAGCTATCAGACTTAGGTTCAAGTCTCCTCAAAATTCAGTCAACCGAACTGGAAATGAGTTAACCGAAATCTGTCCAGAAAATTGGTAAAGCCTCTACCAAAATTCAGTCAATCGAATTGGTCAACCAAAAATTGACAGAACCAAAATCTTCAATTTCGGTCAACTGTCGGTCAACATTTCGGCTAACCAAATTGGAACTTGGTCAACCGAACTGTTGACTGAATTTCAACAGAATTGCAGCTTTTTCAAAATTTCGACCGTTGGGAATATTCGTTGGAATTTCGGGTAACCGAATTTTGAGGAAGGTTAACCGACAACTAGCCATTGGAGCCCTGTTTTAAAATATCAAGAGGTTGTTTTTACCTTGGAATATATGCATTCTTGAAGAGACTCCATCCCTACAACTTGCCAATCAATTCTAAGCTCTCTAAACTTCTTCCAAACACACCAAGACCTCATCAAGGCAAATCCAAGAGCTTACGTAGCTCACAGAGTGTGAGATTACCTAGGGGATCTTGTTCTTCAACATAAAAGATCCATTTCACCCTAGAACCTAAACCTCTTCAACTTGGTTGTGCATCCTCTACACCAAGCAATCTTCAAGAGGTCAAAGCTTCCACTCCGGTTCAAGCTTCAAGAACACTCTCGCGACTTCGTCAAGAGGCAAGTGTCCCCCTTTCAATTAAATTTCATATCCTTGTGTATTGCAAGAGTGGATTAGGACTTAGTGATCTAACCACTTTAAAAATCTGTATATGGAAGATTAAGTCTGTGTGATTGAGCCTCCTTACCAAAATCAAGTTGTATTTGTGGTTGGAATCATTCATGTGTGGTTTGATTCATCATAGTGGAACCAAGGGCTTTGTGATCCCTTGTGAGTGGATGTAGGACAAGAGGTCTGAACCACTAGAAATATTTTTATCCTGGTTGTTCATCTTGCTTGTTCCAATTTTGAGCTCTTCATCTTTATCAATTCTCTATTTTGGGTATTGTTAAGCACACACCATTACAAGCATCTCACTTGAACACATTTGGAATCTTGTTTAAGTTGTTAAAACTTGGCAAAGAACTTTAAATAGTCCTATTCGCCCCCCTCTCTAGGACTTGTTCCTTCGCCCTAGCTGCACTTCCACTTGTCAAGATTGTGATGCAGGCCGATCAAAACTCAAGACCCACAGGCCCTGATGGACCCGCTTGATGGGGTCCACATGATCTCTAATTTTGAGATCCCTATCATTAGTTTAGCTAGTATCTAAATTAGTAGAGTTGATTAATATATTTGCTTCCTAAATTCTATTTTGATTAAGATTAGGTAGTTTCTTATTTTAGGATGTCTTGGTTGTTAAGAAACAATATTATTACTTTATATATAGAGTACTCTCCGATTGTAACAGTCATGCTATAATTTTAATACAATTCAGAATTGTGAGTTATCTTTTCCTACTGCTCCTAAGTAATACAATTCAGAATTGTGAGTTATCTTTTCCTACTGCTCCTAAGTGATCTTAGCGCTTGAGTCGTAAGACTCAATCTCACCGTCGGAGGTGTAGATCTTCACTGTGTTCTCCGAGCTATCAAATTGTCTACCCACTTTGAGAAAACCCCCTTCCCAGGAACCATTTCTTCTTTTTTTCCAATGGCCATTATGTTTCCTGTAGTTGGTGGATGTGTGGTAAAACTAGAAAAGATCAAATTAGAAAAGAGTGCTTTCAAGAGCATTTAGGGGTAGCATCAATAGGGGATAAAATTAGATAAACTCATTTGAGATGGTTTGGGCATGTCTAACACAGGCCCGCAACGGTGCCGAGAAGGAACAGTTTGGGTACGCAAGTTGATGGCCCACTAAGGGGAAGGGATAGTAAAGATAGATTTGAAGAAGTGCAACTTAATTTATCAGAGGATTTGGCTCAGGATAGATCAGAATGGAGAAACAAAATTCATGTAGACATAGTTGGGACAAGGCTTTGATTATTATGATGATGATGATGTTTCTTGTAGTTGATTGAATTCCTAGGAATTTTGGGACTTGTATTTCTAAAAGTAGTTAAAACTGAAGGGGAAAAGGTGAAAATAAAAAATGACCACTAAACAATCTCCCCTTTCAAGAAAAAGAAATCAATAGGAGATGGGAAATGAATACACATGCATCACCTTGGAAATTCAATTCCTAGGAAAGTCAAGGTCCCATCTACATCATCTCCACCTTATAACCTCTTCACACCTCACCTCTCTAATTTCCTTTGTTGGAGCCCCATTTGACCATGAATTCCCATGTATTCAATTCCATGCAACGGGCCCTAATTTAAATTCAAATGCAACCGAAGTAACAGAAAAATAGTACGATGAAAGGGTGATGGTATTATTCTAAATTATATCCAACAACTCGCTTTTAGCAAGTCTGTGTTGCTCCATACTTTTTTTTATGTCAATGAAGTCTATACAAATTACAAAGTCTATAATGAAAACAATTACATACCTTATCTAATTTGCATGACTCAAGCAATGCAAGTCGCTTATCTTGAATCCAAAGAATAATATATAAATGGAACAACTCTTTCGCATCAACACCACCTTTGATGGCACTGAAAATTCATGAGATGAGCAAAAGAACAAAGATAAATATAAGAAAAAGAGAAAAAGGACAACAACATTCATAATGGATGAGTTACCAAATATTCCAACTATCGAGATCCCTTTGAAAATCTGCAGTTGCAATTAGAAGATCCGCAACAGGAGGTGAGGGGCTTGAGGGAGGGCATGCAATAAGGAATGCACGCAACCTATTGCAAAGCTCTGCACTGTATATGGAGGCTGATGTATTTGGGAGATCTATAAAACTACAAGCACATGAAGAAAACAACAGATGAGCACACATTATCAATGGAAACAGTGGCACCAAAGAAACCAAATATATGAGAACGTTAATGAACAAAATCACTGTCTACACAAATTTATACACACAAGCACATGCCCACATATGTGCAATTAATTTGTCTCGTGAGGTATGTTTCCCTCCTTGAAAAATGAGTTTAAACAAGCAAGTTTGGTACCATATTTTAGTTTGGTACATCTGATGTTTTACAATGTTTTTTCCTTAAAAATTTAACAAAAAGGTATGAAAGAGGCATTCTGCACAAAATAAATCATTAAGGTAGGAAAGATAGAAGACTCAGTCCAAGATGAGAACACCGCCACTTTCCACTTCCATAAGATAGTAGCAAGAGAAAAATCTGGCAATTGAGGGAGATGAGACACTCCTATCTCTCCTATCCAATGGGATGTAGGCGCTCCCAAGAAGAGCCATCTATATATGAAATTGGGACTCCAGATTTAAATACTAAATTAAAAAATCCTTACGCTTCACTTAAAATTAATTGTTTTGGCTCCTAGGTTAGTATTCTAAAATAAAGGGAAAAGAAAATAGAATACCATGTTTCCATAATACAAATTAGACACATGCATCTACCAAATGTTTAATTTTAGCAACAGCATGGGTGCCAGCAAAAAAAATAATCAAAATGAACAATTTAACTACAGACATCTAACATCATCCCACCATGAATCTAATCCGACAAGAGTCAGGCTGGAAAACTCTACCTTGGCAAAACATGTTGATTGTGAATCTCAATGTCCGTATAAACTTCATTTCTGATACTCAAGCAGAGTGCCTTCATCTTCTGGTATGCAGTGGAGAGTGTCACAGGATCTGTCAGCGTGCCTTCAGAATTGCTAGCAACATACTCATCAGTTTCTAACAGGTGCCTTCTTGACCTCTTTTTTGCAGCAGCCTGGATAAACAGGGATTAAAAAGGAAAAATGGAAAAAGGGCATACACAAAAATAAATAAATAAAATCTGAAAGAAATAGAAAGTCAGCTTCAAACCTGGAAATAAGTACATAGTTTTAACTGTGCCTCTGGAGATAGTACATCATGAAGAAGAGAGTACAGCTTTATAGAAGGTAACAAAGCTGGAGCTGGAGATCCAGTTGCAGGCCTGAAAACTTCTACCATTCCTGATGGTGAAGATTCGTCTAATGACTTATAATTCTCAAAAACCAGTGCAAGAATTTGCTCGATCTGCTCCTCGATTTCACCTAAGATGCGATTCTGGTCCAACAAACCCCAACCATTGACAGTATATATTAGAAGGGGTAATATTTGACAAACATACTAAAACAAGAAAAAACCAGGGAACAATAAAATACTATATCTTTGCCCTTGAATATGGGGAAGAAAAGGAAAGCAAATCCTAAGCTGAAAAACCATCGAAAGATTACTAAACATTGGTAAGTTGAAACATAAAGACGTTGCACTGCATATGAGTCCAAAAAACATAAGAAAATAAAATCACTATAACCTAACCCTGAAAACTTCAGTTGAAATAGACCAATCTACAGCAAAAGCAATGAGGATATGTACATAAAAGCCAAATGATACAAAATATTAAAATAGTGATTTCTTTATGTTGTCATAACAGTCACTATCAGGATGTAAAGATGTATTCCAAGATTTGGCAGTCTTCTAAATATTTAATCCTGAATGCTAAGATATAGCACTATTAAGCAGGATGGTAGGTCCACTTTCCATCCAAATATAGCATATATTGACAAAAAAAAATTTTAAAAACATTATTTATAAAGTCAGTACCTCTTGATGACTCAAAGTGCTCTTACTGCGGCCCCTCAGGCTTACGGGTAAGAGCAAATCATGCACCAAGGTAAGGCAGTCCGCTGTTGGTGTTGCAACATCCATAACATAAGAAAGGTATCTGTCAAACGTCATATATTTGTATTTCAGATATCATAAACTTAGAAAATTAACTAAAGCAGCAGTAGATAACAGATCAGTCGACAACAGCAAAGAATCCTTGGAGCAAATTTTGCAAGAGAAACTTCTCAACTAAACTTGTGACAGTACCTTAGTTTTGTGTACGCATCTGACACCCCATAGTAGGAAGCAAACTCTGTTACCAACCACTTCCATGACCCATATAACAGTAAGTTCCTTTGCTGAAAATGCTGAATCTTCATTGCTACTTCCAAAACCAAGTCATATGCCACAGTTTCAGCCACAGAGCCACACTAGAAACAAAATAAGAATATCTCACATATTAATGAAGGTGTAACTTGTTAGTTTTATGGTCTCAATACCAGTACATGATGAATAAATTGATTAATTTCTTTATTTATTAATATATATTATTGCTTTCCTTTCATGAGATGAATGGTGTTTTATTACTTGTTTGCACATAACTAATACGAATGACATAATGGTTCATGAGATGAACCGGAGTCCACAAGTATACTAGATGTAATACATGTGTATGGATGAGATCCACATATAGGAGACATGTATTGCAAATCTTATACTTAAATATCTTCACAACCAGTGATGAGATTGGACATCTCATCTGACAAGGTTGCAGCACTTTGATCATTATGAGATAGTGTGATTTGTCTCGATCATCGGAATGTAAGATTCTGGATCATGGTGCTGGTACATTGGATGTATTGAAGGACCATGAGAAGCACCTTATATACACTGTCTTTACTTTAAGGTCTGCTCTCATAATTCCCTAGCAATAGGCTCAGAATCCTGATACATTAATGAACTCAAGTTTCTATCTATTCATTTGCTTTGAGTCACCAATGAGTGAGGCCAATTGTAGGTCAACACCTCGGTGATTTGGGTACGTCGTAGTAGAGCTGTAGGAACATTCAATAGTCAAGATGGAATCCATCTTTAATATCCCCTTGTGCCAATTAATGGATTTATCATTGGTAAGTGCGCACCCATTCCAATTAAGAGTTAATTGAATCGGTATCAAATGATCACTATAATTAATTGGGGCTCAAGGATAATAAGATATGGATCTATTTTGGTGGACAGGTCCAATTGATCCATGGATATAGATGGAGGGGCCTACTTGTGGTAATTGGGAAGTTTAAGGTCTTCATTGTAATATATTCCTAAGATTGGAGTGCAATTGCATTTATATAGTGGAGTTATTTGCAATTAACTGTGGGCCCGGATTACACATGAGATGTGGGGTCGCGAGTCCCAGTTGGAGCCAGCTTTCTAAGGAATCCCTAGTGGTCCCCACGCTAGCCCAAGTTATTAGAAAGATACTAATTATAGTAGAACTTTAAAAGGAAATAGAAAGTTACTATTTTTATTTGAAGTGAGACTTCTAATAGTGGTAATAGTAAGTTACTAATTATTAATGGAAGTGAGACTTCTATTTTAATTAGTAAAAGAGGAAGTTACTAATCATATTTGAAGTAAGACTTCTAATTGTGATTTAGTAAGCAACTAATTGTTATGGAAGTAAGACTTCTATTTCAATTAGTAAGAGGAGGTTGCTTAAGTGCTATAAAAGGAGAGAGAGGAGGCTTGGACGTCCCTAATGCTATTCCATCTAGGGATTCACGCCCAGCCCTCTATTTGAGTGCAAGTGTTGCATCTCTTCCTCCCTTCCCTCTTCTAGTTCTCTTCTCTTCCTCCTCTAGTTCCTTGGAGTTACTAGTTGGGTTTTCTCATGGAGATTCCACCATCTTCTTGAGAAAAGAGAATCTGATACGAGTCATAACGTGGAAGATCAAAAGGTGTTGGAGATTCTAATTTGATTAATGAAAGCGTTCATCATCAAAGAAAGAATTCAACTTCACCATTAGAGCACTACAAAGCTCCAAAGGTATAATCTACATCCTTGTATGTTGTAGATTCCGTGGTTGCATGTTTAGGTGTTGTTTTCTATCTTCTAGATAGTATATATTGCTGTACATGATTTATGAGTTTGAGGGATTGCATCCTGGATTGGGTTTGTTGCCTTCTAGATAGTTGATCCCTGCATCAAGTGGGTCAAAAGTTTTTGAAACCTATCTGAATAGGCCACCTATTTTCCAACATAACTCTCAGTAGATTGTAAATACTTCAGTAGAAAACTAATTTTTCAAAACAAGAGTAATTAAAATCAAGGATGATTTTTTAATAGTAGCTGAAATAATTTTTTGAGGAAAACGGTAATCCAAAGAGTTTTTGAAAAAAAGAATAATCTTCAAATATTCTGTTCTTTTGTTTTAGAGGCTGCTGCATAAGAACATTGGCATCACCAATAAATTCCCAAGTTTTCTGATGAAAAAGGAGCAAAAGAAGATAAAAATATATATATATATATATATATATAAATGAGAAAAAGGAAACAAATGATGGGTGCAATCAAATTCATTGATAACACTGAGTATCTATTATGAAATTCCTTTTAAAGTTATTCCTTGACATTTGCGGATCTATTATGAGTTACCTTCTAAGAATTATTCCTTGATACTTTAGCAGCTCCCAAAGCTTTGTATCATTCATTCATAAGCACAAAAATGCATTTAATCTCAAGGAGATGGGTCATTACATGAGTCATCAATGCAGCAACCCAAAGTAGAGGTCACTTGTTTCTCTAGAATCACAAGCGCTAAGCATCAGTGTGTGAAGATAGCTTTACTGTCAAGTTTACAAATATTAACTTGAACAAATTTCAGTATTTTATTTAGTTAGTGATTAATAGAATCGGATTCAGCTTCAAGATCTCATTCTTAGTATATAGAAAAACATAAACAGGAAAGTAAAATCACTTCAAAGTATCACTTCAAGAAAGGAATAGGTTACACACCTTCAGAGAACCAATTTCATCTGGACACGTTGTGTAGTTTACATAAAGCTGCAGTCGTCCTACAAGTTCATGCTCTGGCTCAGAATAAATGGACCACCAGCGAAGTTTATCACCCTGCATTGCATGCAATTGTAACTCTCCCTACACAAGAACCTCCATTATTGTTTTCAGAACAACCGGTATAGTCCAAAAATACTTACCGGATCCTCTGCAATAGTTGCCACCTGAGCAAGGACACGACCACAGAATTTCCCCTTAGAATCCTGTACTTCGATGATCAGATCATCTCCTAGACTATCTGGAAAGCTGTGGAAATTAGAACATGCCAACAAGTTTAATCAGCACAGGATGCAAGATTTACCATAACAGGACCTTGCAACAGTAATGCAGTATAGGATATCATAATCTATGTAAGCCACAAAAAAATGGTAAAATAGTTCATGACACCAAATAGGACAGAAATACTTACAAAACATGTGTTTCACCAGATCCAGGTTGCATTTTAATTGCGTCATCTTCAGTTGAACTTTTCAATCTCAATAGACATGAGTAAGTTTCTGAAACCAGACACCAAAACTACCTAAAGTTAGAAAGCTGTACAGGCAAATATTAACACTTGACGATTGCATTGTCAAGATACCTTGCACTACTTCATATGATGAGCTGTTCCGGAGAGAGTTCACCCCAATTTTTAGGAGCCCAGAGACCTGTTTAACGTACTGAGTACTAGCATGCATGTATGCCAAGCTATGCCTCGAAAATGAGCTGTTAGCAGGTAATCTTGGCACAACACGAACATTCCGAAGTGCTTCCCACCCAGATGAGAGTGTCGACTGCAAATTTGACAAACGAGTTCGAAGTGATTCCAACTTCATTGCTGGAGGTTTTAGAGATGCAAAACTGCATCCAGGAGGCATGTCAATGAACATCTTCACTCTACGAACTGCACAAGAAAAAGTTTAGGCCTGAATCCAAATGAACGATTGTATAATACAAGAACATAACCACACACACATACACACACACCAAGAAAAAAAAAAAAAAGAAGGAAGCCTTAGATTAAAATTCCTCAATCAGGCTTGAGAATAGCCCGATGCATGGACTCTTCGATGTGTTGTGTGAAATGTATGTGTTTCCAACAAAAGTATCAGATTACTACGATTGAGAACTTCAATAGTTAACAACAATGACTCATGGAAACATATAACTACCTTGGACCTTCATTTTGCCAATGGTTTTCTTGGGTTTAGGCATCGTTCCTTCACTAACAAGCTCTGTTGATCGTTTTGCCAGTAGCTCTTCCTCTGATTGCAACAAGGTCTGCTGCAAACTATATCACCAGTAATAGGGAAGAAATGAAGGGGATTAGAATGGAAGAAAATCAAGACTCCATGTCAGTAACTGGCATACTAATTATTTAAAAATCATATATTAACCTAAAGCAGTGCAAACAACACTTAAGCATGCTTCTGCAAGCAGCAGATGCATCTTCTCCATCTCAGCACACACTATACACAAGCTACAAAGATGCATTACACCAAACTCGAACGGCAAATAATTCCAAATTACCACATAACCTAAGGCCCCAAACTCTGCCACATATTCAAAGTCCAATTATTTTGCTAGTATGTTCTAAAATAACCAAAATATAGTTCTCACGAATCCCAGATAATAAACAAGTGGGAAGACCTAAATAGTGCCCTGCAGTACCCCCCACAACCTACTCCTATCAGGCGTAGGTTCGGAAGTGCCTTTCTCGTGTTTGGTTATAGATTTATATATTGCGACCTGAGTCATGTTTGGGGCAAGTTTGGGTTTTAACCACCCCCATCTCGCTCCATTTATAATCACTTTAGATATTTTCTAACAGGCTGTAGTACACAAATCATTCGTAGTCAGCAGGTACAGTACATATGAGAGATTTGGAACGAGTTGTTATAGGTTCATATCCACTTGCAGTATTAAACTATTAATTTCATTACAATATTTTTAAACTAAAAATTCTATTATCAAACCCGACCCCAAACGTACTCATCACAGGAAGGTATCGTATTGCAAATTATAAAACCATGATGGGTCAGGCCATGCATGGGGTGGGACTGTCCCTTTACCACTGTCAAATAGTAGATTCAGTCATAGACCCATGGTTTGACCCGTGCCTAATCCACAAGCAAGCTCGCATGTACTCAGTGAGCTCCCTCTAATATTGGCTATCACAGTAGACCCATCTATCATTGGCAATAAAAAGCGTGATCATCTAATGATGGAAAACACTGAGGAACATCAAATACTAAAATCATGGTAGGATCTATCTACAAGTTTGGGTTCCAATCTAAGGAAGTTGGTAAAGAAGATAATACAAGGCTTTTATGGAAAATGCATAAAATATACAACTTATATTAGCCAGCCCATCAAAAATAAAATATACTCATAAATAAAAAAGAGATTTCGCTTTTGCCCCTCTGGGAGCCCCATATCACCAAACCCAAAATGATGTTATTCCCTAATCATAGCAGAGGGCTCTCCCATTTCATTTAGGACTGGATTCCCCTCCAGATCCGTCATCAATTCCTATGAACAACATTGGATTCTGATGACCAACATTATGTAAGAACCAGAGTGTACTTTTGGAAATGTGACCTTCAACAATATTTGACTAATTACATTTGATTACTTCTTTCTCCAACGCTGAAGCTTGAAATGGAATTTGGAGTTTGTGGTTTGTGGTTTGTGGTTTCATCCATTGTATGTATGTATGTTTAGTTACATAACCTGAACTCTGGGTGTATTCTATTCTATTTTCAAAAATTGTTTCAGATTTAACTAAAAGAGGAAAAAAGGGAAGATGGAATGGAACTTACCCAAATGCACTTCTCAAGAGTGCACATTCATTTTCCAAAAAGAGAGGAGCTTCTTCTGTACAGCCTCTGGCCCACGAATGAAGGCAAAGACGGACACATGCATCATATGAAACCACAGAATGCCACGTCCCTTGTCCGCTGAAACCAGAAACAAGATACATAATTATCAATGAAAAGACAGTAAGATTGAAACCAACCTACATCTACCACACACTTAGTAACAGTAATCTAAGTCAGTTGGGTTTTTTTATGGAAGCAGATGGAAGAAATCCAGAACCAAGTTAAATTCCAATTTCCAACAGGCTTGATTACAATATACCTTGCATGAAAAGTGGGAAGACGAACTGGTATCGATCCTGCAGGCACAGCTGCTTCCGCACCAGCAGTAGTCCTGTTAAGTAGAAATAAACTCATCTTCTAAATTTATAATGCACATAACGCAACTTCTTGTACATAGTAGTAAACATGTATGTGTTCAATAACGTGTATGTGGGGTGGGGGGAATGGGGAAGAAAACCTAAAACAGACCTAATATTTTGATCTGGTAGCTTGCTCGATGTATTATGATGCACGCCAACCCCATACACCATGTTTTTTGATGCATTTCTCATGGAGGTAGCACTTGAGTCCTGAACATGAGGTCTAGAGGCAGGAATTTGATTAACATCTTGGTTAATTTCCTGACGAGAGCCACGAAACGGAGGTGCACTGGGAACATCAACATCAGGAATCTTCTTATTTAGCAAGCCTCTCCCATGGGGGTCCTGCAGCTATATATATACAGTCAGCAAAACAAAGTCATGATTACAACTGAAACTGGAAACATGAATGCAATTGTGAGTATTGCTTATATATTCACATCAAAATACTTAGGGCATGTTTGTTTGCATTAGAATACATAGGGTGGTTAAAAATAAATATTAATGGCAAATTTTCAAAACTGAACATCAAATAGCATTTTCTTTTAGGGAAATAGAATCAAAAGATTTATCTGATGCTTAATTTTGGAAATTCACCTTTGATCTTCATTTTTAACCACCCTATGTATTCAAATCCTATATATTTTAGTGCAAACAAACAGGGGCTTAGCGATGTGTTTAGCTTCATGCATATGCACACAACAAAAGAAAATATATCATAGAGGTGATAAGAAAAACCCAATGCTTTATTATATTAAAAATTGTAGAAAAACTTTCAGTATCTCAAACCAGTGTTCAACATATCCTGAAAAGCAATCCTCCCCTTTGATGCCCAGATATTTCAAAATTGGCAACAATAAGTTTCGTGTGTTGTAGCGTGTCCCTGTCGTACCCATGTCATATCTGGGTCCTCCCAGAGATAAGCTCAATGCAGCCAAAGTTACCAAAAATTTTAATCGTTGCCATCATTTTCGCACATAGAAAACCAATTAAAATCGTATAATCGTCTTTCAGCACTTCATTGCAGAAGATCCCATAATGGCATTCCCAATAAATTAATAAATGCTAACCAACAACTTCTGCAGAGAAACCAATCAGAACAATGGCCAAAGCAGACATTTACCTTCTCAACATTAGCAGGCACATTTGTCTGCAATGGAACACCAGAAGAGTAGCCGTCAGAACGATAGTTCACTCTAGAAGGTATTTCACCCCTCTTATTTCCCATGTGCGTTGGATATTCAGAGCTCCTGGGAGAGTCTGAAGTTTCATCTTCAGAATAATCATCTTCCCCAACAGGGTACCTCCCAACCCCAGGACCCACCCCGTTAGCCCCGCGAACCTGCTGCTGCCTCCCTATCGTTTCCCTCGATGAACTGATATCTGAGTAGACAGGATCACTCATGTAGTTCTGCCGCCTCAAATTCGAATTCCCAAATCTACCAGCATTTCCATTCCCATTTGGAACCCTATTCACTTTGTCATCCTGGGGCGACGAATCAAGAGAGTACCTTCCCCCATAAATCTCTTCCTCTGAATCAGTCGACACATCCATATCAGATGCAAACCCACTGTCCTCAGCATCCACATGTATAGGGCGGGAGATGGGGATATGTGCACTTTGAAATTTTGCAGGAGGGAGTCCAAAGCCACCAATGCCGCTCCGCACATTATGTATGGAATTGATTCTGGATCCCTAATCACAAAGAACGAAAATTCCCGACAAAAGATCGAACAACGCATCAAACTCTATCCAAAACCAAAATGCAGTAGAATCAACACAAATCTACACATTATAAGCAAGAAATGAACACAATGAATCAGAATTGACAGACAAAACAGCCACTCTGGACAAAATCATAAAATCCTGAAGGGTTTTGAAAAGATCACCTCTCGAACCCAGCGAAGGGCGTTCCGATCGAGGCCTTCTGTGAACATTCTACCGTCTCCAACTTCACCTGTAATCCAAAACCCTAAATACATCACGAATGCAGCAATCAAACACACAAATCTCCGCAAAAACAACAGAATCGCAGCAAAAGCAAACACTCACATGCTAATCAGAGGATTTTAGTTCAGTATCACTATCAAAACAACTGCTAACAAAACGAATCGAAGAAAATCAAGACAAGTTCACCAAAAATCCTTCAAATCTTACTCAAATCTACTCGAAAAAAATAGGAAAAATTGTGAAAAAAAAGAGGAAAAATCACAGGCATTTGATTACCGAATGGATTTTAAGAAGATCTAGAGAAGAAATCGTAAGAATAGACTTGAGAAGACGAGATTTCAGCAAATAACCCTTCGTCTTCTTCGTTGCTTGATTTTGTCGCTGCTGCCGATTTTCTCTTTCATGGCATATACTCTATTATGCTTTTATAGTTCAAATTTGCATTTGCGCTTATGGCAGGAAATAAAATAAAAGGGAAAGCATCGCTTTTGTGAGATTCGGTTAACGTGGTCTGCGGTACTACTTTAACAACGGATAGCTGATACTGGTAGATATTTCGGGTGCTGAGTCGAGGATGTTAGTGGATGGACTTTTTTGGTTTTGAGTAGACTTTTTTTTTTTGCAAGAATTCTTGTACGGAGAATTTTTTGAATTCTCATACACAGTGGAATTAATGAATGCTCCTTTGAGCTTGAGCATTTAGAAATTTCACCAAAACTTAAAAAGCATGTTTGGTAATAGGTGAGAAATACATAGGTCTGATGATTCTATACTATCACTAGAATAAAGATTCATCGCTGGAAATTTGTATATTTGAGGATTTCACATTGATATTGTTGTGTATCGATACATATAGTTAAAAAAAAAAAAGGATTTGGTGTACAAATTCCCTTAAATAACCGAGGACAAGATATCACATTATGTCTAAAAATCCCCAACATTGTGAGTTCTTGGCATAAATTTTAACAAAAAAGGGCATATTTGGTTAGAAGAACTGTGGGGATTCTTGTCTCGGTGAATTATGAGAATTCCAAATATACCCCACCCACCCCCCACCCCCTAAGAACTTCAAACGTTCAAGCCTGAGGCTAAAAGTGCCTTTTCAAGTAGTTTGGAATATGAATTCTTACATCAAACTGAGTACTTGGAATGCCCAAGTAATAAGATGTCACATCATATTATAAATCTCCAACAAGCCCAATTCCTTATCAGAAATGCCTCTAACTAAACATGCCCTAAAAGTATAGATTTGGAAACCAGCATAGAATTTGAGTTAGTCTTGAGTATTAGCTTGGGCTTGTTTATTTGCAAAGTTGGAGAATTTTGACAGTATATTAGTTGATTGCTTAGCATTGTTGGGTCTTAGTTGATTTTTAAATTTTTTACAGCACTATTGGGGTATTGGTTTGTTTAAAGGTTTTTGGCTTATAATCTTTTTAAAATTATAAGTTTTAAATTGATTAAAATCCCCTTGAACATGAGCATTTGTGAAGCCAACTAAAAGGCAATTTTTGAAAATTTCAGACACCCTCCATACGGGGATTCTTAGATATCCTCTAACTAAATAGGCCCTTTAGACTTCGGGTTGGATTTTAATTTAAATTTACCTACATTTTACTTAGGTCAAGCTTTGATGGGGCTAATACTCTTTTTTTTTTTTTTTTTTGTGGCTATCAGAAGGTTCCCAATCCTTTGAGCTGGACCAATCCCTCTGGATCCAGAGGGAAGCCGATTAACTCCACTGTAGCATCAGTGTGGTAATGCAGTCTCGAACCTACAACCTCCGGATGCAAACCGTGATCGTAGGCCAACTAAGCTACCCCTTGAGGTTGATAGGGTTATTTCAGTAATACCTAACATTTTGAAGTTTTCATGAATGAGTAATTAAAAAAAAAAACTCATATATATTGTTCGATCATGGTCGAGTGTATTGACCAAGATTTCCTATTGAGCAGGAAGTAGATTTGGATATGTGATTTTGGATTCAATGTTAGGCCTTAACACAAATTGAGACTCATCACTTGCAACTGAACTCAGGACTTGAGTCTGTGACCCAAATCATATTAAAAAAAAAAAGTGGACCTAGGGGAGGAATTTAGGATGAGTGAGTGTAGTCCCGAGGACTACCACTTTCGGTAAAAGAAACTGATTTCCACGGTCTTAATATCACACAAGGTTAAAAAAAGAAAGTAAGAAAATATACGTACATTACATGAAAGGGAAGGAGGAGCACCGAAAATGAGGGCACGTATGGTAACGCTATGGGAATGGTAGTGAGGGTGCTGACGTGGCAGTGAGGGAGTGGGCTTTTTTTTTTTTTTTTTTTTTTTTGTCTTCTGTAACGGTCGAGAGTGGAGTAGATGGTGGGAACGCACGGCAGCACAGTCACGCGGGTGTGGTTCGCCCCCTCCGCCATTTCAGACGTGATCACATGTGGTGGTGGGGCCCACTTGGAATTTTAGGTGGACTTGGCAGAGAGTGAGAGAGCTGTCTTCAGTACTTGCCTACTGGGTATTGGTGGTGGGAGAGTTACCGAAAATGCCCTTGGGGTCCTTGTCAGAAAAAGTGTTTTAAGATTAAATAGTGGGATTGGCAGTGATAATGATGATCAGCATGTATAATGGCTGTGATGTGGTGATGGCATTCCTGATGTTTGCATATCAGGGCACATTTGTGTACAGCTAAGAAACCTGAATTTAGAATTTCTTTTTTTTTTTTGTGCTTTCCCTGTAATCTCATAGGGATTGATTATTTTGTAAAATTATAGAAAATTCAATTACTTCTTTCATTCTTTTTTTTGTAAAAAAACAGCTGCATCCAATATAAAAAATAAATCCTTGTGCCCGTTTGGTAATTTTATCATAAAATAAAGTTAAAGTAAAGCATCAAATTAAGAAATAATAAAATATAAATAGATTATGATTGTATTTTGTTTTTAGTTGTTTAGTATGAAATTAAATGGAGGTTTTTTTTTAGTTTTTTAGTGGAAGAAAGAGATTATTTTTCTACTTTTTTTTTCAAAAAAGAGAATTTTGAAAAATTATACTTTTGATGTGAGTACTTGTCTGAAAAATGGGGGCCTAAAATATGTAGTTCTAAAGCCTAAAATATCCTTCCTCTTTTCCTCTAAGTAAAACATCATTTACACGTTCATTGGCAAGGATAGTTTTGGTAATTGTATTATTTATACTATGCAAACAACCGACCTAATTGATTAGTATTCCGAGAGGCAAAAACAGTCCGTAAAAGCCGGGGGCAGAAAGTTGAGATACCTCCACAGCCAGCACTGTGGACTTACAGTGGGACCCACCTACTGATGATCCCATTCATTAAAATTGAATGCCATAGCCTTTAATCGCATATCATCAAATTTTACTTAGGATCTGGCTCTACTGCAAGATTGGACACTGATTGATAATATAATAAATGCATAGGATTAATTATACATATTATCATTATTATATGTTCAGTCTTATAGTGGGACCAAATTTTATTAGATTAAAATTCTAGAGTATTCTAATGTTTACGATGGCGTTCAATTTTAACATTTTGGATCATTAGTAGGTAGGTCCCATGGTGAGTTACGTATAGCCCGGCTTATGAGAAGCTTATAATGAGATATGTGGCTCAATGGGGGCCTGCTTTTGGCTGGATGGGCTCATTCATTGGTTCAGTAACAAATGGCGAAGCCTGAGCGTTTGTCTAGGCTAGGAAATGATTTTTAAGGCTCATGTGCCAAGGGCAGGCCCAGAATGCAAGTTAGCTCAGTCCGCCCTAGACTAGAGCATGAGAGTAGTAGGGATATTTTTTAACTCTTTATACCCGCTAAGCAGCAAGGAAAAACACAACGAAGGGTCAGTAACAACGATAGAATATAAGGTTGATTGAAATGGTAAAATTATCTAAACTAAACTACGAATTAAATCGGATAAGCTTTGGATGATGATGACGACATGTATACTTCATACTTACAACCAAAAGACATGCTGCTATGTTGTTAAAACTAAATAATATGACATGCATGTTTGATGAAAGTAACTACGATATGTAACCATTAGTCCATGCATTCCAAATTGAAAAGCCCTTGCTTTAGGCCCCCAAACAATTTGTACATGCTACGAAGAAAGCCCATACAAGTGGAAAGAGGTGGTCGTACCAAGGGTTCGAACTGCCACCACATACTAGTGAGGTAAGTGGTTATTTTTAAATAATGCCTTATAATAATTATTTGTATCACATCTTACTAAAACTGTCTTTTTCACAATTAAAAAAAAATCAAAGCAATTGCCATCTTTTTTGTTCTCCTCCAAAAAATTTAGGCCGGCAATAATAATTAGGGCTCGTTTGGTATCTCTACTCTTTTTGTTTTTACAGATTCATCTAAAATAGAACAATTAAAAAAAGAGCCATAAAAAAAGAAGCTAGAATGAAAAAAACGCATTTGGTAACGCACGGATCTATTTTAAATATCACTCGTCTCTATATTTTTAAGACTCAAAAGCTCTATTTCTCATTTGCCCACTTTTGGAGCATTTGGAATTTAGAGGATTTGCCTCTAATTGTCTAAAGAAGACAGAGTCTTGAATCTTGTGCCAAACATTCTAATTGTTCGAACCACTATCTGATTTAGACATTTAGAGAAATAGAGGCATAAAATAGAGATGTCAAACATGGCCTTAGTATAACATCCGACTAAAGTCATTTTTTCACATAAAAAAATATTAAAGCAATTGTCATCCTTCTTGCCTCCTTGCCACATCACCAATGAGGATTTTCAAATAAACATTGCTTACAGAATATTATATAAATAGCCTAGATAATAAAAATGAGGCTTTTCAAATGAATATTATATTAAAAGACTATATTCTTTTTCAAATGCATACATTACTTACAAGATATTATCGACAATACGTGTAATAGTCGCTTATGTGAAAAGAAAATGATAAAATCATACCTAAGAATAAGATTGACAATATCACAAGAAGGATTAATTCAATTAGCCATACTATCAATTTAAAAAGATATGTTAGCAAAACTTGAATATAAAAACTTAATAATTTGTAATTTTGCATAACAAAAAAAAAGAGAAAAATAGATTTTAAATAAAAAACTTACAATAATATTAAAAATATAGAAAATATTTTATTTAGGATTGTCGTTTTAGGCCTCAAATTGTCTTGAGCCGGCCCTGGGAAGAAGTAGAACCTTAAAAATTGAAAGTGAGCTTGAGTAGTTTAATGAGATAAAGAAATAAGAAGATAGTTTCATGAGATAAGTAGTGGGGAAAGCATATGTAAATTTTATAAATGATTATCAAAATCCAATATAAAACCCTCTTCTTTAACATAGGATAATCCATGATATCATACACCCTTGTATATAAATTAAGCATGCTTATGTTTTAATTGAGCTTTCCAGTAATCAAACAACTTCTAACTTATAATAATTTTTTGCCTTATCTATCAATCTATATAGTATGTCTCCATAATATATTGAGGAATTTTTATTTTTCTATATATAGAGAAATGTATCATCTATTGTTGTCATTATGGTGCTCATGGTAGTTAAAGTTTCATACTTTTTTTTTTTTTTTTGGTAAGTAGCTAAAGTCTCCTTTAGCCGATAGTTCACCTACGCTTTTATAAAAGCTACTGAAAACACACCCATCATCACGAGACTCGACGAAATTTCACTTTGACTAAAGTAATATGCGTTGTTGGATTCTGTTAGAAATTGGCTTGAATTCAATGCATGGTCAATTCAATGATATGAATAACTGAAGTGAATTTGAATATATGCCTAAGTTTGATTAAGTTAATATTTACGTGCCAGCTATACCATATTTTCTAACATAAAGAACAAAAAAAAAAAAAGCAAAAAAGAAAATCTACATACCATAGTTGTGGCAGCATACTATCCTATAATGACCTAAACAACCATTTATAGCTCTCTATTTGAAGTGAAAATAGTTAGAAGATTACAGTCTATTTAAGTAATTCTAAGAATGGTTAATTGTGAGAATGAATGAAAAAAAAATTTGTTTGACGGGCATTTTGTGAGAGAAAAGATGTTATGAAAACATTTCCATAAATGTAATGATTATAGTCGCTATCCCTACATTATAGTGTTATGACTATAATCGCTATCCCTACATGGGGTTCCACTCACGGGTTACGTCTAGTATTGAATTAACCCCCTTTTTAACCAAATTGTGTGTAGGTTAATTCAAGCCCAAACCAACCCGAGCAAAATCTAAACATATCGGTTTTGACCCAACTGAAAGTGTAAGCTCTTTATCATAAGACAATTAGGGTTGAGTTAACTCGAATTAGGTTGAGTATCTATCATAATATATATATATATATATATATATATATTCTTTGAATTATCACAGATAGTGAGGGTAACACTTTGTATTATATTTTGGGAATTCTCCGAAACGCCACACTTTAAAAATGACCCTTTATCCGCCTCTCTTTTTTCCTGCCTTCAGTCAATCCAGCCCCCCCTTCATGAGCAGTCATTAGTTTAAATTTGACATTCATCCAACTTTTCCTCACCATTAGGTTAAAATCATAATAAAATGATGCCTCCAAATCATTAAATTTTAGAGCCATGAATCATAAGGTTAAAATAACCTTATAGATTCGAAATTTTACATGGGAGATGCTCCTATGAGAGCATCTCTCACCTTATTATGAGAGATAAGACAGGGGTCCTCATATTTAAGTTGTTGGCATTAGATATGGATGTGAGGATTACCGCCTTATCTCTCATAATAAGGTAAGAGATGCTTTCATAGGAGCATCTCCTATTTTACATATAGGTAGGTTCATATAGGTTTTTTTATCAAATAAACTTTCATGATCATCATAGATTTCAGTGAATCTAATTAGGAGGGGCGTTTTTATTCTAAAAGCGCTGTGATGTTTTGGTAGTTAAGTTGGGGTTGGGTAAAAGACTGTGGCGCAAACTTGAACTCTTATCTGAGTTCCATGTTGGTTTCAAGATGAGGCATTAGACCAACTCAAATGCAAAACAAGGTCAGTACAAAATATTATAGGGAAAGGGGGTAAAAGACTTTTAACACAATTACAAGGTCACACTCACACCTCTTGTCAGAGAGTATCTAACGCCAGTTAAGAGAAAGGAAAACTGCCATAAAAGGCCAAAAAGGCATCTGCGCAAAAGGAAATTACACCAGCCCACTCTCTGGACACAAGCTAAAAGGGCAAAGCAAAAGAGAAACCAGTCCGGAGAGTCCAGAGTTTGAATGACAAAAAATCTGACTGGATCCTTGAAAACTTAGTTTTTTTTTTTATTTTAACCCAGCTGCGGGTAGGGGACTTATTGAACCCACCTAAGTGAGAGCCCTGCGAAGAGGGAAAGAGGCCTCAAGTGGGGTAAGGGGCCCTCGGACGAGGGAATGAGCCTTCATGCGAGGGAAGGTGACATGCCCAAGTTTCAAATACTCGACAAGTAGGTGAGAATTGACACCTCTTGCCACTGAGGCCGTTCTCAGACTTAAATTAACGTTAGAGTGGTGAAACAATCCAGTTGGGATTAACATTTAGGTCTGGTTTAAACGCTGTGGCTAACATAGGCTAAACTTGAATCCCGACCCATGTTTTCTATTTGGTTGAGATTTTTAGCTTGAACTCAACACAAAATGTTGACTCTAACCCTTAATTAGGGCGTCGACTTGTCAGTCACAGGACAACTAGTCAGGCCAGGTCTAAATTAGGTTGGGTATTTGGGCTGACATGTCACAACTGGCAAACATGGCTAAACCGACATCAACTCATTTATTCATTAGGTTATAAATGTCAACACAAACCCTAAATTATCAAGTAGTTTTAAGAATTGCAATATTTCAATAGGCAATCAGTTACTTATGAATTTAATTATATGAATTCCTGATTTCCTGTAATTGATTATGAGAGAGAGAGAGAGATATCTCACTTTTGATAACTCATGCTGTTCATACTCATGAATCCTCATTTTCTTGTAGAGTCCACATCCCTGAGTGTCTCTCACTCGCTTCATGTGGGACATATCTATTGATAATCCCAAACGTTGAAAGTGAATGCCATCCCCTCCTTTATCCCCTTCAGCAATATATTTTTAAATTTCACTTCAATAGGTGTTGGGCCTACCATAAGATTAAACACATGAATCATAGCGTGATTAATGCACATTCATGAGTTATGTGCTTAATCTTATTACAGTGGAATCAACTTCTTTTGAAGTGAAATTTGAGGATATGTCGTTGGAGTGGATCTGTGGATGACATTTACTTTGAACAGTTTGGATTATCAATAACGGAGCCCACTGTGGAAGCATGCAGGAGACGCTCACGGTACCGGAAAATAAATGATACCTTAATTACAAAGATCGTAAAAAAAAAAAAGAAGTGAAGCAAACTATATGTCTGGGGTAGACGTTTGATGTTTGAAGGAGAGAGATGTTCTGATGGATAAGAAATCATTTCTAACGAATGAAACCAGAAACATTTCACATGGGAATCATAATTAAAACAAGATGATTGCAGATATAATTGTTCTTCTTCTTCAATTTGAGTGCTGGAATTAAACTGGGCTTCACCCTCTTAGGAGAGCTCAAATTACATGGGCGGGTTCGGTTCTGGGTCCTACTTGGGATTCATAATATCCACATATATGAGAGAGAGAGAGTGAGAGAGAGAGAGAGAGACTAGACTACGTAGGACCATGTGCCTCTCTTTTCTTTTCCACTCCCACAATGTCCCATCTACTCAAAATTCTACTTTTGCTTTCCCTTGTTGCTTTCTTTCTTTGTTTTATTAAACTACTAAACCATCTTATGTTGTCTTTCAAGTTTCGGCAAAGACCAAGCACACCATGATATTCTAAAATAATTGCATGGGGGTAGCCCACATGAATAGACTGAAATTCCCTTCTTTATTGGTTCTCTCCTGTCTGGTAAAGCGACCCATCTGCTTTGTTTAAACGAATTCTAGGTTCTAGAGGCTTGTATATTTCCTAGCTATCACAACTCATATCACACACAAAAGATTAAAAAAAAAAAAAACTACCAAATGGATATGAATGCTACACTCAATCCAAATGAAAAAAAAAAATTGCACTATGGTTGAAGAAGTCTAGCCACTTCGATGGATTTAAAAAGTGATTCAAGCCTATCAAGGTTCGTCCATGGATTTACTGACAATCGTTTGATTAAACAATTATCTTTTTTGAAGATTACTTAAGCTCTACTTAAAGAAGATTTACAATGCATGTGGGTTACTGTCCATGTTCATCTGCTTGCTCAGCACTGTGCACTTGCAGTTCATGCAGTCGCAATCTTGTCGGCCAAAGTGGGCAAAACCCATATTAAATCACTGATTAGGTTAGATAAAGTAAAGGTAGGATTAGATGTTCGCAGATCATATAGTATTTACCAATCATAGCATAGATGTAGTTTCACTAATGGGCCCCGCTCAATGCAAGTCATACCAAAGTCATACCAGCAAGGTCATGCATTCCCACGCCTCTTTTTCCCTTTCCCATCCACAAAGACTCTGGCAAGGAAATGATAATATTGTGGCTAAAACTGTCTACATGAATCCTATGCTTTGTTAGTTAAAACATCTCATGCAATTTTAAACCTGTATGCATGAATCCTATGCTTTGTTGGTTGAAAAATCTCATGCGATATACGTGAGAGCTTGGAAGGCATTTTTGAGACTCTGGATTTGATTTTTACTGAGGTCCTAATCAGATTTTAACACTAGGAAGGGTTTAGGTTTGGACTCAAGTGTCAAAGGCACCTGTTGCAGTCGAAAAGGATCTGACCAGACTGTCTGATTTTAGATCAATATGATCCTACAAAAGATGACTAAGTTGATATAATTCCTGAAAAGATGATTAAGTCCAGGTCCTTACTTTCATCCACAGATCGCTGAAAAAGGAAAACAAAAACAAGCAATGTGCTTCACTCAGACTCAAACACCCAGTATGATGAAGCCAGCATTTTGTATTATAGACAAAATCCTTGAGACAGAAGGATCAACAGCAATTTGATATATATTCAAATCTAATTGTGGAAATTTGTACATCCCACACTTAAACATACAACTCATCAATGTTACATTCTCCGAGGAAAGCTTTGATACTTCGAGGGGATCCGCAACTGCCTTCCGCTATGAGTGCTCTGTCATTTGCAGCCATATGTGCAATAATCTTGTAAATCATTTCAATCTGTTTATGAAAAGAAAGAAAAAGAGAACAACATTATCCAATCTTTAAAAACATGTACACATAAAAGAACAAGCAAAACAGATAGTGTTCCAAGTGATACATGATCAACAAAAGCATACCTCTCCAGGAACATGGCAACAATCTGCAATTTCATCAAGCGTCAATGGTTCCACCGGCTCTTTGCAGCTGTAAACCAGAAAACATGGAGGGGGCAGGAGCGGTTCCAGGACTTCTAATCTGGGGGGGCCGCACTTAAGTTACACTAAAAAAATAGCAACAATGTCTCACCAAAAACTATAAAAAAATAGCAACAAGCACTTGGAAGGCACACAATTTTAATGAATTAGCATAAAAACCTAGCATATCAATATCAATGATCCTACCTTTAACAAAAAAAAGATTGACAAGAATACCGCCAATACCTTGATATATTGACATTACAAAGACTTCCAAGAGAACCCCTTCATCCTCCTCCTTTCTTCGGGCTTGGAACCGACAATGCAAAGGCTTTCTTAAGCTTGCATTGGCGGAGTTAAAAAGGGGTGGTTTGAATAATCTCACAAGCCTGTAAAACAAACAAGCATACTTATAAAAACAAACAACAATAATAAAAATTATACATATATGCCCAAAAGATTGTTAGATCACATGTCCAAAATGTTCAACAAGTTCGTTACAAATATCCAATAAATGTTACAAAATAATTCAAGTATTTGTAAAGATATTTACTAACGGTTATGAATATTGCTAACGGATAATAAATGTGACAAATTACCTAACGGAAATATTTGCGTTACTAATAAGAAATCTCAAATGTTGCAAAATCACCCAAATGGTGTAGTGTATACTACTCAAAATCAACAAAAAAATGTCTTCACAATAGATCTTGACAAGTATGACAAAAGACAAACAAAAGTTAAAACATGACACTAGTGAAATCTTGACTTGTGTGGCTTCTTATCAAATTCATCTATTACCAACTCTATGTCGACTTCATTAGCAAATTCTCTTTCGATGTAAATAACCATGCAATCCGCGAGAAACTCGTCATCCATCTTGTTACGGAGTCGTGTTTTGACAAGTTTCATAGCTGAGAAGGCTCGTTCGGCAGTCGCCGTGGAAACAAGAAGAGTCAAGACAAGACGAATCAATCTATCAATCAAATGATAAATAGTTGACTTTTCTGTTTCAATTAAAGCTCGACATAACTCAGAAATGGTAGACAATTTCTGAAAACGGGGATGACGATGCACATCAAGCTTATAATGTTGCAATTGACTTCTCAAAATATGTATCTCTTGCTCCGTGAAGTCTTCACAATAAAACTTCTCAGCGAGCTTGCAAATATCATCAATATGAAAGTACTTAAAAGCATCTTTCGGGTCCAAAGCCGAACTAAGAGAAAGAAGCTCAATTGCCTCCTCAGAGAATCTACTCTTCAACTCCAGCAACTGGAAATCTATTACAGCATTGAAAATATCAACGCGATAATGATGCTCAACTGTAATACAATCATTCTTTTGGCAAGAACGGCATGTACCAATCATATGACGAGAACTCATATCAGTAATATCAATGTCATGTTTTATACAAAAAGAAATCACATCCTCAAGGAAGCTACCCCAACATGTTTCTCTCAACTCTTGAAGAAGTTCATTTGTACTTGAGACTAAACCCATGGCATTTAGAATGTCTTGTGACTTTACTTGCAAAGCTTTACATAGTATATTTGTGATTCCCATAATCTTATGCAATAAATGAAACATGAAGACAAATTCAAAATTTCTCATAGCAACATAAGAACCCTTAGCTTCTCCACGCATAGTGTTACTAGACCCATTCTTCATGATGCTTTCAAGAACCGTGCAAGTCGCATCATACATCTCTATCAAGCTACAAACAGATTCATAGTGAGAGCTCCATCGAGTATCTCCAGCTCGTTGCAATGTGCGAACTTGATTAGCACCCCGTCCACTATCAAGCACACCACATGCCAACAAATTATCGATTTCTATTTTTCGAGCTTTCTCCAACTCTTTCTTCCGCTTAGGCGTAACATGGAGATTAACAATGGATGCCAACTTCGAAAAGAATAACCAAACGTCTGGCACATCTTTAGAAGCCGCAACTAATGCAAGTTGTAGTCGATGCGCAAAACAATGCACATAATATGCATAAGGACACTCCTTAAGAAATAGTGCTTGTAATCCATTCCATTGACCACGCATATTACTAGCACCATCATAACCCTGGCCTCTCATATTTCCAATAAGCAAATTCTTGTGAGCAAGAACATTGGAAATCTCTTTTTTCAAGGTTAGCGCAGAAGTGTCTTCAACACCAACAATAGCAAAAAACCTTTCTCTAACAAAACCATCACGATCAACAAATCGTAGAATAATGGCCATTTGTTCTCTATGTGAATTATCTTGTGCTTCATCCACAAGGATACAAAACTTTGCATCACCAACATCTTCGTGTATTTTCTTTCTCACATTTTCGGCAAATATATGCAAAAGTGTTTTCTGAATACCATGTGAGGTATACTTGGCATTTCCTGGACAATCACCTACTATTTCGGCAACTCTCTTGTTCAACATTTTCAAAAACTCGAACATTGCAATGAAGTTTCCACAATTCTTTGATTTCTTCGATTCATCATGTCCTCTAAAAGGAAACCCTTGTAGTGCAAGCATCCTAATACATTGAATAACATTTCGGAGAAGCAACCGATTATTTGCAATTGCTTCTTTAGAAAGTGTATTGAAAACAGTATCTATATGTCGAGAAGGATTCATTAGATTCTCACAATACATTGTCGCCGACCTATGTGGAGAACAAAGACCACCTTCATGTTTCAAAAAACGACACTTCTTCCCATTGTTAACCTTCTACCAATTCTGAAACCCATCAATGGTAAATACCGGATGCTTCGGAGGATTTGTTTCAAAGAGAAAGCAATAAAAACAATATGCTCTATCCTTGTGGAGTGAATATTCTAGCCAAGGGAATAGTTTGTACCAATTAGCGTTGAACTGTCGACCTTGCTTTCAAAATATGGTCACCGGATAATCATTTTCTTTCTCATGAGTAGGTCGACAAGGTCCCATTCTAAGATAAGCTACCCGAACTTCTTCATGTTTGTTAAGCGGGTATTCATATATAGCAATGCGTTTACCCGGATCACATTCAAATGAAGAAGTGACATCAACTTCCATAGGTGCAACTTCTTGAGCTTTGGAAGAATGTTCAACTACGATTCTTTGGACTCGAGAAGAAGGTTCAACTCCTTCAATTTCAACAACTTGAACTTTGGTAGGACGTCGTTCATCCTCATCAAGTTTTGAAATATCAGGAATAGATGTGGAAGTTTTGCCGCTATCAGGTTCAACTCCTTTTCATAAAAAAAAAAGGGTTGACTTTTTTTAGAGTTGAGTTGTGGGCCTTGTGGCTTGTGAGACCGGGTTGATAAATCTGAAAGCGGCAAAACTTCCACATCTATTCCTGATATTTCAAAACTTGATGAGGATGAACGACGTCCTACCAAAGTTCAAGTTGTTGAAATTGAAGGAGTTGAACCTTCTTCTCGAGTCCAAAGAATCGTAGTTGAACATTCTTCCAAAGCTCAAGAAGTTGCACCTATGGAAGTTGATGTCACTTCTTCATTTGAATGTGATCCGGGTAAACGCATTGCTATATATGAATACCCGCTTAACAAACATGAAGAAGTTCGGGTAGCTTATCTTAGAATGGGACCTTGTCGACCTACTCATGAGAAAGAAAATGATTATCCGGTGACCATATTTTGAAAGCAAGGTCGACAGTTCAACGCTAATTGGTACAAACTATTCCCTTGGCTAGAATATTCACTCCACAAGGATAGAGCATATTGTTTTTATTGCTTTCTCTTTGAAACAAATCCTCCGAAGCATCCGGTATTTACCATTGATGGGTTTCAGAATTGGTAGAAGGTTAACAATGGGAAGAAGTGTCGTTTTTTGAAACATGAAGGTGGTCTTTGTTCTCCACATAGGTCGGCGACAATGTATTGTGAGAATCTAATGAATCCTTCTCGACATATAGATACTGTTTTCAATACACTTTCTAAAGAAGCAATTGCAAATAATCGGTTGCTTCTCCGAAATGTTATTCAATGTATTAGGATGCTTGCACTACAAGGGTTTCCTTTTAGAGGACATGATGAATCGAAGAAATCAAAGAATTGTGGAAACTTCATTGCAATGTTCGAGTTTTTGAAAATGTTGAACAAGAGAGTTGCCGAAATAGTAGGTGATTGTCCAGGAAATGCCAAGTATACCTCACATGGTATTCAGAAAACACTTTTGCATATATTTGCCGAAAATGTGAGAAAGAAAATACACGAAGATGTTGGTGATGCAAAGTTTTGTATCCTTGTGGATGAAGCACAAGATAATTCACATAGAGAACAAATGGCCATTATTCTACGATTTGTTGATCGTGATGGTTTTGTTAGAGAAAGGTTTTTTGCTATTGTTGGTGTTGAAGACACTTCTGCGCTAACCTTGAAAAAAGAGATTTCCAATGTTCTTGCTCACAAGAATTTGCTTATTGGAAATATGAGAGGCCAGGGTTATGATGGTGCTAGTAATATGCGTGATCAATGGAATGGATTACAAGCACTATTTCTTAAGGAGTGTCCTTATGCATATTATGTGCATTGTTTTGCGCATCGACTACAACTTGCATTAGTTGCGGCTTCTAAAGATGTGCCAGACGTTTGGTTATTCTTTTCGAAGTTGGCATCCATTGTTAATCTCCATGTTACGCCTAAGCGGAAGAAAGAGTTGGAGAAAGCTCGAAAAATAGAAATCGATAATTTGTTGGCATGTGGTGTGCTTGATAGTGGACGGGGTGCTAATCAAGTTCGCACATTGCAACGAGCTGGAGATACTCGATGGAGCTCTCACTATGAATCTGTTTGTAGCTTGATAGAGATGTATGATGCGACTTGCACGGTTCTTGAAAGCATCATGAAGAATGGGTCTAGTAACACTATGCGTGGAGAAGCTAAGGGTTCTTATGTTGCTATGAGAAATTTTGAATTTGTCTTCATGTTTCATTTATTGCATAAGATTATGGGAATCACAAATATACTATGTAAAGCTTTGCAAGTAAAGTCACAAGACATTCTAAATGCCATGGGTTTAGTCTCAAGTACAAATGAACTTCTTCAAGAGTTGAGAGAAACATGTTGGGGTAGCTTCCTTGAGGATGTGATTTCTTTTTGTATAAAACATGACATTGATATTACTGATATGAGTTCTCGTCATATGATTGGTACATGCCGTTCTTGCCAAAAGAATGATTGTATTACAGTTGAGCATCATTATCGCGTTGATATTTTCAATGCTGTAATAGATTTCCAGTTGCTGGAGTTGAAGAGTAGATTCTCTGAGGAGGCAATTGAGCTTCTTTCTCTTAGTTCGGCTTTGGACCCGAAAGATGCTTTTAAGTACTTTCATATTGATGATATTTGCAAGCTCGCTGAGAAGTTTTATTGTGAAGACTTCACGGAGCAAGAGATACATATTTTGAGAAGTCAATTGCAACATTATAAGCTTGATGTGCATCGTCATCCCCGTTTTCAGAAATTGTCTACCATTTCTGAGTTATGTCGAGCTTTAATTGAAACAGAAAAGTCAACTATTTATCATTTGATTGATAGATTGATTCGTCTTGTCTTGACTCTTCTTGTTTCCACGGCGACTGCCGAACGAGCCTTCTCAGCTATGAAACTTGTCAAAACACGACTCCGTAACAAGATGGATGACGAGTTTCTCGCGGATTGCATGGTTATTTACATCGAAAGAGAATTTGCTAATGAAGTCGACATAGAGTTGGTAATAGATGAATTTGATAAGAAGCCACACAAGTCAAGATTTCACTAGTGTCATGTTTTAACTTTTGTTTGTCTTTTGTCATACTTGTCAAGATCTATTGTGAAGACATTTTTTTGTTGATTTTGAGTAGTATACACTACACCATTTGGGTGATTTTGCAACATTTGAGATTTCTTATTAGTAACGCAAATATTTCCGTTAGGTAATTTGTCACATTTATTATCCGTTAGCAATATTCATAACCGTTAGTAAATATCTTTACAAATACTTGAATTATTTTGTAACATTTATTGGATATTTGTAACGAACTTGTTGAACATTTTGGACATGTG
This sequence comes from Cinnamomum chago, assembly GCA_038049695.1. Classification (NCBI taxonomy): domain Eukaryota; kingdom Viridiplantae; phylum Streptophyta; class Magnoliopsida; order Laurales; family Lauraceae; genus Cinnamomum; species Cinnamomum chago. The sequence continues at coordinate 60,984,912 of CP142459.1, read as the reverse complement.
ATCTAACAATCTTTTGGGCATATATGTATAATTTTTATTATTGTTGTTTGTTTTTATAAGTATGCTTGTTTGTTTTACAGGCTTGTGAGATTATTCAAACCACCCCTTTTTAACTCCGCCAATGCAAGCTTAAGAAAGCCTTTGCATTGTCGGTTCCAAGCCCGAAGAAAGGAGGAGGATGAAGGGGTTCTCTTGGAAGTCTTTGTAATGTCAATATATCAAGGTATTGGCGGTATTCTTGTCAATCTTTTTTTTGTTAAAGGTAGGATCATTGATATTGATATGCTAGGTTTTTATGCTAATTCATTAAAATTGTGTGCCTTCCAAGTGCTTGTTGCTATTTTTTTATAGTTTTTGGTGAGACATTGTTGCTATTTTTTTAGTGTAACTTAAGTGCAGCCCCCCCAGATTAGAAGTCCTGGATCCGCCCCTGAAGGCTATGACCCCTCCTAGTGACAAGGCTCTCTAACCACCCACTCACAGACGAAACAGAAACAAGAAAGAAAAAAAAAAAACCTCAGCACCCAAAACCCAAAAATCTAATCAAACATTCTCAATCCAAAAGTAACTGATGAAAGAACAATATAAAAAATCTATCTCTCACCATTCAGCAGAATAAAAGCAGAGGGATCCCTCAAGTGGGTTTCAAATCCTGAAACATTGAAGCCCACCTAATCTCCTCAACTCTTGCAGTCGTCCAACACTCATCTTCTTCAACCTTCAGAGGGTGTGGACTGTGGAGCCCACTGCTGCAGGGTCAATCATGAGGAGGAGAAAACCCACAAGAAAAAACCCAACAAAACCCATGTTTCAGTGATTCAGTCATCATCCAAAGAGAGAATGATAAGGAGCAGAAAACCCACAAGAGGGGGGGGGGACCCATGTTTCAGTCATCAAACACATGAAAAAGGGAAAAAAGAAAGAAAAGGGACAGAGACAACCTTTCCAGCAAACCAGCACCACCCTTGTTTGTTAGTTGTTACAACAAAGCCAAAGGTGAAGACGGTGAAGCACTGAAGGCTGAAGCAGAAGAGGATGAGTCTATGAGAGGTAACAGAGAAAAGGGACAGAATAAAAAAAAAAGGGTTTTGACTTTTTTGAGAGTTGAGTTGTGGGCCTTGTGGCTTGTGAGACCGGGCCCAAAATTCAAAATCTATTTTTTTTTTTTGGGCTGAAAGCTTGGGTGGGCTGCAGCCACCCCAGGCCCCCCCCTTGATCCGCCCCTGGAGGGGGGTATTTTCAGTGTTGAATTTTAAATCAATCACTACTTCACCTAGTTTGGTGGTCCTAAAGGGCATTTTATTATGATGTGAGTTGAGTAGATATAACCGTTCAGATCAAACAAACTGCAATGATATTTGAAACCATACATTTCACACAATAGTTTTCTGAGGCCTGAGCAGCCCACCATCCAGTAGGCTCACAATAGATTATGGGTTATATCCGAAACTGTACCAGTCAGCCAAGCTAACCACCAGAATCATAGCCTATGAATGGATGGCCGAAAAGGGGTGTGTCCCATAGCACACAGCAAAATCACTACCTGGACAGAATCGTTTAACTGATCACTGCATTTCCGTCTCTCTTGGCCTCATTACCAGATGATAATCCAGATCACTAAGCTGCTGTGCAGCGCGTGCCACATTTAAAGTCTGATAGCTAGACACCATTGTGGTTCAGTACAGCAGAATCATAGCCTATCAGCGAGTACCCATTTGGTCCTAACAACGTGACCTCTACCCATTTGGGATGCAAGCAAAGGTTACAGCGGTTCTTTTCATGGCCAGAGGATAGGACATAAAGTTTGTCTTTCCTTTTCCTCTCCATGAGCTTGTGAGCAAGGATTCAACCCTGTTTAAGGGGTCATGCTTCTTAAGAATCTTTATGTAATAAGAATCTGGGACTGAATAAGATCAAGAAGGAAAAGAAGAAGAAAGAAGAAGAGGAACCCTGCCTGCATAGAGTGCACATGCAGATACAGGGCCTGACTTTAAGTTGCAGCTGGATTGAGGGATTTCATAATGGGGACTATAATATGGTCATAATACCAAAATTAGTTACGTCCAAAAGTCCTGCGTGCGAACTATTTTTTCTAAATGATAATTATCAAAGCATGAATATGGATTCCTTGGAAAATTATAAACAAATAAATAAACTGGAATGAGAATTATAGCTACATGCCTGGCTTCATTAAGAACAGCCAGAACTCTCTTTTGAAGGGCTAACACCTCTCCTGCTTTTTTCCAGCTTCTACACCTGAAAAGTACCACAAAGAATGAAGACTAGAAACAGGGAAATGAAATGGTCCTAGAAACATGTAATAAAATTTGCAAGAAATGCATTAAGGTCAGAACTTCAATGCTGATAGGAATGAGAAATATCACGCATACCAGGTTGGTGATAAGCATTGATGTTGACCAGAGATGCATATATGCCGACAGCTCTTTCATATAGTGCTATCAACGCGCCCACTGATCTAGGAGTTACTTCTTGCACTGTGACTGTGATGGACTCACGGTTGTTCGCATAAAGTGCAGATCGCGTTCCCTATACAAGCACAAATTTAGTATTCAGTGAAGCACATATGACATTGAAACTAATTAACATACAAATCAATCACCATACAGAGAAATTGGATGAAATAGCATGCCAGTTTTGACCCGTGTTGAATATATATAACCAAGGAGAAATGTGAAAGGTATTAAAAATTATTTTCAACCTCCTTGCAGATGCTGTCCAGAGGAAAGGTTGCTGAGAGTGTCAAAATTATCACCACTGTTTTGAATTTTAATAAATTTCACCAAATACCTCAATACTCTCAAATATAGCTAAAATCTCAGTAATTATAATATTATTGTAAGTTTCAAATTCGGACTCGAGGGTCAGCTCGGTCCCACTGAGTTGAGCTGACTCAGCAAATTTGCATGCAAGTCACATCCTAGAGACCAAGAATCTTGAAAATATTAAAAAGAAAGAAAAATATAAACGCTGCCCTATGAGTATTTTAAGATTTGTGCTGTAACCATAAAGAACGAATACAGGTAATAATAAGTGGCCACATTTGTTTTCATTGAATCAAATGACTGGTACAATGTCCTTCAATGCTAAAATCATCCGAAAAAATGTGGTTACAATCTTCCAAATTTGTGCAAAAGAAACACAGAACCTCCCACCATCTTCTCACAACATCAATTTTGGCCTTTTTATAGGGATCAGTTGGGGTTTGATTCAACTTGGTAGGTGCTGAGTCAAGCCAATTTTTAAAACAATGTATTATTTAAGGAAAAAACCACGAGATTTTGAAAAACGGATCTTTTACTAGAAGTCTATCCACTCTACTGATTACAAAACCCTTTGAAATTTATGGTGTATCTGCAACGATATTTTCACAATACAATCTCAGCAAAGACCTAGAATTAGAAATGTTCACACCATAATCACCCAACAATATTATCTCAATAACGATACTTATGACAAAAGTTACTGAAGTTGATGCCTATTATGTTTCTGTTCACTCACTGAAAAGCGTACAAAAATATTTGTAGAACATTCGACCTTTAACTAAGTTGTCAACATCTGCATCAAGGGTGTGAGACGGGGCTTCTTTGATTTTCTCATCCACTACTAACCCAAATAGAGTAGCTCCCAACATACTTAGATTTTTTTTTTAAAACAATGTCACATATGAAGAATGTAACTGCCCAAAAGAACAACATTATTGGGAAACAAGAATTTGACAAGGAAAGAGCAGTTAACTCTTTTGGGTTCTACTGCTGCTTGGTATACAGTACTAATTTTATTGTCCACTTTCTCATTTCAGAGATCCTGAAGCCCAGTGTCTCAGAAGGGATTCCAAATCTGATGCAATCTAAGCTTCCTTTTGCAAAACTTACAAAAACTACGTGAAGTGTGAACTAGATTTTATATGGTTCCGTCATATTCATCTAGAATCAAACAAACTATAACAGCATACTTCTCCCAAGTTCAGGACCACAAGATTTAGTTTCCAATAAGTTACAGTAGCCGACATGTATTAGCATGTCATGATTCTACATATCACAGCATATTCAACTGTATCACAGCATATGCAACTGAAGAACTGCACTCATATGTTTCATACTTCTATAGTTAAGATGACTTGAACCCCACAACCTTGCTATTGTACGAATGAATGAGCACGTTCAAACAGTGCTATTGGATCTTGTCCACAAACGCATGCTTTATGCTGTACATTTATATGCTCTGTTCTTTACATTTTTCTAAGAAGGAGTTTAATGCCCCAGACCACTGGCTGTGAGTCATTCTCATTTATGGCAATAGTATGTCTATTGTCTGGGATGTCACACCCAATCATGTCAAGCTGGGGTGAAAAATATAGTGGACAATAGTCTGGGAGTTCAGATCAAAATGTTACTCGTGGATTCATCACCAATTATGTGATGATCTTTTTTTTCATACTTATGGCTCTTTATTGGATTGATAAGTAGCCTCTTGTATTTTTTTTTACTGTAATATACATCCCTGTAACAAAATTTGGTGCTACCGACTCATTAAAATGGCATTGAGATTCAATAGAATTAAGCAATATAGTGAAATGACAATAAAAAAAGAACAGTTCAAAGCCAATTTTGGGTGAATCATCTATACTAGTTCAACTCTGTTAGAGTCCCCATGTCACATTGCTGCATATAGTTCAGATTACCTGAGCAAGATTGCTGAGGTGATTTCCGGGAAAATGCTAGTGGAGCCCACCTGAGAGGATGAGGTGGCAAGGATGGAAAGGGATATGCATGGGCAGGGGGGGCCCACCGAATCAAGTAACAGGTAGGGAAAAAAAATTAAGCCCACCAAATCAAGTAACAGTTAGAGAAAAAAAAAAAAAACTAACAGTTTTAGGCTCCAATCAAATGGTTAGAAACATTCAAATGTGTGTAAAATTGGGTTTTGTGACAATTAATGGGAGGGAGAGTGTGTGGGTGGGTGGGTTTTATCCCCTTTGCCCTTTCTCATATTTTCATATAGGAGTAACCTATAATCAATCCAATCCCTTCACATACACCTACTCCTTTCAATTGGCATCGATCCTAATTTGCCACTGATTTGGACATTATTCTTCGCTGGATTTTCTTATTATAAATTTTCATGACATATCGTCATAAAACTTTTTTTTTTTTATAACTATAGTCATAAAACTTTTAGGACCTAAAATTAAGAGCTAGGATCATTTGATCGGGATTGAAATTGTGCCCACCCCTAATCCACGTCCAAACCTATCCATCCCCTTCTCTTGATTACCATGCATTCAGTGGGCCCCACAGGCTGTGGCATTTTATATACATGCATAAAACATATATATATATATATATAGGCTTGGCTACAAAAATGCTAGGGCGTTTTTAGTGACAAGCAATGCCCCTACAAGTGCCCACCTAGACGCATGACAATCAAGAAAAGTGTTGTGATGGAAACATTTGGTCCTAGATAAGAGGAATATCAGACATAAGGCCAATCAAATGATCTTAGCCCTTAGTTTTAAGTCCTCAAAGTTTAATGGCCATAAACCTTTTTTTTTTTTTATAAAATCCAAAAGTGAATAATGTCTAGAACAATGAAAATTTTGGGCTTCTGCCAATTCAAGGGAGGCTGATGTGTGTGCATGGATCAAATTGATTAAAGGTGAGCTCGAAGCCCTCAAAACAAGGGAGTTGGAAAACTGAGTAATCTATAGAATTCCACTATATAGGTTATTTTCACCCTACTACACCTTCCACGATAATTTTGATAGGTAAAATCTAAGCATCTGGTGGGAATGGAAAGATCTCCTCACTGTGGACTAATTTTGAGCAAAACATCATCTTAATTGAATCATAAGAACTATTGATTTAGGCACTTTAATTTTAATGATTTCACAAGTTACACTTTCTATGAAATTCAACCCAGTGGTGAGTATAATTTAGATTATTCTCAAATTAGGGTAAGTGCCAATTAATGGGTGGTCAGTGAGTGAGAAGGGGTTAGGTTGATGATAGGTTGGTCCCATGAGGTGAAAAATTACTACATCTCATTGAAAATGTGACAGGTACCTCCCATTTGAATATTTTTAATTATACATACATACGTGCATGTGTGTGTATGTACAATTCAGATATAAATGGATAAGAAGTGTTGTAATACCTATATACAAGAACAATGGAGATATACAAAGTTGCACCAACTATTGTGGGATTGAACTTATTATTCACACTATGAATATATGGGAAAGAGAGAGTAATGGAGCAAAAAAGTTAGACAAAAGACCAAGATATCTGGAAATCAATTTGATTTTATGCCAGGAAGGTCAACTACAGAACCTATCTTCTCACTTAGGCAAATAACGAGAAAATACCGAGAAAAGTGGAAAAATCTTCATATGAAAGTCTTCATCAAATCTAGAGTAAGCCTATGACAATGTACCTAGAGATTTGCTTTGGTGATTTTAAATAAAAGAAGTATTCCAAGAGATTACATTGAAATCAATAAAGATATGTATGAGACAGCGGTAACGAGTGTGAGGACTACCTATAGAGCGATAGGTGAGTTTCTAGTGACCATAGGTTTGGGGGTTAGCTTTAAGCCCTTATCTCTTTAAATTGATTGTGGATAAGTTAATTACTCATTTTCAAGAGATACCTTGGTGTTTGTTTTGCAGATGATAAAGTGCTAATGGATGAATCAAGAAATGGCATGAATGCGAAACTTGAGAGATGCCAAGAGGCTTCAGAAACCAAGGGCTTTAAAAAAAGTCATACAAGAACAATATAGATCATGACTTTAGAGGGGATGTTGGTGGAGTGGCATTAGGTTTAAAACCCACCCTAGATTTGGCCGATGCTCGTTTGCGTGGGTTTAGCATGCGCCACTTGTTGGATCAGAGAACTCAAGGATATTGTGAAATCCAGTGAGCCCATCACCCACCAAAGAAGACGTGATACTTGGATTGCACAATTCCCACTTCGGAAACGTCGAAGTCCAAAGCCTGGGCTTAAGTACCCATTGGTTACCATCTACTTTCAAAATGTTCTTTTTGCTAGGATCGGTCTCATGGGTTACAGATACCCCATCATCAAATAATAATAATAATTCATGCAAGGACAAAATATATGGATCATAACTTCAGTAAGGATGTGCAAAGAGATGAAACTCCTATTAGAATTGAAGTTCAATAGATACCACAGAGATTCATTTTGACACCTTGGCTTAATAATTAGTGAGGACGGAGAGACCAAAGAAGATATCCAACATAAAATAAGAGCGGGATGGTTTAAGTGTATAGTTACTTCTAGAGTACTTTGTGATCGGCATATACCAACAAGATTGAAGGGAATTTTTTAAAGGAAAGCAATTAGACCAATTATGACCTATGGAGCAAAATGTTGGCCAATTAAGAAGTAACACATGAACAAAATGGGTATAGTAGAAATGAGAATATTGAGATGGATGTGTAGTAAAAATAAGATAGAATCAGAAATGAGCGCTTTCTAGATCATTCAGGGGTAACATCAATCAGCGATAAATTAAGAGAAAATTGTTTGAGAGAACGACGTCCAATGTATGCCAGCAACGATGTCATTGAGGAGAATTTTTTCTATGCAGGTTGATGGCTCACCAAGAAGAAGGGGTAGATCAAAGAGGGCATGGATGTAAGTAGTAATATATATATATATGAGAGATGCTCCTATGAGAGATATCTCTCACCTTAAATGAGAGATTGGGTGAGGGAATAAGGAGATACTCCTATGAGAGATATCTCTCACCTTATATGAGAGATAGGGGTGGGGGCCCTCACATTTAAGTTGTTGGCATTGGATATGGATGTGAGGGCCCCCGCCCAATCTCTCATTTAAGGTGAGAGATTTCTCTCATAGGAGCATCTCTCACCTTACTATGAGAGATAGGAGTGGGGGCCTTACATTTAAGTTGTTGGCATTGGATATGGATGTGAGAGCCCCCACCTTATCTCTCATAGTAAGGTGAGAGATGCTCTCATAGGAGCATCTCCCTATATATATGAGGAAAGCTAGAAAACGCCCGTGAGTTTTAGAGAGAAAAAACACCCCCTCTTTTGGACAAATAAGAATGGAGAAGAGTTAACGTTAAAAGTTGCTTAGTTGGCATTGTTACAAAGGAAATCAAATTTGGCTAATGTAATTACTCTCTCTCTCTCTCTCTCTCTCTCTCTCTGAGGCTAAGTGATTAGTTGTGGGCCCATTTCCCAAAAAAATTCTCTACTCCTAAGAATTTGTAAATAATTTTTATGGAACCCACTAAAAAAAAGACCATATAGGAGTATAATTTGTTGGTCCATCATAGTTATTCAAAAGATGAATTAAGGATCTTAGTAGGCCTACATCAGATTTGTTAAGGGGATCACGTTGATGAATTATTATGTGTGGATTTTTCGTAAGTGGATCCCACATGTTCCTCATTAGCTCCAAATGAAATGTAAATAGGGTGTTGCATTTAAGATGATTTCACCGTGTTGCATAAGGCGTTCCGCAAGTTTCACCGAATAAGATGTCAAGGCAAGTAATAACATTTAAGAGGATAAGGCATGACAACTATTTAAGGCATCAAAGCATTTAAGAGATTTTTAAACTGTGGAACGATTTCATTGGATGTTTTAAAAGTGCAGAAAAACCCCTTAAAAATGGGGGTGTATTGTAGAATTCCTCTTTCTCTCTATCTATATATATATTATATATATTATAGGGGGGTATTCAGGTGAGGGACTCCCCTTTTTAGGAGATTTCAAGTACAAAAGGGTGTACTCCCATCAAGTACAAAAGCCCTTTTGTACTTGAAACCTCCCCAAAAAGGGGGCGTGGTGAGGGAATCCCTCACTTGAATATTTTCCTATATTATATATTATATATATAGAGAGAAAATATATATATATAGAGGGAAAGAGAAATTCTACTAGTAAGCCTGTAAGGACCGTCCTTGCCGTCTCACAGTGAGGACCACCTAGTGGGGCCCATCTTATGGCCCCACAAATCATGAGACAGTGGGAATCGAAACATCCAAGTGAGGCCACTAGATATCAAATTTGAAGTCAATCTAATATCTGAAACCCCTTCATCTGTGGTCTACAAGTTTAACAACTATATATAAAACAACAAAAATTGACCCTCAATCAAGTGGTCCAATCCATTCAGATCCATGCAAAATCCATGGGATAGATGACTATAGGGGGGCAGGTTGTGTATGTGTGGTCCATTCGGATGGGTCATAAGAGTGGTCCTTACTGTAAGACCATAAGGATGGTCCTTACAAGAGCGCATATATATATATATGGCTGATCACCTATGCACCTCACTGTGGGACCCACCTGGGGCCCCACCAGCCGAGGGGAAGGTGGGGGATCCAAAGGCTTGGATGGGCCCTACCTCTGCATAAAATTTTTTAGGCGCATCATATCATCGTAACCACCCCTTGAATCCGCGGTCCACAAGTTTAAGGGCTTAATATCCAAAAAAAAAAAGATTTCCTTTTTCTTTACCCTCGATCCAATTCAAGTCCCAATGGGGCAGTGCAAACCCATGGGATCTGGTGATTGTTTTTTGGGGCATTCGGATTGGTGATCAAGTGTGGCACCCTAGGGAGAGGTGCTACGTGGACCGACTGGGGGGGACCGAATTCTGGCCCGGTCCCCCCCAGTCGGTCCAAGTGGATATTTACCACCCTAGGTGGTGTGCACTATAAGATCCATGCATGAGGTGTGCACTGGATCACTTGTCTATACATATTTGAGAAGACCGCTTAGAAGATAGATGACAGCTGCTGCTTTTAATTACCCTTACATTTTTATATATAATGTCCATCGCAGCACAACATCACTAAGAATTTCATGATCAGACTTGCATAGAAACAAACCAGAAAGCTAACCTGCAGCATTCCAAACAGATAGTCACCACATGTAACCCCAGGCTCAAGCTCCCAATCATGGCCAGGAGGCCTGTCGCGTAACACTTCAATGAAAGTAACAAAAAAGTTATGCACACCCTCTCTCAGCTGTTGAATGTATCTGTCCAGGAGCAACATAGAGTAAGGTTTAACCTTCTTCAAATTTGAATGTGAACATAAGGACGAAGGGGTGAGCTAAACCCACGCATGTTGATCTGTGCTTCCTTTATTTCCATAGACAGTAAGACCTTGATTGACCTGTGGGGAAATAAATAATAACTATGAGGGACTACACATCATGATGTGGGATAGAAAACTCAAATAACACACCTCAATTGTTGAATGATTTCCCTAATTAGGCTCAAGCCACAGCATCTATGTCAATATTCGTGTGTAACAAACATTTCCCAGAAATATGTAACTCATTAACTTATGAAGAACAGGTGCAAGTTTCGCAAACAAAACATCATCACCACATCATCCCACCATGATGAGCGTCATATTTACTAGTTTTCCTCTCAAGCCTTCATATTGAAATGCTTCCAGTTAATAAAATGCTTCTAAAGCTTTAAGGCAGGTTGCATAAGAAGAACAGCTGATGAAGCCTTAATAATAGGTAGTTGCCAGCAAAAATAAAGCGTATTACATCTTGTATACCTTTTACTTTAATCCAGTTCTGCAAATAAAGGGAAATAATTTTTTTTTTTTCCTTTTTGAATGGTTAATCAAGGGAAAGAAACTCTTGCACAAGATGCATCTAATTGACATTGAATAAACTCGTATAGGGATGCTAAATGATACAAGTTCAGGGAGCTAAAAAATGTGTGCTTCTACTTTAATTTGAAATCCTTTCAAGATGCTATGGGCTTGAACCGTGTTGTTCTGAGACAAAAGGAGCCAGTCATACACATGTACAGTCAAATCTCCATTTTTCTTTTGAATAGCACCCTCAAATCTCCATTGGTGATTGAACATATATAATTGGATATTTAAATATTATATTAATATACACACAAAACCAATATTAGTAACAAAATATGTAAATATAGGACAAATTTACTTAAGTAAATGAGTTGATCATCAGCCATTTTCTAAGCGGACTACACATCACTGCAATTTCTCTTAGTAGAAATCCGATCCTTCTTTCAATACATTAACATCAACTAGCTTCTGTATGTATTACCATGTCATTTTTATCTGTTTTCTTTTTCTGGACTGGTAAATCTTATGTGTATGTTGCCCATAAAATGGTTAGCACTATGCAATATCATCAAGGAACAAGCACTTTCGTTAATATTTTAGCATATGCATTTCCAATCCTAATAGTGATCCTCATTAGATAGCGATGGTAACGGGATGTAGTTTCTATCACACATTCGTATGTTTCATGATTTCATCTACTGTTCCTGCTTCACTCAAATAATTTTTATACAAATCACCTGTTGCATTTGATAAATTATTATATCACTTAGAAATGAAATCACAATATCTGTTTCCACACCATCGAAAAAAGAAGCTATTTATGTGTAATAGGTGTGTGTGAGCACAAAAATGTATACTGTCTGTGTGGGGGTGCGTTGGGTGGGTGCATATATTGTTCTACAGGTTACATTGCATTTGAATTTTTTTAGAAGTGGTCATTGTTGAATATGATAGACTACATTTGCAATATGTTGCCATGGTCACTGCATACTGTCCGTATGCAGAGTCCCTACATAGTCCCTACGTAAAACTGGTGTTATGTAGAATGATAAACCACCTTATATATGATAAGAAACTACTTTCTGAATAAAACCACCACTGGGCCTTAAGTAGAAAGCCATAAAAGAAGTGTGTAGAACAACCGAACAACAACCCCACCCATGAACTGAAATGAATCTAGGTGGGACCCACAATGACCATGGCAACATATTGCAAATGCAGTTACATGCAACCCAAACACCCCACACACAACACCCCCTCCCTTCTCCCTCTTCCCTTTCCTCTCTCCATGAACCAAGATGCATCTAGGTGGGACCCACGAAACCATTGCACCATATTGTAAATGCAGTTGCATTTCCTCCTCTCTGTATGTGTGAAAAAAATTTCCAAATGGGCTAAACCTCTTTTTAGATTATTAAAAAAGAGAAAAAACGGATACTCCTAGGGGCCATGTATGATCAATCCTGCACCCTCCTCTTCCCCTCTCCAGACAAACCACAGACCAACCAACCAACCACAACCCGCGTGCGCACAGACACACATACAAAAGAAGAGAATCTATTGATAGGAACCAAGGTTTTAAGTCTTGGTGCTTGTCTCTGAACCTGTTGGGACTAAGATGAGTAGGTATTGCCCATGTGGGTCATGTTAATAACCAGCAACACCAAAAGCTCGAGCTGTTAGTGAACAACGTAACAATGTATATCAACACGCCCCCTTGAACAAGAAGCCGTTCGAATTCGAAACCTAACAGACAGACAGAACGGAAAAAACCAGACAGACACATGGAGGTAACATGCCTCCCAAAGGTTTCGAACTCGTGACGTTTGGTTCTGATAACATGTTAATAGCCAGTAACACCAAAAGCTCAAGCTGATAGTGAACAGCATAACAACGTATATCAACAGGTCTAACCGGTACCGGCATGTTAGTACTAAAATATACTCCAAAAATAAAAAAATAAATAATTATTAGAAAATGGCAAAAATGTGTAAGTATGATGATTTAATTGAATCTATTATAGAAATGCTTAGTTCTTCTGCAGACTAATGCAATGGTGGTCATCACTTCTTGTAGCTAACGGAAGATCATTTACCACATAAAGAGCACCAAGTTACCGATAATAACTATCTATAACTTAATACCTCTCAGTAATATTAAAATAACCAACACAAACCATAACATTAACTGGGGTGGGTCATGTGGCTATGGGCCAACCAGTTCAATACCAGATTGAGTTTCAAGCAGGTTCAAGCCTATCTTGATCATCATTACCATATCTCTATGCCTTATTCGATAATTGGGGACCAAATGGATAAAAGAACTAAATTATCAAACAACTCCTCTGGCTCCATCATGATACTTGTGAGATTGATCATCAATCTCGTACTGTTCAACACCATACTAATACTATATGTAGGTCCCTTTTCTATATTGACAAATATAAGGATTTAGATACCATATTTGTACTTGTCCTTTTTACTTCAAAGTTCAAAATCAAAGAATAAAAAATTAAAAAAATAAGTTCTACATATGTTTTTGGTTGAGTAACTGTGTGAATGAGTCTATATCAGTCCTTACTAGTCTACTAGTCTCGTGCCAGTCTGTATGAGTCCTGAGCTAATCCGTATTAGCTCATGTCAGTCTGTGCCCTCCTGACTCAACCTTGTGACCTTTTTTAGAATCCCAATCCTAGACTCATACCAGTACTGACAGGCACCAAGTCAATTTGAGCAGGAAAATTTCAGACCATGATTGGCACCCACCTCAAATTGACACTCATCCAACTGTTACTCATGATTTGGTTAGAATCACAAAGATATACACATTATCTGAAGGTTAAAATTTCTAAGCCACCCCCCACCTCCAAGAAAAAAAAACCACGTGATTGGCATGCATTTTAAGAAGGCCCACAGGCCAGAACCAGACTGCTTTTAAGGGGGTCTTCTCTCTCTGAAAACTTCTTTAAACATACAGAAATGCATATATGTGCGTGTAGATGATTTTCCTTCTCCATTACCGTTCTTTTTTCCTTTTAATAGATATGTGAAACTAGCACACATCTTTCCTATCATTCATTAGTATAATAGACAAACCAGTCAAAAGTCCATTGTTTCCAGGCTCATCAAGTTGCAGCCAAATAGTTATAATTTTTTTTTCCTTTTTTTTTTAATGGTTATTTTTTGGTGGAGTTATTCAACTGAGAATTCATTCACTTTTAATTTTACAAAAGCTAAATGAGATTTATGCTACTTTCAAACTTGCATGCATACCTGATTCCCAGTAAGGTCAAATTCCTTCCCAAGTGACTCCATGACCAACTGCTGCAAATACCTACTAAACAGTAGCAGGCTGTCCTTGTATGGAAGTACAACCATATCCTGGGGGAGACAAAGAAAATCACAGGCCCATCATACTTGGGTTTTTTTAAAAAAAAAAAAAAAAAAAACAATACACTACCAGTTTAGCACTTGTAACTGAAAATTCAGACCTTGGATCCCACAACATCAGAAGCCCAATACCAACATAAAGCCAGTAAGGCTGCAGGAATGTTTTTCCCCTGAATACAAAAATCCAGTTAAAGGAAACAAGCAAAGCATATACATAACTTCCATCAAGTACCTCATCTCTTAATGCTGACCAAGGGAAATTTAAAAAAAATAGAAATCCAAAGGTTTCATCCAATATGAGAAGCTAACATAACATGAAAGTGGATTTTAAATAATTAGCAACTTTGCACTGAAAAAAAAAAAAAAAAACAAAAGTTTGTTGCTGTTACTGATAAATTAAATTAGCAGGTATCATCTGTGTAGAAAGCATTAAAAAATTAAAAAAAAATACCATAAAGAACTGAAGCAACTTCCTGATCCCAAAAATCTAAGGGGTCGCTTGTTTGGAGTCATTTACACATGCAAATCATTCCCATGTGTAATGGTACGCATCATCACATTTGTTTGTGCTCATATATGCATGTGGGGCGTAAATGAGGTGTGTGAATAAGACCATTTGCACACCAAAATTTTCACACCCAAATAGGTGTGAAAATCACATTCACTCTAACAAAAAGGCACCAGTACAGTCTCTTGCACAGAAATTGCATTCTTATGGGCCCTATCAACCACCTTTATTATTCCTCATTATTGTGGGCCCATATCATGGGTCACGTAGCGGCCACATTATCAACCGTAGCAATTGAGGCTGCTACGCTATTTTCAAAATAGCGGTGCTACAATCTAAAACCTAGTAAAGCCAAACAGTTTTAATTTAAAACATTGTTTTTATTTCTCCTTAATAGCCTTTCGAAAAGTTGTCTTTACCCTTATATGGTTCCAAATCAAGAAAAAGATACAAGATTGGCTGCTACAAAAAACTCAAATTTTTTTTACTGCTTCAAAAATTCACACCACTATGCAACTACGTATCACCCCTATGTAGCATTTTGGCCATTGGCCATTATGCCCGCTGCAACCACTATTTTGATCCCTGCCCCATATTTGAAATCCAAGCCATTCAATTTGTTTATTGGACTAATAAACTCTATGATCTTGAAGCTGATTATCTTAAATCTTCATAGATTTTGAGTAATTTGTGAAAAAGCCCCAACCCATACATCTATTTTCTACACTTCAGTGGGACCCCAATTCATGATCCGAACCGTTTAATATTCTCGCATTTATAGTAAACGTTAGAACATTTAGTTTCATATCTTAACTCTTCATGGATCTTGAGAAATTGTGAAAAAACATCCAAAAAATCCAAATACATCTAAAACCTTTGGATGTACTCATCTAATCAAGTGAAAATGGTGATTTTGACAAACATGGTAATGTATTTCTCATGTGTAACATCTGCATGTATCACATTTACATAAGTAATATTTAAATATGTAAAACCCATTTTCCTATCACATGTGTAAGAGGCAAAAAAACCCCTAATATAATCTGTCTAGAACAAGTCAACAACATCAAGCCTCCTGGATAACTTTTATGTAATATTTTATTAAAAACATGAACAACCTAATCTTAAGTCGTATGCAGACCTGTCTAATAGATTGCTTTGCATTAATAAATAAATAAGGAAAGTAACACATGCCTCATAATTGCCAAAAACTGCTTTGCCTATATGTAATCTGAGGAAAAATAGAACAGAAAAGTATCCAAGGAACATGAGAAGAAAGACAGAACATCCAAACAAAATTTCCACCTAATTTTATTTCTTTAGGTTCTCCATTTCACTTAAGAATCATTAATCATGAGCAGATTGGACAGAATAGTAAGTCATTCAACTGGACCAATTATTTGACAACCTAAGTTTGTTTAGACCCTAAAAGAGTGGCATATAAACTAAGTGGCAAAATAAGGTACCAAAAATATATGCCAACATATAATGAAGGCTATAGAGCACAGCCAAAGCCTAACATAGACTATAGCAAGAAGTTGTCACTTGTCACACACCTCCTAGTCACTTATTTTTGCCATCCGTTCAGAATCCGTAGAGACCATTTGAAACCCTGGCATTTTAAAAGAGGATAATAAGAACAACATCAAAAGCATAACCTTACCACAGTTGTCCGGTTGGCCTCATCCATGAGTGATGCACCAGCTAGCATTTCTTTGACATCAATTCCCTGAAGTTAGAATACATAGCAATTGGTACGGTCGACATCGTGAAGATAATACAGCCAACTGACGTTAAAGGTTAACATGCCTGGAGCGCCGCTGGAAGTAAGCCAACAGCAGACATTTCAGAAGTTCTTCCACCCACCCAGTCAAACATTGGGAATCTTGCTAACCACCCTTCAATTCTTGCCGTATTATCTAATAAAGAATTTTCTTAGGTAATAGCAACACCCTGTATAAAAATCCTATTATCAGTGGATGCAAAAATCTAAGTAATAAACCACAATGTGTTGTAGCTAGGAAAAAAAAAAGAGGTCATAAGATGCATTTACTTACACACATGAAACAGGATATAGGAGCAAGGCCGAAAATATTCTTTAATATCAAAAGGATACATATATGATAAACCATAAAATTCAGTTTGAACATCAATATAATGCGTCTATAATTCCATCAAATCTTTGAACCGCACCAAGGAAGAAGTATGAAGATCAAGTCCATGTTTATCCAGCCTTCTTCCATGATAATTATTTTGTACTCCTCGATTCATTAGATAAATGACATGTAACCACCCAAACATAAAAGAAGAAAAATAAGCCAGTAACTTATACAAATTGATGACCAACTTTGCAATGGAATTGATCTATGAAACTTGCATGTTGTTTGAACAAATTCTAAAATACCAAATGAGTTAAAAAAAGTAAACTATTTATTGAGATCTTGAAAAGTAGAACCTAAACATCGAAGTATCCAACGGAACAACAACTTACATATATAAGATAAAAGAAAGAACATGTAAACATCTCACTAAGTCATAAATGTCTTAGGTACCACTTGATAATGTCTCAGATCACACACCCAAGATAACTTGTACACTGACATGTGCCAGAATACATGCATTGCAATGTGGCTATGCTAAGAGGCCGGCACATGTCAGAGTTGAAAATGAAAAGAGGTATTTGGACATCGATAAGTTTTTAAAATAAGATAAGGAAGGGGGAAGCATGGGGAAAAATAGCTTCAAGTTTGCAGTTTGCAATATCGCATTTTCATCGTAAACGATGAACACAGCAGTGGGAAACAGCAACCACATTGTTCCAGAAAATACCCATTGATGATTTCAATCGCAAAAGAAAAATATGACTTTGATAGAGAAAGAAACAAAAACCTGAGACCAAAACCTGTTTCGAGAAAACCAAGCCAGCTTCACGGAAAGCTTTCTGCACTTCCAATAAGCCATTTCGAGTTTCAGGCGTACCACCACTCTGAACAAGAAGAGGTAACAAATATGACCTTAGCATGGAACGAGAGAAAATAATATGTAAAATCACAAAACAAGCCAAAGTGGAAACTTCCATACAGACCTTAGAAATCACAATTACAAGTGTAGAAGCCAGCTCATCTCCAAGCTGTGCAATTTGGTGATCAATTCCAGCTGGATCTGTATTGTCAATAAATCTTATCTGCTTTGCCATAAACAAAACATAGCAACAAAAGACCATAAATCAGATGTCAGCTTCAAAAATATGACAATGACATTTGCAATTTCTGTAACTATGACGTATCAATAAAGAGAAAGAGATGCAAACACTCAACTTAGAAGTACACATAGCTTCCTGAAACTACAAATAGGGAGCGTAGTGCAAAATATATATATATATATAGAGAGAGAGAGAGGACCCCAACTTTATTGCACCTTTGAATTTAGATTATATGATGTTAGCTTTTATGGTTCAATAGTAATTCTTCAACCTGACCCTATATTAATGTGATAAGAAGATAGGTTAGCTTTTATACTTAAATCGTAACACCCTTCAACAGTTCACCCCGACCCATTATTAATGGGACAAAGCTACAATAATGACGACAATGATATACATACATGCAAAAATGAATGTATAGATAGATATACAAAACAAATAAATATAGAGAAAGAGATAATGTAAGAGTTAATTTATTATAAAAAAGGATACAATGTATATGTGGAATATTTATGAGTGGAAGTCATTTATTTCATGTGAATAGCATAACAGAAAGGACCTCTGAAAGAGCTCCCTGGTTACTAACTTAGTCAGATTCAGCTGAAAAAGAAATGAGAAAAGAAAAGAGAAGGAAAATATACATCATCCAACAGTAGTTGGATTGCAATAAATGCAGTTAGAAAACCACTAACATACTTTGAGGGGAGGATTATCAGGAGCCAATGCCTCTGCAACGAACTGCGGACCCAAAGCAGAACCTCCAATCCCAACAGAGAGCACTTGAGTGAAGCGACCAAGTGAAGAAGATGGGGGCTTAATCTGTTTCATTTTTTAAATGTTAGAATATAACGAAATAAATCTTAGGAAACTTAAAACGAAGTTCATAGAAAGTCAGAGAATTCTCAAGAAGTGGTAATTTATAAAATGCTAGATATTCACATGAAGCTAACTTATGAAAGAACCAAACTAATTCATACAAGCTCACAACAATCCTTCTCATCCATATGTTTGAATGCATATTATAGCTGTCAATTACGTTTTTTGGACCCCATTGGGTTGGCTCCAAACTGAGATGTTTCAGCCGATTTGGAATGACAGCGAAACACTTTGCAGTTCTCTTTAAATGTAGAAAAATACAAACATATTAACATTCAAAATAATATAATTATTTATATCATTAATTTGTTATACTAAATCAATAATGAAATATATTATTAGTACATGCCAAATGAATAATGTTTAATGGTTTAGATTTCTTTTAACTTGGACTACTAGAGGGTACAAGTAAAAAGAAAAGAATAAAGTCAGGATGCTCAAGCCTAAAAGGCTTTGAATCACAAGAATTTTATAGACCCATAACCACCTATTAAAAATCTAAACTGTTCAAATTAAATCCACCCTCTTGTATGGGCCCGGGCCAAATTTCACTCTAATAGGAGACAAGGCCACTGTAAGATTGATCATATATACTTATGATCCACACTTTGCAGACTAAAGGCCTGATGAGATCAAATATCCTCAATACAAGATCATAAAATTCCTCATAAAACAATGGTAACCGAAAGATATGATTATTACTTAATAATGTTTATGTGACCCTAAATCCCATAAATTGTATGAGTCAATTCCACTATGGATGTTCGCCTAGGAGTCCTTCAATCAGTTGACTTGAACAAAAACACACAGCAGAAGATGAAGGGCTCAACAATGATGAGCCCTTTCCACAGTTTCCCAAGGTACAACAACAAAACAACTGCATGCATGGCAACATACGTGCTCCTCAATCACAATCATCCAAATCATAGGCCCCCATTGAGATCAAGCACAAACCATAATTTAGCAGCCAAATTCAACATCCAATCATCCATAATCCATCCAATCAATATAATTTTTCGCTATAATCATATCCATGGAAGAAGCAACAGTTTTGGATGGCCAGGATTGATGCAGGCAGATAGAGCTGTCACTTGCCCCTAAGTAATCACTAGTAGCAAGCACAACATCAAAGCCTCTTAAGAAAATCATGTCCTAGCCTCATCCCTCATTTCAATCCATACCAGCAATTCAAGCTACAATTCCACCACATTACAAGAAGCTACAGCGCAATTCAAACTAGCAATCAGTTAAAATTTCCTACAACACAACCATTTCTATAAAATTTCACATCTTTCTCAAAAACCATCGATCATAAACACCAACACAATTCCAAAACCATTCCCTTTCAAATTCAAAATCCGCGCAAACTAACCTTACCGCCAATAACATCCTCAGCAAACCTACAGACCCCATCAAGCGTCCTCTGGATCTGCGACCGCAGGAACGAGTTGGGCGCCAACTGTGGGTTCCTCAGCCAGTAATGCCCAACCATCCTTCCCTCGTCGGGGTTCGCGATGGCACCCTTGTCTAGCACCTGCATGGCGAGGAAGGCCTTTTGGAGTCTGGGTTCCATCTGGGTCAGGAACTCGTCCGTGGACCCAATTCGGCTGACGTCGAGGAAGAGCCCTAGGTCTTTGTGCTGGTAGAGCCAGTCGGCGTAGCGGTTCCAGAGGGGCAAGGGGTCCTTTTGGAGGCTGTTTTTGGGCAGAGAGAGGGATTGGAACTGGTTTAGGCTTGATGGGGTGTCTCGGGCAATGGATTGGGTGGGTCGGAGGTGAGATGGGTTGGGTCGGATGGGCAGGTGGTGGTGGTAGTGGTGGTGGTGGGGAGTAGAGAAGGGAGAGTGTTTGAAGCGTCTGATGGTGGAAGACGAAGAGCAGATGCTGCTGCTGCTGGAGATTGAAGCCATGGAAGAGGGAGAGAGAAGAGTCTGGTCTGGTCTTGGTCGATTCCTGGTTTAGTCCATGGTGTGTGGATGGAGAAGGTGATGTCTGTGTGGGTCGAGCCTTCGATGTTGCTGAGGAAGAGATTTCGACAGTGAGGCACGTGCGAGGGAGGGTGTGGAGGGTTCGCACTTGACCGCTGGTTCGTCCCTACACATGCAAGTACACACACTGTACATATGTAAAAGTCTCCATTTTCATGTGGATAATATGTAGTTGAAATATGCTCGCCATTTTTCTTATGTCCAATATATAGTTAAGGTGAGATGCTCCTTGGAGAGAGATACATTTTACCTTAAATGAGAGATTGCGTGGGGCATCACATCCATATTTAATACCATCAACTTAAATGTGAGGTCCTCATCTATATCTTTCACCTTAAATGAGCGATTGTATAAGGCCCTCACATCCATATCCCCACCTATATCTCTCATATAAGTATGATGAAGTTTCGTGTTGATATGCTCATTAGAGGTGAGGCGTAATCATAGTCCATAGATCTCACGAAACTATAATTTCGATTGTAGTGCTTCTAAAATGTTGATGACGATCAGGGGAGATCCTTGCTACTATGGGTCCAGACTTGTATTAGATTCAGAAATCCTATTCCAAGGAAAGGATGCAATGTAGATGATGATGAACAGTGCGGCCACTGTTCTTTTTCAACGGACTGATAGGGAAAATCCAGAATCTATCCAAATGAGGATAGATGAGTGTTTCAGATAGCAATAACTCTTGAATTGATCAATGGAGATTTGATATTTGCAGATCCAAAGAATAACCCTATGACAGTCGATACCCACTTCTCCCAAATCCAGTTGACAAGGTTGTGGTCAAGAGAAACTTCACTATAGCAGGATTTTTTTAATTACTGATGGTATCAGCACTCACAGGAACATCTCCTTATAATTGGGAGAACATCTCCTTATAGTTGGGAGATGTTTATATGAGAGATATCTCTTACCTTAAATGAGAGATTGTGTAGGGGCCTCACATCCATATCCAATGCCAATAATTTAAATGTGAGGTCCCGCACCCATATCTCTTACCTTAAATGAGAGATTGTGTGAGGGTCTCACATCTATATCCAATGTCAACAACTTAAATATGAGGTCTCACACCCATCTCTCACATTAGATGAGAGATTGTGTTGGGCCCTCGCATTCATATCCAATGTTAACAACTTAAATGTGAGGCCCCCCACCCATTTATCTCATATAAGGTGAGAGATATCTCTTATATGAGTATCTTTCTATAATATGTGTATTTTTATATGAGGTGCCGAATGTGGATTGGTTAAAACAGTATTTCATTATTTCAACGAAGCATAGAATCCGAACTCGTGATTTTGTGGATACGAGCATATCCAAAGGTTTTAAATGTGCCATGGGTTTTTTTTTTTTTTTTTCACAAGATTTTCATAATTCATGGAAAATTATAATACTAAATTTTATCTCATAACTATTTTTTAATCCTATAAAAAAAAAGAACAATTTGGATCATAATTTTGTGGGGCCTGTATGGGCGTAAAAAAATTAGATTATCATGCATGGAATCTTTAAACAATTTTACATATTTACAAGACAAATCCCTGTAGGACTCATACATCATACTAAAATTCCATATCACATTGGACACGGAAGGAGTCCTCATGTGGCATTTTCCTCTTGGGCTAAATATATGCCTTTTTAATGAAGTGTCTTTTGGCCCATTTGTGTAGATGTAACTCAATGCCTTCTAACAGTATAAATTAAGATTATTTTTAAAGTTTTTATTTAGTTTTTAAAATGAACATAAATACATATGAATCTTATATTTTGTACATGCTGACGTGAATTAAACGGTGAAAGATTTGGTTTTTATAATTTTTTGGTTGATTTAAATTTTTTAATTAATTTATTATAAATAAATTTATAAAAATAAAATATTAATTTTAATATATTATTCAGGACATAATTATTTACCTGTGGTGTGCGGCGTGCCCCATCCCCATGCGGTGCAAACATCCCAATCAACGGATGCGTGTCGGAGACACTCGGAGATCGGGACGCCAAAGCATTGCCACGTCCCATTCCAATATAATAAGATTCCAGACGCTCCTTTTTTTTTTTTTTTTACTTACTTACCCCTACAAAACCAAAAACAAAAACAAAAACCAATG
This sequence comes from Cinnamomum chago, assembly GCA_038049695.1. Taxonomy (NCBI): domain Eukaryota; kingdom Viridiplantae; phylum Streptophyta; class Magnoliopsida; order Laurales; family Lauraceae; genus Cinnamomum; species Cinnamomum chago. The sequence continues at coordinate 60,962,189 of CP142459.1, read as the reverse complement.
GAGGAGGTAACGGGAATGTTTTGGGAAGAAGAAGGAGGAGAAGAACGGGAACAAGGCATTCCGTTCGACTTCGATCTCCTTTCCCTCGTATCTGCGCCAAAGGTAGTAAACCCTAACCCCTCCATTCGATCCCTCTCGTTCCTGAAAATGTTGGTAGGGTTTGTACGCGTGTCATTGTTTTAGTCTTCTTAGTTCGGTTCTAGTCTGTTTGGATGAGGAGAATGGGTACAGAAAACCATCTACAGTTGAAATTTCTCCCAATCCGAAAGAGCTCTTATGTGAAATTTTACTTTGGAAGTATTCATTTTTCTGTGGTTTTCGGTTTTCTGTTGTTTGGAAAGCTGAAGAATCTGTCTGCAGGGAGATGTGTATTTTTGCATCTTGTGTATGGCTGCAGAAAATGGTTCCTCTTGTGTGCCTGAAATCTGATTTCTGCAATGAGAAACGGCGGAAAATAGTCTCAATTGGAAAGTAAAATCCGCGGAAAGATGGAAAATCATCTCCGTCGGAAATCTTTTTTCTTCACTATTTCGTGTTGAAAATGCTCCATTTGGTATGTTTGGTTGTGGATGCTAGGGAAAATGGAGGTGGAGAAAAATACCTTCGACAGAATTATGCAATTGTCATACAATAGAAAGGTTTAGTGATCTGCAGGTATGGCCGCATTTGGAGAAGCACAATATTTTATGATGCCCACATACAGCATGGATATGGGACATGGATTTTACACATAAAAAGTGAAGTATTGGATACAATACAACACAACACGATATGTTATGTTGCCCATTTTGAAGTATCTGGGCAATATAAATATTGTAATGCTTCAATATGTACTCTTATATATTGTTTTCAATCCAGAGGAGATAATAGAATTGCTGCTGGATTTGGTATTGAATAATGCAATGGGGAGTGCCTATGAAAGCGAGCATTGCAATACAACGCGGCAGGTTTTGATATAAAAAAAACCTTGCTAAGTTGGAAGAACCAGTTTAAAGTGTTACCCTGGAAGCTCTATTTCCCCACTAAATTTATCACCGAATCATACATTGAACCCCATTCTTCATTCCCTGCACAAATGCTTTGCACTTGTTTATGATGGTAAAATAGGCATTAAACTTGATGTTTGCATAGCCTCGCTTACACTCTCACCAAGAAAAAAAATTGGAGAATTTAGGTTGTTCATTTTCTGCATATGTGAATATGGAATTGGTTGCATGAGAGCCTTGACTGGATTATTTTAGTTTAAAGGTCATCACAATGTCCTTGAAAAATCTTAAATAACAGAAAATTTTATTTTTTAATTTTCTTGTTGAGTTCCTACTTTTTTATAATAAATTTATTTCTTGTGTTATGTTTATAATTATGTGTTTGGAGTTTAGAGAAACTCCCATTATACTTTCTACTTGCAGATTCTGACCTTTTTTACTTTTTGTCTCTTATGTAGGATCACTATAAAATATTGGAGGTTGATTATGATGCTACAGATGAGACCATCCGATCCAACTATATCCGTCTTGCAATGGTAGGGTTCTCCTGTTTTTCTGGAATCCACATCACCTGCTTTGTCTCTTCAACTTCCGAGCCCTTCATTGTATTTGTTCACATGTTTCGAACTTTTGATGTAGCTGCATTTTTGCCTCTTTCTCTGTGTGCGTGCGTGTGCGTATGAAAACAAGTATATCTAGGCTCTTGTTTCTTTAATTCAGCATTATTGTGTTTTGTCATAGTAAGACAAATTCACAGACTTTTGCATTTCATCCATAAAAAAATCATTAAAAATTATATAAACTTGCTTTTTTTTTCTGTCAAGATCATAAGGCTTTTTTTGGTTTTCTACATTCTCATGTCAATTTTTTCTGAAGCTCTAGCTGGGTTAGGAATCAACAGACAAAACACTTGTTTTTTTTGGGGGGCATTCATTGGCAAAACTTGTAACTTATTATATGGATAATTTTTTGGAATATAGAGAGCCATTTTTATGGTTTTACCTATTTGATACAGAAATGGCACCCTGATAAGAGGAAAGATGAGGAAAGTGCAACTACAAGATTTCAGGAGATCAATGAGGCTTACCAAGGTAAGTTTTGAACAAAGACCTTTTAGCATTTGATAGATTTGTTGCACTTGCCGCACATTCATAGAGCACATGCTTGTTCTGATGGTATACTTTGATGAGGATTTTCTGTCTCCATCCACTTTATAAAACCTTATTACCAGGTACATTTTTTGCTGTTAATGTTGGATTACAATTCTATGAACTGCATTCTCAATTAATTTTGTTAATTGTCTTAAAAGAAGATTAAATTGGTGCACTTCATGTAGGCTTGCTACTCTATGAATTGTTCCTTGAAACCAAAATGTCAATGATGTGCTATTTTAGAAGAAGATAGAAAAGGAGCAAAAACTTTAAAGAAAGGGACTTTGGATTCTGTTCTTTAGGTATTTATGTTGAGCTCTTGGCCTGAGCCGTATGGTGTTTTACTTGGACAAATAGGGTTTGAGCCTGACAACTTGAAGGATGACTCTTATTAGGATGGGTAGACTTTTGATTCTGAGGCAACGAGGTGCAAAAAGGGCCTATCCTTCTAGCCTAGCTCTATTTTCTTCAGTTAAAATCAATGATTATTGTGAATTGCTTGGTCAACAGGTTGTGTTTATTGAGCTGCAGCTTGTAGGCACTCCCGCCCAGGTGGTGCTTAAGAATGTTTCTGTTTCCTGGCAGGAAGGAAACTTCTCCCTTTTTTTAAGAATAGAACAAGGAATATCATTAAAAGAAAAATAGAGCAAAGAACAACCAAACAATTTGGTATCCTAGAACTATACTGATGTAACAGCAAAAGGCAAAGGAAGAACATGAAAAATAAGACTGCAAAGGGCTACAACATTGAACCTAAATACAGAAAGGACCTATCAGTTCCCCGTTTGGCCAAAGAGTTTGCCATTGGATTAGCTTCTTTGAAAGTGTGACTAAACTATACCTTAATATAAGCCACTAGGACTTTAGTTTCATTCAAGATAAAGTGAGATTTTACAAGTGTGTTGGACTGCTCGCTATCCATGATAAGCATGCTGAAGAAAGACGCCTTGAACACCCCCTAAGAGCTTCCCTTATGGCACAATTCCCTAGTGGTTGTCTAGTATCTTTAAAAAGGATGCCTCTGTTTTGAAAGGGGATTGTACCTCTTATTTGAGCGCTATCTAAGAAAGGATTTTTTCCCCTTCTTATTTGTGTGTTCAAAATGTTGAGGAAAAAGAACTGTTGTTTGGGGGCCTAAACTGGGCAAAAATATGCTGCAACAGGTTTTGTTCTGGCGAGGACTGAAACAGGACAAAATTTCTGGATGGAATCTTTAGGGAGGGTGTTTGGTGCTGTTATGTACTCCAGAATGGAACATTTTGAATATTCTCACTAGAACAAAACATTTTATTTTATGACGAGGAACCCGTTGACCCCCCTTACGGTTGATCATTGGTAAAACCCCGGATACACAACACCACCCACTAGCACTGTGTATTGAGCAAGGCCCAGACGTTTCTAAGCCAGGAACTCCAGCTCATTATTGGATTTCTAACCACTCAAACGATTTTATAGTGGGTAAATAAAATTGACGACTATGAACTTACTACATTCAAGTTGACTATTATTCGGCAACCCCATTCAACCCCCTGCTGAGTCCTATGGAAAAGGGTAAATTTTTTAATTTTTTCCAATATAATATTGAAAGATGTGGCAGGTTTTAAAGCCCTTTTGCACTGATTATGGAAGATGAAAATCACATTATGTAGAAGATTTTAGCATTGTAAAGATCAGAGGTACTGTTTGTTCGACTTAGAAAAAAAAATACAGCCACCTACTCTACTAAAGCTCATTCTTAATAGTTAAAACATGTGTCTCAAAATCTTAGATTCATAAGATCTCATTTTATATTTTTAAATATATATATATATATTTAATATTATTGCAAGAATTTCAAGGTTTTGGAGCTCAAGTGCGACTCGGTCTAACTATGGGGATGAAGGATATAAGGTAGAGATATGGATGGGACACTGATTTTCCTAGGATTTGAATTACTAGGGTGATTGCTGGGTATTCATTTACTATCCCCCCTTGATTCATTTTCCATTAAAGGGGAGACTATTTGGTTATAATTTTTGGATATTCACTTTTGTTTCTTCAATTTTAACCACTTTTAGAAATACAAGACTAGAAATTACTAGGAGTTCAAACGTGAAACAAATGGGCCCTTAAGGGACTTCTCAGCAGTTGTTCATATGCAACAAGTGGCTGAAGCTGAAAACTTGGCAAAGAAACAAAATTGCTTCTATGTTTCAGTATTCAGTTGTCTTTTACAGGTTTAAAGGAAAAAAAAGAGAAGAAAATGCTTGATTCACATGTGCCAGACACATTTTGATTTCATGTCACTTTTTTCTTCTTCTTTTGAATGGTATTTTCATTTCATGTTGCTTGCTTTCTTTTTCTTTTGATGGTTGAGCTTCCAATATGAACAAGTGGTTTATAAACAGCTCTCAGGATGGGACCGTTTTTGAAATAGGCACAACTTCCAATTTATAAAATATATCATCATCATCAATGTGACACTGAGCACCTTCAAACTTTGCTACAGGCTCTTGTTGGTTGTAAAAGCTAGCAGCATTATTGGTGTAACTGATCTGAAACTGACCTCCATGTTTTCCTTTTCTGCAGTTCTAAGTGATCCCGTCAAAAGGGAAGAATATGACAGAAATGGGATTCCAAAATCCCAAGATTACTATATGATGGTGAGAAAATTCTCAATTCCATGTTAACAATTTTTTTTTTTTTTCTCTATTCCATGTATTTTAGTTTGAACCGTTCTATTTGTGCTCTCCTGAAGATTCTTTCTACCCTTTTCCAGGAATACCTTCATCGTTTCGAGGGCCTGATATTGACTTGCAATGGCCTTGGGATCAGACATTCAATATGGTAAAATTGCTAGCTTGTAGAAATTTCTGCACCCCATGACAGGGATTAGCAGGGTCAAGAGTGATGAAACCTTATATGAGGAGGGTTTCATGCTCTGACAGGATGAGCAAGCCAGAGCTATCTTGCGGGACCATAGCAGCTTGGATGTATTGTTGGATATATTGATAGGACTCTTGACGTCTTTTGCATGTATAGATCACATAGGGTTATTTAAATCAATATCAATTAGCTTCGTGTACTTGCGCTGATCTCTTTGTGATGACATTGTGCCGTGGCATCTGCATGGAGCTCCTTCAGACCATTTTTGTATATTAAAAGTATTGAAGCAATAACCTGTTTGCTTAAATACTTGCTGGCACGGCTGACTTCTACAGGGTTGGGCCGTGCTTGATTGAACCTTGGGTGGTTGTGGGGTGGGGGGTTCAAAAGCTATCCTTGCTGTGCTCAATTTTGTTTGGTCTATTCTTATTCGAACCTCACACCATCCAAAATTTTTGTGCTCTGCAGTTATCACTAGTGGATGATATATCCCATTGGATTGATCAATGTGAAGAATAATTTTGAGGGGATCAAGGTGTAATGGTATCATTTTATATTGTAATCTCACATCATGATCGTCATCCTCGTCGAAGCCCTTTTTTGGTCTACTTGGGTCTTGTCCTCTTGGGGTCAGCAATATATGACAAGCTGGGACCTATGATAGAAGAGCTGGGCCAGCACAACTCAACGATGATACGATATTTATAGTGGACATGTGAAATGTCGATGCGCGAATGACCACAGATTAGGCATCTAAAAGACATTTATTATTATTGTTATCCATCCAATGGAACGAGATGGAATGGATGCATTAAATAAAGGGATATTGCACAGATAAGTGTCTTTAAACCTGACATTAGCTCCATAATTGGTGAGATTTGAAAATTCCCCGTAAAATTGCTCATGCAATAATGGGACGATATTGCACAGTCCTACTATATCGTATAGAGCGATATGTGTGTCCTACCATATCGTATAGAGCGATATGTGTGATATCGCACAGTTTGATGCATGGGATATCACATGAATAGTTCTATGAAAAATACTTAAACTTCAAGTGTTCATGAGCAAATGTCAAGTTTAAAAACCACTATACGGACTATCTCTAAAATAAATGCTTGTTGAACTGCCTTCTTTAGAAAGAAGAATAAAAGGGGGAGAGAACTCACTAACATGCCCAGGCATACTACATAGCGACGCCTAGATAGCATGGATATATTAGGGACATAGATTTTACACATAAAAAGTGAAATATCAGATACAATACGTCACGATATATTACTGATTGTTTTTTTTTTAATGCCTAATCCACAGCTCTAAACTCGTCCCATCTATTTGGGGTAAGTTTTACTCAGGGCCACAACGGAGAGCTAATTCTCGAGAATAGTAAATCTCCTGTGAGTCTGTTTTTTCACCTCTGTAATTACAATCACACACCCCTACATAAGAGGTTGAAAATATATGGTTTCCTAACATCCCAAACGGTCAGCGACAGGGCCTCTCCTCAAATGCCCTTGCATAAGGAACGACTTAGTTACTTCTGTTGATTCAGTCAAAACAGAACCGCTGAGGCTCTTCCGTACGCCCACATGCCCAAGAAATTTTGTTTAGTCTTCAGAAGACCCAATATTTGTAACTTCATAATTGTTCATTATACTTTTTGGAGAAATCAGATTGACATTGATCAATGAAATGCATGGACCATTACACTCTTGCATCACCAGTTACTACTGCACAGCATGCCGTGAATACTGTGAAGTTGCCATATCCATGGAAAATTGTTGTTTAAGGGCTCTGCTCATGTTTTCTAGGATAGCAAAACCCTTTTTTTTTTTCCAGAGACTTAACATATTTCTTACACTTGATCATGGATGGCTTAATTGATGCATATATTCAAGAGTTACCTTGATATATGTTATTTGAAAACGATATATGGTGTTGGTCAATAAATGGGTAGATGATATGAATGTGACACTTGAGAGATGACAAAAAGCTTTAAAATCAAAGGCTTTAAGATAAGCCGTACAGAAATATAATATACTTCAGTGAGGATATACAAAGAGCTGAAATTATTATAAGACATCAAGCTCAAAAGTACCACAAAAAGATTCATTTTGATACCTTGGCTCAATAATTAAGAAGGATGAAAATATTGAAGATGTCGAACATAGGATAAAGAGCGAGATGATTGTGAAGTCGAGACTTGCATCTAAAATGCTTTGTGATCGGCACATACCAACAAGATTGGCAGGAGAATTTTATAGGACAATGATTAGACCAATTATGACTTATGGTGCAGAATATTGGCCAATCAAGAAGCAACACATGCACAAAATGAGTGTAGAAGGGATGAGAATATTGCAGTAGATGTGTGGTAAATTAGGAAAGATAGAATTAGAATTGAGCACTTTCAAGAGCATTTGGGGGTAACATTAATGCGATAAAATAACATAAACTCAATTGAGACGGTTTGGACATATCCACTGTAGTCCAACAACTAAAAAGTCTTTTTTTGCAAATTGATGGCCCACAAAGGGAAAAAGATATGCTGAAGAAGATGTGGATGAAAGTAGCAATAGATCTGAAGTACAACATATTTGAAGCTTTGGCAAATCATGGATCCAAATGAAAAAACAAAATTTATATAGCTGAACCTAGCATAGTTGGGACAACGCTTTGGTAATGATGACAAACTAAACATCTCTTTTGGTATTCTTTGGACGCTAGTTTAGCTACCATGGAATTCAAAACTGCAATTTAAGATACATGTAAAAGTACACAAAATAAATTCTCTACATTTCTTATCATTCACAGGAATGCTTCACCAATGACGAGCTAGCTGTCATTTACCAAAATAATGAAAAGGAGAATTCTTCTTTGAGGCCTCTTTGTTGGGTTGGAATTCATGGTAAATTAGGCATAGACGCATAGTGAAGGAGTGATAAAGAGCTGAGCAAAGAATGATGGCTGGGTAATCATTACATAGCATGAGGAAGACTATTCTATGGTGAGTTGTAGATCTTCACCTCTACTTCAACTTTAGCCCTTCAGATAGGAAGGCATTGCTGGGAATTCTTATGAATTCAATACCCGATCAAATAAACAGACCCTAATGGTCCCCCTTTCACAACCGATGGTAAATGAAAAGCTCTGTCCTAATTATGTGTCACAGTGCAAAGTTTGAGCTGAGTATGGCATGCATGATACTAGAGGACCTAGATTAGCCATGATAACACTACTCATATATGGTAAAATGCAGCGTCAAAAGAATTTTAATGTTTGTTGTGACAAGCCCGTCGTTTTACCAATGACAAGAGCTTTACCATTAAAATCTGTGACTTCCCAATTGGCATAACCTACCATGGACGGTCCACTTACAAAAAAACCTCTAACCAATGTGGCAATACTCACCATCCTATTAACAGACGATCCTATTAGGGGACATCGTTTGTTAAATTTAAAACTTGAAATTTCCAGCAACAAGCAAGCAGGCTGACATATCTATTAAGAGCATTTGCCCTCCTATCAGAGGCTATTTTGGCTGACGTATGTCTCGAAAAATGGGAGGTTACAACCTAGATGGTATTACTGAAACATTCTTGAGAGTTTGAACAGCACAATCCACTCTAAGATAATTATCTATTATCACAACTTGGGGAAGTTTAATCTCACAGCCGGCTGCATGATAAACTCCGCACAGTCAACATATAGATGAAGCAAGAATGACCACGGAAAATATCATAGATACCTCAACATTATCAGTCCTCATTTGACCCAATGATCTCCTGCTTGATTTTTTCAAATTTTTCTGACAATTCTTTCCTGTCTTTCTGCAAAATACAAGTAGTCCAACTTATAAGTGTGCACATTATTAAGTATAGCACTAAAAACTAACAGAAACATGTACTACCTTAAAGATTACATAGCGATAGCTGAACCAGACCGTGAAGCCAAGACCAACAGCTTCCAGCACCTTAGGCAACTGTTTTACAAATTAAAGAACGGCAGCAAATAAAAAGCTAAAGGGAAATACATCTTGAAATTTCAAACATGTTTGTTCTCACTTAAAAATATGGAAAAATTACCAAAGGAATGGAATCTAGTGCTCCAACAATCACTGCTGATATCCACAGAGCTGCCAAAGCACCACTTCCATATACAAGAACAGGATATGGATCAACCGAGTCCAACTGCAGATAGGAAGTTGTAAGATCTTAGTAAGGCAAGCAGAAACAAACAACTTGGGTTATAAACAATTGCTCTCTCTCTCTCTCTCATGTTTGTTAGAACTTTTTCATTGGGTGGTTTGAGTTAGATTAGGAGTTGCTATTTCAATTTATTGGTTAAATGGAATACAAGCTTCATAAAAGGATATGCAATTAAAGTTAAATAATCAAAGAACATGGGAGACTCTAATTATTGTTCGGATCATCATTGACTAAAAAACCTGAAACAGATGTGAGCATTCTTCTTCTTTGGATGTGTAGTCCCAGTTTTGGCCTTGGAAGATACATCTTGTGTTCAAGTGATCCAACCCTGAAAGGCCTGGTTCATACACTGTTTTGTCTGATTTGTCTGCTATTAATTGCATGACCATCCATGTCACAAGGTGCACATAAGCTATTTCTTTGCACTTTAATTTGTTCATTCAAGTCTGGTATAGGATGAGATCTTAATGATTTGAAACCATCATCTGCCTATTCTTCATGTCCAACTGTCTTCTCGTTTCAAATATAGTTTAGCCAAACACAAACAACCAAACAATAACGTGCTTCCCCTTTTACATGAGAATAGCAGCCTTGCTACAAACTTCAGATCACATGAGAAGCCAACCTGAATGGTTGTTACTGTCGCTCACTGCAACAATAGCAGCAAACCATAAACCAAGACCACTTTCAGGCCTCAAATGAGCAGCACAGGGGTTTATAATGTTGGGAATTTGCAGCATCAAATATACGAAAAGCAGTCACAATATGTGAACTGGTTCATGCCTAGATCTAGTGGCTATATCAGCATCTTAGGCTATTTCCAACCTCTGCAGGGAACCTCACACTCACTGAAATTTAGACGACAAACTTCACAAATTCCTGGTGCAAATTAAAAAGCAGCGCTCGATCCATTTCAATAAAGTTTTTAAATATATTGTCTAACTTAAAGAAGCCCTAATGAAATTCTCATCTCAACCCTTCATCTTACCAATTAAGGGGGGAAAAGGCTTAATCCAAATGATACTTGCATTAAAATCTCAAAGCAAGTAAAAATTATATCTTCTAAGAAAAAGGGTCACCTGTCTTCAAGTTGGTCCATATGATGCAGGCAACTTAGGCCCCGAAACCAAAGATGGATGGGCTGGATTTAGACTGGCCTTTGGGCCTACTGGTCATGGGTTGACAGTTGTATCAATTTGATCATATTTGGCATTGACATAAGCCATATAGAATCAGATTGCAATGGTTCTAGCTGTTAAATCTTTATTATATACATGCATATATATATTATGACATTGGTGGGATCAGTTATTGTCTCAGTATCAAATATGTGCATGTGGTTTGACATATTCTCGAGTCTTGATAAAGTGGTTGGGTTCTATAAGTTGCTGGAATTTAGTTTAAACTTTCTCAATTTTCATTGGATTGTGCCCAATTTCGTGTTCGAAAATTTATTGGCCTAGGTCAGGCTTGGGCCAGAGTGGTCCGCACTGTTATCGGAGGGGTCATGATCTTTCTGAATCCTGATTCACATCATAAAGTAAAGTTAAATAATAGCATTAAGTTCTCGTTATACTAAAAGCATACCTCCAGATATGACTAAAGCATGTTTTAAAAGAAAATGAAAGCCAAGAGACATTTCTGCCATTTTAAGAGTAACATTGAAACTATGCAAGGGTAACATTGAAACTATAATGCTATGTCACAAACAACATTTGTAATTTAGTCCAAACAAAAAAGAAAAAAAATGTGCAGTTTATAACAAGGGCGACAATGACAATAACAATGATAGAAGCAGCAACAACGATGGTAACAACTTATTATAAAATTTGCTCATTTAATAGGCATTTTTTTAAAGTAGTGCAGTGATATCCTTATAGTTGTTCTCCACGATAATAATGGAATGGGGAATTCAAATTTATCTCAAAGCTACCTTCATCTTGAGTTTATCTAAAATTTCAATGGCTTCTGCACGTGCATCAAAGGAAGCTTCTTTATCATTTCTCTCTTCATCATATACATTATCGAACTTCTCTAATATCGTAGTAGAAGTTTCTTCAGATGTAGCTTTAGGCAAGTGCCCAGCAAAACATATCAAACCTGAAAGGAACAACAATATTTCCATGAATAAAGGAAAACACCAGATCATCAAATCACTCACCTAATAGTAATTTATGAATCCTTGAAGTGGCACTCATAGAGCACTATATCATGGTGAAAGCTTGCCACGAGGCAAGACTTGAAGATATTTTCTTACCTATGAAAACATCTATAAAAGATAAATCATAAATCATAGAATATAGGAAATATTGTGTTCGAATGTTCACAATTAATTTAAATATTTTGGCTGAATGGATGTTTATCTCTTGCAGTATGTCTAATGCAATTAGCATGGGAATGCAATTAGCATGGGAACAAAAGAAAAAATGTAAATCATGTTAAATGGTAAAAATACTATTTTTCAGTTCCAAATCAACACTGGTTGTTGGTGCTAATAATAATTGAAGGGGAATGGGCAGTAGACGCAAATACCACTGCAAAACAAGCAATACAGCAGACCAATATGATGTTTAGTGATGTAGCCTTTTTTTATTTTGAACTCTTTGCGTAGGGAAATAGAGCTGTACATTTTGCTTCTGGGTGTTTAGAGTGCTGCCTGGTTTAGGTTTGTCTGGCCAGCCCTGCCTGTAAGCTCTTGTATATTGTAAAATTTTTATTTTATTGAACACAATACAACTTTGACCATTAAAAAAAAAGGACAGGGAATAGGCAGCAGAAAGTGGCAAAACTGATAGTGATTTGTAATTTCCAGTCACAATTATAAACATTTGCTGTTAAAAATTATTCTAATTCCTAACTTCTTTTGACTTGGGAACATCTAACCCAATGTTTACAATTATAAACATTTGTAATCTCGAACGACTGAACAGAAAGAATCCAAGATGAAGTTCATTGGCATCAGTTATTTATAGATGGCATGGTACTAACTGGTTCTCAAGTTGTAAACCAATATACCCAAAATGCCCATGCGTTAAAGGCGCAGCAAACTAACTACTTGACACTACTTACACAAGAAATCAAGTGAATGATAAGCTAGAAACTTATAAGAATAACTATCCTTCTTGTTTTCAGAACATTACCACATTATCATCATCCCCAGAGGAAAAATCTCAGAGGGGTTAAAAAATAAAATCATCCAATCCTTGCAATTTCTAACGCCAGCACTCCAAGAGACGGCACGATTGATAGAAAACCAAAGCTTTATTTGACGCATTAAACCAGATTGTGATTTGGGGTGCATCCAAATGGAGCTATATGATGAGATTTCAGCATCAAAGCTATTGGGGTTTTGGATTCTCACCACAGAAACGTTACTGGGTAAAAAAAAAAAAAAACATGATTCAAGGAGGGAACAATAAGCGCAGACATTGAAGTAAAGGGTGCATGAGAAGTACATTCTACATAAAATATTCAAATGAAATATGTAGGATTTTGTGTATTCTGTAACAGAGAGAGAGAGAGAGAGAGAGAGAGAGAGAGAGAGAGAGAGAGAGAGAGAGAGAGAGAGAGAGAGAGAGAGAGAGAAAAGGGGGAGTTAGTAAAGGTGAAAAGGAAAAAGAGAATGAAATACCTGGTTTTATGAGTGAGATTTGGGTTGTGTTGGGTGTTGGTGTTGAGGGAGGAGGAAGAAAAAAAGGGTGGTTGGAATTGAAGGATCTGCTATTGGGGATGATGGAAAGGAAGCGTGGGGCGTTCATTAGCGCCATTTTCAAGCTACTGCTATTTGCTGCTGCTGCTGCTGCAAGACCGCGGAGGTGCATGCTTTGCTTTTATACATAAAGTGCACTGTAGGAGGTATGGCCACTGAGAATGAGACGGGTCTTATTGTATAAAGCAAAGTGAAGTATAATTGGTTTTGAAGAAAGAATAAAATATAAATGGATTATTATAATTTTTATTTTTAGTTATTTGTTTGAGAATATTTTTTATTTTTTCTATGAAAAAGTGGAATGTTTTTGTATTTTAGTAGATAAATATAGTTGTTTTTTGACTTTTTTTTTTGAAAAAGAAAGAAAATTTTGAATTAAAGTGTTTTTGATGTGACATCTTATTTGAGAAATGAAAGCTTTACTTGACTTTTACTATGCTAGTAAAGTGTCAAACTTGCTCCGGAAAAGTGAAACTCATAGTGCATAGTGGAGGATATCTATTGAAAATTTACACAGCTCAACTTTTATTAGAGTATATATATTTTTTTTAAATTCTGTATTCATGTGTTTTAACCTACACTGGTTGTGGGGCTAACTTAAAAGTTTGAGTAAATATTGGCAACACCAAGTATCTAAAGAAGATTTGTTTTGAGTGATTACATTTTTAATAGATGAGTCCCAAGGGAGTCTCACACTTTCACTTCTCCAAGAGTGATAGAACACCCAGGCTCGCTTTGGAGGAAAAAAATGATAGATTGAAGTAGATATTTAGCAGTGGCAATCCAATTAGTGACTCAAACTCACCCACAACCGAACATTTACCCACCATCAAATTGAATCTAAAAAAAATAAACAACTAAAAGGAAAAAAAAAACTATGGTTAATAGGGCATTAAACTTTAGAAGTGTGAAATCTAAGGGTTGGGATAATCTAATGGAGTTTTTTTTTTTTGGGTGTGATTCTCATCTCCACAATGATAGAAATGCATCCAAATGTGCCCCACAATATGGGCCGCATATGACAGAGTGTGATAAGCTTGCAGGAGCATATTTGCCTTATTTGACAAATAAGCCAGAGTTGGTAATAATAATAAAAAGATGTGGTTGGTTGCAAATGTGCCTTTTTTTATTACTACCTGAAAAAATTAAGGTGCATTTTCAACAAAAAAATAATAATAAAAAGTTATTTCCTTTCACAAATTATGAAAAAAAGGACCAAATAGAGATTACTTATGTATAAAAATAAAGTACATTTCCATGAAACATAAATAGCCAAACACAGCCTAAAACCTTCTTCTTTTTTCCACACCATCGAAGCAAAATACACTTCACTTTCACAGTACAAGCACCTCGTTAACATCTTCTTGGTTTCTTAGCCATATCTCAATTTTCCATTAATATACAATTTATGAGTCTCTAGAAAAAAAAAATTTCACCCATTCCTTTTCAGATTTCTCCTACTTTACACATCTTTTGCATCATTAGCTACAAATCAATTCCCTGAATAAATAATCATTTGTTTTGAGTCGAAACAACAAAGGAGAAAGTCACCACAACCATTTCAGATTAACATCTTGCTCCATCCAACAGACAGAGAAGAAAGGATTACAGAGTCCCAGCATACATGAATCTCCTTGTAATGGTTGGCCATGTTGTGCAGGTGCTTCTACATGAACAGAGAGTAAGGGGGGATCAATGTTCCTGTTCATTTTTGGATCCATGGAAAAGAATCACTACTACACACACTGCATTCTTATTAAGGCACAGTTCGGTGTCTTTTTCAAGGAAAAAAGTTTATTGTACTTAAAAGAGAGTTCGCTGTTATCGGTCTATAATCTTCAGTAGTATTGTTCCAATTTTATTGGATGTCTCCAAAGAGACTATTATAATCTTCAGGAGTATGACAAGCTAGTATTATTTACAAAAAAGATAAAATACTACTCTATTATTCAAACTGATAGTGGATGGGATCATTATTTGAAGGGAACAATTGGCTCTTGTAGTTCAGTCCCTTGTGCTGTTTTTGATCCATTCCAGATACTTGAGGTTACCACCAGTGATGGGCATAGAAATGACTTCTGGAACCCTGCAAGGCATTAGAAAAATCTCCATTTCAGAAAATTTAGATGCACATCTCCTAGGGAAAGGCTATTGTGCCAAACACAGATATCTGAAGTAATTTAAACAGATCACATGCAGTTGTTGCCTATATCAGATGACCCTGAGCCCAAAAGTCACAGCAATTGGATGACTCCCATCAATTTGTTTAAAGGTTTCCTATTTTTCAAATAAGAAAACGGGAATTAAGAAAATAGCCAACTGAAAATTTCCCAGAATGGTACGGCAGTCCGAGCTAAAAAGCGTTATGGGAGCTGTTGCAAGGATGATCATCACAGTCTAGTACACGTGCGTTCTATACTAGGATAGAATCGCTAGTAGGTCATGCTAAAATAAGTGTTCAAAGTTCAAACACTGGGCTCCTTTTTCTCTTTTTTTTTTTTTGAGCAATCAATCGTCTGGGCCTAAGAAAACACATGTTAACTCTTATCCCTATGCACTGTCTCACATGTATAAAGCATTACCGTTTTCCCACTGCGCCTATTGTTCCAAAAACTACAATTATCCTATGATCCTAGCCAACTATGCACCCCTGACATAAAAAATTCATTGAACTTTTCTATAATTGCCCATTTGTAATACTTCAATTTACTCCAACAGGTAGAGGCCAGTATCATCATCCTGGTGCCATTCTTGTGGCAGCACCATCAGTTCTAGGGCACATACATGGAACATGGATGGAGTATATTACTCAGATAATCAATGTAAAATTTAGGTAAAATCATACGGCATTAGCCAATTAAGAAACCAACATATCAAATGTATAATCCTCCCTAAAATACTAACTAAAGATTATCTTAACCTTGTTCTACAATGCATCAATCATGTCAACCACTAAAAGGAATAGAATGATACTTCAAAAATGTTGGGAAACTACACAGGGTGAAAGCTTACTCATATTCATGGTTGGACATAACATGCTCTGTCAAAGCCTTAAGGAGGGACTCCCTGGTCTTGATTATAAGTAGTTCCTCTGAATCTGTCTGAATCTGTAATTTGAGGGAAAACAATTTATAAATATTTGTTTCTAGATGCATGATCATAGTACAGGGTAACTATTTTATGCATGAGCACTTCTGTTCGCAAACGCCCCATGTGATCTACGAAGGCAAAGGACAGTAGTGCTAAATTGCTGTATATATTATCACATGGTGCCACAAATCATCCGCTTGATTGCCACACCAACAGCATTTTAAATCCAAACTTGGGGGCGACTCGGTCCCCCTCGAGTCGAGTCGAGTTGGCTGAGTCACCCCGAAAGAGTCTGCCCCTTTCCCCTCTCCTCCTCTCCCTTCCCCCACCACCATCTCCTCCACCCTCCACCCCCCAACCCATGAGTCGTGCCCCGTTTCTCCTCTCCTTCCCCTCTCTCCTCTATCTTCCTCCACCACCACCACCACCACCACCACCTCCTCCTCTCCCTACCACCACCACAACACCCTCCACCTCCTTCACGACCTCACCACATTCCCTCTACTCCATCACTGAAACTCAACATCATTCTGCCCCACCAAGCTCTACTTTAATTCTCCTCTTCTCCTCTCCCTCTCTTCCTCCATAGCAAAATGAAGTAGAGATTTGTGGTAAATTGGTGATGTGGGACTTTCCAACACTCCCCCTCACGTGTAAGCCAACAGATTTCATGGACAAGCCTGCCACGTGGGCTACACAAGAACGACAGAAACCATGTGGGCTATACAAGAATGATGGGATCAGAACCCACTTTGATACCATGTAAAGGTGAAGACAACAGAATGAACTAGAGATCTGTGGGAAATTGGTGATGTGGGCCTTCCCAACATCACCACCATCTCCCCCTTTCCCCACCACCATCTCCTCCTCTCCTTGTGACTACCACATCCAACTCCATGGCTCCACCTCCCTCACGGCCTCACCAATCACCCTTCCTCATGGCCTCACCACATCCCCTCTCCTCCATCACCCAAAAACCCAACTCCTGCCCTAAACCCAAACCCTTAAAAAGAGTGAAGAGGACATAACTTAATGATAAGTGCTTAATTGTTTACAATCTAAGCCCTAATATTTGATTGATCTTATGCTAGTTAGAGTTGTTTTATTTGATTTTACAGTCTTTGTTAAGTTTTTTATTCAAAGGTAAAAAGGAGCAAAAAGAGAAGAATTAAATCATTAATGAAGAAAAAGAAGACAACTCCAAAGTGTCACACGCCCAAGGGGTGTTTGCTAAAGGTAGAATTTCAGAATTCAGGAAGTCCTATTCAAGTTAAAAGAGGAGTTCAAGAATGGAGAAAAACAAGGAGAAAAAGAAGGAAAGTTAAAAAGGAAGATTTCAAGCCAAGATAGAAGTCCAATAAGAGGGGTCCCACACTCATGTTGCACGCAACAAATAGGGCCCACTTTTATGTCAAAAGTTCAGATTTAGTTCCTTGCAATTAAAATTCAGATTTGTGGGTCCATGTGAGGAATTGTCAAGAAGATACAAGTAAGATCAGAATTTGAAAGTGTTACTAATTAAGAAAACAAGACTCCTATTCTAATCTAATTAGGAAGCATACTTATAAAGAAAGATGAAGATCTAATCATACAAGGAGAGAAGCCTAACAAGGAGGAGATTTTTCACAAAAGGGGGCTGTTGCAAGACAGATACAACCTAGCCACGTCCAGCCATAATACCAGCCATAAAACATCACACAAACCATCCACAAATCAGCTACAATCATCCACAAACCCTAGCAGTCGTATAGCATTATTGGGAGCACCTTTGGAGCATCTTTTGGAGAGCTTTCGGAGCGAAGAAAAGGGGAAAAAGCTGCTAGCAGAATTCTTCTTCTTCTTCAATATTTAGAGTTCTTCTTATCGCTCTATTTTCTATTTTGTTTTCAATTCCAGACATGAGTAGCTAATTTTTTTAGGGCTAGGGTGTAGTTGAAACCATAGCCTAATCTATGCAGTCTCTTTTGTCATCTTTTAATTTAGATTTCAGTTTTATTAGATGAGATTCTAAACCATGATTTTAATTGATGAGCTGTGTATATGCCATACCAATCATGCTATGTTCAATTAATTTTAAGAGTAATTACCTTAAATTTGATTGATCTTGATGTTAAGCATCCAGGGTTTAGAACCATGAATAATCTAAGTATATGCCATGCTTAGACTCATGCATTTATCATTTCCATTGTTTTTATGCGTTATGTGTGTTTTGACTAGGACATATGCCATGCTTAGTTTTTGCATCATAATGAATAATTCATGTAGTATGCCACTCATGAATTGGGTTTAGGGGAATAGTAATTTTAGACGCATATGCCATGGTCTAAGTTGATAGATGTCACTAATAAAATCTGATTTTTGATTAAAAGATAATAAGGGACATGCAGAGGATTGGTTAGGGGAGTAGATGAAACTCTAGTTCATTCATTCTCATTGCTTTCAATTCTAATATTAGTTGTGTGTTTTAGATTAATTTCCATTTAGCTTTTGATAGTTTAATTTACTGTTTTTAGTAATTTAATTCAACATTTCATCATTCAATTGTTTCTTTTAATATTCTGATTTTTAGTTGCTTTTGACATTGTTTTATCACAAGTCTTTGTGGGATCGACCTCGTATTTATAATTCACTACACTACATAGTGATCTTGTGCACTTGCGAGTTTTAATTGTGTGCATACTAGTAACTTATTTCTAGGTTGCTTGGTGCATACCACTTAACACCTTCAAAATTCTGAAAAAGAAAAAAGTTGGGATTATACAGAAAAAGAAAGGGAGATCCTGTCCCGAGCACTTCCGTATTTATAACATATAGGCATGCAATCCTCACCTTACCCTCCCAGAAATACATAGACTCGATACCTGCAATCACAAAATGCAATATGTGCTCATCAAGACTAGGACAGTAAGATTGAAAAATAATATATTTGTACTTCCTCATAAGAAGAGGAAAAACATCCGACTCAAAGCAAGCAATGTACCAGATAACCCCAAAAGAATCCCTAACAAAAAAAAAAGTGCAGAGATGCTGAATAAAAAATGCTCAACAATGTTTTGCCCCAAAGCACCCAGTTTTGTGTGGTGTGGGTGTTAGTGAAGGTTAACACCCCAAAAGCTGATTCTTATGGAAATTGTAACTGGCTGGCAGATTTAGATATACACAACTATAGAAATAGGAGCTATCTCATTCGATACCAGTGAATAAATAAATAAACAAAAACCATTTCTCTCATTTGATATATGGATCTAACTGAATTTGAAATCTTTTTTCATATTCAAACTCTTGCAGTTTCCATGAGCAAAGATCACATCCTTGCAGTTTCCATGACAAGTGATCACTTCTTGAAAAGTGAAAACCAATGGATGTTCTTCAAAGTTGCATTTAAGTATCTCATCATTATATCCTCTCCCTCCCCTCCCTTCGTCCCTGAGAATATGTACTTGTACTAATAGATAGCATATTGCTGCTTTTTTTTTTGTGTGTGTGTGTGTGTGTCTATCATATCAATGCAAACCCAATTTTCAGTGATACAAAACTTTGGTAAAACTCTTAAGTAAGACAAGATTAATTAAGGAGAGAGAGATAGCTGATCAAAGAATGAAGCATTGGGCAAGAGTCAATTCTAAGTGTGGTCCTAACTAATATATGTCCATCTCCCATACTCAAAACTGCATGTCTCAGTCTCAACTAGTCCAACTTCGGCGAGTCTCATTTTTGTCAGTCATGTCACCTGTTGCACACCTCTTCATCGGAGCCTTATCCCATCAATTAGAGATTGGATTTTAAAAGTTCTTAGACTAAAACTCTAAAATAAGCTATGTCCAAAATCCTTATCAATGGAACCCACTTCCTTTATCAATGACTTGTCAAAGTTTTTTTTTTAGAGTTTTACTTCCTTTAATTTCTTTTAGCTATCTGAGAGTGATTAAGAGAGAAATTCAACATCTCAATAACTCCATTGTCAATTACCATGAGAATAACTACTATAAATGTTTAATTTGTTATTTATCTAATTCTTATATCTTGAAAATCAAATAAATAGTCTCATGTCAGTTCAGACTCACATTCACTTCCAAGTTCCAAGTACACAAACTTACAAACAAAGAGTAAATCATGATCTATCTTCAAAACTTTCTTTAATAAAATATCCCTTTGAGTCTTTTAAGTTCTTTCTTTAGACACGAATGACCCACCAGGTTAATGGCAACTCAGCTTACCACATCTACGTTTGGGGAAATTGTCTAGATTGATTTAAGGGCATCTCGCCCTTTTACATATCAAAATAAAAAGTGAAAATTGTAAATAAGCTTTATACCAATTGAATGGTAAAGTTAAATACTCTTAGTAACAAATGAAGATTAGAATCATGACTCATGAAATTTATGCAGATTTCTCAAGAAAATTTTATACCTTTTGATTTTTTTACAAGGATTATTATAAAAATATTTCAAAATTCATTTATTAATCTGCCTGGTCAACCCACCAGGATCCTCAGTTTTCTTGACCATTTAATGGGTGAGTCTGGCTGAATCACCAAGTTGAAAAACTATAATTCAACCTAATGTGTCATAAAAGAGAAACAAAGAAAGAGAGTAGGGCAAAGAATTGTGTCAAAACTAAAAGTTGGATACAAGGATTAATACATAGACTTATGGTGAATTAAAGCTTGAGGTACATGCCTGGTACTCGGTTAACACATGCTGCAAGCTTTTCTTTGAGGATGCTTTCAGCCAGCTTCTTGCCTGCATATGATATAATTTTGTTAAAAAAAGAAAAGAAAAGAAAATACAGCACTGGATGTTATGACATTCAACAACAATTTGATATAGTTCTTGTTAAAATAAAAGTTGCATTAATCTTATCAGATGTCCTAATAAAAGTGCAAGTTGTTGATTTCTATCCAGTCTAATCTTTGAACAAATATTATCATATATAGCAACATGCAGGAAAAAAGTGGCATGTTTTTTAATGCATGTGTCTGCATCAAAAATAGGAAGAAGCAAATCAAGGTTGAAAAAAATAATGAGTTTTCCAAGTTTTTATGATTAAACCACACGTCAGACCCCAATATGATTCACATGTTAAGATCTTCAACACATTTGCTATCCTCTCTCATACTGAGCTGAATCATTAACAAAGTTTAAATGTCTGGGATGATATGCATGAGAAGGAGTGGGTTATCAATTTGTTAAGGTTAAAAAAGAGTCTCGAGGTAAGTTAACCATTTAAGGGTGTGTTAGTTGAAAAATTAGATGTGATCTAGGATACCACTCACATAGGCTATTTTCTCCAGAGAAGAACTAGCCAATATCACTCACATAGGCTATTTTCTCCAGAGAAGAACTAGCCAACTACAGAATTTCTGATGGAATCTTGGGGTGGGGGGTGAAGCTTGTTTATATACGAGTATTTTTTTTTCCAAATCCAGTCAACAACCAATTCATTTTACCCTTTCATCTCAATTTTGAGAAGCAGATGATGGTATCAGTCCTGGAAGCAAGAAAAATAAGTATGAATTTTTGAACCGGCTGACACATGATCTGAATGAATACGTTATTCCTTAAAATGAGAACGGTAACTTGTAAACTAAAAATAAACTTAAAAATCTAAACATTAAAGTACAGTGACTGACCTGCTTCTTTGTTCGGCACAGTAACATATACAACAATACTTGGCACAGTGTTACTATTGCCTTCCATTCCCGTGGAGTGAACGCTCTTGGCAGGTGATTGGCTGGTAAACTTTGACCTGATAATTTACCAACAACAATAGAAAGAATGACTTACTCTAGTATAAAATCCATCAATCCTAATCACACTAAAACCAACAGTTAACTCAAAATTTTAATTTCCACTTCCATTAAGATATGTTATATACAAAAGAGAATCCAAGGCTCAAGGCTCTGAATTTGTCAATATATCCTAGAGAAGGATTAATTAGGGACAGAGACATGGGGTTTAAGTTTGTCATGATCATCATCACCAAAGCCTTATTCCATATATCTCCTGACAGCCTTTTGAGTTTTACTTAACCATTCAGCCCTATTTGAAGCCAATCATCTCAAGTGACATTCCCTTGTCCTTTTTTTGTTGTTATTTTACTTGGTAAAAAAAAAAACCTATGCTTGCTAGGAGTTTAACTGGTTTTGCTTCACTTCATGCTTATGAAGGGAAGGATTTTTTTTTCTTGTCCTACCTGCAAATTGGAGATAAGGTATCTCTCCATGCTCAGGCAGTTTGGCTCTAAGGAGGGAGTTATGGTGGTGAGTGGTGACCTCAAATGTGGGAAGCGGCCCCTCACACATGTGCCCCCTCCCTCACACATGTAACTATCTCTGGAACTAGGACTCATCTTCCTTCTTCCAGCTTTGATTTCATTTGATTAATTTTATCTCCTGTATTATTTTCCAGTTATGCAGACACCACCTTTTTCTTCTATCAGGGCAACTCATATGTTTCCTTTCCCTCAATCATTCCAAATTCTATCCTTTCCATCCATGTCTTTTGCTTCTTGTATCTTCCCACCCCAATATTCAACCCCATGCTTTTGATCCTAATTATTTCCCTCCTGTTCACATCGTGTAACCCAAATCCAACCAATTTTACATCTTGGCACTTGGCAGACTGGGAAGTCATCTATCCTGCCACAGGCACCATAATACATAGCAGCCCCAAACTCAATATTGCCAATTGGTACTGTCACTGACATGGGGGCAACAAATAACAAGAAACTAACACTACCCCAGATCGTGCAGCTGTCCCCAAAAGCATCAAAAGAACGTTTGCAATCATGGGTCATATCCAAACGCACAAAATCTCAATTTTACAATCCACTATCCATTTTTTTTATCCCCACAAGATATATATATATATATATATATATATATATATATATAGAGAGAGAGAGAGAGAGAGAGAGAGAGAGAGAGAGAGAGAGAGAGAGAGAGAGAGAGAGAGAGTAATACCTTAAGAGAGGAAGGAGAGGGTGAGAACGAGCAAAGGGCTCCTTGAAGGCAAGACCCAAGCTTCCGATGCAAAAAGCTCCAACCAGAGAAATACGAATTGCCAGAGCAGACGCTGAGGAGAGAGAGCTCCTTCTGCTCAACAAGGCCCTGCTGGTTCTGCTGATGCTGCTTCGGCACGTGGGAAATGTTGCCATGTTGTGCCTCTCACATTTGCAGTGTTCACACATGGGAAGGAGAAAGGATTGCTCGCAATATTCTCATTTGCATAGGTACCAAGTGCCTTCTGCACGTGCTGCTGGACAACTTTTTTTTTTTTTTTTTTTTATTGCTCTTTGAGGGGTAAAAGGAGGTAATTACGAGAAAATAATCTTAGATGTCCGGCGCACCAAAACATTAAAAGCCCTGTGCCAATTTTCTCTTTTGTTTGAGCCTCACTTCATTTAAGATTGCCCTTCATCTTTTCTTCTTTCCTTCTTTGCGGTGCGGTTGAGAGTGTTACTAGAGGATTAGTGATAAGAGATGTTGTTAAATGGAAAAGAAGATGACGAAGAGATATGGGTTTGGATCCTTTCTACTTTTGAAGAATTTGGCTGTAAGGAAAATATGAGATGTAAAGTAATTTTTTATTTTGTTGTGAATCGTGGCATACTTGCCTTGGAGGCGAATAGGAAGATATGAGAGGAAATATCATCGCTCATGTTATACACAAGAGACAATATTGCTGCTAAGCAAAACGACAAAAAGAAAAAAAAACAAATGGCGGTAGGGCCTTATGGTCTATAAAAGAAATTTGAGGGCTTCACCCTCTTTAAGAGGGATTTTCTAGTAAAATCTCCAAACAAAAATCTTCTTTTAGGGACAGGAAACCTAACACCTGATTCCTCTATAGGTTAATTAAATGTATTTTTTTTTTCTTTTCATTGAATGACCAATACTCTATTCTTCTACTCATAACATTATTTGCATTATTAGTGATATATTTAGTAACTCATTCTTATTCTTGATAAAACCTAAAATTTGAAAATATAAATGATGATTGGAAGTTGAGTGATTTAGTCACCATAATAGAAATAGGAAAACATACATATCTAATAGATTTTCTTATTTTTAATTTGGTAGTTGGGGAAAGACAACGTGCCAAACCTCAAATTTCTAGTTCCAACCAAATCCAAATCCAAAAAAAAAAAAAAAAAAAAAGAGCAAAATCTAAAAGTGGTGTTTAGCAATATATATCTTCACAAAGTGCTTCACTCTCCCATATATTAAGAGTGAAATTTTACATACAAAAGTTTTTGTATTGATGAATTCTGAGTACAATCATAGTACTTGGCTTTTGCAATGCCAATAGACTCGCAACGGTCGTTGGATTAGAATCTTGATATCAAACAAGGCAAATGCTAAAGGAATTAGTTGTGTGATTGATTTTTATTGATCAGGGACTATAGAATCCACAAATCTTTCTCTAGCCACTTGCCCTTGATCTAGACTTCAGTTCTTTTCCTTTCTTCCTTCACTTTATTTTGAGTTCCTGATTTGGGACCTGCTCTTGATCAGTGTTTGTGCATTTATTTTAGTAGTCTCAACTTTATTTCAAGTTAAGAAACCCTAAAAGTATATGAAGTTTCTTTCAATTTACATAAAAAATTATTATTTTTTAAAAGAAATAGAAGAGGCATGTAAGCTGGCACATGGGTGGCACGGCCAGCACGGCACGGATAAATCCGCGCCTTGGCCCATGCTGGGCTGAGCCCTTCGTGGGAACGGCACAGCCACAGTGACGGTTTGGCCCGCCCTTAGTGCCGGCACGGCCCAGTTTTCATGCCTACACACATACTTAATTTAGTTATTACTTCATCTGAACTTTAGATGTACTATTATTAGGGAGGTTGCTAATTTAGAAATCCTGACTCAAAGTTAAATGAGTTGGATAGGGATTGACCCCCAACCCCCATGGTAATATCTAGACGCACTTAAATGAATTGGACACGGGTTGAGACTCTAACCACCCACCAAGTTAATATCATTATAATGAACAAGCTTTTGTACTCTTGATACTTTTCAGGGTAGGTAATATGCATGTAC
The DNA here is from genome assembly GCA_038049695.1 of Cinnamomum chago. NCBI lineage: Eukaryota > Viridiplantae > Streptophyta > Magnoliopsida > Laurales > Lauraceae > Cinnamomum > Cinnamomum chago. The sequence goes on along the minus strand of CP142459.1, from coordinate 60,937,134 downwards.
AATTATCATTTTTACATGGGCCTACAGAGCGGCAAAATTGAATAACACTTTAGAAAGAAACAAATGAAAAGAAAAAAAAAATAATGATATAAATAAAAAAAAAAGTTGGATTTGACCCATTAAAATTTAAAATTCAAAACATGGGTGCATAAATTAATTTGATAAATTATAACAACCTTATGATGATTATACATGCATTATTGCATAATATTAATTAGTTAGAAACAGTTCATAAAATAAGTATTACATGACCGAGGTCATACTGGACCATAATTTCAATGGATAATTTTGATATTTGGATGGGCCCATGCAAAATTGAGGAGAAAAACAAATACCTCAATGGTATCTTCTTACAGATGATACCAGAGGGTGTATAGGTAACCCATCCAATGGGTTCTATTATGAATAATTCAGAACATAAGGTCTACTTAGTCAAATGGTTAGTAGCTACCCACCTGAGAGTTGGGTGACTAGCCGGCATGGTTTTGCTACCCAAGTCATGTGCTCGAATGTCGCCTAAGACTTTCCCTGGTGTAGATGTGTAAGGGTTTCATTCGTGCACCGTGAGAAATAGCAGGTTATATACCACGGGAAAACCCTGGCCGTTGAAAAAACAGGGTTGGTAGCTCTAGATATGGCTGTTTCTTGCTATCTATTTCTAGAGGTTAGGATATTCTTGATGGGGTGTGGTTTTTTTTGCTATGGATACTCAATCTTACAAGTTACAAGTCCGGGTTTGGTGGCTTTCTATCAAACCATTAATCAAAGGGACTTTGTCCTGGATTTCCAGTGCATTTGGAGTAGGTCCACGAAAAACTGGTTCCTTGGACATTTTCCTCTTTTGTGGAAAAAAAAAAAAAGAGAAAAACTTTCCAAAACACCCCCTCCAAACATTTGTCTATAGAATCATTGCAACCTCACCTTTGCACTTTCTCTCAAGGAAAACGATTTCACCAAATATGAAAATTTTTTGTTGCAGAGAACAGCCAAAATATCCATGCTTTTTTCCGCAAAAATGCGGTTGCACAATAGTGCTCTTAGGGAAACCAAAAAACTATTGTACGAAAAGCAGTCACACCAAATGTGAAAAACTTTTACTGCACAGAGAACAACCAAATCTCCCACATCTTTTCTGCAAAAAAATGCGGCTGCACAAAAGTGCCCTTTAACCCAAAAAAAAAAAACGTTGTCCAGATGATATTGTTGAAGCCCCCATTAAACTTCTCAAACTTCATCTCATGTCTTCTGAAAGAATAGATCATCAAAGAACAAGAACGTGAAAAATAGGGCTGTGCCTACTGAGGAAGCTGGTCTTAACCAAGCTGCTTAGTGATAGGCCCTACATTTTAGTCCAGCCCATTTGCAAAACATTAGCTTCATTTTGTAAAAATATCAGATTAGGTAAGGACAGCCAGTTGGGCCTAGAATGATTGGTAGGCCCATGTTCTAATTGCTTATATTTGGCTCAAAAATTATATGGAGCGCGCCTAGTTTATGGCCCGAAAACTATCCATGTGTGGGTGTACATGTTCCCAGTCCATTTAGTTAGATATTATAGACTGGGCCCGGCTAACTAAGTGGCCTATGGACTACAAGCCCATGTTGAAACTGCTTAGTTTTTTTTCCATAAATTAGTGTCTCCAAATTGCCAATAAACTATCATCTTCAGCTGCTTACTCTGATGCAACAACTATACTACAAAAGAACTTGGTTTTGCTTCTAAACACTCCTTAAAATTACCAAACATTGGTTCTTATCCAAGTCAGTTAGTTTGCATGTAAATAAAGGTTATAGGGGTTGGGTAACTTGAGTTACATGTGAACAAGGATATACAGGCAAGGATGGCAACAGGTCAAATATGGTCAGATCCAGTTAGACCCAAATCCAAGTAGCATATGTCATTGGTTTTGGGTCCAAATTCAAGTCGGGTCTCAATGCTGGGGTCCTTATGCATTCCCAAAGAAGTCACCTGATTTGGGTATAAGTAGGTATCTAATCTAAGTGTCACAATGATTGAAGAGCCATGAACTTATGATTTTTAACAGATAATGAATCCTCAAACTCCGTTGTATCTGGTTTGGTATTTGGGCCCTACAAGGTTGATCTTTAACCCATTTTGACCTAACGTGTCAAGTTTGAGTCCGGATCCCCTGTTTGGACCAATCGGGGGTGGTGACACATTGTTTTGTACTTAAAAGACGGAGCTAACATTTAAAGACAACATCGATTTTTAAACTCAACAAGTTCATGTGTCACCATCTGATTGGTCCAAACAGGGGATCCGAATTCGTCAAGTTTGTAATGGTAGGGCTCGTTAGCTCTACCAGATACAATATACAAGAGGTTGCTATTTATTCATTCCAAAATAATTGTTCAACTGTAGTTCTTAACTTTTAGAAAGAATTTTAAAGAAGTATAAAACTTTTGGCTAATTTTCAAAAAAGTTAATGTGGATTTGAACATATTTCAAAGAAAAATATAAAGAAATTTCATATTTTTTCAATTAAGTCCTCTATGTCAAAGATTTTCGGAAAATGATAAAACTACTTTTATGACAAGTTTTTTTTTAATCTTTTCTTAACCTGCTTTCATCCCCAAAACCAACCAAAAAATTATTTTATGGGCTTGACTGTTCAAATGTTAATGGTGGGGTACCTTTTTTTTTATGGTTAAATCACCAAGGAGAATTCCGGAATTGTTCTTGGCATTCTTTTCTTTGGATTTTCATATGACCCAAGTTTCAACTTGATTGTGATGTCATAGTCATTTAATAAAACTAGTGTTTTAGTCATTTAAAATTCATATAAATTCCCGTCTTTTTTAACCATCTATGCATAGCGGTAGTTGAATAGGCTCCACTGGGTCATTTGGGGTGGACTTTATTATTTATGTTAAATAATTTACTAACGGCAAATTTTGAAAAATTACTAAAGGGCATTTTGTCCTTTTCAAAAAAAAAATTTGGTGAGGAATTGATTAAAAGAAATATGAAAACTATTATGCTTTATACTCTTTTAAAATATTCAAATCTTCACATACTTTTTTTGAAAATGAACTAAGAGTTTTATACTATTTTGAAAATCTACCCTTTTTTATTACGTCCTTTTTTGGGGGGCAAAGTGTAGTTCTTAAGTCATGGAATGGACGGTTGGCAATATAACAATGCAATTTCTATTTTGATCATCCATTTATGACCTTTTATTTGGTAGACGACATTGTTTGTTGGACCTATTTTTGCAAATGACTAAATGTTAAAGCCTTTTTATATTTAAAAAAAATAGTAGGCTCGGAAAACTCTATAAAGGCTCTTATTTCCTCTTCCGCTTGAGTACGACCTATGAAATCTTTGTTTTCGTAGAAAATATGTAAAAAAATGGGGGGTTTTCAACTTCTTTGCTGGCTACATCAAATAACGAATGAAGATTGTCCTTGATTTTTGGGTGCCATGTCTCATACAGTTTCTTGGCACTACGCATGCACAAACACACCCTAAAAGCAGTGGATAATGTCGTACCAGTCGTGTTATTTGGCCCGACTGGGGGACCGAATGCTGGCCCGATCTTCCAGGAGGGCCATTGGATCCCAGGCTTTTTCCATGTCGTACTACAGTGGGGGAGGGAAGCAGTGGAAGATCAATTATGTATATAATTATTTGGGATAATATCATTAGGGAAATGATGTTAAAATAGTTTCAAATCTCATGTTTTTGAGGATATTATGGGGAAAAATATCATTCAAATAAAAATGAAAACTAAATTTAAAATATAAATGGATCAAAATAATGTATAAATGATCTAAATATTGTGGGGACAAAAACAAAGAAAATGAGGGACCATGGGGACTTTGGAAAAAGTGAAAAATACAGATTGTATGCACTCTTGTAGAGGTGCACATGGTATGCGGGTTGTTTCTGCCTTAGGTTACTGGCATTAGTAACTTAATTCGACTCGGAAAGTCAATGAGTGGAAGGTGGAGTCAACACGGGGAGTCATGCCAATTTTATATTTATACCATGAAATATTTAAAATTAATAAAATATTTAAAATAATGATTATATATCACTCCAAAATAGGTTTAAATAGACTTCATAAGGTAATAAATTAGATTTTAAAACCCATGATGATGATGATGTGACCACCATATTCACTTATATAATGTGATATTTATGTTATTGTCATTTTTCTATATGTATTATTCTGTGTGAAGCTACATAAAATGATGTTTAGTGATGGTTTTGGATGTGGAGACTCCGATATGTGGTCGGAAACTTATGTGCGTTCCGGTTTAATGGCCATGGAAGGGTAGACTGAGAAAATTTTCCTCTAGGGGCCATCAAGTAATATAAAAAATCTGAAGGGCCCATTGTGATAAACTTTTTTAAAAGATTTAGAGGGCCATGGTCACCCCCATCCCCTCAGTAGGTCGGCCCCTATGGCCAAGTGGTAAGTATTGCAAGGCTCTTTTCACCCCATCTTCTGGTAGATCTAAAAACTTTTAGTACAGGATTTCATAAATAATGAGATAATATCATGATAAAAATAAATCTAATGATAAAATGAATTTATTGTAATAATATTTTTTTATGGTATTTTCAAGATGTTAAGCCTATAAATTCAAAATATGGTAATAGGACACACTCACTCTCTCACTCACTCTCTCCCTCTCTCTCTCTCAATGATGACTTTGCATCAAGTGAAAGTTGGCCAGGAGTTACAAAAGAGTCATTTCAATGGTTGGATTCAGAGATAATTATGCAAATAGTTAGAATGATGATGGAATGGTGGTCTAAGGTAAAATGAAATCAACTCAAGTTTAACTCATTTATTAATTAGCAGGTGAAATATGTCAATATATTCCAACCTCCAAACAAAAACAGAGGATCAACTCCAACTCTGAATTATGAGTCCAGATTAGGGTGAGATTAGAAACTGCTACCATTAAGTAAGTAAACTTCAACTAGCCTACGATGGGAACCTAACAATAAGATAAGAAGGAAGAAATGCCTTGTCCACATGAACAGTGCCGTGGTTGGTTGTCCACGCTGAATCCGTTCTTATAATATTTGCACTTGATTTGACAGCTAAAGTGGGAGCTTGACCTAAGTTTAACCCAAAATAAAAACAAACCCAAATTCACACAGACTGTTTGCAGAAACGACATGAAATATGATCACATCCAAAGTAGTACCCATGGATGTGTAGTGTTGTCCCATCTTTGATATTCTCACCCACCGCTTTTTAATACTTGGCCCAGACAAAAAAAAAACATAAGAAAATGAGAGGGAGGTGGATTGTAATGACATTTTAGAGTGCAGACTCCAATGCAGAGGTTCCAGGTGTTGGTTTTTTGTATGCGTTTGAAGAGTAGGACGGGACCGTTGGGGCTTTTCATATTGAATGGAGAAACAGGCAGCGAAAAGGTGCAACATGTGGAGCCTCTGAAGATGGCTCAACAAAATTATAGTTTTGGTGAGTAGCGCCTAAGGTGGCGACACTGAAGATATGGCGGATGTTCTGGATGCTTTTGTTGGCGGACCACTGCGTCTAGAGAGCTGCAAACAGCACGTGTGTGGAGAATCAAATCAATACTGTACTCTACTTGGAAGGGGAAACAATGAAAAATATATCCTTTCCTTCCAGCAAGTGGTGTTGTATAGCCAATGGCCCTCCCCCCTATTTAGGCTTTGGGTTGGGAATGAGGTCCGTAGGGTTGGATTTGGATGGGTTGGCTGGCTAGGTAATAAGCATGGGCTCAATTTGAACTCAATTCTTTGGTTTGATTTATTCTTTTGCAAATACTCACACCCCCACAGGCTAACATGAGTCCTTTAACTCTCTACACTTTTGGCTAGGTAATAAGCATGGGATTGATCGCTGATTGTTTTGTGGATGGGAGGTGTCTGACCACTGAGATATCAGGAAATTCACAAGTCATTTAATAATATGGTTTGAAATGTCCAATGGAATTTAATATGAAAATACAAAGGGTCTGCCTATGTCCAATGTTACGAGGTTGGTTTCACATTGAATCCACTGATACACTAAATACAAGAAGGCGGGCTAGGTTGGGTTGGGTTGGCAGTTTGATAGCATGCGTGTACAACCCCATTGAAAGAAAGGATTTGGTTGACTTCTTTTTTTCTTTTTTTTTTTAAATTAACCAAGGAGGCTAAGACCCAAGAGAGCACCTGAACACATGGGGAAAGATAGCCCACTCATGTGGGGAGAGTAGCATATCCAAGGTTCAATCCTTGACACCTAAGGTGGTTGCCAAGCAACTAAGCTACCCATCGTTCTCAGTTGGGTTATGTTGATGGGCCAAGGGAACAACGTGACCCTTGCATTTGGTGACACTGAATCCAACCCACGGGGGCAACTGTTAGATAGTATGGTCTCAATACTAGTATATGATGAATAGATTGATTAATTTCTTTATTTATCAATATAATCATGCTTTCCTTTCATGAGATGAATGATGATTTATTACTTAATGCACATGACCAATATATATGACATAATGGTTCATGAGATGAACCGGGTCCCATTAGTATATTAGATGTGATATATGTATATGGATGAGATCCACATACGGGAGATATGTGTCACAAATCTTATATTTAAAATATCTTCACAATCAGTGATGAGATTTGGCATCTCATCTGACAAGGTTGCAGCACTTTGATCACTATGAGATAGTGTGATTTGTCTCGATCATCAGAATGTAAGATTCTGGATCATAGTGCTGGTACATTGGATGTTTGAAGGACCATGAGAAGCACCTTATGAAATATTGTCTTGATTTAAAGACTGCTCTCATAATTCCCTAGCAATAGGCTCTCAATCCTGAGACATTGATGAACTCAAGTTTCTGTCTATTCATTTGCTTTGAGTCACCAATGAGTGAGACCAACTGTAGGTCAACACTTCGGTGTCTTGGGTACGTGGAGAAACAAGATCTGATTACAGAGAAGAACAGAGAGAAGAAGAAGAAGAAGAACAAGAAGAATCTTATTCTAATGAATCAGATAAAATTACAACAGTACAGAACTCATGTATATATACAATTCACCGAGATGATTAGTTACAACTAATCACTGACTAATCCTAGTTAGTTATAACTGTCAACTCCCCTGTTTGTCTTCCACATGTTTGTCTTGAACAACTGACTGAGAAACAGTGGTGTCAACAGCCCCCCGCAAGCCAATGGGACGAGCAGTCACTTTGAGCTTGGAACGCAAGTGCTGGAAGCGCTTCGGATGCAATCCTTTGGTGAAGATATCAGCTACTTGATCAAGTGTACTGACATAGTGGACGCGAAGATCTTTGGAAAGAACCTTCTCACGCACAAAGTGATAGTCCACCTCGACATGCTTCGTCCGGGCATGAAACACAGGATTTGAGGCAAGGGAGATAGCAGAGAGATTATCACACCATAAGGCAGGACAGTGAGGGAGAAAGATATGAAGATCACGAAGTAACATACGCAGCCAACACATTTCTGCAGTGGTATGAGCTAACGAGCGATATTCAGCCTCAGTGGACAAGCGAGCAATGGTGGGTTGCTTCTTTGAACTCCAGGAAACAGGGGAACCACCAAGAAAGATGCAGAAACCAGAAGTAGAGCGCCTGTCCATAGGATCACCAGCCCAGTCAGCGTCAGAGTAGCCTATGAGATGAAGTGAACCATGCTGAAAAGAAATGCCACAGGTGAGGGAGCCTTTGAGATAATGCAGAACACGTTTGAGGGTAGTGTAATCAGCTGTAGTAGGCTGATGGAGATGTTGACAAAGTTGATTTACAGCAAAAGCCAAATCAGGCCTGGTAAGTGTGAGGTATTGAAGAGCTCCAGTGAGGCTGCGATATGTGGTGGGATCAGGAAGCAAAGGAGAAGCGGATTGAGAGGACAACGGTTTGTGGCAAGAGGGAGAGCCACAAGGCTTGGCATCAAGCATGGAAGAAGGAACCAGCAAGTCCTTAGCATATTTTACCTGTGAGAGAAACAGTCCATTATGAACAGGATTGACTTCAATACCTAAGAAGTGATGCAGGCGCCCCAAATTTTTCATTTCAAACACCACACTCAGCTGCGAAATGAGGAAAGAAATGTAAGAGGCATCATTGCCAGTGAGCACCAAGTCATCCACATATAATAGGAGAATGGTAAGGGAGCCGCTGGAAGAGCGAACAAACAGTGAAGAGTCTGTGTGAGTCTTGCTGAAACCAATGCCAACCAGATAACCTGAAAACCTATCAAACCATGCTCTAGGCGCCTGTTTGAGGCCATAAAGAGATTTATGTAATTTGCAGACATGAGAGGGCAATCCGGGATCCACAAAACCTTGAGGTTGAGACATATATGTCCTCTTCCAACAGCCCATGAAGAAATGCATTAGTAACATCTAACTGATGAAGGGGCCACTGAAAATGAACAGCTAAGGCAAGAACCACTCGAATGGTGGAGTGTTTAACAACGGGACTGAAAGTGTCAGTATAATCGATGCCATAAGCTTGATGAAACCCTTTAGCCACTAATCGAGCTTTGTATCTTGCAATGGATCCGTCAGGGTGATGCTTGATTTTATATACCCAGCGACAACCAACGATAAGTTGAGAAGGATGAAAGGGCACCAAGGACCATGTACCCTGTCGTTGTAAAGCACTAAACTCTTCAGACATAGCGCGACGCCAGTGTTCCTGCTTAGAAGCTTCAGTATAGCAAGAGGGCTCAACACTGTCAAAATAAACATGAGATGGCAGAGAAATAATATGTTTTGAAGCACAGAGGACCTTTTTCTTACTAATGCCAGATTTAGAACGGGTCACCATATGATGAAGAGTAGAACTTTCGGCAGGGAGAGAAGAGACAGCTGGGATGGGAACAGGAGATGGAGGGATAATAGAAGAAGGAGGGAGAGAAGGAGGGAGAGTGGGTGGAGGAGATGATGGAGAGGGTACAGAAGACAAAGAGGAGGAAAGGGGAGAGGCAGGGGCAATGAAAGGACTGGAAGGGACTGGAGGAACAGTGTAGGGACCCAAAAGGGAGACAGGAGGAGAAATCCATTTAGAAATAAGTAAGGTAAAGGGAGGGGCAGGAGATGGAGGTGAAGAAGGGGTTTGAAAAGGAAAAGAACTCTCATCAAAGACCACATGCCTGGACATATATACCCTGCCAGTAGTAGGATTGAGGCATTTGTAGCCCTTGTAGTTTAAGCTATAACCCAAAAAGACACACTGAGTGGTGCGAGGTTCCAACTTATGTAAAGAATAAGGGCGAAGCCAAGGATAACAAGCACATCCAAACACACGTAAAATCATGTAATTGGGAGTATCATGGAAGAGGGTTTGCCATGGAGAAATAAAATGGAGAGATCGCATAGGCATCCTGTTAATCAAGTATATGGCTGTAGAAAAGGCATCTGGCCAATAAACCAGAGGGACACCAGCATGAAAGAGAAGAGACAAGCCAGTCTCTACCAAGTGCCTGTGTTTTCTCTCGGCACAACCATTCTGTTCAGGGGTATGTGGGCAAGAGAGCTGATGTAAAATGCCACATTGCTTAAACAAAAGTTTAAATTTGGTATTCACAAATTCACCGCCACCATCAGATCGAAAGAACTTGATTTTATTATTCAACATATTCTCAACTTGCAGTTTGAAATCAACAAAGACAGAGTAAACATCAGATTTACAATGTAATGGAAAAAACCAAGTATATCTAGAAAAATCATCAATGAATATCACATAGTATTTAAAACCACATAGAGAAGCCAAAGGAGAAGGCCCCCAAACATCACTATGTATGAGTTCAAGAGGTCTAGTAGTAGTAGAATTAGAGCTAGAAAAAGGGAGTTTGCTGCTCTTGGCCAATTGACAGTATTTGCAGAAGGGTACTGAAGCAGTGCCATGAAATGGAAGATCTGGAAGGAGCTTAGAAAAGATAGAACCGGTAGGATGACCCAAATGCTGGTGCCAAGTGCATGCAGTGGTTTTGACTCCTAAAAAGGCATGGAATGTGTTGACAGAAGAAGAAGATGATGGTGTAGCCAGTGGGAATGGATACAGACCATTCTTACTCAATCCTCGGAAAAGAATCCTCCCTGTGGATCGATCCTGTATAGAGAAGCCATCAGAGGAAAAAACAAACAGACAATTGTTATCTTTGGAGAATTGGTTAACTGAAAGTAGATTTGAAGAAATGTGTGGAACATGTAGGATGTTTAATTGGAAGGAAGTAGAGGGTGAAGTATGAACAGTAGAGGAGCCAGTGCGTGAAATATGCAGACCTTGACCATTACCAATGGTGACTTGCTCAGAGCCTTGATAGCCGGAATGCACAGACAGATTCTGCAAATCATTAGTTATATGATTGGTGGCGCCAGAGTCTGCATACCAATTCTGTTATGTGGAGGGGTTGAAAGAAGCAGCCATTGCAGCAAGTTGCGTAGGAGGATGCCGGCCCTGGAAGGAGTAATCCATCCGGTGATAGCAGTCGAGAGCCAAATGTCCGGTGCGATTGCAAATTTGGCAACAAGGTTTAGAATAGGCATTCTGATTATTGGATGGTTGCTGTGCGTTGCCACTGTGTCGGCCTCGTCCACCGTTTCGGCCTCCCTTACCACGGCCTCGACCACGATATACAAAGCCAGAACCAGAACGAGCATTGCCAAAAGAAGAAGCTGTAGATCCTTTCTTGTCACCATCTTTAGATGTAAGCAAGGCAGTGGAACTAAAATCTGAGACAGATTGTTGAGTAGATTCAAGATGGAGTTCTTCACAAAGCAACAAAACATGCAATTCTTCGATTGCAAGAGGAGCAGATCTGGTGCGAATTGATGTCTTGAAAGGGCCATATTCAAGAGGTAGTCCATTCAATGTGTAGATGATAAGATCTTCAGTATCAACGGGACACAGAACAGTTGCCAAACTATCTGAGATGTGCTTGATCTTTTGAATGTAATCAGAAATAGAAGAAGTGTCTTTCTTGATTGTCTGAAGCTGCGTCTTTAGCTGAATAATATGAGAGCGAGACAGAGATGCAAATCGTCTCTCCAAAGCGAGTCAGACATCTCTGGATGTTTGCAGGCCTACCACATGGGCAAGAACACTAGCAGAGAGGGTGGCGTTGATCCAACAGAGTACATTCTGATCTTGTTGAATCCATAGAAAATACTGCGGATTTCTCTCCGAAGTGATCTGCCCTTCTGATTCAAGTAAGAACTCAGACGGACAAACCAAGGAGCCATCGACAAATCCCTCCAAGTTGTTCGCTCGAAGAACAGGCAAGAACTGAGATTTCCACAACAAGTAGTTGTGATTCTCAAGCTTGATAGAGATCAAGCTACCAATATTCGAGATCAAGAAAGGGGAAGCAAGACTAGAAGAAGATAGAACTGATGAAACAGTCGCCATGAGATGAGATGAGAAATCTTCAAAACTAAGAAGAACAGATCAAGAACAGCAGCAATTGGAGCTGAAGAAGATGCACAAACAGATCTGAGAGAAGAACAACAAACAGATCTGAGATAACAATGATTGCAAGGACGATTCCTGCGCAGGATCTTCTGATCAGCAGAAGAATCAGAGAGAAAGGCGCTGTAGAGAAAGCTTGGGGAAGAAGTTTTCTAGAGAAAACTTGCAGACGAAGCTTTGTAGAGGAAGCTTGTAGGAGAAGCTTTGCAGAGGAAGCTTGCAAGACGAACGGATCTGATTGACGTTTGTCACAAGCTCTGATACCAAGAAACAAGATCTGATTACAGAGAAGAACAGAGAGAAGAAGAAGAAGAAGAACAAGAACAAGAAGAATCTTATTCTAATGAATCAGATAAAATTACAACAGTACAGAACTCATGTATATATACAATTCACCGAGATGATTAGTTACAACTAATCACTGACTAATCCTAGTTAGTTATAACTGTCAACTCCCCTGTTTGTCTTCCACATGTTTGTCTTGAACAACTGACTGAGAAACAGTGGTGTCAACACGTGGTAGTAGGGCTGTGGGAACATGCAATGATCAAGATGGAATCTATCTTCATTATCCCCTTGTGCAAATTAATGGATTTATCATTGGTAAGTGCGCACCCATTCCGATTAAGAGTTAATTGGATCGGTACCAAATGATCACTATAATTAATTGGGGCTCAAGGATAATAAGATGTGGATCTAAGATTGGATGGGACAGATTTATTCCAATTGATCCATGGATAATGATAGAGGGGCATATTTGTGGTAATTGAAAAGTTTAGGGTCTTCATTGAAATATATTCCTAAGACTGGAGTGCAATTGCATTTATATAGTGAAGTTATTTGCAATTAACTGTGGGCCCGGATTGCACATGATATGTGGGATCGCTTGTCCCAGTTGGAGCCAGCTTTCTAAGGAATCCCTAGTGGTCCCTACGCTAGCCCAATATATTAGAAATATACTAATTATAGTAGAACTCTAAAAGAAAATAGAAAGTTACTATTTTTATTTGAAGTGAGACTTCTAATAGTGGTAAGAGTAAGTTACTAATTATTAATGGAAGTAGGACTTCTATTTTAATTAGTAAAAGAGGAGGTTACTAATCATATTTGAAGTAAGACTTCTAATTGTGATTTAGTAAGCAACTAATTGTTATGGAAGTAAGAATTCTATTTCAATTAGAAAGAGGAGGTTGCTTAAGTGCTATAAAAGGAGATAGTGGGGAGGTTTGGACGTCCACTAAGCAATTCCACATAGGGATTCACGCCCAGCCCATGTAATAGTGCAAGAGTTGCACTCCTCTCTTCCTCTCCCTCTTCTAGTTTCCTTTAGGGTTTTTTTCTTGGAGATCGCACCATCTTCTTGAGAAAAGAGAATCTGATATGGGACATAGTGTGGAAGATCAAAGGGTGTTGGAGATCTTAATTTGATTAGTGAAGGTGTTCATCATCAAAGAAAGAGATCAACTTCTCCATTAGAGCACTACAAAGCTTCAAAGGTATAATCTACATCCTTGTATGTTGTGAATTTCGTGGTTGCTTGTTTATGTGTTATTTTCTATCTTCTAGATAGGTTATATTGCTGTACATAGTTTATGAGTTTGAGGGATTGCATCCTGGATTGAGTTTGTTGCCTTCTAGATAGTTGATCCCTACATCAAGTGGGTCAAAAGTTTTGAAACCTATCTGAATGACCCACCTAGTTTCCAACAGCAACTAGTGAAGGTGAGTTGAGTTGAGGATGAGTCAAGGGTATCATTGAGACTTGGCTTGCAATTTATGGTTATAGATCAGAATTTTGATCCCAAATCAGTTGTCCTTTTAAAAGGCTAGTTAGTTTGCTTGGTATTGATTTTTTTTTTAGCATTAATTGAAAGATACACATCTCTATTTTGATAGTTTTTGCTTTAAACTCATTTATTGATTTTATGATATCTTGCTGATGTCATAGATCAACAGAACTTCAGCCTTCACCAATTCAATGACTAATCTAGTTACTAAACAATCGTTCACTAAAGTGGGATCTATTGAATTCAACTAGAAGTACCAAAAGTCCATGGTCTATCACTTTAATTACATCATTAGGGCCCTTTTGGATGTATACAGAATAAAATATTTATAGATATAAATATTGTAAGAATAAAATAGTATAGAATACAATAATGCAATATTATAATAGTATAATATTTTTACTGTTTGGTAATTTTTTAAGAATATTACAGATTTTAAATTGAGCTGTTTGGAATATGTTATGATTAAAGTAAATTATATTATAATAATATTTTTTATTAAATATTTTAATTTATATGTAATTTACCATGTGTAGGTAAAAAAGTAACATGGTAAAGTAAAGTTTAACTTTCATGTTTTTTCAATAAGTTACTTTTCTTTTATCACATAAAACCATTATAAAGTATAGTAAAGTCAAGTCAATAAAAAAAAAAAACTACTTTTTAACTCTCTCTCCCAATTTGCTTTATCACATACTTCATCTAACCTTACTTGACCTCACATTTTACCATGATATTATATCAATCTTTATTTTACTTTACCACACCCGTAAACAAGTCACTTTTTATTTACCATATAAAACTACGATAAAATGTGATAAAGTAAAGTAAAAAAAAAGAAGCTACTTCCTTCCCACTTTACTTCACCATGTACTTTATCTCACCTTTACTTTACCACACCTTTACCGTTCTGTGAGATTTACTTTTACTTTACTTTACCATATATGTAAAAATACACATTATGATGGATTTGTTGAACTAAAGTCTTTACTTTACTCTACCACTTTGTAATCGTCATTTTAAAATATTTTTATCTTATAAAAAGTTTTCTACTGGGAGGAGCTGTAGGAGAGAATATTGAGCTTTTTGAAAGAAAAAAATATTTTCTTTAAGTTTTTCTTGAGTTACCAAACGCACAAGATTTTCTTCTTGAAAAAATGAAAGATTATATTCTATAAAATATTATTTTCTTGTGTTTTCTTGTGTATCTAAACAGGCCCTTATAATCATAAGTTTAATCTTACAATATGACCAACTTATATTGGAGAAAAATTTAAAAGATATCTTATGCATATGTTCGGCGTTCATTTTTAGCATTTTAGATTTTCATTAAGTGGGTTCCACTACAGAGTTTTACTCCTTCCACTTAAGGAAAAGCTTGAGAGCAAGCGCACAGAAAAATAAATAAATATATATATATATATGTATGTGTGTTTATGTGTAGAAAACTAGTTCCATAGCCTTTTCCTATGAGAAAAAAATATTCAGACCCACAATAGAAAACCTCTTTTGCTGGAATGCAAAGCGACCGCACAATACATAAAAGTTGTTCACTGTTGAATTTTTGCCGGATAATCCACCTCTTTCTTTTTAATTTTCTAGAAACACAGCCCCACAAAACATACGCTGAGTGAGACATTGAGGGGATTCTGAGTCTCTGACTGTTCAATGGTGGCATGTGGCACATTTATGTACATGAGAGAGAGAGAGAGAGAGAAGTACTGGCCATTGGCCTACATGAATGAGGCTACGAAAAGAAAAAGGAAAAACACAACGATAGAAAGTGTCCAAAGCTCGAATCTCAAACCGAAGAAGAGTCTTCAAAATTCAAACACCAAAGGAAGTCTAACAAGGCCCCTCACTCTTGCCCACCAGCTCTAAAAGTGAGAGCTCTCATTGAGATTTGGAGGCATGTGCATGAGCCAGTGAGGCTAAAGCTGTGTAAATTTAGTCTTAAGAGAGAAAATATGGGGTCATAAAAGAAATGAAAAAAGGGCATTTCAATGAGAGCAAAAGGAGCGTTCGTTCTCAAAGGGAAAAAAAGGTTTAGGAATTCGTAGTAAAGGAAAGAAGCATATATGTCTTTAGGCCATGCGTTCTACATGAATATGCAGAAGCAAAGTATCCAAAGTAAATTCCTCATTAGTAAAAAATTACTGCATGCCTTTCACTTTACTTCTTTTTCTAGTTTATGTTATGGTTAATCCATCACTGACTACTTTTAGTATACTTGTAAAGAGGGAATGACATTAAAAATCAGAAGGGAAAGAAATTTTCACTGCAACATAGTCAAAAGATGCATATTTTCATATTCAATTCATCTAATAAAGCAAATTTGGTTACAACAATGTTAATGGGTGCATATGAAATACAAAGCCCATATACGAACTTTGTGTAGGTAGTAGATCCAAATCGGAATGGGACCTGATGAAATTTGAACATGTCCAGCTCAAACCCAACCTGATTTTCCATGCAATTAGGGTTGAATCAATTAAGTTTGCTCGGGTTGGGTTGGGTTGGGTATCCAAACTTTTGGGTTAAGTTTGATTTTTCAGTGTGTGTGTATACTTCGTATAAAGTAGTGTTCAAGTATCCGGGTTCAACTGGGCTACCAAAAAAAAAACTTGTATACCTGAAGCCCAAACCTAATTCTGACACTTTTCCATGTGAATTTTGAATTGAAGGCACAAGCCCAATCAAACCAAAACAAGCCCACGCCAGTTTTTTAGCTGTGCCCCTACAATTTGAGTTTGGCCTACCCAAGTTGCACCTCTGGTTTATGATATGGATGAATTCGAGTTACTTTGTAAGTGGTAGTTGTTTGTGCCAAACAAGAACTTTGGTGAAAGAGTTGCCATGTCATGTATTTTATTGAGGTGCTGCCCTTTTGGATCCTTGGTACTCCATGTACACACCCAACCTTATTATCCCATTTATTAATCAGATTGAAAATATTAATTTGAACCATATATATATATATATATATATATATGGGGAAATTTCAAGTGCATCTATCATTTACCTTATAGTGAGGGACACTTCCATAATTGAGAATTTTTAAGTACAAAAATTACTTTTCAAGTCTATAGGGTGAGGTACACTTCCTTGTCTTCACGTGTAAAAAGGAAAGTGTCCCTTACCCTATGGTGAGAGATAGATGCACTTGAAACTTCTTATATATATATATATATATATATGCTATCAAAGGGTTTCCAATCATTTGGACTGGACTAATCACTCCGGGCCAAAAGGAAAGCCGGGTAAACTCCTTGTAGCCCCAGTATGTTAGTGTAGTTTCGAACGTACAATATCCCGATACAAATCTTGGTCCTAAGTCAACTGAGCTACCCCTGATCAATAATTAAAAGGGTAAACAAAAAAAGATAAACATTGCAGATTAATCACAAATAGTGTCTTATTTTGAGTTTACTTGTACTCCAATTCTAAAAGCAAGTCCAAAAAGACTTGCTGATCACATGCACTCTCAATTTCAATTCATCAGTGGAACATGTTTCCAAGCTTTCAATCCTGTCGATTCCACCACTGATTCACCTCTAAACAGAAACCTGTGGTAGAAGTCTCACCGTCCAAATCTTCCATCATTTGACATTTTTTATTGGAATGTTATATTGTCATCTTTGTCTTTTAGTGCCTAAGTGTAGGCCAATAATTAATTGGCTTGGATCTTGTATCATCATAGTAACTTTTGTCTATTCTTTATGATTTGGGTAGGACCCAGTGTATGAATGATGTGGATCTTGACCAATTCAGACTTGAACTGTGTAGAAAAAAAATTGTGGGGGATTTGAAAATTTCATCTACCGCGTGCATTTATAATAAAAGGCTAAGCCTTGTACTAAGAACACGGTTCCAATTAAGTGATTTAGGATCGTACATTGCAGTATCTGTGTGTATACCACACAAGTATAGATATCTGTTGTCATGCTGAAATCACCATCCTTTTCTTGCTTATATATGGCCCGCCTTTGCTATATTAAATGCATTATATGGGGTAACTCAGTTGGTTTAGGACTACGGTTTGCTCTCAAAGGTTGGGAGGTTCGAAACTGCATGACCACACTTGGGCTAAAGGGGAGTTTACCCGGTTTCCCTTTGAGCTCGGAGGGATTAGTCCAACCCTTTTGGATTGAGAACCCTTCGATAGCAAAAATAAATAAATAGATAAATAATACTAGACATGATAATGTAGTCTTCCAATTTCAATATTCTCATTTCTTGTGCTTTGATTATTTGAGGTTCCGAATGACCATTTAGTGATATAGCTTAAATCAAGAAAAGAAATGGCAAGCCTGAGATGCGAAGGGGGCAATGTAACAAGTCCCATTGGCTGTTGGGAGTGATGGTTTTATGAAATTGCTAATGTTAATAAGAGATTTAAGGGCATGTTTGTGCGGCACTATGGAAAATAAATTTCATAGAAAACCTTTTTTCACCCTACTATGGGAAAAGCTTTTATGTGGAATTGTGAAGAATTTAGTTTGTTTTTATGTTATTCCACAACTATACCAAATGTGAGGCTTTTTTTCACTGAGTAAAAGCATTTTAATTTTCTATGATTTTTTTTGTAGGAAAGTGGCCACACAAATGTGCGTTTATTTTCATAAGCAATTATGGTATTTGAGTAATAAGTCTATTTACATGAATAAAATTGAATACATTAGAATTTATATCATAAGTGGTTAAAAATTAAAATCAAAGGTGAATATACAAAAATGATCATCTAATAATCTCTTCTTTAATGCAAAGTTGATTGTGATGGATTTAGATGCGGAGACTCCGACACATGGCCGAAGATCTATGTATGTTTCTGCTATTAACAAGCTTCGCAGATATTTTTAACTCTCATCTTTCTTACGGGAATAGAGAGTATACAATCCTAGGGCTTTCTTATCCTTATATAAACAAGTTTCGTAGAGTCACGCTTATTAAAGACAATGTCTCATCTACATTGGTATCTTATATCTTTCATCCTTCACATTTCACCTCTTTAATACTCATTTTTTTAAGTCATTTGACTATGGATTTCTTTATACATATTCAATTCATACATATTCTAATGCAAACATACGGGCGCGAAGTAAAGAAAACTATCCAATTTGAATTGCACATTTATTTATATATTCTTTTTATTTCTAGTGGACCCTCTAAGTTATTGTGATTTGCTACTAGCATGTTTTCGGGAGCTGAATAAACTGTTGTAAATTTTTCTTTTCATGAGAATTTTAAGTTGATTAGAAACCAAACAATGCTGCGGAGATGTTGCAAGAATCAAATGTTTTCAGAAAACATTTGTGTTGACTTGGACTAAAAACATGAAAATCAAAGTCCCCAGGGCACACATTTTCCTAACTAATTCATTGCGACCTGGGAACCTACTTTTTGAAACTTTGAATGGGGCTCTTGGCCCTAGTAAAAAGCCAATGGACCAAAGGAGAGCTCTTGATTTGTTGCTCAAACACACTCAAAACACTTCCCTTGGATTCACCTTGGATTCACCCACCTTAGACTGGATTTTCATGATTTCTTAAGACATGAATGCCTACTTCTTGGAGGTGCGTGGCAACTTTTGAGCTCAGGTTAACCCTAATCTTTATTTATTTATATTTTAAATTAGAGATATTTCAAAATTATACATCTAGTCCTTGCTAAGATTGTTTGGCGTCGCTAATCAGCTAAGCTATATGAACCGTTCGGATAGATTATAAGGTGGGTCCGTGTTTGTGAACGGTTTGGATAGATCATAAAGTTTGGACCATTGGAAGTTCTTATTGTAAGGATATACGGTAACATTTCTCTTGATCAAAATAAGTCTACATCACCCAATCAATGAAAGATTAATGGTGGAGGCACCTTAGTTTCATAGTATCAATCAGGAATTGATACTTTTCTCACGTGGGATGTCCCACTCCTTGGCTAATGAGAGGAGAGGGAGTGAGTCAATGAAATCTTGTAATAGTCAACCATAGTTGGTGGAAGCTAACTTCACCCATTTTTATCGTGGGCCCTAAGCTTGGATAAAGGAAGGTTGTGCTATCTAGGTCGAGAACCAACATCAAATTTCATCATAAACCAAATATGAATTTTAAGAGATAGATCCATGTAGCCGACTCGATCTGATGATTAGGAATTGATAGAAATTGGTGGTTGAACCGGTTAAACTACTGACAACTATAAATAAAATACACAAATTATAGTGGAGAGGCACATCCCTTCTTTAGAGACAATTAGTATTGATCTCCAAATTACTGATAATGAGGGACTTGAATAGATTGTGTGTGTCAGGGGGTGGGTATTTACTTAGAGAAAAAACCAGTCGAGCGCGATTTAGCTCCATTTAGATTTAGATGTTAAACGGAACCATGTATTAGGCAGATTCACATTGTGGTCTGAAGTTTAAGACATTAATCACAAGGGCCCTACTTGGAGATATTTAAAGAAGCAGGTATAGAAATTCAGAAACATCCTTTAATGGCTCTATTGACCGGCAGTCGGAGGCAAAATCAAAACATATTGATGATGCATGATGCTTCTGTTGTTGTGTACCATACTGTACAAATATTGGAAGCAATCGAGATTTAGGGACCACATAATCTTGTGGCCCACTGTATTATATATATTTGATTAAAGGATGGTATGGGTCAGGTGGTCCATCAAATTCATAGCTCCGCTAGACTCCTCCCGGTGGAACAGATGAGACCCACTGTACATTTAATTAATCCAGAGACTGTCTGGTAGTTTGATGTCCCATCAAATTATTTGTTCCTCTTATTTGGGTGGCAGTGTGGCACCAATCAGCATTAACTACTTAATCAAAAGAAGAAATGATTGCATGGGTAGGAATTTCCCTCGCTTGGCCTGTTTCTTACTTAGACTTTATGATTATAATTTAGCAGGTTGGCCTTTTTTTTTTTTTTTTCCTCATACGTGATACGACATTTTGTATCCTCGTATCTGAATTACTGTGTTTAAATTCCAACCATTCAAAATATCTTTTTAAAATTTTAAAATTTCACTATCTATATCTTTTGTTGGAATTTCAAATCTTCCATAAAAAAGAGGGATTTAGAATTCCGCCTAAAGTGACAATTTTTTGAGAATTTAAAATTGTCACATATATGAATTCTTGGAATACTGATAAAAAAAGGACCCTTAATAATGGAATTGACTAATAATGGATCAAGCACAAGATCCTTCTGATTTAATTAAGAGGATATTTGAATTTGGGTATGATCCGAAATCTCTATTAGACAGTGAACTTACCCCAAGTTGAAGAGTTCAATTTGATTTTATGAGGATGGGGTTTGAGTAGATCCATTCACACCTAAATCCATTCACATCCCTAAGTAAAGCAAAATTTATGGTATTTTGTGGGGCGCACTGGCTTAGCAAGATAGGGAAGTTTGTCAATTATTAACTATCTACGAAAGAAGAAATTCATTGGACATTTTAGCAATCTCATCTAAGGTCCTGCATCTTTCAAAATAAAAACTATCCTTATGCTAATTGTCTGATCTCATAGCCTTGTAATGGGTTTCCTAATAATGTTCAATGGGTTTAATTTTTTGGTAATAAGGTGAACCACAAGTTCTTTTTGTATAAATAGGTTAGTAATTAGAAGGCTCCTAAATGTTATTTTTCTTAAGCTATATACTCTTCATCTTAAAAACATAAATTTTCAAGACTTTGTGGGGGCATTTAAATTATAGAAATAATAGGCTCACCAACTCATGTAATACTTGTCTTCTTTTTTGGTAGCTACAGTTGTGTTTCACTTTAATCAAAGTTAAGAAACATAGATAATTGGATGTTGAGGCTATATTAAGTTAAGAGTTGGGATGACTGTTATGGCTGATTTTTTGCCTAACCCTTACAGGATGATGAGATCTTTCCATTGCCAAGGCATAAATATGGGGCCCATCCTAGCTACATTGACAGCATTTGATCATCATAAAGCCATTCAGCAGTTTGTCTCCATTAAGATTCTTGTGAAATTTTGTTTGCATGTGGACGTCCGATCTATCTGTCAAAAAGGAGGGGGCTAGGCACACACCAAGGATGTCCCACACGAGAAAATCCCCTTAGGATCCTCGTGAAGATGGAGAAATTTCAAGTAAGATACGACAGAAAATCTAGTAGCCAACTGCAGACAAATTGTGTTCTTTCATGTCTACTAATATTCAGCTTTTACAATGCAATTGGAGATTTCCGAAATTTTGAAGAAGACTTTACCCAAGTAAGAGATCATAAATTCCAAGACCTGGCTGTCTAGGGTTTGAATGTAGGTACACCATTTCTTTTCATATGTACGAGCACTTTTTCATTTATACGGTCTTTCTTACCACGTGTGCAGCCTCCTTTATCATCAGATGATGATCATCAGAGTAGGGATCCAATCCCACCCAAAAGGATGGAAATCATCCGTTACATTTCAAGAATCTCCAATAACAGTCCATACAAAATATTTTTAGAATCAGACTGGAATCTAGAAGCATTGCAACTAAAAAAATCTTGTTAAGAACATTTCATATATCTCTGAAGAATCTCAGCCTTTTGTATATTCAGTGGGATTTGCACCTAAGCGCATATTTTCTTCATGAAGAGAAAATCTTTGAAATTCTAAGATCTTATTTTTGTAGGTTGTTTAAAAAGAAGAATGAGAATATCAAAAAATAACTAATAAATAGCCTTTTTTCTAATAAAAACTAAATCAAGGAAGATGAGAAATGAACAGTCAGTAATCATTCTAGTAATTCAAAACCTAAGAAAGCCAATATCGCATTTACATCACCACTTATATACTTCACACTCATTTCTTTTGGCGGAGCTCATTTGACCATGAGTTCATATGTATTTAATTCCAATTTAGTCATGTATGTTGAGTATTCCAAATTATATAGTTTTGCATAAATGGTATGGACTTTTACCTGCCAAGGTGCATAGGTAGCGGTTTTACCCAATCATCAAAATTTTTAATTTCACCAAAAAGGGGTAATTGAGTATCCATGTGACTTGATGATGGGTAAGGATGTAGGATTTTGATTTCATATGAAAGACGTAAGAACATATGATTCCTCTCACCGATGAAAATAGAAATTCATAGGACCGTGAATCTTCTCATTGCACAAATAAATTCTTAAACATGGATGGTCAACGGACTAGTATGATTTTGAATTATCCCTCATGGGACCACAAATTCAAGAATAGTAATTAATTTATATGAATAATTTAATGATAAATGATACAGTGTATCCTTTTGATCTCCGAATATGGGGAAATCTCCTCGATGGGGGTGATTGAATATCAAGATACACACATTTATGGATAAAATGTAGATGAGTAGTCTAGGGGTGGCAATGGGTACATTCATCTGGACCCGACCCATGTTTGGACCTATTTAATCTTGGGTTTGAGTTCGTTTTGCTAGTTGGACTTAATGATATATGGTTCTGGACGGGTTCCACAATTCAAGAGCCGAGGACCTATTATAATTGACAATAAAATCAAATCTTAAGATGAGCAGACCTAAATAACATAATTATTTTGGGATCCCATAAATATCGTAGTGCATGGAACCTCTAAAATGATAGTAGATTCACATGATATCTATCAAATCCGGCTAATCTATTTGACCCATTGGTAAAATATATGAATAGTGGGTCCTATTGAAGGGTCAATGAGTTGGATGTAATGGGTCACACATATATGGGTCGGGATCTAAAACCCAATTTAGATTTCGATTGATAAACATGTCCGGTTGTTGATCCATGCACGTTCCAATTGGTGGACTCAGGACCCGGCATATGAGTATTTAATGTTACAAAGTGTATCTCTAAATCAACTTTGGTTGGATATTTTTTATGTTTAATTCTGAAGGTTGTAGACTTAATGCATTGATATAAGTTAAATGATATCCTTATTTTATTTAAAAATAGAAAAAAATGGAAAAAAAAAGTTAGAAATTAGAATATGGGGGCGCATTCATAGGATTTACAATGTGTGCTCAACTTTATAGGAATTATAATTTGGGATCATTTTTTATTTATTTATCATGACCACGGGACCCACATTTAAAAGTCACAAAGTGGTACCCACATTTAGAAATTAGAACACGATGCTACATTCAAAGGATTCACAATGTACAATGTGAGCCTACATTTATCGGGTTTACAACGTGGCTTCACCTTTCGTGATTGTGACCATATAACCCACTTTAAAAAATTATAAAGTAGGGCCAACTTTTCTGTGATTGTGGACACATAACCCATATTTAGCAATTACAACATGATGCCCACCTTCGGAAATTAGAACATACGGCTTTATAATGTGGTCTAACCATTATCGGAATTATAATATGAGCCCACATTTTGGTGATTGTGACCATGTGACCCATTTTTAGGAATTTCAAAGTGGGGCCACTCTTTTTGAGATTGTGAACATGGGACCTACTTTTAAGATTAGCGAGATGATTTGATGTCTTTAAATGGTCTTCTATATATAAAAGGCAAGATATAAATAGGGAACAACTGTGCCAACAAGTTATTTCTTAAAAAAAAAAAAAAAATTCGGATTCCTTCCTATGTAAACAATTACACTTACCAAATATGTTTTGTGTAGCCTTTTCTTATGGAATGCCAAACACACCCTTTTGTTTTTTTTTTTTTTCCAGATTATTGAGGGAAGTTTCTTTCCTATTATATAGGGATAGCAATCTCTAAACTTTGATTGGATTGCTATTCCTAATCACAATCCTTATCGTAGATAAACGAGGGAGAGAGAGAATTAAGATATTGTTTCCTAAATGGGGACGAGATGGACTATATCACATCTGATGAGCGTACCAATCTGTTGGTTTGGGCCCATCCAAAGTGATGGCAAGTAGGCCCCATCAACACATGCCAACAGGATGACCAATTTAAGAAGAAGAGGGTGGTACCAATTCCCCAATTCCCAAACCCTTGACCTCTTAAGAAGAAGAGGATGGCCAATTTTAAAAGAAGAGGGGCCAACTCTCCTAAGCTCACGGCCCACCCGGGGATCGGGGGGGGGGGATTGATTTAAGGACTCCTTGAGATCTTCTTTTTTGCAAAAAATTAGTCCCAACTGTGATTTCTATCATCTCCATATGGGCCCAAAAGTTTAATGGTCAACAATCCATTTGGATTGATACATAGTCGATCCAACGATCAAGTAAATTTGGATCTTATCGAAAGTTGAGCTTAGGGAGAAAATCACATAAGTTCATGCTTGTGGGGCCTACCTGTGGTCCATCCAAATGAACCAAACACATGACCCCCCTTAAATTGCACATGTCCACCAACTTTCGATTAGATCCAAATTGACTGGACCGTTGGATCGACTATATATCGATTCGAATGGACTATTGACCCTTAAACTTTTAGGCCCATATGGAGATGATAGAAATCATAGTTGTGACTGATTTTTTTTTTATAGATAAGAAGATCCCAGAGAGTTTTTGAAATCCCCCTCATCCACATCCCCATGTGGCCCCACCACACGCTTGAGCCTACCTTATCCTAAGCTTGAGCTTAGGAGAGTTGGCCCATATACATCTATATCCATAATTATGCTGGATTTTAAACATCCCCACCATATATATATATATATATATATATATATATATATATTTTGCTATCAAAGTGTTTACAATCTTTTGAGTTGGACTAATCCTTCCAGACTAGAAGGAAGCTGAGTAAACTCCCTTATAGCCCCAGTGTAAACCTACAGCCTCCAAATACAAACCATGATCGTAAGCCGATTGAGCTACATTGAAATTAAAACATCCCACCATATCAAATCCCTATTTCATCAGTCATTAACAAGGGCAATGTAGTCAATCTCTAAAGTGGCTTTTAAGGGTTAATTTTTTTCATAATCATAATCATGGGTACGAATACCATGTACTCAGCTATTAAACCACGTTCTTTTCGTACGCATGTAATCTCAAATTTCTTACGTTTCAATAATGTCATCATCATTATCACCACACATACAACATCAACATATATGGCACATCAAGTCACATTTCATTTCATGGCCCCATCACAAACATTAGATATCCTACCCATACAAGATACAACACAACAAAAAGTAAACAAAAATGCCATCTTGGTTTTCCCTTTTTTTTTTTTCCTCCTCTCCCATTTATCAATCCATGTCCCTCCCTCATCTCTCTGAACCTGGGTTGGTTGCCCTAATACCCCCATTGCCTACAAAAGCCACACCTCCTCTTCCAAACTCTCTCCTCTTCTCCCCCACCAACTTTGAGTGAGAGTTGCCTCTCTTTGCATGCTTTTCTTTCCATCTTTCTTTAGGAAGATGGAAAGGCTCTTCCTTTTTCTCTAGTACTATCTGATAAAGCTTAAGGACTTGTGTGATTTGCAGATAGATTGTGTTATATCTGATATCTTATTTGTTGTTATCTTTCAAATGGCTCCTAGCTATGACTGTGAAGGGTCAAGCCTCTTCTGTTCAGAGGACAACAACAGCATCATGGGTTTTGATGATGATCACCATGAAACTGATGTTGATGATAGGGAAACTAATTACCAACATGGGCACCATCAAAGTCAAAGTCTTTTGGTGGATTTCTTGATGGATTTTCCTATACAGACTGATGAGTGTTTGGGGCTGATGATTAAAAATGAAACCCAGCATATGCCTAGAGATGATTATATGATGAGGTTGCAGAGTGGGGTGTTGGATTCCTCATTGAGGAGAGCCGCCATTGATTGGATTTGGAAGGTGGGGCATCTTGTTCTTATCAACAAAAGTTGGGGAAGTTCTCTGTTTTTCTTTCAATGGGTTTACTTTTTTTTTTTTTTTTGGTTCTGTTTAGTATCATCTGGAGTTTTTCCTGCTATGATTCAGTGGAAAGGTATTTAGATTGAAAAGAATGTGTTCTTTGTAAGATGTTTGGATGCTTTACCCCCCCTGAAACTTAGTAATTTGTTTTTCCCATTTTTCTTTCTCGTCTTTGTGATTGGTAATGGTGATTGATTGGTATTGATTTTGTGTTAGCAATTATTGATACGATTTAAGCTTTTGTGCACTTAGTTCTGGGTTTTTCATTTCTTTTTATGAGTTCTCTGGTCTAGGTTTTGGGTTCATTTTGTCCTTCTCATTGTTTTGTTTGTATTTGGTTGAGCAGGTTCATGCCTACTACAGATTTGGACCCCTGAGTGCATACTTATCTGTAAATTACTTGGACAGATTCCTTTCAGCCTGTGAACTTTCTGTAAGTTGTGGAGAAGAACCCAACATGCATTTCACAAAAATGATTTTCCATTTCTCCTTGAGTTTTTTGAATGATTCAGGATCTATCATTGATTCTCTCTTGCCTGTTTCTGCCTTAATCTGTTTCTAGCAAGGTAAGCCCTGGATGATGCAGCTGTTATCTGTGGCCTGCTTGTCTCTGGCTGCCAAGATGGAGGAAACTGAAGTACCCCTGTCTCTGGATTTACAGGTAAAGTGACATTGGATTTAATGTTATCAGATGCAATTGTCTGATTTGGTTTGGGGATGGTTAGAAGCCTGTTTCACAGAAAATGCATTGGTTTTTTCCATTTTTGTTTTCTGATTGTTGAAATGATGTGTGCTTTATCAGGTTGGGGAATCAAAATTTGTCTTTGAATCTAGGACTATACTGAGAATGGAGCTTCTGGTCCTGAGTACTTTGAAATGGAGGATGCAAGCTGTGACTCCATTTTCCTTTATGGATCACTTTCTTCAGAAGATTAATGATGACAAACCTCCACCAAAATCATCACTTCTCCGATCTGTTGAACTGGTCTCAGGCACAATCAGAGGTATGCTTTTCTTTTTCTCAAGTTTATATATGTGTATTTGCCAAAATAAAAGTATTTTTTTTTTTTTTGTTGTGTATATATAGTGCGTATGCATTCCTTGTAGTGTGAAATTGAATTGAGTTCTTTGAATTATAACTCCGAAGAAAAACACAATGCAGGGGTTGATTTCCTGGAATTCAGGCCTTCTGAGGTTGCTGCAGCAGTGGCAATATCTGTATCAGTAGAAGCCCAAACAGTAGATTTCAACAAGGCACTAACTTCTTGCATTCATGTAGAAAAGGTAAAAAAGTTGGGTAGAACCTAGAGGGAATTTCCCTTTCTTCTCTTTTTCTTTTTCTCTTTTTTCCCCTGTTACCAAACCAGGCTTGAATAGCACAATTGATGAAGTGTGTGTTCTGTTTTGGATTGCAGGGGAGAGTAATTAAGTGTTATGAACTGATCCAAGAGATGATATTGGTAAGTAGTGGTCCAGTTAAAGGAGCTCATGGGTCAGTCATATCTGTGCCACAGAGCCCCATTGGGGTGTTGGATGCTTCATGCCTAACCTATAAAAGTGATGATACAACTGTTGGGTCATGTGCAAGTTCTCATAGCACTCCAGCTGCTAAGAGGAGGAAGCTAAACAGATTATCTGAAATGGACATGAAATCATAATCTGTTATAGAGTTTTGGGATTTTTCAGACAAATCAATTTGTTGGTTGGATGAGAGTTTTGGTGTGGTTAGAAGGTGCCAAAATAACATGAAATTGGAGGGAGAAAAAAGAGGGAAAATGTAAAAATGAAGGTGGGGGAATCAATCAGCTCTCATGCTTTTTAACATGCATGAAAGAGTCACCAGCTGTTATTTATCAGAATTCTACAGCTGAGAAAGCAAGAGGACAAAAGAGGCAAGGGAAAATTACAAGACTCATCTCATGGGGCTGTGAGATACAGCTGATTGTACTTTTCATTTTGCAAAAAAGAAACAAGAGGAAGTAAAAGAAAACTTGAGAGGAATATTTATTTTTGTTTTTCCTTTTTTCCTTTTTTTTTTTCCTTATTGTGAGGCAATTTGGTCAAAAGGAGTTCCTTTGAAGGAAAAGAGCACATAAAAGAGTCTTGATCTTCTAGGATCATAGCCTCAAGGACTCACCAAAAATTCCCGAGGCTCCTTAATGGGCTCACTTCTTTAATATCTAAGCTGTTCAATATAAATGTTCATCTCTTTTACGAGCATAGGAGTTGTACCTATCGTCAGGTTGGTCTAAATAATTAAGACCTAACTTTTACTAGAGTGAAATTTAGCTAGGGCACATACAATAGAGGGGTATTTATTTATACCATAATCGGAAAACTCTCCTAGTTGACTCTTGACTCTCTCGAGTCATCTCATTTTGACGAGGGACTGAGTCAAAAATAAGGGAGACTTGCCCGAGTGATCTCATTTTAATAAGTTGTTTGCATTTCAAACCATTTAATAGATAAATCTAATTTTAAATAATTAAAATTTATTTATAAATAATTATGCATGAGGCTTGGATTTAGTAATTTAAAAATGATGTTGGGAATGTAATTTTAAACTTATATTTGATCTTTTATGTTTAATATTTGGACTAACAAATTATGTAACATTCAATATTTTCTCTTTTATTTTCTTTATTGGTGCACTTTTCTTGCATAAATAAATTTATTAATTTGAATTGAATATCATGAATGCAAGTAAATAAATATATTTTTATCTTTTATATGTAATGGATTTATTTTTAAAATTATTAAAAAACCATGACTCTCCCAAGTCTCTACGTTGACTCTATAGAGTCAATTTTTTGTATTGGAAGAGTCGTGTTCGAGTCATGAGTTGAGTTTTCCAATCTTAATTTAGACTGAGTTAGACTATAAAATTTGGTTCTTCAAGAGCCTCATAATAAATCTGAAGTCGAGAAAGAAATGTATTTTTTAATAAAAAAATTTGTTTGATTTATAATATGAATATTGTTGACTTTAATTTGTTTGTTTGGTGTGCTTGGTTACTTGAGGTTTGCAGTCTGAAATCTAGGAAAGTAAATAGAATGGAAATGCTTGGAGAGTTTGGAAAGGGTGACCCTCTGGAGGTTTCTAGTTTCAGCCTAGAGAAAAGTTTGTGTCACACACAGGATTTCATAATCCTGCAAAATGCTTTGTTTTTCATGGACATGATTTCTGATTTGGTGCGGTACTTTTCCAAATAAAAAGAGAAATATTTTGACTATCTGTTCTTCTGTATTTTTTGTTATTTTGACGCTTGTAGACTTTGTTCTATTGTTCCTGTTAAATACAATCCTAATTAGCAAAAAGAGAGAGAAATAAAGAAAGTTCAGCATCAGTTGTAAATTTTAAGGACCTAAAGATTATAGTGAGAGAAGTGTAAAAAGAAATATGATCATTGAAATACATTTTTTGTTGTTAATGAGAACAAACTTAATTTTGATCATTTTTAGTGCTGTCATACTATATTGAGTTACTATTCAAAAGTTTGTGAATAAATCTTGATTATATGTAAATATATGTCATAGCAGTATACCTTCATTAAATTAGCTCTCAAAATTTAAATTAAATATATTATGTTGTATTTACAAAAATATTTTACATTCTGTCTCAAATTATTTACTTTACAGGATGCAGATTGAGCTTTTTAGCAAGTGAATTTGAGTGAAGACTAGTCAAGCCTCTTAACAAGCCGAGCTCAAGGCAGGCAAAGCAGATCAAATCCTAACATAAGCTTTGCTTGCAAGATGAGTTGAGCTTGAGCTTGAGACTAATCAAGCAGATTTAATTGGGCTGCAAGCTAGCTTGGCTTGATGACATCAAATTGCATGAGTGTTCTTTTAGTACTTAATCCATGAATAAGCAGAACAACTTTACTTTTCATATTGTGGGCCCCAGCTGGATGCATGGCAATAAAAAAAAGGCAAAGGCATGATTAGGTTTGGATGCGGATAGAGGTTTTGTACAATATCAATTCGATCAAATGACCTTCACCTTTTAAGTTTAATCGTCAAAGTTTATTTATTGGCTACATGTGTCATACAAATTTAATGTAATAATGTTAATTGATAACTAATGTTCTGATGAATTGTCAAATTAAGACTAGGACCAATTCAAGATGGTAGGTTTTTGTGAGGGGAATGCTTTGATCACTAGTGAGCTCCCCAAATGAAAAGCCAAAGAGAGCAAGGAGAGGGTTGTAGAGAATTTGCCTTGGGCTCTGCCTGGTTGGGTCTGTCATCACAGTGATACTCTGATTTCCACCATATTCTACAAAAATGGATGACTCCTAAGCTATGGGTGTTTGTAGGACTATAAACTCACTCTCTCCAATCAAGATAAATCTCTTAGCAGTTTAAGATCATTGTAGTATTGATATAAGTTTTTTTACTGTGATATGAACAATTGCTTAAGAAAAGACTTAAAATCAAATGGTCTCTAATATTACCATTAAAAAAACTACAGAGAAATGATCCATGCTCCCTTCAAACATATCAAAATTCTGGACGGATCATATCAAACCTCCAACATAGACAACTTGTGGTTCACTCTCACTTCATGCCTGCAAAAATGTTTCATCTATATATAATTTAATCCAACAGTTAGTATCAATCACTGAGATCAGAGTGATATTTGAGGTCTTCATCTATGAAGGGGAGATTGAGATCCGACCATCATATTCCTCTGTAAAGGTGCAACTCATTCTCCAAAAACTGAAAAGAAGTTGGAAGTGGGAACACTCTAAAAATTCAAAAAGTTAGATCAGGCCATGCTGAATTATTTCTCAATCCCAAGTACCTATATGTATATTTTATTTGTCACTTGGGACTTAAATACTTGAGCTTGGATGTAGAAACTTAGGAATTTGACCCTACTTAACATTGGATGTTAAAAAAGAAAGAAGAAAGAAGATTCACCAATAAAACAATGACAATCTAAAATGCTTGTGACAGCTACAACTGTTAATTTCTTATTCTAATGACTTTGGTAAATGCAATGGAAGTCATGACTAGGGGTCTAGATGCAGTAGATGCAATCGAGCTTTGCTTGGAACTTTCTCATATATAGGTTTTCCAGTCAATATGCATATCATCATTTGCAAAATTTTCCTTGGGAACGTCCATCCATCCCCCAAAGAGGAGGGTGTCTGAAACACCTAAACCCTCAAATTAAAGGCGCCCATAAGTTAGAGGGGAATGTGCTCGAGCAGAAAATTCCTTGCCATCGATTGTAAATTCTTGAAGTGTTGTCCCCGTCAAGAGAGATGTTCCCTTACGAGCTACAACATATCCAGTCCAGCCCTATAGGGTTCACTTTAGACCACCTTGATGGCTTGATCGGTGCATGCCATTTCACACTCTCATTGCCCCATGATCTGACATTAGGCCTAATTTTACTCTCATCAAACTTTTATCTACTGTTGGATTGTATTTCAAAGAAATATATGGTTTAAAGACCACTAAAAATTAAGGCTATAAAATCAAGGACTAAGATGGTCTGAGGGGATTGATTTTTTTTTTCCTTTATCGTCGCCTATCCAAAAAAGACATTTCCATATACCCCCACCCCCATTCATCAGTAGGCATCTAAGTGATCCCCAAGAGAGCTTTCCAATGAGAACATCGCCCCAGCATAATAGCTCAGCTGCTTAGGTACATGAGTTTTTGGAGGAGAGTGCCTGTCTTCCGGTGTCCAATGTAGAAAATATTGAAGTGTTATTTCAGTACACATTGATCTGACGCCACCATCAAATTGAACTGTGACAAATGAAGTTGAAAAGAAAAGAGAGGCACTAATAAGACCATTTGCCAAAAATGTAGGCCTGCCTGCCAATGATTTCTCTGCAAGGCTATCTACATTGTGTGGTCCATCTGGAATTTTATGCTATGCCAATTTTGGTCCATATTACAGACTGGACCTCTTTATGGACCTGACCCATTTGTAGCCCTACTTGTTACAGACAACTGAAATAAATGTCATCAAATTATCGTCTCCAAGAGATTTCGGGATATTCTAAGATATCAAGAATGTTAAGGAAATATTTTATGAAAAATAAATAAAAAAATGTGAAATATTGTTAAAAATAAGTGTTTTTTTTTTTTTTTTAGCTTTTTCCCATCTTTATTCTTTCTAGTAATATATGTTGGACCGTGGGAGGCTGATAGGCCCACACATTTTAACTATTGAGCCTCAACGGCTATTTAGTGATAAGCACGAGATTAATTGACTCAACGATGTAAAATCTCTTCTTTGATTTTTCTCATGCCAAGAAAGCAATTGAGAGCATTAATGGCATAAGATTTTACACCGTTGGCAATTTATTATTGGATGAGACAGTATCTCCCTATCTGTCCAGACTCCAATGAAAAGGGTAGTAGAAGAAACCTTTTCGCCCGCGATCATCAACCTCATGGCATCCTCTATGCATTCATGCATTCATTGGAATTTACATATTACTATTTTCTCAAGGTATTTTCAATTGCAACGACATCTTAGATATATCATGAGATTATCGGGAGCATAACAAAACATCACAGGTAAATGGCGAGATCTTCAAAATATCACATACGTCTTGTGAAGCAACACGTGTCACTAACAGTTTTAATCATAAGATAATGGCGATTTATGATCGTCAGATCTTCACGGCCAGCCATAGCCAGATTCACAAATAACAAAAATGTCATCAGTTCCAGGTCAGAGTCTGGGTCTAAGTCAGTTCTCAATCTTAGGACCCATACGATGATCCAGTAAAGTCATTGGGTTCGGGTCTGTATTTTAGATAATATCATTGTATAATATAGTTATCTTTTAAACATTTATGTCTATTTGGGTCTGGGTCCACAGGTCTAGAACTGCATGGACCCAGACAAATATCATTGGGTCGAGTTCAGTAGGCTTAATCCAGACCCGAAAACTATTGGATCCAAAATAATTGCCCAAACCCTAGTTTCATGGGCCGGATTGGAGAAAAAGGTACACATTTGCATCCCTATTTGCACATACAACTCACAAGAGACTTTAATTGGTTTGAGTGGCAAAATGTGTGGCCATCCTAAATGTTCCTCTCTGACATATGTCTGTTTTGGTTGGTAGAGAGCTTTTACTAACCCATCTTCTCATGTTTTATCTCTAAATTTGTCAGGCCCTCCTCAGATATACAGAATCCACTGATTTCTGAGAGGTGGGAGCTACCACTGCCACAAACATCTGAGGAAATTATTGCATAAGGAAAATGTTGGATCTTTTCAAAATTGGGATGGGAGGGACACTTTTAGGAAAACCATCTTAGTTGAAAATACACACAAAAAGAAGAAGATGGAATTAATTAAGTTTCTCCTAAATGGTTTGAGCATAAAACTTACAATTTATCTCATAAAATGTTATAATCTTCTCATGACATTCTCAGTTTCTCAGATGTATTGTTCATTGTTTCAAGAATATGGTGATATCTTTGGAAAACTACAGAGATCCATTGAAATAATTCTCATCAACATGCCATCATTGGGACCAATGGAATGCCTGTGATCTGATACATTACATATTGTAGATACAGTCTGAGGGGTCACTGTATCAGTGTGAGAATTTGATTTTCTGTCTCCTGATATGATAAAAAGAAGCCTAGACATTAGTTTTCCTGGATGCAAGGACCTAGGGATGCTTCCTTTTCCTTCTTTTTAAGTAATGAGGTGTCTGAAAGAGAGAGATGGTCTCTTATAGTTTAAAGTGGTCAGAGGTCTCAGAACATAATAACTTGTCTGTTTGTTTGGATGGTAAGGGTTTCCTGTAAGAAAATTGACACAGGGAGAAGAGTTTTACTTCATACTTTTTATTGGATTCTCCACATGAGATTCAATTCCTCAGAGAGAGTTCACATGGTTTATATTTGTTCCATTGAGGGAGATTGCAATACTATATATGTGAATCCTGAACTGTATCTAGATTTTTGGGTCCACTTGAAAGAACCAACCCCCTGGGCCCTGGGGCCACCTAAATACACCAATGGATGGACATATTGTAACAAGTGGGGCCCAATTGATGGTATCAGTGGAGACGATATAATTGCACTGGTGTTATGGTGCCTATCACACAGAAGATTTTGGCTGATGATTTTGACCATGATTGAGCTTATTGTATCAGACTATCAGAACAGATATTGTATAGGAACTATATATGGCCCAAACATGCATTCAAATATTGTAGTGTTAAAAGAGTTAAAGGGCTGATAAGTGGCGAGCTCATAAGCTGTAACCAGAAAAAGCACCATGGACCTAAATGCAGGAAGTTCTTTGCAAACATGGTAAGAAAAGATAGCAAGACAAGGGGAGAAACTTTCAGCAAAACAATGAACAGAAAGTCATCAGGTGAATTAGCATAGCAAGCCTGAATTGTGTTTGTGGGGTCAATATCCTTCACATCAGCTGGGATGCCAACTTCCATGGAGTACTTCTTAAAAGACAAACGGTGGCCAAAATCAAAATCAGTGAGCATGGAAATTTGCTAAAGTGAGTTAGAATTCTTCTGTATAATATTTCTTTGACAAAGCCAGTGAAGTGACATTTGTCAGCCAGGCATTATATGTTGGCAAATGAAACTGGTTCAAGTCCAATGACCACTCATTTAAAAGGGAATAAGCCTCTTAATACCCAGAAGAATAAAGATGACGGATTGGAACTCAGTGGACTAAAAAGCAGCTCACATAGAAACAACTTTTATTTGAATAAAAAATGCTTAACCAAATTATGTAGCCAATCCTACTGTAGGTGAGACAAGGCTTTGATGATGATGACGATGATGATGATGACAATCACGATGATTAACTTTTAACCATACTGAAATTATTCACGTTTATTTGACAACACTTGATTACCGAAAAAAAAAAAAAAAGGAGCATATAAATCTGATGACATGCTTCATGATTAATATAGGTCAATAAAGAATGGTAGATAAATAAAAATACTCATAATAATAATAACACATGAATAGGAAACTTCAGCACTCTCTTATAAGTGAAGTACACCAATTTTAAAGCATTTGAGAAAGTAGATGGGGCACTAATGAATAACATCTTCTGTCTTCCCCTTTTTTTATGAAAAGTAAAATAGAACTGTTTTTTTGGCTGGCATGTGTACTGAAAACACTGTGGTGAGACTAGATCAAGACTAGTGGTTCCAACTCATTGACTCTTCTAGTCATTCCGTTCTTGTTTTATCATTTACTCCCAATCACTGATGCAATCACAATGATACACACAGTTATATATGTTTGATTTAGATCTCCACTTATGAACTAAAGCCCATAATATCTGGTATGTAAGACTAGATCGAATAAACACAACTCCCATTTTCAAAGATCAATTTCTCTGCAGTCTTAAGTGCAAGTTCTCGAGGATGCAATTCTGATGGTGACAGATAAAGGGCAGTAGGTTTTTCGGCCATGCCCATGCATACTCATCTTCTTTGGCATATTGGATATAGAAAGTCAAATACTTTCTGTCGAAAAGTCCTACATCCCACATCGCCTAAGTAATAGGCTTAACATGTCTGAATATACTGTATGAGCCTTATATGATTTATTATATGGTATCAGAGCGGATTTCGATCCCGTTATTCTTGTGTGGGGGAGTGTTGGGAAGTCTCATACCTGTATCGGCCTATATGGTTTATTACACTTTCACTAGTCTCACCAACCCAAAAGTAGGAACAGAATCCAAGTAAAGTCAGCACTGCAAACTACTATATTGATAAAAGAAAATTAAAGTGTACAGTGACAACACATAGGGATAGCACTATCTGTCAAGGGGACCAATATTCTGGGTTTATTACCACTTGCAAAAGCAGAAGACAAATCATGTTGAAGTTACTTCACCTGGTGCAAACCTCAAATTTTCTCAAATTATTATAATTTGCAACAGAGCTGCTTTAGTTTCTAGCAAAATGGCCACGGGCTGCAGTAAAATGGAAAATAAACAGCAAATCTTGGGAGCCATGGGTGAGGCAAATACCTTGAGAAGTATACTGTCATCATTTTTTTCATATCCATTCCATTCCTCATTTGATGGATAACTTTGTGCAAAACCATCAGTTACTGGATGCCCCTTTATATGTGACAACAGGCATATAACACCACAAAACCAGTCAATTTAGCCAAACCACCAGAACTTGCAAAACTCAAGTGAACCTTTTAAAACAAATGGTAAGTTTGTTTCACGTAATTGAATTCCTAGGAATCTTAAGACTTGTATTTATAAAAGTGGTTAAAATTGAAGAAAACAAAGTGAATATACAAAATAACCATCAAATAATCTCACTTTAAATAGAAAAATGAATCAAGGAGAGATGAGAAATGAATACACTGCCATTACCCTAATAATTCAAATACAAGGAAAGTCCAAGGTCCCATCTATATCGCCACCTTGTATCCTTCACTCTTCTCCTCTTTAATAATCCTTCATTGGAGGCTATTTAACCGTGAGATCCCAAGGGGTTTGATTCCATTCAAACAAAGTTGTAAAAAATATTATTTAACAGATAATTATCTTTCCACAATGTTTTCTGTGTGATTCTAGAGGTTACATGCTCCATTAGCACGAACAAATTCACCAACAAGCAGCGTGCATGTTGTGAATTTGCAGTCTAGCTCGTGGGGTTCACTTGGATGCATTACTATCATTGTAGATAGGATGAATGGAAAGGTCGCTATGTAGAAATTGGATCCACCGTAAAATAATTCACTTAACATGGCGGAAAAGCAAGTTTTACCTTTGGTCCATGTAGCTGAGTGTGGTTGCAAGCAAAAAATTGAAAGTAGAGTTGCTTGTTTGAAAATAACTAAATATTAGGATAGGTGGTGATAAATAAAATTTCTGTTTTTTATTTTATTTTAACTTGCATGGCCCACTTGTGATTCAGCTCCTTCATATTCAGTGTCTCCAATGGCAGACCAAGCATTTTGTTTAAGGGGTGTGGACCCAAAAAGGCAATCGGATAAGATACCCAGGATTTTCATGTAGGTTTTGGGGGCAGGCGTAAGACTTTTATGTGAATTTTCGAAGGAAAGTCAGAATTTTCATTATGCTTTTAGAAGTAGACCGGGTGCGACTGTCCCTATGTGGATCGATGTACTTGGGTCCACCCTAGAGTATCTCCATGAATGGCATTGATTCCAATTGACATTACATTCACAAATATTGTAATTGGAAAAATGTTGAGAATTTTTTAATTTTAAATGTATTTCTTAAGATATTTTTTGGAAAAATTTATGAAAATAAAAAAATAGTAAAGAAATAAAATTTAAGTTGCTATTAAAATATTTTTTATGTAATTTTTCTCTTTTTATTACAATTGTAATTCCTAGCAATAATTTTTATTTATTATTATATATTTAAAATAGCATGATATTATCATGAAAAAAGGCTTCATAATAACATTGCAATATTTAAAAAGAGAAAACTGCTCGTGTCTGTGACTGATTGACTGTCATCCAACCTATATACACCGTTAGATTGAATTTTGATAAAACTCATTCAGCTGTGGGCAGGGGCGGATCTAGGCAAAAGCACATGGGTGTAGTTGCACCCATTAAATTGTGGTGCGCTTCAAAAATTCCAGTAAAAATCATAGGTCCACCCACAAGTCCACAAATTCCATATGAAGATCCTCAGTTTGCCCTCAAAACAAAATTACCTATTAAGATCAGCACCCCTCGAACAAAAATCATGGGTCCTCCGCTGAGTCTGTGACGGCCACTAAATTAAAAATTAGGATATTTTGAGTGGACTGATTTTCATCAATTTCTTTTACAATAAGGTAGAGTCTCCATCGATAGGTATTTACGAAGTTGGAATAAAGCATACAGCAAAATCATAACTCTGGGCCTAAGCGGAGCAACTTCAGTCGGGCCAGCCCGAAAAGGCATCTCTCAAGCCCACCAAAAGTGGGTCGGGCTTGTTCGGTTTGTTGGTGGGCTCAAACCATGCATTTTGAAGCAAAATTTATAACTTGGGTGGGATTTTGGTATTGGGCACTA
The DNA here is from genome assembly GCA_038049695.1 of Cinnamomum chago. NCBI lineage: Eukaryota > Viridiplantae > Streptophyta > Magnoliopsida > Laurales > Lauraceae > Cinnamomum > Cinnamomum chago. The sequence continues at coordinate 60,899,003 of CP142459.1, read as the reverse complement.
TTAATTTGGACACCGGACCCTACCCAAGTCACCCAACTCGACCCAAATTGCACTTGGGCAGGGAAATTACAATTATAGTTGGGCTTGGGTTTGTCATGTAAAGGCATCACTAAGGTTGGGTTCGGGTTTAGGTTTACCTGCATGTAACTTGGGTGAGGATTATTGCAATGTAAATGAGTACTCAACAGGTATAGGCTAGGTTACTTACATTGTCATACCACTTCAAATCTGCAATCTGGGCCACAGCAAACTGGATCATGTGTCAGTCAGTTCTCTATTCTCTATATGGTCAGAACTCACAATATCTAACAATCAATGTCATTTTGGTTTATGACTCAATTTGTCAAATAATTTAGAGTCCAGAATCATCAACATGATGCAAGCTTTGACAGTTTGACTAAAACCAAAAAATATTGATTGATGATCTAGGTCACCCTGGATTAATCAAGGTGACTTTGTAACATAAATTCAGGTTCGGCCTTCTACTGAAAAGGTTTGGTCTTAAAGTAAGGCCGTGGCTTACAGTTTACAAGTCAATGGCTGGTGCACAAGCCCAATCCATTGTAAAATGTAAACTCTGCTCCACATTAGGAGTGTAAAAACCCTTTCTACTATGATTGGGCCACAGACTTGAGAATCATTGATTGTGCAAATATCTACAGTTCCTGCGTTTGGGTAACCGGAGTTACACATGAGGCTACATTGTTTTCACTCTTTGCAAACATCCAATTGTTTTCATTGTAGCAGAGTTGGAAGAATCCAAATGAAGACTTTGGATACTTGGGTTGGGTGGGCCTGAGGACAAGCTAGTATGATCCACTTCTGAGTAGGATTTGGGCCATCTTGTTGGATCATTGGTTGAATCCGTTTGGAGCTCAATATATGACCGCCTTTCATTTATGAAGATTCATGACCGGATTATGTGTGAAGTTTAAGATTGGGAGGCAATGGGTCAGGTTTAAGAACTGGAATGGACTTGGGTCTACTACGGAGGCTTGAAAATTCATAAGGCCTCCAATGGCTAGACTAATAGCCATGTTTAGGGTATCAAAGCTTTAATGAGGAAGATCTGGGCCTAGAGTCTCAAAGCTGGACTCTAATTAGGGCCCTTTATTTTATAACATACACTGAAAGCCAAAAAAAAAAAAAAACATGCTTCATATCACATGCAGACAGTATAGTAGGAGATTTTATGATTTTCTAAGTTTTTTATGAATTCAAACACATCTCTAATTCCAGGATGCAGGCCCAATGTAGTAAATGGGCTTTTGCAGGCAAACTGGGAATTGCACCTTTCCCTATTACAGAGACATGGATCTAAGCTTTTGGATCCATTCAGAACATGGACATCACCTTGGAGAGCTCATTGTAAACGGACCTGGACATAGATATGGTCCACCCATATTTTAATGGAATTGAAATGTCAACCTAAACTATAAATCCAAATGTTGGTTTCAGTTCAATCGATTGCCTGAAGTATTTTACATTGGGTTTCAGTTGGTGAGTTGTCATGTGCTCAATCATCCTAAAAGAACTGAAAGTTGAGATGTATCCTTCATATTTTAAACTCATAGACCCACATATCATCCATTGGACATGAATGTGATATGCTAAGGCACCAATTAACACCACTCAACCATCAATGTGTTAGAAGTAGAATAGAGACATTCTTAATGGAAGTAGTAAGCAGCACATGTAGCTTGCTCGGACTTTCATGCGTTTCTGCAAGATGTTTGTATAATGCAACTCCATTTATTGCAGTTTTCACTTGCGGCCTGTGCCGTTTGTTTAATGCAAACACCATTTATTGCAGCCAATGCCTTCTGTTTAATGCAACACCATTTATTGGAGTTTGCATTTGGTTGCCTATGCCGTAAGTTTAATGCAACACCATTTATTCCAGAAAAGGATGTCTTTTTAACTTCTTTCCTGATTGTCATCACGAAGTCAGGTAAGAAGGATCCTTCGAGCCAACCTTAGTAGTAGTCTGCCATGCACGACGGACAGCCTTGCCATAATGCATGATAAGCCATCAGCGCGGTGACATAGTGGACCATGAATAGAGTTTTTACGGACAAGATCTGAATTGGTAAGAAATTTGTTTTTGCGAAAGATAAACAAGGTGTTACAAAAATGCTTTCTCGAAATTTATCAAGAACTAAAATATGAAACTTTATGTCTGAATGTTCACCATTAATGCAAAAACATTAAACGTCCGGATCATCAATTGGGGGCCCACAAATATTCATAAAATTAGAACTACCAGTTGGGACTTTTAAACATTTACTCAAAAACTATAAAGATTTAGGAAAATCATGTTCTACAACTTGAGGGTCATTAGTTTAATAAACAAACTAGCAAAAAAATCGGTGCTAATCATGGGTATGCATGAAGAGATATGATTTTGTATATGCTAAAAAGGGGGAAGATGGAAATTCATAAATGAAGAAAGTATATTAATAGAAAGTGGAGAAGAGGATGTCACTAGTTGTAGAAACCGAAAATAGCTTGTTAATAGTGGTAATCGAAAATAACTTCTAGTCAAAATTAAAAAGTAAAGTTAAAATCAGACCCAAAACCTTCTAGTTTAATATATCATAATTAAAAGATTATGATTACAAATATGGGTCCACAAGAATTAAAAAATATATATATATATATAATCAGTGTACTATCCTTATTTGGTTAGGGGTGTAATTGTGTGTAAAGCAAATTTTTTGATGCGAACAGTTCTATTTACAAATTATTTTCACACCTTATTTAGACACAACATATCTAAATCAGTGCATAATAAACGGTGAAGTTGAAAAGCCCGATTCAACTTGAGAACAAAAGCAGGCTGTTGGCGTCTTCCGCAGCTGCTACTGCGACTGCCACTTCCCGCAAGCGGGCCGCCACGTGTGATACAGCTGGCAGCTAATCCAAAAAAGAGAACCAGCGATCGTACTCCGCTGACAGCACGCGTGCAGCTATGCATTTAACTATCGTTTGACCTCGATTTTCCCCACGCGCGTGCTCCCTTTTGACCGCCACGTGTCTGTCTTGGGATCCCAACCCCTTCTTCATCTCCTCTAATCATGCTTTAATCCTCCCTCACTCCCCTCATTATTGTTGCCTTCTTTTACTCCTCTCTCGTACACGTGGGAAGGGATCGGACGGCTGAGATTTGCTGTTTCTTTTTTCTTTTTATCAGGCGTGAAGTGCTTTTTGTTTTGTGTAAGTGTCAAAATTGTTGTTTTTCTTTTTTTTTTACTGACCGTGAGATTTTGCGGTCGGGATTTGGAAGATTCGGCCACTCAAATGGCTTTGAGGCTTGAGCATTTAGATTTGACCATCCCCAAAGCTCTCTATCATTCTCACCTCACTCTATTTTTTTTCACGCGGTCTACTTTTTCACTCGGACTTGATGGACTCAACTCTCAAGGGTTGAGATCTTAGTCGTTCAAATGGTGGGACTTGGGAGAGTCTTTTTTATTTTTTGCTATTTTAGGGTTTTAAAGCTTTGATCTCAAAAGTAATCTCATCGGCCAAGAGAGAAGCCGGATAAACTTTCCTCCATAAAGTGTAATAGTGTAGTTTCAAACTTATAACCTCTAGATGTTTGTCATCGTTTTAGATCCATTTGACTTCAGGATTTGTCATCATTTTGGATCCTTGTAGATGAAGACCCAGACCCCAAATAGAATTTTTTTTTTTTTTTTTTTTTGGCTGGTTGGCCTCCTGGCTAGTGGATATTTAGTAAACATGCCAGCCATGGATCGATCATCCCTATCAGGAGCTGTGGGAGCAACACTCTATCTACAGAGGCAGCAGCCCCTGTAATTCTGGACCCAAAATAGACTTGTGCATTAGAAAATACATATGAAAAAAGTGTAATATGTTGATACATGATGTGTTTAAAATTACTTAATGCTAAAGGTACTTCTCTTGTGGCTTCCATCAGAGACTCCTAAATTAGTTGTTGTGATTATTAGAAATCAAGGATGAGCATTAGTTTGAATGCCATGAGGACTACTTGGGATTAAGCATTAGTTTAAACCAGGGATAATCTGTTAATATAAGTCTTAATCTGTTGGTGAGTTAGATTGTGATCTTAATATTATTTTTTTTTTAATTTGAGTTTGACTGTGTGGGATCCCATCCAACTCATGTGGCTTATCTTCAAAGTCATTGTTAAAGGAGAGTTTCTTAGGGGATTAGATTTCTAATGCAAGTGAGCTCTTTTGGAATGGTTAATTAAGGGGGGGGGGGGGGGGGGGGTTAAAATATTGAACAATGATTTAGCAGATCTAGCATTCATAGGCCGGTCGTATAGCCTATCACCACCAGAACGCACAAAGACGCTCAAACTGGTATAGATTATAGACCCATTTGATACTTAGCAATGATAATTTGATTGAGATGATATTTGTCTCATATCCCTACCGATCATGGGAACGTGAGGGATTAGAGATTTGAATTTGATCTACCCATGTGCAAAATTTCAAGTCTATTGAATAATCTTCACTCACACTCATACACGAGCGGAGATTTCTTCTTCTTCATAGTTAAATAGTGATATTCCTACCTAAATAAAATTAAAAGAAATAAATCTTTCTTCTAAACGATAGTCATATAGTGATGGAGGCTGGATGGTGAGGATGGATGAAGTTAAGATGATGGTTAAAGGGAGAAAGTTGCAGAGAGCAAGAATGAAAGGAGACCAAAGAAAAAGAGCATGAAAAAGAAAATGAAAGAAAGAAAAGAGAAAAAATTGGGTTTAAGAAAGAAAGAGAGATGTGAGTTATGTGAGATGGGGGCAAAGTATCATTGGTTTGGTGGAGATGACCATATGTGAGAATAAGGTGCTTTGATAAGCTCTTGTTAGGTTTATGTCTTGTATTCCAGTTTGACCGGATTGGTTCATTGCGTTAGCCCATGACCAGGTTTAGAGTCTTGGGTATCTTGGTCATTGTATTGGGGCTTTCTTCGAGGCAAAAAAAGTAGAGATTATATATTGATGCAATCAATAACCCTAGACTCTGAATTAGAGAGGTGAAAGCTCTCTCTCCCCTGTGGTATCAGAGTTTTACAAATGGAAGGGGCAGATGTAAGAGCAAGATTGAGGCCTATGGAGATAGAGTATGCTAAGGGTCCGTTTGGGAAGGGAGGAGAGGAGGGGAGGGGAGGGGAGGGGAGGGAAAATTTGAGGGGGAAGAAAAATGAAGGGGAGGGGAGAGAAAATTAATTTTTCCTCCTCTTGTTTGGGAAGTAAAAAAGTAAGGGGAAGGAAAGTGAAAAAGTATAATTTTGTTTTTAGTGAGGTACAGAAAAAAGACTATTTTACCCTTGCTCTTGGAAAAAATTCAAATAAAGTCTAAAGGGCATTGTAGTCATTTTCTCACCCCATCCTCACTTTCCCCTCATTTTCCCCCCTGTTTTGGGGGGAAAAATTTTAAGGCAAAAAGTGCAATTTTTCCCTCCATTTCCCCCTCCTCCATTTTCCCTCCCCCCTTCCCAAACGCCCTCCAAAACCACTTTCCCTCCACTTTCCCCCCTTTTTTTCCTCCCCCCCATTCCCCCCCCCCCCCCCCCCCCCCCCCCTTCCCAAACAGAGCCTAAGTATTAAAGAGTTTGAAATTCTTATCCAATTTCCTGTATAGTGAAATCCTCGTAGTCCTGAGGACGTAGGCAATTGCCGAACCCGCATAAATCTGTGCGTGCCGTGTGATTGTTTGATCGTGCATGTTATGCCCTAATTTTATTCCCCAACTGCTCCTACCATCCAAGTCCGAGACCGTTGATATATCATATCATGAAGGATAATATTATGCACTTAGGGGCTGGTACGGAAGGAAATGAGTTATAGGAAGAAAATAGGTTAAAAAAAAAGATTTTAAAAATAAAAAAGGGCTTCTCAGAACCCTACCGTGGATACCTATGTTTTGCATCCTTTTTGGTCTATAATTACTCTAAAAGGAGAAATTTTTTTTTTTCTTTTTGGTAAAAGAACTCTAGCTTTATTTTAGATCCATGAAATTGTTGTGCAATGACTTTATAAGGACCAGTTGGGGCACTTTGAATTCATGTTGGAACTCGGGTGGGCTGTGCAGTAAACCTCTATGACAAGGACAAGGTCCATAGTACAGAGTTCAATGGTCTACAACTCTACATAAGATTATGTCAAATCTTCAATCACTTGAACCACAACAAGGCTCTTCTTTTTCCTTTTGTTTTTTTCAAAAGGTGAAAGGGAACCGCAACAAGCTTAAAATGATCAAATGGGGGCGACTCTTCATCCCCCCTCGTATCCCTATAATCCCTACCTATTGCACCTACCTCTATCCTCCAGCAACAACTCACATGGCCTCTAGAGGAGTCATCATACTATTGTTACATCAGACATAATGGGTGGGTTGTGTTAGGTTCGTATGGATCAAATACCTCCGGTTAAAGGAAATGAGGAGTGTTAATTGATGGTTCTTTTGACAATCCTCAACTAACAGTCATCTAAAAATCATTTCATTTGAATCATTTGTTTTTTAGCTTTTTGGTTCATTTGGGACTTTTGGGATGAGTGTAAAAAAATGTCAAACATTTAGGGCATGTTTGTTTGAATTGAACTGAATAGCTGGAAACTCACTTTAGAGAGGCGATGGATGAAAGATAACATGGAGTTGAAATCCCAGCCTTTTTGCGGTTTGATTTTCTAAGGTGAGGGATGTGTATTCTTTTTCCAAACAAGAGAGATTATTTAATGGTCATCTATGAGTAATTTCACCTATTCTTTCTTGCAATTTAAGTGACTTTTATTATGAGTGCAATTTACATCTTTTTTAGAATTCCTAGAAATTGAATTCCATGCAAATAAGTATACCTGATAGTAATACTATTTGGTAGAATCCCATTTGGAAATTAAAATGTGGGACCCAAGGTATATATAGTCTAGTTCCATACCAAGTTACTAATATCTCCAAATTGTTAGCTTGCCTTAGCAGAGCTACTATCAGAAGTGGGCTTGTGGTACACAGGAGAGGCCTGCAGATCCCCCTAAAAAAAAAAATTATTACTGCCAAAATTAGCTCTAGCCACATTTTTGTTTGATTTGTAAAATTGACCTGGAAGTTTTTCACCTATAACCATATGCGTATACTGTGCCTATACGGTCTGGTTCATGGGACCTACTTAGATGCATTTTTAATTTTGGGAGTACATAGATGGAAATGTCTCTTTATCATAGATGGAAATGTCAGAACACCAAAAGGGAGGCTTCTTCTCAAGATGAGTTTTTGGAGAAGAGTAGAAGGTTTTCCACTAGTTCACAAACTGTTAATGGTAAAAGGGATGTGGGAATTTTCCTCAAATTCACTATGTGCTTTTGTGTGATTTGCTGCATAGGGGCGTCTTTCGTTGTATTCTTCCTATTTTTTGCATTGAACATGATAATAAGTAACAGTAACAGTAACAGTAACAGTAACATAATCTAAGCAAAAAATAAAAAGTAACAGATAGGGATCGAGCATTTCTTTATTGTTTGTATTTGATGAATGCATGGATTGGGCCAAGCCTTAGCTGCATGCCTCCGCCTGCATTTTAATGCAATTTGGGCAGGGATTCTTTAGGGTCCGACTAGGACTCAGGCCGGATTTTGTAGGATCTCACATCCCATTGAACTACCATTTATCTCAAAAACCAATTGGTAATGAGAAATGACACAACAATGATTTAATGGTGAGGGCGAAGGCTCGACTACAATTATGACCGCTCAGAAGCGATGATGGACATTGACCTCAACAATCCATCCCTCAATAGATACCACTTGTAGAATCTTACACCATATTGAACTACCACTTATCCCAAAACCAATTGGTGATGTGAAACAACACAATAATGGTTTTATGGTGAATGCGAGGGTTCGACTGCAATTATGATTACTCAGGAGCAAGGGTGGACCTTGACCTCAATATATTTTGAAACTCAAGTTAAATTTCAGCCAGACTTGAGGTCAAGGGGTACTAGAATTATTTACCCCATTTATAATAAATACACTTTTATGCTGTTGTCAAGAATATGCAGGTGTAGAGAATCCTGTAGCATGAGAAAAGCTTTTCATATGAAATATCCCATTACAGCATCTATTTCAAGACAGGACTCAGCCTAGATATTGAGATTTAGATTTTGAGTTTGTGTATTTTGGGATTTGTTTATTTATTTAGACTTGCGAGATAGAAGTTGGCTGAGCCTTTTTATTTTTGCAAGCCTTCATTTGTTTGCATGGAATTGAAAACATGGGAATTCAAGGCCAAATGGGCTCAAAGACTAGGGGTGAAGGATTTGAATTTCTAGAGTTATGTCTCTTAAATCAATTTCTGTTAAAGAAGGCACTGTTTGATTGTCATTTTCGAACATTTACCTTTGTTTCTTCATTTTTAACCTTTTTTTTTATAAAAAAAAGTTACAAGTATTAAAACTACTATGGATTCAATGGTGTGTAAAGTTTTGCTTTCAACTCGCGCGGCAGAAATGAGATAGCTTTTGGATCATTTGGGCTTCAACTCGGGCTTGGATCATTTAATAAATTACTTGGGTTTAGGACTTTAGATTGAACGAATTCTTTATATTCGACCTATCAGCTTGACTCAAGGCTCAAGCCTGATCCAACCCATCTACTTGCACTATGACCAACTTTATTATTAATTCCTATACATTACCCAAAAGGGCTTTAGTGCATACATCACCCAAAAGGGCTTTAATGCAGGGATGGCAACGGGGCAGGGTGGGTTCGGGTTCAGACAAACTTGAAACCGAACCGATTGACATATACCCAATTTTGGCCCTTAGTAGCCTTTTTCTTTCTTTTATTTTTTGCAATATCAAATCTGATCCGTAAATGAATATAAAAAGAAAAAAAATGTTTGAAAAAGTTCATGCACACTTAAATTTTAATTTCTCTTTCAATCCGACGGACCCACTACCAAACCCGTGTATGTTACCCGACGCATTGCCATCACTTCTCAATGGTAGTCCACCAGACAGCTAGTCCACTTTGGTCCTTGTGGCTATCATTGGTGAAGATCATTTTCATGGGACTCACACTCATGTGGGTACTGTCATTTCCACCAATTGAGTATTCCATTCCACCCCAGCTTGTATTCTAATGTAAATGTAATGGATAAAGACTCTTTTCCCTATAAAGGAACCTGTCTTTGGCGCGTGGGGGGTCCTAAGTTGTTTGTAAAAATATGCGAATTCATGCTTCTTTCTGCACATCGAGATTGTCTCTCGGACCGTTGGCTTTTTCAGTTGAACCCCCGGATTTTAAGCTCTCGATAAAGGACTGACTTCCCATATTCCTCTTGTTTTGAGGCACCCACTCTCTTTCCTCTTTTCCTTTGCTCAATCATCATGGCCCAGATTCCTTTTCTAAAGTCCCCTGAAATTATGGACATTGTGTGGAATTGGTATCTGATATGTGCCCATGTACATACAGTACAGAGATTATATTATATCTTTCTAACAAACCATCAGGACAAAATGTGCCAATGGCTCACACTTAAGATCATGTCCAGGTTTTCTAGTTTTGAGGAAGATAGACTGAGGTTTATCCATTTTGGGGGTCTTCTAGCTGAATGATTTAAATGACTAGCATTTAGAATTTAGAGTCCCAATTTATTGTTCTAAAACTTAAGTTGCATGAGTGAGTTGGGGGTTGGAAGGGCATCGAGTCAAGTAACTCAAGTGAGTTTGATGCACTTGCTTAGATTCAGTTTGTTTGGTGTCATGATTTCAAATATCTGACTCATAAAAAATTGGACTGTATGTTTTGGGCCCTCCCCTTTTTGCTTTGTCTATGTTGTGATCTAGGGTCTACAAGAAGAGATCAACCACGCACAGAAGAAGACAGAGATTTACGTAGTTCGGCTTTTGGCATACGTCTACGAGAAATATGAGAGAGTTTACTATGCAATTAGAATAAATGTGTACATTCTAGATACTCTGAGTCTCTATTTATAATATCAGCCTCAAACCCTATTACGCCTAAACCCTACTTTTAATCACAGTACAACTTGGACAATTCAAATGACCTGGTTAACTAAGATTTATTAACTTCTATTGAACCATATTAATTAACAGTCTGCGGGAGAGCACTCTATGTTGTGAAAACTTATGCATCAGATACACATCAGATCTAAAATAAATAAGGAAGGAAGGAAAATAAATCAAGAGAGAGGAAGGGAGAGTTCAAGTGGTTGCGCTTGTAGCTTACGTCGATGCAGTAGCAATCTATACTTTCTTTCTCACTAATCAAAGGAAAGCATTACAATAATTTCTTTCTCAAGCACCAACACTCAGCACACCAAATCTTAAGGTGCACTTTACAAATTTTAGGGTTCTTGATACAGGGGAAGTTTCAAGTGCATCTATCTCTCACCATAGGGTGAGGGACACTGGTGAGGGATAGATGCACTTGAAACTTCCCCCTTGATATATATATATAGGGTTGAATCGGCAGGATCTACTTTTTTTAGAATCTTCACACAGTATACAACTGACATACTAATGTTAATATAGAAAGAAACTTGGCTTTGCTAAAATCTAGGGATTTTATAGTGATCCTACACAATACTATATGCTTTTACATGGTTGGTCGTTTTTTTAGGATTTACTTCGGAGTGTGGTAGCCGCCTTGTATGGTAGGACCCTTTGCCTATTTGGTAATTTTACTATTAAAGTGAAGTGAGGTGAAGTCTCTATTTAAGACGTATGAAAAGATGGAAGGGTCATATTAAAAGTACAAAAAATAAAAAAATCTCTATAAAAAAAAAAAAAGGAGTTCAAAATAAATTCTCAAGCTACTAATTGACAAAAAGATATCTAATTTTACACAAAAAGTGAAGAATATTTTTATCAAGCAAGTAAAGATAAGCGGCCATCACATTTTGATTAGACGCTCTCACCTTTTATTCTCTCTTAATTTAAGGCTTCACTTCACTCGACTTCATAAATAAAGTTAGCAAACGGGGAGCTTTCAGCTCAGCTTTAATATATTCTATTCTTCCAAAAAGCAAAGAGAAAGGAAAAAAGTTAAGATAGAACGGGCACACAATATTGGCATAATATCCGGTTCCCACCTATTATCACCATGCACATACTACTGCTACATATGGGCCAATATTCTATATTTTTAGCTGAAAATGAAATCAACCCAACATAACCAGCACCCCAATATGTATTTGTCTACCTTTCAAAAAGGACGACAAGATCAATAATAATAGTTTATGCATATGGTGCATTGAACCATGCATTTTTGGTGTCCTTCCAGAGTCATGTTAGCCGGGTCAAAATCAAAGTTTTTGAAGCGTGGCCTATCATTTGTCAAGGAGAGAACAAATGCATCCAGCCCAGGTAGTGTCCTCGAGAAGTGGGTCTTCCTATAATTTCTGCTACAAATCTCACGACTCAATCAGACCATGTTTCTTTTGGTAAGGAATCAAATCAAGTTGCGTAAGGAAGAGATCTGATCAAAAGAAAGGTTGATGCCTGTGGTGCATTGTTTGTCCTTCCTATCTGTGGAGTACTTGTCAGAGAAAGTTAGATGTCTGTGAAGGATCGTCCTTCCAATTTGTGGGATACCTGTGGGAGAGAGGCCAGTAGGGACTAGGGAGTGGGAGAGATGTGATAATGACCAAGTTTTGGAGGCTGCCTAATGTAGATGAAGACGGATGAAAGAGATGCTTACAATTGATGATGAACTTTGCTCCTTTGAGGAGTGTGATGATCATGATACCATGTTGGAAAGGGTCATTATTAATTTGATCTATGGGTCCGGAACCTAACCTTTGATTCCTAGAATCATCTGAAATGTATATTTGATGATGCTCTTTCACTGGAGTTCACTTAGTAAAATTTGTACCATTCAAAATCTATCTCCCTTTTACAAGGGATCTCAAGATATTTCACTTTTAACATCAGCTAGGCTCACTGTTAGATTAGTTGCACATAAAAAAGACATGAATGGATAAAACATTAGAAAAAATTCATGTATTTTGTTTGTAATCAATGAAGGTGGGTGGGCTTAACGCCATTGGAGTGAAATTTGGGGAGAGGCTACACACAAATGAGGCTTATTTTGAAATTGTTCAGATTTACTAAGTAGGTAAGTTCTTGTGCTCTGCGCAGCTATAGGAATTAGGATTTGTACTCTCGTTTATGAAAGGATGTTGAAATTCTAGGTGGAGAATTTAAGCAGTACATTGGTGAAGCATCGAGGAACTTTCGGGTCCATTGCCTCTAATGGGACAATAGACAGCATTCAATGTATCTAAGGATCATTATCATTCTATAGCCTTTATTGACTGGATTTGTGCCTCCCATAATTCTCTTATCTAGTTGGCTTGGATTCCAGTACAAGGCTGACCCAAATTCATGCCCATGGACTTCTTGTTGGGCATACATAGATTCGGGTCCATATGAGCCCAGCCCAAATTAGCCTTCTGATAGCCCCAGTTGTGGAGTTAATTTGGAAATAATTTCTATATAAAATCTTCATTAGCAGAAACAACTATATGTTGAGGATGCATAATACCTATTGAGTACAATTAGCATAAATAACTACAAATGGGCCTGTTAGGTCTAAGTCTCTAAGCAACATCTACTTCTTTATGTTTACATTCATTTGGGGAAAAAAGTGTGTAGTACATGTAATGGTAATGCAACCCGTTATCATCGAAAAGGCAAGTTAAGAATCTTTTGTGAAGGAAGAAAAAGCTTGCCATTTAGGCAAATGACAAGCATAGCAAAAAAAGGGCGAGTCTAGAGGAAAATGAGCTTGTATGATGGGGAACATAATTTTAAAGGAATTTAGAGTGCCAGGGGCTCTCAACTTTATGAGGAGATGAAAATGACTTTTTACTCCAGTGGTAAGGAGTGACAGTTCTCACCTGACTGCACAGAATTCAAACCTTGGGTACGCCACCTCTTTCCGCATGTGAAAGGCTTCTTTTTATACTTGTGTGAGCTTTCTTCTCGCGTGTGAGAGCTTCTTTCCCACATGAGTAGGTAGTCTTCCCGTGTGTGGGCTCTCAATTGGGTTACTAAAAAAAAAAAAAAACTCTTATGAGGATGTCTGGTTATTATAATTGTTATTATATTTGCTAGAATGGTTTATTAGCATAGTACTCATGGGACAACTTATCTACTTAGAGATCGCTCCTTCGGCGTCCATCGTGTTTCTTAGGAGATGTTAAGAGAGTGGGTTTACAAGAATAAAATGGCCTTTTGACCTTCTATGTTCTCAGGAACCCTTTATTTGTATGGATTTGAATTCCTAAAAGGTGAAATGAGACGTAAGAAATGATTGTTAAAGAAGTGAGAGGTGAAGGATATATATATACAGTGAAGATGTAGATGAGACTCTTAACTTTTATACGACTTAATTTATTGGGGTGATGGCCGAGTATTCGTTTTACATCTCCTCCTAAGTTCATTTTCATCGTAGAGAAGATTATTTGATCACCGCCGTCTTTCTTCCAATTTAACCACTTTAACAAATAACTTTCTTGGGTTCTTAGTTCAATTATTCCAAAATTTGGACTTAACGTTTATGGAATTCCAAAAGAGAATTCATTGACAAGATATGAGGGTTTCAAAGTTCATCAAACATATGATTTTCCACTTGCTCAATCTAGCATTCCCCAAGCTTGACAACCCAAAAGATAACAAAGTTAGAATGAATCAGTGAAATTTCCTTTACTACGTCTTTTTAGATATAAAGAAAGAAACTAGCCCTACTTACACATGCTTAATGAAATGTCCAATCATTATCTTTACATGGAAGCCATGTAGAAAGTATGTTGGTCCTGAAATCAAACTGGTCCTCAACTCTACCAGTAGCCTCTCAAGATGACAAAGTGACCATTTACATGTGCCCCCCAAATCACCATCGGATGGGCCACCCATGGTGACTCTCGTATTCAATCCAGATAACGATGTGTCGTGGCAACACAACTGGAAGGCCATCTGAAAATGACATTTCCCAAAATCAACATCCGCATGACCTCAACCTGGGACCTCCAAAATGCCCTTGGAAAGCCAAGCATCTACAATTCCAACCTCCTCAATCAGGGGGGCCTACCGGACCTACATGTAGGCCTTGGGGAGCATTTTTAAAAATGTTATTTTTTACCACTAAATTTTTTATAATTTTTTATTTTACCCCCTTAATGTTAAAACTTTCTTTTAATAATTTTCATTTGGCCCCTCAGTTTCATTTTTCTGGTTCCACCCCTATCCTTAATATTACCATTACTGTAAGGTTTTATGAGAGTTGGCTAATTCATTGGTTGATGGACAAAACAGGGTTTCAAATAATGTAATTTTTCTAGTATGGACTGCCCAAGAATTTCAAGCGAAGAAACTCAGTTTTATTGAAACTGATTGTGTTCGCTCGAGCGAAGTTCCATCTGCTCGAGCAAACCCCTCACAGGACCTCCTCCGCTCAAGCTTTCTTTATTCTTCGCTTGAGCCATATTTGTTCTTGTTAATTTGTATGACTCAATAGAAATTAATTAATCTTGGTTAATCGGGCTCCTGAATTGCCCAACTTGTACTATGATTAGAAGTATGTCTGTTATAGGTCTACTATGATTAAGAAGTAGTGTTTGGGTGTAACAGGATTTTGAGGCTGATATTATAAATAGAGATTAAGAGTCTCTATGATGTACACATTTTTTGATTGCATAATGAATTATTCCGTCTTCCCCGTGGACATAAGCCAAAAGCCAAACCACGTAAATCTCTGTGTTCTTTTGTGCGTGATTGATCTCTCTTCTCGTAGGCTTTAGATCGCAACAGATCTGACATGATGTTCTGAGATAGAGGCACATTCGCTCGAGCGAACTCTTTGTCTGCTCGAGTGAACCTGGGCGAATTTCAATTCCATTCAAAAACTCTCTCCTATTTTCTCTCAAGAGGCTAAGTTTTATCATAATCGCATCACAACTATTGAGGCACGAATCTAGGCTTATAAATAGCCTTTTTCTCTCTATTTCAAAGGACTTCTCTTCAATAAAAAACCTTAGAGATGATTTTGAGAGATCCATCCTCCCCCAAAGGCTTCTAGTTGCTGTGTTGAAGATCAAGCTTTGGTTTTCGTTCCATTCTACTCTTCTGCAATAAAGACATCTTAAAGGCAGCTTCGAGGTGTTCGTTTCAAGCACGATGAAGGTGTACAGCGAGTAGTCTGTAAGATAGCGCAATCTTTAGGTTGAGTCGCAATTGGGAAAAGGGTTGTGAGTTATTTCTTGTAACTTTTTATTATTTAGTATTTGGTTGTCTGTTGGCCTAGACGATAAGGCCCGTAGTTTTTTCCTGAGTAAGGTTTTCCATATATACATCGTGTGTCATTCTTATTGTGTGGATTAATTGCTTTTAATCTGGCTTAGGATTAATTATTAGATTAATCATGTGTAACTTAATATTTAATAGAGATCTGGTTATTAGGACCTCAGCCTGTGTTAAGGCCAATTTTAGAATTACATTAGAGACTTTTTTTTTCCGGTAACCTAGCCAAGGGGGCCGAGACCCAATTTTGTTTGATATGCCTTCGGAATCTTTAATGTCTAGATTGAGATGTCCACATATGGATGTTTTTGTGGGAGAAAATTTCCTTCTTTTGCACTAACCCTCTAATAAGCCCGAAATGTTTAGAATCTAATTTCCTTCTTTCGCACTAACCCCCTAATGAGCCCGAAATGTTTAGAATCTTCAAAACATTGACTTGAATCGGAGAGTGACTGAGTTAAGTTCCTCGGCTAAGTTAGAGTCGATACTTGTTAAGATTTGGTCGGATGATATCCAGGTCGTTTGTCAATGTCATTTAATCAAAGGTGTTGATTGAGTAGTTGATCGATTAGAAAAATGGCTAAGAGCACCATTATTTTTGGTTAACTTTGAGCCAAAATCTAACTGGGATCCACTTATCATTTTAGGTGGTATACATGGGAATGTAATCTACTCCATGAGTAGATTAAGGACATGTATTTGGTTGCTCTAATCCATTAAGAAATGAATGATAAATTGCCTCCTAAAAACTACTACTTGAACATGTTAAACATGGAAACAAAAGAAAGTGGTAAACTTGCTTCCCACATTGCTTGTGAGCAAAACATTTATTAGATATAAATATGCTTACTTTGGTAGTATAGGATGAGCCCCAATGGGCATTCCACTTTTATAAAAGAGGGAGGACATAGACCAAGGTAGGGTCACCACCACACACGCCCACGCCCCGCTCCGCACCGGGCCTGGCCTTGGGCTTGGGCTTCACGACCGAGTCGAGCCTACCTTGGCCCACTACCATTTTCAAGCGGTGTGTCCAAAGAAGAAGCATCGGTTTATTAAATGTCACTCGCACTTTTAATAATATCTTCTACTAATTTTGTCTGAATAGGACCTTGCTCTTCTCATATTGCCCAAAGATCAATTGCTAAGCGAATAGGTTTAGATAGTCCCTCTTGGCTAGTAGGGCAAAGCAGGAGAAAGAAAAAGAGTACTATCCTTGCATTCTCACTGTAGAATGTGAAACCTAAATCTGAATATTAGTTCATGAAATGGCACCATTCTAAGCATTTTTTTTTTCTAATTTCCACGACATCAAAGGTTACTGGCGACTCGCACTTTTACACGCAGGTAATCCACCAAATTAATGGATTTGTGAATTTAGATTTCATCCCCATTAAATTGGTAACTAACATCACAAGATAGGATAACCTTCAAATTCACATATCCACGATTATATATGATGGTTTATTGCTTGACATCCAAGGGACATAAACGTGCAACAACTATTCCTAAATGATGTCTCATCATACTAATCTAGTGGCATAAACATGTGAGCCTTGACAACAAACCAAAGATAAAAAGAGAGAGAAAAACACCCCCCCTCTTTTTTGCACACTTTGTATCTCCCATCTTTCAAACTTCCAAGTCCCATCATACTACTCTCCCATTTTTGCCATGAGCACCACAAGCGTGTGTACTTAAAACTAGCCACATGTGTACAATGAATGGTTGCTTAAGTTGACCATGGCCCTACATGGAGCCACTAAACTCACCCCATTTACCCAAAAGGAAAAAAAAAGAGGTTAGGGGTTGACACTTTAAGGGGATTAGAAAAATAGGGGTGAAGAGAAATGGGATAAAAAGTCATTTGAGAGTGGGTGGAATAGTAGTGTATTAAGAGGGGATGGATTCCCTCCATTCCCTTTGCACATTTCTTTTGCTTATTTTAAGGGCATTCATGCATTATTTTAGTGTGAGGGTGGTGGAGGGGATTGTGTGCCTTTCCAAGCGTGGATGTTTTTGTTGGAGAATCCACAAGCAAATGGCTCCATGCTTTTCTCCGGGTTTCATGACCCACACACCCACGAGTCATGGTGTGTTAATGGTAGGTCCAAAAGGAATTTATCCATCATTCTCGGGCTGCTTCTAATGACCTTTCGACACGTGTCACGCCGATAACCATCATTTTCAAATGGGTCACTTGGGGGGCCTGGTTTAGAGGAATGATCATGTGTGGAGCCCCCACTAAGAAATGAAAAAGAATTATCAAGCAAGATGCAAACCTTATGAGAGAGATGAATCTTGCAATGAACATGTCGGGGCCCCACTTTAGTGATTTGAATATGAGGGGCGTGTCAAGTTTCAGTCCAATCTAAAACTTCTCTCTTATGATCAATGCCACAATATCCACCACTTTTTTTTTTCTTTTTTTTTTTGGGGAAAATGTTGTGATTTTTACTATTAAATTAAATGAAGATTTCTTAATAGTATAATGATGCTTTTAAAGTTTCATATAAAATATCATGAAAATTGAAAAATGTTATGAGAAAAGTGTGAGAAAAATCACATTATAGAAAATGGAAAAAAAAAATAGTTTCTAAGAATGATATTTGTGATCATATATTATGTTCAAACATCAAAACTTATAATTCAAGGGGAAATGCATTTTAATTGCCACACGATTAAACAATTACATTTATTCCAAAGAAATATGTGATGTATATGAACTTGTTCTCATTTGGTGTAAATTCTGCGGTGATAACTTAATTGATTGGATATCATGTTTCTCACCTAACTGTCTAGAGTTTGATATTAGGTTCTCCCTTCATATGTGCAAACGATCTCTTCAGCATGTATAGGTCATTTTTTCCTCATGATTATCGCTCACTCCTGTGTCCACTGTGTCTCTCATGGGTCCAGGCCCCATGGATGCTACCAAAAAAGAGAATGAAGGAAATATCCCTTATATTATATATATTCTTAAATTTCATTTTCATTTGTATGGATAATATCAAACCATTGGCTTAATAAATTGCGAGTCAGCGATGTATTTGTCCTCCCTAATCTCTTGTCAAATATCGGATCAGGTACCATCTGACTACATATTTTAAACTCAACATATATAATCAGAGTGGTTATGACAAGAAAATGATTTATTAATGTAAATCAAAAGCATCCCTACTTCTTTACATCTCACCTGAACTTAAGTAAAGGGTCAGTGCCTCCCAAAGCATCAACCTTATATGAGGGGAGGACTTAATTGGGGGCTCCTGTTCCCTCTACAATAAACAAGAGGGAATGACACTAAGAGTACTATTTTCCCATATCCAATATCAAATTGCATTAGATTATTGAAGAGGAGATCCTCCTTTCACTGCCTATAAGATTCTGCAGGTTATGGAATCATAGCCTCTGATATTTCACCCCTTTTTCTTTCTGCAGGTTTTGGGTCTGTGATTGGGGGGCAATGCTCATGCAGCCTTCAAGTCTCACCCATATAAAATTAGATTTTCCCTCTCTTGACATGTGCAGTGGATTAGTTCTAACTAACTTGGCATAGAGAAATAACAAGCGTGATGTGCAGATATTCTCACTATCTTGCCTTTCTATTTCTACTTTCATTTAGTTGTCCACTTGTCCTTATAGCACCCAGGTCATGTTTCTTGCAAATTGCAAGTGGGACCTTGGAGATTCGACCCTTCCAACTGACACCCATTACAGTGGCCATTCTTCAATGCTATATATATATATATATATATATATATATATATGTCTATTTTCTAAAAATCTAATGGAGCATGCATGTCCACTTTACTACTTTTGGGGTCAAGAGCATCCATGGGTGGAGATTGCATTTAGTGTTGATGGGCCCCACCTCTCTTCCACCCCAATGGTCAATGTGAGTTTATTCACGTCAGATTAGATTTGCTAGGATATATCACAATGATCAATGCCATATTTTCTGCTGTATGGAATACATGCACTACAAGAAAACATATACATCCAACAATGGTATATATTGCTACTTGGTGATTATCAGAGGGTTGTGATCAAATTTTGGTGCCCTGAAATTTAATGGTTTGGATGGATGAAGGAGGTGGGCCCCCTAATCACTGACTGATAGGCGAAAGTTGAGAGTGATTCTCTTTGGTAGCACCTTCCCAGAAAATTGGAAATGAATGTCAAGAAACCAGAAGGCATGCAGCATCACTTTTTGGGCTCACTTAGCACCATTACCAATTCATTGCAGGTGAGATGGGTAGGTCTAATCCTGCATAAGGTTCTGTTATGACCTTGATAAATGACAATTAACGTTAATTCTTTAAGATCTTAACGATACAAGCTTTGGATGGTTTCATCCAACAATGAATAGTGCTCCATTTATAACCCAAATTTCAATGGTTGCCATAAGGCAGGTGTGAGTGGAGAGTTGGATGACTTAAAAGCTGTAAATTTATAGTTCTTTTCTTGTGACTCAACTGGTTAGAGACATGTGAATCCCCAGTTGTGGTAAAAAAAAAAAAAGTTGCAAATCTATAAAATTGCTATTAAATGTAGTCTCTCCAAGCTGTAGCTAAACTGGTAGAGGACGGGATTGCGTGATGGAGTGACGTCTCCAACATAGTAAAACACAAGAAAGAAAAAAAAATTCTCCTTAAAGTTGATTATATTGTAGATCTATTCTTAAAGTGATGACTTATTCTAAATCTCCCCTTCACCCCTTTAATACTCTTATGAAACTGCTTTTACTACGAATTTCTAGAAAATCAATATGATATATATAGGTGGACCAGTCCTAAATGTCAAATAAAAAGTAAGAAACTACTCTCAAATTTTTTTTTTCTCCACCAAGTTTAAGAGGATTTCTCTTATATAAAATCATTAAAAAAAATAATGAAAAGGAGTGGAACCATAAAATAGATCAGATTAATCAAGTAACAACTCACTAAATTTAAAAAAGATCAATGAATGATGGAGGACTCTCAACCCACTACCAATCAAAGATGGAAGGGTATCAGTCTCAAAACCATAAAAGAATGTTGATGCAGTAATATAATCCAAAGATATATATAACTCGTGCACTTCATCCGTAAGCAATTGCATTGTAAATATAATATAGAAAACTAATCATGAACTCTTCAATATCCGTGACTTGCGGTTGGCGTGGATTAGAAACAGATGCTCAGATTCTGTATACCTGTGGAATAGAAACAAGTGTCATTGGCTGTAAAGTTTTGAAGTTCAATTATAGAGAAAGAAACAGAGGAAGAATGGAAAGAAAAATGAGAAATGTTTAACCACTTATTAAGTATATATTTATGATAATCATCTTCGTCAAGTCTTGTCCCAACTATATTGGGCGGCTACATGAATTCTATTTTTACATTCCAATCGATTCTAAGCCAAATCTTCTAAAAAGTTCTACTTCTTCAAATCTATTTTTACTATCTTCATCCATATTTTTTTCACTCCCACCCCTTCTCTTTGGTTGGCCATTAAGCTACATATTTATGATGATTTCATTTTATGGGCATTATGACTTATTTTACGTAACATTGTGATTCAGTGCTATCTAGGAATTTATTTTATGTGAGTGTGCCTGTTGGGTAATTCATTTGTGAAGTGAAGAGACATTTTAAGATGTAAGAAAAAAAAGAAGAGTCATATAAAAAAGTATCATCATATTTCAAAAGCCATCTCTTCTTTTGAAAAGCAAAAGAGTTAAAAAGATATTATCTCTTTTCACTAAATGACTAAAAGCCTCATTTTCTTATAAAAAACAGAAGAAGAGAAAAAATGTACATTCTTATCCCACAAAAAAGACAAAAGGTCAAGAAGGTGAATTTTGAAATTTGGAACCTTATGATTTAACCCTTCTTCTTTTCATACCTCTTAATTTGACCATTCACTTCAATTCACTCAACCATGAATTACCCAAACATAATTCTTAATTCATTGAGAAAAGTTTAATGAAATGAAAATTGCTGACCCAAGCTATCGAAGATTTGTACCATTCAAAAATAGAGAAAAAGCAATTGAATATTGGTAAATGTTACATAAACATGGCCTAAAATACAAGGACAAATTGAGGAAGTCAATAGCTTTGATTTCAACATTCGTCCTCATGAGCCTGATTTTTAGTTCCCTCAGTTTCCTAGGCCCAAGTAGAGCCTCTGCGTGCAGCTCCCTGGTGCTTTATTGGGTTGATCTGTTCTTTTTTGGTTTTTAATTTTGTGTTTGTTTATTTCCCTGTTTTGTTCGCCACTTCTTCTTCTTCTTCTTCTTCTTCTTCTTCTTCTTCTTCTTCTTCTTTATGTTGCAGGGTAACCCTTTCTCTGTAGAAAAAGATGATGCATGGCCATCACAGGGAATGTTCTGCTATGGGCTACAAGTGTGCATGTGTAGCCCCTCTATCAATTCAGCCCCTTTCATACTCGTCCTCTAATGAAATAGCATCAAAACCAATTATGCACTCATTGAACTTTCATTACCGTTGGATTGAATTTTTAAAATATCTATAGTTAATCTGCGATCAAACTTTAAAGCCCTTAAATCAAGGGCTAGTAAATTTTAGCGGGGCTTATTTTTCTGGCTTCCATTTCCAAAGGAGACATTTCCATTTGCCTTCCTCCCATTGGTAAACATGCAATTAAGTGTGCCCCATGAGCTGCATATTAGTAATTTGCAATTTGCTCATAGACCTTGTCTTGCCAATCACTTGGATAGGGAAGAAAATGGGTAGAAATGTCCTATGATGGGGGTTGGACTTAAACCAAATTAATGTTATTACATTAAGGCGTGGATGTAGCTGGGGTCTAATATAGAGGACTGGGCCCTACATATAGATAATCCAAGCATTTCAAAAATGAATACCATCACCTCCATTATATCCTCATGCATTAGTTCGTAAGGAGTGGGTCCCCTCGTCCTCAAACGGACATTGATAGAAATGTGACTGGCATTGATGTGGAATCGCAACTGATATGTCGTTAATCAAGTCTCGTTGTGGTGCTCATTGTACACTGGGATCCACTCCTATTGATCTAAAATCAAGAAGTAAATCATTGAGGGAGTTGACATTTATCTTGAACGGCTCGGATTATCTCCATGTCATCCCACTATAAGATTCCAAGAATTTGTAATACAAATTACTTTGTAAAAGCCCGACAAAGGATCCAGACTCAAGTACAAGTACATATTTACCTGGAAAGCGGGCTCCACTTATTGATTCAAATGTGTGCACACATAAGTCATAAAACTAATATAAAAATTGGTGTTAATTATGAATATGCACGAAAATATAAGATTCTTTATATGTTAGAAATGGGAGAGATGAGACTCCATCAATAGACAAAGAAAAGCATAAAAATAACTTTAAGCCAAAATAGAAAATAAATTTAAAATTAAATTCAAAAACCTCTAGCTTAATACATTATAATGTCCCTCCTAAAAATGCTGATCTGTACGATAACAATTTTTTTTGGAGATGGTGGGAATTCTGCCCTTTTACTTTGTGGTCCTGAGGAGAGAGAATTTCCAACATAGAGATTGCGGATGAAGATATTCCGTACTCCGTTGGACCACGGAACCTACGGAACCGGAATCAAAAGTGCAGTAACGCAGAGTCACGGGCCACAGGCCACAGGGATGTGGGGGCAAGAATGTAATTAAATGAACTAAAGCGAGTAATCTTGTAAAAAGAAGTAACCCTGGGTTCAAACTTCAAACCCACGCAGTTGGCCGAGTCAACCAGGGGGTACTTGTGTCATTTAATCCTTTATTTAATCCCCAAATCCTCTTCTATCTTCTCCACTCCCACATCTTTTGACTCTCTCATCTCATCTCATATCTTATTCTCTCTCATTTTCTCTCATTTTGGGGTTTTCTTTCTCCTTTTCAATCTCCTTCAAAGTCGGCAACGAAGCTTCTCAGATCTCTTCCTCTTGAAGCTTGATCTTCTCCTTCTTCTCTCACTGTAAGTGTCCAGATCTCTGATTTCTCTGGTTTTTCTTTCCCTGATTTGAGATCGAAGAAGTGTTCTTTCATTTTCTCGTTGATCGCTTTCGATTTTCTTCTTAAATCGGCTTCTTGTTTTTTGTTTTTTTTGAAAGTGGTTGTTATTGCGATTTTTCCTGCAACATATCATTTCTTGTAGATTTTCATGGTTTGATGCGGTTTCTTTTCTATGATGCGTTTTCCCCCTGGGGTTTTGCAGTAATCTGTGCTTTCTTTTTGTGTTTATGTGTGGATCTGATGCCGTTTTGCTTGGATTTCTCTCTATCTTTGGATCTCTGGATAGATTTCTCGAAAATGTCATTCCTTTGAGGTTTTTAGGGTTTTTTTTTTTCGCAGATTTCTCTCTATCTTTGGATCTCTGGATAGATTTCTCGAAATGTCGTTCCTTTGAGGTTTTTAGGTTTTTTTTTTCGCAGATATCTCTGTTACGACATGTTTTCTTTGCATTTCTTTCGTGGATTTTTTTATGTGATCTCTCTTTTACGGTGCTGTTTTTTTTTTTCTCTGTTTAGGGTTTTGCAACAGTATCTTCCTTGTGTGTGCGTTTATGTTTAGGGTTTCATGTGATTTCTCTTCTACGGTGCCTTTTCTTCGCTTGTGCTTTGCAACGACCGCTGCATTTCTTTTGTGGTTTTGTGTTCCTCCTAGGATTGATGTTATTTTTCGTGTGGATTTCTCTTGATCTTTGGTTTGTTTTTTCGTTTTTTTTTTTTTTGATAGATCTGATTTGTTTATGAGGAAGAAGCAATTGAGTAGTTGTTCTGATTGATGCAGGTTTGTGAATTAAGAAAAACCTAAACAGCATGCGGTGGTTGAGCCTGTCTGTTGATGTCTTTCGGAAAGTGATCTCTTTGAACTTGTACTGTAGAGTCATTCTGTAACTTTCCTTTTTTGCAGATCGATCAATTCTAGCCCTTGATTTAGCTTTCTACTCTCGTTTTCTTCTTAATCCATGGCATCAAAGCTCGTTGCTCTCATCCTTTGCTTTTTCTATATCAGCTAAAAACAAGATAGTTAGAATCGCTACCCTGAACACTTTCTCCAATCCCATTTCATATAAATCCTCTCTTCTCAGAAGTACATTTGACTTTAGTTTTCTCGATCGCAATCTGTTTTGCTGTTGGATTCTCTGGGGTTCTAGTTCATAGTATCTGCTGTGGATTGAGGTGTGTCTATCTGAGGCCGTGGTCGAAGTAATGGTGTGCCAAGCAGCGAGCCAAACGAGATTCCGGGCGTTGAAACATGAGAGTGGGATTGCCGGGAGCGCGACCATAATAGTTAGAGTTATAGCATGTTTTCAACCTTTGCAGGATTGCCAGGTTAGCTGATGGTTTACTTTAGTCATTTGCCCATTCCCCCCCCCCCCCCCCCCCCCCCCCCCCCCCCCCCCAAACAATCTAATCTTTAATAGGAACACTAATTCAATGTTATGGATGCTAGTTGTTCTTACAATGCTTGTTTCTTTGTTGCCAGGCTGAGTACTTCCGCCATTTGCTAAAACCTGTAACGTAGGCTGTTTCGTTGTTCTGTTGTTTGAATTAAAGCTGGAAATAGTAGTTTCTGGAAGAGGTTATTGTTATGCTCTGAACAGTTAGACATTGACAATCCATCTTTTGGTATGTTCTGCAATGCCCCCCCTTTGGATGTTGAAATTTTGCTGTGGGTTTGTTTCAATGTTACTAGAAATACCTGTGCCTAGAGGTGCTAAGGCTTCTGATTATAAACATGCGTTGTGCTAGAGGTCTTTCTCTAAAATGATATCGGATATTGGTTTAGGCCTGGCGTTTGTAAAGGCAGAATACTGTGATTCCATCTGTTACCATTTCAGTTTTCTGCCTTCTGTAATATCCGATTCATGAACTTCCACAGGCTACACTGGCTTCATTCAGTAGGACTTTATAGTTCACTGGTTGTGGAAGTGATGAATGTCTTTCTGGTGTTTGTCTCTCAGGTTATTGCGTTTGGCACTTTGGTTGAATGGGAAAGGATTGTGGATCTTGGCAGCAGCATTATCCATGGCAATCGCCCCACCCAAACTGTGTGAGCATTCCACCTGATCTGGGGGAACAGAATATTGCTCATTCAATGGCATACCCTTTGTCTGCGAACCATTGCTCTGTTTCTCCAAGTGCAGCTGCTGCTGGCTTTGTAGCTCCTGAAAATCCCGAGCTAAAATCTTTTTGTGGAAACACACTGCAAGCATGGTATTCGTATTATCCCCAACAAACTTTGAGTCCCACGCCAGAATCTATTACAGGGGAGAAGTTTTATGTTTCTCATTGTGGTGAGGCTGCCACCAATCAGAAGAGATTCCTTGTTTTTGATCAGTCAGGGAACCGAACTAGCTTGGTTTTCAGCTCTGTTGGATATCCCTTCCAGCACCCATTTTCTTCTACCCTGAAGCAGTCTGAAGCTATAAACAAAGATACTCCTATTATTGATTCTGTCAAAAAACAAGACTATCCCTGGTTGGATGAGAAGCAGCATGAAACTCATGTTTCAGGTGGTGGCTCTGGAAGTGAGATGCACGAAGATACAGAAGAACTTGATGCATTACTTTACTCAGATGACGATGAAGAAACTAGCACCGGACATTCCCCTAGTGAAATGACCGTCCATGAGAATAATGAAGCCAATGACGATTGTACTGAGGTTGGTAGTTCTGTGACACCCATAAAACGCAGAAGATTTGAACATGACCAGGCTTTAATGGATACCGTAAGTTCAGGAAAAGATTTGGATCTGGAGGACGATGCTCAGTCAAGTTGTATTAGGGGTGACCCATCAGAAGGGTCATTTTCTAGCAAGAGATTAAGGAGGGAAAGGATAAGAAAGACGGTGGGAATTTTGAGAAGCATAATTCCAGGTGGAAAAAGAAATAAAGATGCCATAGTTCTTCTTGATGAAGCAATTGGATATCTGACTTCTATGAGGATGATGAAAGCGAAAGCTCTTGGAGCTGCTATCTAGCAGCATCAGCCACAACACACTAGTTGCAGGTGGTGGGTTTTTGGGTGGGGAGGGAGGAGGTGGGAGGTGGAGTGGCAGATGGAGGCTCGATTGGATCAGACCTGAATGATTAAAGGGTGTAGTAATCAGAGAAATCAGTAGTTGTGGTGTGCTTTTGTTTTAGCTAAAGGTTGATGGTGGGTGAATGGCAGCATCATGCCCTAATAAAAGGGAAGAGTAGGAAAAAAAAAAGAGAGAGAACATGAGTGGGGTTGGTGTGCTGTTGTTGTTGACCGTTGAATCATGCATTAGAGCTTTTATAGGGCACGTTTGGATACAGTTCTGGATTCCACAACCCGTGGAAATCATGGCCTGGGCAGTGGGGGCATCTTCCTGTGTTGGTTTGCATAACTCTGGAATCCTCAACTCTGTCTCTATCTCTCTATGTTTCTTCTGTTTTCTTTTTTGTTTTTTTGGCATCTTTTTGGCAGTGGAGAGAGGAGGAAGATAAAGAGTACACATTTTTTTTCTCTCTACCCATTTTTCAAGGACTACAAAAAAATCTTCAAAAATTAAAGGGGGATGGATTGCTGCCAAAAGATTTTGGTTTTCAGCGGGAGCTCTCTGAAGCAGCAAACAGCAGAAAGTTTCACAGCTTCTTTTCGTAAATGTTGCTGCACATCTAGTGGGGTTGGGACTCTGCAATCATGTATGTTGGGCCATGGAGGAGCGAGCGCACCAGAATCTGGTCTGGTGGTGTGTGGACTTGGGACCCCATGTCCCTAATTACGTGTGTTGTGTACTTGTTATCTCTGTTTTACGTACACGTTGTCTGATTAGAGGGTTAGATATATGTATGTATGATTTCCACTACTTGTGGGTTGGGATGATCCTTTGAAGGTTCATGCGGTCCTTCATATTGGGATGCCTTCCATACCTCAGGATCTTTTCTAAATAAAAATGAGGAACAAGGACCTGCCTGATTGAGATTGTTCCTTCGTTACACAGCCCGACCCACTTATTAGGCTGGTAGTTGGTGTGTGCTATGGTCTTTGCAATGTATTTTGTATGTGTGCTTATTCACGTGGTTTGAGTTAATAAACACTGTATTCTATTCTATCTTTATGATGATTTATGTTTCATCTATAGTTTATTAATGCTCTGCTCTCATGGTCCCAGAGGCCCAGGTAGCTGAGTATCTTTATGTTGTTCACGCATATGGGCCGTGGGGTGGAATATTTGTCAGGTGTAGCGTCATGGACGCTTGTTGCGAATGGCAAGTATATATTCTTCTATATGTTTTATTTTGTACTTTTGTCAAAACGTATATTATGCTTTAATTTGAGAGATGCAAAAATAAGGGGGATTCATGTCCGTGTCTAGTGGAGAACTTGGGAGGTGTGCTGATTGATGCCGCTGCATTGGTTCGTTCTTCTCATTGGTTGGAAGGGGAAAGGTGATAACACGCGATCCGACTTATGTGGTGCAGTGCAAAGATTGGGGCCATTTTTGCCATCGATTCTTATGTACTTGGTGCGGGTTTGGCATCTTACATTTCCCTGTTGGTGTGAAGTGACAATCTTCAGTGTGTCCCACTCACACTAGAGAATCAAATAATTAAAGGCAGTCAGCTTGGACCCGCATGATCTTGATCATTGTCAGGTCGATCTATTGGAGAAAGGGTTTGCAACCGTTTTGAGGCCCAAGCACACTGAATTACTGAATAGAAGGATCAACTCGGAATTGTTTCAACAGCGAAGCAAGATTGCTGGTAGAGTGGGGTTGCTCCATAGTTTGACACACTTTCCAAGGGAGTGATCCTTGGGTCCTCAGGTTACGAGGGAGGTTGGATCTCATTGTCATGTTAGAAACGTGTAGTTAACCCTGACTTCTCTGGACGATTCACTCTTTGAGGGTTCGAGGAATAGATCATGATGGAGAATGATTTGGAGGGAATATGGCATGGATGATGATGCTTTTACAACGTCTTTGCATCTCCCACTGATGGAACCTTTTTTTTTTTTTTTTTCGTTCTGTGGTGGGCACTTGGCAAACGATCCGTTTGCCCTCCGAATTAAACCTACCGTTTTATCACAGGATGGGTCTGATTTGGTGAGGAAAACTCTGTTCATGTCACTACGGATGTCCTGCCTGTCCACAATTGGTTGCATTTAACATCTAACTGGTGGCAACAGCACCCAATGTTTTTATTTTATTTTTGAGTTGGTTATCAAGGGATCTTATTTTTCATGGCTGGGATGCCAATTTGTTGATCTCTTGGAACATCTTTCACACCGTTTTAACTTACCAATTTCTTTCTGTTCATCCCATCTCTTCTTTTCACACCCCCTAACAGAGGACCAAACCATAGGGACCTAGGTATTGCTCAATAGTCTAGTGTAGATTCAGGCTAATTTCCGAACTGGATTGAACTACTAAAATTCCCATTAGGGACATTTTACGATTCAAATCTCATTCATTTTGAATTACTGAATGGTAATACTCTTCTGTAACCTAATTTTAAAATGACCTTTATACCCATATCATCATGGTGAGTGGCAATTGTAAAATCTACTTGGGCCCATTTTTTATTTTTTATTTATTGCATTAAAATACATAGGAATTGAAGATTAAAGGTGAACTTCCAAACTGAACAAGCATTTTCTTCCCACCTTTGATATTCATATTTAACCACCCTATTTATTCTAATGCAAACATGCCCTTATTGAGTCGAATCGGACATACTAACCATACAACATAAACAAATCATATTGAACTAGAAAACAACATTTGCTGGTAAAAACTAGGCACATCACAAACTGACTGAAATGGAAAGACAGTGAACCAATGATACTAAATTAGCTGGGCTATGACAGGAAACGAAGTCCGAGAGTACAAATTGGGTAAAGCTGCAAACTTAGTAACTGTAATAAATAACATCCATGGACCACAAATCATGAAAGGTCAAACAGTCCTGACTTGTGACGTCCAACTATACCACCGCAAAATTGTAAGATTTAAGGGGATGGGACCCTAAATTTGGCAGAAAGAGAGCATGGTAATAAGGAAAATATGTGAATGGTGCCGCTTAACAATTATGAAAAGAACTTACACTAGAAGGTTCATGTGTCTATTAAGGGGCAGTATACAACAATAGTTGAATAATCCAAGGAGGAAGGAATATATGGGAGTCCGGAACATAGTAAAAAAAAAAAATCTTGGACGCACACTGAAGATTTTCAAAAGAATCTGGAAGGTTGATCACTTAACTCTCTGCAGGTGATTAAATAGCCAACTGTGAAATAGAACTTGAAGAAATCCCAAACGTTGATAAAGAAAGAAGACAAAATCTTTTCAAGTACCCCTGACAATGGTGTAACTACAAAACTACCCGTCCAAAATATGAAGTCAATCTGAGGATTATACAACACCTAGAAAGAAACAGTAGAAATATAAAATCTTCCAAACCCAGCTTCTGCCGCGATATATCCTTACGGCAATTTATTCTGACCACTGGAACCGAGCTGACTCAGATATACTGGATCAGGAAGTTCATAAAGCCCAACTGCAACTCATAGAATAGAACATTTTTGAAGCCCTAGGGCTCTGATGAATCTTTTACCAGAAGGCCACAACCGAGCAAAAAGACCCATAGGTTCAGTGTCGGAATTTTTCTCTGCTTCATTTTTCTGATTGGCAACTTTCTCCGGTTCATCAGCATCCGAATTTGTTTTCTCACTATTGTGTTTCTCCTCTTCTGATTTCGGCTCTATTGAATCATTTCCAACTTCTGAAATTTCTCCTGGCTTCTTGTCAAACAGTCCTTTGAATTGCTTCAGGTCCTTTCTCTTGATTTCCTGTTTCACGAATGTCTGGAAATAATAAGCTTGTAAAATCATGAAAAATTGCCCCCAATGTGATTTCAGCTTCTCAACCCACCTGTTCCTTTTGTCTTAGCTTTGTAAGAGCTGCAGTAGCATCAGGTTCTGAGGATTTATCTATGCTTATCATCTAACAGCACCACAAGAACGAACTTGTAATTACATGGGGGATCAGCAATTAAGTATTTATAAAAGTTCTAACCAGTTCAACCGTAAAAATTAAGTGAAGTACCATTTTAAAATCACTCCTTGCTTCATCAAAATCTCCAGCTGACATGTAGGCAACTCCACGGCGATAAAGAGCTTTAATGTGTGAAGGATTTGTGTCTAATACCTGCATTGTTCCATTGAAGAAATGCAATCAATAAAGAGAAAAACCAGTCCACATTCACAATCATCTCCGGCTATCCAATTTACATGACTGATATGATTTGATCCAAAATTTTGAGGCCCTTAAAAGTATAAGATAATTCACTGTGTTTAAATTTTTGCCACATTCTACGCATGATGACAGATTTCCATCGCCCCATCCTTCCAAATTGGCATGCAGATAGGTGGGCCTGCCAAAAGGAGCATGCAAGTCCTCAACATGGGTTGATGCTATCATGGAGCAGCAAGTTTGTACGAGGAGGGTCTATAGAATATGGGTCATGATTCAATAACTCAGGACTGTTAAAATGATGGGCTCCATTGGATGATGTAAGCCCTAAACTTTACAGATGTTATGCAAAACTATAGGATGTAATGACTTAGGGGGACCAATAATTTGGTCTAAGTACGTACAAATTGGGAAAAAAATGGACTCTAGCATATCAATATTTTAGATTTTTGGATATCTTTTCAGATCATTTTTGAGATGAAGTCAGATACAAAGTCAAGCACACAACAAAAGAGAGAAACACAAGGGTATAAGAGCATTATACACCCATTGCATCAAATAAATTACAGGATAAAACCCACCCATGGGGACAACCTATCCACCAGGCCATCGGGGGCCCAAGAAACCAGTCTCCTCACCTTACTAGTGCCAAATTCATGCAAGCTTTCCAATTAAAGAGAAGCTGATTCAGCTTAAAGTTGCTAACTCATTTTCCTAATCGAGGCCCATTTTGCAATCCCCAACCTCAGCAATAGAATGCGGAAACCAACAAGAAAAACCCACACTTGCTCATGAAAAGATCCCAAGGGATGTCACCTCACAATGGAGAAATAGATGTTTCTTGTCTCTTCCTTCCTGTACATCACACATAAGCAAAATGTTGCTCGACATCATGCCTCCTCAGGTTGTCTACTGTGGAAATCTTCCTAACAACCACTAACCAACAAAATGCCTCAAGTCGTGGAGGAACCAACCACAACTACATAGTGCAAAAGCATATATTGGTTGAGGTGGCCCTCCAGAGCTAAATAAGTCTTCGCCAAAAAATTTCTGGACGTGGAGAATTTCAAAAACTGCATATCTTTTCTTTCCCTGCATATAAAAACATTAGTAAGAAAACACAGCAACTCCTCGTACTAAGACTTACAGACTCACGCAACACTACCCATGACAAGTTGTTTCCCCTTCCCATACAATCACTCACTAGAGATTCTTTATGGGATACCCGTAAAAACACCTTAGAGATTCTTTATGGGATACCCGTAAAAACACCTTGGGAAACAAGACACACAATGGATCCACTCTCAACCAAAACCTTACACCCCTCTGGACTCCCATTCCAACAACATAATCCACACCCTTTGAAATGACCTCCTTCCTCACTGTCATGGTTCGAAATATTGCAGCAATCGCATTATCAGCCATGCAATTGAGGCAGCTACGCTATTTTGAAAAAGCAGCACTACGGTTTTAAACCTAGCATAGCCAACAATTTTAATTTAAAATACTGTTTTTCCTAATTGTCATCCTCAATACCCTTTTATGGTTCCAAATCACTAAAAAAAACGTAAGATTGGCTACTACAAAGGATTCATTTTTTTTTACCATTTAAAAAATTCATACCGCTACACAACTATGCATCACCGTAACCGCTACATAGTGTTTTGGCAATTGGCTGCTATGCCCGCCACAATTGCTATTATGATCCTGGCTCACCATGGACACATCCCCAACCGACAAAATACACTCCCAAGGACCCGATTGGCGATATATAGGGACGACCCGATTGGCGATATATAGGGACTAACTTTGGAACCCAACCCCACTAATGCTCACTATGCTTACTAATAATTATCTTTCACCAAAGGGACTCCTCTTCACCAAATCTCCACCATTTTGCCAACAATGCCCAAATTTTCTACTCTAAATCTCCAAGAGACAATCCCCCCATATCTTTCGGCCTTATCACTTCGCTCAATTTCATTAATTGCATCTTCTTTTTTCACTTTGACCCTCTCATAAAAAGTTACTCCTGATCGGGTCCATTATGGCACCCACCACTTTAGGAATCTTATAAAGAGACAGATAATATATTGATAAATTCAAAATGTTAGCCTTGAGCAATGTAATCCTTTCCCCTAAGGAAAGATACTACATTTCTCACAACGATAACTTTCAAACTTTTCAACAATGGTGTCCCACGTCCTTCAATCTCAAATTTCCCTCCATTAAGGCCCAACCAAGGGACATCAATGGAAACCTCCTCACCTTGAAATGAATGCCATCGCCATTGACTAAATGGCTACTTTTGAGCATCCAACTCCCATTCTCCCACCAATACTCTTAGACATGCTTACCTTCAACCCTGAAGTCAACTGAAAGCAATGCAAAATCCTTTTCAATGTAGTAATCTCCTCCATCCTTGTTGAGCTAAACAAAATGGTGTCATTCATAAACTAAAGATGAGTAACTACCTCCTTTGTTACGACTTAGCTCAAAGCCAATAATCAAGCCCAAGTCCTTAGCCCTTTTTCAATAATACCCCTGAATCCTCCACCATAATTGTCAATAAAAATGGGGACAAAGAACCACTAGCCAAATTCTTTTGGAAGCTTTGAACGATCTAAACGGTGCATAATTAACTATAATTGAGAAAGACATGCACTCCAAAACCCAACTATGCCATATGTTTCCAAATCCAAACCTCTGCATTATGTAATCAACAAACTCCCATTCCACATAATCACAAGCCTTCTCTTGATCTATCTTGAAAATCACACCCTCCACTCTCTGTTGCCTTATTGAATCAATAAGCTCATTAGCAATTAAAACCCCATCCAAAATTTGCTTGTTTGCTACATAAGATTGCTGTGAGTGACTTATAATAAGAGGGAGGGCTCACTTCATGCAGTTGGCTAATACTTTTGACAATAACTTGTACACTTTTTTTTTTCCAAATATTTGCTTGTACACATCCCACTAAGCTTATAGGCCTATGGTCTTTTAGCTCCACTGGATTCGGAAATTAGGGAATCAGAGTAGAGAATGTAACATTGAGCAGCTTATTAATTTTGGCGCTACAGTGAAATTCAACCAATATACCGTAGAAGTCTTCTTTTTGGGGAAGTTTTGGTCGGCTTTGATAAACTTAAACCCATCTAGTCCAAGTGCTTTGTCTCTTCACATTCCTCCAAAGCCTTAGTCACCTTTTCTCGGTCAAACTCCCTCTCCATCCATCTCTCTAGTTCAAAGGAGATAAATGAAAAGGCAAACCTTGTCAAACTTCAATCTGACGAAGTCATCTCCTTTATACGTGTCTTCATAAAAATGAGCCAACTTTTCCTTGAACTCCTCGGGTCTACCAAACACTCTCCCTTCCCTCTAAATTCTCCCTACATAATTCACCCTGGTTCTCACACTCGCCACCCTGTGATAGAAACTGGTGTTTTATCCCCACCTTTGATCCATAATGACTCTTGATTTTTGCCTCCAAAGCATATCCCTGCATACGGTTGAGGTCCAAAATTTTATGCATCCTCTCCTTCCTAGCTTCTATCACCTAAGACAACGAGACTCTACTCTCTTCTTTCCTACCCCAAACCTCCACCTCTCTAGACAAAACATCTCTGGAGGTGTCAATCTTGACAAAACATTCCTTTTCCGTTCTTTGATCTTGATTTTCAGCACTTGAAGCCTCTTATAAATTTTATAACTTGCAAGTCGTTGAATATCTGCCTGAAGACACCAATCACAAACCAATGCTAAGAAATCTTTGTGCATAACCTGGCAATTTTCAAACCTGAAAGGCTTAGGCCCCAGAACCTTGCCATGTTAAATTCTTTTTGACCACATAAATAAAATACCTGATCACTGCATCTAAAGTCTAAACCCACCCAACCAACATCTTTACTTCTCTCTCTCTCTTTTTTTTTAATATTAACTTGAATTGATAAAATACTTAACAGTACAAAAGAGATATACTGAGAAGCAAAGAAAAAACCGCAAAACAGAGACCCAAAAAAGGCAGATCTGGAAAACAGCTTAACAAAAAAGGCCCTAAACCAAATCATGACCTAAAAAAACCTCCCAAAAAATTAAGATATCACCTCCCTCCAGTAGAGAAGGATAATGTCTATGGGCAGACCTCAAAACCCTTGAAGAATAGACACCCAAGAGGTGGCCATAAATCTGGACCTGGAGATTGTATAGATTGTCTATGGGCAGACATCTTTAATTAACCATATAGATTGTATAATTTTATTATCAATTGTTAAAAGATTTCTCTCTGGCAACATCAAAATATCCGCATGTAGCCTTGGATCATGTTTTTCAATTATCCTTCAACGACCCCTTCCACACCCCACATCATGAAATAGCTTTTATTGTTGACCTTGTACATTCCATAACTCGAGAGATGGCGGGAGGCTTTAGAATCCAAAGGATTTAAAATAAATTGTACAAAGACAGAATGTATAGATTGCAACTTCAATGGGCATATACAAAGATCTGAAACTACTATGAGAATTGAAGCCAGGAGACACCAAAAAGAGATTCCTTCCGTTACCTTGGCTCGATAATTAGTATAGATGGGGAGATTGATGAAGATGTCGAGCATAGGATAAACGTGAGATGGTTAAAGTGGAGACTTGCTTCAGAAGTGCTATGTGACCGACGAATGCCAACAAGATCAAAAGAGAAATTTTACAAGGAAACAATTAGACCAGCTATGACATATGGAGCAAAATGTTGGCCATTCAAAAAGCAACATATGCAATAATTGGATGCAGTAGAGATGATAACGTTGAGATGGATGTGCGGTAAAACTATGAAGGATAAAATTAGAAATGAGAGCTTTCAAGAGCATTTAGGGATAACATCAATAGGGGATAAAATTAGAGAAATCCATTTGAGATGGTTTGAGCATGTTTAATGTAGGCCGACAACAACGCCGGTAAGGAAAGGCTTGGCTATGCAAGTTGATGGCACACCAGGGGGAAGGGCTAGGCCGCAGAGGATGTGGATAGAGGTAGTAAAATTAGATATGAAGAAGTACAACTTATCTGAGGATTTAGCTCAAGATAGACCGGAATGGAGAAACAAAATTCAAATAGCCGACCGCAACATAGTTAGGACAAGGCTTTGATGATGTTGACCTTGTGGATTCACATCTCATAGTATTGTGAGTTTCCTCATGACCTCAATCTTGACTGTGATTATGTCCAACTTCATACTAAATAGAACAATCATGAGATTGAAAGTTTGAACTCTCCCTTGCCTTTGATTTTATGATCGGCTTCTATAAGCCTGTAACTCCCACACTATTTTGGGCATTGCGCTCTCTCTCTCTCTCTCTCTCTCTCACACACACACACACACACACACAATTGCCTTTGATTTAAACCATTATCCTTAATAGGAAAAATTCCTACATTTGTCCTTAGCTGGTTAGGGACATATAGGGTGAGTGGGCATGGGAGCATGAGTCATATGCTTGTAAAAAAAAATCCAACAAATCTACTAATTTATTTTTACCACTTTTTTTTTTTTTTTTTTAAATCTAGGTTTTATTTTCCTCTAGTTATAATTGCTCATGTAGACTTTGAGGGACTACACCTTGAACATAAGGTACTATCTCCAGTTTATTACAAGGGAGTTCTATTATATATATATATATATTTATTTTTTTGAGTTTAAGAGGGACTTTCAACCTTGCAAGCTGTAGCTCACCCTCCTTTTGTTTTGGGAAGTCGTTGTCGGGACTTCCAACTTTCCTTACTACTAGTGTGAGAATAGAAAGATTTGAAGAACTTCATCCTGCGAGGAGTGTGTATTTTGAGAAAAAGTGTTGTGTGAAGCTTTTTCCATGCGTTTTTTTGCATAACACATTGAGAAGCTTTGTATAACTCTAACTCTCTTTTGGAACAATTCTCCTCCCTCCATCAACCGATATTGGTTCTGACGCCCTCTAACCACCAAAAGACATAACTCAATTAGACTGGATAAGAGTTTTCACTTCTGTCTCAGGAGGTGTATATGAGCTAGCCGTCTGTCTTCCTTCGTGTTTTCTTGATTTCCCAACCTGATGCTTCTAAAGGCTGTCCTCTCTCTGCTAGCGATAACTTTCACCGGTGGTTGGTTCATGTTTGCATGAATAACGTACCTTCTCCTTTCAACTTCACAAACACTTTCTTCCACTTTGCCCTTGGGCATAGCCCTTAGTGGTGAACTACATAAATCTCGTCTCTTTCTTCTGTGTGGTGCTTGTTTCTATCAGATTGTTTTTCTCGTTTGATTGGGTGCTTCACCACATCCATCACTGCTACACATTGTTTCGCCATAATGTTTGGGTGTTAAACTTACAGCATTGTAGGGCACGCCACGTCTTGTGGTCCTATACCACCAATTTGTCATTCCAAATAGTCTTTCTATCCACTAGAGTCACATTCATCACACCAGAGGGTATTGCGAGCTTGATCGCAATCAGTTTTACTACTCAAGGATTCTATCAAACTTGTTAGAATACTTGCGTCCACTGGGGTGCACTGGGGTCCACCAATTAATGCTAACTCATAGAATGTTAGCAACAGGAATCGAACAAATGCCTGATAATGAAGATGCTACTACCTGATAATCTGTAGTAGCATTTTCACATGCTACTACCTGATAATGAAGATAAAAGAACAAATTCTAGATTGTTATTGCATGCATGCTTGTTGGTTCACTGCCAGTAGGATAAAAAATCCAACATTCAAGCACATTGGAAACAATATGATGAGTACTTAGAGCATTGATGAACTCAAGTTTGAAAGATATAAATGGGTTTTAATATGAATACACTACCATTCTTAAACTAGCAAAATGCCGCACACACCCCACAGTAGGGACTTTGTCAGTCCCAGTTGATCTCATTTTGCATTATCTAGGAAACAAGTCATTTGGATTTCGTTCTTCAAAGTATCCATATATCCACAAATCCTAATATTATCATAACTATTTCGTCATATATATATATATATATATTCCGTCCTTACGGTCCGCACCGTTCAGAACGCCCACTGGGCCCACCTTATGACCTATCCAAATTGACCACTCATTCATAACTTCCTTATAGGCACTGAATCCCATGAATTTGCATGGATTCGGATGAACTAAATCGTTGGATTGAGGGTCAATTTTTCTTCTTTGATATAAAGCTATTAAACTTGTAGACAATGGATGAAGGAGTTAGAGGTATTAGATTGACTTCAAATTTGATATGTAAGTTGGCCCCACTTGGATCTTTCAGTCCCCCTTGTAACGTGACCAGTGGGGTCTCACGGTGGGCCCCAATAGGCGGTCCGCACCGTAAACTGTTGATGCATTCAACTTCCTGTTAATCTAATTCTCTACATTCATTTTCACCAGCTGGGGCATCTTCAAAGGGATTGAGATTGCACAACAGTCAATAAAAGTTGCCTACTGCAGATAGAAGTACCAAACAATGCTTCAATGATACAAAACTAGAGAGCCCAGTCATACCTTGTTACATGCTTCGATGGATTTTCTACATTCACCCATTTTGTGGTAGCATGCCGCTACATTTAAATTTAATGAATTCTGCAGGAATCAGAAAGAGGAGAAAATGACAAGAAGAATCATATTTTTCATTTTAATGCCATAAAAGAATTGGGTTATTTCACAAACACAATCCCTAGACAACAACACATACTAAAGAAACTTACTCTTGTATTCAAATAGATTTTTCCTTCATCATCATCTTGAGGATTAACATGATTAAACTCTCGAAGCACCTGTTAAGGCAAGTAGTTGTGTCACAACAGAAATGAAAAATGGACAATATACCATCTTAAGAAATGGTTCTACATTCAACAAGACGGCATTTTGACCATGAAAGTATAGGCACATGATAATTCACCAATCTCCACAATAAAGTGGCGGTTGTGTAAGGTGATCAATACCATTAATGTGGGCATAGCTCAAATACCCAAGAGATCTGACATCATATCCGACAGTAAAATATAAATGGGGTGGGTACCAATGTTTTAAACAATGGACTCGATCACTCTTGAATTGAGTCAAGTTAGACATAGAAAAAACCTTAAATGTTCTATATTACAAAATATTGTCCTAAGAATGTAGAAGTTCAAAACCTGTCCTGTTTTAATTATTAAGAACAAATTTAAGTATATATAGAGATCCATGCTTGTTTTTCACCCAATCGAATAAACAGTGCATTCAAACTTTGAGTGCTTATTCTTTCACAAATTGTAGTTTTAGAATTCGGGGCAAAAGGAAACACTGGTCATATGGATTTTTCTTTAAGTACATGAATGAAAACTCACCTCATGTTCAGACCAGAAGGAAAACTATTAACTGAATACCACCATAAACTTTCAAAAAAACTTTTCTTGATCGGTCATAAACCTTTCAATTAGTCTTATGAAGTGCTTGGCAGTTTGTTGCATTTAAGTCTATAAGTTTGTGTTAGATTAAAATACGCACGCGCACACATGCCAGTGCGCATGCGCAAGCACACAAAGAGTATATAATCTCACATTATGGTTATGGAATCACAATAGTATGACATCAAAGGTGAAGGAAATGGTGAATAATATATAATGGGTACAGTAGAAAAGTGGAAAAAGGAAAGGAAATGATAATAGTGGTAGTGCTATTTTTAAGGGTAAAATGGTTAAATCATTTTTAAAAAAAGGGCAAAATGGTTAAATTGGTGACTTTCATTTTCAGGTAGAGATTACCAGTTGAACTGTGTTTGGACTATGAGTTGAGCGAGATTCAGTGAAATTGAATTATACAGGGGCCCTTGAAGGTTAACAAATGATAATAGAAGGGTCTTTTGGAAAAGACCTATTATAAATACATTACATTTATTTTAGAAGACAATAAATACATAATTATCTCTTTGTAATCAGTTTCCAATAAAAATTGTATTTCTATTCAATATAAAATCTTCAAGACATTTTTTATTTTATTAAATTTTAATAATTTTTAAACCCAAATCGCTCACATTATCTTCTTACATGTATCATACTGGATGAAAGAGATTCTTTCACGGTGACCAATACTTCGTAAGAAGACTTTAATCGTTGCCATTTTGTAAAGGAAATGGTTTGAGTAACATTATCTGAGTTTTTTAGGGTACTGATATTGTTTTGAAAGAGTTGCATCCAAAGCATATTTTTATGAAATAGTAGGACAAACAAGCATTTGGAGCCTCCAGCTGAGATTGTAGATAATAGCCAAACCCAAAAGGTGGTTTACAATGAGAAAGCCTTAGGCATGTAACAGTAACTAAACTACAATTAATTGACTAGTCAATGAAAGATTAATGGAAACTTGATTTTCA
The DNA here is from genome assembly GCA_038049695.1 of Cinnamomum chago. NCBI lineage: Eukaryota > Viridiplantae > Streptophyta > Magnoliopsida > Laurales > Lauraceae > Cinnamomum > Cinnamomum chago. The sequence continues at coordinate 60,859,090 of CP142459.1, read as the reverse complement.
TTATTGTATGGTAGACAAAAGTCACAAAACAAGCAACTCTAGCAACTATGACTGATTGATGCATTTATTTTATGAAAAAACTAATTCAAATATACATAGCTTGCAATACCAAAAATGTTTGTTGCTGAATATGCCAAATCAAATAAACAAAAATAAAAGAGCACAACAATTTACGCATGCCTTCTCATACTTCGCTTTAGCAAGTTCAAATTTTTCTTCTTTGAATAGCCTATTGCCCTGAAAATTAACAGACATTTCAAGATTAAAGGTCGGTCCTTAGAAGATCAATAGGTAGATGTTCCATGATATTAAGAATTCTTCATTCAAAAAATTATTGACAAACATAAACAAATCCTTAAAATTTTTCCAGCCAGACAAAAAAATATAGTATATTTGCTCATTATATAATATATAGAGTGATCCAAAATGAAAATGCTAGAAATAGCATGTGAGTGAGCCAGAATAATACAGATGTTACTTGGAAACATTTTTCTTATTCTTTTTCAGAAACAAGAACTTATGCGCGCGCGCGCGCGCACACAGAGAGAGAGAGAGAGAGAGAGAGAGAGAGAGAGAGAGAGAGAGAGAGAGAGAGAGAGAGAGAGAGATTGCTTGCCTTTGGTAGACTCAGAGTCCCAAACAGAAAGTAAGGTTTTATTTATGTAATTGATAAAAGAGATCACTTCAAACAGAGGCAAAGTAAAGATATCAAAGTGGCGGAATTTATCCTCGAAGGCTCACGGACCATCTCTCAGCAACACTCTTAACTCAATTATTGGAACATCGAGAAATATTTTGGAAGAGATCAGTATGAAATCCTTGATTCCCATGTAGATGAGATAGTCAGAAGACTCAGAACCCCTGCCAAGGATGGGAAATTCATGCTAGGTACAGTAAGTGAAGCTACTCTTCCAAAACATCCTATGTTGAACTCAAGGAAAACTCTTTGGTTCCGGGGTCACATTCAAAAATATAAATGCTAAGCGGGATGGCACTCTAAAAGAAGCCAAGAACAACAGATGTCCTTATCAAGGTGGAGCTTCTCACGATATGATCTGCATTCTTCTTGATTCATATTTCAGACCACAAATGTGAGTGACATCTATTTTCAGAGCAACAACTCTTCCTAGGTGTGGATCTGTTGGAAAAGTTTGGGACTCACACAATCATATACTATCAAAATACAGAAGATCCTCTTTGCTAAATAAGTAGGCGTGAGACATTTAGAGGTTTTCATTCAACTCTACAACAGTTACATTAAAGCTCACCTTCCCTGCTGTATGGCACATCTGGAACAAAAGAAATGACACAGATTCAAGTGGCCAGATCATTGAAGATTATGTGACAGATCAAGCCCCAAATATTTGGAAAAATTGGATTGATCAAAAGGGGTCTTGATCCATCTACACAAGGACCCAACCAAAAGCAATGGGCTAAATGAGAAAATGGGTGGTCACAGATGGGTCCAAAATAAACCAAATAAATTGTAATGGTTCTGGATTAAAACCACTAGATCAGTACCTTAATGGCCATTTGGACCAGCCCATGAGGCCCATCCAAGTTGAATAAGCCCAGCAGTTCCAAAACAGGGGACTGCAGGCCATCAGAGTTCAATCTCCCTGAACTGGGCCCAAATCAAGCCCATCCGAGTATAAACAAGTGCCAGCCTGGTTGCCAAGGCCTGTTGACCAACTTCAACTTCAGCAGATGAGCCCAACAAGGCCTGACACAAAGTGTATTCAAGACATGCACAAATGTTCGGCTCTTGAGCTGGTTTCTTATTTTATGTGTATTAGGGCTCTTTCTAATTAGGGTCTTCTATTGTTTTGAGATCTTGATGGATGGATGAGATTGAAAGTAGGGTTGTTTTCGGTCTTCTATATCATTGCAAAAGGGACGTGCCATTCATATTGGTTATCTTTCATATATTTTCTATAGAGTTGCATTATTCTGCACTTTCTCTACTCTGATGTGAGCATCTCCCAAGGATTGAAGATACTCTACAGTAGATTTTAGCAAACGCTGGTAATTAGTTGAGCAACAGATAAGTCATCTGTAAGTAGTCAATTGGATCATGAAAATATGCAAAGATCACTTCTGAAGGGTCCTGAGCATGGAAACCAATTGCTTGACTGGCATTGCTGATAAGATCTTAAAACTAAACCACCTAAAAAAAAGACATGTTAACTATCTGAATTCTCTTCATGAGGAGAAGGAACATATGAATCATCTCCTAGTTCATTGTTCCTACGCGTCAAAAGTTGTCAAGTGCTAGGAAGGAATTTAAGGATGTGGGACCAGGAAAAATCTTTAAAAACTGACAATATATTACATATAACAGAGTGATGTTATATGGTTCTTTTCTTGTCTTATTGGGTTTGTGTGTTCAGTTTCTGCCTGTTACCCTAAATTTCAACATTCCTACGAATTGTATATAATGTTTCTCCATTTTCCAGTTCAATAAAGTTACTGCAGATGATAAAAAAAAAAAGCATAAACAGCTTTCTTGGGTTTTGCGAAATAGTTTAATGAAAAGTATGGGGCTGATCCAAACTTGAATCTAACTATACAAACTGTCTTCTTTCCTCCTATTAAGTACTTAGAAGAAACAAACTTGTCTTAGTTGTATCTGCATAGAAGCGGTCAAATGGCCAAGTCAAATAGGGGCTTGCCTGAAATGAATAGAACAGAGCTGACATAATAAATCCATCATTCATGTTCCTGAAGATGGTATCAATATGGATTTAATCATGGAAAATGCAGATGACAAATACACTGACTGGAAGTTACAATGAATAAAAATGGTAGTAATGATGAGGGCGACTACTCTCTCTCTCTCAACAATCCATGCCCGATTTCAACCCGACACAATGGGGACCACCTCACATCAAGACACATCCTTGGATATCAACCTTCCCCAGTAATAGGTACATCCCAGAAAGCAACATTGACCAAAGATATATTTACCACTGGGTTGAATCATGCCATTGAGTGCTTTTTGGAACTTGGAAGTGAAGCACCCTGTACCATGATCTTTGAAATGGAAAATCAGAGTGATATTCAATGCTATCACCATTCAAGCAAAGGGGTTGACATCAAATGACATGCCAGTGTAAGGTTCCACTAAACAATATTTTCGTGCAACTGGAAAGTAGAAAGTAGCTCTCGTAATTCCAATATTCATCAGGTCAATAATCAAGTCTAATAAAAGTACAAATACCAAGGTGGTGAAACCTTTTCAAATTTCACAGCTACTAAAGCATAAACAATGAAGAATACTGCCAAAGAACCTTATAATTGCAAGAATAATAAACTTTATTCCTCTGGAAAGAAATTCAGTAACCATCATCATTAACATCCCAAAATGTGATAAGATTTATGGCATACCGTGTTTTTTATTTTGTCGGCTTCATCCATTATACTTTTGAAGTCTAGACCAGTCCAATCCTGCAACCATAAATATGAAAAACGTGAACACTTCTGATACAAATACTTTAGGACATAGTCAATGAATTACAAGAAAATTGTAAAGCAAAAGGTATTTTCGATTTTAAATGCCTAAACACTGATATGGGACTTATTGGAGTAAACAATGGGCAGCATAGCATTTTTCAAAATATTTAACTTACTCTTACTAGTTAATTAAATGCTTACATTTGAATAACAAGTTCCATGAACTGTATATATAGTTCTTTTTTTTTGGTAGAAGGAAACTACAGAGTTTTTATCCAATTTGAACTGGGATCATCCAACCAGGAGTTATCATCATCATCAAAGTCTTAACCCATCTATCCAGGTTAGCTTCATGAATTCTACTCTCCCACTCGTCCCTGCGTAGGGTTATCTTCTCTTGTTGCTCTAATGTAGTCAAGGTGAAAGATGCAAACTAGGTGCAACTTCAACGGAAAACATGAAAATCATTGTGAGACAAAGTGGACTTTTCGGTGTCAAGACACACCTAGAGCAACAGCAGCACCATCTCCAGCAGCCGCCGCTACGTTCTTCCTTTTTCTTTTTTGATAATCTCCTTCTTCCTCCTCCTCCTTCTTCCCTCTTCCTCTCCCTCTCTACATTTCTCGACCCTTCAAAGAAAAAGAAAAAAAAGGGGCAAATACCCTTTTTTGGATGAGGAAAGGGGCAAAATGCCATTTAAGAGCCCAGATCCCCTGAGCAGTCCATTAGACGCTTACTGTGAGTGGTGTGTCTGAGGCCTACCTACTGAAGACCCGAACCAGCCAATATTATACATTATTAACAATGTGATTGGCACAATACTCTCACAACACATCTTTGCACATCTTGGCCTGAACTCCCAAGATCAAGGAAACCAATCTAGAAGACTCCAAAGCATAGTAGACATGTTAATGATATAGAAGAATTTAGTAGTTTTAGGCTAGATGTGTAAGATTGGTAAACAAAGTATTCATTATCATTAGACTGGTGACACATATACATATCTAGCCATTCATTTGTAAGGCCATTAACTATTTATAGGGGTTTTGGCCAGGGGGCGGAACCAGTCAAATAAAAAATCCTTTTAAGTAAAATTACAAAATTTTAGTAATAAAATACGCAATAATCAAATTATTAAAGTTGTGCTTGACGTTCTTTCATCAAGTCGAAATCATCAATTATGGTTTCAATAATGATTTTTCCTGCAATTTCTTTTTTTAATATATATAATTAAATAATTTACAAGAAATTTATCCTTCATTTTGTTGTGAAGTGTAGTTTTAACAAACTTCGTTCATCTACCATATTCATTTGACAATGGCTCCTTACCTGAGTGGGTGGTAAGGAGTGGCGATTCTCACCTGGCTGCTAGGGTTCAAACACTAGGTACGCCACCTCTTCCCACGTGTGTGGGCTCCCTTCCCACTTGTGTGGGCTTTCTTCCAATGTGTGTGGGCTCCTTTCCCACTTGAGTGGGTTGTCTTTCCATGTATGCGGTCTGGGCTCTCTTGGATCCCAGCCCCCTTAGCTGGGGTACCAAAAAAAAGTTAAAAAAATTCTCAAAATGGGTACAAGGTCCAGTCCTTTCTTAGCACGTAAATCATTCAAAAGCATGGTTCTGTCAGATTTTATCACATTAAATAACTTTCTTTAACCAAATTATTCCGACATGGATAATAATAATCAAAATAAAACAAAATACAACTATATTCCTTTATCCACGATGGATCATCTGATTGATCTAAACATTAATGTAATAATAGAACACATATAGATGTTGATTTTAAGCGTATTCAATTTCATTAAAAGCCAGTGACATGTAATAAAATCCGTACATCTATACAATGTAAAAAAAAATCTATAAAAGAGAAAGTGGATTTGTCCTTCTTCTTCTTCATACCTCAGTCTCTGCAAGTTTGCAATGTACAACTCTTTTCAAGATCTCCAACAAGACGACGTGCATTCTCCTCTTCCTCTCTTAGATCAAAGATTTAGGGCCAGTGTATATAGATTAATTTGAAAATTGAGAAATCTCCTCTCCAATCTACATCAAGCCTTCCTTATTTGCTGTCCTTTCATTTATTTCCTTTCATTTAAAGTTTTCCCCAAAATCAAGAATATTTTTGTTTCCTTTTACAAGAGTCAAAATCATATTAAAAAAAAGTCCATAACAATGGAGGGACCATCCATTAATGGATGGCCATATAATGGAGGGGCCAAATGATGTCTTTAAGGGAATTTTAAGATGGGATGGCCTCTACCAGCCCCCTTAGGTCCACCCCTGGTTTTGGCCTCCCTTGTTTGCATCCATCCATTCAAAGTTCTAACATTCTCTCTAGCAATAAGAGGTTCCATTCCAAGAGTGCTTCCTGGCTTTCTGATCCTGTAGTGTGTTAGTAACTAGTAAGGCTAGTGGATCATCTTATCCACAAGAGGATCGAGTGAGGCTAATTTATGAGACAAGTGCAGGCAATGAGCAGGTGGTGCACAAGCGAGTTAGCCAGGATTTCTTCAAGTTTGTGACACATTGCCTTACACTATTCAATTAGCATTTGGTCATCCCAAGAAGGGTGGAAGAGACTGATGGTACAAGAGATTCTAATTTTATGGTATGCAAGCCTGCTCAAAAACTAGGTTTCATATGGTAGGTGAAGTAGAAAGTATTTCTAGGATGAAGGGTAGAAAGTATTTCTCCGATGAAGGGTAATATTGTTGCATTCACCATATTGTTTCTTCTTCTGACCTTTGAACATACTGGCTCCAGAAGTGTAGATTTAAGTAAGCCTATTGGCTTGATTGTACTGTATCTTTTGGGTTCTTGGCTGGCATATGTTTAAATTTTTTGCTTCTTTAATAATAGTCATAATTACCATTTTGAAATGGGAAAAACAAAGTTGATCAAAATCTTCCAATCAATGCCGGCAAGGTTCGGTTTCATCTCTTTAATAAATTTTCTGCTGTTGCCAATGCCTTTGTGCTTTCAGTTCTCAGTCCCTTACAGATGGGTTGATTAAGGTTCATTCCACAGCTAGAGGACTTGTATTATGGAGGTCATTGCTGCTAGCCATTGCTTAAAGGGAAAGAAAGGAACATTATCATCTTTGAAGGGAAGTCATTGGGCCCAGTTCAAGTTATTAAATGGTTAACATTGTCTTGGGCTAAAGAGGAAGTAGTATTTCTAGAATCACAAAAAAAAGGGGGGTCATTACCCAGTGTGGGTCCTGCCGAAGCAGGTCCTGGGTCATACCTAACCTTTGGTAATTTTGCACAAAGTGGCTGCTCACAGTTCTTGAACCTGCGTTATCACACGACACCCGAGACTTTTACCATTGCCATAGGTTTCTAGAATCACAGTTGTATAAATAATGATAAAGCTTATATTTGTTTGGTTCCACTATTTGAGACCCAGATGGATGATCCAGACAGAATTCTAGTTAGTGTAAAGAGACATAAATGGGCCTTGGATCTGGGCCTGGACCAAATGGGCCTTGAGCCAAATGGACTCACGGGTTTCTTTGACCTATGAGACTGTTACTATTCATCCTTAGGATAATGTTAGGTAGTTAGGGATAATCTCTGTTGTAACCTCTCATTTGTAAGGCTTATAACACCCAAACTGTATTCTATGAAACATATTAAATAAAGAAAGTTGTGCAGGATCATGAACCCACCGAATATTCTCCAAAATCTCTCGTATTTCACATGGTGCCAGAGCCCTAGGTGCTCTGATCTGAAATGCAGTCACAATCTACAACCCAACCCCTTTATTGTGACAGCATCAGTGCTAACCACATTGCCCACAATAATATTTTTCATGAATGCACCAAATAACTTGAAATTGGTTCAACTTAGTTCGCTAGCATATTAGTCAACACACCATCATTCTTCATCCGATATCTTCAGCAATCCAACTGCCTAACTTCTTTACCAAATCTCATTCACCTCAACATTTCCATCATCTAGTTCACTATCTCTCCGTGTTCTCATCAGACCATTGTGTGTGTGTGTGAGAGAGAGAGAGAGAGAGAGGGGGGGGGGGGGGGGTTGGGGTTGGGGTTGTTTGTTCATAAACAGACATAAATGGGCCTCGGACCTAGGGTTTGACCAAATGGTCCTTGGGCCCAATAGACTCATGGGTTTACGTGACCCATGAATTAGGATATTTGTAGTTAGTCAGGGATAATCTCTGTTGTAACCTCTCAATTGATAAGGGTTATCATACCATAATTGTATTTTAAATACGAAATTATATAGAGAAGGTTGTGTGGGATCACAAACCCATCAAATATTCTCCAAATCTTTTGTAGTTCACAGTTAGTCCTGCACATTTAGTTTGTTTTGTCCTCCTTTGCCTCAATGGAAACTGAGCATGTTTGTGTTATTCATCTGTAGAACCATTACCTCTTAAAAGAAAAAAATATGTAATCAGTTTTCTGTTAAAAAATGGACTTGGAATTAGTTAATACTTACTACAGAACAGTTTCAAAAGTAATCATATGTAGTCTTACAATTACGAAAAAAAAGAAGGAAGAAACACAACTAATTACCTTGGGCATTTCAAAACCAAGCAGCTCAATCTCCCACTGAACATGGGCACCTTCAGGAACTTTTGCAGGCCTGAAGATAAAACAGATTTAGTAAACTAAAGATTACAATTTTGTTCATGCATTGCTAATCCACTTGTATGGTAGGAAGACAAACTAATTTGGAGAACCTTGGAAATTTGTCGTATGCGTAATCCGGAGGGCATGTCACAAGAGCTATTTCCCCAGGCAGCATAAGACGTACACACATTTCAAGCCCTTCAGGTACCTATGACAAATAAAAAGAGAACACACAATTCAAACAACAGTAATTTGATATATATATATATATATATATATATTTGAATGGTGAGTTGTATTGATCAAAGCAAAGCATTACAAAAGACATATACTGAAAAGCAATGAAAAAACAAAGGAGAGAAATAAACCATCCAAAACAGCAAAAGAGGAGAAACAAAGCCTCCCAAGCAGGCCAAAGGCCCCAAAAAAGACAAACCAAAATTAAGAGGATACTACTTCTCTCCATTTAAACAACATAACCTCAATAGGCACTCCCCAAAAATCTGGCAACACAGATACCCAGGAGGCAGCGAGGAGTCTGGCTTTCGTAGCAACAACAGTAATTTGATATATTAGATAAAAAAGTAGGCACACAGGATGTTAAGTAGAAAGTTGGATACTTCACATGTTAAACATTAACACACACCCCCTAAACCTGAGCCACCAACATCCACTTACCCTAATCTCTCAAGATGGAACATGGAAATGCAAACTGATCAAGGAAATCTGGTCTCATAGACATTGCCCAACAAATATTTAGAATTACCAGTGACCACAGGGCACCGTGATAAGCATTGCTCGATAGGCCATTCATCTAGAAATTGCATTGTCCATAATACCTATCACCACATACGGACTCATTGATCCCTAAACAGAGAGGGCAAAAATCTGGTCCTGAACTCAATACTTTGTTTGGAAAATGGAAATTGCTAACAGGGCAGCTCCCAATAGCAGACCTACGGAATCAACATCCAGTTTTCTGCAGCATGTTGTTTAAGTGGTAATAGTATAAAAGAACACCGATAGTCTATTCTTATATTGCTCTTTCTCATGACATGTCAGGTCGGTCTCAAGCTCACCTATGCTCTACTAATCCAATACATCTAACATGCTGAACACAAACCCCCTTAACCTAAGCCACAAACATCTACTTCCCCTACCATCAATCAAATGCTCATCAATATGGAACTTGGAACTGATCCAGGAAATTTGCCTTCTAGACATTGTCCAACAAATATTTGAAATTACCACACGGCACTGTGATAAGCATTGCTGGATAGGCCATTCCTCCAGAACTTGTACTATTCATAACACCTATCACCATATAAGGACTACAATCATTGGCACTTAATTGTGATGCAAATTTTTTTTGAAACTCCCAATACCCCCCAAACTCGATACTGTGTTTATAAAATGGAAATTGCTAGAAGGGCAGCTCCCAGTTGTGGACCTACTAACCTGAGTGACTGAGTCAACATCCAACTTTCTGCAGCATGTGGATTAAGTGGTAATAGTAATAAGACCATTGATCGGCTATTCTTATATCTTTTTTTCTCACGACATGTCTGGTCAGCATCAAGTTAACCTATGCTCCAGTAATCCCATATACTCTTCAGCATACTTGGAAAACTAGAAGCCAAATTTCAATCTGAGGTCCTGAATTCTCACGTTATCATTACAGAACCCCAAATCCCCCATTCCCAAAGTAAAAAATTGATGGTTCCTATCTGTACACAGATGAAATGGGTGGCATTGGTGGGGTACACCAGTACCATAAGGGCAATTTTCTTTTGGTTGCAGAGCAATTCAATAGTACAACCCATACATGACAAAACTCCAGGCTTTTAAAAAGGTTTAAAAATCTGTTGGGGGGGGGGGTGCGGTTTGCAATTAGTTTGAATGAATATATGGAAGATGTTGCAAAGAATTTGATGGCATTTTTGTTCCTTACAAATTTGCCCCCACTCACTCACTTTTTATTTACAAAAAAGGAGAAAATTTTAAAAGATTTAAGGATATTTTTGTCTTTTAATTGTTTTTAAAGAGATAAGTAAATGATTCTCCAAGTTTTAAGGAGAGATTGCAACTTGCAATCAATCCCTTCCCTCTTTATCTCCCACATGTTTATCTTCACGGCAATTTGAGAGCAGCCTCTCTACCATTAGATTTGGGTATCTTGACTTTTTCTTCCACCATTGGATTGAGTCTCAAAGAAATTTATGGTTAAAAACCACTAAACATTCTAGCTATTAAATAAAGGAGTAGGACGATCTAAAACTAATAATAATAATCGGGCCGTTAAAAATGAAGCCCCTCTCCTTTGTTGGGTTGCCCACAATGTTTACTCTATAGGAGTTGGTCTCACCATATTGAGCACACGATTAAAATATCATGTGCTCAACCTAACGGTGGGATTAACTCCTATTGGAGTAAAATTTGAGGAAACCACTTAAGGGAAGGTCTTTTATTCTGAGTAGCATGGATCTTCCTACGTCGTTCACCATTTTATAGTATTAGTGAATGGGCTACCAATGATGTTCCCCGTCAATCGTCTATTCTACTGCAAGCACATGGCCCATCAAAAGATTACAAGTCATTATTTTATAGATTTTTAACCATCCATGTCTATTACGGGCTCGTGGCCCATTAAACAATCTCAAGTAATGAATCAATTCATAACTTAATTATGGGAGGATTGATTTACAAGTAATTAATCCGACATAAGCCCTACTTTGATTAGAGTGAAATACAACTCTGTATCCTAAAAAAATTAGTAAATGATTATTTGAGCAGTTTAGATTCATTAGGGTGAGCTCTACTATTTTTGTATTTTAATTATTCTCAAAGTTTGATAAATTGTCTTTAAATTTAATTGGTGTTTTCAAATCTAAGGTTTTTTCTTTGGATATTATTAAAAAAATTAAAATAAAAAAATAAATATGTCTTTAAATGATAAGTAAAGAAATCAATAAATATGAAAATATTATTGATCTCCTCTTAAAAAAAATCCTAACTTCGCCGCTGCTAGTTGACTATCGCTTGCCTCCTCTAGAAGAAAATCCTGGTTCCGTCAATGCCAAGGGGAAGCGGTAGGCCAAAGATGACGTGGATGGAGGCAGTACAAATAGATATGAAGAAGTGTAACTTATCTGAGGATTTGGGTCAAGAAAGATCGGAATGGAGAAATGCAATTCATGTAGTTGACCCCAACATAGTTGGGACAAGGATTTGATGATGAGGATGATGAATACAGATCTTCAATCAACTCCAAGAGGACTTGACCTTCATGGATCTTTCACAAATGCAAGCCAGCACAGTTAGGACACATGGACTATGGCTCCAGCTACACAAAGTTCTATCCAAAATTAAAGTCCTTCAAGTCAGCTTCTGTGGCTTGTCTGCCAATTCGATTGTGGATCACCTCCACAAGCTCAAGGTACGTTCCCCCAGGTTTATCCACTCAAACCCATCGCAGCGGCTATCCGATCTCCGAATAGATATTCAGTGCAACTGGCATTTCTGATCCCCCTTTTCCTATCTCTTTAATCTCCAACCACTTAATCTGCATCTAACGAAAACCACCACAATTTGTTTGCACTACATATTCTACCAATATTGATTTTACAAGCTGGTTTATGAAGTAAGCAAACTTGAGCAAAGTGTTGCTCATGATTGACTTCTTATGTGACTCGGCTCAGCTCTAGCTTGAGCTTGAAATATATATTAAATACTATATAATGATGATGATGATGGTAGTGGTGGTGATGCCGACTAGGCTACTACTTAAACAACCACAAATTGAAATATCACGACTTTAAAGTGTTTTGAAATTTTCCTTCTTGGTGATCCCAGACGACCACATGTTTCTTCGTTTAAATAAAACAGGATTCATAATTTGAAAGGAACCCAATAAAAAGGAAATTCTTGAAAGGAAACCCGATAAAGAAAGGAAATTCTATGTTTGGGGTTGAGCCCAATCTCGAGTTTTAGCTGGATACAAGCACCTAATGAGGTATTTAATTTTTTAAATGAGCTGAACTTGAGCCAAGCGCCCTAAATTTCCAAAGATCATCTTTTATTCTTCTTTCTTGTTTCCCTCTCTCTTTTTCTCCTGTTGTAAATCACTAATGCACATGTGCTAGAAATTCAAGTTTGCAGCAAAGCACGTTTTAGATTCAGCCATGCGGGCTAGAGATGTAGGGAAACACATATTAGTTATAAGAGGAACACCAGTATATTTAGAAAACAAAATGTAGCAAAGATAAGAGTTGAAAATAGACATTCAATGGAGAGGACTCACAAGCCCTTCTCCAGAACTGAACTCCAAAGGATGACCATTGTTATCGACTTTTGTATCATAGAATACCGTCCTCTCTTCATCAATAAGCATGCCCTTATAGTGCACACGTAGCAGACTATCATGAAGAGGGCAATCCATAGGAAAATCCCCTGCCAAATTATGAAATATATACCAATATAAAAAAATGATTATATAGCAATAGAAAACAAAAGTAATTCAAAGAACAATGATACAGTATGTAGATATGAAAATATATGTAAAATTCAAGTCATATATTGAGGAAAAAAAAAAAAAAAACACGCACTGGTCAGATACAATTCCAAGACATAAAAGATAATGCTTCTGAGAATTGTAAACTATCGGGCCGGCAAATAATAATAAGCAGCACTTCAAACTTAACCTGAGAGTGATTATATGGTTCCTGATTGTCCATGCTTGCTAATGATTCTCCCTATATCAGTATACCATTAAAAGTGGATACCCATTTCTCAGGTTGAAATATCTTGGATTTTGGAATCTATACCAGGAATCTCATGACCATGTTTGACTCTCAAAGATTTGATCAAGGTCATCACCTCGCCATAATACTACACATACATTATCTGTTGTAACAATGTCAAGTTTTCTTTTCCTCTTTTTTTTTTTTTCCTATCTATTTACAATTTCATTTATCTTTTCAATCTTCAAAATATTAAACCATTGCTACAATCAATAAATATATTTTATTTTTAGGTTTTATATCTGTACAGAGTAATGACCCTTTTTTATCTGTAAAAGACTAAATGTAGATCATCATCATCATCATCATCAAGCCTAGACCCAATTATGTTGGGGTCGGCTACATGAATTATGTTTCTTCAAATGACTAAACGTAGATGTGATGCCTAATAAAGATTCACCTTAAAAAGGGTCACCACAATGTATGTTCTATACTGTGGTAGTACACACGGCCAGTGTTTTAAAAATTGGCCTGACTTGGCCTTCACTGAGCCAGGTCGAGTGGGACTCAGCCGAGTCCCTTCTTCTTCACAAACCCTCTTTCAAACCCTAACCCAACAAACCCTCTCTCTCAGGAATTTGGATAAGAGGACTGAATATCATACCCTAATTAGGTGCCCAGTCATTCTATTTATATTGATTATTTTTTCATAATTACAGAAACTCCCTGCTGTTTATAAATTACAGCAAAGGACAGCAAGTATACTAAATTACAGAATAGTCCCTGGCTCAAAATGTTAATGTGTCCTAACAGCTATAGAGGGACTCTTGACTCTAGAGACCCTTTGTATGTATATTTCTTTTGTTCTTATGTTGCCATATTTCTGCTTCTGAGTCTGCCTTTCTTGAAAATACACACCTTTACCGGTGAAGAAAAACAGCAAGTATATGTGTCCAAATAAAAGCTTGTAAGCAGTTACTACAGTTGCCTGTTACATCCATGAAGGCCATGCATTCATCTTAAAGGCTTAATTTGAAATTGTAATTAATCAGAATGGTTCTCAACCTCTTCCATCAACAATGCGACGTTTTATGAGGCGGCCATCGCCAAGCATATCTCGCACCTACCAACAATTAAAAATGAGAATTAAAAAGAGAAGCATCATTACCAAAGCAAATCTATATTGAGAGAAAATCTTTTACACAATAATACATAAAAGATGGATGAACAACATATGCAAAAGGACTCTAAGCATGGGAAAAAAAAATGAATAGCAATCCATGATTCATTAAAATAAAAAATAATTGGTGCTTCTGAAGATTCTCTAAGACTCAACCATACCATGCACTGAGAATTTTGCATTATAGCCAACTTTTATTGTCAAAGCTATTGAATAATTGAACAAAAATTCAAAAAAACAAAGGGTAAAAACAAGATGAACTAGCACTGACCCCTACAATTAGCATGCAAATCTTGGACACACCAAATTGGCTAGGTTTTCGACAACTCTGAGGCCCTACAAAAGCAACTCCCTTAATGAGATGGTTTGTCGTGCTTCCAAGTAAGCCCCACAGACTGGGCCATTCCAGGCTTAGGAATGATATTGTCATCCCTGAAAACAACTCATGTAGGTGTATATACATGTTTACATATATTTATGTCTATGAAACTAGCATCAACCCAGGTTAACACAAGTTTCATCTCTTTCTGAAGCCACTAGGATGCATGCAATCAGCAGGGGTAGGATGGATGGAAATTGGAAAGTTATTATTAAGAATTAGATTAGGCCACATAACCAGCCCATCAGATTATCCTAACCCTTGATTAAGAGCCTCAAAAAGTTAATCAATTACGCTTTCATGTTATATTATTGAGACATGGATTAACTACTCGCAGAGTAGGCAACAGCACAAGTGAAGGGTAACAATGGAAATGAATTAAAAACACAAAAGAAGCTCCCAAAGGCAAATACACAAGTACTACAACACAGTGATAAGTGATAACCACTAAAAGAAACGAGTACGAACCCAATAGCACTGTTAGGAAAGCAAAACCATTGATCACATAGGCTAAGCATACCTGAATGAAGTGAACTAACTCCACTTCAAACTGGACCTCTTCATAACCCTCCACCTCTGGCATGAAAGGGGACTGAGTTAAGTAAAGACTGCTAACATATATTACTGCCTTCTCTCCCCGTGACATTGTTCCAATTCCCATCTCAAGCCCTTTAGGTACCTAACAAAAAAAAAAAAAAAAAAAAACAATAATAATAATAATAAGCATCATACTGAAAACATTAGAGAAAACCCCCATCAATTTGAACCAAAGGTAGAATTTTTTGGCGGAAAAGTACAATTGCTGAAAACAATTTTCAGTTTAGTTATGCACAGCATTTGGACCAATATATGTGAGTCTCTGAATTACTCAGCCAGTCAGTTGACAGGACAAGCAGCAGACACAAGGAAGATATGTAATTAACAAAAATAATAACAATGACCACTCAGCCACGAAGTAACTCGCCTAACTAGGTTAAAGTCCAGTAAGTAGATTCCCAAGTTCAAGTTTTATTAGTTACACAGTCAGTGACAATAAAGTAGCGTATCTGTAGCATTCCCTCAGTATAAGAATAAGGATTGCAAATAGGCATAGGAATTCAAGGGTATAATAGTTGTTTACAAACCTCAGCTTTACCAAAAGTAAAGAAAAATGGCTCTCCTTGTGTATGTGATTGAAGCAATTTTCCATCACAAGACTTTGCAGAAACCCTACAAACAACAGAATATTCAGGGCCTATACATTAATTAACTGAATAAGAATTAGTGATATTAGTCCTCTAAATATTCATGAGCAGAGAAAGTGTAACTAACAGTTCCAACACCAGACGGACAAATGAATATTCATGTGTGTAATGCTTCGTTTACAATATATCCTCTAAAACATTCAATATAACTTAGCAACTCGTGTTAGCAGAAATGTTAGACATCTACAATTACAGATGAACAAATTACTGCCAAAGATTATATGACAATGGAGTATAAAACTGCTCCACTTAAATGATCATAACTTTTGAATTTCACAATTAAAACTCTACTATAACTACCACTGCTGCTGCTGCTAGATAATAAACTTTCTCAACTTTTTTATTATCTAGCAACTAATGTTAAAAGATCTTTGACATGCTCAAAATTACACAAGAGCATATTACAGACAAACATTATACAGTGATGGAAGCATACTGCTCCAAGTGATTGTAACTTCAGAATGCCACCACACTGCTGCTGCAACTATTACTACTAATTCTACCACTACTACAACTGCACCTCCTGCTCTGCTCCTACTGCTGCTGCTGCTACTGTCATTCCTATGACTCCTGCTCCTACTGCTATGGCAGCTACAAATGTTAATACTGCTGCCGCTGCTGCATTTACTAATGCTGGTACAATCAAAACTTTTAATCCCCAACAATGTTAGGTAAAAAACCTATAAAATTGAATGAATTAGAGAAGATAGGGTTTTAGATATGGAGAAAGAATTTAAAAACCATTCAAACCCAACAGTGACCAGCTCTAACATCTTATTTATACTACTCACTATTTTCAGAAATTACAAAAAAAAAAAAAAAAAAAAGCCCTTCTCACCAAAGTTTTCCATAATTACAAGTCAGTAAAAAAATTACTAGAAAATTACAAAAGGTCTCCCAATCAGCAACTGTAAAAATAAACTGCACTCATATATACTCCAAAGCATATCCAAAAAGAGGAGGGGCAGCAGGCATCAATCGATCAGTTTCATTGGAAACATCTATGAGATTCTGACAAAGGCGTTAGTGAGGCTTCAGCGGGTGTTATAAAGATGATTTCAGGAGCCCAATGCGCTTTTGTGCACGGAAGGCAACTTCTATATCAGGCCCTTACAACAAATGAGTGCCTGAATTTAGGACACAAGCTTTCAAGACCAAGTATCATATGCAAATTAGATCTAGAGAAGGTGTACAAGAAGGTTGATGACGCAGCGTGGGAAAGAGAGCCAACGGGTTAATCTCCAAGCCAAAGGCTTAGGGGTATGAATCCATAGGATCTAACTATCTTGGTCTCACACCACAGACACAATCGAGAGAAAAACTCTACGGAGAAATTTTATTAATCAATAGAACTTGTTGAATAAAAGAGATTACAATCCTTTATAAAGGCATTGCTTTCCTAATTCTATTCTTGGAAAGAAATCAAATTAAAATAAACTCTAAAGAAAATAAGATAAACTTTCTATTAATCTCATAGCTATCCCTAAAATCCAGTTACTACTAAAAATAGGAAAAGTCTTGCACAATGTGAAAACCAAGCATACAACTTTTTGATGTTCTTCATCTTCTTGCTCTTGACATAACTTGGAAGCATAATTTGATCTTTTCATCCTCTTAGAAGTAGATAGGAGGTGATTCTTTTTTTTTATGTCTGCATTTAACTCGGATGTGTGATCTAACTATCAGATGCTTTAATTCATGAATTTGCACCATCTGCCCATAATCTTCTGAGATCAACGGTCGATTCCCGAAGATTAAGTCAACATGGGGAACTTCAATAACTGGATGTTCTCTGGCTACCTTTTGAATATTGGATTTATCTTCCAAAGATCTAGCTGGCTTTTCAAGATGTGGGCTTACGATTAGATTCACTAAATGAACAGTCTCCTTTCTAACCGCACCCAAGTCTTCAATGTTTGTCTCTGATTCCTTTGCTACTTGCATCTTTTAATCACTGTTGTCCATGGAAAGAAACTCAATCTCTTTGGCTCTCATGTTTTCTGAACCATGATCCATCTTCTAAGTTCCACATGCTGTTGTATTTGATTTGACCATTAAATGTTCCTTTTCTTAATCTTGTTTGTCAATTGTAATAACCTGGGCTAGATTAGGCCCAGATTCGTCTGGCCCATAAGGTATTAGCTATCTGGGCTAGATTAGGCCAAGAATTGTCTGACCCATATGATACTAGATTGGGTTGGGTTGTATTAATTGGTTTTTCTTAACCTGCTTCCAACCCATTAAAGCCCCTTTTGTTATGGTTAGGTTGTTAGAACATCTCCTTGAGAAGAGGTTTCTATTCTGATACCCAAGGAAACAGTAGAGATCGAACCTTATCCCCGAAAATAATTTAACTGGTTATCTTCTGCATTTCTTTCCGATTGTTCCATTTTGGATTAAAGAAGAGAAGAGAGGAAAAAGTACAGAGGGGCTTTCCTTGGAAGCAACAGAGAAGGATCTCAGGGAGGAAGAAGCCAGAGGACCTGGTGGATGCAGTACTCGAGATCCCACATCAACCGTGCCACGATCTGCTACACTAGAAGGTGAGTGATATTTTCAAGTACACAGAAAACTACGGATTTTTTTTTTGGGTTATTCTGTGTTTCCGTTAACCATGACAAGGGGGATCAAGGAATGAAGATCTGGTTACTGACAGATCTTGAAATTTCCTTCTCTATATGAGAATCCAGGTGTTTGACCAAGATCTGTGATCTCCATATAAAGTAATAATAGATTATGATTATTTTATCTGCTTAGATGTGATATTTGGGAATTTTTTTTTATATGTATCTCAATCCTGGAGGAAGAGATCAGTTGAAACCCAATGCAGAGGCATGATTTTCAACCAAATCGACAGATACAGGATCTGTCGATGTGGATACTAGGGCCATGGGGCCCACTTGATCAAAGATCTGAACCAGGGATCTGGAAGCCAAACCTTGGGCGATCAGATGGTAGATGGACCCTTTTTGAATCTAGGTCCCATCAAGCCTCATCTGAATCCAAACCGTTCATGCAGCGTCATTTTGGGGATTTTGGGTTTCATTTGTGGATTGGATAGTGGGACCAGGTGGCCCACTCGATCACACATTTGATCCAGGGATCTAATAGCAGACCCCTGGGCGACCTAGGTGGGGGTGGACCATCTGGATTGGGTTCCATCTGAACCCTCATCTGAATCCAGAAAATTTCTGCATCATCATTTTTGTGGATTTATGGGTTTCTGGTGAATTGAGTTGTGGGACGCACTGGCCCACCTGATCAATGATCATGGCCAGTCATCTGGTTAGTCCCTGATGGGCAACTTAGGTGGGCTAGGTCCCAAACAGGTTGAACCATGGGGGGGCCACCATCTGAACCTTCCCTGTTTTGGTTATGAAGAACTATCAATGGCAGCTGGAACAGAATTGCTTACTATTTAAAATTGCTGAAACCCACCTTATGAGATATGAGATGATAGAATGAGAAGAATTATGTGGTTGTAGACTTCATCTTTTGAAACAGATTTTGGAAGAATGAGTAGACAGGGAGGAGGAAGAGTTGCAGACGGCGGTAGTTTGCATCAAATGTCGAAGAAACATGTGGGGCCCACAGATTTACCTGATTAGAGATCAGGACCAGTTATCTGGTGGGTTCATCATGGGCGACCAGGGTGTTCCTGGACCCGCGTCGTTTGGACCTCTAGAGACCCACAATCTCTGGTCAATCAAAGTATTGGGCGTGAGACCCATTTCCATGAAAATGATGAACTGTGCTCCTTTAGTATAAGTTACTGTGACGATCTTTTTGACATGTGTAGGATACTCTCCTGAACCTTCCAGAGGTTCTTTTATAATAGTTTTACGTACAGTAATGCCAAGCTGAATCATGTATGATTCTAGAAGCTATAAACCAACTAATTATCCATGTGGATACTATTATGGGCCTGTATCTTAAAGTGGGCCTGGCAGAATTTATTTAATTCAGAGTTAAATATCTTAGGTATACCTTTTGGTACTGTGAAGCATGTTGAGGGAAAATTTTAGATTTGGTAGTAATTTTTATATATGATTGGACATGTAATGAAAACATGGGATTTAAGGTTATAAGAGAAGTCCCACAGAGTTGGGTAGCAAATGTTGAATTTAAGTGGGGCGTACATAAACCCGATTATGTGGAACTAATTTTGTAGTAATATAATTAGTGTGTATAATTCTATGATAGTATTACCGAATGCATAATGGATATAAAAGAATCAATGAATTTTTAATGAGAGCATTTCGATATGAACATTATTTGGGACAGTGGCCTGATATTTGAAATATCAGTAAGGATCCTTAATTCTGGATATTGAATTAATTAGTGGACCCAAGTGGGACAGGAGGAATAAGGATGGACAGGGACTGGAATATTGATTTTTGAACTAAATTCCTTACGGGGAATTTTTTAATGAAATATAGAAAGGACTTCCTCTTGGGAAGGGACCGAAATACTGTAAACTCTGATGGTAGAGTCCCATTATAAGAATCCATAATTGGGATTACTGAACTTATCGAAATTAAGGACCGAATATGAAACCTCTTTGAATAATAATAAAACTATATTTGTAAACCACCATCATCTCGTGAATTCTTTTGCACTTTTGTTAATGATTTATATTTGTAATGACCTGTGTATCTGAAAATATTATTCACCAGTTTTCTGATAAGTGGTTTGCCCCACTTCAGGTACGCAATGTTTGGGGGAGCTTGGCAACGATGGCAATCAGTCATTGGACTTCAATTTATGTGGCTGACGAGAGAGTGTTACAAATAATCTGGATATGGATGTTTAGGATTAATGACTTATTGTTTATTCATTAATATTGAACTTTGAATCCCTTATGATGATAGATTTGATTTGTCTCCAGACTTGATATTATTTATTTCTTATTAATGATCATTTTAAATAAATTTAAAGTATTGCTCAATTCTGAGCCATAACTTGATGTATGTGGTGATCTTAATTTTTTTATAGTAAGACCCCGGGTCGTGATGAGCTCCAGGATTCGGGGTGTTACATCAATGCTAGCCATTTTTGTTTCTCCTTTTTGCTCAGTTGGAGGTGATGATGTAGATGGAGATGTTGTTGGTTGCAATGGAGCGCGGGAAACCCATCATCCTTTCCACGAGAATGAATATATGTTTTTCTCTGTCATGTTGCACTCTCTGATAAAAAATCCATGGTCATCCTAACGGAATATGAGTAATATTCATAGGGATTACATCATACCAAATTTTATCTTCATATCCACCAATTTTGAAAGATACCAAACATCTGTGAGTCACATGAATGATAGAACCATTAGACTATGCGACTTTGTACGGTTTAGGTAGCTTCAAGCTTCTCAGTTGGCCCATGAATCTTTTCAATAACCTCTTGTGCAACAAAGTTTATTGCACTGTCATTGTCAATAACCAGATTAACTAACCTGTCTCTGCACTTTACTCGTGTACAGAATATCATAGTCTATTTCCACTCTTTTTCTTCCTTTTAATTGGTGGTGAGAAGTCTGCATATGACAAGTGTGGTATTATCCTCTCCGGAAAAATGTGGTTCAACAATACGATCTCCTTATTTGAAATCTCCACTTAGACAATTTGATGGTCTCCCAATGAGCTTTGAATTGGCGTTCACTGGCAGGGAGAAAGGATCTCTCCCATGTACAGATTTATCCTCCAGTAGTAATTCCATCTCATTCCATGTGGGTGGATGTTGATACAATTGACATTCTACTTCTTTCTACCATGCTTGTGCATCTTTTTGAAGTTTTCTTTTTGCATAATCTTTACATGAATTGCCTCTTAATTGACGCCACTGAAAATACTCATCGAGCACTTTAATCCAATTCAAGAAGACATTTGGATTTCTATTTCCATAAAAATATGGAACTTCTGAAGCTTCTCTATGAAACATGTTTGAGATTGTACCTTAATGATCAATGATCAGTGATGGACCTTTTGATGCTTGGCAATGTTGAAGTGGCAGAGCATGTACAACTCCCAGATGGGTTGGGCTGGGCTCACTAGATATGGCTTGCAAACAAGGTAGGGGCAGAGTGCGGGTATGAGGTGACAGTATGAGAGATGGAAAACAGAATATGAATGTGATGAAATGTCGTCCCCTTTGAGGATCGACTAAGCTTCATATAAATAGGGGCTGAAGGCCCTAATTACAATCAATTTACACAATCATATCAAATCTAGATCCTAACAATTAGCTGCTCTAATTACAATCATATCAAATCTAGATCCTAACAATTAGCTGCCAAACTTAGTATGTACACGAGGCTTTGACTAATGATACATATAAAGAATGGGCCTAAATGGGCCTGCGAGTTTGGGCTTGGAACACCCTCATTAACACCCCCCCTCAAATTGATGCCGATGAGTCAACAAGCATCAATTTGTCAGTCAAGAATTGATGACGTGGTCGAGGAAGTGCTTTAGTAAAAATATCAGCAGTTTGGAGGCTTGAGGAGATGAACGGGAGGGAAATAACATTGCGTAGATATTCATCTCTGATAAAATGGCAAGCCACCTCGATGTGTTTAGTTCTCTCATGAAATACTGGATTTTCAGTAATCCGAATGGCACTGGTGTTATCCGCATGTAATGGTGTGGAAGATTTTTGTGAGAAGCCCAGTTCCTCAAGAAGACCACGAAGCCATATAATTTCGGAGCATGCGGCAGACATGGCCCGGTATTCTGCCTCGGTTGATGATTTTGAAACTTTGTCCTGTTTCTTCACTTTCCATGAAATAAGAGCATCACCTAAGAACATGCACCAGCCTGTGGTGGACCTACAAGTATCAGGACAACCTGCCCAATCAGCATCAGAATAGGCAGACAAAGTCATCTGAGAGCCAACAGGAAAAAACAAGCCTCTGTGAGAAGTGCCAAGAAGATAACGAATAATACGTCGAACAGCTGCTAAATGAAGATGATGGGGCTTGGTCATATACTGACTCATCAAGTTGACTGCATAACTGATGTCAGGCCGAGTAGTAGTCAAATATATAAGACTACCGACAAGCTGGCGATAATATGTCGGATCAGGAAGAGGATCACCACTGTCACTATGGAGTTTAAGATTCAGTTCCAGAGGAGTATCCACTGGGGTGGATTTTGACAAACCGGCGGATTCAATTAAATCCATAGTATACTTATGTTGATGCAAAATCAACCCCTTCTCAGAGTGATGAACTTCCAATCCCAAAAAATATTGTAGAGGGCCCAGATCTTTCATATGAAAAGATTGATGCAGAGAAAATTGGAGATTTTGAATCGTGGCTGTATCTGTGCCGGTGATGATGATATCGTCTACATAGACGAGAAGAATGGTGATTCCAGTTGATGTGTGATGCAAAAACAATGATGGATCATAAGGACTCTGCTGAAACTGTAGCTTGAGTAAAGCATCTTTGAATTTGTCAAACCATGCTCGTGGTGCTTGTTTTAGCCCATACAATGATCTTTTCAGAAGAACAACTTGATCTTCTGATGATTTTGTGAAACCTTGAGGCAATCGCATGTAAACTTCCTCTTTAAGATCACCATGAAGAAATGCGTTTTTCACATCAAATTGAAAAAGAGGCCAGGATTGAGATGCAGCTATGGCAAGGATGGTGCGAACAGTGGTCATTTTTGCAACAGGCGCAAAAGTTTCTTCGTAGTCAATGCCATATTCTTGTCGGTTGCCAAGGGCCACAAGCCTAGCCTTGTATCTATCCAAAGTACCATCTGCCTTTAATTTGAGAGAGTAAACCCATTTACTCCCAATAGGTTTAACCGAAGCTGGGCAGGGAACAGTAACCCAGGTTTGGTTCTGCTGTAGAGCACTAAGTTCTTCTTCCATAGCCTGTCTCCAGCACTCCTGTTTTGCTGCTTGTGAATAAGAAGTAGGAATGGATACAGATGATAAAGTAGCAAAATATGAAGAATGAGAGAAGCCGTATCGATCCGGTGGACGAGATATACGAGCAGAACGACGAATAGCAAGTTGAGGTGAAGTTGATGCTGGAGCAGGATTCGGGACCGGTTCTTGCAAAAGGGGCAAAGTAGTGGGATCTGGTCCTTGTCGACGAGTATACACCTTGTCCGGATGAAATCGCAAAGGCGAAGGAAGACATTCATCATCAAAGGATGGTACTTTAGAAAAAGAGATTTCTGGAGATGAATCAGGATAAGACTGAAAAAAGTACTGATGTTAAAAAAAAACAACATTTCTAGAAATGCGAATACGCTTGGAGGTGGGGTCATAACAAACAAAACCTTTTTGGTGGGAAGCATAACCAAGGAAGACACATTTTACAGATTGTGCGGATAACTTGGAACGTTCATGTGTGGGAAGATGAAGAAAACAAACACAACCAAAAGTGTGGAAATTTGTGTATTGTGGTTCCGTTTTGAAAAGACGAAAATGTGGTGATGTGTTTTGAAGTTTTGGAGAAGGAAGGCGGTTGATGATGTGAGTAGCAGTGGTTAAAGCTTCTGGCCAAAATCTAGGTGGAACGGAAGATTCTAATAATAAACATCTAACCATGTCTAGAAGATGACGATTTTTTCGTTCTGCAACACCATTCTGTTGGGGAGTATAGGGACAAGTCCGTTGGGATATAATCCCTTTGTCTTGTAAAAATTCCTGAAATTGTTTGGACACATATTCCCCTCCTGAGTCGGTCCGAAGAGCCTTAATACATGTTGAAAATTGATTTTGAACATAAATCAAGAATTTTTTAAACACATCAAAGACTTCAGATTTGGCATGTAGAAAATAAATCCATGTAAAACGGCTATAATCATCAATAAAAGTTACGAAATACTTATACTGTGAATGAGAAATAATTGGTGCAACACCCCAAACATCACTATGTATTAAATCAAAACTTTTGGTAGCAGAAGAAACATGTAATGGAAAAGGCAAAGTTTTACTTTTTCCCAACTTACAAGTGGTGCAATCAAGAGTAACATCTGATGATAAAAACTTCATTTTATTGATATGACCAGATTTTAACAAAGATAACAAAATGGTTGAATTGGGATGGCCTAATCTATTGTGCCACAACTGCACATTATTCCTAGAGACAACTGATAAAGCGAACACAAACATATCTGGATTTGGTGTTACTATGTGAAGAGGAAACAACCGCCCACACTTAGGCCCCTTCACTATCACCTTCCCCGTCTCCTGATCCTGCACCACACAACCAGAGGAGGAAAAAGAGACATGACAGTTATTATCAACCAATTGACCAACAGAGATTAAATTGGTAGAAAGATTTTTGGAACAAAAAACATCATGTAAAGGTAGAGAATGAGAAATATCACCCACAGAGGTAATTGGTATTGTGGTACCATTAGCAGCATGGACCTAAATCTGTCCATCATATGGTTTAATTGTGGAGAAGTTTTTGGAGGATGATGTCATATGATTGGAGGCACCAGAATCAAAATACCAGTGAGAAGAAGATTGAATTTTACCAGATATACCAAGAGTGGAAAAAGCCTGGAGAATCATTTGTTGGATCATTTTAGGGGAAACTGGAGCAGCAGAAGCAGGTGCCGAAGAAGATGTGGAAGATGAATCAATAGTGCCAGTAGCAGTAATCGCCTGGTAAACTTTCGGATTTCTGTTTTGAGGACGCTTGCGGCATTCATTGATGAAATGTCCAGATGCTTTGCAATAATTGCATATCCGCTGCTTGCACTGATTTGCAAAATGGCCGAAAGTTTGACACTTGAAACATTGCACTTTACTCATATCTTTGTTTGGTTGCTTCCCCTTGGAAGAATAAGGAACATCGACTGATGAGTGTGGTGATTGAAAGGCAGTGGGTACACTATAGGCAACATCAATAGTACCCGGACTAGCTTGGTGGAGCACACCAGATTGCGTCAATTGTCTCTGTTCCTCTCGCAGTAATTCATTGAGACAGTCATCCAGTGAAGGAGAAGGGACCCTACTCATGAGATTAGATCTGATCGATTCATACTGAGGCCTTAATTTCATAAGAAATTGATCCCGATGACTAGTTGCTAGTATTACTTGCAATTCGGGAAGAGCTTGTGCAGAAACACTGGCATATTTGATTTCATTTAATTCTGTCCACAAATTCTGAAAACCAGAATAATATTCTTGAATGGAAGAAGTCCCTTGCATATAATTTGCTATTTCAAATTCCAACTGATACTGTCTGGCAGAATTTCCTTGATGATACACCTTTTGAAGATAGGTTCACATATCTTTGGCAGTTTTGTATGGTTTTAAATTCATGAAAAATTGTGGTTCCATGGACCCAAGAATCCAAGATTTGATCTTAGCATCTTTTGTGTTCCATGACACAATTTTCTTCTCATCTTCTGTTGGTTGTGGATCAGTTCCAGAGATATGGCCCCATAATTCCTTACCCTCTAGGTAAAGTTCCAATTGAAAGGACCAAGATGGGTAATTTTTGCCATTAAACTTGATTAAGTTGATTTCAGATTTCTCCATATGTAACAACCAGCAGCAAAAGATCAAGCCAAGATCTGAGATTTAAGAGATCTGGATGACCACGTGGGACCCACAGAGATTGACAACCAGTCACAATAATGGCAGAAAAAAAGAAACACAGCCAGCCAAACAGTCAGCCAACAGTCAAACAGCGGCACAACAGTCCAACAGCAGCACAGCCAGCCAAACAGTCAAACACCCAACCAGCGACAGAAAAAAGAACTCCACACGTCCATAGTCGTTAGTGGAAAAAACTCCACGTGGGCCCCAGATGATGATCAGAGATCTGATCAGATAGTGAGGATAAAAGGACAACCAAAATTCGCCACTAGTGGAAGAAGACCCACTCCAATTGGATCAAAATCCACAATATTGGACGGCCGTGATGAAATCTTCTTGATAAAACATAAATATCACAAAAAATTATAGATGGCTTACCTCTGATGAGCCATAAATCTTGAAAAAATGATCATAAAACAGAAGAGGACCAGACGACCAAGATGGGTGATTCCGCTGATATGGTGATTATGATCACAGGTGGGCCACGTCTGAGTCTGAGTTGATCAGGGTCACGTCTGGATGATCAGAGTGAAATAAGAAGCTCTGAAAGGCTTCCAGATCCTGGAAGATGACCAGCAGCAGCAGCTGATGATGATCACTTGTGGGCCATTCTTGATCTGATATGATCAGGGATGATCAAAGAAGATCAATGGCTTCCAACGCTTGGAAGATGACTAGGAGATGATCACAGATGATTAACTTCGCTCTGATACCATGGCAGTATGAAAGATGGAAAACAGAATATGAATGTGATGAAATGTCGTCCCCTTTGAGGATCGACTAAGCTTCATATAAATAGGGGCTGAAGGCCCTAATTACAATCAATTTACACAATCATATCAAATCTAGATCCTAACAATTAGCTGCTCTAATTACAATCATATCAAATCTAGATCCTAACAATTAGCTGCCAAACTTAGTATGTACACGAGGCTTTGACTAATGATACATATAAAGAATGGGCCTAAATGGGCCTGCGAGTTTGGGCTTGGAACACCCTCATTAACATGAGGACTTTGACCCAAAACTTACGCCCACAATTTGATGTCGACACGTGCCAAAGAGGGGAACACGTGCTCTAATGTCCTTTGTGTCTCAGGTTCAATGCAGGAGATGAACAAAAGGGTTTTCGAGACCCTTTTCTACTGTTTGGACTTCGACAAGTCCAAATGGAGATGAGGGTGGAAGGGATGATAACGATCGACAAGCTACCGTAGAGTCTCGATGGGCTGTCAGTGGAAATGGACGACGAAGATGATGATGCTGCTCGGCGAAGATGCATATGTGGTGTCGAGGAGGGAGGTGAACAGGTATGCTCGATTACTTTCTCCTCTTTTCGTCTATCATCCTCTCTTTTTTATATATATGGGTTTTGGGTAATGGAAGCTAGGGGTTTGGTTTGGCCGAGGATGAAGTGAGGATGGGGTTGGGTTAGGACGTTGGTGAAGTGGGAAGAGGATCGGCTGGTCGGGGTTTAGGATTTGTGGGTTTTAAGGTTCGGGATTAGTTGTCGTTGGGTGATGGGGTGTTGGAATTGGGGTCCGTATGGGTTGTTTGGGGTTGTTAGGGTTTCCGGTTGGGGTCGTGTGACGTGGGAAAGGGGATGGAGTTAGGTGATGTGGCAGGATGGATGGATGGAGTTGGGTTAGGGATGAGGTTTCGGGCGACAAGGAATTGGGATGGTGTAATAACCTGAGCCAGATTAGCCCAGATTCGTATGGCCCATAAGGCATTAGGTTGGGATGAGTTGTACTAATTGTTTTTTTAACCTGCTTCCAACCCATTAGAGCCCTTTTGTTATTATTAGGTTGTTAGAATGATATTCCCTTGGGGGGGGGATTGGGGGGTGATTTCAACGACGACTGGAATTTGGAGTTATCCCTAGATTTTCTTTTGCTTCCTCTTATTTAATTTTTTTGTTGTCTTCCGGTCCTTTCATTTAGGGCTGCACTTGGGCGGTTCGGATCGGTTTAACACTAAAATTAACAACCAAACCGATCTTGTCGGTTTTTTAATTAACCGATCCAATCTGACCGAGGGAGAGGGCTTAAACCAAACCAAACGGTTCGGTTCGGTCGGTTAAACCGTTGTTTTTTATTTATTTATTTTTAAAATTAGACATTTAAAATTTCAAAATGGTGATACCCCGTCCTTTGCATTTATTCCAATGTTTACTGTAAACATAAAAATCCAACATTCCAGACTGGACTAAACGCATATAAAAAGCTTGCAGTGAAACATTCATTCCACATGATACCATTTAGAATTACAATAAAATAATTGTTCATGTCGAGAAAAGTTACACACAAACGGAATCTGTATAAGAACCCACTATATTTTCAGAAATGAAGGTTTTAGGTGAGACCAAAACCAACCATCAAAAGGTTAGGCTCTACTAGCTTTTCTAGCATTCTCAAGAGTGCAACCTTCTGATAAAAACTTCATTGAAACGAGGCAGGAATTATGATGGAAGGAAAACACCATGTACAGTAATCCCTCCATTTGAGAGATTCACTGAAGCAGTGTTGACGGTTGAATTCATGTGACAATGGAGTTGTGGAATGTAACTTTGAAACTAGTCAAAAACAAAACTCTAAAGCTAAAAATAGTATAAAAGCAACACTTAAGTTAATACATACGGTCGGTTCGGTTTAAGCGGTTAACCGTGGGCTCAAACCGATAACCGACCGATGTAAGTGGTTTTTATGATTTTCAAACCGTTAACCGAACCGATCTACTATAAATCAATCCGAACCGCCCGGTTCAGTCGGTTCGGTTTTGCGGTGATACCGGGTTTTTTGTGTAGCCCTACTTTCATTTGGTCAAAGAAGAAGAGAGTAACAGAGTGGAGAGGAGTTTCCTCTGAAGATCAACAGAGACCGGCAAGACTCGTGGGAAGGAGGAAGAAGCCGGAAGGTCTAGTGGATGCAGTACTGGAGATCCCACATCAACAACCGTGCCACAATATGCAGTACACTAGGAGGTGAGTAGTATTTTCAAGTACACAGAGAAATATGGATTTATCTGGGTTTATAGCGTGTTTTCGTTGATCATGAATATAACCCAGGAAAAAGGGAATGAAAAATCCGATTATCGACAGAGTTGGAAAATTTCATTCCCTATATGAAGATATGGGGGTCTGACCAGAATCTGTGATCTTCATACCAAAATAGTAATAAGACATGATTATTGATATGGTTAGATGTGATGATAATATCTCGATCAAAGAAGGAATGAATCTGATGGATTTTTAAGGCAGCATGGTGGCTTCCAAAACCCAAATCGACATAACAGAATCTGTCAACTTGGGTAGTGGGGCCATGTGGCCCACCTGATCATGGATCACTTCCAGAAATCTGAAAGCCAACCCTTGGGTGACCACAGTGGAG
This sequence comes from Cinnamomum chago, assembly GCA_038049695.1. Taxonomy (NCBI): domain Eukaryota; kingdom Viridiplantae; phylum Streptophyta; class Magnoliopsida; order Laurales; family Lauraceae; genus Cinnamomum; species Cinnamomum chago. Next base: position 60,829,530 of record CP142459.1, on the reverse strand, counting down.
GTGGATCCATTTAGAACTCGGCCCCATCTGACCCTCGATTGAAAATTAAAAACATCTGCATAGTCATTTTTGGGGATTTTGGGGTTTTGGGTGAATTGAGTTGTGGGACCCATTGGCCATCTGATCAAGGATCAGGGCCAGTCATCTGGTTAGTCCCTGATGGGCGACCAAGGTAGGCCTGGTCCCAGAAAAGTTGAACCATGGAGGGCCCACCATCTGAACTATCCATGTTCTGGTTATGAAGACATGTTCATGGCTGCTGGGAACAAAACTGTTATTATTTAAAATTTGTTGAAAAACTACCTTGTGTGATATGACATGATGAAATGAGAAAATCCATGTGGTTGTAGACATCATCTCTTGAAACAAATTGTGGAAAGATGATTTAACAGGAAAGAAGAAAGGTTGCAGACGGCAGTGTTTTACAACCAAATGTCGAAGAGACACGTGGAGCCCACTAGTTCATCTGATCAAAGATCAGGGCCAGTCACATGGCAAGTCCTTGATGGGCGACCAGGATGGTCCTAGACCCATCTGGTTTGGACCACCAGAAATCATTATCTCTTATTTTCCTAAGTATTGGGCGTGAGACCCATCTGATAGAAGTGACGATACTGTGCTTTTATTACTTTAAGAATGTGTCTTGACTATTTTCGAAATGGACCTTGGATATTCACTGAACTTCCCAAAAACTCCTTTCATGATAATATGTACAGAAATTTCTATTTGAACCTTAGATTATTCCAGAATTATAGACTGATGATTACCAATATAAACTCTGTTATGGGTTTGTAATTTTAGTATGGACTCTGGTTGATTTATATACTATAGACATATCAACTAGTAAATTTGAATCATAGTATAAGGTTATGAATAAATACCCAGGTCAACGGGGCAAATTCTAAAACTAACAGTAATTCTTTATGGATGCTTGGGCCTGTAGTGATAATATGGAATTTAAAAGATATAGGAGTAGTACCACAGAAGAGGGTACTAAATGTTGGATTTAAGTGGGGCCTAAAGAATCCCGATTATGTGGAACTAGTCCTATATCAAGATTATTAGTGTACATAATCCTATGATAGTTCTACTGAATGCATAATAGATATAAAAGAATTAATGAACTTTCTAGTGAGAGCATTTCGATATGAACTTTATATGAAACAGTGGTATCATATTTGAAATATCAGTAAGGATCCCTACTTTTGGGTATTGAATTGATTATTGAACCCTTGTGGGTCAGGAGGAATAAGGTTGGACGGGGACTGAATTATTGTTTATGGAATTGATCTCCTTACAGAGAGTTTTTGGAACGAATTATAGAAAGGACTTCTTTGGTAGGGACTGAAATACTGAAACTCTTATGATAGAGTTCCATTGTATTATAAGAACTCATAATTGGGAATATTGAACTTATCAAAGTTAAGGAATGAATCTGAAACCTCATTAAATAATAAGAAAACTCTATAGGACATCCATTATTATCTCATGGATTCTTCTTACACTTCTGTTAATGAATTATGTTAATAATGACCTGTGCATTTATAATATTATTCACCAGCGTTCCGATAAGTGGTTTGCCCCACTTCAGGTGCGCAACATTTGGGGGAGCTTGGCGACGATGGAAATCGGCCATTGGACTTCAATTTGCGTGGTTGATGAGAGAGCGATACAATTGTGTTGGAAGATGATGTTTAGGATTTTAGTGACTGATTACTTTTTCAATAATGTTGAACTTGTTTTTTTTTTTTAGATTTGCTTTGTTAGCAAACTTGTTATCACTCATCTCCTATTTAATGATTCTCTTAAATAAATTAGAAGCATTGCTCAATTTTTTGTCATGACTTGATTTTTGGTGATCTTGATTTCCTTATAGTAAGGCCCAGGGCCCAGATGAGCTCTGGGATTTGGGGTGTTACAGATGGGTTGGTTGTGATTGGGTTTCAGTGATAGTTTAGGGATGTTGGATGTGTTCAACGGAGGGAGTTTGTGGAATAGTAGAGAGTTTGGGGTCAAGGGTATGGATGTGGCTAGGTGGTGGGTGGATGATGATAATGGAAGGTGATGATGATCGGTGATGATGAATAATGGATTGACAAAAAGAAAAAAAAAATAGAAAGATGGGATACCAGGTTACCTTGGATCGGCGATCTAAGATGAATCCTCGCTCTGATACCAATTGACGCAGAGCGGGAAAGGGAGAATAGCCAACGGGCTAATCTCCAAGCTAGAAGGCTTAGGGATATGAATCCATAGGATCTAACTGTCTTAGTCTCACACCACAGACACAACTGAGAGAAAATTTTACAGAGAAATTTTATTAATCAATAAAACTTGTTGAATGAAAGAGATTACAATCCTTTATAAAAGCGCTGCTTTCCTAATTCTATTCTTGGAAACAAATCAAATTAAAATAAACTCCAAAGCAAATACAATAACATTTCTAATTAATCTCATAGCTATCCTTAAAATTTAGATACTGCTAAAAATAGGAAAAGTCTTGCACGATAGGAAGATCCTCACTTTATGGGCTATTAGTGGACTTGGACACAATGGGCTGGAAGACCTTGGGTCTCGCATGCATCAGTTGAGTGCAACTTCTTATTATATGCAATACAGAGGAAGATATTGGGTGTTAGATGGAGGAGCTGGATTAAGGAGTGTATTAACCCAATGTCTTTCTTGATTCTAATTAATGGATTTTTCAAAGGCTTCTTCGCTGGCTCATGGGGTTGAGGCAAGGAGACCCTCTTCTCTCCTGTCCTAGACAACATAGCGGTTAGTCTAATTCTACATGCTGCTAAAGGAGTAAACCGATCAGCCAACACCTTCGATAACAGTATATATATCCACCCACAAAGGTAATAGATTTATATTCTTTCAAGCTTCATCTCAACAGGAGTAGGAATTTTTAGCAATCAATATGATGTAAATGAAGTCTATTCCTTGTTGAGCTTACAGTGAAAAATGAACACAGATAAGAATCCCAAAGATCTTATTTAGACCTCCCCCCACCCCCAACACACCAAAAAAAAAAAACCCACTTTGACGAATGAGAATCTAAATGCATCTAGAACTGGAGGATTATCCCCCACAATCTTGCAGAACTTCATTTCTAACAAGGAGAACTCTTTTGACAAGATCCCAGGGCACAGTGGAAGGTGCTCGGTATTGCAACCTCAAGTTTGTGGGTTCAACGTTCTAGTCATGTTACATGTTCTATGGCACACAGATTTTCAGAAAATGAGCCTATGACTTCTCCTAGATTGGTGGCAATTCTTCCCTTACACTTAATCTTATCACAAGTCATTTTCCTCGATAGCATTTGTCAAGCAATGAAAGAAAGAAAGTACTTTGATCACAAGTCTTAAACCGCACTAGCGTCACGTTTGGTATTGTGGCAACGATGGTCATAAATCCAACCATGCAAAATTAATATCGCCTAACAAAGAAAAGATGAAATGTGTGCCAAAAGATAATGGATGGTCAGAAGGCCATTGTTTTATCATGGTACTGATAAAATATGGCATGCCAATCAAAGGCCTCATCTGCCCTTAAAATGCACACCTTGCCATTGACTCACAAATACAATTACACTACGAATGTATTTAATTATCACTTGGAAAGAATGACTTAAAATTTCATAGAAATTCAGAAACAACAATGATATATTGCATTTTATAATAGCAGTAACATTTATAAAAGAAACAATAAAGAACAAGCAGGTACCAGAGTTTTACTTCATATGGTTCCCTTGGAGATTCCCATCCTTGTCCTTCAGTTATTGTCTGTCCAAAAATGTGTAAGAATATTATACTTTTTTTTATACTATTTGAAAATAAAAGCATTGGATGCTAGAACAAAGCTTGTGATACCTTCTTCAGAACTCCCAAGTCCTCACTGATGACCTGAAAAGAAAGTGGAAACCCAGTTTGTACAAAATTGGAAAAGCCCAAATACACCTTTACGAGAGTTACAAATAGCCCAATGACTACGACCATGGCTAGCCACTAGGAGTCTAGGACAATGACAGTTACAAGGTCAAGTCACCGTGAAACAAGGTCATTAGTAAATTAGTTTTTTTATTTTATTATAAATATGGATGTCTCAAATATTTAAAATTACAGAAAAATATTTTAAAAACTCAACTTTAGCCCAACCCCAGATGGGTGGATGAGGTTCTGCTGATGATTATGATGATGATTAAAAAATCCAAATTTGATGAAAGATGAATGGAACTATACAACAAAGGAACTTTTTCTTTCTCCCCTCCGGTGCTTTTTGTTCTTTTCCCTCTAAACGGATTAGGGCTATAGATTTGGAAGGAAGCTCAGCGCTAGGGAAAGAGTGAATTTTTCTACCTTCTGGCTTATATATAAATCATGGATTTTATTTTTGACAAAATAACATAAATGCCCTTAAAGAATGATGCAGATGGGCCTCAGGCCACATGTGTAGGGCCCAAGTATATTTAGGTTTTATTTGTTATTAGATTTCTAATTTTATTTAAGAGTTGTAATTAGGATTTAGTTTCCAATTCCATTAGGATTCTTATTTTATTTCCTAAGATAGGTTATTAGGTTTCTTAGGCCCTAAGTTATGTTTCTTATTTATATGACATTGTAGAGGAGAAATTCTCAATGGGAATTGGCATTGAGGTGTGTCCTCGTTTATAGGGTCTGCGGAAATATCATATAAATAAGAAACGAGGAAATTGAGAATTTCTTCTCTACAATGTCATATAAATAAAAAACATAACTTAGGGCCTAAGAAACCTAATAACCTATCTTAGGAAATTAAATGAGAATCCTAATGGAATTGGAAACTAAATCCTAATTACAACTCTTAAATAAAATTAGAAATCTATAACAAATAAAACCTAAATATACTTGGGCCCTAGACATGTGGCCTGAGGTCCATCTGCATCAAAGAGAATTGACTCGTCTAGACCGGTACAAATCACAAGTCATGAGTGGAAGAAGCCAGATCGACTAGATTTCATAGAAAACTTGCCCCAGTGGGTTTTCCCAAACCATCTCACCAGTGCATGACCAGGTAGGATTTACTCAGCCAATTTCTAGTTGACCAAGAGGGTCGATAAAGACATAAAGTACAAGCATCCTTTAATATTGTATTATGCAATACTCAAAACACTGGTAATCTAGATAATGTTAAGAATCCCTCTTATCAGTAATTCAGGATCTTCATCCATGAACCAGGTCTCAAGATTCCCAACAAACTCAATAGGCAGATGATTGCACCTCAATCATGTCAGGAACTAAGTTACACTAATGCAATTGGAAAGGGCATTAGTAATAACAAAATAATAGAAACATGGCACAACTTGCCTTCACTTTAAAGAAATCTATCAACTCAATCTCAAAATGAAGTTCGTCGTGTTTGGGGAAGTCTTCTGAAACTACAATAGGACAATCAACCTCACCATAATGTAGTTCAGGCTTCATCTTGAACTGAAAGAAACAACAAAAAACAAAGAAGCGGGAAAAAAAATCAAAGATTGAGATGGATACCATTAAAAAAAAAGATGGAAATGGATAAAGTAGCTATAAAATTATGATTGCATAAAAAAACCTCAAATCTTTACACAATTTCATGTGAAGTTATGGCATCAGCTTTATTATAGAGACACATAAATCACCAAACTGATGTGGACTATGTTCTATGGAGACACGTATCAGCTCAGTTGCATATTAACAGTACCCGGCCAAAATCTAGTTACATGTGTCAATTTCGAGATAAATACATACATACATACATACATAAGTAAATATATATAAGGGTAATATTCTGCTAAGAGGTACCTCTCACGGATTTGCGTGAGGTAACCTTTCCACCACCACGTGAGACACCCCATGGCAAATCAAACTCCCTCATACTCACTAACCCCACATGAATTCTCACTTACCCTAATTTAGCACTAATCTGAATAATAATCACCGTCGAAATAAATTCCATGAATTTAATCCGACAGCGATTATTATTCAAATTAGAGCCAAATTATGATGGGTGCTAATTCATTGGGGGTTAATGAATGTGAGGGGCTTGGATTTTCGTGAGGTGTCACATGCGGTGGTAAAGAGGTTACATCTCATGCAAATCCATGAGCGGCACCTCCTTGGCAAAACATAGCCCTGCAAGAACATTTCCCATAAATAAATATATATATATGGAAAAACCTCATGTGAGCACCACATGTCTGAATATCCAATGGGACCCACCTAGTGATCCATCCGAATGGACCATGAAAAAGGGAAACCCCCGCCCCGCCCCGCGATAGTCACCAATCCCGGGTTTAGCACCCATCCAAATGAATTGGACCGTTGAATTGACTATGTACTTGTTTTGGAGGATGAAAACTCGTCGACTGGTGGTCAAGTGGTTGGGATGATGATTCGACCCTCCATCAGCAGGTGTTTGGGGGGTGGGTGGGTGGGTTGGATTTGATATTCCCCAATTCATCCTAGAGGAGGGCCCCATAAAAACGGTGCTCACCTTATGATGAGCATCGATGCTCAAGTGAGGGGACCCTATATATACAGAAATTATCCCCCATGATGCACACCTATAGTGCGGCCAACCTGATGGTCCATCCAACTGGACCAACCACCCCCCACCTTCAATAGTAAGCTGTTCCATGGGTTTTGACCCATCGGAATGGACTGGACTGTTGGATCGACTGTGCATCCATTTTAAATCGTGAGATCTTATGGGCTGTGGATGAAAGGGTTAGGATGATCAAATGGGGCCAATTTTTTGTACATAGGACGGCCTTAACAAGATCTTTCAATCCCCCAGCCCCACAACCAAGATAGTGGGCCAGCAGGTGGGTCCCACAGTGAGGAGCGCATAGGATCAGGGCCATATATGTGTGTGTTCCTGTACATTTACCTCAAATGGAAGCTCCATGCTAGCCTGCTAGGTAGCTGGATGGGGTTGGGGTCCACTAATGATGGGACCATGGGGGATAGAAAAATCCTAGTGGGTATGGCCCAAATATCAAATTTGGGGTCAATCCCATGCCACTAACCCCTTGATCCATCTCCCACAAGTTTAACAGCTTTATGTCAGAAAAAATTTGACCCTCGATCTAACGGTCTGGTCTATTTGAACGGGTGCAAACCCAACGGATCCAATGTAGTTAGGGGTGGGAGTTTTGATGGTCCATTTCAGATCAGCGCCCAGGTGGATGGAAGATCTAAATGGGCACCACTCATCCCTAGGGGGATCCTCCAACTAAGATCATACACTTTACATGAGTAAATATTTTAGAGGGTGGTATTCATGTGTGGACAAATCGGGATGGAGAAACAGAATTCATGTAGCCAACCCCAACATAGTTTGGGACACAGCCTTGATGATGGTGATTGATGTGCAAGTGTCTCGCACGCTCCTGTGGGGCCCACCTAGGTTCCCACCAGTCAAGGAGATGTGAGGGATTAAAAGATCCAATTGGGCCCGGCCTATGCATGAAATTTTTTGGTTAATCAGCAATGTGTAACTAAAATTTTGTCAGAAATGTGTTGCTAAAATAGAAAGATAACAAAGAAATGTGAGCATAATACCAGGCATTCCTGCAGCTCTTTTCAAAATAAAATACCATCAAATGTTTGAATATAGTAAAATATGTTAACCTACACAATTGTGGAGAAAATACCATTGCAACTTCGCCCATCAACAAGGTGGGAATTCCTTCACAAAACCCAAGTATCATCTTGCTTTTTCCCAAGACATTTTTTATAGGATTACCCTTGCCTGTTGCACCAAAGAAAAATGTTCAAACAATCATATTAGTTCTTGGACTGTTGGACAGATTAAAAGGCATGAAGTGTTCTCTAATGAGGAAACTTAAAAGATTTTTCCTCTAATGCAGCTGTGATTTTTACTTAGTTCAGAAAAAAAGACCATTTATTATCAATCACCAATGATTTTCTATCTTTTAGAATTCGAACTTTGTCAAGATAACATGTACAAATCTCAACAAGGGCCCATGGGGGCGGCAAAATCTGACCCGCAGATACAGGTCAGTCGCAGTTCAAGCAAAACCTGACTTGCAATAAAATGGGTTGGGTTAGGGTCAATCCGAATAAATGTTGATCTGCTACTGCTCTTCTTTTTCCCTGTTCCTTTTTCTTTCCCATATATTTTTAATTAAAGAAAACAAAGTATCTCAAGCAAAAATAACTCATCTCCCTTCAATAACCTAGATGTCCAATTCCTTAAGCCCCTCATGAGGGACCTCAGCAACTGTGACGAGTGCAGCTCTTCCTTGACATCTTCTTCTTCATTCTTGATGGGAGCAATTCCCACATGAACACTCCTTGGCATAGTCCTACTCGATATGTGAATGTTAAGTTTCACTTTAACCCATGCATCTTCTGTCAGATTCAAGCCAAAAAATAGTTGCAATGTCACCAAGCCTTCTCTATGACCCACCATGGCAGGATAATGCCAATGAATAGTTCCAATCAATCCAAGCTACATGACCACTAGCAATGTGTCCCATGATGGAAAGCCCTTCAAATTCCATCTTGCTTCCTCTTAAATGGGCTGAGATCAAAGGGGGGAGTGCAAGTAGCCATCATCATCATTTATCCAAATGCCTATCGCGTAAAAGAGAGAATATGACTTGTATGAAGAAAGGAGAGGAAGAAGAAGAGAAATTGTGGGAGAAGGTCGTGCCAACACAGAGCATCGACTATCATATTTATATTGATATGATGCCTTAATCAAGGTTCTAATTAAGTAAAGATTACAAATTAGATACAAATCAGAATAACAAAAGAATGGAAAGAATCAATTATATCCTATACATAGGAGAGAAATTAGGGACTAAATCTAATCCTGTACAGATTTGTGTATATCCCACGAGTGGGCTTGGCACATGGGCTGGGCCTGCTGGGCTTGTTATCTTCTACACTCCCCCTCAAATTGATGGGGTAAGTTTGAAAACATCAATTTGCAAGTTAGATCATGATGACGCTGTTTGGGAAGTACTTTGGTGAAGATATCCGCCAACTGGTTAAAAGAAGATGCATGAGGCAGAGTTATCTTCTCAGTAACAACATGTTGACAGATGAAGTGACAGTCAATCTCGATGTGCTTTGTTCTTTCATGGAAGACCTGGTAGTTGGCAATTCTGGTAGCACTGGTATTGTCCCCATGAAAAGGTGTGGAACTACCAACAAGAACACCCAATTTACATAGAAGGCGGCGGAGCCAGATAATTTCAGCACTGGCGGAGGACATCGCCCGATATTCTGCCTCAGCAGAAGACTTTGAGACAATGGTTTGCTTCTTGCACTTCCATGAAATCAGAGATTTTCCAAGAAACATACACATGCCGGTGGTAGACCTCCGAGAGTCCGGACAGCCAGCCCAGTCAGCATCCGCATAAGCTGATAATTGCAGAGAAGTATCTGAAGGGAAAAAGAGACCATGATGAAGAGTTCCTTTAACATAGCCGAGGATGCGTAACCCAGCAGCAAGGTGTGGTTTGTGGGGATTGCTAACAAAGTGACTGACCGTGTGAACCAAGGATGCAAATATCGGCCGCTACGCGATATATCGGGCGTGGCGGTACCGGGAGAAATATCAGCCGCTACGGAAAATCACACCGTAGCGGCCGATATTTTATTGTAGCGGCCGCTACGTTGCGTGGGGCTTTATAAAGCCCCACAGCCGGCCCTAGTTTTCTTTCCTTCCATTTTCAAGTGTTTCCTTCCATTTTCAAGTGCTGTGTGTGCCTCCAAACCATCTCATTTTCAAGTATCAACCACAAGAGTCAAATTCGAAGGAATCAAACACAAACAAGTGAAACAACTACAAGATCCAAGGCCCAAGCTTCCATTCCACCTAGGTATGTTTTTCTTTTTTATTTTTTTCTAGTCTTCTGACTTTCTAGTCATCTATTGATCATCTCTTTCTAAGAGTCTAAGTACCATAAAAAGCTTCATTGTCTTGTAATATGATGAGATCCATGTTTCCCTTTCATCATGCACACATTTTTATTTTTATTTTATTTTTCTCTACTTTTTTATTTTCGGATTTATTTATTTTTTTGAAAAAAAAAATTGAAAACTCATGGACAACCCATGAAACCACTTGGAAATTGCTTGTAAATGATAGATCTATGTTTCCCATAGATCAATCCATCACATTTTCATTGTTTGTTGATTTTTCTCTACTTTTTATTTTCGGATTTATTTATTTTTTTGAAAAAAAAATTTGAATACTCATGGACAACCCATGAAACCACTTGGAAATTGCTTGTAAATGATAGATCTATGTTTCCCATGGATCAATCCATCACATTTTCATTGTTTGTTGATTTTTCTCTATTTTTTCATTTTCGGATTTTTTTTTTTGAAAAAATTTTTTGAATACTCATGGACAACCCATGAAACCACTTGGAAATTGCTTGTAAATGATAGATCTATGTTTCCCATGGATCAATCCATCACATTTTCAATGTTTGTTGATTTTTCTCTAATTTTTATTTTCGGATTTATTTTTTTTTTGAAAATTTTTTTTTTGAATACTCATGGACAACCCATGAAACCACTTGGAAATTGCTTGTAAATGATAGATCTATGTTTCTCATGGATCAATCCATCACATTTTCATTGTTTGTTGATTTTTCTCTATTTTTTTTTTCGGATTTTTTTTTTTGAAAAAAAAAATTGAATACTCATGGACAACCCATGAAACCACTTGGAAATTGCTTGTAAATTATAGATCTATGTTTCCCATAGATCAATCCATCACATTTTCAATGTTTGTTGATTTTTCTCTATTTTTTATTTTCGGATTTATTTTTTTTTTGAAAAAAAAAATTGAATACTCATGGACAACCCATGAAATCACTTGGAAATTGCTTGTAAATGATAGATCTATATTTCCCATAGATGAATCCATCACATTTTCAATGTTTGTTGATTTTTCTCTATTTTTTATTTTCGGATTTATTTATTTTTTTTTAAAAAATAATTTTTAATATTTGAATACCAATCAAATGTCTTGAAAATGGTTCCTAGATTTGTGATATATGTTTCCTCTAACATGTTTCTTTGTTTTTTTAATTTTTAACATACTACGTGTTCATATTTATAGTCAGCCAGGTATTCAAACTATCTGTCTTTGCCAATTAATAAGTTAAAATGCCTCGTGATATTGATCCCGCATGGAGCTTTGGTGAGGCAGTTGAGAATAATAGGTTGAAAATCAAATGCAAGTTTTGTGGGAAAGTCACCAATGGAGGCATTACAAGATTCAAGCACCATTTGGGCCACATTTCTGGCAATGTTGCTCGCTGTACCGAAGTACCAAGGGAAGTCAGAGAAGAAATGAAAGCTTTGGTTGGCCAAAACAAAGCTAGAAAAGTAGAGATAAAAGAAAAGAAGCGGCAAGATGTTGATGCTGTCCGTTATGATGTATTTGGAGATGAATACTTTGATGAGGAGGAAGATAGACAGATGGAGGCTGCACGCCGAGAGTCTTTGATGAGTCAACAAGAAGAACATGAACGTCGTGCATTTGCTGGAAGCAGATATTATGATGCAGGGGGCTCATCTGCTTTTGTGCCAAGCAGGGGTAAGGACATTGTGGGGTCCATGCGTAGGGCATTTAGCACCCGGGAACGGGATGTTGATGTAGAGTTGATCTCTACGAGAAGAGCAGTTCATCCCCCTGTTGATCCTCTAGCACATAGAAAAGAGGGAGCTAAACAACCAAAAATATCTAGTATTGTGAAAGGGGTAATGAAGGCTGCAAGAGATAGATTGGCCAAAGCTACAGCAAAATGACTAATTCTCAAGAACATACCACCTACACCAGTAGATTCCCCATATTTCCAGACTATTCTTGATGTTGCTGCAGAAACTGGGCGGGGTATACAGGCGCCCTTCGTATATGATGTGGGCACTAAATATCTTGAAGAAGAATATAAAGAAATAAAGGCTTGGGTGGAAAAGTTTAGGCCCATGTGGCAACAGAATGGTGTTACCATCATGTGTGACGGGTGGACTAGCGGCACCCAAACACAATTAATAAACTTTTTCGTGTATTCAGTCGCTGGGACCGTCTTTGTGAAGTCCATTGATGCATCTGAACATAGACGGACAACCACATATATATATATACTCTTATGGATAAAGTTGTAAAGAGTGTGGGAGAGGAGTATATTGTACAGATTGTTACAGATAATGGCGCCAATTTCAAGGCAGCAGGTTTGAAATTAATGGAGAAGTGACCCATTTATTCTGGACCCCATGTGCGGCACACTGCATAGATCTCATCTTGGAAGAGATTGGAAGGAAGACAAAAGTGGCTTCATTGATCAAGGCATGTAGAGGAATTACAAGATTTATATATGATCATTCATGGGTGTTAAGCTTGATTAAAAGATACACAAATAACCATGCCTTGCTGCGTCCAGGATTAACTAGGTTTGCAACCCATTTTCTAGCTATGGAAAGCCTTATAAAGTTTAGAACGGAGCTCATTCAGATGTTTGCATCAGAAGAATGGCTTCGTTCGAAATGGGGCAATGCAACTAGTGGTCTGGAGTTTGAAGTCTCAAATCTGATGAGGGACAATAAATTTTGGAAGAAAGTGAGGAAGATATTAAAGGTTTTTGAGCCTTTAGTTAAAGTGTTGCGGCTTGTAGATGGTGATGATAAGCCGACAATGGGCTTTATATATGAAGCAATGGATCGGGCAAAGCAATTCATTATGGAAAATGTTAGATATCACGAGAAATATATAAAGATTATTAATGCCCGTTGGAACGATCAGTTGCACCATCCATTGCATGCTGCAGGTAATTAATATATATCTTTGTTTGTTGAAACTTTTTTGTTTTCCTAACTAATGTATTTATTATCTTGTTTGCTCATAGTACATTCTACATATTTATAATGTAGGTTATTTTTTGAATCCCGAATTCTATTACCGCAATGTCGAACTACACACCGAAGCAATAGATACGGACTTGCGGGTAGGATTACGGGGGTGTTGAAGAAATTGTTAAATCCAGATGATCAAATTGATGCTATACAAGAGGTGAGTGGGTGGTTACTTAAGAGAATTTAATTATGTTGTAGGGGTTTACTGACTTATATCTAATTTTCACATTGTAGATATCTATGTATACACAAAGGAGAGGTACCTTTGCTGACCCTCTTATGATACGATCGATTGGAAGGATGCCACCTAGTATGACTATGAACAAAAGACATCCACATTGTAGATATCTTGTGATACGATCTAATTTTCTTTATTTATTTTTTGCATTTCAGCTGATTGGTGGATGAATTTTAGAGAGTGCTCCACATCTAAGGAGTGCGGCTGTTCGCATCCTTAGTCAAACTACAACATCTTCCAACTGTGAAAGAAATTGGAGCACTTTCTCTTTGATCCACACGAAGGTCAGGAATCGGCTTACCATGCAGAAACTCAACAAGCTTGTATATTGTCATTACAATCTGAAGTTGAGAAACAGAATTAGGGAAAGAAGGGTAAGGGATAGACCTGATTATTGTCCCATTAATTTGGATCACATATTTAGAGAGGACGATCCCTTACTCCCATGGCTAGCCGAGATAGAGGATCCACTGCTAGATTCAGATCCGGGGTTTCAAGAAGCGGTTCAAGAGTTGATAGGTGAGGCACCTGCAGAAGGTCAACCACCTCAGGGAGAAGGTACCAGTAGTAGGACTAGGAGGAGTGGGAAAGAACCTGCTTCTGAGAAAGCTAGTTCCACCACAGTCTCTTCAAGTAGTCATGTGGAGGAGATAGAGGAGGAGACAGTCGGACAGGTGGTACTAGTGAATACTATCAACATGATGAAGACGATGTCATTCCTGTAGAGGAAGTACAAGAGTTACCTCCATCTGGAAGATTTGATCCAAGCCGTGGTTATCAACGGCGCCGAAGAGATTCACCACCTGGGGCTGGAGGTAGTACTGAGCAAGGAAATATGGGTGGAGATTTTGGAGGACAACAAGCGGCATCATGGACTGATTCGTGGAACCCTAGTTACAGTGGGCAAGGACCCTCACACTCACAGTATTTTGACTTTTTTCCATATGGTCAAGTACAACAAGGAGAAAAACAGTCTTCAACTTTGGGGTCCTACTCATATGGTGACTATGGTGAAACGCAATATGGTAGATATCCACCTGGACCACCTCCTCCAAGTTCCTATGATGTGGGTGCGGCTGCCTTCTTTGGATTTGTGGATCCCAATACTCATCAATATCAAATTCAATATGGTGCCAATAGAAATGATAACACTGATGGGGATGAGGATAACCATAGCCCCTTAAATCTTGGTAGACATTCCTTTTGGTGGTGATTAAGGTATTCCTAATTTCCTATTTCTTTCACTAACTCTCTACTCTCTTTGTCATTTCTAAATTGGTGTTGAATGTTGATTGTTGATCTTTTCATAGTTCATTCACTTGATTGAATTTGAACCTTGAATGCTGAAGTATTGATATTTGATTGTTCAATGTTCACTAATGACCTAACTCTTAAGTCTTCTTAATTCTTATGCCTTTATTTCATGTTCTAATTTTTTTTTTTAATGAGCTTTCCATTACTTTTTAAGTTAACATGACTAAGAAACATGAATACATGTGAAAAAACTAATCATTACTATTATTTTCTATTTATACAGCGATACAGGACCTCATATATTGAGAGCACCGTTACGCCCCCTTTTCTTACTTACTTTTGGAAAAGAACCACATTTTCTTTCATTTTACAATTTTTTGGATTTTCTGGAATTTTTTCATATTTTTTTGGCGATTTTTTAAAATCGCACCGCTACGCCGCTACGTATCCCCCGCTTCTTAGCGGTTTGGCGGCGGGCGTAGCCGCTATTTTCATCCTTGGTGTGAACTGCATGAGAAATATCCGGGTGAGTCATAGTTAAGTAGAGCAAACTACCAACTATCCGCCAAAAAACAGATGGATCATCCAGGGGAGTGCTATCATTGGAACGGATTTTGCTGTTCAATTCTAGAGGCGTATCGAAAGTGTAAGCATCATCAAGCCTAGCTGACGTGATCAAATCTTGCGCATATTTGCACTGAAAGACCCTAATGCCGGATTTGTTACACACAAACTCAAGCCCCAGAAAGTAGGTAAGAGGACCAAGATCCTTCATTCTGAAGTGGCGAGTAAGGTGGTGTTTGAGATCTGTAATGCCGGCAGTATCATTTCCATTGATAATCATATCATCAACATAGACCAAGAGGAATGTGTAGCCCTTTGATGTCCATCTTAGGAAGAGGGAACTATCAGAGTGAGTCTGACGAAATCCGGCTTGAAGGATAGCTACCCAGAACTTATCAAACCAAGCCCGGGGAGCTTGTTTAAGCCCATAAAGAGCTTTTCTCAATCTACACACATGCTTTGGAGGACAAGCATATCCCGGTGGAGGTTTTAAATAAACAGTCTCGCCCAAGTCCCCACGTAGAAAAGCATTTTTGAGGTCCATTTGTTATAGAGGCCAATTGCGGGCTGCTGCAACACAAAGAAAAGTATGAACGGTGGTCATTTTCGCCACAGGTGCAATTGTTTCCTCATAGTCAATTCCATATTCCTGCTTATATCCCTGTGCAACCAATCTGACTTTGTAGCGATCAAGGCTTCCATCAGAGTGGACTTTGACGGAGTATATCCATTTGCTGCCAATCACAGAGGCTCCATCCGAGGCCGGTACCAATTCCCATGTTTGGTTTGCTTCAAGAGCAACTAATTCCTCGGTCATAGCATCCTGCCAGTAAGCAATCTTTGAGGCCTGTGAATATGAGGTGGGTATAGGAGTACTATCTAAGGAAGTAAGAAGAGCAGGAAAGTCATAGCGGTTAGGGGCAACAGAAGGACGACTAGAGCGTCGCAGAGAAATGGTGTTATCAGAAGGAGTATCATTACCTGAAGATGCAGTAGGCGGCGCTGGGAGAGGATCAAGAGAGGGAGTCGCCAGAGGAGGGACTTTGTTCTGCCGGACATAGACTTTGGGAAGAGGTGATGGAGACTCAGACTCCGAGAATTGTGGCAGATAGGATACAGCAATAGGATGACTATCCAAATGTAAAGAAAAGAAGGGAATATGTTCCAAGAAAATTACATTACGAGAGATGCGCATGCGTTTTTCCAATTGATCATAACACAAAAACCCTTTGTGTTCATTACTGTAACCCAAAAAGATGCATTTAGCGGCCCGTGGAGATAACTTTGTGCGCTCAGTAGGAGAAAGATGAACAAAACACATGCAACCAAAAACACGTAAGTGAGAGTATGAAGGGGTTTGACCAAAGAGAACTCCGTAAGGAGTAGTCTTGCCTAGAACAGTGCTAGGAAGACGGTTGATAAGATACACAGCAGTCTGTGCAGCATCACACCAAAATTTGGGAGGGACTAAGGATGCAATCAACAAAGTACGAACAATTTTAAGAATATGTCTGTTCTTTCTTTCCGCAATCCCATTTTGCTAAGGAGTATGCGGACAAGATTTTTGGTGAAGAATTCCTTTATCAGATAGGAAGGCAGAGAATTCATGAGACATTTATTCTCCACCGGAATCTGACCTAAGAATTTAGATTGCTTTCTGAAATTGGGTTTGGACCATGTTATAAAATTTTTGAAAAATAGAGAAGACCTTAGATTTCATGCGCATAAAGTAAATCCAAGTATATCAAGAATGGTCATCAATAAAGGTCACATAGTATTTAAATCCCGTCCTACTCAAGGTAGGAGCAATTCCCCAAACATCTGAATGAATAATGTCAAATGATGCCAAAGCACGAGCATTATGAACAATAAAAGGCAAAACATGACTTTTACTTAAGCAACAAGTTTCACACTTAGATTGAGATAAAGAAGACAACATTTTATTATCCATAGTAGAATCCAGACAAGCAAATTTAAACAAGGAAAGTAAATGTGCATTGTTCACATGACCAAGACGTCTATGCCAAACTGTCCACAATTTATTGACATTAGAAGAAGAAGCAGCAAAGAAGGAATGATGACCAATGTCCAGCAAGAACAGGCGCCCGTGTTTACTCCCCATCGCGATTAGCTTCCCAATTTTTCACCCCTGTATAACACAACCAGAGGAGGAAAAGTGAACAAGATAGCCATCATCAATAAGTTGTCCTACAGAAAGAAGATTGGCGGATAATTTAGGAACAAAGTAAACATTGGGAAGGGTGATGGACTGGCCAGACACACTAGATAAAGTAATGGTACCAACTCTTGAAATGAGTAGTTGATCACCATTAGCTGTGGTTATTTTCTCTTTTCCAAGGTACGGGTGGGACTCTGTAAAACTATGTTCTACAGTTGTCATGTGGTTGAAGGCTCCTGAATCTAAAAACCATGTAGAAGAGGTAATAGGAGAGGAAAGAGAGGCAGAGGAATGAAAAGCCGGAGATGCTATATGAGAATGAGTTTGATACCGACCGCCAGAGAAACCCATAGACGCATATGCAGAGTAACTGTGCTCTGGATCAATTCTTGAATCTGAGCAGGAGTCATGGATACAGCCCCAGATGAAGTGCTTCCTGCATCAGATGATGGTGCTTGTGCCTGGAACGCGGAAGGCATATTCTATCGTGGCAGATTGGAGGGAGGCTTCTTAGGCTGTGTCTCATTCCGTCGTTGTAGGCTGCGACAGTCCTCAATAAGATGACCAGTCCGTTTGCAATACCCACAAACCAATTTCTTGCGACAATTTTTGGCAATATGTCCGAACCCTTTGCATTCATAACATTAAGTCTGCTTCGGAGTTGGGGTTGCCAAAAGAGCCGAGTCAGTGGGAAGTGGTGCAAGGAAGGCTTTTGGTTCTTCCAGAATAGTACGCTGGGAGGTGAGACGAAGTTCCTCACAAAGGACCTCTTGAAAGCAAGTATCAAGATTAGCAGAATTTTCTCTATTCATGAGAGCCGACCTGACAGATTCAAATTCGAGTCGTAGATTCATAAGAAACTGGCTAATATGAGTTTCTTCTTGCAATTGGAGAGCCTCAGATAGAAATCCGGATGAGACTGTTTAGATCAACATGGAATCCCTTTCAGTCCATAAGGTGAGAAACCATTAAAGTATTCCTGCACAGATTTTTTCCCTTTATTATACTTTGCAATTTCACTATCCAAGAGAAACTTCCGGGCCTTATTGGTTTGATGATAAGACTTTCCTGAGATGAGCCCACATGTCAGTTGCGGTAGTGTAGGCTTGAAGAGCCACAGCAAGAGATGGATCAATGGAATTAAGGATCCACGTGATCACTCTAGCATTTTCTTTGGACCAGGTGGCTAAGTTTTTGGAATCAGTGGTACTGATAGGTTGTGGCTGAGTGATCGACCCATCAAGATAACCAAAAAGCCCTTGTCCTTCAACGAAGTTCCTTAAATGGAAAGACCAGGACATATAATTATGTCCGTTAAATTTAATTGGGATAACATCATACTTTTTCCACTGCAGAAATAGAAGATAAGAAAGATCAGCAGCAATTTGAAGAAGAAAAAACAACCAGCAACAGGCCAACAATAGTTGGTGAGGAGTTCAAACAACCCCCAGATCCAAGACAGCACTTCAATAGTAGGGGATGAGGCGTCCAAACGCACACATCACACACAGGTGCAAAAAAATCAGCCCAGAAACAGTCCAAACGAACTGGATTTTGATGGCTTGATCCCTTCGTAAGACCCATAGGGAGATCTGATTGATAATCAGATGAGCGGCTAGAAACCAGGATCAAAATCCCTTTCCAGCAGTGGAGGTCGCATCAAAATCCATTCAGAATCTAGGATTTTGTGCGGCTGTGATGAAAACTATTTCAGAAAGTTGAATAATCACAAGATGGATCAAAAGGCCTACCTCTGATCTCTGAAAGATTCTGGAAAAATCTTCAAAAAGATAAGAAGAGATGGGCGACCAAGGCTGGGGAGAGACTTGTGTATTTTGTGATGATCGCAGGTCGGCCACTATGATCACGATGAGAAACAGTGAGTTTTCACTCACGTTTTTGCTTCCAAAAGGCACAGATGCGTGATCTTTATTGCCAAGATGATGTAGATGACGTCTCCAAGAGATTACTGCTCTGATACCATGAAATAATATATGAAGAAAGGAGAGGAAGAAGAAGAGAAATTGTGGGAGAAGGTCGTGCCAACACAGAGCATCGACTATCATATTTATATTGATATGATGCCTTAATCAATGCTCTAATTAAGGAAAGATTACAAATTAGATACAAATCAGAATAACAAAAGAATGGAAAGAATCAATTATATCTTATACATAGAAGGAGAGAAATTAGGAACTAAATCTAATCCTGTACAGAGTTGTGTATATCCCACGAGTGGGCTTGGCACATGGGCTGGGCCTGCTGGGCCTGTTATCTTCTATAGTACGATCCAGCCACATATCAACTATCACAGGACAGCCCTCCTTAGCTACCGCATGGCAGTGTTCTTAAATCAATGTGGCAGGACAAATGAACAAGATTCAGCTAGCATACTTGAGATTGCAATGGAAGAAAAGTTTAGTGTTCTCTTTTACAAGAGTAGTCAAATAAGAGTCGATCTCACTGTAAAATTCACTACTTTTTTTATAACACAGCAATAATTATTATAAAAATTCAAATGTTTTAAAGAGATCAATCTAATATGTAGTCATGGAATGAAACTCTTATACGAGAACTCATAGAACAAGTAATGTTCCTTCTGGGCAGTTTAGATTTTTATTTAGTGGCCCCGCTTAGTAGCATCACAGAGAGTGGGTGGTTCACAGGATTCAGACTTACCACAGAAGAGGGTTTGAATGAGGAATGACTAAGTTGGTGGGACTAAGTTGGTGGAGATTAATGTACCTCTTTGCAACGACCTTTCCTTTTTGGTTTTTCTTCATTTTCATGGAACTTCTCTCACCAGCAGAACCTTGGCTTTAGCTACTCCTTCCACTTGTTCTTCTTCATCCTCCCCTCCTCCTCCTCCACCAGCAGAACCTTGGCTTTAGCTACTCCTTCCACTTGTTCTTCTTCATCCTCCCCTCCTCCTCCTCCTCCTCCTTTCTTCTTCCTTTTTCCTCCTTTCTCATGATGCAGGTTACACAGATCAGGTCGGGTAAACCTGCATCCAAGTTATCTAACCCATTTCTAAACAAGTCAAATACGGGTTGAGCTTCAGCCTATTAATAACCCTACTCGAGCTGACCTGTTTTGACCGGACTCATGGGACAATGGAAGGTGCTCACTATTGTAACCTTGAGGTTGTGGGTTCAAGCCATGTTATTTTTTTTTTTTTTTTAAAGGTCTATAATCTCACTTTAAAACAATAAAATGAATGGACTTCCCTCCCCTTCCACTTTAAAACATTCATTTACAGTCCTCCCATGGCATTAGACTTATCCCCAAAACTTGAAATGATACCCCACAACCCGGAAAAATGGGACCTAGAGCTCTACTATGGACCCAACCCCACTTATCCTCACCATAACTAGGAACAATAATCTTTCTCCACAAAGCCTCTCCCTCTCCTCCAAATCGCCACCAACATTTTTCCAAAAACAACTATTCTTTAGAGTTAA
Organism: Cinnamomum chago; assembly: GCA_038049695.1. Classification (NCBI taxonomy): domain Eukaryota; kingdom Viridiplantae; phylum Streptophyta; class Magnoliopsida; order Laurales; family Lauraceae; genus Cinnamomum; species Cinnamomum chago. The sequence goes on along the minus strand of CP142459.1, from coordinate 60,808,911 downwards.
GGCATCCAAGACCCAACCCTCCCAAATGTCATGCCTTCAACACTTCATAAGATGGAACTCCTCGTATCCCCTTGCCCCTTCCAAAGAAAATTCTTCATGATAAGGTCCAATCAATCCACCACAGCCTTCCGCATTTTAATAGCAAGTGTAATACACTTACTGATTCAAAAGGGTAGCTTTAATGAGAGTTATTCTACTCCTAAAAGCAAGATATCGTCTTTTCCAACCAAAGAACCTCTTATCAAATTTTTCTAAGAAGAAGATCCCACTAAGCGTTTGATCTCATATTAGTATTAAACTCGATAGGCAATCCAAGATACAGAAAAGGAAGTCAACCTACTCTGCAATGGAGTGTTTCTGCCAATGGATGGATAACCTTTTCCAAACACCCCACCCCCACCAAGATGGCTTTTGGAGAGACTGACTTTCAATCCTGAAGAAAATTGAGAACACCTCAAGATTCTCTATAACATGTCAATCTCTTCCCAAGCCGGTGAACTAAACAAAATGGCTTCTTCTGCAAACTGAAGATGTATCACTACATCACTAGTCCAGCCTATTTAAGAACCTTCCAATAAGACCCAACTCCGTAGCCTTAATGAAAAGGTCCCAAGGGCTTCAACAACTAAGGTCAATAAGAACGGGGGACAAAGGATTGCCTAGTCTGAGCCCTCTACAAGTGTAAAAAATACATGAGGGAGACTCGTTCACTAAATTCGTAGAGGAAATAGAAGAGATGCACCCCCCGAATCAACCCTTTACATTTGTTGCTGAAAAACGTGCTCAACTAATAATCAACAAAATCTCACTCAATATGGTCATTTGCATTTTTTCAAATCTATATATTGAAAATGACACCTTTCTCAGACGGCATTATCAAACCAATAAGCCCATTAACCACCAAAACACCAATAAGAATCTGCCTTTGATGAACAAAACCCCTTGGAAAGAACAGATTGTATGAGGAAGGAACATTTTCAACCAATTTAGTAACACCTCCTAGTAGCTTATAAGCACGGCCCACCAAGATAATGGCCTGAAAATCTTTCAAATCCATTAGATATGGAACCTCTGGAATGAGAATTAAAAAGGTAGCATTAATTTCTTTGTTCAGACAACCTCTGCAATGACACTTTGAAAGCTTGTCAGCAAAAATCTCTTTTTCAAAAAGACCTCCTTGCTCTAATGAAGGCAAAGGAAAAACCATCAACCTTTTCTCCTACACATTCTGCCAAAGCTTCACTAATATTTTCCTCTTCGAAATCTCTTTCTAGCCACGCCTTAAGGTCTGAGGAAGTTGAGAGAAAATGGATGCCATCCAAAGTTTGGTTTAAAGGAAACTTCTTCCATGTAGAGCTCTTCAAAAGTGAATGACCTTGAGGTCAAGCTTTTTGCTAGATGGCGGTGGCAGGCAAGGTTTATACGGCAACAATCTTAGAAGTGGCATTTCATCAGATTGTATTGTAAATCTTAGCTCGTTATGCGGAAGTGATATTGATGTACCATATATATATATTGTGGGGTGGGTGGGGGGGCGGGGGCGACATGTGGGATGTCTTGGTGTCTTCCTAGCTCTTTGCCTAGTTTGATTGATGCTTGGGTTTTAGGCAAATGCAACCCAAAAGGGGGTTGCCCTAGAATGGGCCAGATCATACCCAAGACTCATGGTCAATGCCCAGATCCATAGGGCCCAAGCTTCTGATTAAGCGATAAATCATATGCCTTGTAATATCTTTGTTATGATTTAGTTTTCATATTTTATTAGGGTCTAGGAATGAATTTTGGTATTGAGGAAAGGAATTACTTTCTTTGGATTTCCACGAGGCCTATTTGAGGACCCCGCACGTATTATGAAAAAAATACTTCAATAATAGTCAACTTCTCTTCTCGTTGAGTAGAACCCTCGAGTAATTGTGTTAGCTTGAAGGTTCCAATATTTGGGTGAATCCTTCCACCAATCCGGCTGTGTCAAATTGGAATCATAGCCAAATCATTGTGGATCATGCTCAGGGTCAACAAATTCATGAGCTAATCTTCTTCTAATATACTTCCTATTTTCTTTTTCAGATTTTCTTCAATTTTTTTCCACTTTAATCCAACCCCATCAAACCCTTCAATTCTTCATTTCAAATTAACCCCAACCCATACCTAATCACAAACACTATGTTTTCCCCCACAAACTCCCTTCAAATTGAGACCCAAATCACCCTTCGATCTGACCCTAAACTAGCCCATTTGAAAATCCTAGCCTTTGCCAAAATTTGCAACTACAGAAACTCCACTTATGAAGTTCCTGTGACAGCACTTAAACACCCCGATTTGGTACCCTGTTGAAGCTCTAAACCCTACACTCAGTACCCAATTCAAACCCACATTAAACCTCTACCCAATTCCGCATTGAGCCCCTTGGTTCCCATCAAAATCATAGAAGTTAACCCCAAATTACCAGATGATTTTTTGTGTAGTTTGCGGAAGCATGACCAGAAGATCCAAACCTCATGGATTCTACATTAGATCGATCCCTGACTTATTTGGACCTATTCGGTCAGTCCAATGGCCAATTAATCTATTTAATCGGAGCCGAATCAAAGACAAGGGCTCAAATTTGAAATTAAATATGCCTAAATCGAGTACAAATATCTCCAAATTCAATGTGGGCCCAAAGGAGAATAAATTGAGTCCTGACCATGATAGATCGACCAATGGGTGCACCAATCTGCATAACACTAGATGATCAATTGTTATATCTTGAGTTATCTGGGCCCCAGGATTAGTTTGGCCCAGGTACGACCTTAGTTGATAACTTATAATGGAATTAGAAGTAGCCTCACGTGAATAGTTTTTAGAAAGGAAAGGTAAGGAGTTGTATACAACTCTAAATAGGAAGCATGTGAGGACTTGGCCTCTATCTCCTCCTTATATATATAAGTAAACCAACGATCCCTCTTGTAGTATGAAATTCAATTCTTTGTTTTGAGAAGTTCTGAGAGAGGGACTTGTGGGCTGCAATTTAGGAGAAGAAGAAGAAGAAAGTCACTGACAGATGTCCTATTTGCGCCCGCATATTGCAAACGCAACCATCACGTACAAAAGGTGAGTGAATCTTCCTAGTTATCCCTGAACAATATAGTAGATGATTGATAAAACTTGGTTCGTGACGATTCTGTAATGTTGTTGTGCATAGAGATAGTGATGGAAAATATCGATTTGCAGTGAATCATAATTGGAGGCCAAAAACTCATGAAATCACTTTGGATGGGTTCATTCCAGTGATATAGTGATTGTCAGCCCATTCGTATCTTCTGATTGTTGAATTAATGGTTGTATATGCAAAAATCCAAAAACAAAGCATATATGAAGATTTACATTTGGGAATAGTAGGATCACCTGGCCCACTTGATCAAGGATCTAGTCCATGAATCCTGAAGGGGACCCATGGGCGACCAAGGTGGTACTGGTTCCATAGGGATTGGGCCCCACTTTAGCCACCATCCATGGGAGGTATACAGCAGAGGCGTGAATTATGGAGATAGAACAGTTATGGTCGACAGGGGGTGTGCGTCCACTGGGCCCACCTGATCATTGATCAGTACCCCACATCTTGAAGTGGGCCCAGGGGCAACCCTTAGGTTGGAGGATCCATGGAGAGTGGGCCCCACTTAGGCCTTCCTCCAATTATTATAATGCCAAGGAGGCATCTGTCACAGTGTATGTGACTGTATGTCGTTAGACTCTACAGGGACCCATCTGGCCACCTTATTGGAAATCCATATCTTGTAGGGGACCCATGGTCGACCCTAAGGATGGTGGACTCACAGGAAGTGGGTCCCATCTGTTGTTCTATCTAACAGCCACAAAATTCCCAAGCGAGTCATTGCTTGGAAGCCAATAAAACCTGTTTTGATTTGTGGGGCCCAATAAGGATGTCTGATGATGAATCCAATCCACTAGTATGACAGCTTAGCCCGAGGCGACCATGTATATCAGGGCTGATCTTAGATCAGACTAGTGGGACCCACTAGATTTTACATCAGGGTGTTGCATGTGTGAAACACTTGTATTTTCTAGGTTATGTGTGTGTACAGGTAGTCTGGATGGACTGTATGAAAGGGGATAACCCTGGACTCCGTATGTGATTGACATCTAATCTTCCTAATTAGATTAATCAAGGTATAAGGTGGATTATAGTTAATTATGTGGATAGCTGTATTGAAATCTGAAGTGATGCTGTGTAATATTTGATTTGTGATGAAGAGTGGGCCACCCCTACATATAATAACATCAGTCATGATTAGAAGTGGGGCAATGAAAAGAAAATTGTGTAAGGGGGGCTTGAGCCCACACTGCTGATTATGTAGATTATTAATAATGTTGAGATATGGTTGTTATGTGATTGTAAGATATTGTGTACTAAGTCCCAGACGTGGGATGTTGGACTTAGTGTCCGGGCCGTTATAACGGCTGCTCCTTAGTGGACGTGTCTGATGAGACAGAGTCATGGTGACCGGTATACAAGTATACGATAAGCCTTTGAAGCGTGATAATGTGCATGGGCACGAATATGTATGTGAATGTACTTGTAATGGTAATTGATGGATTTAGACTCGTTTGTTTATGTGATATTATGTTACATGATGTTTGTGTAATTAGGAATATTCATTCACCAGTAATACTGATGTTGTGTTGCCCATTCAGGTAATCATATTGCGGGTGGGCCAGAGCAGAATGATGATCAGCATGTAGATTTCGGCATGCGTGGCTGAAGGAAGAGAACGAGAAAAGTTTAAATAGTTGATGAAATCATTAATCTTTGTTTAGGAAAAGTTATTTAATTTTTTAAGCACATTATGGATTTGAGTCAGGACATAATAAGTTTGATTACTAAGAGATTAATGATATTTATAATTGGAATTATATTTGAACTAAATGCCTGATTCCTTGTGAAACTTATTTGATGAACGCATGGTGAATAATGCTAAATAATCGCGATCCGGATATCGGACAGGGCCCCAGAATTTGGGTCGTGACATCAATAAGTGGGGACCACATAAAAAATGCTTAACAAAGTGGGACCAAGCCCGCTTGGAATGGGACATCCAATGAATTCTAAATTCATTCCAATTGCTATTTTTGATGTTTGGATAGAAGAGACCCAAAGAAGAAAGGCTTCCTAAATTCAAGGCATGAACAAAGGCAAGGAGATCCAAAAAAAAAAAAAAGAGGGAAGCAAAGACTCCACGTGAGACATCCAAGAGGGTTTCTTAGCCCAAACAACTTTCTATTTCATATTATCTCTTCATTTTATCAAAAGGTTTATAAAGATTTATTTAATGCTTTCCTTAGTTAATGAGGACAGGATGAATGGATAGGATTAAAACTAGCATTAGGGCTTCTTTTGTTTCAAGTAATATTTAAGAACACTTAGGGGACGTCTAGCCCCATGTTTGCTTGATTTAAATTCTTTTAAATGAGCGATCCATGGATTTGCTCCTTTCTTCCTCTTCTCGATTGGCATGAGAGTGTCTCTCCTAAAGGATTGAAGGGGATCAAGTGGGAATTAGGACTTAAAGTTCACAATCATAGGAGCACTTGCCACAACGCACTTCATCGTGGCTAATATGCCCCTATCTTAGAAATGCTCCGAAAGGATCCATCCTACATTTGTGTTGTGTAAACAACAACAACAAGAAGACAATATTTCAGTTGCAATATTCAAAATTGGGTTGGCATTTAGACATAAAACTAAGTGCAACAAGAAGTTTAAGCGATCCATCAGATTTTGCCCCTATTTTCATTTGCTTGATGCATCTTTCTCCTCTAATCACCACATTAGCATACACAATCTCCAAACAAGTGTAAACAGTAAGCCAATTATAAATCAGATATAAACAGATGAAATAAATTACCTCCGTGTTCTAGTCTAGTAGATTCGACAATAACCCCATCCACAGTTCTAGTTGTGCAATGAAATATAACCTGCAAAGTGCAGACCTCATTCAGATCATTACTCCGAACTCTCTTTAGTCTTCAAGCATTCCAAAGTTTCAATCAGTATCAGAAATAAATTTAAATATTTCCTATTCTTCCTGTTTCTAGTCCATGCCTATGGACAATTTACATGTTAAAAGGCAATAAAAGTTGATTTATTTCTAAGTAGGGATGGCAATGGATCGAGTTTAAACAGGGACCTGCCCCGCCCCGCTCTTATTAGGGGTGGATTTGGGTTTTGTTGCTATACCCGCCCCGCCCCGTATATATAATATGTATTTATTTTGATTAAAGTTATAAAAAAAAAAACCCTCATGATTCAAGTGGTGTCGGGCATTAACATTTTTTATTCATCATAAATAGATTGTTTTCAAGTAATTTTTATGTAGATACCCATATTAATTTTTTTTTTTAAATCTGTACATACTCATTTCAGTTTTACAGTAGTAATAATATTCAGTGTATATTAAATAGTTGCACATATGAGAAAATGATGGGATTACTGGATTAACTACAATAGTAATCTAAACTACCTTACGGGACCTACCTTAGCTACCTTTATGCATGGTTGGATATAAATGGATTCATTAAAATCTTGCATCTGATTAAAATAAATGCATTCATTGATAATTGTAACCATGTAATGTATGAATGACCCGAACAATTATGTCTAATTACTCATTTTACTGCCCCCTGACCCAATAGTTGTGATTATCAATTTGAGATGAAATTTTGATCAATCAACATTAAAGCATTTCTAACCAACCATCCACTATACATTAGGTGGGGTCAGTGGGTGCAATGAGGCTCTTAAGGTGAGATGGTCAGCATGTAGAAAAACTGCTAGGACTCAGTTTACTAAACACACTAGCTGCTCATTTTCAAAATAATCTACAATTGTCATGGAAGCATGTGGGAAGAAAATGTGGTGTATTTGATCTCTACCATATTCTATAATACCCGGATACTTGTACAAGCCCAATGTATACATATCGGACCGATACAAAACTTGTATTGGTACCTAATACTGCACCAATACTTCTAGGGAACAAGTTTAACATATTCTACTTGTAAAGTCCATTATTTCATATAGCTCTTTTAATATATTTACTTCTCACCATAAAAAAATGCTTGAAAGGGACGAAAACAATGATAATTTCAATGATTTAAAAGTGATCTAAAGAAAAAATTAGGACATCTGCGTCCTAGATTTTCAAAAGTGAGGAGTCGTATCCCCAATCCCCATATCAGTGTCCGTATCCATATCTGTATCCGGGCATCATAGACCAAATTCATTCCCATGCATTTATATAATTTAAAAATAGTGAACTTTAAATTCAACTTGACCCCAAACCAAACGGGGTAGGTTTGGTATCACATGCCAGTGGCCCATCACAAGGCGGGTTTGGGTTTACCCCAACCCATACCAAACCCACTCTCTTGCCATCCCTATTTCTAAGATTACTAGCCTAACATCAAAATTAGGCATTCAATAGGAAATTCCTAAAACGTCCAAAGCATAAAAGCACCCATTACTCTATGGGCATAGATGTTAAAAGGCCCTAGAATTTAATATAATTCCAAGATTATGAACCGAAAATCAAAAGAATGTTCATTTTCAGGATTCTTTGATAATGAAAAGTGATTCAGCCATGGCTATTTCTTGGGTCGCTAATGAGGGTAACCTTGGAAACTCCAATTTTAATTCAATGAGATCAGGGCTTTGTCTTCTGAAATTACAATGGGATTTCAGCATGATGTGTGGTCAGTTGGTGAATGAGGAGGTGAATAGGAGGGGCAAAGGGTGCTTTAAGATGTTTCTGTGGTTGAGCATATATTTTTGTCTTCTAAAATTACACTGGAATTTCAGCATGATGTGTGGTCAGTCAGCGAATGAGAGGTAAATAGGAGGGCAAAGGGTTGTTGAGCCTATATTGTCGATGATTCTTTCATTCTAGTTGTTTTTTGTATCAGTGGTGGTATTGGGTATAGCTCTATTGTACCCGTGCTTTGTTGTTCTCCTTTTCTTTCTTTGTTTGCATTTATCTGCTTCCTTTTTTAATCAAATTTACTTCTTGTTGATAAAAAAAAAAGGGACTGTTTTGGTTGTCAGTTTACACCCAACTTTCTGATGAAAGCTTACAGCACTGTGGTTTCTGAAAAGAATATAAGAACCAACTGCAACTGCCACAGGTGTACTTTCTTGGACGAAAGAAAGCATATTATTACCAACTAATTTGACCCAGCTGCAATGCCACAGATGTGGTCTCCTACATGCAAGAAGTGTATGCCAGTCCTAACCAATTTCATGCATCTGAAACCAGCTAGTTGCACAACGGAGGAGAACAATGCATCATGAAAGGGCTATATCAAGATCTGAGAGCACAGCATCTGAAAACATCAGAGGAAGAAACACTGTTCTTCATTTCAACCACAGTCAAGTGCATCGTGTAGAATAATAACAAAGGTATCCATAAACAGACCTGATCACTCTCTACAGGTTTCTCTGTGCCCTTTCCTGGCCTTATGATGGCTTTCATCAAACTTCCAGGTGTAATATTCTTTCTCCTGATCAAAGAGAGAACATCGGTTAGCATGTCAGACAATTTCTAATGGGACAGTCAGTTCTAACCAAGAGAAATCATTTTTAACATTTTATCATAATGAAACTGGCTGTCACAAGCAATACATCCTTAAAAAAAAATTCATTTTAACAGAAAAGCGAGGCAGAAATTAAATACAATATATGCAAGCTGACACAATATTTAAGGTTGTTAGCATTGTTGTCAATAACCTACAATTCATATCAAGTCCTACGGAAGAGAGACATATCTATACAACAAATCCCATTTACAAGTGCATCTCAGGATTCAGGTGTGAATTTGTACAACAATACTTGTTTTATCAAATCTTATGATTCAAGCAATTCATCTTAGCGGGAGTAGCCACAGTGAGAGTTTAATATTAGTAAAAAAAAAATTTACTTCGTTTCTTTTCTTTTTTTAATGTCTATTTTTAAAATGTTATATAGTCATGTTAGTGAAACATCTTAAGAACTTTTGTGATTTTGGGGAGGTTTTAGAGATGAAAGGCATGTAACTAGAGTGTTCATTTGTATGTATGAGACTTTGTCCTGTTTTTTTTTTTAATATTTTTTCCCCTCAATAACACTATTTTAACTTCAGGAGACATCCTAACCATTAAGGTTTTACTTGTATTTTTTATTTAAAGAGAAAAAAAATCAATTCAACCTGTTAGTTTTTCCTAGTAAGTCGATAAATATTAAAGAATCTTAGGATGCATTTGTGCAAGAGGGGTGCTGCAGAAAGAGAGGAAAATCCGCCGGCATTTCCTCACACATCGACAATCAGCACATTTGGTGCGGTCTGACTCATCGCTGAAAACCCAAAAAAGACATTATTTTCCTTCGTGCACGAGGACTTGAGAGTCTTTCTTGTTTATGAATTATCTCCATCCATACAGAATTAAAATACATAGACACGAAAGACGGGAGGTCATAAATAGTGCTAGCTTTGTCCACAATAGTGATGAGTCATAAATTATCTCTTACTAATAAATTATCTTTTACCAAGTTGAATGAATCACATTCCACTCAAATTGTTTGGTGATCTAGGCAAGGCTAACATTGGAGCCACAGTCATTGCCTTCTTTAACATTTGGAAAGCCGTATCCATCTTTCCCCAAATGGAACATGAAGCATGATCCCTTCCCATTCAATGTTTGCTGACGAGCAGGGGGGCTTCACCTCGTCAGATCACTACCATCAAAATGGGAATGTCCCACCTTAAAGTTCATGTTCGAATCAGTCCCCTTCTCTACCCATGTCAGATTGATCATATTCAACATCTTTAGATGATCTGTGGCTTCGATTCATAGATCCATCTCCAGATCCTTCACTATAAAGTTCATATTCGAATCAGTCCCCTTCTCTACCCATGTCAGATTGATCATATTCAACATCTTTAGATGATCTGTGGCTTCGATTCATAGATCCATCTCCAGATCCTTCACTATTACCATTACAGCAGGTAACACTCATGAAGAATTGATTGTACTTCATGTCAACAGTCGTTATGTTCCGAAGAATCTCTGTAAGAACCTGTAGTTAGTGTTTCCTAACCTTGAGCTGCTAGATGGTATTTCCATACCTCATGTTCCACCCACCATTCCAATACCAAAATGATACAATTTGTTTTCTTCAACATATATACCACAAGGGGGATTGACAATGACATGGTTGTATTTGTAGGGCTAACTACTAACATCCCCAATTTCCAGAAATTTCTCAATTGACAACTGCCCAACTAAAAAGTATGTCTTTTAACAAAAATAAATAAATAAAAAGGAAAATCAACAAGGATAACTACCCACATGGCAAAGACCATTGGATTTCATCTACCAAAACAAATTTCACCTGAAGATAGAAGCACACAAATCAAAACTCAGCCATATAAGCTGCACCCAAAATCTACCATAATAAACTTCAAGAAAAACACATGCAAATCTACAGGAGGTCAGAGACAGGGGCAATAAAATTTTCAGTTTTGTTCTTAAATGTTCTTAAAACTCCAGATTTTTTATGGTGGATTTTGATTTGAGACTCAATCCATCACCACTATACTCGTTGCTGGAAAATCTAAAACATGAAGAGAATGGAGAAAAGAAGAAAGAAAAATTACCTCTTCTCGTCTGCGATGAAAGATTTCTTCTTCTTAGGAAGAAAATCCTTCCCTGAATCTTCATCAACCCCCATTTCTCTTAAATCTCAAGGCAGAAATCTGAATACTTTTCGAATTCTTCCAAAAGTTAGAGAGTGCTTGAAAACCCTGATCCTGATCCTGATCCTAACTTTTGAGGTCGAATTCGAAGCTAAAAGGCAAAAGCCGTGAGAACCCTAGACGGCTGGGGGATGGAGGCCGTGATTTTATACATACATAGGAAAAGTCGTTGATTCCTATGTATTATTTTAACAGTAATAGAATCGGTGAGAGCAGTGAGAGAAGCTTATCTGCTGCTCAACAGATTGTTGAAGCTAAATAGTACGACGTTACTGATTATATTAAATATATATATATATATTTAATATTTCATTAATAAAATACATAAATAAGAAGAAAAAGAACCCAGCTAAGTTGGCCGGCGACCATAGTCTACGCTCGAAGGTTAAGGGTTCAAAACTGCACTACCACATTAAGGCATAGGAAGATTTATTTCCCCCGATCGGTACGATCGGTAGAGATTTTGTTTAACCATGGATCCGCATAAAATTTACATCAGATTTAGATCCATTAGCTGAATACCCAATGTTTTGATAAAAAGATTTTTATTATAAATGACCTTTAAATGATACCAAGAGGGGTAGTGTAGTTGGCTAAGACAAAGGCTTACAAACCAAAGGGTGCATTTTTAACTCGTGCTTCTCTCTACGATCACTTACCCAGGCAAACCTGGCTCATCAAATGTACGGTGTAGGTAGGAACTTCACATGCCTAAGAAAATAGCAAGCCCCACCATGCTACATTTGAAACTTCTCTCAATTAAGGCTTTGGCCCTTCATCATGTGGCCATCCATTAATCATTTATGAATTTTTTTTAAGATGGTATTGACTCTTACAAAAACAAAACAAAAATATTGCTGAATTTAGGGAAGACTTAAAATGAAAAAGAAAAAAAAAATAAAGGAAAGAAGAACAAACAATTTTTCATTTATTATAGTTAACAATAATTTTATAATTTTTTATATTTTAATTTATAGCTTTTTATAGGAGTGATGATCATGGTTAAATCATCAACAATTGATTCATTTCTTTAAAGAAAAACTGAAACAAAAAGATGTATTTATTATGGATTATTTAATTGTATATGCTGAAAAATGAATTGTAGTAAATTTTTGTACTCCATAGTACTTGATGATTTCAACTCAATAAAAGAATGTACGGAACAACTTCAACAATTTGGTTATTACATATTTCATTACTAAATTTAAAAAAAATTAAAACAAAATTCTTTGCGCCGCCCCCCCCTCTCAAACAAAATTTCTGGTGCCGCCCTTTATCCTCATAAGGCTTCAAGAGAATTTTTTTTATGTGAATAAAGAGCTTGGATAATGGTATAGGTATCACCATCATCTTTGCAAAAATTTAGCCCCTTAGTAGTTCTACCTCCAAAGAAGATTATGCCATTTTTCTTAGCTGGAAAAAGCTATAAGGAGTTTTTTTTCTTTTTTTTTTTTTGGTAGAAAAAGCTACGAGGAGTTCTGTGTGCATCATGGATATGGATTGTGCCTCCAATCCCTGCCAGTTGATCCACTTCCAAATAGGATGTCAAAATTAAGTTTGGCCTGTTGGTTTTGGGGTGGCGTCCATTTGCTTGTTGTAGAGAAGTATGATGTTTTAAGAAGTTTTAGGACCTGAAACAAAACTCCACTGGTAAAAAAAGTTGATACGCCTTGACACCAGCAGACTGTGGGTGTAAAGAGGTCCTACTCATATTGAAAAGATAATTGTTACATGATTTCCAAATGTACCAGCAGATAATAGATCCAATTGATATATCAAAATCATGAGTACTCCAAAACTAGTGGCGGAAAGTTGATATTTTAGGTTTTGTAATGACCTGGCTTATCTTTAGGTTGATATAGTCTCTGGGTGGAGCCCGGTTATGTTTTCAGGCCTAGTCATCTCTAGGCCAAAAAGAGATGAAATCTCTAGGATGATATTTTAGGTTTTGTAATGACCCGGATCTCCAGATATGATATTGTCCGCTTTAGCTTTATGAGGGACGCAGTTTTATTTTCGGAGCCTATTAAGCGCTCCAAAAGGCCTCATACTAAATCATACGATTTGTTTTCAAGCCTAGTCATCTCTAGGCCTGAAAGAGATGAAATCTCCAGGTTGATATTTTAGGTTTTGTAATAACCTTGATCTCCGGGTAAGATATTGTCCACTTTGGCCCTACAAGGGGCACTGTTAGGAAATGCCTCATACTAAGTCACACACACACATTGTCCTCTATATTATCCTCGTTTCTAGGCAGTCTCATAAGTGATAGTGGGATCTTATAGATTTCCTCTAGTTCTAGATGCTATATGAACGACCACACTGATGCAGCAAAAGAGCAATGAGCAAACAAATGGTCAACTAATTCTGGGGTCTGTTTGCAATAGACACAAAGATCAGAATCAACTGAATTGCGAATAAACAAACAGTCTCATATAGACTACCCTTTAGACACAGCCAAATGAATATTTTTTTTTTGAAGGAATGGAAAGGGGCCAAAGTCTTTTCCAATTGAAAATCATAAGGTGTCATTGTGGATAGCATAGCCGCTCCTATAGCGCCCTCCGAATTGATCCCCGGCCGGAAGGGCAGCTTTATTTCCACTTTCTTGGCCACTGGACCGTTTCAGGATACCAAGCAGTTCCCAGTAGCGCATTGATTCCAGCATGGAAAGTCTTGACCTCCTTGAGGTATGGTTGAGATTTTCTCAACAATGTTTGGATCCCAATATAAATTCAAGCGCCCCATGTCCCAAACCAGTTGCTCATCCGCTGATTTTGAAATCAAGTCCTTTACCATAAGAGAAGGATCATACTCCAGGGCTCAATTCATCCCGAAAGACTTGGACCTTAGGTCCATTGCCAATCAACCATTTAATTTGGTTTAAAATGAAGACTCTATAAGAAAGAATAGATTTCCAAAGAGGTGAATCAGATTTCTTAGGGAAGCAAGAGGAGAAAGTGGTCTTTTTAAGGTATTTTTCAGACAGCAATTTAGTCCACCAATTAGATTCTGATGTGATAAAATTGTTCCTTTCCAGTTAGAGATTTTGTTTTGGATATTTTTGACAATTGGTTTCCAAATGGAGGAGTGAGTTCCCTCAATAGAAAGGTGAGCTCCCAAGTATTGGAGATTCCAGACTCTACTGAAGATTTGGAGATTATTGGATAGCACTGAAGATGCAGCTAAAGTGGTTGATATGTTGAATAACAATTGTGATTTGTTTAGATTTATTTTTTGGCTTGCTTCTTTATGAAAGAGGTGAAGAACTTTTTTTAACGAAAAAAAAAAAAAATGAAGTTGTAGTAGACAAGAAAAAAGTAAGGTGTCATCAGCAAATTGAGACAGGAGGTTAGGCATGGGAAACGACTTTTGTATTGTTGGCCTAACATCTTGTAGCCCCTAGTGAGTGCCTCTGCACAAATGATGTAGACTTAAGGGGATAAAGGATCGCTTTGACATAGCCCTCTCATCTCACTGGAGAGAAGGACTTGGCTAAGAATCCATTTGTTTGATCATGTACTTCATTTGTGTGACATAGGTCATGGTCTGAATGGCATCCCTGCATCCTACTTCTGCCCTATAATCTATATTAAAGGACCCAATTTTCTATGTTGATTTATTTATTTTAGATTGTTTTAACTTTCTTGGAAATTGGAATGCCATATATGATAACGGTGCCGGTAAGGAAAAGTTTGGCCATAAAGGTTGATGGCCCACCAAGAGGAAAGGGTGGGTCCAAGAGGACATAGATGGAGTTAGTAAAGATAGATATGAGGAAGTGTAATTTATCTGATGATTTGGCTCAAAATAGATCGGAATGGAGAAACAGAATTCGTGTACCCGAAATGTTCTCCAACGAGTAGACTACATGTAGCTTATATGCAATCTAGGTCATGGGCCCACTTATATGCAAGTTTATCAATGGGATGAGGGCAGATGGAAAGATTTCCTCACAAACAAGGGGTCCAGAAAATTCTTCCCACCAGAATTATCTTGGCCCTTGATTTAACAACCTAAAAGTTTGATTACAATATTTCCTGAGATTCAACTCAACCATGAGTGAAGGTTCACCGAGTGTAAAACAAGGCCTAAATCATGAGATGAAAAGAGTATCAAAGGGGCTTCACTAATGAAAGGTGAGCCTCAGTGATCCCGACAGTGCTAGTCAACACTTGTAGTTGCTAGTAGGAAAACATTTCCCATTTTTATATACTTTACATCTCTTTAGCTAACACCATTTGGAATTAGGATCTCCTGTTACTCACATCTCAAAATTGGATATGTAGAGTGGTGTGACATCTCCATTTCAAAAAAACTACCAAGGATCAATCCAAGATTGTAGCACTGATGGTGAAGGACTTAGTGCATGTCTGGGTATTTACCATAGGAAAAAAACACAAGGAGGATGAGGCTGTTCATGTCCTAGGTCGGCCCGAACTTAGGCATATCTAGGACAATCCTGGCTTTAGGAACACAGGGACAGGGCCATATCAGGCCCAAGTTCAACACGGGCCATAAATGTTAGCCCGAGCCAGCCCATTAGGTCAATTGGGTTGGGCCGGGTCAGGCTTTTTATGAGTTTATAGGCTTTCTAGCAATTGCATGTTTGAACAAGTTGTCACTATTTTATAAGCACTCCTTATAAAGGTCAGGTGGGTTTTGGGCTTTGTATCTCTTAATCCAAGCCCACCCCAAATATTAAACAAGCCCATATTATATATCTAGTCCAGCCCATGAGCACCCCTCTGAGAAGATTTTTAGATCTATTCATATGCAAAAACAAATAAAAGTAAAAAAAAAAAAAAAAAAGTTTATTGAACTATGGATGATAATGGTTGGGTTCAAAAAACCATAACCTGGCCAGTGTGGGATGACGATTTTTCATGTTTGGTATGGATGTATGGTAAAGGAGAATTGGTCTCATCTCTTGCGGTGATGAGTTTATGATGTGTGATACCAAACTATCCATATGCATCATATCTTATTGATACTTGATGACAGCTATTCTTAACTTCTTTTTTATTTTTTTAGACATGAGAATATGACCCAAAAAATATATATATATTTTTTAAAATAAACATCAGTCACAACCACCAATTCTAAATTATTAATTACCAGATTCTCTAAATAGTTATATCTTAATTATTAACAGATATGTAAATAGTCAAAAAATATAAGAGGAGTGGTGGAGATAGCACAATCCCGAACCTACCTCGAACTTGACGTAGTTCAAAATCTATAAACCTATATTCACCTCAAACAAACATGACAAAGCCTCTATCAGGGTGGCTCAGCCCATTTAACATAGCCCATTGGCATCCCTAGACGTTGCTTCGTTCATTGTATAGGGCCACAAAATGGATCGCGTGAACCGCTAAAAGATTCAAAATATTTAATTATCTATTTTATGGTCTTAGATTAGACTATTATAAATATGCTCTGAAGCTAATTCTTCAAGTATGGTTAGACCCTAAAATTCTCTAGTGTTCAGCAATGTAATAGGCCCCACGGCCCCTACTTTGAGAAATAGTAGAAAGCATCAAAATACATAAAGAGTAGAGGAAATGGATCCAAACTTGAGTTTTTCTTTTTTTAAAGCAATGCTTTTGTTATTTCAAAAGCATGCGAATTTATTTTGAGCCCACTTAGATGGATGCTGATCATAGGATAGCAAGAATAAGAAAGATATATTGTGGGTCAGGAGTTGGCTGAGTTTCATTTTTATCATATCATCTTAACCCTTACTTTTCAAAATCTAAATTTCTTTACAGGTGTTAACTTTCATTATGACTCAATGTGAGGCCAGATGGTGGTTGTGTCAACACTAAATTATTGCCATGGGTGTCGGTTGTGTATGCGAGGGTTTTGATTGATCATAGGCATGTCCCAATTATAGGATAATATTCAGCTGCACATGGTGCGCCTACATACATTGCATCAGGAACGTCCAAAGGTGGGGCCCACCTTTGAGCAGTGCATATGGTAGTCCGGATGCACAGTTCACATTCGAATACATGTATATTTTTCTTTGACCTTTCATTTTATTTTATTTCATTATTTATTGGGGTTTTGACATATTAATCCTCCTTAAATATGATTTTTCTAATTTCATGACCTAGACTTAGATAATTTCATGATATCGTGGGATCCGGAGTAAAAAAGTTATTAAAAAAATAGTTGACTAGAGTTGAGCTATTCTTGTGAAATTATCTGAATTCATTCCTAATATAAACTTTTCCATATTTTTATTCATTCAAAGGTGAGTTCATCTTTAGTAGGGGTCACAACCACTGAACCGCTTGAGACACCCACACATAGTGGATGTGGCTAGTCAGCTCGCGACAAATGCTGAGCTTCATTTGATCAGCTTGTGTGAATTGCGATGAAAGCTTTGGAGAGTATTCACTAATGGCATTACAGAGAGCTTGAAAGAGAACCTCTTTTGGCTTTATTGATATTCATATCCATTGCTTTTCTTCCACATTTTTCCCATGGTTGACAACAAAAGATTTTGTTGCTAGACATGGAAACACATGGCGACTGGCAACATGAACCTGCTAGACTACCAAACTTGCATAGAAAGGAACATCGTACCCGCTGCACACAAACAGCAGCTGTTTGAATGACAAGAGAGGTGGATTGGAAATGCTGCTTCATTTCAGAAAGAGTGAAAGAGAACATTAATTCCTGCTGGGATCAGGCACAACTACAATTTTTACCATTGCTGACAGGGCCAAGTCATGCACTCAATAAGGAATTTAGCGCACTAATCCTGAATTCTAAATAGCATGAATTAACTATTTAGTCTGAGTCCAGCTAGTCCCAGATGGGTGTCAACATGGATTTGTTCCAATATCTTTGTGGTTTCCAGTGTAAGGTAAATCCTATAAAATTGATACAAATGCTCTATCCTCTAGATAGACAACCAGGGCTCCCATCTCTCTTAAATAGAGCAGTCCCAAGAGTCGCGACTAGCGTAGAACTCTACCACTCCTAGAATTCCTCATCACCTGACCAGTGGGGAGTTTTGCCAAACAATGAGTCCGATGCCGATCCAAGCTCTACTATCCTAAGTTTGATCCCAATCAAGGCTCCACTAGATTAAGACGCTTGTGGAGAGTTTATTCCTAAACGCACTGCCATACTCAATTTAGAGTGGGCCATGTTAATTAGTATAGCTCACTATTAATTAGTAAGTCTTGGCTAATCGGGCTCTTGGATTGCCTAAGTTGTATTGTGATTAGAAGTAGGCCTATTATAGTAAGTCTACTAAGATTAGAAGTAGAGTTTGGGTGTAACAGGGTTTGGGGTTGATATTATAAATAGAGACCCAGAGTCTCTAGCATGTACACACAACTATTCTGATTGCATAGTAATTCTTCTGTCTTCTCCGTGGACATAGGCCAAAAGCCGAACCACGTAAATCTTGTGTCCTTTGTGCGTGATTGATCTCTTCTTGTAGCCCTAGATCACAACAGGCCACATGATAGTCGTGCCACACAATTTCTAACAATCTCCCACTTGGCACGATATGTCATTTACATCAAATATATCTTAGTATGATGCGTATCACATGCCTCGCGAGCAACTCCATATGCAACATTTTGGTTCGAGCAGCAACCATCAATTTCCTTAATTAATAGTTAATGTTTTCTGGAGGCTTAGGTTTTCATAAACATTCTCCCATGATGATGGAAGGAGTGGACTCCACACTACACCAACCTATTGAAAATTTGAGCAACTTAAAACATAACTTCTCCATGTACGTGATATCCCCAATTTTTTTACTCCAATAGGAGGCAGTCTTGCCGACTTTGCCAATTTTTACTGCTGGTCCCAAGCTCGGATAAAGAATAAAGGTTGCTTTATGTAGGTTGACAACTAGCACAATATTTTATCATAACTCAAACATGAATTATGAGATGATGATGAGGAGGAGTTGCTCCTACCATGAGATTGAGCATATAACTATTAATTTAATTAATCAATCAAAATTATTAACCATATGCTCAATCTTACGGTGTGACAACTCCTAAAGTAAAATTTGGGGACATCCTATACATAGGAGAGACATTTATTTTGGATTACTTGGATTTTTTATAGATCGGCTCCACTGTGGAACTCCACTGTAAGATTAATTACCTAATCCAACTCAGAAAGAAACCCTTGATTAATGGCCTACAATAAGCCTGCCCATTCTTCTTCTCAATGGGTCATAGTGGCTATACTGCCAGATGACAGCGTGTGATCTTAGTAGTTCATACTTCATTATTCTTCTCTGCTGAGTGTTTGATTTCTCGCTAGATAGAGACTGTTAACATTTCCATCACAAGGACCCTAGAGAAGTGGGTAGGTGCCCTTCAACCAACAGATGGAAGGGTAATTTTCCATGGATTCGACATCACCTCCACCCCATGTAGATTGTGCTTTAAGGGCAACCCAAACCCCTTCTTCCTTCCAAGTAAAGGGTTTGGTTTTTAGACTTTGGTGCTTTAGAAAATCAAGCCACTTTGCCTCCTATTCTACATAGAGAGCTTTGGCGCCTATATTTGAAATGAGTCCCCTAAATACAAATGTCAACGGTTGGAAATTTTGAAACATCCATCCCTAAACGTGTTAACGTCATCTTTCCATCCTAGTAAGATGGGCTCCACCTCCGATGGAATGAATCAGTTTAAAAACTCAGATGAACAGCTCAAGTACACAAGGTGCTTTTGATCGATATTGTAAGCTGTAACATGGAACACCTGGGTACGTAGCTACTCAAAACCAGATTCATTTCAGAGTTTGAGACCTGTTTGGTCCTCATCTAAGGTTTTACTGACACAACTTTTTCTGGATTTTGCAGATTTGTCGATCAATCAGACTGATAATTACTCTCCTCATTCGACTAACAGCAATGCCATATGGAGCAACTGCGCGGTGAACTATCCATTCCCTTAACTTCATCTTATCTTTGTGTCTAGATACATCTAATTTATACAAAAAGATGAAGTATCAGATATGTTACGGCACAATACATGGCCTATTTTGAAGTATTTGGTTAGGTTATTACATCTTTTATTAGATTGTTTGTAGAGTCTATAGGATGTGGTACACATATCTTTATACTAATGGCACACAAAATGTGAATTAGATTACGGTTCACAAAGGCGATTCGGGGGCAAAAGGAGGTAAGACAGGCAATCTTGGTGCAGTTCCAATGTCAAATGAGGAATTGAAAATCCGGGGTGAGCTAGAGAATGAAGTAGAAGGAGGCTTGGAAGATGAAATCAAAGATGGAATATGTCGTCTCGCTCTTCGGTTGCATCGCTTGTATCAGCACCAAAAGACTAGAGATGCTGAATTCCGATCGAAAATGAATGAGATGTTTACTGAGGTGAACATAACAATCAGAATGGAAGGAGAGTCCACAATCCAAATACATGAGAACAAGAAAGCAATTGGCAACAAGGCAATGGTCATGACACCTGCACAAACCCAGAGATTCAAATTGGACGAAAAACAAAGTAGGGTGTGTCCCAGTCCGAAGGAGTTCAATTGGGTGCAAACTCTCCGATCGAATTCGAGCTTTGTTGGCAGTAGTAGTAAGAAAAATGAGATTTCTCAATATGCTTATTCTCCGCACAAAGATAGAAACATAAGGCACCATGCTCAACATGTTATGAAGGACGGAAAAACATTCATCAGCTACTCTGGGCAGGGAAGAGGAAAGTTTTACTTGAAGGATAGCAAGCTACTTCAAGTGAGATGGAGACACTAAGAAAGTTTTAATGGCTTTGCAAACATGAATAAAACCAATTTAATTATCAATAATGGCTATAATGAGCACAAGTGTGGCCTAAAAGCTTTGTAAATTTCATAGTTTGGTATGTATGTGCGAGAGAGAGAGAGAGAGAGAGAGAGAGAGAGAGAGAGAGAGAGAGAGAGTTGTTTGATTGTGGAGTTTACAGTGTACCTAATATCAATAAATCTCTCTGAGTTTGTGTTTCGATTTCATGAGAGAGTTGAGGTTACATGGTTGTTCTCATTGATGTGACCAATGAAGCAAAACAGCTGATTTTGTACGTTTCAACATGATATTTCATCAACAATATATGAAAAACAAGTAATAAATTTTGGGGTGGACCACACTATCATAGTAGGATCCTCATGGTTTTAAGAACTACAAGATTTTGTACTGGATTGTCTGCATCTTTGGATAACAATTTGGTTAGCTTGAAAATAAAAGATACATGACAATGAGGGGTTTTTTTTTTTGACAAAAATACAGTAACCCATAATTATGCTTTTTATTTATGGAAACTGGCCCCTCCTAGTCTTATTGCTGATTAAGCAAATTTGAGGACATTATCCTTGGTTTACAGCAGAGGTGCAGCCGTGCAGGTGCACATGAAACAATCTAAGGTGTCATCTTCAATACCATAAATCCTTGTGATTATTGTAATAGCATTGGATGACTATGATCCCACCCATGAGAAAAAGAAAAAAAAGAAAAAAAGAACAACGTGTCACTTTTATTTTTTTACCTTACTTGGCATGCCTTTATTATACACACACAAGCTTCTTATTCCATTACCAATGACTAAACCTTGACCTGTGATGATGGATGTGCCTTACCATTGATCCAACACCGAGTAAACAACATTATCCCTCTTTAATTGATGAAGACAGACCAGAATAAGATAGATGCAGATACCTATGGATGGGTCTGAGGGATTTTTTTTTTGTTAGTTCTTAACGTAAATGCCATGTGCACGGTGGTTTAATTTTTCCATTTGAACATAGGTGCATGAGTTTACCAAGTACAAGGTTAACATCCATGCCCTTGAGAAAATCTTGACATATATATATAGGATATTTATACTTTTAAGACACAGAAAGTGACTAACATGAAACAATTATATTAGCAAAGAAAATTCCCTGATTTACATTAAATCAAACCCGGGATCCATCCCAAATTGGACTAGGACCTTATTGGCATTCAGTCATCATTCAACTCAGAGCAATCCTGATTTTGTCCTTTATCCGGCAGACTTTGGGCCTTTCAAAACTTTATCATGCAGGCTTGGAACCCAAAATCATCCACTTGTCTTTCTTTATTCATCCATACAATTTGTTGGGCATAATTATGCAACTTTGGTTGTAGTTGAGTTAGCAAATTTGGTCGACTAATTAGCCTAGTATTCACTAGGTTTATGAACCAGTGGACCCCATCACTCCAAATTAGGAAATACACTTGAGAGTTTGGCCAGCTTGGCATAAATAATTCTATGATGTTCATTTCATTTTATTTACTCCGACTCCAATTTGACAAGCCAGGAATGGAATTCCAATAGGGGTGCAACCAGGGCAGGGAGGTTGGGTCGGGTACTGCGCACGAGCCCACCAAATGAATCATGAGCACGCCCAACACAAGCCCTGACCCAAATTTTAAGTTCTCTCATCTGAATATAGTTTGGGTTGACTCGGGTCAAGTCAAATACCCAATTTTCAGGTTCCATATATACCATATAGTATGGCTTGATGGGGAACCCATTTAACATTTTTGTGTGAAAATATGATGTGTTTTTGTCATTTAGTGGAGAAAGGAGGTTGCTTTTTAACTCTCTCTTTTTTTAAAGAAGGAAATCTAAATTTTATGTACTTTTAATATGACCCTGGTCTTTTTTTATTTGAATAATGGAGGCTTTACCTCACCCCAATTCATTTCACCGTCCATCGATCCAAATATAGGCAACTTTAGGACATCATATCAAGGGTAGTGGGCATGGACCGATCACCCGCGTGCAAAAAGTACACATGTGCTTGCAACTTGGCTCGCCACGCATGGATGGATGGCACAACCCCGCTAGCTAACGCTTATGCCTGGATGAACACCACCATCTAACTTTTTTCCCATCGAATCAAATAAGTTAAAGTGTTCTCCAATCAAACGGGTTAGGTGTCCATTATTGGCAACCTGTCCTTTTTATTCTTCAATCTCATTGTCTGTAGATGTTAAGGATATTCATTTTCTGACGAATCCTTTAGTTAGTGGACTAGCTAAATTCTACATCGATCTTACAAAGTTTATTGCAATTACTTCATACTTGAGTAATTGTCTCAACAACTATGCCACAGACGAATACGCTTGGATTTACCATTATGGGTTTTATTAAAAACCTTATCAAGTGCAGGCTTAAAGTCACTATGGAGAGGAACAACTGGAACTAATTTATTCCACATGGGAATATCGTTCAACAGATTCTTTAAATACGTCGCTTCCTTACCAACTAATGCCATGCCTATAATCTCCAAACTCATTATAGATAGAGATATACATAATTGTTTATTAGATTTCCAAGATACGGTTGCATTATCAGACTTTCTTTGAACGTATTACCGCTCATAGGCTTAGATTTTTAAGGACCCAATACCCAATTAGCATCATTACACCCTTCTAAGTACATCTGGTTGTTTCTCATAGTGCAAAACATATAATCAATGGTCTTTTCAGTACTTAAAACACCCAAATAACAAACGCCCAATGCTTATTACTAGGATTACTCAAGTACATACTTAATGTGCTTACTGCATAGGCTACAACAAGTCCTGTACAATTCATGATGCACATTAAGTATTCAATAGCTCTAGAATAATCTAATTAAGAAACACTTGCTCCTTTATTTTTAGACAGTTCGACGCCTGGACCAAAAGGGGTGAATACACCATTTTCATCAAACATGTTAAACCCTGAAGTACTTTTTCAACGTAAAGAGATTGTGATAAAACAATCCCATCAGAGTGTATGGATTTTTATTCCAAAAATCACATTAGCCTCACCCATGTGTTTCATGTCAACTATTGAACAAAGGTACCTTTTGGTGTTCTCAACTTATTTTAATTCCCTCCAAAAAAAAAGAAAAATAAACACATACAATCAACATATAATCAATCTATGATGCAGGAATTATCAGCACATTTAAAAATAAACAGATATATCTGATTCATTTTTTCTAAATCCATCAAACATTAACACTTGATCTAACTTCTCATGCCATTGCTTACGAGTTTTTTTCATTTTTTCTATTTTTTTTTCATTTTCTTAAAAGGCATCCGACTCAAAACATGATAATGATAAGCTGAATCTTGGGAGTGTACACAGATCGGATTGGTGCGGATTAGGCCCAATCCGTCACCTACAAATTGATGGATTTAGAATCTGTCACCAATCCGTGGCTGTTAAAAACTGATCTGACTCATTAATCCGTTCGATCCACTGAACCTAATGTTAAAGAAAATTTCAAGAGTATGCTCTCAATGCGAAGGTAAAATTTGGTCTAAGGTTTCATCCATTATACTTATATATAAAAGTGAATTATATTTTAAACCCTGAAGTTTTTTCTTCTTTTATATTTAGACTCCTTAGATTTTTTTATATTTATATTTATGTCAACAGATCGGATTGAATCCCCAGATTGAAGGTGAAATATGTCACCGATCCATTGCTATCGGATTACCGGATTGTCAATCCGTCACAAATCCATTTACCTTTGATTCGGTTAAAAATCCGTAGATCGGATTGGTTTTACAGATCGGCGGATTTTTTGTGCACCCCTAATTAGATGATAGAAAAGCTTTCCCTCACAAATTCTTTGTTAGTCTTGAGTTGTTTAAGACAGAATTTACCATTTCAACTAAAGTTAAATTTTTTCTTTCTAATACACCATTTTATTGTGGGTAGTAGGAGACAATCACATCATGAATTATAACCAAGTTATCATAAGCATCTTCAAATTCGTTAGACAAGTATTCTCCTCCTATCTGATATGAGGTTTTATTTTCTTATTTAATTGATTTTATATTTCTAAACTATAAGCATTGAAATTTTCAAGTGCCTAGACATATTTTTCTGCTAAAGGTCATTTGTATTAAAAGGAGAAAAAATACAAGGCAAAGCCCTATAAATGCAGGGCTTTGGGCCTTTGGCCCCAAAAAGGCAACAATGCCCTCAATACCAATAAAAGGCTCCTAAACAAACAAAAAAAAAAAACAAAACCAAGCTAGAGCCCGAACACGTCATTGCCAGACCGCTAAATCCAAAAGAAAGAAACATATATAAACATTGAGCTATCCAACAATCAGCTACAGAACTACAATGGCCAAATCTATAAAGGCTAAGCACGAGAAGATGAAGTTGCTGAACAATGATTCGATCTGGGAAAGTGCCTAACAAGTCAAAAATGCGCTCTTTGAACGGAGATTTGGCTCTTGTAGGGGAATGGAAGGCCTGATCTTGTTAAACTTGGAGTCATGTGAAAACATGGAGATTGTGCAAAGAGGTGATATTGCTATTACCAAGATAAGCTCAGCAGACAATCTGTCAGATCCCTTTACTAAGCATTTGACTATCAAAGCCTTTGAGCACCATATAGAAAGGATGGGCATTAAATGCAACCCTGATTGGCATTGAACCCAAGTGGGAGATTGTTAGATTATATGGACTCAATCCATTAGATAATGTAATAAATTGATTAATTTCTTTATTTATCAATAAAATCATGCTTTCCTTTCATTAGATGAATAGTATTTTATTGCTTAATGCACATGACTAATACATATGACATGATGGTTCATGAAATGAACCAAGTCCTATTAATATATTAGACGTGATATATATATATATATGGATGACATCTACATACAGGAAACATGTGTCACATATAAGAGATAAGTGTCACAAATTTTATACTTAAATATCTTCACAGCCAGTGATGAAAATGTACATCTCATCTAATAAGGTTGCAGTACTTTGATCACTATGAGATAGTGTGATTTATCTCGATCATCAGAATATAAGATTCTGGATCACAGTGTTGGTACATTGAATGTATTGAAGGACCATGAGAAGCACCTTATTGAATACTGTCTCGATTTTAAGGTCTGCACTCATAATTCTCTAACAATAAACTCTCAATCCTGAGACATTGATGAACTCAACTTTCTATCTATTCATTTGCTTTGAGTCACCAATGAGTGAGGCCAACTATAAGTCAACACCTCGGTATCTTGGGTACGTGATAGTAAAACTGTTGGAACATTCAATCGTCAAGATGGAATCTATCTATATTATACAATTGTATCAATTAAAAGTTAATTGAATGGTACTGATTATCACTGTGATTAATTGGAGCTCAAAGATAATAAGATGTGGACCTAAGATTTCAATCCAATTGATTTATGAATATTGATAGAGGGTCTACTTGTGGTAATTAGAAAATTTATGGTCTTCATTGTAATATATTTCTAAGACTGGAGTACAATTGCATTTATGTTATAGTGTTATTTGCAATTAACTGTGAGCCCAGATTGCACATGAGATGTGGGGTCGCGGCGTACCAGTTGAAACCAGCTTTCTATGGAATCCCTAGTGGTTCCCACACTAACTCTAAAAAGAATGAATTAGAAAGTTACTATTTCAATTTGAAGTAAGACTTCTAATAGTGGTAATAGTAAGTTACTAGTTGTGGAAGTGAGACTTGTATAATAATTAGAACGGAGAAAGTTCATAATTTGTAATGGGAGTTAAAATTCTATTTCAATTAGGAAAAGAGGAGATTGAAGGGCAATAAAGAGGGGAAGCACCCCCTTTGACGTCCAACATTGGAGAGCACACTCAGTCCCCTTGTGTGCAAGTGTTGCACAATTTCTTTCTTTTCTATTTCTCTTCTAGTTTTTTAAAGTTTTTAGTTGGTTTTTCTTTTGGAGTTTCTACCAATTTTATTGAGAAAAGAGATCTGAAACGGGTCATAGCGTAAAAGGCTAAGAGGTCTCGGAGATCCTAAGTTGCTTAAAAGAAAAAGTTTCTTCATCAAGCAAGTCTTCTTCTCCATTAGAGCGCGGTAAGGTATAATCTTCTTCTCTATTTGTTGTACATTATTTCGGTTGCATAGTGTTACTGATTTCTATCTTTTAGATAGGTTTTATTGCTATATATGATTAATAAGACGAAGGGATTGCAACATGGATATGGATTATAGTCTTATGGGTACTTGATCCTTGAATTAAGTGGATCAAAAGTTTTTAAAATCTATCTGCAAGGCCCACCTACTTCCAACAAGTGTTGGGTTCTTCAAATGAAAGCAAGTTGTTTTAAAGCTGGATGGGCTCGGAGAATTACAGGATTGAGGTAGTGAGTAACTCCCCTGTCTCCTGTATGAATTGGTTTGAGGGGCAACATCCTTAACGAGGGGCTTGTAGAACATGGGTAATGGTTACCGGGTACGAGGAGCAACAGCTTTAAGGATAGACTTGAAGATTTGGGGTGGTGGTCATTGGTTAGGGATCAAAAGGATAGCTCAATCGGCCTATGACCACGATTTGCACCTTGAGGTTGTAGGTTCGAAACTGCACTACCACACTAGTGTTACAGGGGAGTTTACCCAGTTTCCCCCTGGCTTGGTGGGATTAGTCCAGCCTAAAGGGTTGGAAACAAACAAACAAAAACCCTCCATATCCAAATTTGTGAAGCCAAATAATTGATTGCATGATAAGCAACTTTGTCAGCATCCATAAGAATATTAAGAAAGAACTAGAGATACAAGGTGAAGATAGCATGCATCATTTCCTGAAAAGATAACCAGAGATGAAGAAAGGTTAAAAAATTCTAGAGAGAGCACACCTAAAAAAGGGTTTTCTATTCCCATTAAGTATCCCATCCGCTAGGTTTTTCTTCTTTTTATCTAGTTGAAATAAAATTAAATTTTCTTTTGCATCCTTCGGAATGGAAAGTCTGGGAATATTGATTGTGGGCCATAAATTGGGCCCATTACTTTCATATTTCTAACATGGGCACTAATTTAGAAGCCCATGTCCCGACTCGATTCTTTCCTTATGAACTCTAATCACCATCATAAATCTGATAACAGAATCTTGAGTCCAAAAAGAGATAAATTGGAAAAACCCAAAACCCAATGAGAGACTTGATTGATGATAAACTTGCTCTGACACCATGTCGGGGCGAACATGAAGACATTTGTCTTAAACTACATCAGATTAACTCGGCCATTAGCAAGAGTGTGACCAACTTCCAAATAAATGGATGAATACATTTCAAAGCCGATTACACTAGGTAGAAGACAAATATAGTAAAAAAAAAAAAAAACAAACAAATAAAAAAAAAAAAAAACCAATTAAAGAAAAACATCTACTTAAGAGGATCTCCTGGTTTAAAAAAACTAAAACCACCACCAACTTAATTAATATGAAAGTGGACAAATGAACAAAAATATGCAGATAATCCAAAAGTACAAACCAAATAATTCTTGATCATCAATCTAAACATCCATTTTCATATAAATTAAGTGCACGAAATCATCTATACGATATATCCAGCTGCAAAGACAACACAACTACTGCCACCGACTTTGGTAGAAATGGAAAACAAAAGCTGCAACCATTTAGACTAAAATTTTGGAATGTGAACCACCCATACCTAAGCTTTCACAGAAATAAATGCAAGTCATTCAACCCCAATAATCATTTCCTAAAATTAGACATCATTAACTAGTTCCTTGCAGCCAACAACTACCATTAATTAAAATCATTTTGAGCCAAAGCATCCATTAAAATAAACTCACAATGGAAACTATCCAAACCAAGACCTAGAACCACAAACGGAACTTCCACCTTTGGTTCTACTAGCAGCGATGTAATGCGAGATCGAATAGCAACAACTGTTTCTGTTGGGGGCCAACATCGAGGGAAAAATCAAAGAATCCCCTTAAATCCATCAACAACCTTTTAAATGTTGCTTTAAATATGGAAGACGCGACGTATGGTTGGAATACCTATTCATTGGATTCACACAGTACATCATCCCATTTCCTACTTCCTATTCCGCAGCTGCTGCTCCCGTAGATCCCTCGCCACCCAACATGGGAACATCTCCTAAACCCCAAATGCAAAATCATAGCATGTAGCTACTAGCCCACTACAAAGGTATTTGCCCCCAAATGAGCATTGGAAAGCTACCTAATCTCTCTCTCTCTCTCAAAGAGTCTGAAGAATGATTCAGAAACCAGCAAGCCATATGTTAGTTGGGCTTGAGCATTTTTCGAAACTATGGTATCACCTTTTATTCAGCTCAGTTCTTCAGTTCCCAAGCTTCCAATCCAAAAGTTCAAACGTTGAATAAGATATAAAATCATAAAATAGGAAAGAGTAAACTGCTACAAAGTTAAAAGTTCAAATCACATCACCGCATATAAAATATTAAAAGCAGCAAAATAAGGGGAATGGGAGAGAGCGTGACCTGAAAGGCAACACACATGAACATCTATCCGCATTCATTAATGCTGCAAAATAAATGCAACCCATGAACTCCTATAGAAGAAAAACCATGTAAAAAGCTCAAATCTCTTCCCATAATTGGATTCTTTTCTAACCCAAACCAGCATCCAAAGACCCCCAACTCAGAGAAAAGAGGTATCAATGGCGGACGGACCACTGTGATCACATTATCAAAAAATATGTTGTCCGGTGGAGAAAGGACAGATGTACGCAGAAAATACAGCAGCTTTGCATGGGAAACACGTTTGGTTGGGTTTCTTTCCTGTGGAAAATACTCGCGCAAACGTCTAAAATTACAACTGGAAAAGTAGAAAAAATAAAGCAGGAGACAGAAATGAAGCTGATATCCATAGAAAAAAAAACATGGGACATGGCTCAAACTAAAGTACTAAACTTCTTCTCTAACATACCAAAGCAAGAGAAAGAAGATAGATTTCTCAGGTCAGTCTAGATATAGTAGTAAAACACAGATAATGAGCAATGGCTCATCATGAAAAATAAAGACTCATTCACAGTCCATACATCAGCAGAAGACAATTAGAACAGAAAGAAGAAGAAAAAAAAAGCTAAACAGAGAAAGAGAGGAGATTAAAAGAACGAAAGAGAAAAAGAAGAAAACCCTAATAAAACTGAATTTTCTCAAAGTAGAGAGGGAGAAAGAGAGATTTGGGCATTTGGGGTGATAGTTTCTAGGGCTTTTTACCGAGCGTGTTCTTGTTGTTGTGCATCCAGACCTTGAGCACGTGCCTCTTCACACCAGTCTCCGTACAAAACTGCTGTACGGCCGCATCGTCGTGCTTCTGGATCCGCCACCCGAGCCTCTCCGCAAACGCCAGCATCTTCTCCTTCTGCTCCGGCGTGAACTTGGTACGGAACCGCTTCTTCCCAATACTACTCCCACCACCACCACCTCCGCCCCCACCGCCGCTCGGATTCGACACGTCCTCCTGGTCCTCCCGGCTCTGCCCGCCTCCCCCAGACGTCGACGGCAGAGCCAGCGTAGGCTGCGGCCGATGGTGCGGCGCCACGTGCAGGTACCCCGCTGGAGCACGATAGTACTGCGCGAATTGGTGGTGGTAACCCTCCCCCTCCCCCTCCTTCCGGTGGAAGTTCCGGTGGCAGCTGCACGCGGCGCACTTTAGCGCGTCGAGCGTCCCCTCGTCGCCGGCGGGCATGAACTCGCCGCAGCCATCGACCGCGTGCCCCCCGATGCCCACGGCATGGTTTTTGAGGCACTCTCTATATCGACTCACGGATCTCCTCGCTGCTGCGCTCTCGCCACCTGCGCTCGCCATTCTTGGTCGCGAGGAATTCGCGAGAGTATCGTAGCTCGCGGATCCTGGCATGCCCATCCCCATCTCCTCCTCCTGCTCCTCGTGATCTTCGAATTCCATCGCTTTCTCTCAGCCGTTGGATCTTTCTCTTCTTACATCCCCATGGCTAACTAACTCCCCAGATCTCAGAATTCTTGCATCTCCATCTTCTCTCTCTCTCTCTAATTACTCTTTCTCTCTCTTGTTTTTGGGTGTGTTTTTGTCCTTTTTTTTTTTAATCAGATAGAGAAAGAAGATAAGAGAGGGAGAGTGTGGCCATCAATTCCCCGCCTGCAAAAAGGAAATGTCTTCTTCCAAAGGCCTCTTCATATACTTTCCCGTTTATCATGAAAGCTTTCTCTCTCTCTCTCTCTTTCCTTCTCTGTGTTTGTGGGGGTAGAGAGATTTGAGAGGTTCTTACAGCCGGTTGGGAGAAGGGATTAAAACCGGCTGTAGTGAGTGGGATTAACCATGGGTGGGGCTTTTTAAAGGAGAGTTTTCTTACCTTTTACTATCGTTACTGCGCGGTAAAAATGATTGAGGAAGCTTATTTAATTAATTAGGTGAAAGGGGTATTAACATGTGCGTCTTGCACTTTGCCAACAGCAAGTGCTTGCTTACATCAACGTTCTACACACAGGTTTACCGACCACCGTTCTGCAAGCATGCAAGTGCTGCTATGCTTGCTCCCTCTCTCTCCCTACAGGCTTCCTCTCTTCGGAACTCCTTTTCCACAGGACAGGATCTTGTATTTTTCTTTCTTTCTTAGAAAATCTAGGGCTCATTGGACACTCTCAAAATAAGTTTTTATTTTACGAATCAGGACTTATTGTGATTTTTATTTGTAGGGTTTATTTGTAGGTTTAATTTTTAAGCCAAAGTAGATAGAGGTGAACAATGTAAAATTTGAAAATGTTTTGGACAAAAATAACAAAAATTGTGAGGATTTTGCTCAAGATACATTTGATTGGATAAGCAAAATTCATGTAGCTAACCCCAAGATAGTATGAACAACGCTTTGATGATGCCCGTGGATTCTATATTATAATTTTTAAAAGGAGATAATTCTTGAAGGTGGAATCCTTTTACCTCATGAAATCAAAGCTTTATATATATATATATATATATATTCTTTTTAATACAGAAACTGTAAATTAGATTCAAAAATAGAGTTTTATTTTAGACCTTAACAAAATTAGCTCTTATTAATCAAATTAGAGTTTTCAAACAATAATTCTTCTATGTGAGGACAGCCAAATCGTTTTATTTTTCTATTTTGAAATGAAACTGCATCACACCAAACAATAGAATAGCATGCTATACTAAAAATAAAACACATCACCCCTTCCTCATGGAACAAATGTACCCTAAGGTCCCGTTCTTTTACTAGAATTCTTGACAGGAATTCAGAATTCCTGTTAGGAATTTTGTGTTACATTACCAAAATTATTGGGCATTTGAAATTCCAGGCATTTGATATCCCAAAAAACCCAGCATTTGAAAAACCACTTTAACAAAGAGGATTTGAAAATCTCACTTAGCACAGGAATTCCGGGAGAGGGACGACGGTATTCCGGAAGCTCAGGCAATGAATGAAACAACGAATTTAGAATTCCAAAATTTGGCAGCATTTCAAATACTAGCATTTGAAATTCCCAGACAACCACCAGACATAAATTCTATGAATTCTAGTAACGAAACGGGCTCAAAGCTCACATTTGGTAACGAGTAAGGAAATTGCATAATAGGAAAATTTTAACTACCAATGAAATTGAGCTTCCTGATAAGCATTTGGATAGCAGCAACATCTATTAAGTTTTGCCTTTTTGTGCCGAGCAGCAGCTCCTTATAGGTACAAACATGGCTTAAAATCTCGGCCGATACCGGTTCATATCGGCCGATATGAACCGGTATCGGCCAATACCGCGATAATATTTTGCTGTGATATGAGTCAGGCAAAATATCGGCCAACATGATCAAAATATCGATTTTACTGATATCTCGGCCAATATTTTGAAAATATAAGCTAAGATGAAGTAATGTTAAATTTTTTTCATTTTTTGTAATTCTTTTTCTTATTTTTCCATTTTCTTCTCCTCTTCTCTCATCTCCTTAGAGCAACCATGTCTCCATAGCTCATTCTCTTATATATTTTCAACTTCCAATACTATTTTTTGAAGAAATTTTTTTATTTAGTAGGAAAAAATCAAATTAACTTCCTTATTTTTACTATTATGTGTTTTTTATTTTTTATTTTTAGATAAAGCATAGAAATGAATGAAACTATCATTGGCATGTCATTTTTGGGTTTGTTTTGTGTTATTCACTTAGATCTACACACTTTCATGCAAGATCTACTTATAAATATGATTTTGGGTGTAAAAAATAGTTATTTTTAAATCTTTTACTTGTAAAAAAAAATTGGTTGAGTATTTATGATACTAAAGAACAAATACTAATAGCTTATTAATAATGTATAGATAATTATTATGTTATCTTTATTTTCTTATATTTTACACTAATAAATTGATCATGGGCATCAATAATGGTTGCATTATATGAAATACGAGAGAAGACAGCGAACTGCGACACAAACATTACTCACAACTTAAGGTGACCGAGATTTTAATTTATTGTTGTTACTAATGAAAAAAAATATTGTTTTTCTGCATTTTCTAATATTCTGGTTTTTTTGAATATTTTTGCGGATTTTTTTGGATTAAAAAAAATTCATACCGCGACGACCACAACGAACCGATACCCGCGACCGATACCGATATAATATCGGTTTTTCGGCTCTGCCGATACCGCGACCGAAACCAAAATTTTAAACCATGGGTACAAAGCAGATGGTGATCACTTGAGTAGATGGTGTCCATAGGTTCTTTCTTATAGTTACTGTTTGATTCCCCAATGGAAAAAACATTGCATTCAAACTATGATCACACATTTCTACCGAGCCCTAAGAGGTTATTCAAGTGGTCAGGGCCACGATTAATTCCTCTTTCGGAGTTAGAGGTCTTGGTATCGACCCCCAGTTCCCTCTTCTTCATAAATAGAATTTTGAGTCCACTAATGCTACCACCTTAGGGCCACAAGAGTGTTTATCTGGCTTCCCTTTGCACCCAGAAGGATTAGTCTAGCCCACAGGGTTGGCAATCCGCCAATAGCCAAAAAAAAATCACACATTTCTACCGGATCAAACTTAGTACTTTTTGTACGTTAAGTAGAATTGGCCCCAATGGTTAAGTGACGACCTAAATTGATTTTATTGCACTTCAATTAAAAAATGGAGAAAGAAGCTTGTGCACTTTGTGGCCTTCCTGCATTCACGAAATCATTTTTCTCTTGTCAGATTATAATGTCTAAAGATATTCATCTTCGTAACATTGATCTAATGTGTGGTCTCATGTGTGTTTTTCTCGTACTTTTTTTATACACCTAAACTTAAGTAGATGTAACGTCCTTATCTTCAGATTGTATGATGATGACAAAATATTAAGTGGGGCCCATCTTGTTAGATTCTAATTAATCAGAATCAAAACCCCCAAACGCATCGATGCTTCAGAGAACTATTACAATGAGAGTTAAGCCACAACTCAGATTGATCGCTATACCTCTTAATTAGTAAGTTATCTACCTAGGTACCATTGTTGTCATTCTTACATAAAAAATATACCTTATTTTTAAGTGACAGAAGGCAATGGTGTAGATATATTCTCATATCATTTTAAAGTAAAGAATTACATTTCTTCTCCTTTTGTCTTTTCCTTATCCTCCTTGTTTCTTTAAGTAACCTTACTTCCATGAAATCAAAGAGCCAAAGACAATGTTAGTTTTACAAAAGATACAAGTGAAAATTGAGAAAATCTAATTTCTATAGTCCGCCTTCTTTATTTTACGGTTGGTCGCAACAAGAGGCAAAATAAAGTCCTGACCATATTTCATAAAAAAACTCAGGTAAACTGATGACTCTATTAGTTATAAGGACAATGCAAATGTAGTTTATCAAAAAATAAGCTCTTCTTTTTTGCAACTATTACCTTACCATTAGCTTGATACTCGATTAATTTTTAGATAAGTTATCTAAACATTACCAAAGTGAAATTTTGGTAAATAAAGCTCCAACTTCAATTTTACAATTTTTCTTAAAAGCACTAGCAAAACATGCCTACACTTAGCATGGGCAATATAACCTATAAAACAAGAAAATTTATAACTTTTAAGATTTTCTAAAAATTATAAATATGATATTTAGTATAAATTATATTGAAATAAAAAGGATATTAATATATAAATTTATGAGATGATAATTATATTATTATGAAATGTTATTACTATTATATGATTAAGATACATGAGGAAATATTCGCTTAAGCACCTACACACTTTGCACCACTCATCCTAATTGTTCGGTCTTGAAATTTGGTAGTGGGTTCTATTGTTGGGACGCTCTAATTGTACATGTGCACAAAGCTGAGGAGAAGATTTTTCAAGATACGTGTTTTATTGTTTGTGATAGTGAAATTATAATCATATTATTTTTAGTTACAGAGACAATCCTGCCTTTATAACAGCTCACTAGTTTAAGGTGTGGATTTACACTCCACCTATTGCGTTCCAGTGTTACCTCAAAGTGACCTGGTTTACCTATGTTGTGTGAGCCTAAGAGAAATGTTTTGTTGGGTAAAAATACCAAAAAATTACCCACCTCACTAAAAAAATTACAATGACAATCTAGAAATTGAGAATTTAATAAAAGAAAAGAAGTTATAGTCGAAATTCTACGAACATTAGTGTGAACGGAACTAAAAAAATAATCAACTCAGTACTTGTCACATAATTTGTATTGATTTTACGCACTTTTTTTTTTACTTTTTGTATCGCAACAATCTAATAAAGGTGTTTTCTTTTCTTCTTTCTTTTACTGCATCACATCGTATTCCACAAGTCCGTGCTAAAAAAAAAAGTAGAAGGAAACTAAACACATGAAATTTGATTTTAAAACCACATCATCTGGCTCAATTATATATATACTTTTAGTAATTCTTGTCATTTGTATTTTTAATTGCATATTGAAGATGATGTATTTTCTATCTATTTAAAATTAGTTCCTAAAATCTCTCTCAAGTAAAAATCAGATCAAAATTATAATTATAATTAAGAGTGAAACTGACCAATCGACTGGGTGTTGGTCATTGGGCATTACTACACATGAAAAATCTTGGCATCCAGACCCAAGTTCATCCGAAGTATCTGAAGCATTTACATTACAACAATACCATAAGAACATAAGATGCAATATCCACCGTTCATCCCACTGTTTTATTTTATTTTATTTTACAATGTACTCCACATTGCACACTAGCTATCCAACATCACCTTTCATTATATTTATGAAAAGAACCTGATAATTAATAGACTCACTCATCTCAATATTCCTTCCTTTAAAAGAGAAGAAAAGAGAGGTGTCCCTTCAGACTTGATATTTGAGATGACTTGTGGACTTATTTGCAGGAGAGAGAGATGCATATCAGTGACAAGAGAAGGGGACTCACATGAGGGGAGAGAGAGAGAGAGGGGGACTCACATGAGAAGGAGGGGAGAGAGAGAGAGAGGGGTCTGTTTGAACATTTGCATACAAAGGAAGGAGAGTCCTGTACTAGACGGACACGGAAATTACTCCACAAAAAATAAACTGTCGGCATTTAAGGCTGCTGCCTACGTGCGTCTCTCTCCGACAAGAGTGACGCCCTTGGATCGTCAACACGCATTTAATATAAACCCCCCCATCGGCACTCCTGTCCCAAAAAGAAAAACCACTTCACCACTTCTTCACTTCTCCTTTTCCATTTTTCACCTCTCCCCCTTCTCCCTCCTTTTTATACTTCCTAACTTCACTTCACTGGTTAAAATCTGGAAGTCTTGTGGGTCGTAATCCTCATCCACCGTCCATTTGAAAGTGGGGTCATAAAGAAGTACCTCAAGGCATTACATAAGAAGGTTGGTAAGTCCCTTCCATCAAGTCCAAGGCCTCAGATGGGATGGCCACGTGCGTTCGACTGCCTATGGCCATGGGCATGATATATTACTGTAGGTGATTTTACCACACCAGCTGTCTGGTCAGTGTAACTTTTCCCTAGTCAAAGGTGCCTAGGTGAGAGTCTTTGCCTCCTTTTTTTTTTTTACTGTTTGATTAGATCGGGAAGCAAACACAGAATGTGGGACCACTTTACAAATATAACATAGTGGGTCAGATTTGAGAAAGTGGGACGCAGTTAGCCCACATGATCAATGGCTCAGATTGGGTTAGAAGAAAAGAAGAATGGCCAAGGTTGTGCTGAAAGGAAATATAGAGCAGAAATGATGTGCTGCGTTTAGAAAAGTAATTAGGCAATAAGTACAACACCTAAGATGATGATTATATTACCTCAAATTATAAGCTCGGGGTGAGTGATGATGGGACTTTTTGTCCTTTTTTCTTCTTTTAAACATGCATTGGGCTGAGTGGTGAGGGTTGCGTGTCTACTTCATAATGACTCAGGGATCGATCCCGAGCGTTGCTGGAAATGGGATAGTGGCTAACACTGCTGACCTATCGGTGCTGTGATGGGACAATTTACTCACAGAGGTTTGAAAGTTGAAACTCCTCTCCAATTGAAAGGAGGAAATGGCTCATTTACCACTTTAATCAAAGTGATATAATCTCAATATTGAACGCTAAGTATGACAGTGATTTGAAAGTGTGTTTACATATCATTTTAATATATATGTTTAGTACAAATGTGATTCTCATCACTCTTGGGCCCACGTGCACAATATTCAAGTTACAAGCTAATACCCCAGGCGTCAGATTTTGAGCACAGGAAGCATTCATTCCTTTTATAGTGGAATTTGGGCTCGGCAAGCCTTGGGGGCGTTTATTTGAACAGGGACCCTGATTCCTTACCAAAATTCGAGGAATTCATGCCAAGAGAATTTGTGGATTCACCAAAATCTGTCCATTTTTCCTTCAAAATTAGGGAAAAAGAGGGAGGCAAAGATAGAATTTTCCTTCTCTTTCAAACTTTTTTACTATAAACAAACAAAAGGAGGAAAATTTTCCCTCTCCTCCCCTCCCCTTCATTTTCCTTCCCCTCAAGTTTTCCCTCCCCTCCCATCCTCCATTCCCAAACATAGGGTTAAGATTCCTCTCTCTATGTATTTTGTTGGAATTTCAAAATTTCCTACCAAGAAAAGTGATTTGGAACTCCACTTCAAGGGAGACAACTTTTAGAGAATTTGAAAGTCTCTTATACATGAATTCTCAGAATTTTGTTAAAGGAAGAGGCCCTTTGGGCCTGTTTGGTTAAAGGGGGGGAAATGGGGGGAGGAAAAAAATAGGGGAAAAATGGAGGGAAAATGATTTTGGAGGGTGTTTGGGAAGGGGGGAGGGAAAATGGAGGATGGGGAAATGGAGGGAAAAATGAATTGTCCCCCCCCCCCCCCCCCCCCCCCAAAGCAAGGGGAAAATGAGGGGAAAAGAGAGGAAAGTGATGGAAATGACTAAACTATCATTTTACTTGAATTGAATTTTTTTCAAAAGCAAAGATAAAATGGTCTTTATTTCTGTATTTCACAAACAAACAAAATTATACTTTTTCACTTTTCTTACCCCTACTTTTTTACTTCCCAAACAAGAGGAGGAAAAATTAATTTTCCCTCCCCTCCCCTTCATTTTCCTTCCCCCTCAAATTTTGCCTCCCCTCTCCTCCCCTCCTCCCCTCCCAAACGGAGGGTAAACAAACAAAAGGAGGAAAAATTTCCCTCTCCTCCCCTCCCCTTCATTTTCCTTCCCCTCAAATTTTCCCTCCCCTCCCCTCCATCCCTCCATTACCAAACATAGGGTTAAGATTCCGCTCTCTATGCATTTTGTTGGAATTTCAAAATTACCTACCAAGAGAAGTGATTTGGAACTCCACTTCAAGGGAGACAACTTTTAGAGAATTTGAAAATCTCTTATACATGAATTCTTAGAATTCTGGTAAAGGATGAGACCCTTTGGGCCTGTTTGGTTAAAGGCATTTCTAGCAAGGAATAAAGCCCCCCTTCTGGAAATTTCTGATACGAAGTGAAATCTTGTCTCTTGGGCATTTCAAGCACCCTATTTGATGTCAGAATTTAAAATTCCATATCACATTAAAAGACACTTTTAGCCTTGTGAGTTTTCAGAATTCTATTATTCCAAATGTTAGTGAAGGGTTGAGCAATTGAAATTCTACTTTGGTGGCTAGCATTTGAAATTCTCATAATTCTCCTAGATAAGAATTCTCATAATTATTTTAAACAAACAGGCCCACGGTGTTAGTATAATCAATGAACTTCTAAAACTCATAAATTAGAGTTTGGATCATTCAATCTGGGAATCTTCATTTACATTCAAACATCCTCGTCCCTCTACCCCCCCTTGCTTTTCATACAACTAGACGAGTCTCACTCAGATGGACGATTTTGGCCAGAAACAATGCCCAAGCATCATCCTTATCGTGAGCATCATCTTCTGGGGCATATCTGGGCCATGTCAATTTTAGAGGGGAATCAGAAGATCTAGATGTGATATGAGGGTAAAGAATATATCAACCTCATTAGGCCATTCTATCAAATCAATCTATAAACCTCTAAATCTAACTATCTTAGAAGTCATCATTTTACTTTATTTGAATCCAATGCTGATGAATATTTGGATGAATATAAAATTCGGGCTTATACATGGGAGTGGGTGGGTTTTTATTTTTTTTTATTTTTTCCAACCCTTTATACTAAACTATTCTCTCCGTGCCTAGAGAGAAACCGGATAAAACGCATGTGGCCCCTAGGTGGTAGAACAAGTGGACTCAACCTTTGGTTCTTGAATATGGGAGAACCGAAAGTCGATACGAAAACCTCTAGCTCCGAAAAAAGGAGAAATTGTGGTCTTGACTACTTGGCCAACCCCTTGGGGTTAGCGGGTGGGGTTTATCATAGGCAATCCCACGTGCTAAAAGAGGAAGGATTAAGAGGGCATTTATTTGGAGAGACTTTCTATTTTTTTTCTTTATTATTATTATTTTTTGTTTTTGCTAACGGAGGGTTCTCAAACCTTTGGGTCTAGAGAGAAGGCCTATAAAAACCCCTGTAGCCTCTAGGTGATAGCACTAGTAGACTCAACATTCGATTCCTGAAGAGGGGGGACCGGAGATCGGTATCAGGACCTCTAGCTCCAAAAGAGAGAAAAATTGTGTTCCTGACCACTCGATCAACTCGTCATATACCGTAAAATTCTGACAACGATAGCAATTGTTATCTACTTTGCATTTTATTTTCTTTTTAAAAGAAACTAACCATGTGTTTGGGAAGGGGGCAGGGGAGGGGAGAGAAAATTTGAGGGTGAAGGAAAATGAATAGGAGGGGAGGATAAGGAAAATTAATTTTACCTCATCTTTTGGGGGAAGTCAGAAAGTAGGAGGAAGAAAAGTGAAAAAATATGGTTCTATTTGTTTATAAGATGGAGAGAAAATTACCGTTTTATCCTAATTTTTGCAAAAAACTTCAAAATCATATTTTACAAATAAAGGGTAATTTAGTAATTTCATACTTTTTCCCCTTTTTTTCCCATTTTCCCCCTGTTTTGGGGGGAGAATTTTTGCACACCCCCCGCCCCCAAACACCCTAAAAAAAACTTCCCCCCATTTTTCACCTTTTTTTTCCTCCCCCATTTGACCCCTTCCCAAACAGAGGGTAACTCCGATGCTTTTAACTTGCATGATTCTTGGAATTTCAGCTGCCAAAACATTCAGGGGGTCGGAGTTTGTGTCGTGCAAGAGATTTTTACAATCCCGCAGGGTACAACAATTGAGGAATTCACATAGCACATATATAAATATATAATCTCAAAGGTGGAAATAATAGCCGCAGGTGCACCACTACCTTGTGCAAGTTTTTTTCCTTTGAGGCTGTTGTAATGATCTGAAAATTGTCTTACTGAGCCGTCAGAGAACATATGGTCCACGAGGATACTCAGGAATCTAAAGACGTACGGACGGGCACTTGGGAAGGGACCCCACAAGTAAAGGTCATAGGGACAAGGTCATTAGAATATTGAGAATAGATATAGAATGGTCCCTCTTTACTACTCCAATTTCAGCACAAATAGTGGTGCCCTTATCCTCACTATCCATCCATTTTTGTCGTTTTCTTAAGTGGGAAAATTCCCATACCCTCTCACTACATATATTCTCTTTTTTTTATACAGCCCCCCTATAATTAATACAATTTCTTCACAACACCCTAATCCCTTTGGTGATACTAGTGTTTAGTTTTAAAATTGACTTTGGTGATACATGTTAAAATTAATTCATGATCCTTCCTCTCTTCTCTTGATTGTCCCCTGCAAAAAGGGCATTGAAAGAGGTGGATGCTTTTACAAAAGTTTAAAAAAAATGATCAGGTGGATGTTCACTTTTCTTCAATAGATATTGCAGGTGTTTTTTAGGTTAGAGAGTAATGATAGCAAGAAAAGAGAGAAAGAGAGAGAGATAAATAGCATTTTAATTGTTTTCTTAAAAACAAATATACACCTCCTGCTGCCCATTGATTTGGGACATGGGGTGTGAAAGTAAGCGTGTAATAAAAAATAGAGAAATGCAAGTGTGTTTGTAGCTCATATTTTTATTAACGAGGCCAAATTTAAGTTTAAATAACCCACAACTATAGCCCAATTACTTAGGAATGTGGGGATGTGAGTAGAGTGCATGAGTTTAAACACCAAGAGGGGGTGGGTTCAAATGACGTATAATTAGATTGATTATATACTTACACAGCTTATATTTATGTGTTACACAATTAAAGTGTACACATACATTGCTCCCTTGGAAGTGAAATTGGGAAATATGCCAACACATAAGAGTATCTTTTGGGCTTTTGAATCTTTTTTTAAAAATCTTTTTATTATATCATAACCAACACAATTTTGAATGCTTTTGTTGTTAAAATGTATAAAAAAAATAAATAAATCGTGCTAACCAAATAATTTTTTCTTCTAAAAACCTGCTTTAAAAAACTAAATTCCACTACTTTTAAGAAATCACTTTGAACTTTTTTTAAAAGGCCCAGCCTCTGCCCTAGACCTACTTTTGATTGTTTTAGGTTCACATAATGGTGTAATGACCTAGTTTTAAGAAAATGGAATAACTTGAAGACATTTTTTTTATTTTTTTAATATTAGTATATTCCCATATTAGACCCCAAAAATGTTTAAAAACAGCAAGTTTCTTCAATTTTTTCTTACAAAAATCACCCACATCTTGTGGTACTCATTTGGCCGTATGGAAATCAATGGAGCATAGAGAGGATGGCTTTGGATGTGGATTAGCTATGATCACAATAGCAATCCAATCAAATGAATAAGGCTTGATTTTGGGTCTTTAAAGTTAAAAGGGTATTTATTATTGAGGAAAGCTGATGCATCTCTCATTTCCTTAATGAAATATCGTCATGAAATTTGATGATGATTAATGTCTAAGCCAATATTAACATAAAATGAGGGAGGGAAGCGTCTTTTGAGAGTGCGGAAAGATGGAGTAGGTCAAGGTGTTTCAAGATTGGATTTGTTGCACATGGTCCTGTATGAGGACCAAAAATTGTAGACAGAAAAAGAAGGCCTCTGAGAATCTATTTGTAAAATCTTCACCTCATAGTCAAAACTCCCTCATAATTTGCTTTTGGACCAAAGGACCATCGATCATCACTTTTTTAACCTCGAAGTCTATACTCCTTCTTGTGGCTACGGTTAACTCGTTGTACTGAGGATCGATGCAGAGAAATTTTGAATTACTGTATTGTCAACATGAAAAAAAAGGGAAAAGGATCCCTATTTGGTCCGGGATGGCGTGCCCATGGGAAAGATTGATTTTTTTTTTCTTTTGCACAGAGGAGATGAGTTGTCGTTGATTTGACATCTCTCCCACTTGTGGCACCCGAGTGGTCCAAACAGCTGTTTCGGAAATAAGGATGATAGCCTAATACAAATATTAAAAGGGATTTGGCTGTATAAGATATAAAAGATTATGAATTCTTCAGTATGGTATTGATTGAAGCTATATCCCAAATATTAGGTATTGTACATGAGGCGTTGAATTTTTTTTTTAAATTCCACCCATTTTGTGTAATATCGCAGAATCTTTGTGATAAAGCACAAATTGAAAGTGAAAATAAAAGCGGACCTCCTAAAGCACCGAACCTTCAATTTTTCATATGACTTTCTATTCCTTCAATTTTCTACATCGTTAAATAAGGTTTTTAAAAGTGTTTCTTCGCTACTTTTTTATTTATCCAAAAAATTGTTAAGGTTTTTCCACTGCTCTTCTTCCTTTATCTTTTCCATTTGGTCACTACCTGTTGTGATAAATTTTTTTTCTTAAGAAAAATGGATGCATCCACAATATCAATGCCCTGTGGAATTTTGTGATCCATGTGCCCTTTTTTGGAATTGCTTCTCATGAAACCATCATCGAGTGAAGAGAATGAAAGACCGCACTTCCTGGCACAATAGTTGGGACTTTAATCAATTTCTGCTCAACCAAAACTTTTTTCTTATCGACGAGAAAAATACGGAATAAGTCCTTAGAAAAAATAACTCAAAACCCCAAAGATTTTGGGAGGCTTATTTAGTGCTTCTCGTGCGATATCGCATAGTCACTTGACCAGTTTTACAAGAAATGAAATTCCAGCGACATTCACTTCATTCTTGGGCATAACGGCTAGGACTTTAATAAATTCCTTCTGACTACTGTTTTTTCTTATTGATGAGAAAAACATGAAATAAGACCTCAAAAAAAGCAACTCAAAACTCCACCAAATTTGGGAGTCTGATTCATTATTTCTTGTGCGATATTGTATAGTCACTTAGCTAGTTTCCCAAAATATGAACTTCTAATGAGCT
Organism: Cinnamomum chago; assembly: GCA_038049695.1. Lineage (NCBI taxonomy): Eukaryota > Viridiplantae > Streptophyta > Magnoliopsida > Laurales > Lauraceae > Cinnamomum > Cinnamomum chago. The sequence continues at coordinate 60,765,517 of CP142459.1, read as the reverse complement.
TCACTGCATTCTTAGGCAAAGCACTTGGGACTGTATTCAAATTGTTCATCGCCAAATTTTTTTTCTTATCAATGAGAAAAGCATGGAATAAGACCTCAAAACGATTTTTTTTTTGCTCAAAACACAACCAAATTTGGGAGTCTAATTCATTGCTTCTTGTGCGTTATTGTACGATCACTTGGCCAGTTCCTCAGATAATGAAATTACAGCAAGCTTTACTACATTCCAATCAATATTGCACAATTGATTAAAGTTCTATCTCTTATGCCTACTGGTGGTTTAGTACTTTAGAAGGCAAGAACGATATAAAATATGAGAGGAAAAACACTCCTCTGTCATTCCCACCTTTAGATTGTGCGATATTGTACAAAATAGGTTGAATTGGAAAAAGAATTCAAGGTCCTATGTACAATACCCACATTCAGGATATAGTTTTGCCCAAAACTATTTTGAGGTATTCGTGATATTTTATATCTTGTACGGACAAAATCCCATATTAGATTCGATGAAAAATATTAAAGAAATTTTTAAGAAAAAAAAAGCTTCTTATATAACAATATAAGGATCCATAATCTCTTCACCATAATGGAAGGTGTGCATTTCCCAGATGGTTTAGATTTGAATCTATTTTAATATCGCTTTACATTCTAGTGTGAGGTGGATCTTCCATCTGTCTTTTAGATTGATGAACAAATGGCTTCTAACCTTCATGAATAGAGCAATTACAATGATTCACGACTATCATCGAAATCTACCTGTGCTAGAATCCCTCGTCACTTGACTACTGGGAAGATAAGCCACGCTCAAACGAGATGTCGAGCCAATAGTCTCTACTAAGACTTTGTTCCCAATGCAGACTTTTTAGGATCATAGATTTAGAATTAATCAGAAGATCAACATTGGTCTTAGTCAATTGCTTAATTCGATGTAGGTCTTGTGGTAGGCGGGTCACATGATTTTTTACATTTTTCCACTTTGCACAAATACCACGTATATCAAAATATACTACGGTCCTTATATATATATATATATCACACAGCTTTTGAAAGTTTCATGAAAAAAAAACTTAGCACAAACGCCATGTACCTTAAAACATTCTATAGTCCCTACATATATCACAAAGTCATTAAAGTTTCCATAGGAAACGGCTCAATGAACCGACAACGTCAATTCCACTAGTGGGACGCACGAAAGCGAAATCTTACATTTCTTACCCACACTTAAATAAATTATTATATGGTTTAATATATTGAGGGACTATGAAATTATTGTTCCATTTATGGATGTGATTGTTGGGAATTAATTAGGGCAAACACACACGATCACTAAACTAGAAGCAAAAAATACATAAATTTATGTGGTTCTGCAATTGTCTACGTCCACGAGATTATGAGCATTTCGCTCGATTTTACTATGTAGAAAATCAGGCGACTTGATACAAGGATTTAAAACCCTTTAACACTTATCACACTCTCTCCCTACATATCTCAATTTTGTTATCTCAATTTTGTTCTCACGTAGCGTTTCTTCCCCTTGCTTGCTTGCTTATGAAGCTTAACGTAGATAGTATTTATAAGTAACTAGCTATAACAACTTGGACCTCAAATAAACCAATCATTATGGCCAGTGGGCCTTTTGAGTCAAATGACAAAAATATCCCACACTTGAAAGAGTTTAGAGTGTCCAACAGTTATGACAAGCTCTTTACATTTGCAACGGCCTATCAAATCCTCAACGGATAATTCCAATCAAATGACCATTTGAATTGGTGTATTTTCATTAGAGCTACCAAAAACTATTTTTGCTATTTCGTAAAAAAAAAGAAAAATACCTATTTGCTAAGGGTGAAAGTATGACTAGACATGATCTCTTTCCGTCTTAATCACCACTCCAAAGCATTTACTTTCTTGCTCTTGCCAAAACTTAAAAGCCAAACTCATATGCAGTCCAGTCATGTTCACCCATGTCCTCAACCATCATCCCTATCTAAGGAATTTTCAACTAGTTTATCTACTAGAATATGTGGCTCACCAATTGAGCTACCAACACAATTAAAAAACATAAGAAAAAGTTAAAGTTTGCTCATAATTACAGTAAAAAATCTAATAAATATCGAATAGTAGTTTAGTTGGTTTAGGACCACGGTTTATATTTAAAGGTTATGAGTTCGAAACTGCACTACCACATTGGAGCTGCAGGAAAATTTTACCCCATTTTTTTTAATGAGCTAGTAGGAATTATTCTGGCCCAAAAAATTAGATCTTGCGTTATATATAAAAAAAAAGTTAAAAAATCCAATGTGCATATTTCTCTATATTAGAAAACACAGAGGGTGCCTACATAAATTCACCTGAATAAAAACAAGCCAAGCAATAATACCATAACTTGGATGTGATTTAGAACCACAAGGCTTTGTGGGGATAGAAAAACAGGAGGAGTGGAGGAGTGGAAGGAAGGAAGACGTTACTTCTTGGGACTTGGGGGATGTACAGTACAGCCGAAAGGCCATAATTAAATATATTATGCACCACATATATATAGAAACAGTGATGACATGAGAGAGAAGGAAAGAAAGAGGGGAGTTTCCCATTGCAGACAGAGCGGGGTCATGTGACCCGCCGGCCAACCCGGACGACTGACGCGACGCTCTGACACCGTACGTCAGGTCTGTCAGCTGGCGGAAAACCGCAGAGAGAGAGAGAGAAATAGAGCGTCCTGTGACGGGCCACTCCCATCACTGTACATGCACCTTCCCCTTTTTAATCTCACAAGCAAACCTCATTTCATTTCCTCTCTTTCTTTCCTTCTTTTTACGAAGTTAACCTTTCTTTGATTGCCTTTTTTTTTTTTTTCTCTACAGCTCCGTTCCGTTTGCACGGAAAAAGGTAAAGAAACATCGTTTGGGAAGGTGGTTTTGTAGTTGTTGTGTTGTTTCTATTGAAAAAGAGAGAAAGAGAAGTAAAGATGCTGTGGGGAGGAAAAAACGTAGCATTTGACAGTGACAAGACGATAAAAGGGGGGGGTCGGATCGACCGTGATTTCCATTTCTACTCTTTGCAGCCTTTTCTTTATCAGATTGCACTCTATGTTGCTTTCTACATGGACCCGCATTTCTCCCACCATCAAACCTAACATATGCACGCCCTCCCACTCACATCATCTTTTTTATTAACTACGTCTCCAACTATTGCTTGTTTCCCCTCACTGTTTTTATTTTTGGTTGATGATTTTGCTCCTCTTCACATAGATATGGAAATAGTAGAAATGGAAGGGGTACATTCTCAAGTACTCAATGTGATCAAATTGATAAAATGGGTGTGGGTCCAACTTTAATTTGAGCTTAGGATTGATTCATGGGAAATTCTACATACACTCTCTATTTTGTTGAGCACATTCACCTTTAAAAAAAAAAAACACTATTGGGGAAGGAATGTGGGTGTGCTCAACAAAATGGATGGGTGCATATAGAATTTCCCTTAATTCATTAATGTGTGAGTTTCTTTACTTGAAGACTCTAGTAATGGAAATGCATGTCGTAGTTGTATATTATAAGCATGCATAAATCTTCAGATTCAATGTTTCATGATCATCTCCTATGTGAAAGTTGAAATTGAAATCTTGGGCCAATTACACTAGAACTCCCTCGCTAACAAGGAGATGCCTTACTGCTGTAACCATCCGTGGGTGGGCTGGTCTCACTTGGTTAACCAATTCATAGGATTCTGTTTGATTAAACATACATTATGTTTGAGTCATTTTAAAAAATAACTAGTACATTCCTAAGCGGACAAACTATGGAGGTGGTTAGGGGTTTGAAAGGTCTCTGTGTTTTTTAAATAAAAGAAGGTCATCATGCATGCTCTGTTGAACTTTTGGTGGGTGCTGAACTTGTATTAAGGTCATCCTGCTATCCTTTCTAATTAAGGTGGGTATTATCCTGAGGCCTCGACTTGAACTGTAGATGAATGCTAAATTTGTATTATTAATTGAGGTCCTAAAAGAGGATCAAATTTTTTTTTTTTGGTAGAAACTCAACGCACAGGTAAAGGATTTGGTTAATGAATGTGGGACGCTTAGGGCTGGTCTCTTCCGATGTAATTTGTTGTTTGAATTATATTTTTTAAAATGGCTAAAGTTAAAGAAACAAAGGTGAATATCAAAAAATGAGAATCTCCCCTTTAATAGAAAATGAACAAAGAAGAGATGAGATATGAATACCCAACAATCACCTCTATATTTCAGATCCTTGAAAAGTTGAGCTCTATTTACATCTTGGTAGGATCTTACACCCTATTGAGTTACCACTTATCCCAAAACCAATTGGTGATAGGAAACGACACAATAATAGTTTTATGGTGAGGGCGAGGGCTCAACTACAATTATGACCGCTCAGTAGCGAAGGTGGACGTTGACTTCAACAATCTGAGCACTTGTAGGATCTTACACCCCATTGAGCTACCACTTATCCCAAAACCTGTAAGATCCTACAAGTGGTATCAGAGCCTAGTAGGTCGGGTGTTCGAGTCACGGGACATGCCTTTTGCGAGTTCACAGCAGGAGTCGCGGCGGGTGTGCCGTTGAGGGAGGGATTGTTGAGGTCAACGTTCATCCTCGCTCCTGAGCGGTCATAATTGTGGTTGAGCCCTCGCACTCACCATAAAACTATTGTTGTGCCGTTTCCTATCTCCAATTGGTTTTGGGATAAGTGGTAGCTCAATAGGGTGTAAGATCCTACAAGTGATATCAGAGCCTGGTAGGTCGGGTGTTCGAGTCACGGGACACGCGTTTTGCGAGTTCGCAGCAGGAGTCGTGGCGGGTGTGCCGTTGAGGGAGGGATTGTTGAGGTCAACGTCCACCCTCGCTCCTGAGCGATCATAATTGTGGTCGAGCCGTTTCCTATCACCAATTGGTTTTGGGATAAGTGGTAGCTCAATAGGGTGTAAGATCCTACAATCTTCACCTTATCTAATTCCCTCCACTTCCTTGATGATCCTTAGAGCCCATTTGGCCATGAATTCCTGTATTTCTATATTTTTGTTAGAAGAATCCCTCATGTATAGAACTCATGCAAACAAATGTGCCCATAATTCAGAACAGAAGATTGCCCAAGTTGGTTGATAACTTCGCCTCTCACCTTAGCATTAAAGTATCGGACATCGGACATAATTACTCACGGGGGGACTATATGGGCTGCATAGCTCCCTTGAAAGCTTGAATATGAAGTATTTGTGTGCCTGTAATAATAAGTATTCGATCTCAATATAGTCAGCGTTTATTTCTTCCAATTGATAATCAGGTCTAGGTTAGGGCCGAGCTAGTTTCTAGGTCAAGCACCGGATCACCCATTAATAATTTGAGTTAAGAGTCTAGGTCTACTGTAGACCTTGCTCAAACCCAACTTACTAATTTTCTCCTACCAGCAGAATGCAAGTGCAGTCTAGCTCTACAGAGCCCACTTGTGTCCACCTTGTTTATTATATCCAATTCACATTCGCTATCACCATGATCTAAAACTAAGCCCAATTTGAAACTCATTTAATGTTTACTCGTCTTGAATTGATTTAAAAAAAAGAAAAAAGAAAAAGAAAATGGTTAAAGAGACTGTTAGATTTTAAGCCTAATGGGGTTGGTATTTTTCATGTCCCTTGTTCCAACAGGAGACAGTCTCCCCACGCAAAATATTTATATTCATATAGTAGCAGCCAGCCCCAAAGAAAATTTTCTGATTCTGCCACTGCGCGCTTCTACCTGATAAGAACTTCTCATCCCCCCTTCCCCACATTGATAGGATTGCATAACATGATGAGATTGATCACATAATGCAATCTGCTCGTTTTTTTTTTTTTTTACACTCCAATATTGTTTTATAAGGAAAATAAGAACTATTTGAGCATCGATAATTAATGATGTTTTCTCACCATAGACTGTGGTTGAGGGCATGTGAGGACCACATAGATTGGACGAAAAGAGGTGGGCCTAAGCGATTCTCAAAACACTTGGGGAGAGAGGTCGAGTGCCTGACATTCCCACCACTAGCAAAGGTTGAATAGAAGCAAATGATAAAGGTGGTTTCCTTTGTCTGCTTACTCTTCATCATTGCTTGTGTTCCTCTTTCTCCATATTTTTTCCTACGATGAATTATATGATCCTCAGACATTAGGATATGCGCCCATCACTCTTTTGAGAGTATGTACAAGTAGGGTCATCCTCAGGTGATCCTGACCCTTGATCTAAATACACACCTGCACAAGCAGACCTATCATCACCTGAATCCTCGTCCCATCTAAATACGTGTGCATTACATAATTTTCAAGTTTTGATTATGGCCTCAAAACTTATGGTCAGGGGTGGGTTAATTGGTTGACCCTATAGTGCGCTTCTACGTGGACCCAAATTGCTAAAAGAGGACCCCTACTCGACCTGAATCAAACTCTAGTCCAGTAGACTTGTGTGTGTTATATATATATATATATATATATATATATATATATATATATATATATATATATTCCAATAACACCCAAGGACCTCGCGAGTATCACTATTGTTAGGGATTTATCCCTAGTTGTTTATTTGAAAGGAAGGCACTTCGGGCGCTATGTTAGCTATCACGTAGACTAGTTAGTACATTGGCCTGAATATAAATCAAACACCAAAAATTAAATGCTACTATAAGAATCCTAATTGGGACCTAAAAACTCTTATGGGCCACTTTTTTTGAATAAAAGATATATTAAAATTAGATATTTAAGAAGTCATGGTGAAATAAGCTCCACCGAAGGGTTTATTAAAGAGGTGAGTGGTGAAAGATATGACACAAGGATATAAGGTGGAGATGTAGATGAGCAAGACATTGACTTTCCTATATTTTGGGTCGATACATGGCTTCTTATATAGTATTAGAGCGAGTTCTAATCCTGTCGTTCTTGGTGTAACCCACATAGCAGGTCCGTCCATAAAATTTGTTGGGCTGTATGTGAGATGAAATGGTATTTCTCATCTTTAATTCTCATTAAAGAGGAGGTCATTTGGTAGTCGTTTTTGGATATTCACCTTTAAAAGAAACAATCATTGGTATTTAATTTGATGAAACACAGTGGCTCATTATAACATACTTGCACGCGCGCGCATATATATATATATATTACATTAACATAATATAGCGAGGGTCCTTTCTCTTCTGGTCCGAAAACCATAGATCCTGACACAGACATGAATTGTTTTGGGGTCCAAGAGAGTGGACCGAGCAAGAACCCAAGCAAATAAATGAGTCTAGATGCTCAATCTGTACCTAAAGCTTTTGATTTCAGGTCCTCCAGGAAATGGGGACCATTTTCATCCTTACATCTGGTCCTGGAACAAGAAGTTTCAGAAAGTCCTACCATTTAGCTATATATAGATGGCCTCAAATTAAAGGGTTAGAATCCTCTCTTCTTGATTTGTGTTAGGCATGACTAATCAAAGCTGCAGCCTGGATCACTAGGTCATGGGCCCCACAAGTCCAAACCCAAACACGACAAAAAGATGCACTTTTTTCCTCCCACTGTAGCGCGCATGTGTTTTGTTTTCCATGAAAAAGAAGAAAAGAGAGGGAAAAGAAGAGAAAGAGAAGAATCCTGCACTTTAGCATGCTTTAGTTCAGGAAGGAGCTTTCTCTTGTATCATGATTAGATTTTTTGCAAGGAACTATTGCATGTGATTTTACTTGGGAGGTGGTTGTCTTGTTTTGAGTCATGTAGGGGCATGGGCTTCTCTAGGACTAATGAATGCAGGAGGGCAGCCATGCCTTTACTTTTCAATCAATATCTTCCCTTGTTCAGTTGTTTGGCTTGACATCCTCAAATGCTTCCCCCACTTGCATCAAAGACTTAACATCAGAATGGAGATATTCTTCTTCATGATTGAGATTTCTCATGTACAATTAAAACCTTGGCAGTAGAGATAATGGAGGGGCATTTGATTACTACAGAGAATAAGATCTAAGGACAGAATAGAATCATCCTTCTTTCTTATCAAAAAAAGAAAGAAAGAAATTCCTTGACATACATCCAAATCTTATTAGCGCCCAAAAACTAATTACATCCACCCAAGTGCAGAAAATGATTTTCAAGGAAGAATGATGTTTTGTCTCTTTGTATTGTTAATATTTTCTGTCATGTTCATCTTTTGTAGTCAAAGCAAGATTTTGCAATTTTTGCAAAAAGCAGATTCAAAGTCGAGAGATTGATAGAGCCATTTAGCAAAAAGCAAATTCAAACCAAAGAGATAAATAGAGCCATTATAAAAAAGAAGTAAAAGCAAATTTTATTGGGTAAAATGTTTTGCTGCACCAAACAACAGAGATTGAAAGCCTTTAATTTCTTTTAAGGCAAATGATTGAAAAAAGGAGGAAGAGAAACAAAGGAAAAATCCCCCCCAAAAGCTTCTTAGAAGCTGATACACATGCTCATAGAGCCAAACGAAAAAGAGGAAAAAAAAAAAAAAAACCCAATAGAAAGAAAGAAAATATATCAGAATGAGATTAAATTTTCCAAAAAAGAAGTGGATCTTGAAGCAGCATTTGAAGAAAGAAATTGAATCAGCAATTTGATCAAACAAGCGCCTCTTGATTCTATGGAGAGTAACTACGATATTGTTAAATCCGCCAACTCAATGGTGGATGTGCTAGCAAAGCAAGGGATGTATAAGTTAATTTCTTGGGTGGGTGTCATCTTGTAATTGGAGTTGTGGCTGGTGCTTCTCTCTTGCACCTTCCAACTCCTTTTTTGCTGGTGTTAGGATTGAATGAATTATTATTTCTCTATTTTCTCCTCATAATTTCTCCCTTTTAATGAGAGAGTATTGTGAGGTTGCTAGTCTATGACTAATATATATTTGATCGAATCTACATAAATATAGAATTGATTCGAATAACACAATATAATCTGGCATAAGAGGCGTTAAGAAAATAGATTCACAGCTCTACCAACTGAAGGAAAGTTGCCATCTACAAGCACATGCATATGGAGAGATTGGACAATTGATTTTGACGATCAATCATAAATTCGATCAACTCTCTCTTATAAACTTTCAATTGTCCAATAGGAGTCTTATAAACTTTCAATTGTCCAGGAGGAGTCTGTGGTCATTGGTTGAATTTTTCACCTCATTGCCAACATCGATCATAAATCTATGAAGTTGTCACCAAAGTTCTATGGGCCATTTTGGGTCATTCCCAGGAATGATCAACTTGCCTACAAATTACAACTATCGGAGGATTTTCCCATACACCCTTTTCACGAAAAGAAGCTGGACCATCAAGCCACTCCAATTGTGAATCTACCCAAGATGATGGAAGATAGAATAAAGAAAGAAGAGATTATGGCCATCCTGGACTGCCGACTGGTCAAGCATCAAAATAGAGTTGTCATTTGTCAATCAAGTATTGGTTCAATGGTCGAACATGGCACCTAAAGATGCCACGTGGGAGCTGTGGCACACCCTCTTAGAACAATTCCCTGACCTGAACTTGAGGAAAATGTTCTTGTTTAAGAGGGGTGGAAAGTTACATCATAAATAAGATCTAATAAATCTGTTTAGAATGGGAGATTAGCAGGTTCAATAAACCTACCTAACCTACCTACATTTGAAGATTTGCTGGTTTTATGCAATCATTAATTAGGATTTGAAGTGGGAGTAAATCATGGGATTAGCCTAACTGATTCTATGCAATCATTAATTGACTGTCATTTAATAAGAGTAGATTATGGAAATTGCTTGTATTTAGTAAAAGATTATGATGCTACACTAGTATTTAATGGAGCAATGTAATTTCAGAACTCAGAAGGCATGAATGAAAGTTATCTTCTTTATTTTCTCCGGAAGGTTTCCACCCCTAGGCCTCGTTGCTTTACTAGAATTCCCGACTGGAATACAAGCTGTTTGGGAATTCAGAATTCTTGTGTTTCATTACCAGAATTCCTGGGCATTTGAGATTCCAGGCATTTGAAATTTCAAAAAACTCAGTATTTGAAAAACCACTTTAACAAGGAGGATTTAGAAATCTCACTTGGCACAGGAATTCCGGGAGAGGGACGACAGCATTCCAGGAGCTCAGGCAATAATTCAGGCCATCAATGAAACAACAAATTTAGAATTCCAGAATTTGACAGCATTTGAAATTCCCAGATAACCACCAGACATTATATCTATGAATTCTAATAAAGAAACGGGCCCCTAGTGAAAAAGTTGGCGCTCAGGTATTGTTTGGTCCTTGCACTAGGTAGGAATCACTTTTCTATATTGCTGCAGAATTCCATTACAGTACAAATGCATCCCAACATGGGGTCTTCATGAGAGTGACTCCTTACCTTGGTGGTAAGTAGTGGTAGTTCTCACCTGAATGCCCAAGATTCGAATCCTAGATATGCCGCCTCTTTCCAAATTTGCGGACTCTATTCTCTCTTGAGCGGGATCCTTTTCCACGTGAGTGGGCTGTACAAGCTCTCTCTTGGGTTCCAGAACCCTTAGCTAGCGTGCCAAAAGAAAAAAAAAAGGGTCCTAATATACAGTCTACTCACAGAGTTCAAAGGCAGCTCAGCTCTCTCTGTTCAACATAGTCAAGACTAAAGTTTTTGGGAAGGTTTTGGAATTGAGAATTCTCCCTCTTTCACTCAATTATTAAAGCTTATTTGGTAACAATAATAATTAATCATTGTTGTTTTCAAGTCAATCTATTCACTTGTCTAAATAATAATTTTCCTTATTCACTGTTATAAGTTAACAGGTTATATTCAAATATATTGTCATTAGTTCACTTGTTACATTTGAAAGAAAGGATATTTCTAACTTATTTAGACTCAAAATTACCTGAGGATTGCAATATTCAGGATCTTATGCATTTAAAATACCTAGAAGATGGAAGGAGACAAAAAAGAAAAAAGAAAAAAGAAAAAAAAGAAGACAATGAAAGACAATTTTTTTTATTGGTAACGTAACTTGGACACACAAACCTCACTAAATGTGTTTTGTGATGGGTTGTTTGTGTGCCTGGGGGATTAGTCCTGTCGGGTCAAATGCCACATAGATACCCTCATTCATAAAAAGACTACTATGAAAGACGAGAGTGAGACGGATACGTATTTAATGATCCTTTACTTGTGGGGTCACTGCACTTAGCAAGACAGGAGGGGCATACAAATTAGGTTTAGACCAAAAACAGCTCTATTAGATTATCATGACCCTTCATTTAAAATCCTCAAATTTGTGAAGTATCTTATGGATGCAATGGCTGAAGTCTCACCTAACCTGGATGATGTTCTTAGGCTAGATTATTTATATAATTTTTTTTAATCAAGTATTGATATTCTATGATGAAAATCTGAAGTTGGATATTCTTGTCGGTCAGATTGAGGAGAAACATTGATTTTGACTTGAGAGTAGACGATGAAAGGTGCTTGGTATTGCAACATTGATGTTGAGTCATTACCATAAAAATGAAAAAATTCTTTCGCCCATCAAAAGCCCCACATGTAGATCAATGAATCCGAGTTTAGGATACTGAGTTAGCCTCACCCACTCAATGCAGATGATCCTTAACATACACCAATTCCACATTCCCTGTGGGGGGCCCTAGTGGGCAAATTTACTTTAGATCCGGTAAAAACTTTACTGGTCTAAAAGAGTTCTTAAGGGTTGAAGATTGGTCCAAATTTATGGCTATGACTGTTAGAGATACTAAGAATAGTATGAAGCTTGAATTATCCTCTTTTGAATTATTATAGTCTCTGGATAAGTTTATCCTAACAAGAAAGCTGCACTGAATTTTGTGAAAAATGTTTAATTTTTAGTTTTTATATGATTGCTGCCAGTTTATAATTTTGATACCATGCAAAGCTTTGAGAGGGCAATTTCCTCTGTTACATTCTCACACTCTCATGCTTCCCAAGTCCCTGTCCTGAACAAGCTAGGGAAATGCCTCACCACTGTGCTCCGATTGGATTGGCAAGAGATTGCATTAGTTAAACACAAGTTTTTGAAACTTCTCAATTTACCTTTACAAAAAAAAAAAAAAAAGAAAAAGAAAAAAAGAGAGAAGAAAATCAATTTAGACAAGAAAATAGAATAATTCAAAGTTCAGACTAACCCTAATATCTCTAACAATGACTTGGTACTATAAATTGGAACTAAATTGGAAAAAAGGTAAGTTTAGGAGAAATTATTGGACCATTGTAAATATTAAGTATAGCAGCTAGTGGACCCATGTAAATATTAGGTATCCTTTGTAAATGCTTCTCTCCTCATTTTGGAACCCCTTTGTTTCGCCAAAGAATTTGAGTGGACTAAAAAATTAATAGTAAATTGAATTTTGAACTTTTTTTTATTTTTTGCTGACATGAGGGTGTTTTTGTGGTCTTTCACCCAACAAGACTAACCTCTTGGATGGTGCCTACTGAATTCACACAAACGCACACAGCGTGAATTGGGGTATGCTTTGAACACAAGACGTCATATGCCATTCCACCAACTCCCAGATGGGTGAATATATCTATTATAGGACATATATACATTTATTTTATGTTAAATAGTATTGGAAAAGATCACAAAATAAAGAAACACATTTTCCCCCTAAAATTATCATTATATTTACATTTCATATCACTTGTAATTTCGAATTTACTTTTCTTTTTTTCATATTTTATGTTCCAACACTAAAATGTAAGGTTATATATGGTTTTCTACTAATTTTCAATATGTAAAGATTAAAATGCCCATCAATGCATTAGGCAGACTTGGCCAAGCTAGAAGACAAGTAGTCTAGAAATGTTGACAGGGAGTCAATTCTGATTGATCTAATTTTTGGTATTTGGCTAATCAACAGATCCCTTTATTAGTCTCCATGGCTAGTGCGCCCATCAACTCACATGAACAAAGAGAAGATATTTAGCAGTGTCCTAATCACACACAATGAGGATTCTGCTAAAATATATAAAGCCCAGCACTAATATTTTCTCCAATTATTTGTTTCCCCAAAATTGTATGGCCCACCAGATAAGCCATTCAAATTGTAGCCTGCATTAATTTGATCTAAATCTTTAATTTTATGCATACTTCTTTGAACAAAGAAGAGCCCAAGATTTGCATGAACTTGAAGATCTTGGTCGTCCAGAATTGGATATTGTTGGGAGCCATTGACTTTTAAGATTATCAATGGAATGATTAATTAAGAACGGCTCCTTATCCTAGTGGTAAGAGTGGCCAGTTCTTACCTACTTGGCCTAGGATTCGAATAAGGGCAGACACCTTTCCTCACTTGAGAATGTCCTACCTCACCGGAGGTCACTTTCCCTCACCAGAGGGTACCCCCACCTCACCCGAAAAAAATGGAATGACCCATTTTATTCAGTGATAAATTTTAGGGATGTTTTTTGTCGCTGCGTTTTCACAAATTCTTTTATCCTTTTTGTGTGAGATGTGTGGAAATATGATAAGTGTTATATAAGATTGACTACATTATACGGTTAAGTGAAACCATATACATATACATATATATATATATATATATATATATATATATATAGTATCCACCTTTCCAAAACCCAAAAGCCATATTGTGGCTTCCACCCTACTTATCTATAGAAGGCTTTATCTCTTCTCAAAGAAATGGTAGGTTGAAGAAAAATATGATTAAAACATTAATAATTCATTAATAGATTTATTTTCTTTGCACAATAGAGCCCACATTTAGCAAGCCAATGTGTCCCTTAGATGTGAAGTTTTTTCCACTACAATTATATGAATCTTCATTCCAAATTGGAGCAACATTAACCATCAGATTTCATTAGATAAACACAATGTACCTATCTAATTCACAAATCACAACCTGTCCAATCAAAAGGAAATTTTAGACATGTACTTATGCATGGAGGGAGAATTGAAAATGGTCTTCATTGTACAAAATATTTGTAGTTTTATTATGAAAATATTATTGATATGTGATTTAGTTGGATACTTTTTTCTAAAAATGTCTAATAAATAATCACAGGTGGATAATATTTTTATTAATACTCAAAGATTGAGCAAAAACTATTTGACCAAATATTATCATTCTCCATCCATATACACAGGTATGCGGGTATTTGGGCCGCTCCAGATGAGACCAAGCTGAGACTAGGCCCAAATTGTGCTTCCAAACCTGGACCTGAGAGTATCAACCAGATCCCTAGACTAGGGCTCCTTTCACCCTTTCATATTTTCCTTTTGGGCTGGGTCCTTTAGGTATCTGGGAAATTGTGAGCCCATTTACATCCCTAATGGATCCTATACTTTGGATCCAACATGGACCAGCCACCTGGGCAGAAGATTCTCCAGGCATGGCTAGACCCAACCCAATAAAAAAAATATCGTGCACATTTCTGTTGTGATATACTTGTAATTTACATGCAATTCACAATAGTAATATACTAGAAAAATAGGCCCAATCTACAATAAATTGATAAATCAATTTTTCATTGATTTCCCTTTAGCTGTGATTTTGGATGGCTGGGTTGTGATTGTCCAGTCCAGGAAAAGAAAGAGAACTGAAAACTTGGGTGTAAAAATGGCCTCGGGTGCTATCGAATTTGGGTGCCACCATCAACAATCGGCCCCACTTGCTTCCTGGCCCATAGTCTCAGCTGAACTAGGTCCAATCACTCAGAAACAAGGCTCAGCTTGGAATGCTACTGGGCCAAGCCAACTCAGAGATTCAGTCGAGTCTCACCTGCGAGAAAACCAAAACTCGGTCTGAATATGTACTAAGAATAAAAAAGATATTCTTCCTCAGCTGCTCTCCTGAACTTTGACCGAGTCATTGTTGCTCATTGTCCGAGTCAACCAGTCTGGATTTAGTTAAACTTTAAGCCTGACTGAAACTGATCAAGGACCAAGTTACTAAAGATTCCTCCACTTAACTACTGAGATAAGCAACCTGCCCGAGTTCAGTAAAGTCCCAACAAGTACTAGAACAATGGCTTCAATGTAGGCTGCGTCCGGGTTAGAAAATTTCAAGCAAGTGTTCCAGTCCAAGCCGCAGTTGCACATCAACAATAGCAAATGCTAGGTAAGGGCAGCAGTTCAAGGTAACAATTGCAGGTTTTGCAACTGAGCCAATCTAGGGCTGATTTGGGCTGTCATTAAACCTGAAGTTGAAGCCATACATACAAATTGGGCCTACGTTTACCCCAAGATTTGAGGGCAACCTGTCTCCATCTTATTTGAACACTATCTGGCCTAGTACTTGTATAGTCTAGGAGTTATTCAGCTAATGTGTCACAGGCCTTAATTCTGTGAGGCCTCCGGTTGCAACACCATAGAACAAAAACATTAATATGGGGCCATAATCTTTACTAGATTGAAACACTGTCCGGGACGTTAAGACAGCTTGCAACTTAAGAAGGGAGATGCGTGAAAAGAAAAAAGGATGAACTACAGACAAGTAAGAAGTTGAAAAATGAAAACTTACCTACAAGATGTTAACCTCCTAGTTTAGTTTAGTTTTGAGAAATCTCTAGAAAACATCACTTTTGTCGTTTAGTTTAAGAATATGCAGCACAAAACAGTCACATTAACATTGGAAAGAAGCATGAGTTTCCTGAGAAGGATCAGTAACATTTCACACATGTAAATTGGAAGATGATACCTATGACTATGAGACCAAGATAATCAAAGAGCTCCAGAACTTGATTAGGCGTGGCACTGAATAATATATTTGAAGGATTTCTATATAAGGAAAATATTGATTACACCTCTAATACTAGTTGATTTGCAGAAACGATTGCGTAGAGTAGAGCCACAACAATGAAAAACACTTTCAATCTTTGCGAAAGAAGGCACCTTTTTTTTTACACCTCCTATAGTTAAAACGTAATTGCACTTGGTTTTCTTACATAGATCAAAAATGGGTAAAAAAGAAAAAAGGAAAAAAGGGAAAAAGGAAAAAAGTAGACAGATTCAACCAGCTCTTAGTACCAGCATCTTTTCTTGGTATTTTAATACAGCACCTGATCTTGGATGTCAGTTTGAATGATCTTGGGAATTATTAGTGTGGATTACATTCACACTCTTGGCAAATGTCACATGGTCTGTGAGGAGCGGCCTTCCAGAGCTTCCCGTAGATTTATCACGGCACCATCATAGTTAACAAAACCCATAAACCAGAATTCATGGCTGTCAACAGAGATAACCTGGATGTACTTTTCGGAAGAATTGACTTTGCTTGCTGAAGGATTAACTGCTTTTAGCTGATGCAATGGAAGGATTACCTGTTGACATTAGGTAAAAAGAAATGCAGACAGGTTCATGTCAAACCAAATTAGTAACTACCGGGTGGACTTGTAAGCCATTGATTTCCTATGAACAAAAAGAGAACATTTAAATGTGTCTGCCTATCATCAGATCTACAGCTACATCTTACTTTATTGAAATCAGTAGCATATTATCTTCAGAAATTGCTAACCAATATAACAAAATTTAAATTATCTACGTTGAATGTTACACAATGCATCAATATAAGGCTTGTTGAGTGCACTGCAGACTGTAACTAGTGAAAGAAAAAACCAAGAGTTATAATTAAAACCGAAAACAAAAGGACATGCAGCAACACATCAAAGAGCAGTCAGTAATCCATATAAAAACAGAACTATAAAAGAAAGACTCTAGGATAGAAAGATTTGCAGATCGCAGAAAGGTTCAAGGTTAAAATGAGAAAAAAAAAAAAAAAAAAAAAGAATATTCAAGTTTCAAGATTAATAGGACAAAAATGAAGATTGTTAAAATACTCATTTGTAAATCAACTAATACCCAATAATACTCATTCTATCATGAGGATTGACCACTAATGCACTTGGTTCTTTTGAGGGGCAGCAAGTTGATGGTGATGCCTCAGAGTGTTAGGTAGGACCAGGCAAAATTAATTTTTGAAAAATGGCACCATGACAAACAACTGAATATGATGAGCTCGCTTTCTCGTGGGGCCCACTTGGGGATGGGACAGAGGGCCAGATCATCATCCTAACTACTTGATCAATGGCTCACAAATTTTCACCGTCCAAAACAAGTGCATAGTTGATCCAACGGTCTAGTCCATTTGGATGGGTGCCAAACCCGGCATCAATGACTATTAAGGTTCCACTCGGATGATAAGGTGAGCCCCGCTAGGTTCGCACATGGTGAGCTCACAGTAAGGTGAGATCATGTGCTCGGCGGACGATTTCCATTATTTAACATGTCTTTTTACACTATGTTTCCCATTTATTTATGACCTCCCTTTCCTTAACTAAGACCCTTCCAATTTCATCCTTAATGCCCCTAGTAAAATTTAAAATTTTTAGTTTTCCTTTCTTTGATTCTAGTGATCTTATAATCCCCTTCTTTAATTCCCAATTTTGCATACAAAACTTGCCTTCACTAATGATTCTCCATCGTTTTTTTTTTTTTTTTAACTTTTTGTAGATTTTGTACCTTTCTGTCTTCTCCATTTCTTAGTTTTACTTTTCAGCAATAGTCCTGTGGATTTCTGGGTTCCACCACCAATTTTCTTTATACGTATAGCTATTATTTCCTTAAGACTCATTCAGAACCTCTTTGGTGACCTGTTTGATGCAAGTCTTCATTTGATCCACAGTTCACTAGAATCCATATTGTAGTTAAATTCATGTTGCTTTAAGACTTTCTTTAAATGCTTTTAATGTATCCCCTCCTAAGTTCCACCACCTTATATTCAAATGCTTCTTCGCTTTCCTATTTAATAGTACTATTCTTAATTACAATATCCAAAACCAATAGATCAATTTCTATTGTAATATTCTCCACTGGTATGACTCTAATCATTGAAAGTTGACCTTCTCTATGCCAAAGTAGGAAAAAGTCTATTTTGTGACCTATTTGGACCACTCTTAAATGTCACAAGGTGTTCTTTATTCTTCTCAAAGTGCTAGCTATCGCAAGATCAAATGCCATAGCAAAATCAACAATAGTTACCCCTATATCAATCCTTTTGCTTAAATTCATATGCCCCATGCACTCTCTATAATTCTCATCTCCTATCTTCTTTTTGTGTTCGTTAAAGCCTCCTGCAATAAATATACTTTGTATCTTACACTACCCATCCATCAGATCCCAAAAGTACATTTTAGCGTTCCCTTAACCCTGCTTGCAGTGCACAAGCACTAATGACATTAAATATATTTTCACCTAAAACAATCTTAATTGTAAAGATCCAATCATTCTTTCTCTTCACCTCTACAGTCTTAACCTTTTAGTATTCTTCAAGCATGATGTCAACTCCCTTTTTAAAAATACATTTCCCTACATAAAATAGCTCAGTCCTTACTCCTTAGCCTTCTCCCTTTTCCGCTAAGTCTCTTGTAAACACATATGTTTGTCATATTTTTCACAGTATCAACTAACTCTAAGCTCTTTCCTCTCAAGGTACCCATGTTGCAAGACGTCAACCTCGGTTTAACACTCAAACATGGTTTGTGAATGTCAATTGTACATGAAATGCCAATATTTTATGAAGATCCAAAAACCCAATCAAAATATCTGAACTATGGGTATAGAATGACCATCATAATCATCACTGAAACCTTATGCCACATCCAATTTTTAAGTTTTACTTCTCCACGACGCCCCATTTATATCAATGTACTGTCACTCAATAATCTAGCTTTCCTTGAACTTCAAGTACTCATAATTCTCTATGGATGAGATGTTTCTAAGGTCGTCAATGAGCTGAGCTAGCTCGAAGGCTCTTCGGCTCAGCTCTGTTCGGCTCACTTTAATAGATTATAGGTTGACTCAAGCCTATTTATAGGTACATTTCAAAAGTACTATGAACTTGTTATATTTCTCTTTAATATCCTAGCAAGAGGTACCTCTCATGGCTTGTGTGAGAGGAAACTATTTCAGTTCCTTGTGTGGCCCACTTGGATATAGCCTTATCATGACAAACTATGAGAGGTATCTCTCAATAGAAGATTACTGTGTGAATGTATAACTGAAAAAGATAAAGATTTTTTTTTTCTTTAGAGTTTTCATTTAGAGGGTATGCCTAATCCTTCAAATAACTATAGATTGCAATGCATTCAGCTGAAGCTCAAGCTTGATCTATATTACAAAATATGGTAACTAACCTAAGCTCAAGCCCTTGTAAATGTTTATGAAAGGAGGTTCAGCTAAAGTGTTCAAGGAAAATAGAAGCTCGAGCTAAGCTTGAGATTCACAATTTGAGTGTGAGATAAACTTGAGAAAAGTGAAGCTCGGCTTGGTTCCTATCATTGACAGCCCTAGTTGTTTCTAATCTTCAGCAACATAACAAACCATATCAAGTGACATTAATCAGTTTTCTTGTCTAATAGACCTACCTATTATACTTTCTCTTATTTCTTAATTCCTTACTTTCTTGTTAGACACATCCATCTTAATATATGCATCTTAGCCAAATGCATTTTATCTTCTTGTTTCTTCATTTATCCCAAACATTAAGCCCCATACAACAAATCAGGTCTAACAACTGTCTTATAAAGTGCCCCTATAATCAAAGTGTCACTCAAACATCACACAACACTCTACTAGCATGTCTCCACTTTACCAACCCCAAGCCAGTTCCACCTCAAACAGTCAAACCTCCATTTTGTTCTCCAAGTAGGCAACTACTCTTAGATACCAATATCAATATGTGTGTGTCACGATATGTATATAAGTTTTTCTCATTTTAACCAACTCATCTTTCCTACTCTTAGATTTAGCAACTTGCATTCCAAATATTTTGTTTTTATTGCGCTAGTTTTTGAAAGACTTGTCTCAAAAGCTCTAGTGTTCAAGCTTGTTACTGGTCGTCTCTCTACACTAGAAGCCATTCCATCATTCCTCAACCATACTAAAAAGATCTTGGACAATTCAACCATGCATTAATGGGTCTAAAAGATTCCCAATTTTTTGAATTAAGGAATCTATCCAGCTGCTCATTTTGGGTGGTGATACTTGATTGTTCAACCAAGTGAATCTTCTGCCACCAATGGCATATTGGGATGTCAATGAGTTCACCAAGACTTTGCAAAATCAGAAATGGATTCCATCTCAGGTATGGTCCTTCTTCCACCTCATTTTTCAAATGCTACACTAAAATATTTACCAATACACCACCGGACTACCAAACTATGCCTGATTTCTTGCAAATCATCCCAAATGATGCTAATTCCTGCAGTTTTATGTGGACAATACACGTTAATGGCAGCCCACCAGAAGCTTTGACTTCTTTAAGAGAAACTGTTATTGACCTCATTGAAGCTAAAATAGCCTTGGCTGTGAAGACGCTTTCCTTCATCTAATGGAAAATAGGTTCATCCATAGTCTTTGGATCTCCATAAATATGTGCGCATATTAAGCTTTGGGACATACAAGGCTTGAATTACCTTGGTTGGAACAAGTTCCTAAAGTAAAGCAATCAATCCTTTGAAAAACAACCAAATTGTAATGAATTGTGTGCAAGTGAGAGGCCAAAATGATTGCCAATTTCCGAAACTCTGCCTGACATCTTCGGTTGAGCCTGATTCTCATTTTGGCATGAACTTAATTAGCAATATCAAGACCTCATTCATAATACTCTTACATCCTACCGAGGGGAAGTAGAGGGAGATCATCAATAATTATTCTCCCAAGACCTATTTCATATTATAGGGCTGGTTAATACTTAATGGTATGTTTCACATAAAAGACACTCAAATTGAATAGTGAACATGTGGGTTTCAATGGTTGAATGAATCCATGATGCATGAATTAGTTTGGTTCTTTCTCCACAACATTAGCCATACTTGACTAGAATATGAACCCAGAAGTTACATAATTTGTGGGTGCATTGAAGAATAAAAATTACAGCTTATGAACCAGCAGCCACTCGCCAATCTTCATCACTTAGATCAGGTTAAAGACAATCATTAAGGATTAAAACATGAAGGGAAGGCGCAAACGTTTTTACCTTCAACACGTAAAATGGTTTCAAAATTCAAATGGAACTCAGGAAAAAAAATGTTTTCAGGCGCAATGCAAAAGCCCGACTCCAGAAGCTATCTTTTACATCCATATACATAAAGAGATTTAATGATCCTATTTAATCTAGTATATTTCCAAACAAAGAAACTAAGTCCTCATTCTACTCAAATTAAACCAATAATTAAGAAGGAAAAAAAACTATAATAGATAAGGAACAGGAAAGGTCATTTCTCTTAATTGGAAAACGACTTGGATTCTCTAAGTAGATAACTAGGCCCACTTGGAGTCCACCTGATATGATATGCATCAAGGTGGCAATTTTATTCTAACAGCAAAATACAACAATAGGAAAAACCAAATAAAACAAAAGCATCAAACATCAAGCATGAAGCATGAAAGAAGCACTAAAAAATTCTAATTTAGATAACAAACCTCATCCAAATTCCCTCTTACAGAATGAGAGAATGGGAAGCCACCAAGAGTTGCTAAGTGGCAAATCTCATCTATCCAATCAACAACAATTGAAGGTTGATTCACTAGACTCCCATTGTATAATGCAAAGAGATACATTCTAATGTTGCACCTGTAGCCTCCAGCTTCACTGCCAAGAGAATACTTATACCCCATTTATATCCCTATTTTCAACTGTCCTGAATAACTCTATAACACTGTAATCTCCCAGTTTCTATTAGACAACCTACACTAGTTCCATCAACCACATTATTGGTGTCAATATTTATCATAAAGGAAAATAACAGGGAAAGGGAAGAGGGAGCTTAAAATTTTTCTTAGTTTTATTACTTATAATCGTCAATTGGAGATTAAGGAGAGTGGTGCCCTTCTAATTTCTTGATGTGATTTTTTTGGGTTTATGCTCATCCAAAAGGATGAGAGTGTTGGGCAGTAAAGCATAATCATGTTAAGAAGATGGAAGTTGCGGAGATGAGAATGCTAAGATGGATGTGCGGGATAACAAGGAGAGATAAGATTAGAAATGAGTAGATTATGGGCAAAGTAGGAATAACACCGATTGAAGATAAAATGAGAGAAAATCGACTGAGATGGTTCGGCCATGTTAGAAGGTGCCCAACGGAGGCACCTGTTAAAATGTGTGAAAGCATGGAGATTGCCAGGAGTAGGAGTAGGAGAGGGAGAGGGAGACCCAAGAGAAGTTGGAAAGAAACTATTAAACATGACCTTGCCTACATGGATCTAACGGAGGACATGGCTCTAAACAGATTTGATTGGCGTCGTCAAATCCATATAGCCGACCCCACCTAGTGGGACAAAGGCTTGGTTTGGTTTGGTTTATGCTCACCCAAAAGGTGTTTGTGTAATTAGGTTTTTTTTTTTTTTTTTTTTTTTGCGGAGAGTGGTGCCCTTCTAATTTCTTGATGTGGTTTTTTTGGGTTTATGCTCCATCCAAAAGTTGTTTGTGTTATTAGGGGGTTGTGCTGGGTTTTTGAGGATTTTTTTGCGCTGTCTAAGCCTTTGCTTCCTTTTGCAATAAAGTATTGAGGATTTTACACACACAAAAAAAAAAAAAAAAAAAAAAAGAAAAAAAAGAAAAGAAAAGAAAACCCTTTAAAGATTGTCAACCTTTCAACGCCCTAAAATGAAGGGAAAAAGGAGCTAATGGCACACTGCCAGTCCGCACTAGACCTTCCCTTTCCATACCCTCCAACCCCTTCAACAACCCACGCGCATACAAAACAAAAAATATACACATACTTAAAGTGAGTGAAGAATAAGCAAAATTGTCTTTGCTAGATCAGTGAACAATATTCTATATTATGTAAAATAATATCACTAGTTGAAAGAATACTTCAATGTCAAATTAAAATGCACAAAAACAGCTCCATAGGATAGGTGCATCATATTCTACTATGATAATCAACTGGAATTTCATACTTAAAATCAGGAAATGGAGTCCTTTTTTTTATAACAGTAAAACTTATTAATAAGAGGGAAAACCCAAAGGAAATGGAGTCCTTCCTGCAACCATTCTAGATAATGAAAAGTTCCACTTCATTCTGGACTGAGAACCTTGATTTATTAGCTATTTGGCATCTAACTGTACCAGAATGTATGAAATGCAAAATATACCTTGTAATAGCTCCATTCAGTTTGGTCTCCAACTTTGTATGGAAGAGGATTGTCACTACAAAATGCAAGCTTTGCGGTGGACAGATACAAAATTCCCATAACTGGACCAGCAGAAGTTGACAAATAGCAAGCATACGACTTCAGCAGTTGCTCCTCAGGAATTGTGTCAAAAGTTTGTCGAAAGATTTTCTCATAACCACCTTCAGCTAGAACCTTAGTTCCTTGAGCAATCCTTCCCATGGCAGCATCAGTAACACTTGGTCCTGTTTTCACTGGTTAATAGAAGGTGGTCGGTCAATAGACCCAACAGAGTCACTAAGATGCAAAATCGGGCTTCTTGAGTATGGAGTTGTCGCAATTGCTCTAAAGAAGGTGAAATGTGCTCCACAGACATATCAATTTATCAAAGCGTAAAGTATACTGACTACAGAGACAAGTCAGAAAAGAGAATAAATTGATAATTGAAAATAACAAAAAAAATATTGGAGGAATAGCCATGATAAAGTATGAAGTGCAAGCAGGCTAGAGTTTGAAATCAATGTGAAGGACCCAACCATGATGTCAACCCAACCAAACAATGTAAATCCAAGGTAAGAGCAGTCCTTTCCCATTTCTAGAGCATCCAAGAAGAGCAAGCAAAACAATTCTCAGGTCAATATACTTTCTTCTTATCCCATTTTTTCCCCATTGTGGGTGCATTGAGAACCATAAGTGTGACTTGCACTGCAATCAATTGCTTCTTTATGTGTCTATCAGGCCCTCAGTACAACATATAGCTCTCTTTTACACAAATGACTCTCATTGTTCCTCAACTACATAAGATGCTCACTTGTTTTGAGAGGATATGGTTTGGAAATTAACATCATGAAATACTTGAAAGGCCTGGTGAGATTATCATAACGTCAAGCCTCCTGTAAAAAGCTACATGGTGGGTTTTTCTCAGCAAGTGGAAAATGGGAAAGCACACAATAATTCATGTGGGTCCATCACATCTCATCACCTACACCTGGCAGCGCAATCAACCAATCAATCAATGGATGCAATCATGGATCACTAAGAAAGACCACATCAATAACTAACCTAATTAAAATTATCCCCTGTATCAAATGAGTGTATGCTAGAAAATAAAAGATGGTAACTAGATTGCACCTACTCCAAACCCAATCAAGTTGGAGGACAAAAAATCATATAAGGAACACATTATTTTGCATTCAATAATCAAGAACGACATCATTATATTTATTATTAAAAACTCGATATGGCGGCACAAATGAAATAGTATGCTGCATGACATTTGAACCAGACCCATGGTACATTTAATTGAGAATGAGGGCCATTAATATGGTTACCCATCATCCCAACAGAACCAATCCTAAAAACGATAGAACCTTATCAGTTACCAAATGTTTCAAAGGAGAAAAAAGAACCTTTAATTAAGTTTTCCAGAAACCTCCCATGGACCAATTTCAGCAAAAAAAGAACTTTCAATTTCTCATTTTACCATGTTCAGCTCCACAAATTCCTCTCCCATAATCATCTATACAATAAATACCCAAAAGGAAGGATCAAACAATTTGGATCAACCAACCCCATATCAAAATTTCCAAAAACCAGTACATCCGCGGCCCACCCAATCATCAATTCAACAGGCCACTTCTCACATCAATTTCCCACCACCATCATCATCAACATGCATATGAACCCAATCAAACACAAATTCTAATTCCAAAACAATTCATCATCTAAACCCAAATCAGTCAAATGCAACAAAACTTACAGTGTTGCCAGACATTCCCGGCCAGGTCCTCGGCCTTCTTCGTGGCCTCTCCAACCTTCTGCCTCCACCGTCCGAACACATCACGCACCGTGTCCATCGTATCTACAATCCAATTATCCAAACAAACACACAAAAAAAAAAAAAAAAAATCAGAAAGATTCAACATTCCTCAAAAAATCCATGAATTCAATTGAAGGGAATGCGATCTAAGACTATAAATCCATACTCCTGGTATTAGAATCTCGAATCGTGGCTTCTGTGGTGAGATTGGGGCTCCAGCTGACGGATTTTTGAGGCGTTTTGGGCGATTTGGAAGGTGGGGATTGGTGGGTTTGGGTGGCGGAATCGGGTATGGGGAGCGGAGATGGAGGTTGATGATCGGATTGGGGATGGGGTGGTGGTGGTGGATCCATTGAAGATCGGATTTTACGATGCAATTGCAAATGATTAGAAAAGATGAGCTATAAAGATTCGATCTTTATGGGTGGTGATGGAGGGGAAGAACTGCAGAAGACGAAACGGTCGAGGAAAAAGATGAAGATGATGGGGGTTTGTTACTGTTGATTTATGTACGACCGAAGTTCTTGGCTTTGTGGGGGTGGGATTCTTTATAATTATTACTTGTTGAGAGGGGTGGCACATAAAGTCTAAAGACATGATGGGGACATGATGGAAGCCTCATGATTAGAGGTCACCATTTTAAAAATATGAGTAATGGAAAGATAAAGGAAGGGGAAGATTCAAATAAGGAATTAAAACTTTACTTTATTTAAAAAAAAACTACAAGTTTTAAAACTTTTCAATTTAATTTATATGCTTTCTCGTTAGATTTCAATTAAGGACATCCAATCATTTAAAGGTATTTTCTAATTACTTATTTTTCTCGATATTTTAAAAATACCCAAATTGCCATCTATTTAAAGGCATGACATTGTTTCGGCAATCACTACATTCAAATGATTGCTGTGGGAAAATAGGTTGTCTTTGATCACCGGGAGGATATCAGTGAAGGAAATTAAAAGAATATAGAGAAAGTGAAACATAGTTTTATTTCAATAAAGGGTAATATGGGCATTTTAAAAAAGTTTAAAAAGAAATTTACAGAAAATAGTTTTAAATGGACGGATGTCGTTAATTGAAAACTTCATAAAAAAATTAGG
Organism: Cinnamomum chago; assembly: GCA_038049695.1. Taxonomy (NCBI): domain Eukaryota; kingdom Viridiplantae; phylum Streptophyta; class Magnoliopsida; order Laurales; family Lauraceae; genus Cinnamomum; species Cinnamomum chago. Next base: position 60,739,465 of record CP142459.1, on the reverse strand, counting down.
ACCTGATTTGAAATTTTTTGAAACTTATGTCATTTTTTTGAATAAGGTAGAAATTTAAGGCATATTTTGAAAATTTTCCCTTTAAAAATATATATGTAATTAAATAAAAAAGCAATTAACTTTTTGTAGCTTCTCATAGGCAAAATTCTCTCCAATGCAATTTTTTTTTTTTTGGTGAGAGGGTGAATCCAGACCGTCACCAAAGATAAGAACCCCTTAAAGTTTATTAGGTCTCGCATGATAAATGACACCAACTACTTTGAATTTCACTGGGTGCTGCATGATGAACAACACCAATGTGCATTATGCAGTGTGCAAGTGCGCAAGAGAAAATCGTCCTCCACACCTTATGGGCCCACAATGATGTGGCTCTCCAATAAAAGCGTGTCATATGGAAGATGAGATGGCATTACAAGGAAGTCAATTTAATATATAATTTTGAGTTTGATTGGATGGGCCTACAAAAGAGATGAAGGCTTAAAGAGTTGGGACTGCGAGTCTATATATTCAGAAAGACAAAAGAAACCAGGTGGGGAAAAAGACGACATGGGGAAGAAGATGACTGGGTTAGTTATACATGTACCACCGAAGTTCTATGGAGATTCCGTCATTACTTCTTGAGAGGGTTAGCCCATAAATATAAGATCTGATAGGGACCTGATGGAAGCCTCATAGGAGGAGTTATCAGGTGCTTGGTGTGCGCAAGGGTTGGGACCACCTGGTGGCCCATCCGAATGGACCAGGCACAGTCTCTGAATTCCATATAAGGCCCACCTTTGCACTCATTCGATATACTAAACACCGTTAGATCGATTGCACACCCATCTGAACAGACTATACACTGTTAAACTTATGGAGTCTAGATGGAAATGACAGAGGTGGGGGATAGGGCTGATTTTTTAGAGAGTTGAAGGGCCAGGGAGACCTTTCGATCCCCCTTGTCCCAATTCTATGTGGGGCCCTATGTGGGCCTCACGTTGAGGTACGCACATTGATCTAGTGCATGACTCGCCTCATAGATGGGCTTATAAGGAAATGGATAAGGGTTTTCACCTTTCTCAGATTATCTATCCTAGCTTTCCTGCTTTATTAAGTATATTTAGTATTTCTCCATAAGATATGTGAGATGGCTCATTAAAACGAGTTCAGTTCATTTGAGACTTTTCCTCCTCACGATGACTATGAGGAAGTCAATCAGGCGAGGAAGTCAATTAAGCTCCACCACGTCATCACGAGCATCCTGTCTGTATCTAAGGAGGGGCTGCCACAATGACGTAGCAGAACGTGATTGGTCTACTCATGGTCACTATGGGTAAAATCCCTCAGAGGATCCCAGTTCCATTAAAACTTGTGAAGTTATATTAGAAAATTAATCTACTAAATTAAGACTAAATCATAAGTTTTAATATATATATATATATATTTTACATCTTTATACAAGAATGTATGCACAACTAAGGACATGATGGAAGTCGCTCTCCATAAGATGATACAAGTTTGGATCGTCTGAGACTTTTCCTAGAAGTGACCGTGAGGAAGCCATATAATTCAATCACGTCACCGTAGCTAGCTTACCCCTATTCAAGGCCCATGATGATGTGGCATACCGTGATTGGTCTACTCATGGTCATCATAGGTAAAATCTCTCCGAGGATTCTAATTCCACTAAAACTTGTGTAATTATATTAGAAGTTTAATCTACTAAATTAAAACAAAATTATGAGTTGTAATAAAAAAACTTTACATTTTCATATGAGAATGTATGCACAACTAAGGATTCCAAATTTTTGTTCGAAACTAAGCCATGATTCCAATGTCATAAGACTCATGAGAATACGAGAATCTTCAATGGGACCAACTAATGAAAAATCTAAACTGCTTGTGATAAATGACATATGTACAAAATTGATGTATTAAAGATACAAATATTGAGCTAGATATGTGGTAAAACTGGAAACGATGAAATTAAAAACGAGCTCTTTTGAGAGCATTAATGGGCGATAACATTAGAGAAACTTATTTGAAATAATTTGAGCATGTCTAATAAAGGCTAGTAATGACGTTGGTAAAGAAAAGTTTAACTATAAAAGCTGATGACCCACCAATGAAAAGGGATATGCTCAAGATGATGCAGATAGAGGTTAAAAAATAGAATTAAAAAATTACTACTTTTTGAGAATTTGGCTCATAATAGAATAGAACAGATAAACAGAATTCACATAGCCGACGCTAATATAATTTGGACAAAGCTTTGATAATAATGACTCACCGTAAATGTACCATTAGACATCATCAAATTTTACTCTAATAAGAGTTTGGCCGTGTAAGATTCATAAGTATAATACACTCCATGTTAAATAATATTTTATCTGTTTGTTATATTGATCATTAATCTGACAACAGGCCCAAATCCCGCTAATGCTAAATTTGGCTAGGCCCATGTAAGAAGGAAGAATCCACTTTGACTGACCGGTATAGATTTTTCGTGTGGGCCCAAAAGATCCTCACTAATTACTAACTGTGAGCTCCAGAGGATCCGGTGTCATACGCCCAACATGTGCGAACCGGTGGATGATGCTTATGCACTTGACTTGCTATGCATGGGGCAAGTACAGGAAAATGGGTGGGGTATGGATCCGACCCAAACCAACTCACTCAATTTTTTTTCTTCGTAACAGAGGTTCCCAGCCCTTTGGTCAGAATAATCCCTATGGGTCTAGGAAAGAAAGCCGAATAAAATTTCCATGTGGTCCCAGGGTGGTAGTAAAGTTTCGAGCCCACAACCTCCAAATGCAAACCGTGGTCCTACGCTAATTAAGCTACCCCTCGGGGTTGCAGTTTGTTGGGTATATATATATATATATATATATATATATATATATATATATTGTACTATCCCAAGGATCAGGCCAAATTGGTAGGTTGACTTAAATTGAGTTGAGTTACAATTTGGAAAGCATAAGATAGAAAATTGGCTTGACTCAAGTTGCTCACTCAAAAAAAAGGGCTCGTTTCTTTATTGGAATTCAAGAAATTCTTGTTTGGTGAATTTTTTGAATTCCTAGATATAGTGGAATTTCTAGAAGCTTCCTTGAGCTTGGGCATAAATTTTGTTACCAAAATTTAAAAAGGAGTTGGAATTCCTGGATTTTCAAAGGTCATTTGAGACTTTTCATGTGACTGGAATTCAGAAATTCTAGTGAAGAAACATGGCATCTGGAAATTTTAGGAGACAAGATGTCAGATCATGTCCAAGAATCCCCAACATAGTGAATTCTTGATAAAAATTCTACCAAGGATGCATGCACAAAGTCTGACTCAGACTCATTCAACTTTCACCATTTATTAAGGTGCAAGGTGAATTGCCAAGGCAAGTGTGTTTTGTTTTGTAATCCCATCTATGGGGCTGGCTTGTGAGTCTCGTTCATGCAAGTAACCAGATTGATAAATGCAAAGCGATAACAACTCATACATGTGAGGTGATGACAACTCATACATGCAAAGAGAGGGGAGACTAGGTTCAAATCCTATTCCTCTCAATGAAAATTGCCTCCTTACTAGGAGATGAACGAAATATAAAATAGTCTAAGAAAAGAAATAGCAAAGTCAAAATAGAGAGAATAACTGAAAAAATCACTTTAAATGTTTGGTGCCCTAAAAAGGCCCTTATAGTTCGTTTGTAAGAGTAAAAACCAAGCAAAAGCCCAACAAAAACCCTATCAATTTTCGCTTTTATTTGAACTACGATATCGATGATATTATCTCATCTCTTCTTTTTCCTCAATTGAAATGATTGATGATGTCCTTATTCAAATAAAAGTGAAAAATGGCTGGGGCCTTTACCATATATTATAGAGAAACTATGAGGGTCTTTTTAGTATACCGGACATTTGATGTGATTTTTCTAGTAATTTTCTTAATAAAATAACAAAACATCAAAAGAAATACTTTAGCAAAGGACTCTTTCCTTTGATAGACCATTCGCTATATCGTTAGGTGGGATGTGATCAAAAGAAGCTCCTAATTAAGTGGAGATATCTTGCATCTCCTCTGCCAAATATGCAAATCTCTAGGGGAAAGGATATTTTTCAGAGCCCCACTGAATTGCCGAAAATGAGTCACCTACAACGATTGCTTTGCAGCTTCCCAACTTATGCAACTTACAGTAGCCAACCAGTAAAGCATAAACTTCAACACCATTAGAATCTAATGAGCTCACTAGACTTGAGAACTTTTCACAACAACTCTTGAAACGTCCCTCTTCCTGAATAACACCACCAATCGTCCCGAATGGATATGCTTAAAGAAACTGCCATCAAAATTCAACTTGAGGAGACCGACTGGTAGATGGTTCCACTTGATTCTATGCACAATCTTGGAGCAACATCGCCCTATTAAATTGGATGCTCAACATCTATTTGAATCTTCCAAAGAAAATCCGATAGATTCTTCCTTTTCACTACCCTACTCTTAAATATTCCAAACAATGGACTAAACAAATCTCATAAGCAGATTGTGTGTGGTGTTTTCCTAGGAGTAGGATTACGCTAGTCTCGGTAACAATACCAGCCCCGCTCATCCCAATCTCGATGTCTAAATTCGGCAATAGTACCAATATACATCTAGCTCAGTAATAGTACCAGCTAGGCATTTCATCTCAGCTCAACAATAGTGTCAGCTGGCAACAAGCTTGATCTAGCCTCAGTAAAAGTACCGGCTACGCTCATCTCGGTCTCGGTATAAGACATCTCGGCAATAGTGACATGATGCGTCCGAATCTGGTCTCGGTATCATTTTCAGTTCGATATGTCTACAGAGTTGAGTACCAAACCATGATTATACTTCCATAAAGTTACGGCTACGTTACAGAACGTACTGACAGACAAGATTGGCGTTGGCTAATGATTAAGTGTCGTCTTTATTAATTATATCCACATTAATACGAGAGGTCATCTCTTGATTCGACCAGACAGTATATCCACCTACCCACACTAAGGGAGTGCCAAATGAAACCTCTACATATACAAGGGTAAGAATCCCTTATCAGGTACGTGTTAGATAACGCTACACCATGCATAGAGTAAGAATCCCTTATCAGGTACGTGTTAGATAACGCTACACCATGCATAACTCTATGCAACATAACATTACACCAGCACTTGTCCTTCTTCTCCTTCTTCTCCATCCTCTGTTCGGTGATAGCACTAGCTCAGGCATCGGAGAGCCTATGAGTGACGGCAGCCAAAGTCTCTTATCTCTATTTCTCATTCTCATTCCCTTTCAGATATGCTTTTGTTTAAAAAAAAAAAAAAGTTCAATCATTCCTCTCCAACCAAGTCTCCCAAATGGTGAGGCAACCGTCATAATATACGCTCTTAGATTGAACTACCCCAATTTTTCCACTGTTTGAAACCCTCCATAACAGTGCAACGCGTAGGTAACATAAAGAGACAATCGCCATAACATACGACCTCAGATTGAACTACCCCTATATTTCCACTGTTCGAAAAGCTCCATAAACAGTACAACGCATAGCTCAACTCATGTCTAAACATATCAATAATTGAAACTTTCACTTTATGTGCATACTTACAATGAATCAATAAATGTTCATCTGTTTCCTCCTCATTTAAATACAAAGGGCATCCGTTGACAATGATCCAATTTCTTCTTCTCAATTGATCCATACCATTTTCTTCTTCTCAATTGATCCATAGTGAGAATCTTTTACAAACTTGCCACCTAGCAAAAAACAAGAACTCCTGGGGGATTCTAAGAATTCCAAAAATGCCTCCAATCAATCATGGTAGCACCAACACCAGTCACGACATTATAAAAAGACTTGACCAAAAATCGACCGTTGGCTTCAGGCTTTCATAATCTTTCATCCCTCAGCCCTACAAAAAATGAACCACCCTCTGGCAAAGAAAGCATTTTCACTAGATCAGTAACTTCATTATCATCCAAATTTCGACGGAGCAGAAAATCCTAAACTATAGAACCACCCATTGATCGGGAGTTTTCTACAGTAGCAGCATGTTGCCTCTTATCCAGGACAAAAAGAAGAGGAAACCGACTCTTCAAATTTGACTGTCCACACCATTCATCATGCGAAAAGAGAGTCCAATGTCTATCATCTACTATGTACCTTATCCACTCATCAAAATCATTCTTAATAGAAACATCAGATTCCAAAAACCCGAAGCCTTATAACTCTGAACCGGAACAGACCACCCATCCCTACTCAACTTACACTTATCAATAAGAATTTGTCTCCATGACCCTTGAGACGAATCACCCACTCTCCATAACCACTTTCCAAGTAACTTTATTCGTATTCTCAATGAAACAAATTCCCAATCCACTTTGACAAAGAGGTTCACAAACAATCTCCCATGTAAGTAAATCATATTTCCTTTGCTCAACAATATGGTTCCAAAGCACAAATACTACTTTAACCTAGCATATTATTGGGCAACCCAAACTGGGATTACTGGATCAGGTCATGAATTGCCACTCTTATATCCAAACCCCACCCCACACACACACACACACACACACACACTATGGTGCATCAATGAGTTGGGTCAATGTATGGGCCTTGCACTTAATGGGCCATCTATGGTTTTGGCGAAAAGAGTAAGGCTCATTTAATGATTTGGGATGGACTGAATCGAAATGTCTGGTTCTTGATGTCTGCTCCACTACTATACAAACGCAAGACCTAAGATATATGGTTGAAAACTCGAATTATATACACTACTACCAAGGGTTTTAGTAACTTTAATTAAATGGCTAGGATGGTTGTCAGATTACTACTTTTCTGGATCAATTGTGTCAAGATCTAATTTATCCTCCATCTCCTGATTTTAGATGGCAAAAAGAAAGTAAAAAATCACAAATTCTCATGCGTATCTATCAGGAGCACACTTGGGAATGGTCCCACTTAGCCTATGTGGCAGTTAGTCCCAGCATACACTCCTCATCAACAAAAATATCAAATTCGTATTACTGTGTGGATGGAGATTTCTAAGAGAGTGATTTGAGCTGTTCAATCTAAGAGGATAATTTTGAGCCATTAACTGATTTTAATTTTACCTCTGTTTCACTAATTCAGGTCAGTAAGATGAGCCCCACTATGGTCAAGGCCCAAGAAAACCCTCCAGTTTGGAAGATTGGAACTTTCGGAGAAGAAAAAAGTGTCTTTTTTTTTAATAGTAATCTGACATGAATACACAACCTCGTGGTTGCAACAAATAGCACCTTTCAACTGTTTCAGATAAATTAAAGTTAATTAGTAAAAAAAAAATAGCCTATGTTACTAATGACCCATGAATTCATCAATTTATAAAAATGCTTCCAGCGCGTAGCCCAAAATTTGCATTATAGGACAGAATTTGGCCCTTTAGTATGGACTGCTCGCAATTATATTTCGCCAAATATTATAATGGTCACCAGGTGGATGGATGGTGAAGATGTTATCTTATCAAGGCATGCTTGTTTCATTTAAATGAATACTAGGACTGTATTTCTATAAGTCACTAAAAATGTGGAACGAAAAATGAATATTCAAAACCGACCAATCAAATAACCTCCACTTCAGTAGAAAGTCAAGAGTCTCATTTAACATGATATCCTTCGCCCCTCATGGCCTTATCATGAATTTTCATGTATTCAATTCTTATGATTATTTTAGTTCTATTACTACCATATCTTTTAATTGGATCTACATAATAACAGGATAACATGAAATAGATTCCTCTAAGCATAGAAAACTTTATCAGATTAACAACTTTTTCAAAATACCAAAGATATCTTCATAAAAAAAGATTGAAGGAATTGGATCTTCCAAGTGAATCCTCATGGGTGTGTGATCATAGGGCCACACTTTAAGTCCAAATAATTCCAACATTTTATTCAGACAAAATCTATATATAATGGCATGAACACCACTAAATGAGTTGCTATTGTGGAACAACCCACTGATAAAAGCATCAACAGATACATCACTACAAAATAGAAGCAACAGTACTGAAAGTTGTGCAGGTGGGTCCCCGTGGGGCCCCACTTTTTATTAAGGTAGTCCATAGCTTTAAGACATCTAGATAAGTGATCATAAAAGAGAGGAATACGTCTGCATGATGAACTTCACAAAGCAGAGGCTGAAATAGTTTTTTCATGGTGCCAGCTGCTCTATTTGCCATACTTGCATGCCTTCAACCTCTTTGAGAGAGTATTGGAACCTGTCAAATAAAAACCATCATGCATTGAGTGAATAATTGATAACCCAACTAGCCTGAAAAAAAAAAAAAAGATTCCACACGTCAGAATAGGATTGGTGAGAGAAAAGTGATTAGCCCACCGATCATGCAGGCGAGATGGCAGTCCTTGCCAAAATTCAATTAAATTTGCTTTGAGCCTGTAACCACCCCAGTTTTCGGGCCGAGGAATCAAGCTTCTGCACATTCAGAAGATCAACATTAAATTTGATTCTTTTAGAAGATCAACACTAACTGTGATTTTCTTTCTTCTGTATGCTGATTTACTATTCATCAGACAAGGAGAAATAGAGTTACATATGAAGTAGTGAAATGTCCCAGGTTATCTAGAAAAGGTCATCACCCAGTGCGGTCCCGCAGAAGTAGGGTCCTGGGGTCCAAACTGGAGACAGACCCATCTTTTGCCAATTTTGTAGAAAGTGGTTGCTCGCAGATCTCGAACATGCGTTATTATGACTTTTATCACTGCACCAAAGCAATGACCCTTAATGTCCCTGTTATCTGTGAAAGGTAATTTATGTTGGGTTATTTATTGTATTTTGGGTTAACTGGAAGGTTCACTTGGGTTAGCTTAGATCTAGGTTTAAGGTTTGAGGTTACTTCAGTCATTCGTAGGAGGGCTTTTTTAGGGCTTAAGAAAGAAAGTACTATCCTAAGAAGAAGAAGATGAAGAAGAAGAGAATGATGTTCCCATGGATCTAGACACACTATGGAAAGACATAAAATCTTATTGTGTTCTTCGTGTGATTGCTTGATTGAATTTACTTCTAAATTGTATTTATGTGTGTTGATCGAGTTTCTGTTGCGCCCCCAATAATTCATGCATGTGAGTCAATTCATTAATGAAGTAGAGGATATTGCCAGCTAAACAGGGGGCTGAATACTGTTGATATTCTTGTTAGTCTTCAAATGTAGCTTTTTTTTTTCTAATGAGCTTTATCGTATAAAAACAGCTGTTGATGTCCCTAACCAGATGAACTAAGCCCCTTACTTGAGCTCTAAATCCAATGCTGTTGTGCTGCTAGTCTTGTGTATATTTCTATCTATACTTGTACCTTTTGGTCCTTTTCTGTTATCTAATGCAAGTTTCCCATTGCTGACAAAAGAAAAAGAAAATTGAAGATCTTCTCACACTAGATAATGGGCTAGGTGGATTGGACAAGCCCAACCAATATAATTGGGCCTGGCGGGCCCAATAAGCCCAGTCAAAGAATTGATAAAAAACAACATGGAAATAAACAAAGGGTGCAGAGCTATCCTAATTCTGCCACAAATAAGGATATCTTCAAAAGTAGAATTGATTAAAAAAACACATGGAAATAAGAAATCAGTGAGACTAACCCATCAGAAAATTTGGCTTCCAATTCTTCATATTTTTGGTCAAGTAGATGCTTTGCTTGTATTACAGTGCTCTGAAAAAATAAATCAATTATGCATAAGATTGGAGCTATAGCATGCAGAAGGAAAAAAGAAAAGAAACGGAAAAAAAAGAAAGAAAGAAAGAAAGAAAGGATTTGATGCTTAAGTGTTGATGGGACAAATGGAGAATTGCACCTGCTTGCTGACTATTGCTGCAATCTGACTTCCTCCAGGACGTCCATGGAAGTATTTCTCTGATTCCTCATCAGAGGTTTTCTGGACAGTCCCTTCTACTCTCACCTACAAACCATGGTGGTGTCAAATACTAAAATGATGAAGAAAGGAGGATAGTCAAGAGGTATAGGTTTTGAATCTTATCTACTCAATAGAAAACATTTTCTTTTAGACTAGACACAGATCAACCAAGGAAGAGTTTAGCTTGGTGATCTTTTATGCAGCCTTTTAGCATCATTAGTGTATTATGTGCTAACCTGTCTCCAAATCTACAAGAAAGACATGGAACGTGATATTAGTCAGGCACGTAGACTGTAGAGTATATTAAAAGATGTGAGGGAAAGGAGAAGAAAAAGAAAAAGAAAAAGGAAAGAAATCAACAGGCAAAAGCCTGGACACTTCACATCTGTAGAATGAGAAAGCATGCAAATAAATACTAGCTAGAAATCTTCATATGAGAAGTACCACTATCATTATATTTACTTGAGCTGTAAGAATTTTGGTACGTCATAAAGACCTACCTATTGTCAATCCAACCCCTCACACTCACTAACCCCTATGAATTGACACTCACCTCATTTTGACATTTATCTTAATTATACTCACCATTGGAGTACGGCTGATTAAGTTTCATAAGAATTGTAACTTTAGAAAGCATTGAACTCCTAGGCCCTTAAATCAATGGTTGTGACGATCCCATTGGGATTTCTTTTCTTTTTGCCCAAATTCTAATCCACAAAGAGACATTTCATTCGCACTATCCTCCCATGATTGGTCATGCATTCAAGTGGATCCTAGCTACAAACCATTGGTGCAGATCTGCATTGAGTTCAAACTAGTTAAATGTTTTTATCAGACATTGTCTTTCTAACTCAGGACAGCAATTCTCTAACCAAAAAGAAAATCATCAAACACTTCCCGAACAGAGTCCAGTCGAAACAATTACACGAATAAGTCTTACACTGACTAACAAAATATAACTTGCTACCATGCCGATCAAGTCCTTGAAACTAAAAGATAATAAGAACAAAATGGCTTATATATAGACTTGTGTTAAAGGCAGGGACTCCTCTCCTTAAAACAACAATAAATAGACGCAGCCACTTACTGAGCCCATGTTATGAACTAATGCGAGATTGGGTTCCCAGAATTATTTATGCCAAAACAGGACCTAAACCATAATAGGTAACATTCAAGGCAGTAATCATCTACCACATGGATGAAGAACATGGTTCACCTGCTGGTTGAGGCCACCCCAAAAGAAAAGAAGTGAAGCACAAGGATTTTCAGAGATCTCACGGGCCTTACGACTTTCGTAATTAGTCAACCTAGGAAACAGAAACAGATTGCCTCAATAATAGTAGTAGTCTCAAGACTCTCAACCTTAGTTTCACATAATCATTTTATTCCATGAAAACAAAAGGATCATATCTACTGATTAAAGAAACTAACTGAACTAAATATCAATAGCATGAACTTGAAATTTTTTTTGGAGAATACTCACCAAACAAAGCCATCTTGATCAACTTTTCTTAGCAGAAGCATTCGTGAAGAACTGGACAAAAAAGCATTAAACATATATCTGGTGAGAAATGAAGCAGGCCACTGTAATATTTCATAAAAATGCAGTATGGAGCAGAAGCATTCGTGAAGAACTCGACAAAAAAGTATTAAACATATATATGGTGAGAAATGAAGCAGGCCACTGTAATATTTCATAAAAATGCAGTATGGAAATTGTCATGCCAAAGAATGAAGAAGAAATTCATGGTAATTTTTAACAAATCACATAAGAAAATTTAATAGTGCAAGTTTCACTGTAGAAGTAAATGTAAATGCACTGAAACTAGAGATACTGGTTTAGAAAGAAAAACATGCAAACTAAACGTATAACATGTAAATGCACTCAAAGAAAAAGAGCACTGGAACGCTGTAGTATAAAGAAAAACAAATCAGAGATATACGGTTTCCCATTCTTATCAGCAGTTGATAAGGAGAAGTTTCTTGGTTCCGGCAAACCAGCATTGATTGCATCTCCAAGCCATTTGCAGAACTGCAACAAAAATTTATTGGTTTTAAAGTCAAGAGGAGAAAGAAGATCCATTGCACGGTTGACAAAAGACTAATTCAAAGTCATCTTCAAATTTGATCCATATGACTTTTCCATTATAGTATTAGTTCCATGGCTTGCTCAGATTGTACATGAGTTTTTTTCTTATCAGAAATCTGCCTATAGATTTAAGCAATTGCAAGTTTAAATCAACTATAGATATCTCTTTTTGATATGTAATACCTGATCTATTGGGTTAGCCATCCAATGGTCATTGAGGAACACGGGAGAAGCATATTTCTCTCTTAGAGCTGAGACGTCATCTTGAGAGGTCTTTTCAATCCGCACACACATGGAAGTACCATGAAATGCAGGAACACAAATCTTATACTTGGCTGCAACAGAAGGAGGAACAAATCGACCGCCTAGAAAGTGGTGGGGACCTCCAAATTTCTTTGCACAGTGCTTTGGTGCAGTTAATGAAACCTATAGACACCACAGCAGAAACAACATAGCAGTTTCTCCCAAATGAAATGATCAATTCCAACAAAGTACAGAAACTATAGTTGTAATTTTGTACTTTGTTAGAGTGTCAACTGTTAAGCCAATTAGAGAAAACTATAAGGTTATATTAGATGCAAACCAGCATATCTGGTTTAATCCCTTGTCCGTCAACATCTCCTTCGTCTACATTCCACCCCGAGGGGATGTCTACAGATACAATTGCAGGCGATCTCTTGTGTGTATGGTCATGACAGTTTAAAGAAGCCAAACTCTGGATGATGCCATCAAAAGGAGGTTGCTTTGGCTCACCTACAAAGTTTACAAATATGGTGATTTGTTCTGTGATGTGTGTTTCTGAACCTCAACCTCAATCATGTATGGAAAATTAACACTCTTAGCCAATTACCAGATAAAAGTGACCTTGGTTTTTAAAGAACTTCGTGCATGTAGTTAGAAATTGAGCTACAAATTCAACAGTTTCTAAGGGCAGGTTTGTTTCATGTAATTGGATACCTATGAATTCTAAGGCATCGTATTCCTGTAAGTTGTTAAAAATGAAGAATCAAAGTTTAATATCCAAAAATGGCCATTAAATGACCTCTCCTTTAATGGAAATTGAATCAAGGAAAGATGGGAAATGAATACCCGGCCATAACATTAGTAATTCAAATCCTTGGAAAGTCAAGGTCCTATCTAGATCATCATCTCATATCTGTTAGCCTTCACCTCTATAATAATCCTTCAACGCTCGTTTGACCATGAATTCCTATGTATTCTATGTAAACAAATAGGCCCTACGTGGCCAAAGCATAGTTCTAAAACCAAAACATGAGTTGGACAATGGCCATGGTCAGTCACAGGTTAAAGTTTGAACTGACCCAAGTCTTGCTATTTAAGACGGATATCCAGCTCTGTTTCAATATAGAATATGGTTTGGAAAGTGATCATCTGGTGACTAAAAGGATATAGAAGATTTTTGGCTCTATCTCTCCTATCTATTCTACTTTTTTGGCTTAATAAAATCATCCTTTTTTTCAGAAAAAAAATGGAAACATCAACAATATGTGCATAAACCAAATTTGTAGTGTTAGACATGGCCTGTGGATGATGTTTGGTGGTCACAAATGATCACACAATCCTCAAACCATTTAAGAATGCAAATGCCAACTGGCCTGATTTTATAGTTAATAGCCCAAAATCTCCAACCAAAGAACGTACAGGGCTCTTTTGTTTAGTCGGCATTGGATTCCTAATATTTCTAACCAATGCCATTCTATCAAAGGGGAAGAGAAAATGATGGATTATATGTGAAGACACAAAAGGGGCTATTGAATAAAATACTCTCTACCAAGAAATTATTACCCAACCAATCGCCCTATTAACTTGAATCCTTGGAAAGTGATGGTCCATCTATACCTCCAACTTAGACCCTTCAGTCATGTTTTTAACACTTAATTGATATTAACCCTTTTTACTATGAATATCCAGTAATTACCAAGCATCCAATTAGGAGCAAATCATCTAAATATAGCTAGATTGGAAAACAATTAGTTAGCATGAGATGATCAAAATATCCAATCTACAGAGAAGAACTTGAGAGCTTTTTTTGTTTGTTTACCATGAGATGAGACTCCAAAGATTGCATCAACAATAATGTCAAACTCTTTTGACAAGTCTCTGGGCAGGTCTTCCACTGATAAGAATGGGATTGACAATGATTCTAGCTACAAAATCATTAAAAAGGAGAAAAAAAAAAAAAAAAAAACCTATATCAGTATCAGATACAAGTTTAATAACGATAATGAGAATTTGCTCACTGCTACTTGCTATACCTGAGTAACCAAACCAGTGAAAGGATTCTTGGGCCGACAGTCCAGATAACAAACAGATGGTTTAAATCCAAAGTGGCAAAGATGGCGCGCTGCTACGAGACCATCACCACCGTTGTTTCCTATGCCACAGATCACAAGAACACGACTGCAATCACTTGATCTGTAGACCTGTAAAAGTCAATGTCAAATAGGTATCTCAGTATCTGATTAGTGATTTCTACAGGGCATGGTTGGTCATCTCAATCAGATCATGACAACTTGATTAAGAGTTCTTGACGTTCAGCAATTTCTCAAGTTACATTATCTTCTTCTTCTTCTTCTTCTTTTTTTTTTTTTTTTTTTGTTTGTGAAATTCAGTCCACACTTGAGTGTTCAGATTAGATGGTGAGTGCCACCTCATTGGGGTGAGTATGAGGGGGTTGGATTGATGATATGTGGGTTTCCCATGGTGCTAAAATTGTTACTACTCAATACTCATGCAAGTCATGAGAGGTACTATTGTCAGCAAAAGAAAAATATACAAATAAACACACCCACCCACCCCCACACACAAGTCATGAGAAGTATTCTACACCCACTCGCCCCCACACACTCCTGGGGTATCCTATACCCCACCCACCCAGCCACACTCACACTCACACTCACACACTCATCATGAAAGGTATTATACACCCACCACACACACAGACACCCACCCACACTTGTGCATATAGAGTCCCTATCTTATGCGCAAGGCGTGCATGGAGGCTTCCATGTGCACCTTTTATTTGGGGCTTTATATCTTCAAAATAGATGGCCCGTTAGCAGGGGGCGGAAGGGGGTATAGTGATTGGTGGGGCCATTGCTTTTTTTTTTTTTTTTTTGGGGGCCGGGGGAGTGGGGGGTGCGCATGAATAAAAATTGGGAAGCAAGTTATTCATGTATGGAAGTGAAAGGGGGGCGGGGCGGGGCGGGAATAAAAATTGGGAAGCAAGTTATTCATGTATGGAAGTGAAAAAAGCATTTGTCAAGCGGGTTGTTAGTGAAATCCGAGTTGAAGAGAAAAGAAGGCTCATAAAAGAGAGAAGTTCTTTTGGGCCTTGCAAATCCAGGTGTAGCAGGTCGTCTCACCGGTTTGGTTCTTCTCGGCCTGTGTTTGTTAACTCTTTAAGTGTTAGGTATAAACTTGAGTAGAGATCCATTGTAATTTGGATATTGATTAGGTGGATTGAGATGTGTTTTTCATGTGGTTTTTTCTTCATGAAAAGGGTGTTTTCCTTGTAAAATTGTGTGCTCTCTTTATATATTTTGCTTGTTTGACTTGGGATTGGTACCACTGGCTTCCATGTGCTCCTGCGTTGCTTCGATTCACACATGGACGTTAGTATTGGTGGCCCAACACCTTGTGGAGCCCACCTGTAACGCCCCGTCCCCTAATGGCCTATTAATTATAATTAATTGTTTGATTAGTTAGTAAGCTGGATTAGAGTCTAAGTAGTCAGGGTTAACAACGAATCGTGTGTACGAAGTTTCGCACGATTCGGAGCGCGTTTGGGTAGGACAGAGAGTTATTTTGATAATTGGGTAGGGTTTCAGGGGATTTATGAGATTATAAGTTTTGGTGAGTTTGGGTGCATTTGGTAGGTTTCGTCGTTTCATGAACTTTAACTTTCCGTCGCGTTTCGATTCGACGCGTCGAAGAGGCCCGAAATTCATTAATTGAACATATAGGTCGACCCGGAACTTGACCCATCAACCCAAAGCCCAAAGCCCAAGCCCAAAACCCATTTACTTAAGTTAGGTCATCAACCCACTTCATTTATCTCTCCCATTCATTTCCATTCACTCCACTCAACTACCACAACACAGTAGCAGCCGACCTCATCTTCTTCCTTTCTTCCTTTCATTTTCTTCTTCTCCGTTGGCGAGCACCGGAGCTCCGGCGAAGGAAACAAGTCCACCCATCTTCTTCCTCAAGTCCTCAAGATCACAACCATACACTTTTCTTCTTGTTTCAATCACAACCCATTTAAAGGTAAGCTTTTAAAGCTTGAAAACCATTTCATCTTCTTCCTTCTTGGTTAGAAATGGATTAGGGAGAACCACCTTGACCCTTGGCATGCATTTGTAGGAGCTTGTTGGGTTTGGAGAAGTGTTCACTTCATTTGGAGCTTTTTAGAGTGGTTTTCTCCAAGCTTTTCTTGAATTTGAGTTCATCACATCACTAAGGCAAGTTAATAGTTATATGATTGCTTGATATGTTTGTTTACCTTGATTTAGATGCTTAAATCATGTGTTAGATCATCTTGGCTCAATTGATACATTAATAGATTGAAAACATGATAAAACGGGTTATAGATTGAATGGATTAGATTTAGAGATTAATGGCTTGATTAGTAGTTTTATAGATTGTAATTAAGTTATTTTCTTCCTCCATATACTGTTTATCAGGTTCAAGAAACAAGAAATGGAAAGAATCCCATTTCAGCCCAGAACAGGGGCTGTGCCCAGTTTTCGCAGGCCAGCCGGTCGACCGGGCAAGCAGGGGCAGGTCGACCTGCGCCTTGACCGGGCCTTATGCAGATTTTTGCAGATTTCCCTTTATGAAGGGATTTTTACCCTGTTTTGAGGTGAACTTTGGTGGACCTTTGAATACCCCTTTGAGGACTCATTTGACTTATTGTGAGGATGTCTTGAGCCGACATTCATCACTGTGGATTCGGTTGTATCGAGAGTCAACCTAATTCAATCTTGAATGGTACGGGATAACGGGATACTCTTCTTAAATCTATGCACGAAGATTGTTCGCCCGAGTATCGCGAACCCTAACCCCTTCGTGGACTGAATAGGTTGTGCGATGCTTCAGGGTTGACACTTTACTTAGGATTGGATTGTTTATTCGCTTTGATTCCAAATGGTACCTTCGGGTACTATCTTCTACATGTGATGAGCATGTTCTTTAGTTCTATTTGCTTTGCTTTATTAGAGGATCACTTTGAGAACTTAGATGATGGACTTAGGACCCCCTTTGTTGTTTCGTTTGTTTCGATATTCGTTTGAAGTGTTGAGGCTAGGGAGCTTTGATTGTCAGGCTTTAAGAGGACTACTATTGATATTTATTAGAGATTTGATTTGTTTTGGAATAAAGTAGTTCTCTATTGATATTGAATTTTGTTCGCGCAAGAAGCCTAGCCCTTCACCGATGTTTTAGGATTCTTGTGTCAGGCACCACTCAGCTGTTAACGTTCAACATAGTTGGGGCACCGACTGTGGGAGAACTCGATACCACCTCGAAGCAAGATAGAGCCAGAGCTCACGGAGCCCGAGCTACTTGAGCTGAGAGTTATATATTCCTCGAGATGTTTGTTTTGTTTTGAAGCAAGATAGAGCCAGAACTCACGGAGCCCAAGCTACTTGAGCTACTTGGTCCTCAAAGCAAGATAGTGCCAGAGCTCTCAGAGCCGGAGTACTTGAGCTACGAGTTGTTTGGATATTGGATATTGGGTTTCATCCCAATTGATGATATAGATTAGCATATGTGGATCGCCTACTTTGATAGTTGTTTATGATTCGAATGCAATGTATCTCTTCCGATCAGAGTGCTATCATACTTTATGATTATGGTTATCGTTCATTCTCTTTAGTACTGCATATTCATGTGATTTCTATACCTATTGTTTTGCCATCCGTTGTGTTGATGATACTATTCTTGGTGCATAGGTACCGAGCTCTATTACCCCGGAGATGAGGAGACGACGGAAGAAGTTCAGGCAGATCAGTCTGATGACTTCTTAGAGTATAGTACGGACGACATTGTATAGCCGTGACGACCCCGTACACGAGAGTTACACGATTATCCTCCTAGCTTCATCTTTTGGTTGCTTTATACTTTTGTGCATGCCTAGTTTTAGTTTGGCCTTTTTACTTGTAATTAGTATTTTGTAATAGTCTTAAACTTCAACCTTAACTTTGATACTCAGTATATTGCTCTTAAACTATACATCTTTAAGATACTTCTTGTTTTATGAAGCTTCCGCTATTGTTTGATATATTCGAGGAAATGTTTATACCTCACAGCGGTCTTCGATCCAAGTGGGACACGATTAGGGCAAGTGATATGTTATTATCATTGGAAAAGTTTTAAATTGGCCATAATCTCACGCATAACCCCGGTTTCACTTTTGGGGGCGTGACACCACCTGAGATTAAGGCGCGGGGGGGGGGGGGGGGTGGGGGTGGGTTGATCTATTCGGGTGTGTCATTAGGTGGGCCCCACTATGGGTGTGCAATGTATGAGGTGATAAGATAACTCTTTACATAAAAAGTAGAGGTGATATTTCTTTGAGTGTGATCTCATTTTTGCATGGAAAGTAAAGGTGAAGGCTTCACTTTCTACTGTTTGGTGGAGCGAAACAGTTTCCACGGCCAAGTGTGTTTCTACTACTTTGGCGGGAGGAAGTGGCTCTTCAACTCTCTAAGGTCCAAACCTGATTTTCATGATATTTGTGAAAAATACTTTCACCGTCTTTTGTTTTTTTTTTTTTTTTTTTTTTTTTTTTTTTTGATAACGTAGGGTTCCCAGCCCTTTGGGCCAAAATAATCCCTACGGGCCAAGAAGAGAAAGCTAGGTAAAATTTCCATGTGGCCCCAGTGTGGTAGAGCAGTTTCGAACCCACAACCTCCGTGTGCAAACCGTAGTCTTAGGCCAACTGAGCTACCCCTCGGGATTAAACAAAAATTGAAAAAAGCAAAATATAAAAATGCAAAACAACAGAGGAGTATCTTCCCACCAAACCATATTCATTTTCTGGGGAAAAAGTGCTCTGCAAAGACATATTCAGGAATTGCTGAAAACAGCTCTCACTGAATTATACAGAATTCTTGGAAAGATAAGAAGAACCACCCGAACCAAACACACAGAAATAAAAGGAAATTCAAGTCCAACCTCAGCTATTGACGCGGCGATGCTCAGACCCTCCAATTCCTGAAACATGGACAGCAGTAGGTAACAATATTAAGTAACAGCGCAATTGGATTGAATGGAACGAAAGAAGTGGAAAAAAAAGGAAAGGGTACCATGAGCTGATCAATGCTGAAGCCAAGAGTGCCTGTGAGAAGATCTTGGATTTCTATAGCCTCTCTCTGTGACAAATAAGAAATGGTCCCTGAACTCTGGGACTTATCAACAGATGAGCTCACTCTATCAGCCATCTTCTTTTTCTTTTTCAACTTCAGAGTGCAGCGAAGATCTATTGATCTTTTTGTTGTAAAATCAAGAAGAGACAAGATTTCTTGAAAGAGGAAATGGGTGTTTGATGAACTAGCAAGAAGGAAAAAGACTTGTTGCTCTTCTTGCTACCACGGGGAGGAGAGGAATGTTTGTGGGGAAATTTATAAATTTGTGAAAAGAGTGATGCATGAACTTTTCCTTCAAGGGTCAAGTTTGGCAACTATACTAATAAAGTGAAAGTAAAGTTGATTTTAAAGATAAAAAAAAAATATAAGTGGATTATGATGGTATTTTATTTTTAGTTGTTTGTTATGGAATTTTTTTGACTTTTTGAATGTAAATGTGGAGGTTTTTTGTATTTCAATGAATAAATGTGGTTGCTTTTTGAATTTTTTTTTAAATTATGGGGGAATTTTGAGATAAAGTGCTTTTTATGTGAGATGTTGTCCGAGAAATGGAGGCTTTACCTGACTTTTACTATATTAATAAAGTAAAAAATTAGCCCTGAATGAGTACAAATCATGTGGTGACAAATCATGGTCGGCCGCGTGAGCCTCTAGCAATCACTTTTGAAATTTGATTTGGGGGGGGGGGGGGGGGGGGCACTCTTCATTCATGCATTTAGGTGCCTGCACTTGCGAAACTTATCGCCCAAGCCAATCTTGGAAAGGGCTTATGTGTGCCTACATCTAATTAGGTTTTCATTCATGCATTTAGGTCCTGCACTTGCGAAACTTATCGCCCAAGCCAATCTTGGAAAGGGCTTATGTGTGCCTACATCTAATTAGGTTTGTTTTTGGTAACTTGGTTTCACATCCAAGTCCCACATTCATACTGGTTTTCTAACTATTTGGGAATTATTGATTTGTATGGCCCACTAGATGGAAGACATGGGGTTCATGCTCACGACAAAGTTGAAACCCGTGTTATTGTTGACAAATAATTTTGCCCGTGGATCTTTTGGCATTGCATTTGAATTTTGACTTCTAATCCTCGGCCTTGGTGAACAAGAAACCGCTCATTGAAAACGGGGCATTTTGTGGCTTCCACTGCACCCACTTTATACTTTGTTTAGAAATTTCTAGGATTGCTACCCATTATATAATATATTAAAGTCGATGTTTTGAATTCAATTTTGACGGCTTACTTTTTAATCTTGACTGCTTTTTATTGAGCTGCCATGGTAAAAGAATTAAAAATTATATAGGTTAAGATGTTTGCTTTCATTTACTTCTCGCCTTTTTAAATAACTAATCTAACCATGGGTTCACTGCACTGCACAATACTTGTGTAATTTTTTATGTAAATAAAGTAAAAAAAAAAAAAAAGTTAAATGGAACAGGAACCCTAGACACATAGGTCATGTCTGTGCTTAGAATGGGTTATCGTGCTAGTGTTGAAATATTAATTCCAGTGGAAACCCTTCAAAAGCCTCACCAAAATATAACCATTAACAGAAAACTTTTTATAGGGGTGATTAGAAAATTTTGAAAAATACATAGTACCTTGGAAAGACAATGAGGGCCTATTTTTTTATCAGAATTTCAAGAATTCGTATATGGAGGAATTTCATATTCTATAAAAGTTATCCCCTTAAGTGGAATCTCAATTTCCTCATCTTGGTGAAGTATATAAAGTTCGAACCAAATTCGTAATGAATGGAATTCCAAAAATTCCAAAAGGTCATCTAACACTTTTTAGATGACTGAAATTTGGAATTCTCATAAAAGAAATATGGAATTTCAAATGACAGGGAATAACATGTCACATAATGTCCAAAAAATCCAAGATAGTAAATTTTTGTCAAGAATTCTGATAAAGAAATAAGGCTGTGAGTCACAAGAACTTCACTTTCAATATGAACCCAGTGGCCTTGATTCAAATTTCAAATGAAAGAATTGGGCACTGGCCCTTGAGTGCAATGGATGTCAGTAAAATTTAGAGAGCTTCTAAATGTACACCACGTTTTTCTACGCTCTGTTAATATGATACTAGCATAAAAACCAGTGCTAATCACGGGTATGCATAAATATATATGATTCTATATATGTTACAAATCGGGAAGATGTGAGTCCATCATAAGTAGGGGAAGAATATTAGTGGAAAGTGGAGGGGGAGTATGTTAGTAGTTGTAGAAACTAAAAATAACTTGTTAGTAGTTATAGAAATCGGAAATAACTTCTGGTCAAATTTAAAAGGTAAAGTTAAAATTAAAGCCAAAACTTTCTATCTTAATATATTATAATGGAAATGGAACTATACATTTCTATCTCGGCCCCTAGTTCAAGTCCACCATAGGTTCAAAATTATATGGACCAACACCCAAACCCAAATAGATTCTGGTTCAACTCAGTGAAGCACCCAAATCCAGACCGAAATATTAAATGGGTCCAAAATAAATGACAAACCCAATTCTCATTGGCCGGGATCTTAAATGGGGCATGGATACCACTGCACCCTTTTCACCATGATCAGATTAAATATGCACGTGTGACCATGTGAAACCCAAACTGTTCAAAAGATGTTCCCAATTGTGTTTACCTATGCAGGTCAAAAAAGGTGGAAATTATAGATTTGGGTGGGCAATCTAGATTGGCTAAAGTCCGTAATAAATTTCTAATACTTAGTTCTTTACTCACATTTTCTATCAATCCAACAATTAATATCACTTTTTTTTTTTTAAGAGCTCAAGCCTTTTAAATAGAGTGGGGCCATAACTTGAATTCTAGCAAGAGCAAGAACTCGGCTTTTTCGGGAAGGATACAAGGTTAAAATAAACACGAGACCCTGCCTTTCCTAAGATTTGATTTCCTTGGGTGATGGTTGGGTCTTCATATCCTATCTTCACTTGCATCATTTTTCATTACAAGAGAGATTATTTGATGGATGTTTTGAATATTTACTTTCATTTCTACTATTTTAACAACTTAAAAAAATATTAGATTTAAATTTCATAAAAATTCAATTACATGAAATAAATGGGACCTTGACAATCTAGGTTCCATATACGATCACATGGGAGGACAGATTCAGCAGACATCGATGCAGAATGTATGCTCCAAGAAACAGATGTTTGAAAAATACTACTCCAAGAGTATTTGATTTTCTTCAGCAGTTGCATGGGAATTGCAAGATACGAGTTTTTTAATCTTCTCCACAAACTTGAGCATTGACACCAAACTCGTCTCATCTGTTTAACAAAAATAAAATAGAGACACTGTTTGGTTAAAATTTTACAAAAAGAAAAACTAAGCTGACAACGTATTTCCAGCATTTGTCTTTAATTCTATATTTACAGGAGCATTTTTTAGGTCAGCTCACCGGCTAGGAGTGATACTATCCATCTAGAGACCTAGAGATCGATCTCTAGACATGTATGTGATACCAGAGGGTGCCGACACCACTCAACCATGAGTGTGTTGGCCCATATTTACTAGAGTTGTATTTGCTAGAGGTTTCATTCAAGGGGTGTTTGTGTGTAAGAATTCCAATACAAATTTCTTGCTACTGGGAATTTCTGCCAGCATGATGGAGTTTCCAAGAATTTAGCCATTTTATTGACTTACAAAACTACCCAAATCCTCCAAATTTCAGCTTTCAGAGTGCAAAGGATCTTTTGTAAATCCAGATGGAAGATTTGGGGAATTCAGATGTCCCCAATGCACTAATTCTCAGATTTAAGGGGAATTATGCTCAGTGTTTCTAATTTCTATTTTGAGGCTAAATTTAGAAAAGTGTGGACAGATGATCAAATTTCACTTCCATGCATGTTACTAAAATAAAATAAAAATGTGTGATGGGAATCAGGTTAGAAGAGCTGACATACAATTTCCCAAACTTCATTTGAGAATCAAGAGCAAAACAAAAAATAATAGAATCTTAAATAATATTATTGGAATTTCTAAATTCCATTGAATCAATCTCACTACAAGATACAGAATCTATGGGCAAGATATTTTCTTGTCTCCCTAAACTCTCACAGTAAAAAAATTCCACCAACTCAGTTTCTCTTAATTAAAATTCTGTCCAGTAATTCGAAATTAATGGGAAATGTTCTAGTGAATGTAAGATATGTGAGGCTCACAACAAGGCCCAGTTGGTAGGTTAATCATATGGGGGCAAAGGTCGATATATGTACATATTGGTCTATATATCAGTTTCTGATTGTTATTTCGATTTCTTTCAAGTTTTTTTTTTCAAGAAAAAAAAATAAAAGTCGTAAATTTTTTTATAAATCTTTGTTTTAATTGATTCAGGGTGTTCTAAAAGAAATTATAATAACAAAATATAGTATATAAAGGCAACAAGAATAGGATTTCAAAGAAATCTAAGGCCCTGTTTCTTTTCTAGAATTCTTGATAGGAACTCCGGTTGTCTGGGAATTCCGGAATTTCTGTCAGAAATCCAGCGTTTCTTGGCGAGAATTTCTGGCATTCCAAAATTCCAGCATTTACAAATGCCAGAAAGGAGGCATTTGCAAAACCCACCTCTCCATCGGGCATTCCCAAAACCCAGCGACGCAGGAATTCCGAAAGAGCTCTCCGGTGCTCCAACGGTCGTAATGGATTTGATGGTTTGGTTAGCCGCCAACTTGGTGAGGTTAGCCTCCAAGAGTTTTTAATGTTTTATTTCACTTTTAGATGGTTCGGCTAGCCGCCAACTTGGTGAGGCTAGCCTCCAAGAGTTTTAATATTTTGCTTCACTTTTAGATTTGATGTCTCTTTCCATGCCTTATCATTAGGAGTTCACATAGATGTGTCTTGCCATCTCTAGGCCATTTATTTACTTCATTTTCTTTGTGTATATGGTTTGTTTTTTTTTTTTTTTGAGTTGAGTAGTGGGTTGTTCTGTCACTAGAGATATCTTGAGATGGTAGCGTGGTTTATGAGGTTTTCCATATTTTTAATCATGATATTCATTATATGCCTATGGATATGGACTGTCCTGTACAATACACCCTATGCTCCACTACTGACCAAATTTCTGTTGCAATGTATGTCACATGGGTGTAGTATTAAACAATTTTGCGTATTGAGTTATAAAAAAATATTGATGAGTTCAATTGGTATATAAACAAAGCATACAGGAGTAAAATTCATGTCATAAATCATTTTAGTTATGAAACAGGGAATTCAGAAAATTCAGGAATTCTCAGACAGGAATTCATGCATTAATGAAACAGAGAATTCAGAAAATTCAGGAATTCTCAGACAGGAATTCATGCATTAATGAAACAGAGAATTCAGAAATGACAGGATTCATTAGCATTTCAGAATTCCAGCATTCCAAAATCCCAGACAGCCACCAGTCATGAATTCCAGAAATTCTAGGAAAGAAACGGGCCCTAATTCTTTTTTTAGTTTTGAAATAAACTCACGGTGTGTTTGTGTGACTGGAGGATTTCATAATAGAGAGGAAAACTATTTTACAACCCATTATTTTGTTGTTTGATGCAACAAGTTTTTCTTTTGAAAAAAGAACACAAAAGAGCTGTTTTTTTCTCAATTCAGAGGTTTTCGATTTCTAATAGGAATTTCCAATAGGAAGGATAAGAATGCAGGAATCTTCTCTCAAGTGGAAAAAGAAATTTACAGAGTGCATAATCGTCTCACTGCAAACAAGTCCTAAAAGGTAATCAACATTCATCCTGCCCTAAACTTGAAACGTATTGAAAAACCATGCTTTATAACTGCTGATCAATGACGGTTGGATTGTGTCAGGACATGAAGCCACTAAAGTGTGTTCACAATAAGGCATGTTTGTTTTATGTAACTGAGAAACTAGGGTTTATTTTATTTTATGAGCTGATCAGAAGGCGAATAACTAAAATGATCATTAAATAACCTTCCATTTAGTAGAAATAAAATAAAAAAAGAAGGGAAAAATATACCAAGCCACCATCCTAATAATTCAATACTCAGGAAAGTGAGGATTTACATCTACATTTCTACCTAATATCCTTAGGGCTCATCTAATACCCTTCACCATTCACCTCTTTAAATATTCTTTTTTAGGTGGAGCACATTTCACCCTGAATTCCTAATACCTAGATATTTTATGCAAACACATAGGCCCCTGCAGAAGACAGTTTTCCAGCCAAATTTCCATTTTTCTGTTGGGGAGCGTTTATAGGAAGCCCAATTTCCATTTTTCTGCAAAATGCTAAGGACTGTTTCACCCATTCTTGTGAACCTCATCAAAAAGGCCTTTTCCGCATAATCATGGAAAATCAAGTCAGCTAAGTTGCTTTTCCCTTTTCACAGAAAAAAAAGTATTGTACATACAAACATGACCCAAGATAAAGCATCTTCCTCTCCAAAGAACCAGTTGAAAGACCGTATAGACAAGTGAAAAGGTACAAGGAGGATTGAGAATTTTACCTAGTCTTGGAACGGTGTGGCCCTTGGGGTGATTAATGACGATGGGATCCACGAATGATTCCAACAGCACCGTCCCATATGGCTTTAAGAAGTCCGTCTCACCTAAAACAAGTGAATAGAACGGTTAGTTTGATGCTCTAGAATCCTTTTAGTTTTCGTCAGTCATGTGGTGAGGAACCATGCCGTATATGAGATGCCCATTTGTGATGGTTGCGTGTGCCTTTCTGTGGTGGGGGCTACTCCTCTTTTGCATATATGTTAAATAAAGAACTTGCCTTTCCCATGGCCTACAAAGTTTATTAGTGACACCCATCTCCTACTAAAGGCAGTGTGTCTGAATATCAAAACCCCACTGCTAGTGTCATTCATCTCTAAGGATTCATTGAACGGGGGGGGGGGTCATTGATCATGGTGAATACTAATTTGATCAAAAGTGATAATTGGACATCACACCAATGTGGCATTTTTTAACCTTTCAAAAGACTGAAAGAGGCTTTTGTGTGTGCTGTAACAACTTCTCATCTCACATATGAAATGTGAGAGATATCTCGCATCTCTCATCTTATTAAATGCTTTGGCCGCATTAACTACAGGGAGTGGTCCACATTCATCTCAAAATAAATACGACGATTTGATGGCTTAAAAATATTATGGGTGTCAGAGATCTTTCATCACGCGTCACACATGACACAACCACCAAATTAAAGGCCCAAGAGGACCAACCAGCCTTCTCTATAAGGAAAAAAAAAAAAAAAAACAAAACAAACTAAGTAATGAGCCCCACATGTACTTTTCTACAGTCCAATTAACTAAAAAAAGAAAAAAATGCACACAACAAGGGAAGAAGAGATACCTAGAAAGTGGAGGGACGGGCAATCATTGGGAGACGAGTAGGCCTTCTCCGCCAGAGCTGCGTTCCGAAACCTCGCTCCCCCAATAATTATCACAAACTTTATTTGTGGAACCTTGGTCAGCGCCAAACCCTAATCATTTTTCAAACACCACCAAATCAAACTACGATCCCAAATTGCAATCTCCCAAAAAAAAAAAAAAAAGCACAAAATCACATCTCTTACTTTTGATTGCAGACCCGGTAAAGCAGCTGATAGAATCGCCCCCTGATGTATCAGTAAATAACAGAAGAAAAAAAATTCCATCTTTGAGATATGAAATCGGTGGATGATTGAGATTGAAAAGTATTGGTGTTGATGATGATGATGATGGTACCTGAGAGAAGCCTATAAGACCGTCAAAAGGCCCCTGTTTTATCAGTGGGCTTGGTGATGTGACCTGGGTCACATCAGCCCACAAAGCCATTAATGAAGGTCCATCATAGCCCATACTGCATTTAATGTGGGTCCGATCAGCCCACAATGCATTTAATGTCAGTCACATTGGGCCTGATCCTGCCCTGATCTGATGGGACTTCAGCCACCACCAGATCAGGGCAGGATCAGGCCCAATGTGACTGACATTAAATGCATTGTGGGCTGATCGGACCCACATTAAATGCAGTATGGGCTATGATGGACCTTCATTAATGGCTTTGTGGGCTGATGTGACCCAGGTCACATCACCAAGCCCACTGGCATTCACCCAAGACTGTCCCATATATAAGGCACGAGCCAAAGGGAGCAAGGGGTAAGCATTCTCACATAAACACCCAGTCTTTCTTCTTCCTCTTCTTCTGCTTCTCCGATCCATTGCTGACTTAAGCATCGGAGAGCCCTGCGCTGCCCAGAGCCAGGGTCCTCTGACCTTTGTCTTTCTCCTCTTTCAGGCTCAGGTCGTCGCAGCTATCTCCTCCATGCATTGAATAAGTCCTAAGAGGCATCCTGATCTTGTGAGTATTATTATTTCTGCACTTACAATTGGCGCCGTCTGTGGGAAACGATTTCTATAATCTTTCCTATTCCTATTCCTAAACACCATGACGAGGAGAACTGCGAAAAGCGGAGAAACTTCCAAGACAAAGCATGCAGGACCGCCCCCTGACCAGCAGAGGGCTGGGAAGCAAGTAGTCGCAGAGGACGATGCTGAACGCGCTCTCATCCGGATCAACGTCCAGCAGCGTGACCTCCGTACAGAGTCCGCTCCCGGGAGGGGAGACGCCCAGCAGCCTGCAGGTCTCCTGACAGGGCGAGACCAGCGGGATAAGTCCCCAGTGGTCGATGGACCACGCCCTTCAGGTCAGGAAGGACACGTCGAAGACGTTGAGGATGAAGAGGATGATGACTACAACCCTGGCGACAGCTTGAACTCCACCCTTCGGGAGATTAAGGCACAGAACGAGGCCCTCAGGGAAAAGGATGCTCTAATCCGCCAGCTCCAGCAGCAGCTGGAGAAAGCTGCGGGCTCAGCAAGGCAGCAGCAGCGGACTCGTAGGGAGCAGTCACAGCAGCAACGGTCTCGACAGCAGCAGCGGACTCGTCAGGAGCAGTCCCAGCAGCAACGGACTCGTCAGGAGCGATCCCAGCGACAACATGAGGAGAGGGTTACTCGTGTTACGCGCATCTCTTCCTCAAAGGAGGATCTGAGGGACCACTTGAACAGGAACAAGAAAGGGGACGACCGAACCCGAGATGAAGGCTCAAGCGCCAGCCGTAGCTATTCCAGGAAGGCGTCCGAAACCATTCCGGAGAACATGTACCGAGACCAGGAATGGCTGGACGCACACATAAGGGAAACGGTCCAGCGCAACCTGGAGGTAGCCGGCTTCGGCCGAGACCAAGAGGATGCTTGCTGTAACCCCGTTGATCTCGGTGCGTCTCCTTTCTCCCAAGACATCAGGAGGTACCCCTTACCCAAGAAGTTCAGCGTACCAAGATTCGTCACCTATGATGGGGTCTCGGATCCAGCTACGCATCTCAGGCACTTCTCCCAGAGGATGTCTGTCTGGGGAGATGAGGGTCACCTGAACTGTAGAGTTTTTTCTTCCAGTCTGGGTGACCTCCCCCTGAAGTGGTTCTGTGCAATACCGGAGGGGGCCATTTCGAGCTGGCAGCAGCTCCAGCAGTCCTTCTTGAAGAAGTTCCAGGCCTACAGAGTCCTTCCGAAGACAGATGCAGACATCATGGCCTTGAAGATGAAGCAAGGAGAGAACGTCACCCAGTTCGCCAAGCGGTTCTGGGCGGTCTACAGTCAGATAGAGAGCTCCAAGGACGAGGTTGCCGTCTTCGCATTCCAGAATGCCTTGCTGCCAGACAGCGATCTCCGCAAGGACTTGGCTAGGAACCCGGTGTCTTCCATAGCAGCGCTCATGTCCATCGCCAACCGGTACATTGCCCAAGAAGATGACCAGATCCGCGCTCGGGAAAACCATGGAACCGCGCTGAAGGACCGGGGTGGGAGGACATCCAGGCAAGACGGGGGACCGTCTCGGAGGAGTGAACCTCGGAGAGAGGAGCGGCGGAGAGATGAGCCAAACAGGCGTTGGGCGCCCACCAGCTCGGCAAGGCCTCATGCGTTCGTCTCGGAAAGAAACAAGCGACCCAGGCTGACAGAGGACGCATTCCAGGCGGTCAACACGGTCTTCAAGATGCCAATCCACAAAATCATGTATAAGATCAAGAGCAGGCCGTACTTCAGCTGGCCAGAGCCCATGCAAGGCGACCCTTCTAAACGAGATCAGACGAAGTTCTGTTCCTATCACAAGGAGGGCGGCCATAAAACTGAAGATTGCAGGATACTGCGGTCGCATTTAGAGAAGCTTGTCCAGGATGGACACCTGCAAGAGTTTGTCAGGAGAGAAACCAGGGCCGACACCCGAGCCCCGCGCCGAGACGAAGGGGGTCACGACAGCGACGGGACAGAGAAGATAATTGACGTTATCCATCTGGCACCCCCGCCCAAGGGGAGTAACCAAGCACGTGCCGAAGCCAGGAAAGCCTCTCACGGCAAACATGTCATGGCCGCCGAACTCAGTTCAGCACCGAAAAGGGCTCGGAGGGAGCATCCCGAGATCAGGTTTACTGATGCAGATCTAGAAGGGGTGCAGCTCCCCCACAACGACCCCCTGATCGTGACTCTGAAGTTCGATTGCTCTAAGCAGGGCGTGAAGAATTGTACTGTGAAGAAAGTCCTTGTTGACCCCGGTAGTTCTTCCGAGGTCCTCTATTTCGACAGCTTTCGAAGGATGGGACTGACGGAGAAAGATCTGCAGGAGGCTCGAATTCCCCTTATCGGCTTCAGCGCCAAACCAGTCTATCCTAAGGGGAAAGTGACATTCAAGGTCGAGGTCGGTGGCGCGTCTGTCATGGCAACCTTCATGGTGATCGACGCACCCTCTCCCTACAATGCTATAATGGGCAGGTCTTGGCTCCACAGCCTGGAAGCAGTCCCTTCCACCCTCCATCAGAAGCTGAAATTTCCATGGGAGGGAAAGAGCGGCCGAATTGAGATTATCACGGTAAGAGGAGATCAGCAGGCGGCTAAGCTGTGCTTGACAGCTGTGGTACCTGGGGAGCAAGAGCCCAAGGAGGTCAATGTGGCCGAGATGGAGAAGAACCTGGAGCAGGGGCTGGATGAGCTCGGCCAAGATCCGGGCAGGAAGAGCGTCGAGGAATTGGCCGAAGTCCGGATCGACCAGAAGGACCCGGATCGGTTCTTTCTACTCGGCAGCCAGCTTGGAGAGCCGGAAAGGTCCGAACTGGCCCAGTTCCTGATGCAGAACAGAGATGCCTTCGCCTGGACGCCTCAGGAGATGCCTGGCGTCGACCCCGAGGTAATGTGTCACAAACTAAATGTTGACCCTAACCACAAACCTGTGATGCAGAAGGCACGGAGAACTGGGGTCCCGCAGACCGAAGCCGTCGTCGAGGAAGTGGATAAGCTGCTTGAGGCCGGAGCTATCAGGGAGGTTCAATACCCGAAATGGTTAGCCAATCCGGTGGTCGTCAGGAAGAAGACTGGCAAGTGGAGGGTGTGCGTCGACTTTACCGACCTCAACAAAGCCTGTCCCAAGGACAGCTTTCCCCTCCCGAAGATTGACCAGTTGATCGACGCCACGGCCGGGCACGACAGAATGAGCTTCCTCGACGCCTACCGCGGCTATCATCAGATCCCACTATTTGGGCCAGACGAAGAGAAAACAGCTTTTATCACGCCCAGGGGAACCTACTGTTATAAGGTGATGCCGTTTGGGCTGAAGAATGCAGGGGCCACCTACCAGAGACTTGTCACCAATATGTTTCACGATCAGCTCGGCAAAACTGTGGAGGTTTACATCGATGACATGGTGGTCAAGTCCAAGCAGGCGCGGGATCATCTGTCAGACTTGGCCGAGATCTTCGCCACTCTAAAGAAGTTCCGGCTGAAGCTTAACGCCTCGAAGTGCGCCTTCGGTGTTGGTTCCGGCAAGTTTTTGGGCAGCTTGGTTACACGCAGAGGCATTGAGGCGGACCCAGATCAGATCTCGGCTATCCTCAGAGTGCAGAGTCCCACTTCGGCCAAGGAGGTTCAGAAGCTTACAGGGATGGCCGCGGCACTGAATCGCTTCATCAGCAAATCTTCAGATAAGTGCCGACCTTTCTTTCAGCTTCTTAGAAAAAATTCTAAATTTCAATGGACTCTAGAATGTGACCACGCCTTGCAGCAGCTCAAGGCTTACCTTTCATCACCACCACTGTTGTCAACCCCGACCCACGGGGAGACCCTGTATTTATATTTGGCGGTCTCGGCTCATGCGGTCAGCTCAGTCCTCATCCGAGAAGAGGACAAGGTTCAAAAACCAGTGTATTATACGAGCAAGACCCTTATTGATGCCGAGACCCGGTATCTGCCTCTGGAGAAGCTCGCCTTGGCGCTCGTTAGCGCCTCGCGAAAGCTCTCCCATTACTTTCAAACCCATTCTATTATGGTTGTTACGGAGCACCCACTCCAATCTGTTTTCAAGAAGGCCGACTTTTCAGGAAGAATCTCCCGATGGGCTGTCGAACTAGGGCAGTATGAGATTCAATATCAGCCACGGACGGCAATAAAAGCCCAGGTTCTGGCAGATTTCCTCGCCGAGTTTGATTCAAGTTCGGCACCAACCCCGCTCGGCACCGAACTGGGGGGTGAGGAGCATGGGGCTCCCACAAGTTCTGAACAATCACCATCTCGAACCGAGACCCCAGTTTGGAAAATCTTCGTCGACGGATCTTCCACCTCGAGAAGAGCCGGAGCAGGAGTTGTTCTCCAATCGCCGGAAGGACTGGTCATAGAGCAAGCTCTGACACTGGACTTCAAGGCGTCAAACAATGAAGCTGAGTACGAAGCCCTTTTAGCCGGACTTAACAGTGCCAATATCCTTGGAGCTCAACAGCTGGTGGTCTTCAGTGATTCACAGTTGGTGACAAACCAGCTGACTGGAGATTATCAGGCTCGCGACGACCGGATGGCCGCGTACTTGGCCCTGGCAAAGAAGCTGCTGGCACAGTTTCAGTCAGCCGAAGTCAGGCAGATCGGCAGAGAAGCGAACTCTCACGCAGACGCCTTGGCTAACTTGGCCAGCGCTGTTGAGGCAGGAAGAAAGAGGAGCATCGAAGTCGGATCGCTAGCTGTACCCAGCATTGAGCTCCGTTCACCTCGGGAAGTGTTATGTATTGGTCTCGGCCCGAGCTGGATGGACCCCATCATCACCTACCTTAAGGACGACAAGCTTCCCGAGGACAGTGGCGAGGCCCACCGGGTCAGATTCAAGGCAGCCCGGTTTTGGCTATCTCCCGAGGTCAAGCTCTACAGGAAATCGTTCTCGGGACCCTACCTCCAGTGCGTCCATCCGAGTAAGGTCGAGGACCTCCTCTTCGAGATACACGAAGGAATCTGCGGGAGCCATATCGGAGGAAGATCTCTGGCCTATCGAGCCATCAGCCAGGGTTACTGGTGGCCGTACATGCAGAAAGACGCACAGGTATACGCGAAGAAGTGCGAGAAGTGCCAGAAGTTCTCCCACTCCCTCCATCAGCCAACGCAGGATCTCAGCCCGCTCTCTAGCCCGTGGCCATTCGCTCAGTGGGGGCTCGACATTGTGGGACCGCTCCACCGAACTCCGGGGAATAAGAGATGGCTTATTGTGGCAACAGATTACTTCACCAAATGGATTGAAGCGGAACCACTTTCATCCATCACAGAGCGGGACTCCAAGAATTTTGTATGGAAGAATGTGATCACAAGGTTCGGCATTCCTAGAGCGTTGGTCTCGGACAATGGAACTCAGTTTGACTCCAAGCTCTTCAAGACCTTCTGCCAGGAGCTCGGCGTCAGAAACTATTACTCCACGCCAGCTTACCCACAAAGTAACGGCCAGGCCGAGATCTCCAACAAGGTGATCCTCGATGGGCTCAAGAAGCGGCTGGACCAAGCGAAGGGGAGATGGGTGGAAGAACTGCCGAGCGTCCTGTGGGCTTACAGGACCACTCCAAGGCGTTCCACTTCGGCTACCCCCTTCTCGCTCGCCTACGGGATGGAAGCGGTCATCCCTTTGGAGATCGGCCTCCCCACTCTGAGGTCCGAACTCTTTGACCAAGGACAGAACGAGACTAACTTGGCCAGGGAACTGGATTTGGCAGACGAAAGAAGAGAAGCGGCGGCAGTCAGACTGGCCGTCTACCAGCAGCGGCTAGCCAGGGGCTATAACCAGAACGTCAGAGAAAGGAAGTTCTGCGTGGGGGAACTGGTTCTCAAGAAAACGCTCCCAGCCGACAGGGATCCGAATCAAGGGAAGCTAGCGCCGAATTGGCATGGCCCGTTTAAGGTCACTTCCATTGCTGGACGGTCGGCTTATCGGCTCGAAGACATGGAGGGACGTCCGCTACCGAGACCATGGAACGCCTCACACCTCAAAAAATTCTATTTTTAGTCTCTGTACTTGTACAACGCTTCTGGATTCAATGAAACTACAGTTCTCCACAATTTGTAGCAATCTGGCATCCTGACAGTGACAATGGTGCAAAGTTGGAAGACCGTCTAAGGCCGGCACTCAGCCACCTAGACGAGTATCCGCCACGGCCCATATCTAAGGTTGGCACTCAGCCACCTAGATGAGTTGCCGAAACGGCCCATGTCTAAGGTTGGCACTCAGCCACCTAGATGAGTTGCCGAAACGGCCCATGTCTAAGGTTGGCACTCAGCCACCTAGACGAGCTGCCGAAACGGACCATGTCTAAGGCCGGCACTCAGCCACCTAGACGAGTATCCGCCACGGCCCATATCTAAGGTTGGCACTCAGCCACCTAGATGAGTTGCCGAAACGGCCCATGTCTAAGGTTGGCACTCAGCCACCTAGACGAGCTGCCGAAACGGACCATGTCTAAGGTCGGCACTCAGCCACCTAGATGAGTTTCCGTCACGGCCCATATCTAAGGTTGGCACTCAGCCTCCTAGATGAGTTGCCGAAACGGACCATGTCTCAGGCTGGCACTCAGCCACCTAGACGAGTTGCCGAAACGGCCCATGTCTAAGGTTGGCACTCAGCCACCTAGACGAGCTGCCGAAACGGACCATGTCTAAGGTCGGCACTCAGCCACCTAGATGAGTTTCCGTCACGGCCCATATCTAAGGTTGGCACTCAGCCTCCTAGATGAGTTGCCAAAACGGACCATGTCTCAGGCTGGCACTCAGCCACCTAGACGAGTTTCCGAAACAGCCCATGTCTAAGGCTGGTACTCAGCCACCTAGACCAGCCGAAACGGCACCAGTCTTCCAACACGGAAATCTGGTTTCGCCGAAATACATGGGGCTTCCAAAGGGTCAGCGCTCGCAGAGAACCCTGATCAGGTCGGTCTACTCTAGTCCGAAGTCACACCCAAATTCACAACACTCACGGAAAGCGTACAAAGGAAAGCAAGTAAAAGCCACACCACACAGGAGAAAAATATGAGAAAGAGTCTTTCATTGATAGCATTGATTTACATCGAGACAGTTTGAAACAAAGACGACATTTTATAAAGAAAAGAAAAAAGAGGAAGTCAAGTCGATGGCTCTGCTTCTAGGTCCTCGATGACGACCACGGCGGCCTCGGCTTGAGGAGCTTCTTCAACGGGGTCAGGCGTTGGCTCGGAAGGGACTTCGGCCGGGGTGGCAGGGGTCTCGGCCAGGGCCTCATCTAGGGGCTCCTCTCCGAGCTCGGGGAGACTCTGATGTATCGGATCATCTGCAGGAACCCCCATCTTCTTCAACACGGCCTTGCAGCCGAGCCGGTACAGCTTCGGGCTGAGCGCCGTGATTTGATCAACGTAAATCTTCGCAGCTTCCTCAGTCCCCTCCAGGAAGGCGGCATCGACCTCAGCTTGTTTCGATGCAAGGAGTTCCTCCTTCGATGCAAGGAGTTCCTCCTTCGCCTTCCTTTCCAGCTCCAGCTCGGCCTTGAACCCCGCCGAACTCTTCTCCTCTGCCTGGAGCTTCGTTTGCCATTCGAAGCCCTCTGACCTTGCTTTGCAGAGGTCGCTGGCCATCATATCTGACTGAGCCTTGAGCTCCGCAGTCTTGGCCGCCTCCGCCTTCAGCTCCTCCTTGGCCGCTCGCAGTTCGGATTCGGCTTTCTGCTTTTCCTTTGCCAGGCGAGCCAACCGACTGTCCTCCTCCGCTATCCTGTCCGCGACTATCTGGAGCCTTTGGACAGCCTGCAGCGGATCAGACAAAAGAAGCTCAGCATGAAAGCAAGAAATATTTAAAGATAGAAACACCTGTGACCAGGAAAGTCGGGCACTTACAGCGAGGGAGTGCTGTATGGTCCTCATAAGCAGCAGGGGGGTGTCTTCCGACCTGTGCCTCTCCATGTCCCTGGGGAGCGCACAGGCTCGGCTGAGCGCCGCGATGACATCCGGGCTCCCCACCAGTCTATCCCCAGCATTTAGGGGCCTCCTCTTCCTCAGCTCCATGTCCGGCCTGAACTCGGCCGGCTCAGCTCCCGGGGACGTTGCCGCCTGGGGCTCGGAGCGACTCTCCGCCAGAGGAACTGCCGGGGTGGGCACCATGTCCACTGCCGTTTCCCTCGCAGCTCGTGGGGAACTTTGCCGTGGTCGCTCCTCCCGCTCCGGCTCCTTCCCCTTCGCCTTTTTCCTCGGCCTCTCGCTTTCCGAGACTGGGGAAGGTCGGGCCTCAATTCTAGCAGGGACGATGGTCCCGAAGGAGGGCGAGGCAGTGCGGGTTGCGGCAACCTTTCTACCGCCGCCGAGGACGGCGTTCGCCAGATTCTTTGGCTGAAACGCGGGCCTACGCCTCTCCATATTGTCCACTTCGGCCTCGGCTCCGGAAGTATAGTTCTCAACTTCCCTTGTCGGAGAGTCTACCTCGGCTCCGGAGGTATATTCTTCAATTTCCCTTAGCGGGATGCCCGTGACCACGGCCAACGTTGCGGACGCTTCCGCAACCGTGACGGTCCCGCTGGTTTCTGCTGGATCGGGGGCGAATCTCTCCGGGTTGCCGGATTTCCGTGTGTAAGACACGTATCTCGGCTCGTACTTCAGAAGAGAGTAGGCAGCTCTTGTGTGGTGGCCGTGGTAGCAGTACACCTTGCTCAGCCAAGGTGAGTGCCTTCTCCAGCCGTTCAGCTGGGCTTCACGCTTGCGCTGAGAAAGGCCTGCGAAAAAACAGCTGAGTTAGAATTCGGCAGCAGAAAAAAAAAAAAAAAAAAAAAAAAAAAAAAAAAAAAAAAAGGGGGGGGAAAGGGAAAATCCGAAACCCAAAGGGGTTAGGTCTTTACTCGGTGGAGTCCCGAAGCGTCGAGGGACTCGGA
Source organism: Cinnamomum chago (assembly GCA_038049695.1). Lineage (NCBI taxonomy): Eukaryota > Viridiplantae > Streptophyta > Magnoliopsida > Laurales > Lauraceae > Cinnamomum > Cinnamomum chago. The sequence continues at coordinate 60,702,901 of CP142459.1, read as the reverse complement.
CCCTCCTAGCTACTTCGGTCTCGGTCTCGCCGAACTCCCAGTTTCCCGAGACGAGCAGACGGTCATCTCCGGCGTATTTATTGGAGTCCTCCAGCGCCGTGACGAGGGGTTGGCACTTCGCCTTGACGCGAAGGTAATAGGTGACCCCGTCCCTGGTCTTGCAGAGGTCATATATATCCTCTATATCATGGACGCCGAGACTGATGTCTAGAATCCTATTCAGCTCGGCGACGCCCATGATTATTTTATACCCATTGGGCATTAGCTGGCAGGGGCTGAGGTTCCAGGTCTCCAAACAAGACCTAAGAAGAGGGTGCACGGGGAATCTGACCCCACCCTCGATGACGGCTATCAGAGGGAACGGCATCCAGCCGTTGCGGAAAGCATAAACAGAAGGGTCGGCTGCCATGATCCGGACCTCGTCCGGGATCATGTAAACTCTCCTAAGGTTAGCCAGGCCTGACGGGGAATCTATCCAATGGGTGAAAATCCCCATTTCCGGATCTAAGAAACCCTAGGGGCTAGGTCTGGAATGCAAATGAAGGAGGAGGGAGCGGAAGAAAACTCACTGGTTTGACGGGGCAAAGTCAGACTCCGACTGACGGATGTGGGCGACTACTGTTGGGAAACAGTACGAGGTCTGGTCCTAGTCCGGTGGCACTAGTTCTAGCAGGAAACAGAAGTCCAGGCAGAGAGCAGAGGAATTGAGAGCGAAAATGGCAAAGGGAGAAGACGAAAATGAATATAAAGGGGAGGAATGGGCGCCATTCCGGAATTCGAAGCAGGACACGCGTGAGATGTCGCCTCGGCTTGCGTCGCATCCCCCCTCGAAAAGGCAAGATAGCCTACCGGGCAATAACGCGTGGCGCTGTGGCAGTGATGGTTCGCCTTCCCATGCTAATCATAGCCCCCGCATTTATTACCCCCTTTATTATCTCTGGCAGACGAAGCAACGGCGGCGTCCGGCGCCGAATAAGTCAGAACCCTTAAACAAAATCGGATGGGAGGCGAGCACTGTCCGTCTCGGGAGATCGGTTCAGTTCTCAACCCTAGTGCGGGGGATCGGTCCAGCTCTTAACCTTAGTGCCCGAGAGAGCCCTAGAGGTCAAGAACTGAGGGGCTATTGTGTGGGGGCCCATTCCGTGAACTAGTTTCTCTTGGTCTCGGCTAGGGTGTGCTCGGTTAGCTACTGTTTAGGGGACCACGTCCCTTGATCTCGGCTACGATCCGATCTACTTCGGTCTCGGCACTACGTGCTGGTCTCGGCCAAACAGAATTCAGTTCGGCCGCGCATATCGTTCAGTCTCGGCAATGCAAGCTCGGCAATGCAGAATTGTGCTTGCAGCTGATAGCCGCGGCCCTATCGTGGCAAAGCCCAAGGAAGGGATCTGATGGGACTTCAGCCACCACCAGATCAGGGCAGGATCAGGCCCAATGTGACTGACATTAAATGCATTGTGGGCTGATCGGACCCACATTAAATGCAGTATGGGCTATGATGGACCTTCATTAATGGCTTTGTGGGCTGATGTGACCCAGGTCACATCACCAAGCCCACTGGCATTCACCCAAGACTGTCCCATATATAAGGCACGAGCCAAAGGGAGCAAGGGGTAAGCATTCTCACATAAACACCCAGTCTTTCTTCTTCCTCTTCTTCTGCTTCTCCGATCCATTGCTGACTTAAGCATCGGAGAGCCCTGCGCTGCCCAGAGCCAGGGTCCTCTGACCTTTGTCTTTCTCCTCTTTCAGGCTCAGGTCGTCGCAGCTATCTCCTCCATGCATTGAATAAGTCCTAAGAGGCATCCTGATCTTGTGAGTATTATTATTTCTGCACTTACAAAATCTTCTATGTATGCGAGGCATTCATCAAAGTTCTGGTACTCGGAGAACTCCTGAAATTCGAAGAAGATTGAGATTAAAAAAAAAAAAAGGATTGAGATAGAGATGAGAAAGAGAAAAATGATGACAAGTGATTTACAGGATTGAACTGGAACCACTCATAGTAGGGAGGAGGGAAAATCCCTTCCACGTCTGATTTTCCCTGACAAGGGAAAGGGCCGTCGAGGAAGACAAGATCGAGCTTTTCAAGGACGGAGTCGGGCCATTTCCCGATCTGTTTCTTCATGATATCACCGCTCGTGCGGAATCCATGCAGGCAAAGGAATCTCGGCTTCTTTTCCTCCTCCTGCTCGTTCATTCTCCCCATCCCTCACAACACAAGAAGTAAACAATGAAATTAAAGAGAATCTTTTTTCTTTTAGTTTTGGAATGGAGACGTTGAATGGAAGTGGGTTTCTCTTCTTCTTCTTTTATAAAGGCAGCTGGGAATGGGAAAGGACTAATTGGACGGTTTTGATTTGATTGACTGGAATAGTCGTTTGGAATCCAAACAGGGAAAAGTTGCGTTGGGGATCTGCCCCTCCTCTCCTTCCTTTTTTCGTGGAAATTTTTAGACCGCGTGACCTGCACCCCCTGCACACTTTATAGAGAATGGCCAATCGGTGGACGGCGTGCTTTCATGATCTAAATTAAATTATATGGTCAAACGCGTAAACGTAATGTAACTTACATTCAAATTTGGCTTCGGCCTATTGAGGCCCATCTTAAGATTATGCGTGCACTCAAGGTGGCGATGTGGTTGAGCCAGTCTGATGGATTGGACGGCCTGGGAAGTTAGGTGGTCCACCCGTAGGTCATGAAGGAGAGATCACAGCTCAGTCAACCGAGTCTGCAAAATCACCAAGTCAAACCGTAACCTAATGACGAATATTCAGGCCGCAGTCATGTGCTCAAGCTGAAGGTGACCGTGGACCTGCTTCTATTAAGTGAGATTTGCTAAAACAACTTGAAAAGATCTGGTGAGGGTTTGTTCCTTGGGTCGCATCACTCCTTTGCACTTGTACAATTTAGCTAAATTGGGCCCCCCTTAATTAAAGGGACAGAAGCCCTACCCTGTTGGAGAAAATTCGCCTCTTTTTTTTTAGAATTGTAGTTTTAGTACTTTTTTTTTTTTGTTAAATTGTTTTTAACATTGTTAAATGTATTTTCTCCTTCATGCATCCTTGTAGAGACTCTTCTGGCATACAGCTAGGGTTGTAAACGGGTCGATTCCAGTCCGGATCCATGGTGGATTTAGAATCGGAACCGTTAAGGAGAACGTGGATCTAGAACCGTTTCCGAACTGATTTCTTGGCTCCGAAACCGGAACCAGAACTATATATGAGATAGATATGGATCCAGGTCTAGGTAGAGAACGATATTAAAAAAAACATAATTTTTAAGAGAGATTTTCCAAAATTAAGATAATATGTCTAGTCTCGGGTCTACGGGTCCGAACCAAAGTGGAAATGGACCCAGATCTATTTATTTATTGGGGCCTAAATAAAGACCCAGATCCGGTTTTTAACGGGTCACCTCCGGATAATCGGAGAGCCATTTATATCCCAACGTACAGCAGTTAAAGCTTAAAATGGATGGTATCCAATCCAAGTAGAACTCTTCTGGCATACAGCAGTTAAAACTTAAATGGATGGTACCCAAGTAGAGACTCTTCTGGCATACAGCAGTAAAAACTTAAATGGATGGTATCCAATCACCGAGGTTTTAGCATGCCATTTAAAGTGTTCCAAACACAATAATAACAACTCCAAACACTTCTACCAAAGAAAAAAAAAAAAAAACCTCCGTATACTATTAGCAAGCTTACTGGGGAAAAAAAGAATAGAAAAGCAATGAAAAATTGACTTGAAATTATCATGAAGTCAGCAGGGAAATAAAAATAATGAAATATGCCGCAGCAAGCTACGAGGTTGACAACTTGAGTGAAAAGGAAATAATGAACTCCAATGCTCGAGCACTTAAAAAGTCAAGGTGATTCTGAATTTAACCAAAATAGGCACCTATCTCAATCCCAGCAGAATCAATCTCCTGCGTACTGTTCCGCTGGCCTAGCCTCCCAATGCCAAAGGAAAAAAAAAAATCCCTCATAAATTAGCGTGCAAAGTAATGAAGAAATAGCTGCGAAAACCCTTGTTAGCGTCTCTCAAGCAGTCGCTCTAGCTTACCAAGCAGTGGAGGAGCTTGCTCGACAAACCGAGAGGGACTGGACGGCCCTCATTCGGTCAGGTGTTCTTCGCTATAGACCCCACCAAGAACAAGGAAGAGGCTCTCCACTCCTAGTCACACTAATAAGTCGTGCTCTTCAGACCTCGTGGGGGGGCGTCACCAAGAGGTTCTTTCCCTTATGTAATTTTGCCTGCCCGTTCCACTTCCATGCCAGAGGAAATGGGATTCAAACCCATGATACAATCTTCTTGTATGTTGATTTAGTAAACCAATGCCTTAAGACACTCAGCCATACCTCCAAGTTGTCGATCGGAATTGGATGTGCCAGACCTGTCCACGTTGCCAGAGCTTATGAAGTTTACACACTTGCCGCAAAGAGTGTCTGGTCATTCCACATCCCATGTTATTTTCATTTATTACATAGTGACACACCTATATCAGCAGGGCCACAACCCCCAACACCCACCACCTGAACTCATCCAAATACATAAGGCCAATCTGGCTAATCAAAATTTATTTCATCAGATGACTGCTAAGGATACTTACAGCTACAAGTCACTAGATAACGGTAATCCAAATGACAAAGATTCAATCAACCCTTCAAAGACAGATGGTAGGATACTTGGATAGGCTGCAAAATGTATGTAACAAAGCCAAAACCCATAAAATTCCAATTTGACAAATGACAGAGCCGACTATTTAGAAAAATGTAAACAATCCAAAATGATGAAATAACACCCATACAAAATTTTAATTAGAAGTGGTTGAGAGCACATCATCTTCAAATCTAATTGGTAAACAGAAAAATATCACGGTTTGAAACTTAATCAAGTATGTAAAATGTTGTTAATGAAAGAGGGTGGATCTTATTGTGTGCCTCACAGAAATATAGAGCAAATGTGAACAATGAAGGATACCAGTTTGCAGTTCTGTCTTCTTCCAATGGTGTGCCTATGTATCATTGCATGGGTTGTCCAACAGCATGAGCTGACCATTTCTATGGTTGCAATGCGAGTTTGCTACACCTTTTATGTAATAGTACCTTATAAATAATTAAAAGTAAAAAAATTGGCCTGTCATCACCTCTTCCAAGCCATTCTTACCGCTCACTGATGCCAATCAACAAGATTACAATCCTTCACCGCAAGAAGCTGATGAAGAGACTCAGCTTTTTCCACATAACCCGCCTCCAAAAATGCGTCGAAAAGCCTCTTACATGCAGATACATCAAAATCTGGGACTAATTGCTTCCACTGGTCAATAACTTCTTCTGCTTCTTTTAACTGTCCGAGCATAATGTATGAAGATAGAATACATATATAATTTCGGCTAGTCATTTTCTGTGAGGTCATTCTCAGAGATTTCCATATTTCAGTAACCCTTTCTTTGTGTGCCATACCCGTATAAAGAATAATAAGGAAGTCGTACGTTATCCATTCTCTCTGGGTAATCTTCTTGTCAGCTTCAACTGGGGAGCTATTTGAATCCACAAGACGAGTTGCAGTAATATATATGTTGGTTAATGCAGCGTACATTTTCCAACCTTCATTTGATGAACTTCCATCATGGGTCATTTCATCAAGAATCCTTCTCACACCATTGATGTCGAGAGTAGCAGCACATGCACTTGCCCAAAGGTTGTAAGTGAACAAATCTGGAGAAACCTTCCGCCTTTTCAGCTCTTCAACAACTAACGAAACTTTATTCAACTGCCCAGTCGACATATACAATGTCATCATCTCGTTATATGGAAGTGCACTTAGGGTGAGGTCTGATTCCTTAATTTCCTCAAAGAGTTCCTCTACCTTTTCAGTTTGTTTTGCTGCAGCAAATGAGTGGAGGAGAGCAGTGTAGGTTTCCAATGTTTTTGCAGTTGAAGGAAGTCCTTTAAAAAACTCTTCAGCAGCATTGGTACCAAAAACTTTAGCTGTCAAGTCTATGCGAACTGCATAGTCATGATCAGATACTTCAAATTCTTGATGAGTTACCATCCACTCAGATATCTGCAAAACTTGGATCAGTCTCACAGGTCAACTCAATGAAAGGCCATTGCACCTCATAAGCTGATATAATTAAGCGTTTTGTGCAGCATTTAGCATTTCATACAAACAAGGAGGATAGACCACGAATACATGAGGGAACAAAAGGAATTAGAACCACATTTGCATACTAGGGATGAGATATCAGTAAACTTCTAAAATGCAGGGGGAAATCTCATGCTTATTGTTGGATAATTATAAATAACCTGGCTTTGCTTCCACCCCCCCCCCCCCCCCCCCCCCCCCCCCCAACCCCCCTTCTTCAGAAAATTTTATAAATACCTTAACATTAAAGAAGCTAGCTCTATATGAGATTTCTATAAAAAACAATCATGAGAATTTAGTAAACAAGATTAAGAAAAAGGCCAACTCCAACAATACGTGAAGACAAGAGTTAAATGTGAGGGGCCCTTTCACCTAGGGATTATGGTAATGGGTCAGGTAATAGACAGGTGCAGTGACGGATCAAGGAATTTCTCCCAAAGGCGGCAAATAAGAATTAAAACCTTTACTAAATAAAAAAACTATTGAGTTTTGTTTCATCACGGTCCCATTTTCATTACTACCATCAATGTTTGTCAATTAGGAATGATAATTAGTGACCTTTTTTATTTTTTAATCATTTTTTTCTTGTAAAACTATATTTTTTGGGTGATATTATAAAGACAAAACCAATCATGTAATCAATTGGATGGTGGGCCCCACTCCTATTGATATGAAACTTTAGAGTGTATCATTAGAGGGGACGGTGTTCATTTTGAACGCCGTGGATTATAATTATGTGGGCCCCACAATGAGTTTCTAGAGGCCTTTAAGTTTAGCATATAATAGTGATTTTTTTTATATTTCAAAAAGAGGGCGGGCCATAAAATATTCTACTGGGACATTATTCTTGCTAATCTAATCTATCCATTTACATAGCCTAATAGCCCTAGAATTTGGACCCAATCTAATCAAAATCAATATTCTTGGCAAATTTTTAAATAACATGGTATCAAAAAAAAAAAAATTCACAACATAAAATAAAGAAAAAATAAATAACATCAAAAAGTAACTGTTAACAAAAATACACAAGACATGAAAAAAAATAATTTAACATATGCGTTTAAAGATGCTCATCAAAGAGGCATCCATTTAACTCAAGCAAAAACGAAAAAAAAGATACAAAAGAAACAAAAGACAAGATGGGTTTTTCGAATTACTTGTATATGTGTATTTGAGAACCAATGCAAAAGAGTTATTAAGTGTTGAAGAATGAAGGAGGAAACAATAGGCAATGGATGTGCACAATAAAATAAAATAAAAAAGACTAGTACTTGTATTTGGAAACCAAGAGAGGAATAAGGCAAAAATGAAAAGAGGAGAAAAAGGAGATAAACTTGCCGTATAAGAACAACCAATATCTTGTCTAGAATGACTTTGCTTTTGAAGAAATCAAAAAGACAATTTTGCCCCCAACTCCTTTTAGTTGTAGCAAAAAGTGAGGAGGGGCATAAGTAGTTAAAAGACAAAACTGCTCATAGAAAAAATTTAAAATACCTTATCCCCATGTGAGAATCTCAAAAAATTGAGGAGGGCTCCCCCTCCTTGCCCTTATGTAAATCCATCAATGGACAGGTGACCTGCCCCCATTTCACTATTGTTGGGGCATGTTTAGTATTGGTATTGGAGGATTCGGGGTGATAGGGTTTATAGATCTCAAAGCAATTCAGGTTCAGTTTTTGTTTCCCCAATCTGTTTAATTTTTCTTTTTCTTTTTTTTTTTTTTTGGGTGTGGGTTGGTTTAAAAAGTATTTGTAAATTATCAGAAGATAAAAATACTCTTGAAAAGTTTAATTTCTCTTCCATATCAAAAGTAGTATCGAACATGTGCAAAACTCAACCCCACCTCTACCCCAAACTGTATCACGCTTGTGTCTACACCTTCAGCTAAGAAATTGCCTCAAAAAGAACACAGCAAAGCAACTTGCAAAATATAATATACAAAACAAACTTGCAGAAGCAAGTAATATATAGCACTAGAAGGCTAATTTTCACCAAATATTCCCAATATCAGCAAATAAAACAAAAGGATTGTACAACCATTTCAGAGAGTTTCAGGAAATGATGTCAACTTTCTAGTCATTTCTATCAAAAGCTGTGGCTTACTGGGTTGTATGTGTATCACAATTTGCTACTAGACATGTCTAGCTGTTTTACCTTTTCTTTATTGGTCTAGTTCTCTTACTTCTCCTTCTACTTCCCTTTATAAATTTTACTTACAAAGAGAACTAGAAAATATCTCCATGCTATCCTTAAGCCATATGGGTTCCTGTTTTAGAGTAAACAAGTGAATAAATTGCATGTGAATGGTTTGGAAGAAAACTTTAATGATAGAGTTGAGTAGTTGTCCTTTCCTAGAAGTTGTCCTTTCCTAGAAGGGATTCACTGGCCATATTTCACCAAAAAGATCATATGCGTGAGTCCTATAATCCTAACAGTAGGATTTAATTGGTGAGAATAGGAGTGTTTTGCCAAGGATGCAGCTTTGGGGTGGATAGTGTATACAGGATCCCACATGTTCCAGAATGCAGTAGCATTTATTTGCCCAACCTTTATCTGAGCTAAAGATAAATCAGGAACTTAATTAGCAAGTTGCAGCACAGGCCCAGAAAGCCCCTTGTAGAGCTTGACTCAAACAATGCCTCTGTAGGCCCAGTGAGTTCCAAAGCCCAGCCAATACCAGACCAAGATCCAACTCGCGTGTGACACAAGCCTTTCAAGAAAGGCACCTAATTATTCTTTTTAGTGAGTTTTCTGTGACATCTTTGAAGTCAGTGAGTACATAGTTAGGTCTCCATGAGTTGGAAACCTTAAACTATAGAGAGCAAGACCATGATAATACTCAAATTTTTTCCATTGAACATTGCATTTCAGATTCAACTTAGGCCTACATGAGTCTGAAGACTTTAACCAGGGTGCAAGAGCCGGATGATACTCAAACTCTTGCCATTGAGCATCTTATTTCAGATTCAATTCAGGGCATTCATGGCTCTCAATCAGTTGGAAGATGCTGAAAGAAGGCAAGTGAAAATTGCCAATGCAATTTCCTTAGATATAACACATTTAATTGTAAGAGATAAAGTTGTGGATTCTGGTTTGCCTGTCATGGAAAAGATTTGGAAGAAGTTTTTTAAGATTGGCAAAATTATGGGGTTTTCTATTAATAGCAAGGAAGTACTCTGGAAAATGTTCAGACAATTTGCTGAATGGAAAAAAAGAGAAGAGAGGTGACTATTCATCCAATGAAGTATCCACTCAATGGGATGATTTGGAAAGTGATGACAGATGACAATACTTTTCTAATCATTGTGAAGAAGTTGAGAATCAATCAAGACTGTTGTGAAGTGATTCCTCTTATAATTGAAACCATGATGAAAGGATGGTTAAAAAGATGTTGAATATTGGCCAAGCAGTTGGAGTCTCTTTTGGTGAGAAAGAGGATATGGGAGATTTTCTTAAGAGACTTCCAGGGAACTAAAAATAAAAGGGAAAGACAGAGTGAGCTCCAAACTCTGCACGGTCTGATTAACTATGATCTTCTGAGTTAAAAAAAAAGAAGATTTTTATAATCCTTGGGTTCTCTTGGGGCAAGAGTGGTAATCATCTGTTTACGAGGTTTTTGAGGGTTTTATTTGATGTTTTTGGGCCTAATTTGGAGGTCTTTTTTTAGCCTTTTGGTACACTAGGAGTGTAGTGTCTGTTCTTGGGTGTCTCCTATTCTTAGTTATCTGGGTGAAAAATAAAATTTGTCACCATTTACCAAATAAAAGTTTCCAAAGATGTTTTAGCTGCCAATGCAACCCATTCAAATGGCAAGCTAGAGTTTTCTACTGCAGAAAACTAATAGAAACAGCATGGTTTAGATCTACACGTCAATGTCAGCTGCGAATTGGGTGTGCATCATGAATTGCACAACTCTAGACATAGATCTTAGTCATACCATTGGAAATTACAAAACCATCTCATATGCCAGAAAGAAGATCTAACTCTTCATTTCATCTTTTTCATAAACCTTATCCCACCTAACAACAATTGGTTCAGTGTTCTACAAAAATTGAAATGAATATGGTTTGACAAATTTTTCTAATATTCAATTGCTGGTCGAACAGTACCCTACTCTTTCGTCTACACATGGGATTGGCACATGCTGGTAGTCATATCAATAATATAAATCAAGTGACAACTCAAGTTAGAAATATTTTTAACTTCTTATCACTTTTGAATCACAACCAATCATTTAGTTATGAGAATATAAGGTACTGGGGCTTGAAGAACAATCACTTCCAACGGCTTCCCTTGGAAACCATGAAGTATTAATAATGTGTATGCTTGATGTTCCCCATTCCAAGAATAGTGTCAGACTAGAGCTATCAATTGTGTCCAGAGCATCACCAAGGTGACTCCATGAAGTTTTTGGTAGTCTTCAGAAATTTCAAGTATACAATAAAGAACTTCTAACCAGTATGGAACTGTTAAATGGATGCTATTATGTATGGGAATGTACAGTTGTTTTTTTTTTTATGAAGTGGGTATCCCTGAGGTCTTAGACCCAATAAGACTATTCCCCCTCGTGGCCCCCACTGTATCAATGCAAATGCACACAGGGTAAATTTGGGGCAGTTTTTTAACACAAGACTTGAGGAGCAAACCCACTCCTTATGACACACCACCAACTAAAAACAAAGGTATGACATTGGAAAATGGGGGTGTCCTATTAAGGATTCAGTATTGACACAGGCAATTGTTTGTGTGGGTATGTAACAGTCAGCAATAAAGTGCATCCCTTTTTGCTCCTTTTTCATTGTTTTCACCAGTTAAGGTAAAATGACTAAGAACCAGTTCATCTTATCCAATGGCATCTGCCAAAGACGACTGAAATTAAGTCGAATCCAGCATTAGGGTCGAAACAATCCCTGCATTTCTTATGTTTTTTGAAAGAGAATCAAGGAAAACTCATCAAACATCAATTTGGGGCAGTATTAGAATGTGCCATTTCCCTAATTATCTATACCTCCACAGTCTCATGAAAGAATCTAAACCAAAGCAAGTAAAGAAAAGTTGAAAATTTGCAGACCTCGAGAGCGTGCTTGTATCGCTGTGATTTCCTGAGGTCCTTGGCGATCTGACGGAGCTCAGGAAGCGTGACCTTCTTCCCTTCCCCGACCCAGCGCTGCAGCGCGGCCGTGGCGCTTCGCTTGGGGAATCTGAGTCGGAATATCCTGCTCTTGAGGTCATCTGCAACTTGCGGGGATTCTTCTACGGGATCGAGATCCAAAGCCCCCGAGGAGAGTGAGCGATTCGAGAGTTTTGACTCTCTGAGGATGAGAGAGGGAGGCGCTCGAAGGAGGTTTCTGCAAATTTTAGGGTTTTAGAGATTACAATGGTGAAGAGGAAGAGATGAAGAAGGAGTAGAGATTTACCGACTGATTTTGAGGAAGAGTGAGCGAGTCGCCATGTCTTTTGGGCAGACTGGAATGGATGATCTTGGTCTTGATGAACCAACTGATCTTGCGACTGTGACTGTGAGTGCTTTGATGGGCCTCTTGGAGTGGAGAGAGAGGGCCCACCTTGGATTCTAAAGGTGGGCCATCTATTTCTTTCCTTTGGGAAAAACATCAGGGTCTTCTCGGTAGATCTTGCAGCACCATATTTGAGGCCCAAAGCCCTTGTGGTAGTAGAAAGGATGGCAGCAGTCAGTGGGATGGGACTTGGGTTGGTTTTAATTTGGTTGGTGGGTTGTGTGAAGATATGGGCCTCTATCCTATTGTGGCCCATTTTTCTACTCTGCATTGAGTTATACTGACTCCCCTGGGGGCTTTGGATTGCATGGAATTAAATTTTTGGGAATTCATGGTAAAATTAGTTTCAACCAAAAGAAGACTAGAGAAATGAATGGTTCAAGGTTTTGAGCACCAGATGGCTCCCCACCACTACCTCTTCCTTTCTTGAATTGGCATTCCCCATTTCCAAGACCCATCAAGGAAAGCAAATAGGTACCGTTTTCTTTGATGATTCAAAGGTTTTGACCCATTAAAAAAAAGGGGTTTGAACTTGTTTTAGGTTCTAATTCATAAATAGGGTCAAGTTCGTAACTCAATTTAAGTTCTGATTGATAAACAGATCTAGCTCCGGATATATACAGGTCTCCACCTGGGACCTCGTAATGAGTTTTTAATATTGTAAATTGTAGCTCAAAATCAACTTTTGTTGAATTTTTTTAATATTTAATTCTAGATGTAATAGACTTAATACACTGTTATAAGTTGAATAATATCTTATTCTAACAAATAAAAAATATAAAATGAAGTTAGAACCAGTTTTGGAGTTGAATCCTGATTCTTTAGTTGGAACCAATTCTAAAACCAAATTGGGGTCCTCTTAATGTTATCGGCTATGAAACCAAGTCGGAAACGGATTCGGAATTGGAACCTTCATTTAGAAATGAATCCGCTTCTGGGTCCAGTATGGTCTTAGCCTAGAACCAATATGTTTCAATCTACACACTCATTTGAATTGTGTAAGTCCTTAGTTGATCATATAAAGTTTCAGGTTCGTCCAAACTCATATAAAAATTAAAGGTTGGACAACTTTAAAGCCCTCAATAGTAACTCGTGATCAAATGGTACCACTTTTAAAATATAGATAGGTCAAAGAGAGACTTTCAAGGTATAATGCACTCACAATTGTCATACTTTCAAGTGAGCTAAATTGTTCGTGAAAATGACTCTTGATATTATATGACCAACTTATGAGCTCACAATAACTACAGATGCAATCATTCCTGTTCATGTGTGGATCATAGGAGTTGTTTCCCTGTGTTTATAATAATTGAACAGTTATAGTTAATCTTATTGCTATATATTTCCTTTTGCCATTACTGATCTTGCTGAATTATTTTAGCATTAAACCCACTAACAGTAACAAATATTGTTCTTAGGAATTATTTACAAATTTTTATATAGAGATATTTAAGCGTTAAAAGTTCACACTTGGAGAATTTGTAAATTCTGGTCCCCTATGTGGAATTCCAAAATCCCCTTTCTAAATTCTAAAGAAGTTAAAGTTCATTCAAAAGGATATTTGTAACTTCTATGACGTTGGAATTCAAAATTCTAACGTCAAAACATATCATTTCTAAATACCTGCCACACCAAGGACAACTATACAATCAATATAAAAAATTATTAACATGATAAATTCTTGTAAGGAATTCTGCTAAAGAAATAAGCTCATACGTCTCCATAAGACACGGGTCATTCTAAAATCTAGGGGTTTTCTCTGGATATTATCAAGAAGACAAGAAGATGCGCAAAAGAAATTAATATTTTAAATAAGTAAAAGTAGTAATTTTCTCATGACCGTTCACCTGATGCCATTGGCCAATGGCTCCAATAATTCTGTACACATGATACTCTATTATAATATAATATAAAAAATATATTTAGTGTAGTCAGTAGGTATTATTGCGTATTTAAAAATGACAATATGACAAATATATAGGAAAAGTACATGCGGTGCATGTGTTGCATGCCCTGCCCTCCACTCTAGCCGTTCTTTGTATTATTCTCTGCAGCTGGCATCAACAGGACAAAAGCTAATCCTGCCAACAACCAGAACATCACAAAGGAAACCATTCTGGATCCTAGTGGGACTTTATATGATTCTGATCTCCTCAGTGACTTGTCGAGATTAGGAAATAGAAGACTTTGGGTGATAGGGTTCTTTACTTCTTTGTGATTCAGAGAAATCTTTGCACCTTGACAAGCTGATATAGCATATCCAATATTCACCTTCTATAAATGTGCCAAACTCTGTATATTTTAAAAACTGTAAATTGAATGAGGAACAACATCTAATGATCATAATTTATAGTAAATGACTGATCTTCAAACAGATTGATCCTGTGGATGTCCCTTGAGTGAGGCATTTTATATCAGCATCAAGGCTCATCAGAAAAGCTATCTGGATGTATCATCATAAAGTTGGCAAACGAAGTGGTAAAGTGAGATGATAAAATGTCAGTTTGTAGCAATACCCTGGAAGAAAAGGGGGCAATTTTGGTTAAGCTTCACTATCAGCTTTAAGTGAATATAGTTAGTCTCCATAACTTATATTCCATACTACTATGGTAGTTGAGTGGTACTTATCTTGAAGGAGTGGTTGAGTATTCGTTTATATCAAAGCAAAGAAACAAGATTTATATTGACAAGTTTTATAGCGGGCTGCAGAGTAGTGAAGACCCAAGAATGTTTTTTTTTTTTTTTTTTTTTTACTTTTTCCTGTTTTGGTAAGCAGAGGCCCAAGAATGCTGAAGATGGCACAAGGGCAAGAAGAAAAGGTTGAATGGACAATAGTTTATATATTTTTTAACTGAAACATTGCATTTTGGGGGACAAATTAAGCAGCTAGGGCCATCTTTCAGAGTCATTTTCAAGCCTTAAAAATTTGCATAGCGGCTCTAACTAAGCTTGGTATATAATCTAGGGTTTGAGATATAAGCCCAAGCTCTTCCTTGTTAGTAAGCAGGCTCAATCTTTAGTCATGTTGAGTCCAAAAGTCTGTTTAAGTCCGGCCCAAAGCACCCAAAATAAGCCATCCACTAACAGCCCTACATAGTGGGGCTATCCGTGGACTGGACCAGCCTTTTCACACTACACAGCCTAGCCAGCACTGGCCTCTGCTTCATGTTCATGGGCTTGGCCCAGTTTCTGTTTCCTGCCATATCATCAAATGTCTGGGTCAGGACTTACTTTATGCCTACAAGGATGAATTTGGCCTGGTCTGAATATTTAAGAAAAAATTCCCAATTTAAAGGGGCCATTGACTGGACCCATTCTCAAATATCAAGCCCAAAAGCTAAGCGGGCTTGCCGGGACAAGTTTTGGTGAAACCCAGCTCATGTACAGCCTTACATATACCCAAGTAATACATTTCTGCCAAGGTATAAAAAGACTACAGATTAAGTGTACAATACACCCACAAGACAAACAGCTCCATTTCTTCCTTATCCTTCCATTTCTTCTTGTTCACGTAGCTCAATCTCTGCCACACGCTTGTCTTTCCTGTATTTCTTCACTTCTCCATAGAAGTAGGAGGCAAAACCCCAAAGAGAGAGAACCAGGGC
Organism: Cinnamomum chago; assembly: GCA_038049695.1. Lineage (NCBI taxonomy): Eukaryota > Viridiplantae > Streptophyta > Magnoliopsida > Laurales > Lauraceae > Cinnamomum > Cinnamomum chago. The sequence goes on along the minus strand of CP142459.1, from coordinate 60,687,628 downwards.
TATGCCCTTCTCAGAATTGAACTTCTCAGTGAAGAAGAAAACGGCTAAGATCTCCGATACTGGAATTAGGACTGAAATAAGGACTCCGGCGTGCAGTGAGGAAGAACATGATACTACACCCACCATTCCTAAGAAGAAGAGCTGCCAGAGGACCGCAATTGCGGCCAACACCAAGTAATAGGTGGCCTCTCCTCGTCTGTACTCGCTCGCTTCTCGAGGAATAACCTAGAAGGAATCATAATTGATAACCGTTATCATCTTAGCATTATCCCATCAATTTATAGTCTACTAAAGTGTTTCGCTCAGGTAAATTGAGAGAAATTTGACTACGTACAAAGCTACTACTTTAGTTGTGAACCAAGTTGCAACTTTTAATTCACTAAATCATTAAATTCATGTGACCCTTAAATAGATGGGCATGTTCATATGACTGTGCCTTGTAAGGCCAGACCTAATTGCAATTCCTTTACCCCATAGATTGGCATGAACCAAGATGTTCCATGGTCACCGCTTTTTGCAACTTTGAAGTGGTGGTCTTTAACCTCATATGAGTTTTTCTCTATATAGCTCTAGAAAAATTACTATGCAATATCTATTCTAACTAAGGGGAAGTAAGGTCTTAGCAATCTCTCTCTCTCTCATTCAATTAACATCCATTAAAAATGAATATTAATTGAATGAGAGATGACTTATTACCAGACACTCCGGTATCCCAAGAGACTCACCTTGAAGTCGTCGTTCACCAGCATTCCAATGGTGCAGAAGGCAGTGGCGAAGAAGGATAAGACCATTTGCATCTCCATCACCAAGGCATAGGTTATGGCCTGCTTGGTCTTCATATATGTCAGCTCAAGCAGCGGCAGCATCAAACCATACAGCGCAGCTGCACCGATTGTCATGAAGAAGCCCAAGTAGTACTGAAAATTAGACTCGTTTGGGGGGCGGTCTCCCCCAGAGCGAACCCCAAGAACAACTGCTCCAATTGTCAACAAGATCACAGCATTGATGGAATAAGGTGTGAATTTGTGCCTCACTAAAAACAGTGCGAACAAAGCATTGAACACCAGTTGGGAGGAGATGAGAATGGACGATGTCGACACCGGAAGATAGGAAGAACCATATGCATACATGTAGTCATCCAAACCTGTGAGGATTCCAATTCCAGCACAAAACGCGAATAGGCGCGGTGTTATAAGGATCGCCTTTGCAAAATCACCTTCCTTTCGACGTCGGTTGATGTAGGAGATATAAAGGGGGACTAGAACAAGAGGCCATGCACCGGTCTGTAACCAACTTGTTAGCCATTTCCGTTTGCCCCCGCGAACAAAATAGAGTCGGAGAAGCAAGGGGCCACCGGTGTTGCCGAGCGCCAACATGGTGCAGTTGATCACCAACAGGGTCAGCTTCATGGCCTTGCTTATCTTCTTCTCTATTTGGGGTTCTTGGGGGCCTGGTTCTACCTCTTTGTCTATGGTGGTTGACATGGTTGCAGCCTGCAGGTGATGAATCTCACAAGGCCACCAATAACCTTTACACTGTAAATGGGCAAGCAATTCTAGATGAGGCTTGGAGAGCTTTTTGGGTCTTATATATTATGATGATTGGAGGAGTATGTACATGGAGTGGCACATGAATTGTAAGAAAACCTTAAAAGCATGAGTACGTGTTGCTTGTTTTTTTACTGAAACCTTCTTTAATTATTGATATGACTGACCCTTTGGATAGAAAAAATTCTACCGGCTTTTTTGGCAATTCTACTATTAGAGTGAAGTGAGGTAAAGTCTCATTTCTATAAAAAAAAAACCCCACCCAAAGTACTTTATTTCAAATTTCTCACTATATTTCTTCATAAAAAAGACAGAAAGTAACTTCATTTTTCCACTAAAAGACAAAAAAAACTCCACTTTTCAATAAAAAAAAGTAAAAAATATCCCATCACAAACAACTAAAAATAAAATACCATCATTATCCACTAATATTTTATTATTTCTTCGAAATAGCCTTTACTCCACTCAACTCTATTAGTAAAGCCCCCAAACAAGCCAGGATGTGTTTTGTCTTGATTTATATCAGAGTAGATTGGATTTATGATGTAACTAGGTTATATTTATAATGTGGTTAAAACTAAATTAGATTATAGTTATCTATGAATCGCCAAGCTATTTTTAATGAATTTGTAAAGATAGAAGTTACATGTACACATCGACAAAAAACTGCAATTTAAGAACTGCTGGCACTACACAGTCAATTGTACCCCCACATGAATCACGTGAGTACAATGCATTGTCGTCCCATTTTCTTTGCTAGATGTCAGGCTACATCAGGGGGGCCACATAATCAATTTCATTCGCATGTTGCTCAAGTAGTGAGCCCCACAGCAGATTAGTCAAAGATCATATTGCATCATGCACAGGCATGAAGACAAAAAAAAAGAAAAAAGAAAAATGAATGTGGAAGGAGATCCAATTGTTGATGTTGAGACTTGAGGGTAAGATAAGCTGAAGGAACCAGAGATGGTTAAATGGTATTTTCACTTATCAATTTGAGAGAACAAATGCAAATGCAAGCAACATTGTTAAGGCTTCTCATAATAAAAATTTTGATGTGGAAATGGGAGAGATGCAACAACATTGTTATAACTACACCAAAAATCGGAAATTGGAACGGAAAAGCGTTCCTAATCCTTCCGTTCCTAATCCGTTAAAGTGTTCCAATTTCCGTTCCAATTTGGATTAGGAACGGTTGGTACCAAATTGGAACGGAAATTGGAACACTTTAACGGATTAGGAACGGAAGGATTAGGAACGCTTTTCCGTTCCAATTTCCGATTTTTGGTGTAGTTTAACCTTTACATATGCAACTTTGAGAGGTTATGATCGGAAATCAACCTTTGGTTTTGTGATATCGTTTTAACAAGTTATGTCAAAGGACCAAGACTATATATGTTCCCCAAAAGAAGCTGAAACGAGATCAATCTTGCATTCGTTGAATATCACAATAGATATAGCTAATAGCAATATTTGGGTCCTCTTAGCTAGATGTCCTTAAAGTGGTAAATGCTATTAAAGGGAGTGGAGACTGATCTTTAAGATCGATTGTTTTGGATATTTTTAAAGTGTCTAAGGGGTTCGATAGTATTGGTTTTAATTTTGTTTCTACAAAGCTCAATCACAGTGCTCATCACTTAGCCATGTCAAGTTTTTTTTTTTTTATGATGTTATCGGACTTACCAATTTTGATGGCCATTCCCCAATTGATGGTTGTTTCCTTTTCTTTTTTTTTTCTTTCTCTTTTGTTTGCTTCGTCATTAGAAATTTCGTTTCTAAAAAAATTGAGAGAACAAATAATATAATGGCCTTATCATTTTAATAGCATAGGGATGTTATGAAAGAACCTTCACTATTATTACTTTATCTTTTTTGTTGGTAAAAATTCACTATTATTACTTTGAGGATTTTACTGAAAAATCCCTGAATTTGGGCATTCCTCGCGAAGGGTCCCCACAAATTGTGCAGCACAAACTCGATCTTTCTACCACTTTTTATTTTTATTTTTTTTTGTACTTTTTTCTGAACGACAATAGCGTCGCGTCGCTCCTCACCTCACGTCTTCTTCTCCAGTGGCGGACCCATGTATACTCATATGGGTGCAAGTGCACCCGGTGAATTTTGAAGATCCTGTTAAATGGATATGGGTCAGACAGCCATGCCCCACTTAAAAATGCATCTTGCACCCCATTTAAATCCAGCCCATGGATAAAATGCACCCATGACCTAATGAGTGATGACCCACCCTTATCAAATCTAAAAATCCTCATTTGAGTCATTTCCCCCAAAACCCATCAATTGAAAACCCTTCCCCCTCTCCAACCCTTCTTCCTCTCCACACTACATCGCACCCCAAAGGCAAAACCCATCTATTGAAAACCCTTGTATCTCTGATCTCTCCAACCGTTCTCCCACTCCACATCGCACCCAGGTCCAGGTCCATCCAGCAGGTAGCAATGGCGACGAATCCGACGATGACGACTGGGTTCGTGCAGAAATTCGAAGACATCCAAGAAGAGGTATCCTTGATTCCTTTCCTTTCCACTTCTCCTCTTTTTATTATTCCTCTATTCAGACGATGTTCTTCTTCTTTGCAACCTATTACAAAAGAAAGCATGTTGTTTGTTCCTCTGTTTTTCCCCTTATTGGTTTTTTCTCCAAATCTAACAATGAAATCTCTGAAGAGAGTGCGGATCCTTGTTTTTGGGACCACTTGGGGCCTTCACCCATACTTTTACTTCATAGATGTTCTTCTGAGTTCAGAGTTCTGACCTGCTTCAACTACCTCCAAATAGGCTCCAATGTAATATAATACATATAACCAGTCCAGCGAGCCAGCGACTTGCATTTTTGCCTTCACAACCCTTGAAAACTCAAGATGTGTATTCTAAAGAAAGATCAAATGACCAAGACAAAAAATTAAATAAAAAAGTTCATTCATGGTAGAAGAAAAATAAACTGAAGAAAAGAACAAAACAAACAGAGCCATAAAAAACAGACATGCAGGAACTAATATTAATGCAAGAGAAACAAAGCATGTCAAAAAAAAAAAAAAAAAGATTGACAAACTGGGGAAAAAAGTGTAGTGAGACGAGAAATTTATCGAGCGGCCTGTTTTGTTCATCTTTTGTACATTGGGGATACGCTCTCTAAGCCTATCTATCCTTCCATTCTTATTTCTTAATATATACTTTCACCTTCCAGCAGGAGGAAAAAAAAAAAAAAACAGAGCAAAACTTGCAGCCAATGGACAATCCCCGGTCCAACAAATTAACCTGTTAGCATGGAAGTGAATTTCTGTCCATAGTTCTGGGCCTCTGGCCATCCATTTGCAAGCTAAAAATGGATCACATGCTTCAGAATTAAGATTGAATCTTGACCAGTTGGGGGCATGTTTTGTGCTGCTTGTGCTTGGTTTTCAACATTTAATTCATCGTATAGTTTTGTCTTTATGCTTGTATGCTATTTTTGTCTTCAGATTCAAATGATCTATAGTTTGTCTATTTGGTAGGGACTCCTTTCACTTTGTGCCTTGTGGGTTCTCTCTCATTCTTTCTCTGTCTTTCTTTACTTGTTGGTAAGTTCAGAGATTCCTCACTTGACTTTTTCCATCTTTCACCCCATCCACTATTTTCTGCTGATTTCAAATTTTGTTTTGTTTGATAGCCACTTCATAATATGGTGCTTATAACATGATAACCATGTTAGAGAATAAATGTTCTCTTTCATTTGTTGGTATAAGAAATATGTTGTTTTACTAGGGACTTGCAATTTGAGAGGCATATCTGGATGGTTAAATGAAATCACATTCTGTACCCATTTGATTGGCCATGTTGTTGTTAGTCATTACTCAAATCAAGGCAACATCTTTTTTTTTTTTTTGTTCTTATCAAGAATCTCACTCTCTCTCTCTCTCTCTCAAATCAAAATTGGTTTTCTCTCAAGTCATTCATTATCATAATATTAATTGTACTTGTGTGAAGCTCTTACCAAGGATAGATCTATCTCTTAACATATCTCCGTATTTCATTATTCTCTTCATGATATCTGACCCATCCCCACTTAATCATTTAACTCCATATCTAATTTTATTGCAATAGACTCTAATAAAAAATGTGATTAGAAATAAAAAAAACTTTTTATTTACATGGATTTATTTTTTCATTATACACAGGAGAGCTATCTAGCTATTGATTGGAGGTGCATCATCTAATAGTTCTACAACTTTGGTGGGCCCTTTCTCTGGCAGCGTAGTGCAGGTATTCCCCCTCTCTCTTGATTTTTTTAATTTGTATATCATAGTCAAATTAAATAAATTGTTGATTTGATTTAGAGCTTTATGCTTTTAACTATATACTGGCAATTTGATGTACAAATGTTCATATTTCTATGATACTTTTTAATTTGATGGATGTGGTTTACATATGTGTAGTCATGATTGATTTGTGTCGTAAGTATTTTCATATACCCATGTGTTTGTGTCCCAACCTTTCCAATAATCAATTAAGTTAATGTGCTTGAACTAAGTTCTATTCCAATTAAGTTATGCGTTTCTACTAAGTTATGTGTTTTTAGGCAGGCGTTGATTTTGATGAAATTTTCTATATCTTTGACTTTGAATCAGCTATGGAAAATTATTTCAAAAGAAAATCAACTCCTAGCCTACCATGTCCGAATTTAGAGAATGATAACAATGATCAAGTGCCATCAGCTTTGAAGAAAAGTCGTGTAGAAGTTAACTTGGCAGATCTTCTAGCAGATCCTGGGTTACGAAATTCAATCTTGAGTTATCATCCTATGGATCGAGACGAAATCCGAAGAGCGTATCTACAAAAGGGTCCTTGTCAGCCTCGTGATCATAAATTTCCTTTTATGGAGTCTGCACAAGATAAGAGGCGATTTAATCCGGCTTGGTTTAAGGATTATGGTAGTTGGTTGGAATACAGCATAAAAAAAGATGCTGCATTTTGCTTATGTTGTTATCTTTTTGGAGAGCATGCACGTCATGATGCCTTTATAGCTCAAGGATTTAGAAATTGGAGGAAAAAAGAAAGAATTAGAGATCATGTGGGAGGCCCAAAGAGTGCTCACAATCAAGCATATGAGAAGTGCCAAAATTTATTAAATCAAAAGCAACACATTGAGACAATTATTATCAAGCAATCGGATCAAGCTCGGATTGAGTATTGAATCCGCTTAAAGGCAACGCTTGATGCCATTCGCTTTCTTCTACGCCAAGGATTGCCTTTTCGTGGTCATGATGAATCTGAGGATTCAAATAACATGGGTAACTTCCTTGAGCTTTTGCAAGTAATTGGCAATCAAAATGAAGCTACTAAGAGAGTCATTTTAGAAAATGCTCCTGAAAATTTGAAACTTACCTCGCCTAAGATTCAGAAAGATATTGTAAATGCGGCTTCTATGGAGACCACTCAGGCTATCATTTCTGAACTTGGAGATGCACCATTTGCTCTTTTGGTGGATGAATCTTGTGACATCTCTATGAAAGAGCAAATGGCCGTTGTTTTACGCTATGTGGATGAGCGGGGTTGTGTGATTGAACGCTTTTTGCTAGTAGAACATGTCACAAACACTACTGCTCAATCGTTTAAAGCGGCAATCGATGCGATATTTTCCAAGCATGGATTGAGCATAACAAGTTTGCACGGGCAAGGTTATGATGGAGCTAGTAATATGCGGGGTCATCTTAATGGACTCAAAACACTCATTCAAAATGAGAATCCTACTGCATTTTACGTTCATTGTTTTGCACATCAGCTTCAATTGACACTCATTGTTGTTGCAAAAAAACATGTACCAATTGCCATGTTCTTCGAATCGGTTTGCTATACGTTGAATGTCGTTGGAGGCTCTTGCAAACGCCATGACATGCTCCAAAATATACAAGCTGCTAAAGTTGTTGATGCGCTCAATACTGGTGAACTTGAAAGTGGACAAGGTTTGAATCAAAAGACTAGTCTCAAACGGCCGGGAGAGACACGATGGGGCTCGCATTATGGAACATTGATTAACTTGATCCACATGTTCTCCTCTGTGATTGATGTGCTTGAGATTATTGTAAAAGATGATACAAATGAAAATGTGGGTAGTGCGGCTCACTCATTGCTTCAATTGGGATCTTTTGATTTCGCATTTAAAATGCATTTAATGACAAATATTTTGGGGATCACGAATGTCTTATCAAAGGCATTGCAGCGAAAAGATCAAGATATTGTCAATGCCATGGAAATGGTAAGAATATCAAAAAAAAAATTGCAAATGATGAGAGACGATGGGTGGGATTCTCTCCTCTCTGAAGTTCATTTATTTTGTGATAAATATGAAATCCCCATTCCGAATATGGATGATTTGTTTGTTGATCGAAAGCGATCACGACGCAAAGCTGAAGTGACAAATCTACATTTTTACCGTGTTGAAATATTTTATACTACCATTGACATGCAACTTAAAGAGCTCAACGATCGCTTCAATGAGGTGACCACTGAGTTGCTTCTTTGTGTGGCATGCTTCAATCCAAGTGATTCATTCTCTGCCTTCAACAAGGAAAAACTTATCCACCTTTCTCAATTCTATCCAGATGATTTTTCAGACTCAAAACGATTGATACTTGATAATGAACTGGAGATTTACATTATTGACATGCGAACCAATAGCAAGTTCTTAGAAGTGAAAGGAATTAGTGGCCTTGCTCAGAAGATGGTTGAAACAAAAAAGAACATCCTATATCCTTCGGTTTTCTTGCTTTTGAGATTGGCGCTAACTCTACCAATTGCTACTGCTACTGTTGAGAGAGTGTTTTCTGCTATGAAAATTGTGAAGAGTCGACTACGCAATCGAATGGAAGATGAGTGGATGAAATATTGTTTACTTTTATATATTGAAAGGGACATTTTTAATAGCATCGATGATGAGACAATCATGCAACGCTTTCAAAACATGAAGAACCGTCGAGGGCAATTGTAAAAGCTTTATTGTATAGTTGATATATGACTTTTGATGAGAAAATGTAGTTGATACACTTGAATATTTTGTAATCATTTAAATGTAATACATTTTCTCTTTTGTCATTATTAATGTGAAGAAAGTATCACAAAATAATATTTTTGGACTTTTTCAATTGCCATTGTTTCGCACCCTTCAAACGAAAATCCTGGGTCCGCCACTGTTCTTCTCCCTCATCTCCTTCCTATTTCCCCATATCTCCCACTTCATTTCTCACCCAAGCCACCACCCACAATACTTCCATCATCCTCGAAGAGGATAATTATCACCTCTCACTTTTTTCTCCAAATATCCTATAATCTCTTGGGTAACATAGTTGGGTTATATTCACATCCGTATAAAAGTTGTGTGAAAAAGCTGCAGGTTTTCTGTGGTTCATATAGGTGGAAAAGCTGCGAATACAGGGTAGGTTTTCCAAAAGCTGCCAATAAAGGTTTTTCACTATTCATATAGGCGGAAAAGCTGCGAATAACTGCCTACGAGCAGCCTTTCTCTCTCTAGTTATGATGTACGAGCATAAGATTGTTATTGGAACCATTCTTCCATATTATTTCTACCATTTTTTTTCTTTCCCGTCTCTTTCACTTTTCAAGAAATATCTTCAAAATATGAAAAGAAGAAAGAAAGAAAGAAATTATTTGTCGATCAGTAGTAATCTTTTTATAAAACATGTGATACTCTTTTCCCAAAATAATTGGGAGAAAATAGAGTGGGGGAGATAGATAAATAGGTAGGAGAAGAGGAAGAAAATAAGAGAAAGAAGAAACAAATAAATTCTATGTGGAGTGACGCTAGCGCCGCTCCTATCAAAGAAGAGTGACCTCGGCATTAAAAAAAAAAAAAAAAACCGGAAGAGATCCTAACAGACCCCATTTGTGCTGCATAATTTACGAGAACCCTTCATGAGGAATGGTCAAATTCCGATAATTTTCCCCTAAAATATTCTAGTACTTTCAAATATATTCTAGGATATGTCCAATAGCAGGAATTGAAGGTTTCTACTTCCTATGACTGGTAGCTGTATGCAAGAGTGACGGCTGCCACATTCATTTTGATATGAATGGCTATATATGACATCTAATTTCCACATTAATTATTGTGAAAAGGAGTAAATGCTTTCAACTTCTGGTTTGATATTACTATTAGGTATAGTTTATGTAAGATCTGATATGGTTTGCAAAATAAATCAAATTTATGGATCTTGATCTATGCATTAACAATGAATAATCTAAAAGATTAAAAGCGTATCTTGCGCCATGATCTTGATGATGAGCGGAACTCTTTTCTCAAATAGAGTTTTCTCCTAGCTCCCTTATCACCCACTCCAATATGCGTGAAGTTGATGGTTACTTTTCAGATCTTGTAGGTTAAGAGAGAGAACTGGAAAACCATATATATAGATAAGCCATAGAGAGATTTCTTCCCATCAAAGAATCTAATAAAAGTAAGCTTCCTTAATTCCCTCAAATTAGCCAACAAGAGTCTTATATGACTTGGGCTTACTAAAATTGAATCCAAGATAAACTTAGTAAAACAAAAAAACCAAAAGAAGAAAATAACTTAAATTAGTGGGTTCAAACCGTAGGTCCCAACAGTGTTGCACATGTGGTCATGAGGACCACTCATGTCTAACAATCTCCCACTTGGTCTGAATGACCACACATATGTGATCTCCCACTTGGTCATGATAACCACCAATATTCAATCCACCTGTTTTTTTTTTTTTTTTTTAAAACTATGTTTTATAAATGGACTTAACTTGGATTCAACAGATTTTAAAAAAAAAATCCTGACGAGTGGCCACTCATTTGTAAAAAAAAAAAAAAAAAACAGCCCAATCATTCTTGTTTATTCTAATTCTTATATACTGTAACAAAATGAAACCAATAATGCGAGTCATGGCGGTCAAACATCAATTTTGCGACATAATTCCTTCCATGTACCACAACATTATTAATTCCATTTAGTCAAGTCATAAATCGAGGAAAATAATAGGAGTGGACAAAAAATTCCTATTTATTGGTCCAACTGAAATTTATCTTGCTTTTCAATAATGAATTAATTGTGCACACCAAAATTAAGCAAGAGAACATAATCATTATTAATGAAAACTGATCAACAAAAATGTCTAAGTAAATAGCATAAATCCTTTCAACCACATACATTAAGGTAACACAATGAGACCCATTGCTTTAACATGATCATTATAGGCCTCTGCTGGTAATGCTTTGGTCATAGGATCTGCAATGACGAGCTTTGTACTGATTTGCTCTATAGACACTAAACCATCCCGAACCTTCTCTTTAACGGCAAGATATTTTATCTGAAAGTGTTTTGCAGCGCTAGAACTCTTGTCGTTGTTAGAGAAGCGAATAGATGAGGTGTTATCACAACAAATTTTCAGCAGCTTAGAAATGGAATCCATGATCTGAAGCCCTGAAATAAAATTTGTCAGCCATATAGCTTGATTAGTGGCCTCAAAGCAAGTCACAAATTCTGCTTGAAATGTGGAAGACGCAGTTGTAGTTTATTTAACACTTTTCCACGAAACAGCCCCACCAACAAGGAGAAAAATGTATCCTGATGTAGATCTCCTTCTGTCGAAACACCCAGCAAAATCTGAGTCTGAATATCCAATCACTTCCAAGTGATTAGATTTTCTATAAGTGAGCATATGTTCTTTAGTCCCTTGTAAATATCGCATGACCTTCTTTGCTGCTTTCCAATGTACTATGCCAGGGTTAGACTAATACCTTCCTAACATACTAACTGCAAAACTGATGTCTGGACGGGTACAAGTCTGAGCATATAAAAGACTTCCTACAACGGAAGCGTATGGAATATCTTGCATCTGTTTTCTCTCGATGTCGTTTCTTGGACATTGATCTTTTGAGAATAGATCACCTCTTGATATAGGTGCTTTTCCTCCAGAACAATTCTGCATATTGAATCTTTCAAGAACTCTATTGATATAGGCTTTCTGTGAAAGTTCGAGTAGTCCTCGAGATCTGTTTCTAATAATCTCAATTCCAAGCAGAAAGAATGCTTCACCCATATCTTTCATTTCAAAAATCTCTGTGAGGTATTCTTTTGTTGCATGTAGTAGGCCAAGATCACTACTAGCAAGTAGAATGTCATCTACATATAGGACTAAAATAATGAACTTGCTCCCACTGATCTTCAGGTATATACATTGATCAACAATGTTTTCTTTAAATCCGAAGGATGTAATGGTATGATGGAACTTAATATACCATTGCCTTGAAGCTTGTTTAAGTCCATATATAGATTTCTTTAATTTACAAACTAGTTTTTCTTTGCCTTTTTCCTCAAATCCTTCTAGTTGTTTCATATATACCTCTTCAGATAAATTCCCATTTAAAAACATTGTTTTCACATCCATTTGATGTAACTCTAAATTAAAATGAGCTACTAATGCCATTATGATTCGAAAAGAGTCCTTTGAAGAAACTGGTGAAAATGTCTCTTTATAATCAATATTTTGCCTTTGAGTAAATCCCTTAGCTACAAGTCTGACCTTAAATCGGTCAATTTTGCCCTTTGAGTTCGCTTGGTCTTAAAGATCCATTTACATCCTATAGTCGCAAACCCTTGAGGCAATTCGACGAGATCCCAGACTTTATTTAATGACATGGATTTTAACTCTTCTTGCATGGCATCAATCCATTTATTCGAATCATCTCCTTTGATGGCCTGTGAAAATGTTACCGAATCTTCGTTAACACCTATGTCAAAATCAGATTCTTGAAGATAAACAATATAGTCATCTGATATAGCAGACCTCTTAGATCTTTGGGATTTTCTTAAAGCTTCTGGTTCTGCTAAATTTTGATTCGGATGAATAATATCTTCAATCATATCATTATGAGTGACATTCTCATCTAGTGGTGTATCTGGTATGATAGGTTGTATTTCCATCGTATCGTTCTGAACGAAATCATTTGGAATACCAGCTCTAATCGTTTCAATCGGTACTTGAATAGGTATCCGATGTTCTTCAAATACCACATTTCGTGGTGCATTGCTCCCACTAATGTATCATTTTCTATGAATCTGACATTTCCGGTTTCAACAATTCTAGTGGTATGAGTAGGATAGTTAAATCTAAAACCTTTGGACCTTTCAGGATATCTAATAAGATACCCACTGATAGTTTTATGGTCCAATTTTCTCTCTTGTAGGTTATAAATTCTAGCTTCCGCTGGACAACCCCAAACATGCAGATGTCCTAAACTTGGCTTCTTACCTGTCCATAACTCGTAAGGAGTTTTAGGAACAACCTTAGTGGGAACACGGTTTAGGATATATGCAGCTATTTTTAGGGCTTCTCCCTACATAGAGTCAAGTAATTTAGAATTACTTAACATACTCCGTACCATTTCCATAAGCGTTCTATTATGTCTTTCAGCCACACCATTTTGATGTGGGGAGTCAGGCAATGTATATTCAGCACGAATACCATGACTTTCCAGGAATTTCGCAAATGGGCCAGGATTTTAACCCGATTCATCGTATCTCCCATAATACTCTCCACCCCTATCAGATCTCATAACCTTTATTTTTTTTCTGTCTAACTGTTTTTCAACTTCAGCCTTGCAGATTTCAAAGGCTTTTAAAGATTCTGATTTCTCATATAACAAGTAGACATATCCATATCTAGTGAAATCATCAATAAAAGTGATAAAGTGTTTTTGACCACTATAACATGGTGTAGGAAAACAACCACAAATATCTGTGTGGATTAATTCAAGTGGTACTAAACGTCTTGTGGCCTTATGTTTATTGGTGTTTTTGGTCTGCTTACATTTTATACAGTCTATACAAATACTAAAATCAGTAAAATCTAGGGTTCTCAACACCCCGTCATTTACCAATCTCTTTAATCTCTCTTGAGAGATGTGTCCTAGCCTTTTATGCCACAAAATTGAGGAGTTTTCATTCAAGATTCCTCTCTTAATACCAACATTCATAATATTATTCTCATGCAAGGTAAGTAAGGAACTAGCAAAATATGGATCCAGATTCAATTTATAAAGACCATCACATAAAATACCACTACCAATTAAAACTTGAATCTTATAAATACTTAAGGTATTATGTCCAAAAGAGAAGGTATAACCTTCTAAATCAAGTCTAGATAAAGAAATTAAATTTCTACTAATCGTAGGAACATAAAAAGTGGTATTAAGGTCCAACTGGAATCCAGAATCCAGAATCAATCTGTAAGTCCCCACCGCTTTCACTTCAGCCTCCAGTCGATTTCCCATAAAAATGTTTCTTTAATCATTGTTTGGACTCCGGCTTGAGTGAAAGCCCTGCATGGAATTTGCCATATGAGCAGTGGCACCATAATCAATCCACCAAGTATTTGAAGGAACATCTAAAAGATTTGTTTCATAACAAACAAAAGAATTATTTATACCTCTAGATTCAAACCATTTCTGTCTCTTCAAGCAGTCTTTCCTCAGATGTCCTTTTTTGCGGCAGAAGAAGCACCTTGGTTCACTTCCTTTCTTCCCGACTTGGTCAGTCGAAATAGGTTTTTTGCCTTTCTTTTTCTGACCTTTCTTACCCGTGGAATATTTTTTATTGTTTGAAGGGGTATTAGAGATGAAATTCACTTTGTGTAACTGCCCTTCCTGCCTAAGTCTGCCTTCTTCTTGGACACACATTGAGACCAACTCATTTGTAGTCCATTTCTCCTTATGAGTATTATATGAAATTTTGAAAGGCCCAAATTGAGGAGGCAAGGAGTTCAAAATAAATTGGACTATGTAATTTTAAGAAATTGTCATTTCTAGAGAGTTGAGTTGAGCCGCTATATCCCTCATTTCCATGATATGTTCCCTGATACCGCTAGATCCATCATATTTCATTGAAGATAATTTCGCAATCAAAGTAGCTGCTAAAGCCTTATCAGATGCTTGAAATTGCTGCTCCACAGATTCGAGATAGGCCTTTGCATTTTCATTATCTGGGATAGAACCACGGATATTTTTAGTTATGGATATTTTGATCATCATAAGACTTAGACGGTTGGCCTTGGTCCATTTTTCATAATATGCTCTTGCAGCTTGAGAGCTATTTTCAGTAAGATCAGTGGGTTTGGGTTCCATAATTGCAGTGTCCAAGTTTAGGCAGCCCAAGGTCAATAAAAGTTCATCTTTCCAATCAGTAAAATTTGATCCATTTAATATTGGAATGTTCGAGAGAAGTCCATTCAAGGCAGCGGGAGTCAATGCTAGAATATAAAGGAAAAAAAATGTTCAATTACTATAATGCTTTGAGTTCAAGCTAAAACATTAATCCAGAATGATTCGGTGCATAAATGAAGCATATTTAGTGAGTGATCTAGTTCATCATTATAGTCCCTCCTTTGGGTCGAGACTACAACATACAATAAGATCGCTCGTGGAGGAATCCAATCCATCCATAGGGCTAATGAGATAGTATGAACGCAATTCGCTAGGTTTTATACCTTTAGGTATAGGAACCAAAACCAATTGGGTACATATATCAAATTACCCTAGTCCGATCTTATAATTATTTGAATGACGATCGAACCTTTGGGCCGATCCTCACGCTCATAATTTAGGATCGCAAGTCTAATGCTATTATCCTTACACAAGAAATAGTGTTAAGGGTCTTAAATTTTAATTGATACCTATAAGTTCTTCATAATTGGGCCACTTTGGTGACTACCGCATTATCTAAAACTATGAGTTTCAATTGAATTAATAGCATTTATAAGAAGGGGTCTAATTAAGATTGGTTATGATGTCACAAGTGGTGCCTCTAAAAAAATTTAGGTTATGCTTAATTTATAGCATGTTGTAGTTATCAAACATCCACCAAAATAGGCAAATCCAATAAAAGTGACATAATAAGACCAATCTAAACAATAAATAATTAAACCCACTAAAAAGAAATTGGAATAATAAATGCACAGTAGCAAACAAACTTAATAATCACATTATTAATAAGTCAAAAAGGGTTAAATAGAGTCAGAACAAGACAGTACGTGACTGGGTTTTTGGGCCTTAATGTGTGGGCTTATTTGTGCCTGAACCCAAATGGGTCTAACACCGCCTTGGTTGCCCATGGGTGGGCTATGCGGGCCCATAGACAGAAATTTCCAGATTCATCTGGACATCCCAGTCAAGGGAAACCTCCTAGAAAATTTACTTTTGTAAACATGTTGATTTCTTCAACATAAAAAAAATGTGCCCAGGTCAAAAGGTTTACAATTTGTATGCACCCTCAGACCATGGAAACCATTATGTCTTCTTCCACCCAACACAGAAGTCGTTATGTGATGAAACTTAACGCCCAAAGCTACTGGACCACCCAGATAGTGGGTCCCACTGATCAAGTGTCAAGATCAGTTCTCTGCAAAATGGTCGCCCATAGCCCCTCAACAAGATCTATGGTCCAGATTGCCATGGGTGGGCCACCTAGGCCCCACAGCCCCAAATCAGAAATCCACCTTTTCTTTCTTAAGCCGTCAGCCCCCTTTTGGGTCGTCAGATGATGGATCAAACAGGGTTCCACTCCATGTGGGAACTGCAATCCTTATAATCACCCCGCCATGTCCGGCGAGATGAACGGACCAGATCAGTGATCCGATTGTTCCGCGGGTCCCACTTAACATTCCCTCGCGGTTTCAAGTCAAAGATCTGTCACAAGGTTCGGTCCTCTCTGGGCTTTAAATGGGTAGTTCATGGAGTACATAGATCCAAATGGCTTCAACCATGTGATGTGAATCAGACTTCCAAACGAAATAATAAAAAATAAATAAACTCTACGCCCAGATCTTAAACGACCATCTTATTCAAAACTGTAAGCATTGTTAGTACACAGATCTAAACCAGCACTCTGATACCAATTGTAAGATCTGATATGGTTTGTAAAATAAATCAAATTTTTGGATCTTGATCTATGCATTAACAATGAATAATCTAAAAGATTAAAAGCGTACCTTGCATCATGATTTTGATGATGAGCGGAACTCTTTTCTCAAATAGAGTTTTCTCCTATCTCCCCTATCACCCACTCCAATATGCGTGAAGTCCATGGTTACTTTTCAGATCTTTTAGGTTAAGAGAGGGAACCGGAAAACCATATATATAGATAAGGCATAGAGAGATTTCTTCCCATAAAAGAAATCTAATAAAAGTAAGTTTCCTTAATTCCCTCAAATTAACCAACAAGAGTCATGTATGACTTGGGCTTACTAAAATTGAATCCAACATAAACTTAGTAAAACAAAAAACCAAAAGGAGAAAATAACTTAAATTAGTGGGTTCAAACCGTGGGTCCCAATAGTGTTGCACATGTGGTCATGAGGACCACTCATGTCTAACAGTTTATGGATGAGCAGGCATTGCTGACCGTGTTGTGTACTTGGACCACATCTCATCCAGGTGGGACCAACAGATCTTCTTGCTTATAGGTACCCCACCGGTACATGGTGGATACCTGACACTACAATAAAATGTACTTTTAGCATCGAAGTTATACCCGCGGCGACTTAAATTGGACGCTATAAATCGACATTACCACTAAAAATTATACAAGTTCTCTGGTCTCTCTTCCTCATCGATCCCTCTCTCACTCTCTCCCTGGTCACGCCATTCCTCTCTGCTCTCTCCCTGCTCACGCATCGCTCTCTCTGCTCGACGCCAAAACAGATCCCTCTCTTCCTCATCGATCTTCCAAGGTACGACATCTTCATCTGCCCCCCTTTTCGGAACGCTTTTACATGGGATTTTCTAGGGTTTGGATCTCTCGTCTGGATCTTCTTCGCGTCTTCATGCCTTCCGTTTTTAGGGTTTTATCTATTGTTATTGTTATTGATTTACATGAAGCCGTTCGGATTCCATTTGCTAAGTTTTTTGTGCTTCTGATCATGTAAATTAGCCTAAGTTGGAAGGATTCTTTTTCATGCATAGAGATTTTGTTGGATCTGCATTTTTCTGATTTTGTTGGAATCGTTGATTGTGTTTTGATGTGTGCGACGTCTGACCGCCGCTAAAAGTAGTATTTAAAAAAAAAAAGATTCTACTTTTACCCGCGGCCAAGGCCTATAGTGACGGCCTTTTTATCTTTTACTGGCGGCCACCTGACCACATGCTAAATGTTTTACTGGCGGTCAGTGGCCGCCGGTAAAAGTAAAAAATTAGTCACTCCCACAAAATCGCCGTTGACATTTTTACCCACTCTATCTATACCGTCGCTAAGCCACGGCCACTGTGGCCGCTGCTAAATCTTTTACCGGCGGCCAATACCACTTTTACCGACGGCTGCCGGCCCCTGCTAAAAGCAGTTTTTCTTGTAGTGACATGTAAAAACTATAGCCATGATCAAGTATTTGATGAAAGTGTAGCTAATGTAGATGTAACCTTAATCAAAAGATTGTAAGGGTGATCAAAAAGCAGTTTTGCAATCTTAATCAAGGGTAAAAAAAAAAAACATGACTATTAATGAATTTAATTAGAGCATCTTGGATCTTAAAATCCACTTCTAAAATCCACCACCACCACCATCTCAGCTTTAACTCATTAATTTGGGAATTACAATCACTTTTAAAAATGAAATATGATATAGTAGATTTCTAACACCCTCTCCAAGCTCTGACTGAACTTTCCACACTTTTTTCACATAGGAAGGGGCCATTTCATGCCTTTGACATATGCCTATGATCAGTTTTGTATTCAGGTGAGAACTGTTGCTCATTACCACTCGGGCCATTCTCAAAGAAGAACGTGACTTGTGGGGTTAACATTAGATTGGTAAACTTCTTTTAACAAGTATTGCAAGCTTATAAAAAAGCCCACAAGTTTTAGGCTTATTTTAAAAAAGGACACCAAGATTCAAATTTTTCAAGTCAATGTTTAAGGTTTTCACAAAGTTTTCAAATATGGACAATTGGGCAAAATAGCCTCCACTACATGTTTGAATGAGTGGTGAAATGAATTGAGGTGAGGTAAAGCCTTCATTATCCTGACAAGAAAATGTCAGGGTCATATCAAAAGTACACAAACCTCCTTATTAAAAAACAAATCTTTTCTCCACTAGATAACAAAAAAAAAAAAAAAATCTTTTAACACAAAACATAAAAAAGATTCTCTATCAAGCCAATGGAAATAAAATGCTATATTTAATTCTCTCGTGATTTGATGCTTCATCTAACCACCCATCCAAACACGTTTAGAAAACAAAAGAGATCGAGGATCGATCACTCCATTTTCCCTTATTCATCTTTTTTTTTTCTCATCTTCCCATTCCTCCTTCCATCATGGGCTCTCTGTAGACATCAACTGGTATTGCTCTGTTCTACCAAAAAAGAAAAAAACTGATATTGCTCTGGAAAAAGTCCAATGGTAAAGAAATTGCAAAAACCAAATTAAATGCCCTCTTATTATTGAAATAGCCAACCTACCCCATCCCATATCCATCACAATATTCTTCATCATTACATGACAACACAAAAATACCTGCATGTGAACACCTTGTGGAAAGAAGGTAGTCATTGATTTAAGCCTCTGGAGAAAGAAGCCAAATGCATGGGCACTTGCGGGTAGCCGATTCGCATCATAAACAAACGATTGGATAGTGGGGAACCAAGTTGCAATAGTGGGCCCTTTGCCGAAAGAAAATGGCCAACTGGCCATGGTAGTTGCATCTAACTTCATTTTGACCTTTGACCAGTGGTTTTGCTGCATGTCTGGTTTAATTTTTATAGCTATCCTAGTGAAAGTAGAGGAAATGGAGTGAGTGATCGATCCTCTCTTTTGTTTTAATTAGTGCATTTTGATCTTTAAAAATTGGGAAAAAAACTCACTGCTAGGAGGGTGGTTTTTTTTTTTTTTTTTTTTTTTTTTTTTTTTTTTTTTTTTCAGTTGTCCTTATTTGAAAACGTGTGGAAATCTAATTAGATCCTAAGTTGAAAACTTCGAATCTTGATGTCTTTTTTTGAAATAAGCCTAAAACTTCGTGCATTTACAAATTTTTTTCCTAACAATGTATTATGATGCTAGTTTTCTAATTTACCATGCAGCAAAACTGTTAGGTATGTAATTGTCACACAAGTAGCACTATCGAGCCGGTGGATGACGGGCCTATTAGTTTTCTCATAATTTTTGTGAGCGAAAATTATAAATTCTTCAAATGCTATCCCTCAACAGGTTTCCCAAATGCACAAGTAAAATGAAGGAAGTTTGAATTTGAGGAACACCAAAGGAAAATCATAACAGTCTGGATGTTTGAATTCTTGAAATTTTACTATTCAAACAGGAAATTCAGAAAAATAAAAAAACATTGATAATAAAAAAAAATTTTGGTACACCAGCTTAGGAAGTTGGGACCCAAGAGGTGTTCACACAAATAAGAAGAGGAAGCCTACAACGTGGGAAGGATTGCCACACAGGTGGGAAGAGAAGCCCGGCAAAGTAGGTAGTGTGGCATGCCCAAGATTCATCCTCCGGCCAATGAGTGACATGCAGGGTTGCCAACCAATTGAGTCACCCCTTATTGCATTGACAATGAATTGGCATTGCTTTCCGGAATTCCTCAAAATGAACCGGCCCTTTTTAAGTCCTTGAAGCTCATCCTACAAAGGCAAGTTTTACATGATATCTAATGATGGCCAAACAAATTAATGGTTCAAATCTTATGCACGTGTGTGCCCACGCACAGATAGAGGAGTGGATTCAGCCTCATAATAGGTCCTAGTTTTTCCCTCTTTTATTCTACTGCTCGTGAATTGTAGTAGGCTTATTAGTGTATTCTGTGCAACCAAAATATATACATGACAGACTGTATTGAGATGGTTAGTATGTAGTGGTGATACAAAAGATAAAAACAGTAGGGTGAAATGGGGAAGGAAAGAACAGTGGTTTTGTTATTTTTTTCATCTGTTGATTACTCATTCAATGTCCATCTAACCTTTTTCTTTCAACTGTGACTAGGTATATGCATTAAAAAATGGCAGGTCATATAGAATTGAGCAAGCTAACAAAAGCAGTAAGGAACATTTAAAAAACCTCAATGACTTCTTCTTAATGGTAAGAGTTGTTGAAAGTGATCATTCAGATTATTTTTGAAGGAATTATGTGACACAAGTCTTCTTGTGCTTAGTCAAGGCTCTCTTTCATGACCCTCTGTTATCATTTTGGGAGTAGATCATCATTTAATTAGTGGAAACTAGAAGGTTTAGCTTTATAAGGATGAAGAAATCAACATGATAGTATAATTATAGGTACGAATTTTGTTAACCATGTGTTTCATAGGTGATCAAGCTGATCAAGTGTATTGATTCGCTACTACTCAGCACCTTTACAAGGCACCCTTCAATGTCTGCTATCTTATTGTACAAGAGGGACGTTGTTTAGGTGAAATTTAACTAGATGATTCCGTCAAATTTTTGTTGGACAAGTGAGTGTGGCCCACATGACCACATGGGGCTCACTTCTTTCTAGAACATTCAATAAAGGATATTTTTCTGTGGTCAAAGGATTTAAAAAAAACTTTTCTTTCCAAGGAACTCGATTAGGGAGATAAGATTTGAGAGATTTATAATTACTTGCCTTGCTGAGAGGATTCTCTCTTATAACAGAATCTCTTGAGTTACTTCTTTGCCTACGGTGAATTTTCTGGGCTTTCATCAATTTACAAGAGAGAAATGAAAATAGTTTAAGGATGTAGTAAAGATTAAATGGTGTTATTTGTTTATATCAGATAAGATTTTGGATTTATGAAAATTCTAACAATTCTCTCTTTCCCAAACAATCGAATAGACTGTTAAAGAGACGGGGGATTTGTTTAAAGAGGTCCTTTAGTCCATTCTGCAGGAGAAAATTACCCATATGATATACAAAAAGATCCCCCATGGTTATCAGGTGTGGGCACAGCGCATGGAGCTCTCCTTGCACACCTCATTACGGGCGACCTGGGGATGAGAATGGGGGTTTAAAAGATCTGGTCGTGGCATATCCATGTGCAAAAAATGGATCACACCTGATTATTCCAACCCTTTGATCAATGACCTACAAATTTTCATCATTAAAAATGAGTGCATAGTGGATCCAACGCTCCAGTCCATTCAGATTTATGTAAAAGCAGAGATCGGGTGACCATTGGGTGGGGGGTCGAGAGGCGATGGCTTGTGTGCGGTTCATTTAGATAGACCATCAGGTTAGCCCCACTATGAGGTGCGCATGGATGTGAAAAAAAAAAAGGTGTTCATAAGACGACTTACCTCTTATACCATACTTCACTTTCCAAAACAGCATGGTTCTAAATTCCTAAATACTGATTATAAATGGAGGGCCTTTTGAAAAAGTGCAGCTAAAACTCTAGATAGGGTTAAATATGTCATGTATTTGAGAATTTCATTATGATTTACAAGTACGTATGCTACCTCCCTGAGTATATCTAAACTGCAAGAAATCTAAAGCGGGATTTTCACTCTCCTTTGCATTCACATCCAATAGTTGAAGCCAGAGCTAATCTATTTTACTTATATAGTTTTTTTAAGGCCCTATTGTGTCACGACCCGGACCCGAGATCAGAGTCATTAGGGTTAACCCCCGGATCGCGATGCTAATCATACTTACTTCAGTAAACCCGAATTAACCGAAGTTAATACGAATTTACAAGGGATCTTGCATAAGTACCTGTCAATGTACAGTGCGGAATATACAAATAATATACATTGACTATCATTTAATCAAAACGAATCAAACACTTCACTTTGAACAGTAAGGTTACTGTACACCAATTAAGTTCTTACTATCAATTCATTCAATTCCATTCAATAATGAGTTCGCAAACCACTAGGTAGTGCCAGACCCTTTAACAATTCCTATTAATTTCAATCTCACTTGAAACTAATCCTCTAACCCACCCGTAAGTGAACGGTTGTTATCGATGCACGTACTACTATTGATGATATTACTTAGGTATTTGTGCATTAGGATAACCCTCGTTAACACTTTCCGGACAATTCTCAGTGGGCCAAGTCGACCTGGGAAGGCCTGGTTATACTTGTCCCCATATTCACTTCATCTCCCAATCTATGCTCACTAAGAGGTGTGTACCATTGGTTTCTACGTTCCAAGAGCTTTCCAACGATATATAGAACTCAAAAATCGAACATATGGGTCAAAAGTTATGGTCATTCAAAGTTGGCATTTTTGGCCCAATGGGCCCACCCACTCGGGCAGGCCCAATCCGGCTGGCCCAATTCTGGCCAAAATTTCAGCAAACACAGTCTGTTACTGCACTGTGTTTCCACCCCATTCTTTCCAATCCTTCCTACTTCAATATATAATGCACTTATTCAAAGATAAAACAGTATGTAGACTAGAATAAAGCCATTCTTCCTTGTA
Source organism: Cinnamomum chago (assembly GCA_038049695.1). Taxonomy (NCBI): domain Eukaryota; kingdom Viridiplantae; phylum Streptophyta; class Magnoliopsida; order Laurales; family Lauraceae; genus Cinnamomum; species Cinnamomum chago. The sequence continues at coordinate 60,664,647 of CP142459.1, read as the reverse complement.
TTATATGGACTGACAAACAATTCTATTGCTCATTAATTATAGTCTACTCAGTCTTCCATTAGCTTTAATAAACTCAAAAGCTTGAAAAGATGTACTAAAGTATCAGAAGAAAATTCACTCAAGTGTCATAAGGTCCTGTTCCAGCAGAGGCTACACCAATTCTGTTACAGACTTCAAATTCTGAATTCTGTGTTTCCAACTAAAACCTGCAACAAAGGAAAGTTGGAAACTCCTGTTCCTTACTCAATCCCATGCATTTATCAAGAACACACTTCTAGTCCATCAATGAAGTCATTCTAATTTCATCCAATCAGAATTAAATCAATTCCACTTCTAAATAATCTTATACACAAATCATCTCATAAATAATCAAATGGAACCTATAGTTCAAACCATGACATATAATCATGCACAAAAGCTTATACTTGCCTTTGCTTGAAGATTTAGACACAAAACCACTTGCTTATCTTGGTTTTGAGATGAATTTCCTCCCTTCCAAGCTTGACTTCCAAGATAACTTAAGAAAATGGTGAGGAAGATGAAGAGGATGGATTCCCTTTCATGTAAATCACCTCCAACACACTTGATAATGAAGAAATTGAAGAAAGATGATGGAAACGGAGAAAGAAAGAAGAGAAAAATGGTAACAGGAATGTTGCCTAGGGTTTCATGAGATGGATGAAGGTCATTTAGGTTATATAAGGTGACTTTTTGCATTTAAACCCTTTAAATTTCTTCTAATCTCAATTCAAGTCAAATCAAGGCCCATTTGATTCATTTCTCGTCGAATCCCTTCAAGTCTTTTATGTAATTCATCGTACTCGTCGAGATACACATGCGGGTATCAAGAGTTTCCGTATTCGACAAAATACGTATAAATCCGTATTTATACCCAAAGTCTTTGGTTTGTTCATTGAAACGCCATTTTTACTTAAATCAATTCCTAATTCCATTTAACATTTCAATAAGCCTAATTTACTCATTTAGGCTAATTCGATTTCATCGAATTACTAAACCGGCTTAATTAGTCGTAAGTGCAAGTAATTAGAGTTAATCGAGATTAACTCGGGACGGAGCCTAACATTCTCCTAAACTTTTAGAACCATTCGGTCCTCCGAATGCAATAAAAATAAAAATAAATCAATTCAATCAAAAGTTACCTGAACGAATAGCTCTGGATATTTCTGAGCCATTTGTTCCTCAAGTTCCCATGTAGCTTCTGTGGGTGTATGATGATCTCAAAGAACCTTGACCCATTTGATCGTTCTTGTGCGTAGAACTGCCTCTTTGGTATCAATGATCTGTATTGGCCTCTCAACATATGTGGTGTCCGGTAACACTTGGATCTCTTCGTGACGAATTACGTGTGAAGGATCAGCCACATATTTGCGAAGCATAGAAACATGGAAGACATTGTGGATACCAGAGAGCTCTGCTGGAAGATCAAGTCTATAAGCTACATTGCCAATCCGACTCACGATCCTAAAAGGACCAATAAATCGCGGTGAAAGCTTCCCTTTCTGACCGAATCGGATCGTACCCTTCATTGGAGAAGTCTTCAAAAAGACTAGATCATCAACGACGAACTCTAAATCACGCCGACGATTGTCAGCATAGCTCTTCTGCCGTGATCTAGCAACTTTCAGTCTATCTTGAATTTTCTGTATTCTCTCAGCTGTTTCAGCGATAATAGTAGGACCTTGGAAACTTCGAGTTCCAACCTCTTCCCAGCTTACTGGGGTCCTACACCGACGACCATACAGTGCTTCAAATGGTGCCATCTCTATGCTGGAGTGATAACTGTTGTTGTACGCAAACTCGCACAACGCTAAATGGTCATCTCAATCACTTCCGAAATCAACTACACTGGCACGAAGCAAATCCTCCAATGTCTGTATAGTCCTCTCTGACTGTCCATCTGTCTGTGGATGATAAGCAGTACTAAACCGAAGTTTAGTACCCATCGAACTCTGAAACGACTGCCAAAATGAGGACACAAACCGACCATCCCGATCGGAGATAATCGAGACTGGTGTTCCATGCAATCGAATCACTTCCTTGACAAACAACTTGGACATCTCGCTGAATCTCATATCTTTCCGAAATGGAAGGAAATGCGCGGACTTTGTCAGACGATCCACGATCACCCAGACGGTATCGTGCTGCTTCCTCGTCCTCGGTAAACCCGATACAAAATCCATCGTAATATGATCCCATGTCCACTTGGGAATATCCAGTGGATGAAGCAATCCTGGCGGTTTCTGATGCTCGAATTTCACACGCTGGCAAGTCAAGCAGGAAGACACATAGCTTGCGATCTCCCGCTTCATATTATTCCACCAAAATCTGCCCTTGAGATTCCTATACATCTTGGTACTCCCTGGATGCATAGAATATCTGGTGTGATGAGCTTCAAACATCACTGCTTGCTTCAAATCCTCCTGTGCTGGTATGCATAATCTGTCCCTAAAGTAGAGGACTCCTTCTACCAACACAAAATCTGGTCTCTGAGCAATGTTATCCCTGATCTTTGCCAAGTCAGGATCTGCAAACTGTCTCTCCTTAATATCTTTGATAAGGAGTGGTTCAAAGACGGACATCTGTGCAACCATCACTCTATTGTCCAACAAGTCAATGGCCACATCTGAGTCCTTGAAATCTTCTAGCAGATTCCATCCATCTTCCATCGCTGCCAAGTCAGCTACTTTTCGACTCAAAGCATCAGCAACTACGTTCCCCTTTCCAGGTACATACTTGAATGGAAAGTCGTAGTCTTTTATCAACTCCAGCCAACGGCGTTGCCTCAGATTGATATCCTTCTGAGTAAACAAGTACTGAAGGCTTCTGTGATCACAGTGGACTTCGAAAGTCTCGCCGTATAGATAATGCCTCCATTGTTTCAATGCAAATACCACCGCTGCGAGCTCTAGATCATGAGTAGTATAATTCTTCTCATGGTCTTTCAACTGACGCGAACCATATGCTATCACCTTCCGGTTCTGCATCAATACACAGCCCAATCCTACACCCGAGGCATCTGAGTAAATCTCAAATCCTCCACTCCCTTTGGGTAAGGCTAAAATCGGGGCTGACACTAACTTCTGCTTCAAGGTCTGGAAACTAGACTCACATGCATCGTTCCATTGAAATGGAACACTCTTCCGAGTTAGTCTCGACAGTGGTGCTGCTATCTTTGAAAAGTCCTTTACGAACCTTCTGTAATAGCCTGCCACCCCTAAGAAACTTCTCACCTCTGGCACATTTTTCGGACTCTGCCAATTGATAATGGCCTCAATCTTAGTTGAATCAACAGCTAATCCATCTCTGGTAATAATATGCCCCAAAAATGCCACCTGCTGTAACCAGAAGTCACACTTTTCAAGTTTTGCATACAACTGATTCTCTCTCAGTATCTGCAAGGCTGTTCTCAAATGTTGTGAATGCTCTATCTCTGTCTTTGAATAGACCAGGATGTCGTCAATGAAGATTACGACAAACTGATCCAGATACGAAGCAAACACCCTGTTCATTAGAGCCATAAACACTGCAGGTGCATTCGTAAGACCAAAAGGCATGACTAGAAACTCATAGTGCCCGTAACGAGTCCTGAATGCAGTCTTCTGTACATCTTGATCTCTCACTCGAATCTGGTGATATCCAGATCGAAGATCAATCTTGAAAAAGTACGCTGCACCCTGGAGTTGATCAAACAACTCATCGATCCTAGGCAGTGGATACTTATTCTTCACTGTCACTTGATTTATCTGCCTATAATCGATACACATTCGAAGAGTGCTATCCTTCTTCTTTACAAACAGTACAGGTGCTCCCCATGGTGAGACACTAGGTTTGATAAAACCTTTGTCTAGTAAATCCTGTATTTGTCTCTTCAACTCACACAACTCAGATGGTGCCATATGGTACGGTGCCCTGGATATCGGTGCTGTACCAGGCATAAGCTCAATAGTGAAGTCCACTTCCCTAGCTGGAGGTAGACCTGGCACCTCATCTGGGAACACATCTGGAAACTCACAGACTACAGGAATATTTTTCAACTCCTGTACAGGCTTCTTCTCTGAAATGAAGGCAATATAACCTTCACACCCACTCTGTATCAATCGTTCAGCCTTGAGTGCTGAAACAAGCCTGGTGTCATACTTCTTTCTGACTCCCTCAAACAGTACACTGGCATTGGCTTCATCAACCCTGAAGGTGATGATCTTGCGGAAACAGTCTAAACAAGCCCTGTACTTCGCAAGCCAATCCATGCCAAAGATCACATCAAAATCATTCATGGCTAGTATAACCAAATCTGCTGGCATGGACACCTCTCCAATCCTGACAGTGCACTGAGGTATATACAACTCACACCTCACTTGTCTCCCCAAAGGAGTAGACACTGTGAAATCATATGCTAACTGCATGATCCGATTTTGCATATCACAAGCAAACGCAGGTGCAACAAAAGAATGCGTAGAACCGGGATCAAATAATGCAATAGCAGGTCTATCATCAACATAAATTGTACCTTCAACAACATTGGCTGCAACATCAGCCTGTTCCCTGTTGACGGCACACGCCATCCCAGCTATCTGTGGTCTATCTGCCTGCTGCTGCTGCTGCTGTCTGGGCTGCTGTCTCTGCCACTGACGCTGCTGACCCTGACATGGAGGCTGTGGCTGCTGTGGTCTAGGAGGAGGAGCTGGCAATGCCAATCTCGGTGGAGGAGCAGGAAGTGCTGCCTGTCCAGGAGCAGGGTACTGATAAGGAGGTCTGTCATCTCTCCTAGCTTGTGGACAAAATGCCATTCTGTGTTCCAAAGAACCACAGATAAAGCAAGCTCCGGTAGTCCTCCAACACGACTCAGTCCTATGGAATCTCCCACATGTAGCACAGACTGGTCTGTTCTCTCTCCTCTCATTCCTATCAGATCTAGGAATGAATCTGTGTTTCTGCCTCTTGGACCTAGATGGTCCTCCCTTCCGAAACCATGAATCACCACTCCTCTTGGCATTCACGGCTAAGGCCTCTGCTGCTTTCTCTGCTTCCTTCTCTCTCTGTATCTCCTCTGCTGTGTAGGCCCTATCAACGGCGTCATCGAATGTCGTAGGCTTCTGTCCAGCCAATACGACAGCCTTGTACTCCGGATTTAGACCGAAGAGGAATCTCTTCAGTTTCTTGGCTTCAGTGTCAATCAGCTCAAGTGCATACTTGGATAGCTGCAGGAAGGTATGCACATATACAGCCACTGTCATGTGACCTTGCTTCAAGGTCAAGAATTCTGCCTCTTTCAGCTGCTGTACATGCTCTGGGACAAATTTCCGCTGAAACTGCTGCCAAAAAATCTCCCAAATACCCTCTGCTGGCATTGCCTTGAAGGCATCTCTAACACTCTTCCACCACGTGTTCGCTGCATCTCTGAACATGGTGGAGATAAGTAGCACTCTTTGCTTCTGCGTGCAGACAACCGTTTCAAACACATCTTCAATGTGTTCGAGCCATTCATCTGCCTTCAGGCAAGCTTCATCTCCGCGAAACTCAGTGGCTCCCCTCTTACGAAACCGCTCGAAGATAGCATGAGGATCCTTGTCCTTATGCTGTAACACCACTTGTGTCTCAACATGTGGCGGTGGTTGGACTGGTACTATAAGTGGAGACTGTATCTGAGCCTGCATCTGGCTCTGCACTTCTAACATAGCAGCTATTTGGGCCTGCATACCCATCTGAGCTTCATGACTCTTGGCAATCTGTTCATTACTGCGGGCTATCTGTCGCGACCCCGGAACGGATCCCCGGGCCCGCGACGCGATTGATGATGTTTATGCTTAATGGTTCATTATTTTCCCACAGGTTCCCGCGGTGAGGATTCCCAAAGACACGCGGAATCTGACTCATACGATCAAGTTTGCGGAAGCGTGTAGCAAAACACATCACGATAAGCACAATAAAATCTTTAAGTGCTATAACATTTAATAACAAGACATAGCATCAAAGAAAAGAGTTATCATGACATTCCCAAACATAGTTCAAGTTATAAGTTTAACACGAAAGTAAGTTAAGTTTAGTACAACCCATAAGAGACCAACAAAGGTCAATACAATCTCAAAATAACCAAAAGAAACCCCAAGAGTAAAGGTGACGAAACTCGAGAACCAGTCCGACATCTAAATGACATCGTCGGGCTGCCACTCTCTCACGGGAGTTGGCTCACAAGCCTCCTCCTGACGCTCCTCCTCAAAGGCAACGTCTCCTGTACCTGGGCACCAATAAACAAGGGTCAAATACGACGGTTTGGCAGGTAATCAATGTAGGCATGAACATGAACAATAACATTTAGAGAAAACAAGTAAGCAAATCTTTGGTATGAAGTACTATCAAAGCTGAGATACATTTTCAAGAATACGAACAAAGCTGAGATACCAAAACAAACTAGCATGAGTACATAATATATCATGAATAGTTACAATCCACAAAGAGCCCATCCTTTCTCTATCATTTATATAATGAAAAGAGCAAGCACGCACGACAAGCACGATATACATAATATAAGCACGACACGATTTCCCACAAAGACGGGAATTCCGGCCGCGGAACCGGACACGCACGATGTGTAATAAATACACGACCAGTCTGCAGACAGTCCACATGTTTTAAAGACCCCCAGGCAGTAGATCAGACTGAAAGGGCAGTCTAAGCTCAGTGGTGTTTACTTAATTCATGAATGCACAAAACACGCGAAACACGGTCTAAACACGTCGAGATAAGAAAAAAGGGGGAAATCACTTATCGAAACACGATGAACACGACTAGCACGGGCATAATTAATATGCATAACACGCTTAGGAAGTGATCCCCTTTTTCTTGGAACACATTTTCAAAACTAGCTTGTACTAAACTTCAAAACGAGTACACGATGATATTCATTATATCAAACTAAGGTACGAACACAAAGCCTATCAAGCACATGTGAGGACCCTTGATTGATCTTTGTGTATTCGAAGCCCAAATGTTGGAATTTGGAATAGAGTTGGTGTCCCGGAAGTTCAAGACATCTCGAGTTTCGAGTACACAATATCAAGCTAAAGGTCACTTAACATGTTCTAGTTTTCACTCTTGCAAAACTTCTTCAAAACTAGGAATTGGTCAATTTCGGTCAGCTGGCGGCTAGCCGAACTAGAAACTGGCGGCTAGCCGTAAGCTGACCGTAGGGCTGACCGCTGAAAACCCAGATCTGATGTCGCTCTCTGGAAAAGGAACCGTAATAATTTCGGTTGGCTTACGGTTAGCCACAAGGGAACTGGCGACTAGGCGTGAGCTAACCGCAGGGCTGACCGCAGGACCCTGAAGCAAATGTCAGCTACTGGAAAAGGAACCGCTGATTTCGGTTGGCTCGCCGTTAGCCGAAATGGGAATTACGGCTAGCCGCCAGCTGACCGAAACTGCACGGGAAGTACAGTTCAGTGCAGATTTTCCATATTTCCTTCTTCTCTTCTTCTTGTTTTTCATTCCACCTGCACTCCCTGAGCCTCCATGCTCTCCAAGGGATAAAATACACATTTCTCACAATCCCAAACATCCAATCCAAGGAAAACATGATCATGAAGCTTATAAACATTTTCATATGCAAAATTTCCAAAAATAACAATGTAGCTTAAAATACACATGCACATGATCCTATAGAGATTACTTGCCTTGCCCAAATGCTAATAATCCTCTCCAAGCACTTCACTCAAAAGCTAAGCCAACACTACAAGAAAACCCAAGAGAAACCACACCAAACTTAACACGATGAAAGCAAGGAACCCATTTTTATAAAAAGGGTTTGAAAACATGAAAAACATAATCTTAAGGAATCAAAATGACTCAATAAAGAATATGAGTTGAAGCTCTTACCTAGAAGGGGTCAAACAAGAGAAAGAGAATGAAATGAAGCTTTTGCCCAACCTAGAACCTCAAGAAACTTGCATAAATGGAGAGCTTATGATGAGAGGAAGAAATTGGTAGTCTTAGAATTTTCTTTGGAGCCTTCTAGCTAGATCAAGTAAGGAGAGGAAGATGGAAGGGAAAAAGAGGGATTTCAGCCCTAGGTCAAGAAAGTTGCAGGATTTTTGGTAAAGTGAATGAAAGGGAGGGAGAAGGGTTTAAGTGAGGAGAATGGGTCCCAACTAACTTGAACTTGAAATGGCCAAAACACGATCTTGTGGACCTCGGATGACTTCGACGAAGAAGGATAAAACGATCGTCGAAATATCTAGTTTTCAAAAAGTATATTTTTGACATGGTTATGAGATCTCGAAAATTGTGTCCAGATTTGTGCAAGAAAGACAATTTTACCCTCTTTGGGCCAAAACATGGGTCTTTGGGCTTCAAATATGAATATGCTTAAAACGAAAATTGCAACACGTCGAAACATCATTCAAATGAAATCAAAATCACAATCACACGGAAAACGATACGATCTTCCCAAGTTCACACGTGTACTCAGGCCTTCCTGAGTGTGTCTAATTAATACTAAACGTTCTCAAATTTTCCAAAGCTATGTCCAAGACTAAACTAATCATTTCTAACCCAACAACCACTAAACTCACTTAGGACTAAACACACACTAATCGCACACTAATCGAATTGGTCTGGGTCGGGGTCTAACACTATCTGTTCATTACTGCGAGCTAATTGCTCCATAAGAGCAGTAAAACGCGCATCACTATCAGACCGCAGAGGGGGAGGTGGAATAATAACAAAATCATCCCCTCCGGATCCTGATCCCGATCCCGATCCAGATGCCATGCTGTAAACAATAAGGAAGGTAAGAATACATCTATACACTTCCACTCCAGTTATATCACAATATGTGAAAGCAGTAAACCCAAATCCAAAGCTGGATTTGTTCGAAACGCACACTTCTGACTTCGTTCTTAGCTGTCCTAAGGATTCTTAAATTTTTATTAACCTAGTCTTTTAACTAGGCTCTGATACCATACAATAAGTATGTCACGACCCGGACCCGAGATCAGAGTCATTATGGTTAACCCCCGGGTCGCGATGTTAATCATACTTACTCCCGTAAACCCGAATTAACCGAAGTTAATACGAATTTACAAGGGATCTTGCATAAGTACCTGTCAATGTACAGTGCAGAATATACAAATAATATACATTGACTATCATTTAATCAAAACGAATCAAACACTTTACTTTGAACAGTAAGGTTACTGTACACCAATTCAGTTCCTACTATCAATTCATTCAATTCCATTCAATAATGAGTTCGGAAACCACTAGGTAGTGCCAGACCCTTTAACAATTCCTATTAATTTCAATCTCACTTGAAACTAATCCTCTAACCCACCCGTAAGTGAACGGTTGTTATCGATGCACGTACTACTATTGATGATATTACTTAGGTATTTGTGCATTAGGATAACCCTCGTTAACACTTAGGATGGTATCAACACGCTTAACACTAATCTCGATGCTTAAGTTTTCTAATCCAAGAAACTCAGACTTACTCTACACTTTCTGGACAATTCTCAGTGGGCCAAGTCGACCTGGGAAGGCCTGGTTATACTTGTCCCCATATTCACTTCATCTCCCAATCTATGCTCACTAAGAGGTGTGTACCATTGGTTTCTACGTTCTAAGAGCTTTCCAACGATATATAGAATTCAAAAATCGAACATATGAGTCAAAAGTTATGGCCATTCAAAGTTGGCATTTTTGGCCCAATGGGCCCACCCACTCGGGCAGGCCCAATCCGGCTGGCCCAATTCTGGCCAAAATTTCAGCAAACACAGTCTGTTACTGCACTGTGTTTCCACCCCATTCTTTCCAATCCTTCCTACTTCAATATATAATGCACTTATTCAAAGATAAAACAGTATGTAGACTAGAATAAAGCCATTCTTCCTTGTATTTTATGGACTGACAAACAATTCTACTGCTCATTAATTATAGTCTACTCAGTCTTCCATTAGCTTTAATAAACTCAAAAGCTTGAAAAGATGTACTAAAGTATCAGAAGAAAATTCACTCAAGTGTCATAAGGTCCTGTTCCAGCAGAGGCTACACCAATTCTGTTACAGACTTCAAATTCTGAATTCTGTGTTTCCAACTAAAACCTGCAACAAAGGAAAGTTGGAAACTCCTGTTCCTTACTCAATCCCATGCATTTATCAAGAACACACTTCTAGTCCATCAATGAAGTCATTCTAATTTCATCCGATCAGAATTAAATCAATTCCACTTCTAAATAATCTTATACACAAATCATCTCATAAATAATCAAATGGAACCTATAGTTCAAACCATGACATATAATCATGCACAAAAGCTTATACTTGCCTTTGCTTGAAGATTTAGACACAAAACCACTTGCTTATCTTGGTTTTGAGATGAATTTCCTCCCTTCCAAGCTTGACTTCCAAGATAACTTAAGAAAATGGTGAGGAAGATGAAGATGATGGATTCCCTTTCATGTAAATCACCTCCAACACACTTGATAATGAAGAAATTGAAGAAAGATGATGGAAACGGAGAAAGAAAGAAGAGAAAAATGGTAACAGGAATGTTGCCTAGGGTTTCATGAGATGGATGAAGGTCATTTAGGTTATATAAGGTGACTTTTTGCATTTAAACCCATTAAATTTCTTCTAATCTCAATTCAAGTCAAATCAAGGCCCATTTGATTCATTTCTCGTCGAATCCCTTCAAGTCTTTTATGTAATTCATCGTACTCGTCGAGATACATATGCGGGTATCAAGAGTTTCCGTATCCGACAAAATACGTACAAATCCGTATTTATACCCAAAGTCTTTGGTTTGTTCATTGAAACGCCATTTTTACTTAAATCAATTCCTAATTCCATTTAACATTTCAATAAGCCTAATTTACTCATTTAGGCTAATTCGATTTCATCGAATTACTAAACCGGCTTAATTAGTCGTAAGTGCAAGTAATTAGAGTTAATCGAGATTAACTCGGGACGGAGCCTAACATATTGCCTGCTGTCACTTCTCCTGGTAAGGTCTCAAACCTAGATTCCGTGTTTTAAAATCAACTTTGACATCCATTACCAGCTAAAGTAGCCGCCAAGAACAAAAGAAAAAAAAGAACTGCTATAACCATTTTTTTCTCCTTCTCTACCTTTGTTCCATCTTAATTGACAAAGTCATTTTACCTAACAGGTTATCATTAACAAGATTCTTCTACTTTAAGGAAGAGAAGCAGCCTAATTTGATTGGATTAGTGGCTCACGAGAAACATAGTTTTTTTTTTTTTTTTTTTTGTGCTTTAGGTATAAAGGGAAGCTTATCTGATTATAGACATGGGAAATATGACTATTGCCCTCCATTTTATGGCCCTGATTAATAGGTTTTTTGGCCTCTTTTTTGCAAGTCTGGCTCACTGGCCAGGGAGTGTGACTTGCAATGTGAGGACCAGGGATCGATCCTGGTTGGAATGGTGTAGCTGAAAGTGTCTCTGCTGCTGATCCATTGGTGGTTCGGCCCCGATTAATAGTTGGACTTAGGTTTGGTCAAGTTTGGATGATGCCTAAATGACCCAATATTTTAGAAATATAAGAGAAGAGTCAGCCAGTTTGACAGAAAAATTGCTACATGTCGCAGTTGGGTCTAACCAAAACCAGTTGTCCTCATTTTGAACCATGTGGTTTAACCATCCAACTATCACACAAACAGTCAATGTTGTGAAACTGGAGAAAATTAGGAATTGTAAATCTAAAACTTTAAATGGTTAAATTTACTTCTATTTCTGAGACTTTAATATAACTTTCCAAACCATTACTTCTATTTCGCTTGAGTCGTGGGTCACACTCTCCTTTAAGACAATAAATGGCCCTACACCAAATAAATGTCTGCAAAGCAAATTTACTTCCAAGATAAAACATGCCTAGATCCTCTTTATGTTGGACTATAGTTTGCAGTACCCAGACCAACCCGTTGATCACCAATGGTCCATATAGAACACTTGAAGGTTAATGGTTAGATGGGCTAGATGAGATCATTAGAATGGATAGATAGGCTAGATGCGATAATTAGGAGTCAAGTGAAGTGTGTCATTTGTGGGAATAGGCCACACGATTTAAAGGCTTTCTTTGATGAGATTTATCTGTTGGAAGATGTTCATATGGTCCGACGGAAGATGTCCAAATGTGAAGAGATGTGTTATTCTTTGGAAGAGTCGCGTAAGATTGAAAGGGTATACCTGTTAGAACATTCATTATTAGGACAACAACTGCCAAATTTTATTGGGTCAATTCGGCTCAAAAGAAATCCAACTCATCCTGGAATAGAACTGGATCAACCCAGTATTTTATTGGACTAAGTCAGACTACTAATGGAGTAGGTTGGACTTGATGGGCCCATTTCTTACCATGGAAGTTTTTAACTACCATGTGGCAGTTGTTGTCCTGATAACGTACGAATGTTTGAACAGGTATACCCTTTCAATCTTACACAACTCTTTCGAAGAGTAATACATATCTCTTCACAATTGGACATCTTCCGACGGACCATATATATGGACATCTTCCAACAGATAAATCTCATCAAAGAAAGCCTTTAAATCATGTGGCCAATTCCCACAATTCCCACAAATGACACACACTTCACTTGACTTCTAATTATCTCATCTAGCCCATCTAACTATTCTAATTCTCTCATCTAGCCCATCTAACCATTAATCTCTAAGCATTCTGGATGGACCACTGTTGATCAATGGGTTGGTCTGGGTACTGCAAACTACGGTCCAACATACAGAGGACATGGGCCCGTTTTATCTTGGAGGCAAATTAATTTACTAGTACATCTATTTGGTGTGGGGGCATTTATTATCTTAAGGAGAACGTGACCCGCGCGATCCACTCAATCAAAGTCATTTATTATATTTTACTTTTTCTAACATTAAATACACTTCTAATCAATGCTTTTTGATGATATTTTAACAAAAGAATATTCTTGTTCCAGAGAGAGAGAGAGAGAGAGAGAACTGTCATTATCAATGACAACACGGGCAAGACAACTTGGACGCCTGACTCCTAAGTGTGATCACACTGCAATGAGTCGATGACCTCCAAATCAGCATACTGACAAAGACCAAAAAAAGGGCAAAAATTTTAAAGACATCGGCAAGTGACTATGATCGATCAAAATACAATAAATATCTTGTGTGAAAGGAGAGAAGAATCAGCAAAACTATTGTTACTATAGGAGCAAAACACTTGGGAAGAGGGCAAAAATAATAAAAAAGATCAAACTCGTATAATGAGTTAACAGTCCTATTACAAATATAGTGATGATCTTGAACACAAAGCAAATTTAGCATTTTTATTAATTTAATGTTATATTTTCTCCTGTGTTTGTTATGTGGGATTTCATTCATACTCCAAATTGAGTTGTATATTTTTTTTTCTCTTAAGTAGACGAACGGACATCTTAGCATTAAACAATGAGAAATTAATTACCTTCTCTAATCTTGAATTAAGTAACCACTCGCACTAAAACAATCACAAGTGCATATTATATTTCTATGCATGATCCTCATTGTTTTTGTTCTTTCAGTTGTTTTTGTTTGATGCTACGTATGAGCTCATGTAACCCGTTTTTGTTACATTGCCTAACAATAATCTTCAGTAGATTGGTCATTAATCATTAATTTGAGTGTAAACCAGTCACCACCAGTGTCATAAATATCTCAATGATATTGGTTAGAACTTGCATGCATGAACTTTACGCATTTGCATATATAAATGGGTGAACAACTCTAACAGCCTGTGTAGAGCAAACAATTGAGCTCCTATGTAGCTAAACTTTTACCAAAATAAGAAAGTTGCTACATATGAGCCCAGTTGGTTGGCAACCCCATCTCACCCGGATGACCAATGATCGACCTGATCTCCCCCTACTCTTGGCATGTGCGAGATCTTACTCCCACAAGTGTAGGTTTTCTCTCCTCATATGTATGAATTTTACTCCCACATATACGGGTTCTCTCCTCTCTTGTGCCAGTCTCTCCGGGTCCTAGCCCCCTTAACTGGGATACTATATATAATTGGTCCAATTATAATGGCACTCAACCCAAATTGACTAATGCAGCCATGGAGATACAAGGAAGGTACATAATGTTGTTTAACTTCTTTCATGGCCTCATTTGAATATTATGCCACCACAGGATGTGCTTCACGTGGGCTAAGTTAGACTCCCATGCCCTTCAATCTCAGCACAGTCTATACATAGGCCGGGCCTAAGTCAAACTCAGATAAAGCCCATGGGTCTTAAAGTTAGCCATATCCCATAGGCCTGGAAAAAAAAAAAAAAAACCTAGTCTAGCAAGGTAGGACCCACATAAAAATCTTTTAAGAGAAATTAGAATTTTAATTTATTTTTCTCAAATTTATCATATGAATTGATTCTGTACTTTTAATGTTTTTTTATTTGAAAATTCAAAAGAGAATCCTAGCAAGTTATCAAACAAAGAGTTCTTGAAATTCAAGACAGATTGAATTCTCATGTATGAAATTCCTTGATGAATCAAACAGAGAGTTAGAATTCAAGAAGAATTTAGCAGCATTCATAATCAAGCATACACGAATCCTACAGCCATGGGACTTTAATCTTTGTCTTCTTGTATTCTCTGAAGGGGAAGATCAATTCCCTTAAGAACAAATAGGGATGAGTCAATGGGTTTGATTAACCATTTTCACTTAAGCATAGGTACCTCGAACTGATTATGGTAAAGAATTAAAACAATTGTTACTGCAGCCAACTTCTGTAATCCAAATGCATGAATGATCATGCAAGCCCTGTTGTTTAAATTTCCAGCTGAAGGGCGGCCCGCCGCTTACTATCAAAGGATGTATATTCTTTGATATACAAGTCCAGACCCAAGCAGGTTGTTATGGGCCCGCTGGCAAAAAGTTGCCTGCCCATAGTGCAGGATTTGGGCCTTCCATCCAAAGTGTGTGGCTCATAATTGCGTGCCCAAAACTTGGTGGCCCACTTATCAGTGAAGCCACAAAATGCTGAGGGTAAACTGAGGAAGAACCAAACCTGTGACCTGGCAGTTGAAGCACAAAGCATCATTTCTAGGTGAGCATGTGGTATAGAGGAAGACCCAAGAACCTTCATAAAATATTGCCAAATCATATACACAAAGCATGGACAGTTACTGCTTGGAACTCAAGCTCCCAACCATGCTAGAAGACAATGGTGACTTATCCTTTGAACTGCTACTTATGGCAATCTCCGAGATATTTGATTGGCTTTCTGAAGTTCCAGGCCTCATCCAGATCTTCACATGCCCTTCCCGGCAAACCGTTACAACTGACTCATTAGTAAATATCAACCCAGAAAGGGGTTCGACATGCACGCGTTGCGCAACTACAGGAGAGAGTTTTGGCACATCTCGCATACTTGGAGCAGGTTGCAGAGTGGCTGCTGGAGAAGTGCTGCCAGAATGAGAAGATTGGCTTCCATCGCCAGGTGTTGGTGATCCACCAGGAAATCGGCGTAATGGCACAACAATCTCATCCATTACCATGTCCCATAGAAGCAATTGGGTATCCTGTTCACGTTACAAAGATGAAGAGTTTTAAACAATACAATGAGTAAAAACATAGGCAAGGAAAACCATGTGAACAATTCAAGATGTTGTAATGAGAGCTTCAACTCATCAGTCTGTATTTTCCTCTCTTTAGTCCTTTTTTTGGGTAGAATAGTACTAAAATGATACAACTCCGCAGGTAAAAATGGCGGTGTTGAACATTGTATATTACCATGGTCCAATCCAACATTCCAATACATTATAGTCCCCATCCCAAACATATATGAAAATCTCATCTGGCTCCATCAGGTAAACCGCATTGAATTACCATGGTCCAAAAGTCAGGCTGGTCCACTCATCAGGTGGGCCAGTGTACAAAAAAATGTATGGAAGAAAGGTAAGCTGCAGTCCAAAATCAATGCATACAAGATGTCAGACAGGCATGTGGTGCCACTTGTACATTGGATCTACATGTGTGCAGCCACATCCCAAGGAAAAGAGGAGGATCCATCAATAGTCAATCAGAGAAAGGATCCACAGAACTGTAAAACTGAAAAATTATAAGGTTCAAAAGGTCCACATTAGTAAAACATACAGCAGTAGATGTCCAGGCATGCATCATAACATCTACTTGTGAAGGAAAGAAAAACACTAAATCTTCACGTGGTTCACTCTTGGCTAGGAGTGGAGCCTTGAGCAGAACGTTGATTAAGGTGCTTATGAAAGTTGAATATTCAAGGCTCACAGCAGCTTGGTGTTTTTTTTTTTTTTTTTTTTTCACAAATCAACATCTGCTGGCCAGACAAGTGATTTGTCTGTGGAACAAGCAAATTCTCAGCTGGGACAAGTAGCATCTTGGAGAGTCCAGTGGCCTTACTAAATACAATGATGGCTGTGGATTAAGATCTAACACAAGTCTTCTAAATTGATCATTTTTAGAAATTCAATCCAAGAGGGACAACAGACACTACCATTATGCCATGACTGTATCCCAGTCAAGAATTCACTTGGTCCATGAATTTACAGGTTTTGTCCATTTAAGTTTTTCAAAATATATTATAGATACATTTTCCTTGCTATAATATCATTCAACAAGGTGAAATATTTCTGTACCTGACCAACAGAACCAAAACGATACATAACATTTTCTCCAGAGCCATCTGATGTTGGTGATGACCAATAAGAGTCAAAAGCAACTCCACTTACCTGCCCATTGAGTTGTCAAGAAAAGAAAAATAATAACACATGTATGCATTGAATGTTAGATAACTTACCCATGAGTTGTGTCCCTCCCCCCAGGCAACAACCTTACGGTCTTCCATGCTCCAAACTTGTACTAGATCATCTTCCCCTCCAGTTAATACGTACTTTCCATCAAAGCTGAGAAGTGTTTAGATCATTATCATGTCAGTTTACATAAATAGATAAAATATCACAGTTGTAAAAAGTGAAATACTTAAAGGAGCTTCAATATAAATTCCAAGTACCAGAGATGCACCGTGATACAAGGTGAAAAAATGACAAAAATATCATTTGATAAAATCTCAAGACAACAGAATGGCCATACAGTATATTAAAATTCTAAATTGTTAACAAAGCATTTTGTAGTGTAGCTTAATAGTTTTTAAATAAGAAACATTCCAGAAATATATTTTTTTCTGAATAGTTAGTTTCATTAAAAAAAAAACTTAAAGTACAAGAGCAATATACTGAAAAGCTAACACCACAAAATACACAAGGACAGAATTCCTAAAGAAAGAAACAACAAAACCACAAAAGGACAGGAAAACAGCACCAAAATCCACAAATATAATGGTTTTACTACTAAATTATGAGTAATAGTTTAGTATTACCTTATAATATTACTTCTACAGAATAAGTTCTAGTTATTACTTGGTTACACAAGATAAGTTAAGGAACCTGCAAGAATCGTACCTAAACCATACAAATTCAGATGTATATGAAAGGAAAATGAATCACTGTTTGGGAACTTTACATGTAGAATGAAGTAAAGTAAAGCCTCAAATAGTGAAAGAAAAAAATATAAGTGGGTTATGATGATATTTTGTCTTTAGTTGTTTGGTAGGGAATCTTTTTGACTTTTTGTGTAAAAAGTGGGCCTTTTTTGTGTTTTAGTAGAGAAAGGAGGTTGGTCTTTGACTTTTTAAAAAAAAAAAGAATGAGGGAATTTTGAAAATGTGTAATTTTGATGTGACCCTTTGTCTGGAAAATGGAGGCTTTACTTCACTCCACTCTACTAGTGAAGTTTCCAAACAGGCACGGGTTGAAACTTTACAGAATCACTAATGAATAATCATGCAAACTTTTTTTCGGGAATGATATTGAGAGAGAGAGAGAGAGAGATAAAAAATAGAAAATGAATACTGCTCGCTCCCATTGTTCCTCTATCCACCTAGTCAGTCTATATATGTCATTTGAAGCTTAACTGAATCTCCTCCACCATGGAATTGTTAATCACCAGTTAACACCAAAAGCACGAGCTTTCGGTGATTCTGGTCATTAACATGGCATCAGAGCCAGAAGTCACGAGTTCGAGTTCAAAACCCCTGGGAGGCATATTACCTCCATATGATCATAGAATATAGCCTAGTATTCTCCAATCTGCAACTGAACCCCACCACCCCTCTATTAGAGAAAAGCAGGGTCCTGCACCTTTCAACTCCAATGGGACCCACAGAAAGAAAGCAACACCCCTTCCAATATGATCTCCCTAATCATTCTTCCAAAATCTGTCAGGTTAGGTATTCCCTACAGAACGGCCATAAAAGTTAAGCTTAATGATCCTGAAAGGAGAAGACGGATGCACCACCTGATCTTCCTGTCAAATACAAGATGGCTCAGGCCCACTTGGGCCCAATATGGTGACATCCAATCTCGTTGGATTTGGTCAAACATTGCACTGATTTCTTTCCTTCCTTAATTTGATTGTAATTAGATTTAGTCTAATACTCTTTCCTTAATTAGATTGTAAATAGATTAGCCTGATTTGTAGAGCTGATTTGTAGCCTGATTTGTAGCCTTTGATAAGGCCTATGTACTCTATATAATGGGAGAAAATCTCCAATGAAAGACACGAAATTATAAATCAAAATCTCGGTTACATGTTACGTTTGTTATGGTATCAGAGCGAAGTCAGTTTTTCATCGTTTGAAAAACCTCAAGAAATCTTCCAGAGAGAAATTCTTCTCTCTCTCGTGTAGCAAACAGATCAAGGATCTGTCCTGGTTCCAGAAATAGCACAGATCTGCAACATCTTGAAGTCTGATCTCTGTGGCCCACCACAGATCAGCCCAAGTTCATCACAGTCATCCTTCTATCTTGATCAACAGTTACTTCAGAAGCTTGTGGATGTTATTTGACTCAGCAAGAGAAATCAGACAACTGATTTAGGATCTGGGAACTGTTCTCGTCAGGATCTTGGAGCATCTCATCAGGGGACCCACCTGCGATCATCACCAAATCATCAAAGACTCTACAGCCTTGGTCGACCATTGATCCTTGTCTTTTTGGAGATTTTTTCTGATTTTTTCTTAGATCAGAGGTAAGCTTTCTGATCCATCTTGTGATTAGGTCACTGTTTGAAATACTTTTCATCACAGCCGCACCAATTTTTGGATTCTACCTGGATTTTGTTCCAACCTTCACAGTTGGAAAGGGATTTTTATTCTTGTCTCCAGTCCCTCATCTGATCATCCATCCGATCTCCTTGTGGACCCCACGAAGGGATCCAGCCAAGAAATTCTGGTCGTCTGGACTCCTTTTGGATTAAGTTGTTTTTGTGTTGTTGCTTTTGGACACCTCTGTGTACTGTGTGCAGTTTCTATCCTATCTGTGATTTAGATTCTCACCTTCTGGTTCTAGTGCTGTTTAAATGGAGAAGTCAGAAGTGAAATTGATTCAATTTAATGGTAAAAACTATCCTGCATGGGCTTTTCAATTCCAATTATATCTTGAGGCCAAGGAATTATGGGGACTTGTTTCTGGTTCTGACCCAAAGCCTACAGAGGATGATAAAAAGATATCTACTTGGAACACCAAAGATGCAAAAATAAAAACATGGATCCTTGGGGCAGTGGACCCTCATCTAATTCTAAACCTCAAACCTTATACAACCTCCAAGGAGATGTGGGGTTACTTGCAGACAGTGTATCATCAGGACAATTCTGCACGACAATTTCAACTTGAGTGTGAAATTGCAGAATACAGTCAAGGCACCTTGCCCATTCAGGACTACTATTCTGGGTTCCGCAATTTGTGGGGTGAATATGATGGGATTAAATATGCCTCTGTTCCGAATAATGTTCTTAAAACTATTCAAGATCTTCAAGCCTCAAGTCATAGGGACCAATTTTTGATGAAATTGCGTCCTGAATATGAGACTGTTACATCATCTCTGCTGAGCCGGAGCCCATTACCTTCTTTGGATGTTTGTTTGAATGAGTTGTTGCGAGAAGAACAACGGCTTCGCACAAAAGCCCATCTGGAACAAAAGCACACTGAAACCTATCCTGTTGCATACTCTGCTAAAGGAAACACTCAGTCTCTTCAGATCTCACAGTCTTCTCCGACTCCTCAGACTCGTGATATGAGCAAAGTCCAATGCTACTCTTGCAAAAAATATGGACACCTTGCAACTCAATGCAACCAAAAGTTCTGTAACTACTGCAAGAAGAAGGGACATATCATTACTGAATGTCGCCGCCGTCCACAAACTCGGACTCCCAATGCTTATGCTGCCCAGGTAGACTATTTTCCTGCTGACGCTGCATCCACATCTGTGCCTGCACAGCCTGGTTCATCTTCCCCTCCTCTCACTCCCGAATTGGTCCAACAAATGATCATCAATGCTTTTTCTGCACTTGGCCTCACAGGTAAATCAAAAACTCCTTCTTCCATTTGGTATCTTGATTCCGGAGCATCAAATCACCTGACTCATTCCAGTGCACAACTCTCTAGTTTGACAAAATATACTGGCAATGCTCATGTTCAAACAGCCGATGGCGGACATCTTCCTATCACTGCCATTGGAAATATTTCCAGTATCTTGCCCTTAAAGAATGTTTATCATTGTCCCAATTTAATTTCAAACCTTCTTTCCGTTGGACAACTTGTTGAAAACAACTATAATGTTTCCTTTTCTTCCTCTGGTTGTGTTGTGCAGGACCAGATGTCAGGGAGGGAGATCGCGAGGGGGCCTAAAAATGGACGCTTATTTTCTCTTGATCTATCTACTCCGATTGGAAAGAATTCAGCAAATGATTTTTGCTTTTCAGCTCAAAATAATTGTCAATTGTGGCATAGTAGGCTTGGACATCCTAATTTTAAAACCATGTCTCACATGGTTAATTCTGGATTGTTAAACTCAATAGGATTTTCTAAGTTTGTTTCTTTTGATTGTGCTACATGTAAGATGGGAAAAAGTAAAACTCTTCCTTTTCCTGTCTCCACTTCTACTAGCCTTCATTGTTTTGATTTAGTTCATAGTGATGTTTGGGGTATTGCTCCTCATTTGTCTCATGCTCATTATAAATATTTTGTGACATTCATTGATGATTATAGTAGATTTACATGGGTCTATTTTCTGCATTCTAAAGCTGAGGTCTTTAATGTTTTCAAAATGTTTTTAGCTTATGTTGAGAATCAATTTTCCACTTGCATTAAAATTTTACGTTCTGATTCGGGAGGTGAATATGTGTCTACAGAGTTTCAAACTTTTTTACAACAAAAAGGAATACTTTCTCAAAAATCTTGTCCTTATACCCCTCAGCAAAATGGGGTCGCTGAAAGGAAGAATAGACATCTCCTTGATGTTACTCGCTCTCTTCTTATTGAATCCTCTGTTCCTCAACGGTTTTGGACAGAAGCTCTTAGCACTGCTGTCCACCTGATAAATCGATTACCTTCCTTTTCTTTAGCAAATGAGAGTCCTTTTTCTCGATTATACAAAACTACACCATCTTATGATGCTCTGCATGTTTTTGGATCGGTGTGTTTTGTACATTTACCTCCTTCTGAGCGTACCAAACTTACTGCCCAATCTGCTAAATGCGCTTTTCTAGGATATGCTAGTCACCAAAAGGGGTTTTTGTGTTATGATCCTCAAATACGGCGCATTCGTACCTCCCGTAATGTTGTCTTTTTTGAAAATCAATATTTTTTCCAACAATACCTTGAGTCTGACGACTCCCCATCTGTTGTTTCCTTACCTGGTTTTTTGGACAAAACTCCATTTGTGAAATTTGATCCTAAATTCGTGTATCAAAGGCGGAGTAATGCAGCAAACACAGATAGTCCCCCTAACGATCGCCCAACTACATCTGGTCCAACTGGAGACCCTCCCTTGCGTCGATCATCTCGGATTTCAGTACCTCCACCTCGTTATGGGTTTACCCACACTTCCTTGATGGCCACCATGTCTTCTACATCTATTCCGAACTCTTACTCTCAGGCTGTGCAGCATGAGTGTTGGAACAAGGCTATGCAGGATGAATTGGATGCTCTTGCGCAAAATCATACATGGGATGTGGTTCCGTGTCCTCCTTTAGTTAAGCCAATTGGTTGCAAATGGATATATTCTATCAAGCTTAAACCTGATGGAACTCTGGATAGGTACAAGGCCCGTCTTGTCGCTATGGGAAATCGGCAGGAATATGGTATTGATTATGAGGAGACTTTTGCTCCAGTAGCAAAGATGACCACGGTTCGGACTATTCTTGCCCTAGCAGCATCCCAATCCTGGCCTCTCTACCAGATGGATGTCAAGAACGCCTTTCTTCATGGCGATCTTAAAGAAGATGTCTATATGCGCATTCCTCAGGGAGTATCATCTATCATCCCAGGTGTTGTTGCCAAACTCCGGCGTTCTCTTTATGGCCTTAAACAAGCCCCCAGGGCATGGTTTGAAAAATTCCACAATGCTCTTCAGCACTTGGGGTTTCATCCTAGTCCATATGATCCATCCATGTTTCTTCATAATACTTCTTCGGGGATTACTGTTCTTCTTGTTTATGTGGATGACATCATCATTACAGGTACCGATGCAGATATGATTCACCAACTTCAGGCCTCTCTTCATGAATCTTTCCACATGAAAGATCTTGGTCCTCTGCACTATTTTCTAGGTCTTGAAGTTCATCAAACTGCAAAAGGCATTGTACTTCATCAACATAAATATGCTCTTGAATAAATTGAAATGGCTGGACTTCAAGGCTCTGCTCCCGTCGATACTCCAGTCGAAGTCAATGTTAAACTTCAGCAAGACAGTGGGGATCCTCTCTCTGATCCTACACTTTATCGTCGCCTCGTTGGCAGCTTGATCTACTTGACGATAACTCGTCCTGACATCTCTTATGCAGTCAATTTAGTCAGTCAGTTCATGACTGATCCTCGGCATCTTCATTTGGCTGCAGTCCGTCGTATTATTAAATACCTAATTCGGACACCAACCCGTGGATTATTCTATCCGGCCAACAATTCCCTGACACTCAAAGCATACTCAGATGCTGATTGGGCCGGTTGTCCGGATACTCGTCGCTCTACCACAGGATGGTGCATGTATCTGGGAGATAGCTTGATTTCGTGGAAATGTAAGAAACAAGATAAGGTCTCAAAATCTTCCACTGAAGCTGAGTATCGTGCCATGTCTGCTGCTTGTTCAGAAATTCTCTGGCTTCGCGGGTTGCTTTCTGATCTCGGATATCCTGCTGATAGTGCCACTCCTCTCTATGCAGACAATACTAGTGCAATTCGTATTACTGCCAATCCAGTTTTCCACGAACGCACTAAACACATCGAGATTGATTGCCATTTTATCCGCGATGAATACAAGCGTGATGTCATTAGCCTTCCTCACATCTCTTCTGAACTTCAAACTGCTGATATCCTCACAAAGGGACTTCCGCGACCTCGCCATCAGTTCTTGGTTCGCAAATTGATGCTTGTGGATTCCCCCGCATCAATTTGAGGGGGGGTGTCAAATACAAGATGGCTCAGGCCCACTTGGGCCCAATATGGTGACATCCAATCTCGTTGGATTTGGTCAAACATTGCACTGATTTCTTTCCTTCCTTAATTTGATTGTAATTAGATTTAGTCTAATACTCTTTCCTTAATTAGATTGTAAATAGATTAGCCTGATTTGTAGAGCTGATTTGTAGCCTGATTTGTAGCCTTTGATAAGGCCTCTGTACTCTATATAATGGGAGAAAATCTCCAATGAAAGACACGAAATTATAAATCAAAATCTCGGTTACATGTTACGTTTGTTACTTCCTCCAAAACACATTTAACATTCAACCCAAAATGTTAAAAGGACACCCCTTGTTACATTACATTCCGAGTTAATCAAGATTAACTCTAATTAATCGAGATTTAATATGGTTTAAGCGTGATTAATCAAATTAAGAGTGATTAAGGACTAAAATGGATCAACTTAGTTTCATTTGAGGGACTTATACATAATGGAATGGATTTGAAAGGAATTTACTTGACTGAGTTGATTTTACACTCAAATTGATGAAAGTAAGGACTGTTATGTAAATACGGATTTATGCGTATTTCGTCGGATACTGTGAAAGTTGATACCATCGTGTATATCTCGATGAGTACAACAGTTTTCATAATACACGCATTGTCATTTGACTTAATATGAGTCACATGAGTCTTGAAGTGAATTAAGTTAGAAATAGGCATGAAATGTGGGGTTTTTATGCACTTTTGCATGTATTAAGTGTCAAAGCATTGTGTTGCATGTAATGACTTGTCTGCACCTCAGCCAACTCTTGAGAAAAACATGGAACATGGGTTTTCTTCTTCGTTTTTGGCTATCCAATGTTGAATCAAGGAATTTTAAGTGAATTTGTAAAGGAAAGTGATTTCCATCTTCTCCATCACCTTCTCCATCAAGTGGGTTGTTTGTTTTCTTGGAAGTTGGTGCTTTTGAATCAATTAGAACTTGGAACAAAGGGTTTGGTGTTGAATCACAGCAAAAAGGCAAGTATAAACTTTTATTTATGATTATATGTTAGTTCTTGGAGAGTTCATACACATTTAATTATGAGAAGAGATGTTGGTTGGTTTGTTTAAATGGAATCATCATCATGAGATGGATTGGATGCTTTTTATAGTGGTTGCATGTGGGAGTAGAAGTGTTGTATGAGTGTAATGATGTTTTAAAGAAGGGAACAGAAGGTTCCAAGTTGTATTGCAGGTTGTGCATGGATGGGCATCAAAACAGAATTCTGAAACGAATTCTATATCAGGTCTGGACACTGCTAGCCGGTCGACCGGCTACACTGAGTTCTGCTCTCTGGAAGCCTGATGAACTCAATATTTCGATTTTTTATTTACAACTGCCGGTCGACCGGATGATGTCTCGGTCGACCGGGCACACGTAGGGTAGGTCGACCTAGCCCTCGCAGGTCGATCGAGCCCCCAACTGACGGGGTCGACCGGCCGGGTCTTCTACACAATTACGCATCTTTTAAGATTTTAATTAAGTTTTCAGATTTTCGTTTCGAGGTTAAGTAGACTGCGATCAATGAATACTGAGTTTCGTATAATTTCATAAAATGTTGTCTTTGGATTGATATCCAAAGCAGTTAATCAAAGGGGAACGAAAGTTAGTTGTAAGTCAGTGGTAACTTCCAAAGCTAATTCATAATGCATTAAGAGATTGTACGAATTTAGCAGTAAGTCAGAATGTAATTATGAGTTTTAAAGGATAAAGCATATTGAGTGTTTCAAGGCTGTTTAGGTCCTTTATACCTCTATTAGTGTGGATTCAGGGAATTTCAAGGTACAACATCCCTATATCTGTAATGTTCATCAAGAATAACACGTACCTTGAACAACTGAGATTACACTTGAATGGATGGTATTAGTTCCTTGTTTAATTGTTCTTGCATTGTATCCGTTAAATGAACTGAAATGAATGTTTTTGAGGCCTGGGTCATGAATGGTGTGCCCTTCCGCCCTGTGCCAAAGAGGACAATGCTACCCATGTGAAATGCATTGATATCAGTGAGTCTGGCACTACATGGTGATTTCTATAAGCTCATTGAGTTGATTCTGCTGCAGCAGATTATTTGGGGGTGTTCCGGAGCTCCATGGTGATATCAGTAGTCCCTGGCCCGGGCTCTGGTAAGTCCCACAATAAATGAATCCTTCCGTATGGAAGAGAGAATCCTCTCCTTTGAGGGAGATGGAAAAGGAATTGAATTGAAATTGAAATGCTATTGTAGGTTGCCAAATAAAGAGACTCTTATTGATTATGAGTTGGAATTGAGATTAAACCAATCTAACACTAAATGAAATGAATTAAATGTATCATTAGCATGTTTACTCATGTAAATGTTTATACATTGCTGAATTGTGAAATTCATAGTGTTATTGATGACATTACAGGCACAGCTGCCATTGCCGGTCCTTCTGAGACCACAGCGCCACCGGAGACGTCCGGCACGGTTCCTCCAGGATGACTAGTAGAATGGAAATGAGAGGGAAATACTGGGAATGAAACTTTTATACTTTTGATCCTTGCATTGTATTTAAATATGCAAGTGATGGGCTTTTGTAGATAGTGTAAATCAATTTTGGTTGGATACCAGCAATGTATATTTTTGAATATTTCCGCATAATGTACAATTGTTATCCCTTGTGAATTTTAATGCGTTGAGATTCACGGGAGTAAGTATGCAATGCGACTCGGAATTAGCTCGGATTAGTCCTAATCTCGGGCTCGGGTCGTGTCACCCCTCCTAACATGATCAATAAGTTTCTAAGCAGTATACGAATGCCAAAAAGAATGAACCCAGGAAAGTCCCTAACCTCCAGGCACAACAATGTAGAGCACCATAGTAGCTTTTCCCACCACATATTAGCTGTTCTTTTGAGAAGTCAAATACTCTCAAGTAACCTGCATGGGCATTTGATATGAGTATCTATGCAATCAATATCTATCAGAATCAACAATGCGGAAAAAGACAGATATACGAGGTCGAGGGAGTATCTATCAGTACAAATTGTTACCATCTCTTCCAACAGTAGCCAAATATGTTCCATCTGTTGAGAAAGAAATGTTGTTGATTAAACCTTGGCAAATATGCCATCTGGCAATTGGGTTGCTCTGCAAGAAGACCCAAAATAATTAGGTGGAGGTGTCACAGCAGGACACCTACTTATTGGCATGATAAATTATGTATTCACAAACGATAGGATCATAGCAAAAACCTATAGTAGTTCTGAGAATATCTAAGCTTCACCAACTAATTAACCACCAAAAGTGCCATTTTTCCCATTAAATAAACTTTCCATTGAATGCTTTGACTCAAACTGGTTATAAAGGTAATGTCAAATCTGAGAAATGGTTTGGTAGCCAGTTAAAGTGTATTTATCCTAAAAACCGAAAAGCCTAAAGTTTTATTTTTCCAATAAATAATGGTTTCCTGGCATGAGTCAATCCATAAAATGTATCATAGACATCCACAATAGTTAACTACACTGCCATTTTTCTTATTAAACAAGACTTTCCATTGCAAGGGTTAACCCATAAACTGTTTTATGGTTTGGTAGACAGTTATATAGGTCAATTCCAGACCCAAAAGTCTAAGAATCATATTTTCAGTAACTAATGGTTTTCCTCATATGAATTGACCCATAAATGTAACATAGACATCCACACTGGTTAGCTATGCTTATGCCAGAACTATTCAAGTGATAACCATCCACACGGTTTTTGTCTATAGCCACCCTATTTCTGGGCCACCTAGCCTACCGATGGTCAAGTGATTGGCTTACACAAACTAACCTGCATCTATAATTGCCACAAGCCAAGATTTGAAACCCATCCAATTATTACTCATTGCTGGATTGAAATACCAAAAATGATCTTCTAAAACCATTAAACTTGAGGGGCAATAGATCAAGGGGTTAGGAAGATCTAATTGGGTTGATATTTTGCATGGCCCTGGGTCTCATTGAGATTTTCTCCCCCATGATTTGCATAGCCCCCACAAATGAGTTCACACTGTACTATGTGCAGACCGTTCTCACCAGAATATAACTCGAGCTTATCCTAATATTAAGTTTCCCAAATGAAATAAATTTTCCAGAGTTTCAATCGTGTCTTGTTTCTAGATATGTAATATATTTGTGTGTTCTGCAGTGCCATGTACTGTGTAGCATATATATTCAGCTCTTCACCTATGATACTCAGATACTTCAGAATAGGCAACATATTGTATTGTACTCATATCATATCCAATACTTCACTTTTTATGTATAAAAATCCATGTCCCATCGATATCCACGGTGTGTCCCTTGCTCCCTGCTGTATCTGTCTTATTTGGGCATCATAGCTTCTTAGGCTAACATGTATCCCAAAAACACATGTTGTGATTGTAGAACAAAATATGATATTCAATTTCCTTTCTTTTTTAACAGTGTTACAAAAATTCTTGTCTCCTGTATGTTGGAAAAAAAAAAAAAGGTTCTGCATCTATAAATTACAGATGACGAAAGATAACCTCCTGAAGTATTAAAACAGCAACAGAACATCAACTGCAAATTACCTTGCTGGACCGTGCATGTGCAACAGAAAATTGAGTTTGATCCTTGATAACAGGGAATGAAGCATCAATGGTTCCATCCTTGTTCTAAATAGACATGTGAGAAACTAGATTCAGTTCAGTTCGTGCAGATCCATAAACCTCCCAAAATAGCGCTGACATCACTAAGTGAAAACTTATCAGTTTGGAATCACCTTTTCATACACATATAAGTTCCCATCAGCATGAGCAACAACAAAAGTGCCATCACCTTCAGGAACCCATGCGATACTGGTGCATCGACTGTGGAAAACAAAGTTTATCGTATAAGACTATTTGAGAAATTGTGTAGAAAAAACAGAACAACAAGAAGACAGAACAAACGATAGAGTGTAAACCATGATAATGGTATAAGCTACTTGCACCAGAGAGCAACCTATCAGTTTTCTCAGTCAATAGAACATGGCATAACAAGGAGAGAACAGCCAGTAACAGAGCTCTTGTGAAAAAATACGAGGACCATATTCCATATTTCTACTACTTAGTTCTCCGGTCTAGGGAAGGGTCAATGATGTCAAAGAAAGAAATTTTGTTTGTCAGTTGGAATGGTAAGTGATTCTAAAATGCTATTAAGAGACTACTACCCTCCCCTCATAAACCTCTATGTGATAAATCATACATAAGCCACCATAAAAAAAGATAGATTTATCTCGAGAAAGCGCTATTCCATGACTTGGAAGTTTGAACTCTAATTTTAAATGCCTTTGTCCCAACTATGTTGGGGTTGGCTACACAAAATTCTGTTTCTCCATTCCGATCTATCTTGAGCCAAATCCTCAGATAAGTTACACTTCTTCATATTTGTTTTTACTACCTCCATCCACGTCTTCTTTGGCCTACCTCATCCCCTTGGCAGGCCATCAACCTTCATAGCTAAACTTTTCCTTACCGGCGCGGTTGCCGACCTACATTGGACATGCCCAAACCGTCTCAAACGGATTTATCTGATTTAAACTCCTATTGTTGATACCCCTAAATGCTCTCGAAAGCGCTCATTCCTAATTTTATCCTTCCTAGTTTTACTACACATCCACTTCAACATCCTCATCTTTACTACATCCATTTTGTGCATTTGTTGCTTTTTGATTGGCCAACATTCTGATTAATAGGTCATAGCTGGTCTAATCGCTATCCTGTAAAATTTTCCCTTCAATCTTGTTGGTATTTGTCAGTCACAAAGTACTCCAGAAGTAAGTCTCCACTTCAACCATTCCACTTTTATCCTATGTTCGACATCTTCATCAATCTCCCCATCCTTACAAATTATAGAGCCAAGTTAGTGGAAAGAATCACTTTGTGGTATCTCATGGTCTCCAATTCTCACAGTAGTTTCAGCTCTTTCTATATGCCCATTGAAATTATAATCCATATATTCCGTCTTTGTACGGCTTATTTTAAAGCCTTTGGATTCTAAAGCTTCCCGCCATATCTCAAGTTTTCCATTCACACCATCTCTTGATTCCTACCAACACAATATTATAAGCAAATAACATGCACCAAGGTACCTCTTCTTAAATATGAGTAGTTAACTCATCCATAATAAGTGTAAAGAGAAAAGGACTTAGGGCTGACCCCTGATGCAAATTTATGGTCACTGGGAACTCCCATGTCTCTCTACAAGTAGTTCTCATACTTGTTACTACTCCTTCATACATGTCTTTAATAATTTTAATATAACCTTTTGGAACATTCCTTTTATTTAAAACCAACCAAATTAAATCTCTAGGTACCTTGTCGTAGGTTTTTTCTAGATTGATGAAGACAATATATAGATTTTTCTTCTTCGCTCGATATTTTTCCATAAATTGCCTAAGTGAGAAAATAGCTTCCATTGTTGACCTCCCCAGCATAAAACCAAATTGATTTTCAGATATCTTGGTCTTCTGTATAAGTCTTTGCTCTATCACTATCGCCCATAACTTTATAGTAAGACTCATAAGTTTAATCTCACGATAGTTGGTACAGTTTTGTATATCTTCCTTGTTCTTATATATGTACTACAACAGTTCTGCTCCATTCATCCGGCATTTCTGTCATTAATATCATATTGAAGAGTCTAGTTAACCAAATCTCCCCAACTTCTCCTAAGCATTTCCAAGCCTCAATCAGAATGTCATCTGGACCCATAGCATTTCTTGTCTTCATTTGTTTTAATGCTTTCCTCACTTCCACCACCCTAATTCTATGAAAAAAAAAGTATGTTCTGCTAATGAATTATCCTCTTTTGTTCTTATGTCTCCAATATAGTCTTCATTTAAAAGTATGCTAAAGTATTCCCTCCACCTCTCTTTGGAATAAAATTTACTTTTATAAAAAAAATATTTTAAATGCCTCAAGACCACGAGTACATGAAATCACTCTTTTGTTAATAGGTTTTTATTTTATTTTATTTTTTTTTAAAGAAAGGCTTTTGAGAAAGAAAGAAAAGAAAAAACCTAAGAAAGATGTTGGCTACAGTTGGCTACAAAGTCTGGAACTGGACTGTTATAATTAGTTATATCTTCTTCACTGCAGTTTAGCGTATCATAGTCATCCGTAACTATTGTTGTCAGAATCCTATAACATTTCCTGAATCCTGTGATTTGTATCGAATTCCATGATTTGTATCAAATCCTAAGGAAAAATATTTGCATCTATGCAACAAATCCTATTCACAGGTGAATCTTAGGATTTAGGTGTAAATCTAATGATTCAATACTTGTTTCATCGAATATTACAATTCAAGTGATTCGGTGTGCAGGAGTAGCCGAAGGCAAGAGTTTAATATTAGTAATCTTTTTACTTTTTTCTTTCATTTTTTTATTTTTATTTTTGTTAGCATTTCTATTCTTAAAAGGTTATTTAGTGGTTAATGAAACCTCCTAAGAATTGTTATGATTTTGGGGAGGTTTTAGAGATAAGAAAGGAAGAAGCATATGACTAAAGCATTTGGCTATATGTATAGGGTTTTTTCCTGTATTCTTTTTTCAGTTTTTTTCTTCTTGAACACATTTTTAACTTTAGGAGACATCCTTACCATTTAAGGTTGACGATTTTGATTTTATTTTTATTTTTTGAGGTGTCAACGGTTAATAATGTTAGAAGAAGCGGATTGACATCAGAGGCTTTTTTAAGACATTTGTTGTGAGACAATTGGCCCCTTTTGTATTGTGAATACTCTTATTTCATTTGGATTCGCTTTCTTCCAAAGTGCAGTTTAGCATGGTGTTTTCCATTTTGGTTGAGGCTTGGAGTTGGTGCCATTCTTTGGGTGTGAAGCTACTTTGTAGCATTTAGTTCCCTTTATTATCTTGTGGTCAGTTTGTAGAGAGAGAAATGCAAGAATTGTCAAAGGGGAGTTGACTTCGGTGGAATTTTTTCTCTCTAGTGTTCATTTGAGAATATCTAAATGGGCTTCTTTAAGAAAGGAGTTTGATAATACTAGGTTGGATGATGTTTTGCATAATTGGGAGGCTACCTTGTGTTGTGGACTTGTGGTCCCTCTAGGGTGAGGAAGTTACGAAATTGGACTCCTCCCCTGGATGGGGTGTTGAAGTTTAATGTTTGATGGTGCTTCGAGGGGGAAACCAAGGTTGGAGAGAATTGAAGGGGTGCTTCACAATTGTAAAGGAGGGTTTTTTGTTGTTTTCTAAGCATGTTAGTGACAGTCAAATGAGACAAAAGTTTTGGCAATTCTTGAGGCTCTTCGGCTGTATGTGCTATACTTTAATGACAAGTTAGTAGTTGAGACTTGAGAGGGACTCCTCTAATGCTATTACTTGTGTTACATTAAACAGTGCAGGTCCGTGGAAGCTTCATTTCTATTTCAATGAAATTAAGAGTTTGCCGACATCGTTGCATGCAGATTTTAAGCATGTTTTGCGTTCATCTAATGGCTTGGATTTGTTGGCGAAGCATAGAGTGGACTGTTTAGTTTTTTTCTTTCATATCTTTTTGTAATTTTGTTTTTGTTTTTCTGGTATGAGGTTTTACACAGTTATACCATTATTTCTGCCATCTTTCTAGGTTGGCTAGCATTGCTTTTGTACCTTTCTTCTTTAACGTTGTAACTTGTTCAGTTTCCTAGTAACATTGATGTCTTAAACATATTTAACTTTTCACATATATCATTTATGATATACTATATTGACATATATAGGTCAATGATACTTTTCATATAATTGTATCATAGTCATATACTCACATTTGTCATTGTATTTTTGCGGCTATGGATGGATTATGAATAACTACTTTTTTTATTTTTAATTAGTTTTCATTTTTATAAGAAAATTAAAAATCCTACAATCAGTGGTATGATTTGATTCATCCCCTTGAATGATTTGGGGTATGATTTTGATTTTCGGAACAATGTCTGCAACAGTAACAATCTGTTTCCTTTTATTAATCAAAGTAACCATTAAAAAAAAACAATCTGATAGTCTAGAACACCATATAAATTTCTTATAGGGGCCTTACTCATCCATTTTTTTTCCCTTTATACCGATTCTATTTTGGAATTATTGATGTACAATTATTTCTTAAGGATAAATATATCCATTTTGTTTCTTATTAGGGGCCACCCAATTCAACCTTTTCTTCACCTTAACTCTATGAATTTTACTTCTACCAAAAAAAAAAAAAAAACTCTATGAATTTTACTTTTTTTATTGTATGAATTTAACTATTGTCAATCGACATTGGAAGTTGAACCTTTCTATTAATTATTAGAGCTCTTAAAAATTTACTTTTGCTGGTTTGTTTAACACATTGCTTTAGTTACAAATTATTAGTATGGTAGTAGTTAGTACTATAGTTCATTTCCCCTTCTCTTTTTTTATTTTCTTATATTCTATGTTTATATTTTAAATGTATTTATTGATGCAGCCCAAGGGGAAGTTGCCATGAAGTCTGAAGCCCAAGCACTGAGTCAATCCACTAGACTAGCAAGCCCAGAGGAAGGCCCAATTAAGCTTTACTTTTGTGTTCTTACTAAGATTTTTTGCACGGAACAATGTCTGAATGACATGAAATTGGACCTGTTGGATAGGTTATTGACCCAACTGATTGGTGAAAAAGGATATGGCCCATCACTGAAAGCCCATTCTGTGGCAACCCGCTTGAGCTACATCAGTTGTTGACTAATTTTACAAAAAGCCCAAGTTTAGGTGATTTCAACTTTATGTCCTATTTTATTAGAGTATGAAAGGTAGTGATGAATACTAGGTATTTTATTAGAGTATGCAAGGTATGTTTAACGGTTAGAGTTTATTTATTTATTTTGAGTTAAGGCCTATATTATTTAAACCTAGGTATTCTTTTTTTTTTTTTGGGAACTTTATATAAATATAATAAAAGTGCCATACAATCATAAAAAAAATTTTGTTTTAGAAGATTATTATTTTCTCAGAGGTCATTACCAATCTAGGGCTTGTGGTGAACCTGAAGTTGAGGAAATCATTATCTCAGTCAGTATTCAGGTAATTTCTTGTTCTTTTTTTCTTTTCTTTTCTTTTTTTTTGGTTAATGCAAGTGTCCTATTTGTCCAGATTTGGCCTCAAGTGTTTATCAAGCTGATAACTTAACTCAAGGTTGTTGTTGTCCTAGTGGGATCTACATCACTTATAAATTGAGAACTTCTATGAAGAAACATCTGCATTATGAAAAATATGTTACTTTGATTTTCCTTTTGTTTGTTGCATTATACCAATCAAGCAAGTCTTAAGGGATGATTGGGTTACTAAAGAAGTTTTTTTCCCAACTAATTTTGGACTGATTTAAAAGCATATGTTGATTGACATGTTTTATGTCATAAAACCTATCATATGTAAGAAATTCTTAGCACCTATAAAAAGAATGTTCGACATTCTTGACTGTAAGATGTGTTGGAAGTTTCCTGATGATATATTAGGCAATTAGCATTCCCCAAAAGGGTAGCACAACCTCTGCAAAAGAAAGAGAGCCATGGGCCAATTTCTTAAGAAGATGGCTCTCCATCTTACCCTATATGAAATGAATCCAATCGTACAAAGGAAGATTTCATGGTCACATGTACATCTCCACCCTTGATCCTTCACCTTCTTGATCAAAGCCCCTTTACTTGGAAACCATTAGAAAAACCCCACGTGTTTCCATAGTGTTTTACTTTAAATCACTGTATTTGAGAGAATGTCCCTGTTTGAGAAAGTAAGTTAAAGTAGGTCTAAGTAAAAGATTACTTAGCAAGGAAAGGGCGACGCCTAAGTTACTTTCAGTACTGAATTTTGTTTTCATTTTTCTCCTGATACCGTGGCTCCTCATTCTTGGGTCCATCACTGTAACTTCAAGAATCAACATGGTAAACAAAAGCATTGTACAGAGTTAAAGCCACCAATTTAAAATGTTAAATTTTCATGCTAAAGCAACACCAAATTGATGGGATGAGGCTAATTTTTTGTTGATCGTGATGATGAGGATATTTTTATTGTAGACATGAAATTTGTCAAGAAAATTGAAAAGCTGCTCACTTTAAATAATTCTGGTAGAAGAGCTGTCAGACAGAAAACATATGACCCAGACAGAAAACATATGACCAACTTAAAGTTTGCATAGATGTGATTATAATAGATATAATCTAGCTTACAATTCACACTCTCCATAAACAGGTATTTCAAGTAACAGACCATGAGCAGAAAATCCAAATGGTCTTAACAATTATGCTAGACAATGCACTGGCAGAAATTAGCTGAATTCAAGGAGATGAACATAGAGGAAAAAGATAGTATATGTAGGGGCTCCAGGGCCAGGCCATCCTTGGCTCAGCCCACTTTAGGCTGGCTTACAAATATAATCTGGCCAGTTTAATATTTGGACCGGGCTTGAAACAAGTGATAGAAAGCCCAAAGCCCAGCCTGAATACGGAGCGCTTGTAATTTAGTGATAATTCGACGAAACAACTGCTAGAAAGCCTGTACAGATAATAAAAAAGCAAGGTTTGCTCCCGCCCGGTCCTGCCCGATTGACTGAATGGGCAGGCTTGGGCTAGACATTTATAGCCTGTGTCGGGCTTGGGCTGGATACGGGCCTATGTTTCTAAGGTCAACCGGGCTTGGAAATGCCTCAGCCCGGCCTGACCTGACCCATGAACACCCTTAGATATGAGCACAAATTTTGATGTCCAGGAGAGCAGATTTCAACAATGAAGAAATAATTTGGTGTAAAAGAATGAGCACTAGGGTAAAGAAGGGTATCCTTGCCTATTATTAATGGAACCATCTTTGTTGTAATGTTGGGCTCCAACAAGTTTCTTCCCTAGATCTTGCAATTGCTGCCTTAATGAGACCAAATAGACTGGAAAATGTGATATTTTAATAAGGGAGCAAGTTGGAAATGCGTGTGAGATATCAAGCCTAGAAAAAGAAACTCACTGTCTCCTGAGATCAATCCAATAAGGAGGTCATGACCATCCTTGGCGTCAGAAGTAAATGCATGGCACACAGGGTTTGAGTTGCTGAGATGGATGGATTTTATGGGATCCTACAATGGCAAAAGAAGTTGAAGGATCAAGGAAATGGTTTCAAGAATGTTTCAGCCCAAAACTAAGTATGATAAGAGATAAGAGGAGCCATTAAGTACCTTGTCTTGAGAATTAAAATCGCTAATGAAGATTGTATCCCCAACATTAAAAACCAGGTAAGTCCCTTTCCCCTCATAGTTGGAAGGAACAGAAGAATTATTCAAGCCAGAAACGCCCAAGGAATTCGTCCTGAAATTTCCAGCAACAGCTTTACTGGACGTACTGCCGCCCACAAAACTTAAGGCTCGACTCCCATTCCCTCCACCTAACAACCTCGAAGCTGTGAACCTTACTCCACTGCTGGAACTCAAGTTGGAGGAAGAAGGGGTTGAAGGTGTAGTTTTATCCTTAAGATGAGCAAGGGTTACCTGTTCATTTAAAATAAAGTGGAGAAACAATAATCACTCATAATCATTATATCACTTTTGGTTGCAACTATTGAAAGTGGAGAAACAATAATCACTCATAATCATTATATCGCTTTTGGTTGCAACTACTGAAGGCTTTACTACCTGGGTGATGGATTTCCCATGGGTGAAGTGAAGGAAGCCAGCTGGGTGAGTCTTCTCATACTGGAGTTTGTAGCGACCTTCAGGGGTCTTGAAATAGGTCTTTAGTCCTGGTGACTGGGCATTGCCCAAAGTGGGTGACATTCTACTGCTGTTCATGGCATTGGATATGGCTTACATAGCATGAAACCATAAAAATCATCCTCTTCCCCCTGGCAATGCTCACTTTCCTGTCTCTTCCTGTCAGGTAAGTAAATCAAAGTGCAGTCCAGCCTGTGTTCTGAATACAAGCCTGGAACATGTAACATATATTGGAATTCAATGATTATGTAGAAATGTCAGAAACATATGATGACACAGACGAAACAAAAATACAAATGAAAAGGAATGATAAATAATGGAAATGGCCGTACTTGGAAAAAAAATGAGAAAATGTCTTAATTAACAGATCATCATCATCATCATATCATCATCATCATCATCATCATCATCATCATCATCAAAGCCTTGTCCCAATTATGTTGGGGTTGGCCACATGAATTTTGTTTCTCCATTCCGATCTATCACAAGTCAAGTCCTTAGATAAGTTGCAATTCTTCGTATCTATTTTTACTACCTCCATCCACGTCATCTTTGGCCTACCCCTTCCCATTGGTGGGCCATCAACATGCATAGCCAAACTTTTCACATTCTTAGTCCCTACTAAACTTTGTAACAACGTCTCCTCTCAAACAACTTCTTGGACCTCTATACTCCACCACCATGTTTCTTTATTACAGCTTCTTTTTCTTTTGGACTCTCTAAACACCTCTTTTGCAACCTTCCTAATACAGTTAGCCATTTGTTTCCACATTGATATTGTTTCTCCCTCAAAACTTCAATCTCCCTCCTCAATCACTTTACCCTTAAATATTGTTGCCCGTTTTTCTTTCAAATCCCTCCACTACATAACGGCCGCTAAATCGAGCATAGCGATCTTAATTGAACTTAGCGCCGTTCTCTTCCATAGCGGCCGCTATGGGGCCGCTACGGAGTGTAACTAATAGCTACTTTTCAAAAAAAAAACGAAATACATGGTAAAGCTTATTTCTTTCCTTCTTCTCTCCAAATAACATTTTTACATAACTCTCTGCCCTTGTATGCTTAAAAGAACACCAAAACACATAGGATTTTGCTGAATTGAAGCTGATGTAGAGAGTTTCTCTCGAGGGATTTTCTTTAGGTAATGTCTTGACAAACACCCCCTTTTATAGAGCCTCTATCAGGGTTCTAGTCATATGGTGACTATGGTCAAAGTGTCAAACTCAATATAGATATCCACCTCCTACAAGTTCCTATGAATGGCTATGATGCCTTCTTTGCATTCAAGGATCCCTATGCCCACCAATATCAAATTCAATGTGGTGGGCATATGCAATATGGTAGTGGCACTACAAATGATAACAATGATGGGGATGAGGACAGGGACGTCATAAATCTTGGCAGACATTCCCTTTGGTATTAGAGCCGACCAGCCGAGGTCCTTCACCAACTCTATTCTTTTTAAGTGGATTTTTTTTTATGAAGTTATTAATTGTTATGTCATTTCACATTTGTTGTATTGACTACGGACTATTGAGTATTGAGTATTGACTGTTCATTGTTTAGTATTTACTATTGAACTCCTAATTCTTAACTCTCAAGTCTTAAGTCTTGATTCTTGACTTCAAGTCAGTGTATTGTTTATTTTGATGGTATTTCTTCATGATATTGGTTTTTTTTTTTTTTTAAGCCTTTCATTGGTTTCTCTAGTTAGCATAACTAAGCAACATGAATACATGTGAAAAAAAATGACCATTACAATTATTTTATATTCATACAATGGTACAGGACTTCATGCAATGAGGGGACCGCTACGCCCCCCTTATCTTAGTTACTTATTCAAGAAAAACACATGCTATCATTTTCCAATATTCTGGATTTCTTTGAATTTTTTCAAAAATTTTTGATGATTTTTTCAAATTGCATTGCTACACCGCTACGTAGTGTTTCAACGAGAGGCCGCTACGCTCACCACTATTGCTATTTTTATCCTTGCTTTACGTTGTTTTAGGACACATTTTATTTACTACCCCTCTCTTTCTACTTATAATACAAGTGTCTAAAACTACTAAGTACTAACCCATGTTGTGTGGTCAAACTCTCTCATGAAAAAACCTTACAAACTTGACAAGCCAAACAGTCATGTTTTCTAAATACAAAAAAGTATATCTGGCTTCTGCTAGTTCAACTTTTATAAGTAACTAAATACTCCTCTCTCTTTTTAAAGCAGATGTTTGCTATTATAAGGTCAAATGCTAATGTAAAATCTAAGATAGTGTCTCGTAACTGATAGAATTTCACCGTCCTTCGTTACGACAAAGCATCTCAATTTACATAAGAACAGAACAAGATAAGGTAACTAATAACCTAACCTCATCTCTAACCCATTCCTACTTTCTCGAACAATCTCCAACAGAAGTAATCTTAATCTCTTAAAAGCTTAATAAATTAATCAACCTAAGATCTCTAACATCCACCCCCAATTCACACAAAACTTTGCGTTTTCTCTTCTCCACTGATTCACCTCCCCAGCTACTCCATTCTCAATACCACCTCTCACAATATAATCATTTCTTGACTGAAGTTATGAATGTACCCACCAATATAAACAGAGAAGCAAATCACAGAACTGTAATTCATTTCTTATCAACACATTAGCTCTATTTGTAATTCATGCCTTTGTTATCTGCCTGAGCAGGGTACATCTATAACTTTAATCACTTGTAATTCCTCATGGAAAACAACAAAACCACTGCAAACTATGACTAACTCAAGATATCCAAATTCACAAAGGATCTTTCAATCTATAACTAAACTCAAAACATCAAAATTGAAATATGGTCACTATTCCATTCTGATTAGAGAAAAGCATATGCTTTTATTCAATCAAACCATGTACAGTCGATCCAAACACACCCAAATCGTCAAAAACCCTAATTTCAGAAGCATCCAATACAAATGCCGAAATCAATGGACAGCAAAGGCAACGGAGGATTTCCATTTCCCTGGATGAGTTTCTAAAGAGGATTCTGACACGATCCAAGAGCCGATATCATTGAAATCGCAGATTGGAAGATTTACAGAAACGAAAGCAATGATTTTTTTTTATTTTTTTTGGGTGTGTTTGCGAGAGAGAAGAAGAAGATTTGAAGAGAAGCATGAAAAGCAATTGAAATGGAAAATGGAAAATGAAAAGCAATTGAATGGAAGAGAAAAAGTTAAAAAGGGCGCGTACTGCTGCGATGAGGAAGAGGAGTTGTTGGGATTACACGATCGAGAACAGGAAGAGTAGTTGCAGAGGGAGGGAGCGATTCGAGAGCGGAACGGAAGAGAGAGCGTTTTGGAGGAGAAAGAAAGATGGTGATGTTGATGATGATGTCGAAGAACGTATGAATGAACGGGAAAGGGAGAAATTTGAAAAAGGTCAAAAAGTTTTGGTTCATTTTTAAAAAAAGTACACGAAAATTTCATTATTTCATAATAAAAAAAATATAATAGTTTTTCACAATTTTTTCAATCAATCAAGTTTTCTTAATTAAAATCAAGTTTCGTAGTTTTAGACCATTATCATTGATACACTTATTACTTTAAATTGAGACCAAGTTTTAGATCTCCATTTTTTCGTGTTAATGACAAGCCATCTTCTTATCTATATCTATTTTGTGATCAAAATCTTTTTTTTTTTTTTTTTTTTTTTTACAATCGGAGGTTTTCCAACTCTTTGGATTAGACTAATGCCTTCGGGCCCAGAAGGAAGCCGGATAAACACCACTGTGGCCTCAAAGTGATAGCACTAGTGAACTCAACATTAGATTCCTGAAGAAGGGGGAACCACGGTCGATGCCAAGACCTCTAGCTTTAGAAGAAAGAGGAACCGTGGCCCTGACTACTCGGCCAACCCCTTGGGGTTGATCAAGATCTAATTATGTAATAAAAAAGAAAACAGCTCCCTATCCGAGTGGTAAGGAGTGGCTGCTTAGGGTTTGAACCTTGGGTGTGCGGGCTTTCCTTCCCACTTGGGCTTTCTTCTAGTGTGTGGGGGCTCTTTTCTCACTTGAGCAGGTTGTTTTCCCGTGTGTGTGCAGGCTCTCACTTGGGTCTTGGCCATGTAAACCGAAATGGGGAATACGTATGCAATCTAAATGGTAGTTTGTAGAGTAATATAGCGACCAAAGTCTTATTTTTTTCGTTTATTGGTAAAAGATACAGGGACCCAATATATCAAGTGGTAAGAAAGAGGAGGAAGAAAAAGGGAAAAAACTCATCATAAGAGTATTTCTATCGTTTTTTTTTTTAATCTTTTGGAGAGAACTCATTGAAAGAAATATGAAAAACTTTTATACTCTTTTGAAATATTCAAATCTTCATATACTTTTTTAAAAACAATCCAAAAGTTTGATACTTTTAAAAAAAAATCTAAATTATTCAAGAGAAATGATAAAGTCTAACCCAAATGACGTAGTGGGGCCCTAAACCACTTTAGGGAGGAATTCAAAATCAAAATGGCTAGCTTTAGGGAAAAAATAAGTTAAGGTAAGATAAAACCTTTGTCACAAGGGAAGGGTATTTTTATCATTTATTAAAAGATTATATAAATAGGACTTGGTTGAAGAAATTGTGAAAAACTTTTATATCTTTTAAAAATATCTTAGTCTTTGCTCTTCACTTAATTTTTTTGAAAATGAGACAAATGTTTAGTACCTTTCTGAAATTTTCCTATAAGGGAAAAAGCTGAAAAAGGTCACGTGAGAGGGGCGCCCGTTTTTTACGTACGAAAATGGGGGATTGAGAGTTAAAACTGAAAACACTACAGCGGATGGCACGTGAGGCCAAATCCGCAAAGTCAAATGGTCAACCAATTATGATGGGCCCACAAAGGCTGATGATATCAACTGTTTGTATGGTGGAAGCCAGGTATGTAATTTTCCAGCTTTAAGCCAATTTTCTCTGCTGTGGGCCTTCCCTCGGGGATGATTCCACATATTATGCGTGCCCAATTTTATGATCAAATCTGCTCCAATTTCACCTGGATTGCCCAATATCCATCTGTCATTGTTTTGGGAAAAGAATGCATAAAACAATGTCTATATCTAGGTCCTTAAATTAAGGGCCAGTGTTGTCTAATAGGCCTATTTTTTGTTGGCCCATTAGCTAAGAATAGGGCTTCAAATTCCATTATCCGTCAGTTTAGGATCTGCCACGTCACCATAAGCAACCAATCATACATCCGGACAGGGACTGCCCACGGTGACGTAACGGACCATGAGTGGTCCACTCACGATCACCATGCATAAGGCCACTCAGAGGATCCCGATTCATCTATTCATCTGGTTAGTTGGCATACATAAAGGGGGACCCTGAGTGGTCCACTCACGATCACCGTGCATAAGGCCACTCAAAGGATCCCGATTCATCTATTCATCTGGTTAGTTGGCATACATAAAGGGAGACCCCCAGAAAATGTTCCTTAGCTGTTAGTGGTTACCATCTTAATATCCCAACTCCCCGAGTCTTCAATTTTGGATTGAAAGGAAGTAGGATATTAGAATATATATGTACTATATGCCTTGTTGTGGGAAAAGAAAAGGCCTTCATATAAAATCACATTCAATATGGTTAATTTATGAAATATCTTTAAAAATAATATGAAATACTTGTCACAAAGTAAACTTTAAGACTTACTCATACTCACATGCATACATATATGAGCTGAACTTTTGCTCTTAAACTATTAAAGGAGAAACTGTAACATAAAGTGCAACTTATATGTATCCAGCTTTTTGGTGTTTTCCATTTTAATTGCCAAATTTAATTATTTTATTTTAAATCAACAACTTATTTTTTTATGAACGTAATTTAAAAAGTTTGCGTCTTATTTCTTACAGGTTAATACCATGGAGAAACTTCCATTATCAAAAAAGAGAAAAAAATTGTCATTGCAGTTCAAATATTTATTTGAAAATCCAAACACTACTTGATGCAGTCATGTGGGGAAAAGAAATTTTTTGGCATACGGGATGCTCTAGAAGTGGATGGTTTGGGGTTTTCAATCTCAGCCATCGACAAAGTAAAACCTCATCAATTAAAGAATGTTTTTGAAAATGCTGCACAATTGGAAGAGAGAATCTATCTAATTATTCCTATTGGCAATATGAAGGTGAATATGATATCTTGGATGAACTATTTAGAAATAACATTTTATGATATATATTAATTGACCATTGACTAGATGTCACAATAAATTGCCATGATCTTCGACAGGTCAATTATAGTGGGATCGGTTTGGTGGATGGCTTTAACCATCATTTATATCAGTGCTTTGTGGTGATATAGATCCTCTTATTGGATGGCTTGGACCATCATCCATTTGGGTGCCCAGCGGTTGTGAATTGTGATAGATTTAACATGATCCTCAGAACTCCAAAGGAAACAAGAGCATTAAACGATTGCGATTTTATATAATCACCAATGTGTTTTACATTATATGGCCAAAATCAAAGCTGTGATCCCAAAATGTAAGCTAAAGTTATTATAATCGATCGTTTAAAATCATGATCTATATTAATTTGAACCCATGGTTATAGATTGTAAACACCAACATAATATAAAACTTGTAAAATCTTACATTGATCCGTTGAGCAATAGAGATCCATATATAAGTTGGATTCTAACTCTTTGTTTGTCTTGGAAAATTAATGGTTTGTATCTTCACTATATGGTGTCAACTAGAAGATTTATGGTCAATATTTTACGTGGGCCAAGCATTCACTCTCCTTAATTACTCTTTGATATGCGAATAAGATGGCTTTAGAGGAGTTATGATGTGGGGAGCACTTTTATAGCAACTTCTTCACTTTCCTTCTATCAAATACAAAGGACTTCCTCTTTAAACATTAGTTAAGAGGAGTTGTTTTCATGGGCCTGCACGTGCCGGGTAGAGGCATATCTAGGTCCGGCCCAACTTTTAAAACAAAAGGCCTAGATCCAGACCAAGCCTGACTGGGCTTAAGCAGGCTTTTATTAGTTGTTTGGACTTTTTAGCAGTTCTTTATAAAAAATTTATCACTAAACTACAATCGGGGAAGGTCGGGCTTTGGGCTGGTTATCACTTAATCCATGCAAATCGGTCCAAAGCGGGTTGGGTGCAAATTGGGCTTCGGCTGGCCCGGCCCATGAGCACCCATAACTCCCATTATATTAGGTTCTGTAATTGATATCCAAGGTTTAAGAAAACCTTTTGGAAAGAATAGTGATGGTCAACACTTCTCATATCAATTCGATTCTAAGATCAGCATGTACTGTTTTTATACACTAATTCTAGTTCTTGTTTGTTTTTTCTTCAAAAAGAAAGAAGCTTTTAGGATTTGATAAAGACCATATGAGATGAAATTTTAAGGGTGATTTCTACCTTTCCATTTTATCCCCATTTTCTCTTGTCGAAAAGACCCCTAGGTATGTTTGGAGAGAAAATGTAGGTAGTGAAAAATTGTCCATAGTTAAAATTTGCCATGTGGATAATTTCCTCAACTTATTGTCCCCACCAATTTTCTCCACATATACAAACCCGTTAAGGCCAGTGTCGTTACAAGCATTTTTTACAGGAGTTCAGGCTGTCTGTGGATTCAAGAATTCTTGTCAGAAATTTAATGTTCTTTTAATAGGAATTCTAGTAAAGAACATGCCCCTAAGATCTTAGTCGAACCATTATTTTATGGATCAAATCTCCTTGTTTAAGTTTTAGCCTCTTTAGGGCTTGGACTTGCCGATATTATGTAACAAATAGAAATAAAAAGGCTAGGTTTGCTTGATTTAAAAAAAAAAGAAACAAATAAACCATCATAATTTTGTTCAATCAAAACTTACAAATTCAGAGAGATAACACATTTTATTTTATTTATCATATTAGAGAATGTTTGGTCAAATTGTTTTTAAAAAATGTTTTTACTAAAGCAAATATAACAATATAACTGAGCAGTAGGGTTTTACTTTCAAAGCTAGTTTGAGTATCATGA
This sequence comes from Cinnamomum chago, assembly GCA_038049695.1. NCBI lineage: Eukaryota > Viridiplantae > Streptophyta > Magnoliopsida > Laurales > Lauraceae > Cinnamomum > Cinnamomum chago. The sequence continues at coordinate 60,620,329 of CP142459.1, read as the reverse complement.
CAATGTATTTCTCTACTAATATCTTTAGTGAAAATGGATTTGCTTATTTGGGGTCAAATAAGAGCTGATGAGGCCTGGATGTATGTCTCTTCTAACATTCGATTTTGATGCCAGTTACAGCTTTACAGGGATCAAACAGGTCTTTTGATTGTGTCCATTGCAATATGACCAGAACTCACTGAATATATATAAGTCCAAAATTCAAGTCCCTGATGAACTTTAAATGTGCTCAAATTAAATGCGGTACTTTTTTTTCACCCAACCAAGAGAGAGCCCACACATACACAAGAAGACAACCCGCACAAGAGGGAAGAAGGCCTGCACAAGTAGGAAGGAGCCCGCACAAGCAGGAAGAAAGTCCACACAAGTGGGAAGAGGTGGCTTACCAAGGGTTTGAGCCTTGCATGGCCAAGTGAGAACTGCCGCTACTTACCAATCCCCTGGGCAGCCAAGTGATGAACTTTAAACGTGGTACGACTCAAGCGCACACCAAGTTAAGGGTGCTCATAGGCTGGGCCAGATCAATTTGGACGCGAGCCAGGCAGCATTGTACTAGTTTGGGATAGGAATGGGTCGATTTTGGATCAATAGTTAAACGGGCTGCACACTTGGGCCCATATATTCATAAAGGCCTGGCACAGCGGACACAGATCTGTATATTTAAGACCAGGCTGGGCCTGGGACTGGGACTGGCTTCAGGCCTGTGGGATGGATCTTGGCCTGATAATTGAACTTTCAATGCTTGGATTAGTTGTAGCCCAGGCCATGATCGACCCTATCTAAATAGAACTTAAAATAGTCAAACGACCCAAATGCAAGTTAATGGAAAGTCAAATGGACCAAAATTCAACTTGAAGAAGTAAAATGAACCAAAGGGAGCTCTTTTTTGCTCCCATTTACATATGTAAACCAATTATGTGGTTAACATTGACGCATGGTCCCGTTCGTTTGCCCATTTTATGCATTACAAGTGGCCTATAATTGGTGTGTAAAAGAGGTAATTTTCACATGAAAATTAACCCACCCGAAGAGGTGTGAAGTGTTACATGCCTCTTTTGCCAAAAAAAAAAAAAAAAGAAGTGCCGGTACAAGCGATATATTTAAATAGGTCACAATCATCATCTCTTAATTTTTTGCAAGGGAAATTCTATATAAACCCGCATAACTTGCTGAGCATACCTACATTCTGAGCTTACCACACAAAAAATTATAAAGGATTTGTTTTTGCTGAGCCCACCCACAGTAATTTCCAAAATGCCATTCTCCTCTTCTCTCATATTCTTTAATAAAACGGATGTCGTGTTCTCTTCTTCATCGTCTTTCTTCTTCGGAAAAAGGAAGCTCCTCCAACGCTTTTCTTCTCCCCCAAAGGTAAACTTATCATCTTTAAGTTCTTCCTTTTTTGTTGTTCTTCTATTCGTAGGTTTTTTAAAGTTTTTTCCAACTAAATAAATATTTTTCTAGAAAAATAGGTTGTAATCTATGCAAATAGAATGGAGGGTGGATTGCAATTGGGATGGAATGTCTAGATCAAATCAATTAGCGCAAAGTTATATCAAATCAAGCATTAGCAATAATAAGAAAAGAAAGTCTATAATAAGAATGTCTGGATCTTGTAATCCTTTTTTCTCCCTGTAACAACAGCAGGAAAGTGCCTTGGGCCTTGGGGTGAGAGTTGAGACAGGATGCGTACAAGCACAGCCAGTTTATAATGGGGCTAATTCAAAATAAGGCTCATAGGCAGGACTATCGGCCTACATGTCAAGCCAGAAAACTGAGTCCACCTCCTTCTTTAACTAGTAAAGAGTAATAGCTGCATTGTAATGCAAAGAAAATTATATCCTTTTCTAGGCTGTGAGGCACTATAAGAGGGATGTCACACTCAGGATTTATATAGCCAAGGATTTCATATAGATATGGTATATATGATGTATATAACTAGGAAAAAAAATTGGTATAGACGCGCTAAAAACAAAGGTTTCTAAATCCTATTTTGGGGTGGGGGGTTGTTTCCAAGCTGAAAATGGCTAGCCCAAATCGCCTAAATCTTCAGAGACATACAATCGCCAAAATATAAGTTCTCCATGACTTCGTGATAAATTGATGAGGAATCTCTAAGGATTTAATGGCCAAACTTGGACTAAAACTTTGAGGACTACAGATGAAAGTGTCAAGAAATTTCAATAATATTTTGCCTAAAGCCAGCTCATAATGAGATCTTCATCCTTATCTACTCCTGAGGTAAAAATAGTGATAGTGACTTGATACATCCCACCACACAACTAGGTGCGCACATAGCTATTGATGAACAAAGTGCACATGATCACTTTATTCAAAGTTAAAACTTAAATATCATATACTTTAAGAGATAACTCAGTTGACCTAAGACCATGGTTTACACATGGAGGTTACTGGTTTGAAACTGTACTATCACACTGGTGCTACTCCATACATAAAATATGCATTATAAATAGGGATACTCATGGGCCGGGCCGGCCTGAGCCAACCCGAGCTTGGCCCATATTGAACTGGATGTGTTCCCTGCTTTTAGGCATGTGGTCTGTACATAGGTGTAATTTCCTGACCTGATTATTGAACGGTGCAGTCAGGGCATATATATGCTGAAAGATCTGGCCCAGCTTATCACATTTAATTAATACAAACGGTGAATATATTTTTCAGGATCTGTTTTTGAACATTATGACTAATAAGTAAAGTGCTAGTCCTTAATAAGGTTCGACCCAGCCTGACCTGACCTATTAACATGCTTATTATAAATTATTAATATAGTAATGTTTTTAATATTTTCAGATTTTCATACTTAAATCTGACACTCAACTGAGTTGTACATGGTGTAGATTTGAAGCACCAATTTTCCGGCCAATTGATCATGTAAATTTTGGCACCCATCTAATTTAGAATTGAGACAAATTTGATACACTCAAAAGAGTACTTTTCTTGACGGATGTGTTCTCATTCTCTTTACACAAGTCAATTTAAGAGAGTCCTTTTAAACTCTTGAATTTCACGAATTTACTGATAGTTCAATAGCGAGGCGTCTCCCTCACCGTGAAAACAACCTTGGCTTGGACCGTTCTCAAGCTAATTAGAGTGTAATTGCCCTTGAAAATGACTCCTCAATAATAATCAAGTAAATGTATGGACCCAGATTGAGTAGTCGATGTCTAGAAAGGTCTACCATGGACAAGACCAAAGCTGACCTATTAACAACACCCACCAAATTAATGGGCCCTACATTAGAGTCCCATCTCGAAAGGTGAATGGACCAAGTTGGGGTATAAAATAACACTAGCACTTCTTTGTTAAGATGAGATGATAAACACTAGAAGGTACTTGGCCCCTATGTATTTGATAGCCCATTTCTCCTACAAAGAGAATGGACACCAGAAAAGGAAATAGAGAAAAGAAAGCTGCAAAACAGAAGGGAAAAGATAACTTTACTGAAAAAATCTGTCATGGACTTTCTGAAACTTTCTATCATGAGTCCCAACTTTACAACTCATTGGCTAGGAGAGAGAGAGAGAGAGAGAGAGAGAGAGAGAGAGAGAGAGAGAGAGAGAGAGAGAGAGAGAGAGAGAGAGAACACTCTGGTCCCTTGAGTCTGAGGCATTCGATCCACATGTTTCACACCCATGCAAAAAGTGTACATGTTAGAAGTATTTGATGATCATTACACTCCTTTTAAGCGCCGTGGCCCATCAAGTAGGTTTATGTAAAGACATGTGGCCTACTTGATGCATGGTGCACTTGATGGGGATTAGTGTAATGGAAAGGTTTCACCATTAATTAAATTTTTGGAAAAAGAACATTCGAATCAGATCATCACAACTATTGATTTGAACAACTTAAATGTTTATGGTTTATTTGATTGATTTCTTTCCTGAAATTTAGTTCAATGGTGAGTACAATGTAGAGAAGTATCGACTAAAATGAATGCCAATCCACAAGAGGGTTGGTAAATGGTAATAGTTTTTGAAGGTGTTGGAATGATGATAGGTGGGTCCCACAAGGGGCAAAAATCATTAATATTTTACCAGTGGGACATTGGGCTTTTTGAGTGAAAGTTTTGAGGATGATAAAGCCTTAACCAGTTGCTATCTAGTTCTTCCATTATGGTATCTACTAATATTGGATCAACCAGAGTGCATGAAACAGGGTTGCTCATATCCATTTCATCTTTGGAAAATGTTCTCCAAGGTGTCTTCTTATCAAAGTGGGGTGGGGGTATATAAAAGGGTCCCTTTATGGATAAGGTCAACAAAAAAAAAAGAAAAAACGAGCCATGTCAAGTCATCTCATCCCTTAATTTAATAGATTAAGTTTAATCATCTTTTGACCATTGATTTGTTTGAGATTCAATTCAATAGTGGATAAATGTTTGATGAGAGTGAAGTCAGACCTATTGACAAATCATGGGGTGACGAGAGTGTGATGCGCTTGCACCTATCGAAGGGCCCAATTGGGCCCTACGGAGCTTGATCCAACCTGATACGTCAGATTTGCCTTCACCATTCCGGTTTCCACAACATTAGAGCTAACAACAATGACAGAAATTTTGCTCATAAGTATTCACTTTTAAATTTTATACATGTAGAAGATAAAACTAACACACAGAATTTAGGCATATGCTTTTCTCATTTGTGGACATCACAAATGAAGAGAGGTTGATCTGGTTAAACATTTGGGTTCAATGGAAAAAGTTGGATTGTAATATAATGACATCTAGAAGGAAATAGGGACATGCCTAGTGTGTGCAACTAAATAAGACTAAGCATATATTTACATGTGGAAATCTTTTTGTTTCCAAACTTTCAGTTGAAAGGTGATGCCAAACTTGAATTTATCTGCATCCAACTTTTTTTAACTTTTAAGAAAGTTGAAACTTACCCATATATTCAACATAGGCTGATCAAATGAGACTCGAATATTTATCTGCTGGCAGAATGACAATGAGTCATGGATAACTGAGGATGACCGCACCTATTTTAATAAAAAAAAGTTGGCCCCTATTTAAGATTGAGCATATGATTAATACAATCTTGTTCACTCAACAATCGAGTTATTGATCATATACTCAATTTTACGGTAAAAACTATGTTTTATTAGAGTATAATCTGGAGACATCTCATGCACATGGATGTCATTCATTTTAAGCTGTTTAGATTTTCTACTGATAAGGCCTTAGTGTGGGTTCTACTCCATTTCTACTCAATAATTCTCTATGAGAGACTAAGGGGATTCGGACTTAAATGACTATGGATTCCAATTAATGTCCAGGGCTTCCAATGCCATCTTTTAATGAGGACAGGTGGAATGGACCCCACTGAAAGTCACCCACATGCTTTCTTGTCAGCTGTGCAATTGAAGGTTATGAAAATGAAAGGTTGCAAACACCTAATCACAATAATGATTGTTTGGTAGTATTTGTCCATGGGTTAATTTTGTTGGATGCTTTTATCGACAACACTTTACTAATCTAAAGCCGGTGGAAAACAAAATTTTGTGTCAAATACTCTTATTTTTCAAATCTCTATCCACTTTAGACATTTAGACAAATAGAGATCCGGAATAAATATGCTAAATTAACATAAGCTAAAACTATCAAAGGCTCCTCCACGGGTAAAGTTATTAAATTTATCTAAATTTCACTCTAATAAGAATTGCTCGAATATTAAATGATCATGTATAAATATTTACCTATGAAACATCCGCATGGATGATCCTGATGTTTTTTTAACCAAACATCAAGTATTTTACATAAATCAATGTAACAATAAACCCCTAGTCCTACCAGAGTAAAACTTGGCCATGAATAATGGAAGAGAGAGACTTTTGTTTTTAGCTATTTATATGTCAATAAATGAGAACCAGTCAATTACTTGACTGTATTTTCTCACTAGCGGATCCGAACTTCATACAATACATTAATCTGGTAGAATCTGGTAGAATGAAACTTGACACTTGAAGTCTCTGTCACAAGATGGAAGATGCCCTTTTCTTTTCTCTCTTTTACTTTTACACGTTTTTCTTTTTCTTTTTCTCAAAGTGGGCGTGTCACATATGCCTGTCATTCTAGTATTGTTCTGCCTGAAGGATATTGGGACATTTACAGGAAGGTCTTCCACGAAATGTAAAAAGTACAGTGAAATAAGAATAGGGTCACTTGTAAAGAAATTGTTTTGTTGTATTTATCTCTGCATTGAGTCTAGAAGTAAATGCATATTATTCAATCTAATGTAATGATGCCATTATAGCTAATTTATTAAATCCTACCACCCTAAAGTATCTTTGTACACGTGCTGCAGAATTGGCAACTGTGGATTCCCTGGCACTTCAAAAATCCCACAGACAGGGTCAGAATAAAGTTTCCAACATGACATGTAGAAAAGTACGCTAAAAAATGTAGGGTTCCAAATAAGAAAGTTCCGGGTCGGAATCATATTTGACTTGGACCCATTTCTAAGTAACAGTTTCGGTTCCAAATCCAATTTTGACTTGGAACATGTGTTGTTGATTTCAGACTTGAATTCGATAAAAAAATCCAGATCTGGTTCAAGAACCAAGTTCACCTAGATGATTATAATCTAGTTCTAAAACCAATTCTAACTTCTTTTTATTTCTTTTCATTTTTTCTTAAAATAAGTATATCATTGAATTTATATCAGTGTATCAAGTCTAGGTTCAGTATTATACATAAAAATATATAAAAAAAGTTGACTTTGAGGTAAAATTCACAATATCAAAGACTTATATGCCGGTTCCCTAGTCTACGAGTCGGAACCTATATGGACCCGGAACTATACCCGTTTATGAATCGGAACCTAAAATAGGTTTCAGATCCAGTTTTTTCGAATCGAAACTATCGGATAATTGAATGATCGAATACCCATTTACAACCCTACTAAAAAGTCATGTTTTCATCACTGAATCTAAGGGGTTTTCCTTTTCCTTTCCACGTCAACGCAGTTATACAAACATCACTCCTTAACCTTTATTATTAATTTTTTTTAAAGACGTATGGTAGGAGTTTGTGGCCCCACTAGCCTTTTCATCCAATTTCAAAATAGACACTTGATTGGGGTAGAACTTGAAAATCTTCCTTGGAGGGCCTCCATGTAACAAAAATTCTTCATGGGTGGGAGGGCTAGAAAAACAAGTTAAATTTTCACAATAACTTCAGGAGCTGGGGCTGGGGTGTTTATCAATTAAATAAAAATAGAAAATACACATGACCTCCCCAAGAATTTTTTTCCCTCAAATTACAATAAGGCCCCTTAGATATATGAAATACACATGACCTCCCCAAGAATTCTTTTTTCTTTTTTTTTTTCTCACATTAATGGCCCTCCAGCCTGGATCTGATTCTGCCCCTAGCCACATCAAGAGTGATTTGGATCCTTGAAAACGGAGCCCTCTTAGATGCATGGCAAATAATAAAATATTATTGGAATCTAAAATTGAAAACTATTGAACTCCACGTGATTGAAATCGATCCCAAGCTATTTGTGGTATCAAAATTTGTATTTTCTTCTTCATACATGCACACACTCATGACTCATGTATCTGAGCTATGAGACAAAAAAAAAAAAGAGTCTTTCATTTGTGAAATAGCTAGATGCAGTGGGGGCATTTTAATTTCTCGACAGCTGTACTTGTTAGAATGTACTCTAAGTAACAAGTCAAATTTTGTTTAAGTTTTAGCCCCTAAAAAAATTCACCCCTCACCTCAAACTACATCTCCATATCTTATGATCTCACTTGGCACACTGATCCTCCAATCATCACAACTTTTGCTTGCATTTGGCCCACCAAAATGATCCCCCTTTAACGTTTATATACATCCAGTCGGTTCTACATTCGAATACATGGCAAATGGCATTGACACCTGGCAGGCTGCTGAAGAACATTGGTAAACAATGCAAAAAGGCAAATTAGCTGACATATGTGCTCGCGACTTAATGCGTCACTGAATCCATGGTGTGCTGTGGGCCTGTGGCCATGGCTCGTCCATTTAATGCAGAAAGCGAGACGTAACAAGCTCTGTCCGTTCTTTTTATAGATATATAAAATTTCGATAGACCCAAGGACAAGCTTTCAAGAGCAAGAGCAAAGAGCCGTAATCATCTCTCTCTTTCTCTTCTCTTTCTCTCTCTTTTACTCTTTAACCAGAGAAAGAGCAATGGAGAACAGAGGCGAGAAAAAGGTCCCATTGCTACAGGACTCACCAGATTTAGAAGCCTATGAAGCTGGTTTGGGCCGCAGGATCTTGATCGAGTCGAAGAAGCTATGGCGGATCGTAGGGCCAGCGATTATCAGCCGCGTAGCCCTCTACGCCATGAACGTTACGACCCAGGCCTTTGCAGGCCACTTGGGCGATCTAGAACTCGCTGCCTTCTCCATTTCAAATACTGTTCTTATTGGCTTCGTCTTTGGCCTTTTGGTACCATTGCTTTCATCCTCCTCTTTAATCTAATATATATATATATGGTTGATGGGGTTTCTTTGCTTTCTTCTTTTCTTCTTTTGAAAAGTTTTGTTTCTATTCAAATAAATGAAAGATAATGATATAGTTGGAGTCCATGGTTTAGTTATGAACTAGCTAGGATCCATGGTTTTCAAAACATGGGTTTGATTTTAGAGTGTTGTAGAGGTAGCTGGAACGTTGATCTCTACATGGTTTTGCTGGTTCAAACCTTTGGTTGAAGTCATAAGGTCATGGGTTCTAGCTGATATTTCTTCACAAACACAAAGATGCAGCTGGAACAACTGATCATAAAGTAAACTGTAACTGTGATATTGGATTTTGTCATCATCACCATTTATAGTACTATCTATCTGTTTCTTTTAAAAGCTTACGCATCGTCCGGCCGATTCTGAGCTCCAACTCTGACACCCTAAACGCAGTAAAAAAATAAATAAAATCTTGACAATGTTTTCATTTTGTAAATATTTTGAAAATTTGTTTTTCTCTCCCTTCTCTCTCTTGGGAATAAAAGACCGAAACATGATATGATACAACATGCTTGTTTTTAAAGAAAGGGACATGTAGCAGAGTTCTATTTTAAGATTGGTTCTAAGATCAATCCAACTTAAATCGTCTGATTGAAGGCCACAGTTTGGACGGCTAGCAAATAGAGCACCAACTTTCTATAGGACGATCCTTGTATATGTAAATCTTAGATCAATGTTTATGATCAGCTTCTAAAGTATCCCGTTTTCTTTAAATCCTTTCAAAAGTAAACTAGAACCATGGCCTTGTCGTATTTGGTCGGATACCATTGGATTCTTTTTGTTTCTACTGTTCAAGAAACTATAAGTTTTGTCAGATCAACTTTTGTTATAAGAGCCGAATCTGAGAAACAAGAGATGCCAAAGGGGATAGAAAAAAGGCCGTAACTGAGATTCTAAACCAGGGTTTTAATACAATTTATGTTTGGCTAATGTCATATAAAATTGGTAACAGTCCTGTCCAAAACCTTTAAATATATATGGACCATTTCTTTTCTTTCTTTTTTTTTTTTTGTGGTTTTTGGCTAAGGGTGCGTGGCTATGTAATTTATGTTTCAGTTGGGCATGGCGAGTGCTCTAGAAACCCTCTGTGGGCAAGCTTTCGGTGCCAAGAAATACCACATGATGGGCATCTACATGCAGCGCAGCTGGGTGGTTCTCTTCTGCATCTGCATCCTTCTTACACCCATTTACATCTTCGCTACTCCTATTCTTGAGCTGATGGGTCAGCCACGTGACATAGCAGTAGAGGCAGGGTCCATGTCTCTATGGATGCTCCCACTTCACTTCTCATTTGCCATGCAATTCCCATTACAGAGGTTCCTTCAGTGCCAGATGAAGAACCCAGTCATTGCTTATTCTGCAGGAGTGGGCTTTGTGATTCATGTATTCATCAGTTGGCTCTTCGTGTACCGGCTCCATCTGGGCATTATTGGTGCTACATGTGCCCTCAATTTCTCTTGGTGGGCTGTGGTGTTGGGTCAGTTGGGTTATGTTATGTTTGGTGGGTGCCCTCTGACATGGACTGGTTTCTCTATGGACGCGTTTAGTGGGCTGTGGGATTTCTTTAAGCTGTCTGTGGCTTCAGGCGTCATGCTCTGGTAGGTAACCCTCTCTCTCTCTCTCTCTCTCTCTCTCTCTATTTTTCTCTTAGAATCGAGTTCACAGTTCCCTGCGATAACTGGAACAGAGGACAGTCCATGAATATTAGATCCAAGCAACCATGAAATTCTGTGATGACATGTCGTGGACTCTGGATGCCGTACGTATGGATGCGTGGAACTAAATGTTGGGACACTAAATATTAAAATTTATGTAATCTCCTTCAGGGACATATCTTCAAGTTTTACTTAGGATTTGATCCGCACAGTAAAATTGACGACTACTGTGAATATTATGACTCATGTGCTCAATTCTCCCGTGGGACCAAATCCTATGAAAGTAAACTTTGTGAATATGCTTTTCAAGAGGTTTACATTCAATTTTAACATTTGGATCATCAGTAAGTAGTTCCTTGCATCCCACTCATGAAAATGCATGTCCTCCCTATGTATTTACTTTTGGCAAGTATCGCCCTGTTATTAACCATCTTATCTTTAAAATTTATTTATGGTTTCTTTAGTGTGATTCCAATCAGAAGATGCATGGTGGTTGGATGAGTGAAATATGGGTGTGTTCTAATTTGTAGAGGGAGAAGTGTTTTCTTAAGGTTTGGATCAAATTATTATTATTTGCTATAAGAGAGTTCTCAATCCTTTGGGCTGGACTAATCCCTCCAGGCCCAAAAGGAAGCCGAATAAACTCCCCTATAACCTCAGTGTGGTAGTGTAGTTTCGAACTTACAACCTCCGGGTGCAAACCATGGTCCTAGACCTACTGAGCTACCCCTTAGGGTTAAAGGATCAAATTATTGGGTGCACCACCACCACGTAAATCATGCATGAAATGCTGGTGTCGGTAGAGTGTAGGGCCCTCAAAAAAGCTTGTTCTTTTGTCCCCTTCCTACCATACGTTTCTTAATTAATGCTAGCAGTGTGAACAAGTGACTTATTTCTATTTTTAACTTCTTGCTCTTTACAAATGCAGCTTGGAGAACTGGTATTACAGAGTATTAATCTTATTGACTGGAAATTTGAAGAATGCTGAAGTAGCTGTGGATGCCCTTTCTATTTGGTTAGGTTCTACACTTTTTTTGTAAAAGACCCTAGTGTGAAACATGGTTCGCTTGTCATGAAATAATTCAAGCAAGTGGGTCATATGGTCCTTTTCCTAAAGTTGTGAAGAAAATCCCTTTCTCACTTTCTAATTTGTTTTTCGTTTTTGTCTCTTTTATGCAGTATGAGTCTTAATGGGTGGGAGTTGATGATTCCACTTGCCTTCTTCGCTGCAACTGGGTAAGTACCCCTGCAATGTTTCTCCTTTCTTTTGCACATGGCCATATAAATATACATACAGGGTACATTACAGCTAGATCTAGATGAGGGCTCATTTATATCCTGTGAAGCCAGGGGCCTTGGAGAATTCTCTGGGCCTGTTTGTTTGGAAGAAATTATTACTAGATTTCCATGTGTAGAGGATTTCTGATGGTTTAGTTATAAGTAGGCATTTAATCGGAATGGAGAAATATAATTCATGTAACCGATCCCAACATAGTTGAGAGAAGACTTCGATGATGATAATGATGATGATGGAGAAAAATTCGGCTCAAAATATATCAAAATGGAAAAATAGAATTCATATAGCTTATCCAACATAATTGAGATAAGATTTTGATGATGATGCTAATGAGTTAGTAGCTGTTTATAGAGCAATCGGAATTTCCTATTTGACTAGTGGAATTCAAAAAGGTCACCATTTTGAAGTGTCAGTTTTAACTTTTGAGTTTTTCAAATTTCATTTATCTCAAATGTGGGGTTGTACTGCTATGAAACCGCACTCAAACAATTTTATATTCCCAACGGAACTTCTCGCATGTAGGAGTCAGTCACTCTGAATGCCGCTCTTTCCATGTGTGGGTTCTCTTGTCTCCGAGCCCCATTGGCTGCCCGTAGAGGAAAAATATATATTGGTCTCACATTTAGTGTGAGGCTATGAAGGGGTGGTCCCACTATGTATGTAGTATCCTGCCACAAAATTGCATAGTTGTCCTGAAACAGGTAGTTTGGGCCTGTGTTGCACATGGAACATCACATGACAGATTGTACCATAGGTCGACTGGATAACTAAACCTAGTCAATCCATCTTTTAATGCCAGGGAATCTTTCATTGTAGCATGGAAGTTTCCCTTCCTGGCAAGCACAGGTTTCAGCGTCAACGGGTTCAACAAAGTGATGATTCTGTCCAAACTTCGATTCCCATGCCCATTGTCCTGTCAACATAATCGAACCCTGCAACTGCAACCCTACTGAACATACACACTTACATTAATATATTTAATGTAGGTACAAGAAACTAGACAAGATTAAAAATAAAAAAAACATGCTACCTTAGCCACTACACCACATAAAACATTTATTTAAGTTTCTCCCATGAAGTCTCCAGTTTCACTATTCGTAGGTTTTGTTGGTTTGGTTCATGTTGCTTGTTTTGCTTCCTTCTCTCTTTTTTTTTTACTTTTTTTTCCTCTTTGCTTTGGTTATGTTTTCTTTTCGTGTCTATTTCCATTTGATGCAGCTTCCTTTTTTTATTTAATGAAGTTCTTTCCAGCAAAAAAAAATATGATAATTTTGAATCAAATAGCATTGGGCATCAATATGTCCAAACTAGAAAGCTGCCCACAGTATCTAATCATTTTTCATGCCTAAAGCATGGTCTATAGATCATTTTAAGACCAAGTGTATGCCAACCACTATACAGTCCATTTGAATCAGTGCGGGTTGTAAATTATAATAGGGTCCTATCTTTGGGGATAGTCAAGATGAGTACTCCCTCATAGCATTGTACGTAGCAGAAATTTTTCCTAATGAGAATACCTGAGTGATTTTGAGAAAGATCTCTTGAAATAACATCATCCGTACATTTTGGGTCCACGAGATTAATGGCAAGGATCATTTTTCACAAAAGAAAAGCACCTTATCGGGCGTGAGGCAGCATGGCCCCTACTCTAATGCCAAAATCAATTAGGGCAAATGGACTGCATTTTGGCATGCCACAATCCTATGGTTAAGAATAAAATCATCCCACCGAGAAGACTACTACTCATGCAAGAGATGAATTCGGTGACCGAGCATGGGCACTTTTCAGAAGTCAGAAAGTTAAAAGTTTAGGCCGATCTACTCACCAACACACTTGTTGTTTTCTTGGACGTACAGAGAACACATTGTTTTTGTAAGAAAGAGCAACAGTAATGTCTTGGAACATAATTAAAGGTGCTTTTGTGCAGCCGGATGCCCCAGAAAAAGGGAAAGAGACAAGGTACCGGATTTGGTGTAGGGAATCCAACACCTTTCTCAACGTCGTTTAGTGGAGTGACGAATCAAAAGGACATCCACTCTATTTGGATTTTCTTTGATCTAGAAGTCCAGCCTTGCTGCAGTGTCACAGAAGCTCTATTGCATCCTAGAGTTTGTTTCTTCAGTAGAATTTCTGATAAGAATTTTTTAATGTTGGGGCTTTTTGGACATAATGTGACATTTTGCTCCTCGTATTTGCAAATGTCATATTTCTTGACAAGCATTTTAAGATTTCAGCCACCTAAAAGGCCTCAAATGAACGGAATTCAGAAATTCCAGCCCCTTTGTGTTTTTTGTGGAGATTCTAGATGTTCAAGTACAATGGAGCATTTAGTAATTCCATGAATTCCAATAAAGAAACAAGCCTTTAATAACTTCACATAATCCCAACTTAACCTTAGGATGTTTATCCCTGGTGGGCCCAACACGATGAATAATAATAGGGCTGCATTCGAATTAAGAGGGTGGTTGGATGGAAAGGGCCATGTTTAGCTATTTGACATAAAAAAATACGGCGTGGGATGACTAATGCGCTAGGGTTAAGAAGTGTAATTAAAACTCGGGTATCCAAAAGTGAAAAATGCCAAAAAATCAGATGCACATATATACATTGCTTCTAGGTAAGTTTTTCTTTGAGAAATTTGGCACCAAATTCAGCTGGATGTGTGTGTGAGTAAGTCTTGAGTTTGACCTAGATTTTATATTTTTCTAAATATGGTTTTCTAACATATTTTAATATGATTTTATCTAATTAAGTTTGTGTATTGAAGTTCATTTTATGAAAAGAATTTCATGTTATTTTATGGAGACTGATTTCAAATTTCAGAATAATTGTTGAGAATTGAGAATATGGGTGACTGAGAAATTTGTTATAATATCACAGTGTACGTGTATCAAATGAACTTGGAGCAGGAAATGGGAAAGCAGCCAAGTTTGCAACAATGGTCTCAGTGGTGACCTCCTTGGTGATAGGAGTCTTCTTTTGGTCACTGATCATGGCCCTTCATGACAAGTTTGCATACATCTTCACCACAAGCCCTATCATTCTCAATGCAGTTAATAAGCTCTCAGTCCTCTTGGCTTTCACCATCCTCCTCAATAGCATTCAACCTGTTCTTTCTGGTATGTCACACTACTTACTTTGCCAATTCTCTGGGCCATAAACTTGAATTTTTTTAACCAAGCAGTTCAGTTTATTATGATAGGGGTGCAACATTGGCTAGTCTCGGCTCTCACAAAAAAGAGCAATTTGGACTTCTATATGTATACCAAGTCTGATCATGAGATGAACTACGACCCATTTGAAGCCATCTATCAGACTATCACCCTATCTATCTTTTATCACCAGCTACCCCCTGTAATTGGCACCTTGATGATCAGGTGGCAACTGGGTCGAAGTGGGTCAAAACAGATATGACGCATTTTTAAAAGAGGTCACATAGTTTTAACCTGCCCCCACCACGGGTCAATCTGACCTGGCCCACATAACCCGCTTGAATCCGGGTCAACCCATTTTACCAGACCAACATGTAGAATCTTGGCCCATTTAACTCAATTCATTTCAAATGTAAGGCCATATTTGAATTATATAGCACGTGAAAAGGCCCAAGACAAGCTTGGTTGGTCTAGACTATTCAAAGTATAATAACATTAAACCACAAAATTATTTAAATGGGTTTAGACATGTGGGTTGACTCTAAACCAACCCATTTAATTAATTAGGTTATACGGGTGGAGCAGGCTGACGCTAACTTAGTCCGCTCAAATGCAGATTAGGTTTTCCTGACTCCATGATCAAATTGTATATATTGCAGGCCGGGCTCAGATTGGGTTAGCAGGGCGAGTCAGATTTTACCACCCCTACACGAGACCTAATTTAGTGGTTAATCTTTGAGGCAATTAAATCATCTGCTACTAGAAATTGCAGATGACCCTGATCTTTTTACCCAACCCTTATATGACCCTCTCCATCATCCTATCCCTAATGATTGGCATGTGTCCAAGTGGGCCTATATGGTCTAGTTCACAATAAAAGTGAGCTGGGCTGCTCAGGAGATTGCTTCTGTGTGTACTTAAAATTTCACTGTGGCTTGGGCTAGGTCAATACTGGACTAGCCCAGCTTGCCTGAGTTGTGCCCATAGATGATAATGATGATGACGATGACGACGATTTTTATACATGCACTAGCACACAAGTTTGATAACCTGTAGATCATGTTGCAAATTACAATGGATGTTTGAGGTGTCAAATATATGTGAGTTTTCAGGAGTTGCTGTTGGTTCTGGATGGCAAGCTTTTGTGGCGTATGTCAACATTGGAAGTTATTACTTGATTGGAGTCCCCCTTGGAGTTTTCTTAGGATGGTTCTTTAATTTTGGAGTACTGGTATGTTTAATCTGTTATGATATGAGAACAACTCTAGATTGTTTATTTAATAGTTTTTCTATATCTTTAATGGAATGGGGCTGCTAAATGGATGGGTTCCTATTTGTGCCCAATTTACGGTGGTTGAATAAAACTTTCTATGGCCAAGGCTGCAACTGCAAGCCTCACAAAGGAGTGAAGAAGGAGAAGTTTCACCTCATCTTACTGATATTCACCATTGGATAACCATGCGGAAAAGTCTTAACAGTTTAAACTATTTAACTGTATACCCTCTTATCTTCGTGCATGGTTATTGATTTGGTGAGGCCCCATGGACGTCAGAGGAACATTTGATGCCCTTTCAGGACTCACAAGTGACCACAACCAAGTTTTATTGAGGCCTGTTTTGATGATCCCTTAAACCAAATCTTAGGAAATTAGTTGTCACCTTGAAGTCTCCACCCTTACCATTTACTATTCACTACTTCAATACCTGTTGGATGAAGGGCTCTTTCCATGAATTCCTAGGATTTCAATACAAAATAGACAGATGGACCCTTTTTATTGTGAACCATGGCTGATGTTGATATTTCATTATTAGCCTTGTTTTGACAGAGGACTGGTCAGACATTTAGGCCATTGCTACCTGGCCAAGAACTGAGTTTAGGAGACTTATGTTTATCTACACAACTATATAGGAAATCTCCATTTTAGTTGTTTCTCATTGTAGTGACCCCTCAATTCCTGTCGAAATGGCTTAAAATTTTTTTTTTTCCTTCTAAAAATCAAGGCAAATCCTAACATCTGATCACACCCTCATCATCTAATTAATTGTAGGGCATTTGGGCTGGAATGATTGGAGGGACTGCCATTCAGACATTGATATTGGCATATTATACAATCCGATGCGACTGGGACGAGGAGGTAACAGATGAATCTAGCTTGTGCTTTTTTGAAAAAACTCGAGTCCTTGCTTCTTTCATCTTTTTTCATGAGCATGACCCTCTCTTAAAATTTTGTTGCAGACCATGAAAGCTACCAGACGTATGAACAGATTGGCAAGTTCCAATCCATCTAGACATACCCTTGATTGTTAAAGGTGAACTGAAATGTAAAAATTTTCATTTTGGAATCTCATATTAACTCAAAGTTTGATGGGTTGGTTTGGGTATTGGAGATTCTGGGGTTGTCATGTGGTTTCTAGTTGTACCCTTTTTTTTTCTTAATTTTTGTATTTTTCAATTCATTAAAGTTCAAATATTGCTTCAGTTTGAAGAGTCAATTTGGCCAATGCTCCAATACCTCTCTTTTCAAAATTTAATGGAAAAATTAGGACATGCACATGAAATTTGAGAATGAAGTTATCAATCTTTTAAGAAGTTTTTTCTAGAATAAAGGGATAATAGCCCAGTGATTGGGACCTCTCCCCTTCATGTGCAGGTGATAGATGGTCTCCTCCTCAGCAATCAGCATGGGATGGGTTTGGGGTTGTATTTTCGGCCCATATTGGGTCTGGGCCCATTTTTTTGCCAGATGATTAAACTGGTGGGTCATTTTAATTTCTACCAAAAAGGTTAGGGCCAAAACAGTTAGAACAAGTGGGTCATATATTTTCTACAAATGCTCTTTGCCAAGGCCAAAAGTCAGTCTTGTGGGCTGAATCCAGGGCAGAATATTAGGCCCGATAAGAAAACAATTGGGTTCAGCTAACCCCACTGGTGAAGACCCCCATGAAAATAAGGGTATCAACGGAAAAGAGTATGGATTGGTTGATGTGTTTCCATGTCTAGCCTATTAAAGATTTGGCCTCAAAATTAGGACTGAGCCCACTAGTTCCTATATCAACCACAAGTCCACAATGCGGACCTTCTGAGAGTATCAAGCCCAAGTGGGCCTGGCCCAGAGGTTTTAATTTATAAATGGTAATTATCACTATTTAAAATAAGTGTAGAATTTCAAGTTTTTCTGACAAAGTAGCACCATCTCTTTATGTTTTTAACTATCAACAATCCCATTCGAAGAGCAATCAAATTCTTTATTTATTCTACTTGTTAGTTTATATATTGTTCGATGCAATAAAAATTGAGGAAATTACATGTAAAATCACCTTAGATGTTTAGTGTACCAAATTGGCCCTCATAGTTTCCTATGTATCAGTAAAGTCTCTCCCGCCAATTTTCACATTTGAGCCACAATATCATTGCCCATCTCTTCTTTTTCTGTTTAAAGACATCCAATACATAATAAGGGCATTCATTTTGAGCGACTAGAATTTTCAATAGATAGGCCCCACTATGGATTCCACTATTTCAACTCAGGAATTTCTAAGGTTTTTTATTTTTTTATTTTTTTTTATTTTTACTATTGGAGGGTTTCCAATCCTTTGGGCTGGACTAATCCCTCCGGGCCCAGAGGGAAGCCAGGTAAACTCCCTTGTAGCCTCAGTATGGTAGTGCAATTTCGAACATACAACCTCTGAGTGCAAAGTGTGGTCTTAGGCCAACTGAGCTACCTATTGAGGTTTGGAATTTCTAAAATTAGATGCGACGGATATGGAGTCCTCCATATACACCTCCTACTGCTTGTATTAGCCTTTTCCCACTTTCATTGCATAATATTCAGGTATATTGTGGGGTTTAATAGATAAATAAATCACTTTAGACAATCGTTGAGATGTAATGGCCCCTAACTCATCGACTATATTTGAGTTGAAAATATTTTTGGCGGTTGCTGTATCAAAACAACCCTATGCTAATTTCATTATTATAACCTTAATCGGATCTACACAAATATAGAATGGATTTAAATAACAAGACATTAACACATATTTGATTCCATTACGAACATTAAATCTCCACAAACCCCTCAATCAAATGACTTCTCTAAGATTGGGAGATTTACTACGCTCTTCTTCTTATCTTTTAACATACAATCAAAGGATGAGATAACTTATGTATGAAGTAAGGACTAGTAACCCTGAATTCCAATTTAAAGACTTGCTTAGATAACTCTTAGCAATAGAAAGCTTCAAGGTGCATTTTGCGACGAGAGGATTCTATTTTAGTGGATTTTCATCTCCGTGAGAGAATAATCTTACATTCCTACCCTCATTTAAGAAAACAAAATCCTTTTTAAAAATTAATTCAATCTTTTCCTTTCCACAAGGGGAATGTGTCGAACCAAACGACCGAAAAGGAGGCCGTATAGAAAAACCTAATAAAATCCTTCACTCCGCTGCTGATTCCTTTCATTGTAAAACATACCATAAGGAGGTGTTTGTACATATTTTGTGGAAACATTATTTCCTCTTTTGTGGAAGTAGCATTCTAGGGCATGTTTGGTAAATATCATTGGAGAGGAATCTTCCATGGTTTTCCTCGAAACTGAGGAAAACCCAGATTTGGTAATTTTTCCTCGCCCCACTTTTTCCTCTCTAAAGACTTTTGCTAGGGACATCATGAAGGGAGCACCCACTTTTTTTAGCACACGGGACCATATAATCAATATGATCTCATCACTTTCATCCCGAATTTGATATTTATTCAACTGATATTGTAAGGATCCGATCCCGAAAACCCAAATGGTATTGGTTTGTGACCATAGCACTTACCACGAGTAGACCACGCCCATGTGATCGATCTTCACTCACTAATTATACATATGTTAGTTGTTAATTATTTATTGTATTTCTATTATTGCATTTAGTTGTTAATAATGTGTGCTCATTCATTTTTGTAGACTCGACCCTCAACCCATGGACCCAACTCGTGACTCGACCAAGGCAAAAAGAATGAAATACCAAAAGAAAGAAAGAAAATGCCTGAAAATAGGTTTTCCGCTATTAGCAGGGACGGCAAACCCAAAAAGCATCTTTTCCACTCTTGCAAGAAGTGGAAAACCCGAAAATCCATCTTTTTTGCTGTTGGAAGCTGCGGAAAACTAGAAAATCCAGCATTACCGTTGTTAATGAGCATCGGCGGAAAATCTGAATTTTTGGTTTTCTCCTACAAATAAGTCTTCCTCTCTCTCCTTTTTCCTTTCTTTGTTCATGGATGGGTTCGCGGGTTGAGGGAAAGCTATACATGAGAATGTAAGAGCAAATGATTAACAAAAAAATTACAATCACATGAAAAAAGTAAAAAATTAACAATTAATCTAAACAATTAGCGAATGAAATGTGATGACAAGGGTGGGGTCCACTCATGATTGGTACTTCGGTCACCAATCAATATCATCTTGGTTTTTTTATTGGGTCCTTACAATGTGAGAGACTAGGTCTCTCCGTGCATTTCTTCTAGCCTGAGAGGAGTGGTTGGATCTTCAACTTGTGCTTAGGGTTATTGCATGCTCATTATTGAAAGTCATCTAGTAATGTGCCCCAATTGCCATGAATAGTAATGCTACAGACTAATTAATTATAATCTTATGCGTTGTTATGAGCATTATATGAATCCATACAGATCCAGCTGCATTAACTCATATTATATCAGTTTGCTAGAAACCAATTATCATCTTGTTTCTTTGACCGACTGTTTAGATGTGCTCTTTATGGCCCTGTGAATAGATGTTATATATGATTTGTTCTATTGGTCGTGCTTGTTGGTGTCATGGTTTTATATTGATTTGGTGTCAATAAGATCTTGTTTATTTTGTATAATTGTATCCTCCTAAAATTTTCTAAAAAATAAATAACTAATTTTTGTCAATAGTTTTGTTTTCCGTGGAATTTGATATGCTTACCAAACACAAATTTGAAGAAATCATCACAAATTCTTCTGCGACAGCCAAACGTGGAATGCAATGTTTCCTCTCCCTCATAACTCCTAATTAAGGAAAGCCTAATTTCATGTCACTAAGGAATCCATCATCCAGAAAGAGGATTCCTCTCCCTCTAACTCCTTATAATTCGGGTGCTTCTTTGCCTCCATGGATTTGCAAAATCTGATGAGGGAAGGTGGAGACGGGGGAATCAATGGAAGAGAGTTTTTTATGGGTTTGAAGGATTTAAAAAATCCTCCCACTTTTCTTTTCTTCACCAAAATGTGGATTTTCCTTGGAATTGAAGAAAATTAGAGAGGATCCCTCTCTGAGGACATTACCCAAACGAGGATTCTCCACGCAATTTTCATATATTGATTGTTTTAAATCTTTTTTTTATCAAACAATGTATTTGTCTAATGCGTCAAATTAACGTAAGCACTAATTCATGAAAAGGTAGGTGTACATGAAGAGGTTTGTACTCATTATAAGTGCGGCCATCATATTTTTTTGTCTTCTAAAAACTTTGAGGTATAGAAAATTTAGTTCTCTGTTAATATAGAATACAAATCAATATATATATATAAAATTTTGAGTATATTTTGTACAACTGATATCAAAGGAGAAACCGCCGGGAGGATAAGGTGAGAACAATCGGCCTAAACATCTAGTTGGGGCCCACCTTATAATCTATCCAAGCAGACCATGAAATAGGGACCTCCGTTGATAGTCATTGATTTTGGGTTTGACATCCATCCAAATGCACTAGACAATTAGAACCACTATATACAACAAGAAATGGTGGTTTCTTGTCAGCCGTTGATGGAATAGTTAGGATGATAACCTGGAGCATCAATCACCCTACACAGATAGGTGGGGGCAGAAATCTTTTGATCACCCCCCCGGTCCCATCCCCATGCGGGGGCCTCACAAGAAAGTGTGTTCATCTTATTGTGAACATCGGTTCTCATCAAAAGAGGGGTCCGATATATATATTTTTTTTTGCTAACGGAGGGTTCCCAACCCTTTGGGCTGGACTATTTCCTCCGGGCCCAGAGAGAAGCCGGGTAAAACCCCTGTGGCCCCTAGGTGGTAGCACAAGTAAACTCAACCTTCGGCTCCTGAAGAGGGGGGAACCGGGGGTCGATACCAAGACCTCTAGCTCCGGAAGAGGGAGGAACCGTGGTCCTGGCCACTCGGCCAACCCCCACAACAGTATTAGATGCACCACTACAAGCTTAGTTTTTTTGGTAAATAATGTTAAATCATCAAATTGTCTAACTCAAATATCATACCAGTTGATTTAGGGACCCTACACTAAAATAATTTATACAGGGGAATGGGAAAAGTCGCAGGTGCTGTGTGTGAGATCTGCGAGCAGCCATTTTTTGTAAAATTTTTAAAGATTAGGTTTGTCTCTAGTCTGGACCTCGCAGGCTATTGTTTGGTTGGACCGTGATGATGTTTAATAAAATAATATATATAATTAAAAATAAAACCAGTTATTAGAGTTCTTGTGAATGCAAAAGTTTCTCGAGGTTGTTTGGCAACTCTACCCTTTAATTCAAATTTTTATAAAAAAAAATCTCCAATTTCTATAAAATAAAATTCCACCAAAACATTTTAATTCAAAATTTTCACTATAGTTTTTCAAAAAAAGTAAAAAAAGTAATCCCATTTTTCCACTAAAAAACAAAAAAGTTTCACTTTTCAATGAAAAAAAGTCAAAAAAATTCTATCACACAACTAAAAATAAAATAACTTTATAACTCACTTATACTTTATTATTTTCTCAAAATAATATTTACTTCACTCAACTCCAAAGATAAAGCCACCGCCAAACAGGTCTAGGGACCATCTATTGTCAAAGTGGCCGGTGCCGTCACAAAATCCGGAAATTTAATGACATATGGGCCGGTGTGGCACAGAAGTATCTTTGGTTGTTTATTAAGAACGTGCATTTGTGCAACGCAAGTGCCACGGAAAGTAGAAGATAAAATCAATATGATTTACAGTATTTGTCGCGATTCGGTTTCAGCGATTTCACACCGGCTTATCTTGGTAAGTGATGAAAACAATATCCCACCTAGACCTAGGTATTGTCCAGGGAAATCCTCTGTTTAGCAGACATCCGATCTGAGGCTCGGGCATCTTTTGTTACCTTTCCTCCGATTCAAAGGCATCCCTTCTCCTATAATTGATGTGGGCCTCATAAAAAGTTACTTATTTTATCTATTAGATTTGATCTGTCCATGAGATACTACTACATTATATACCACTGTATGCATGACCGCCCAAAAAAAGAACATATTTCATTTTAAGAAAATGTTACTTTAAATGTTCAAGATTTACTTTCTAGAAATAGAAATTTTCTTTAATTAAACCCAATTAGGAGTAATCTTTATTTACCAAGAAATGTTTAGCTTATCCCGATTCAGAGTAAATAATTTCCTTCTGTTTCTGCAACAAAAACACTTCTATTTCATAGGCCACAGGAACCCAACATGATGTCCATAATTAGAATGAAGTACAACTAAATACAACGATTACATTTGCAGGCTCATGGCCACTATTATATTTGCCTTATTGATGAAATCACGAGTTTCATCATCATCATTTATTTAAATAGCAATACCTTATCATCCTCCACTTTATTAAAGTATTATATATATATATATATTTTGGGCCAAAGTGACTGCACTGCATGGCCCTGTATCATCAGCTCCTTAGTAGACTAGTGGACAATAATAACCTTCTTCCTTTATTTATTTGTAATTTTTAAAAAATGCCCCCTTTCATGGGTCCACCAATGACTAATTCAATCCCTCCAAATTCATCCTCTCACTAAATGAGCCCCTTAATATATGATTGAACACTAAATATGTAAGTACCCTTATGCTTTTAATTTCATATTGTCTTCATTAGCAATAAAATACTAATATAAGACTCATTAGATTCACATCCAATACCAGCAGCCTAAATATAATGACCTTCCCCCTTACTCTCTTACTCTCATTAACAATAGATTCTCAAGCCTCATGTTACTTCTCCATCTGTGTGATATCACAAAAATTTATTGAATATTTTGATAATATTTTGATACATGTACTAAAATATAATTCAATAAAAGTTTTGTGAAATTACACTACAATTTTGCCATATTTTAGAAAAAAAATGAAGTAGACGTACAATCGGACGGCTAATAGTGACCAAATAGGCTCCATAGGAGGGGAGAAAAAAAAGAACAACGTATTCATAATAAAATTAAAAATAAGATTTTCCTTAAATGTTGCCTGATATCTAATCTCACAACCGTTCAAAATGATATGTACATTTTTCACAGACTATTGCATCCCTCAACTCTACAAATCATAAAACATTTTCTCTAAACAACAAAAATAGAGCAAATCTTTTAAAAAAAAATAAAATAATAATAGATAAAGAGGGAAGAGAAAGCAAAATCTCAATCTTCTGCCGTTAATAATAATAAATAAACAAATAAAGAGGAGACTTTGGATGAGAATCTTTACCTCCTTACCCTATTGATTGGAAACAGTAAAAACCGGAGTCGCCACGCGAGCCGGCTCTTCCGCCGACGCTTCGCCCTTCGCACCAAGACAATCAAACGGCGTCTTAACGGAACCAAACCCTCCCTTTGTACTCCTAGACATCTCGCCGTCAAATCTATTTTGCGACTTAACGGATCCCGTCCTAACGGAACCAAACCCGCCCTTTGAACTCCCCGACGTCTCGCCGTCAACCCTCTTCTGCGACTTAACGGATCCCGTCCGAGACAGGAACGGCGGCATCATCGAGAAAACCCAGTGGTCCGACTTCGCCGCCCGGTCGAACCGCCCGAACGCAAATCCGGCCCGGCCGCGGCTGCTCCCCTCCCCACCTCCTGCGCCGCTCGGGAACCACCTCCTTCCACGGCTGCTCCCTCCCTCCGCCGGCGTCACCGCCACGCTCGTCGACCGGTTCAGCCTCGCGCTCACAATCTCCTTCCGTATGTTCTCCGGCAGCCGGAGCGTGAACCGCTCCACGTTCTCCCCGGGCTGCACGAGAGAGTGCCCGGTCGAGTGCGATCTCGGGAACCGCGAAGGCCGCCTCGACGATTTCGACCTGATCGGCCTGTTGGGGATCGGGAACGGCATCCGGATCGGGTTGATCACCTCCGGCGGATCGACCGCGATCGCGACGTGATCGGACGATGACTCTGCCTCTCCAGCCGAAACCGTTCCCCGATCAGCTACAGTCGCGGCCTGAGCCTCAGTATCGGATCCCGGCACGAGATCCGCGCGGCAGACGGGGCATGTCGTGTGAGACGAAAGCCACATGTCGATGCAGTCGGGATGGAACACGTGGCTGCATTTGGGGAGGAGTCGGAGGGTTTCGTCGTCTTCGAACTCGCACAAGCAGACGGCGCATTCGAGCGTGCTCTTGCCGAGCTTGAGTCCCTTGACGACAGAGTATTCGAGGACGGGGAAGGTCTCGATGACGGCGGGATCGAGGCCTCTGGGCCTGCGGGATCGGCCGCGGAGGCCGTTGCGACGGCTGCCGCCTTGGTTGGTGTCGGAATCGCCGGCGCACTGGCGGATGTAGATGGAGAAGAAGCCCATGAAGAAGAAGGCGGAGATGAGGACGAAGATGATGATAAGCATCGAAGGGTTGAGTTTGTACGGCATGGTCGGATCCGTTGTGTTGTTGTTCGATGATTGCTGTGCGCATGTTAGCGGCGCGCACGCTAGCACCACCAGAAGAAGCAGAAGCAGAAAGGGGATCGGATGGCTGTGAGTTGTCGTCATCATCTTCTTCATGAAGTGATCACGCTCATTTGAAGGTGGAGAAAGCAAAGAGAGAGAGAGAGAGAGTGAGGGTTTTGGTTTGTGATTTATAAACTATATCGTGCGCCGAGTGGGGGCATATGGTGTTTGGTTTTTATAGAAAGGATAGTTGGTTTGTAGTCAGCTCTCCTCTGGCTGGGAGTGAAATAGGGAGAAGGGATGGCGTGACATTCAAGACTGGAGCGAGAGAGAGAGAGGGGAAAGACTCAAGCGGAGGAGTAGAGGGCTCCCTCCGATTCCGACTTTCTTTAATAATGATCTTTCTTGGAACGAGGGTGTTGGGTACTTGGGTTGATGTCAGTGTTGGGTCATGCCTGGCGTCTTTGGTTATCAACGATTCTTCTGGAAGACGACCAGGGGCACTGGACACACTCTTTTTGCACGAAAAGAGTAATTTGGCACGTGAGAAAATTTAATAGAAATAAAAATATTAAAAATAAGAGTTTTTATAGAATTTAGAAATTCATATTTGGTGCAAAAAAAATTTCCTCAATAAATTAGTGTAGATGTTGTTTGGTGCGACTCTAGATTTCTTATAAAAAATCAAAATTCCTTATTTGGTGATATAATTTTTTTGAAGAAAAAATAACATAACATATATATTATTTATTTAACATTAAATAATCATTTATATAAAAAAAATAAAAAAGTTGAAATGAACCAGAGTGGAAAAGAGAGAGAAGTTTTTCGAGAAAATCAATTTCTTATATCCCCCATGAGAAATCCATTTCCAACATTATAAAAAAAAATGCTGACAATGTAGGAAAGTATTTCCGCAGAATTATTCTGTACCAAATGTCCAAAAAAATGAATTATCCGTGAAAAATCGTCCACTTTTCTGTGAAAAAGTGTTACACAAATATCCCCTGAAAGTATGGGCTGGTAGGGTAGGGTAACCTACGCCGTCGGGTAATTTTGTGCGTGGGCTCCAGATTTGTCATGGGATCGGACTAATAGTGGAGGACACTCGTGGAACATGCAATGGGTCTCCTAAGACCCATTGTGTTGACTTTGTGGCTGTACTGTGAGATTTATCTATTAATGGATGATGATGAGTTTGGAAGCAAAAGGAGTGATGCAAGTCGATTGCATGTTCAAGATGAATTGAATGCAATATGCCTTTGGAAATGTAGCCGGTTTGGATTTTCTAGAGATGGGTCCTACCGAGTGTTTAATGAGGGTGCTCATGAGTTTGGAAGCAAAAGGAGTGAGGCAAGTCGATTGCATGTTCAAGATGAATTGAATGCATTATGCCTTTGGAAATGTAGACGGTTTGGATTTTCTAGAGATGGGTCCTACTGTGTGTTTAATGAGGGTGCTCTACTGCTGTATCGGAGTGCACAAAAAAATCTGTTGATCCGTAAAACTTATTCGCCTTGATCAGATCCGTGGATTTTTAACCGAAACAAAGGTAAACGGATTGGTGATGGATTGAAAATTTTGTAATCCGTTGACAAATGATTGATGATGGATTTCAACCTCAATTTGCATATTTAATCCGATCCAATCCTTTGGCATTAAATATAAATAAAAAAAATACTTAAGAGGTCTAAATATAAGTTAAGAGGTCTAAATATAAATAAAATAAAATAAAATAAAACTTCAGGGGTCAAAATATAAGAGTTCAAGGTTTCAATAGATGGAGTATGATTTTTATGAATGTAACAATATGTTTGGCTTTATTTGTTAATTAAATATCTTTTTGCTGTAATGTAGATAAAAACAACTCTTTATATTAATCAACTAGGTAGCTATGATGTTCTTTGATATTAGCCTTGATCCATTCAAGGAAATGGCAAATTCGGCTTAGAACACCTGATGGACATTGATAGATGGTGTAGGTTGGATTGGAAAGAAATGGTCATTATTGGATTGGATATATCTTAAGCATGAGCCCAGTGGAAGAACCTTTCGCTCTGAGCCCGATGGATGCTCGATTTTGAACAACCGAGAACTATTTCTTAGGACGTGTTTGGATGTATAATGAATTGAAGTAGAGTGAAGTTAAGCATCAAATCAAGATTGAATAAAATATAAGGGGAATAAAATATAAGGGGTTATGATGGTCTTTTGATTTTAGTTGATTGATAGAGAGTTTTTTTTTCTTTTACTTTTTGTGTAGAAAGTTTTTTTTTTTTCATTTAGTGGAAAAAGAAAGTTGCCTTTTTAACTTTTTCTTTTGAAAAAAAAAATAAGAGTTTTGAATTTGTGTATTTTTTATATGGCCCTTTGTCTTTTCTTGTGTGGAGAATGGAATTAAGTTAGAAGAGAGGGATATCATCATTGTAAAAATTGGTTTTGCAGGGTTCCAATGACATGATGAAGTTGTGACTTAAGTGCATTCCATCTTTTTTCTGCAACAATCCATCCATAGAAAACCACAAAAGGCCTTTTTATTTTAAATATCTTGTATTTTCTGTTTTTGGCCCTAAAATAATTAAGAAAGAAATGTGCCCTTGTGGATTAGTTATCCGTAGTCCAAAATAAAGTGTCCCTCGGTCCGAGGGCCAAAATACTCCTGAACGGCGGTAGACGCCCTAGGTTTTTAAATAAATAAAAAATGATTAAGAAAAAGTGAAGAGGTCAGAGACACCCATCTAAATGAGAATTCCCAATGTAGTCACCTCTTAACCTTCTATTTGCAGGGCTCAATTCAAAGAGTCGCAATATTTCCTCGTCCAAACAAGGCGTCTTGATTGCTGCAAATAATCTGGATTGATATTATGGGGTGAGTGGAGTATGTGGGGGAGAATCTAAAACAAATAAACCATGTCTAGGCTTCTGAGGCCCAACTATCATTACAAGGCCTAATTTTAGACCGGATGATTATAGATTTGCTGGATCTCAACAAGCTAAAAACTCCCATTAGCTGTCATGGGCTGCTGGTTAACTACACCAAACACCTCTTTTACAGCTTGAGAGTATGTGAGTACAAGCCCCCCCTAAAAGAACACTGTCGTATTGGCCCATTGCGACCAAAACCTTTGCACATTAGTCTAAGCCCTGCTTCTCTATATCTATGCTTATGTGCAACAAGAAGAGCTAAAAATCCGCAAACTCATTGTGTTTGACCTGCATAAGCCGGCCTGCATCAGGCCAATCTTGAGTTAGATAAACCTAACCCACCGTAAAAATGAAAAGTTTGACACCCCTTCCGTACTATTAAGAAAGGGAGAGAAGCCGATGAGGAAGATGAATTCTAATTTTTCTCTACTTTGTTTTAAAGAGTTTAAAAAGAATGAGTGACCTGCCGTTTTAGATATCGTAAGTTGTTTGAATTTAAATTGGATGTGATGAGATGAGATAAATCTGAAGACGTTTATAAAAGGAGAGCTCCATCAGTGTTGATGTGGCTAAACGAATTTTATTGTTTTAATATATATAATTTTAATGGAAAATCCTCGTAAGCATCCTTACCCCTGCACACCGGCTATTAGGACATCTGAATACCAGAATGTTCAAATTGTCTCTAGAAGACAATGATGGCCAAACGCTAGTTCCTCTCCATTTTCATATTTATTATGTCAATTCCTTGACTTGCCATGAATGGTTCCACCTACCAATCACAACGGCACCCCTTCTTCTTCAATTAAACCTTCCATGATATAAACATGTATTCACAAGTAGATACTTTATGTGGTCAAAGTCTTTATTTAATTATTTTTCTTGGTAGAAGTGGTCAAAAGGATTGATAACTCTATGTTAAAAACTAATGTGTTGAGACTTAAAAAAATGGACCACCATCGGTGATAAAGAGGGAATGAGGGATTGATTACTCACTAAACAACGTATGAATCCTTTTAAATTTGGTTAATCACTGTTACATGACAATAACAGCAGCACACACAAGCTGAAGCCTCCAGAACTTACCTTTTATTGGTGCTTCTATTTTTATTTCACTGGTTTTTGTACAGGTACAGATACAGGGCACATTAATCAATCCCGAGCTTCTTAGTCACCTACATGCCTACCTCTTTTGAATATTATCACAATAAATTTGTTTAATTATGGAGCCATTAAACTCTGATGATTTAGCAGGAATCAGTTGATCAGAGTCCTATCTGGGGTGCCCAAGTACATAGAGTTGGGGGCTTCCTAAAAAGAAGAGGATAAATTTCTATAGGGCTCCCAAGATCTCTTTATATATTCCCCCTCCTCCAAAGATATATTTTTTTTACATAAAGCCGCCTCCACCCTACCCTCCCTCCCACCCACCTCCGAAAATTTTCTGGGTCCGCCCTTGCTAACCTATTTATGTTGTTCTTCTTTGGTTCTTATGCAATTGGAGTTGTCTAGTGTTATCACTCAACAAACAAACTACTTTGATTAAAAAAAATGCAAAACACATTGCTTTGAGTGGTACATTTGCAGCAATCTAATGCGGCTGATTCACTACATTAAAGTCTATTAATTGCATGAGTAAAATAGTTAATATATGATTTCTAAGCATCTACATTTACTTAAAAATTACACTGTTTCTCTAAAGGATAAGAAGAGATCATGCTAAATGGTTATCATAATGCTTGCTCTAGTCAAGGTTTGAAAATGGTTGCTTGGACTCGACTTGTCCAAATCTAAAAGATTGGCTTGGAGAGTGTCACCTTGATGATTCGGGAAACTCATTTTTTTAAATATTTAAAAATAGACTTTATGATTTAGATATAAATGTATTTTCATGCAAAAATAATAAGAATTTTTTAAAAGCAAATCATTATATCTCAAACAATTATTTTTTAAATTGCCAACTCCAAACCTTAAGCATTAATTATTTATATTTGACTTGGCCGAGTTGACTCTATCTTTTGTCAAAATGAATTGATGGGATAGAATTTAATGGTGGATTGTACTAAAATATCAAATGAAAATTCACTCTAAAGCAATGAAAATTAAGTAGAACCAATGTCCTCATTTAATACATCTTATAATAGTGAGTAGAGTATAAAATCAACCCTCGGCATTGGTTTGCTGATTATGCACTTTTGTAGTGTACATGACTGTGTTTTAATTTTTCGTTAAAAAATATGGATTTTAAAAGTTTTACTTTTCTTAATTATGATCACATAAACATGAAAATGAGACCGGAAATGTAAGGTCCAAAAACACACCCATGAATGAACGTTTGGCCAACTTGCCATCATAAATTCCTGTCTTTGGATGGATGGGTCAGTGAACTGGTCTAACACGGCACGTTTTGTCCCATCTTTATCACATAAACCTAACCATTCTCATATAAATATCTGATGACACTGTCCAACCCATTAAGTATAAAACAGCCGGGATCGACTATTTGTGTGGGGCCCATGGTGGCGCCGGACATAAAGAACACCCTACAGAGTGTGTTGAGGGATCAGATACTGATTAAAGCTTTCTTGACTTAGTGCACATCATTGATGTGTTATTGGATTACCTGGTATAAATGATAAGAGTGAGGAAGAATCTTGGTCTACATCAGCAAATTTGGTTACACAAGGACAATTATTGTTAATTAATGGAAAAGTCAAATTCAGATTCCTATGTTTATGGGTCCCACTTTTCGATGTAATTTGGGTGGGTGGCAGGCAGGCACCTCTGCAAGTCCGAGTGGGAATTAAATAAAATTAGACAACAGGAGCTTCCAAAAGACAGGGCCCTCAGTAATTCGGAAGGATGGAGGATGATGTGTGGTGTGGCCGTGTGGGTAGAATCTAAAAATATGCTTCTTCTTCGTCCCAAAAAAACAAAAACCCTCTCTCTCTCTCTCTCTCTCTCTCTCTCTCTCTCTACCATGATAAATAGTTATAAGTACGTTCTAAGTTCACATTCATCATAACTTTTTCTCACTATTGGATTGAAATCATAAGAAAATAATACCTCTAAAATCATTAAATTTTAAGGCTACAAAACAAAGGATTATAATGATTTTATAGAGTCAGAATTTTACACATAAGTAGGTGTTATATCGATCTTTTCATCCAATTAAGTTCCATGGTCATCATGCATCCCAATTAACCTAAGTAGGAGGAGCGTCGTTGTCCTATATATAAATATTTGTCTTTGCTTGAATTAAAATTGGTCCTTGATGCGTTTGTTTGGCGTCTCTTGTCTATATGAAACTCGACAGCAAAAAAAAGTCTATATGAAACAGATCTGTATCAAACAAATCTATTTCAAATCGCCCTGTTTGAAATAGATGGTGTAGAAATAGTTTGTTTGGTTACATATAAAAAATGATTGAAATAGACATTTTTAAAGCAATGGTTGAAAATGTTTTCATAAATATCTTAAGATCCATAAGGATTCAAGTATTGAAATTTGACGTCGTAGTTGTGTTTAACCTTACAAAGAGAATTAATGGCTTGGATCTTGCATTTGGGGGCCATGGTTTTAAAAAAGTTAGGTATAAATGTTTATGGGTTTTTGTAAATATCTCAAAATCTATGATAATCTAACGGCTAAAATATGGAACCATAGTCGTGTATAATCTTTTGAATATATCCAATGGTTTGGATCATGATTTTTTGTAGCTGAATTTACACAAAAAAAGAAAAAACCACACTATCCTTGTACAATTTCAGAACTCAGTCAATAATCATGGTACATCAACGGTAAAAAAAAGTTTTTAATAAATATCTCGAATATGGGGCGCACAATGTCCGGAATATTAGATCTAAGGGCTCACATTTTTCTTGCAAATATCTTGAGATCCGAGATAGATCAACGGATGAAATTTTGATACGTGGCCGTGCTTGACCTTCTGCAAATATCCAACGGTCCAAATCATGATTTTAGGTCCCATAAATTAAAAAAAAAAAAAAACAGACTATCCTATGAGGACGTCCGTTTCATTGTAGCTTTCCGCTTCAGACATTAGGGTCTGATTTAAATCAGGCCCTTTTCCTGACTTCTTGAAATGGAGGCAAACTATCTATAACCCATTTCAAATAGACATTGTAACCTCAGTTCCCAAACAGTGAAACAGTTTTAAGACAAGTAGAGGCAAAATTAAGAGGCGCCAAACGCCACCTTGTTTTTTCTTCTTTTAATGTTTGATTGAATAACTTTTGGACGTTTTGCTTCACTTTTAGAATATAACCAAAATATTTCTCTTTTTAAAATGTCTAAAACAATGAGCCATTTTTGTGTGTGTGTGTGTGAGAAGATTGATCATATAACTTTTATAATATCATAAGCTTGCCTCTATAGCTTTGACTTTTGACAAATTTACATGTAATGGCTTCTACTATTTGATAGTTTCTGTGAAAAAGGTTGACCATAAATTTCAAATCTAGAAGTTTTAAAATTCAGCGAGGTGAGGTATATAAGCTCTCTTCCTCATTGCACCAAAAAAACACTGTGGCCTCGACAAGTGTGAAACCAGAGCGGCTTAAGACAATTTGAGGCCTGAAGCAAAAGCCCTAAATGAGGCATTTTTTATTTTTTAATATTATTATAAATATTTTATTTAAAATATTTTTTTTTCACTTTTTGTGATGTAAAATTACTAATTAAGTTGGTTATTTTTTTTTTGAAATTTGAAAAGATTGCAGTTGCTATTATGAGGCCTTATGTTTTGCTATTAGTAATTAAGTCACAACTCTCTCGAAAGTTAAAGCTTCAAGCATTGGTCAAACCTTTTTAAAGTGCATAGAGAGAGGCAATATATATAGAGAGAGAGAAAGAGAGAGAGAAATGGACAGATATTTCTACAGTGGGTGATTTGGAGAATTGGTTAGGCAATAGGAAATGAAGAACTTGATTGTATCTTCTCAAAATAAAGTTATTATGGGGCCTTATTTTTAGGGAGAAATAAAAGAATGTCAGTTGTTGTTTTGGAATTTAAAAATATGTCAGTTGCTATTATGGAGTCTTATATTTTATATTTTTGGGGCTATATTTTTATGGGGCCTAAAGCAAGTGCTTTTCTTGCTTCATGCTAAACCCGTGAAGCAAAGCCGTCCTGTGTGAAACTACAATTAAGAGTGTTTGTTGAAAAATCAAAATTTGAATCCTACAAGCCGCAACATTCAAATAAAAAAGTGACAGAGTGTGTAATTTCAAAGATTCTAAAGTTTCTTTTAAAGTAGGTTTGCCAAACAGATAACTTTGATGTATGCCATCAACAGGAGCGGAGAAGGGAAAAGTATGATATTCATTAGTAGGAGTCCATAAAAAGTCACTCTAATGAAATCATCTTTATAGTTGCCTAATCCTAACTTGCATGAGGGTCCCAATCATGATATGGTTGCGGGTTTAGTTGGGCCACATTGTAGTACTTTACAAAACTAAATTATTACCCAGTTTTTGCCGGCTTTAGAAGTGGGTGGTGCATATATTCCTATTCTTTATATGGCATTTGAATGGCTGGACACTTACCAATGCAAAAAAATGCCACTTGGCGCCAGAGAAATGGCTGCTATCTCCATATTTTGGACACTTGTGGTTGTTATCTGCTGTGGACAGATAGTGAGTGGGAAAAGGATAAAATAAAGAAGAAAAAGATTGCCTTCACTTCGCTTTCCAAGAAAAAGCCCCTCAGTCTACTTTATTAAGCCATTAAATTATTCAGTGGTGATAAAATGATAGTAGGGTCCCACCATAGTTGGAACCAGATGCAGTGAGACCCCTACATGCATGCCACATGAACATGAAGGTTCACATGATGGGATCCACTATGGAGACATGAATGGCTAGCCAAAAGATGCGAGTAGGACCAATTAAATGACAAGGAGTCCAGGACCTTGGCCCAATTATACTCGAGAATAGACTCCTCAATTAAAAGAACTTGAAAGGTTGATGATAGAGGTGCACAGAAAATCCAATATTACCGTTTAATCGGACCGATTCGGCTGTTCAGATTGATTTTATAGTAGATCGGCTCAATCTACGGTTTGAAAAATCGTAGAAACTGTTTAAATCAGTCGATTATCGGTTTTGAACCCCAGTTCACCGCCTAAACTGAACCGACTAGTATATTATGTAATTTGAGTGTTTGAATATTTAGATTTTAGGGTTTCATTTGGCTAGCATTCGACAACTCATGCGCCTCTTCTGGGGTGTCATCATTTTGAAAATTTCAATTTATGATTTTCAAATAAAGAAAATAATAAAAAAATAAAAGCCTTAACCGACCAAACTGAACCGAATACTTCGGTTCGGCTCGGTTCAGCCTAAGCCTTCTCCATCGGCCGGATTGAATTAATTAATTAAAAACCCGATAGGTTCGGTTTGGTGGTTGGTTTTAGTGCTAAATCAATGCGAACCGTCTGTATGCAACCTTAGTTGATGAGATGTCCTCATGTTTTGCAATACCGCAGGGTTTATCCGTTCTTTGGGAATGTTGAATTATTTGGATCATGAACAAAGACCTGGCCCATAGGATAAAAAGTGAGATTATGCTTAAACTTAATACCTTGGGTTTATTAGTACGATGAGAATGTTGAATAGTTTGGATCATGAACTTGTAGCCCAAAAAACTAAACAGAGACTTTAAAACAAAATTGGATTAAGCTATTTCTTAACATGCATGTATCCCAAAATTTGTGAGGGTCTAATATATGAAAGTTTACGCCCTAGGGTGCATAAATCTATGAGAATAAATAAATAAATAAATAAATATATATATAGCAGGACTCTCCTGAGCTGCAGTTTAGCTTATCCTAAATTGGAATAATACTTGTCCCACAAATTAAAGTTGATTATATCTTTTTTTGCATGTGGAATTGGAAAATTCAGTTCTGATTAGATTTATCTTGATTTTGGAGACGATCATTATGCAAAAAAGAGCATAATCGACTTTGATTTGTGGAACCAGCCCTATTTCAGTTTAGAATAAGCTAAGCTGCAGTTTAGGAGAGCTGACTCCATATGTATATATGACGGAAAGTATCCCAACCATTTGAGTTGGACTAATCCTTACTGGCCCAAGAGGGGTCAGGTAAACCCTTTGTAGCCCTAATGTGGTAGCGCAGTTTCAAATCCTCAACTTCCAAGAGTTTCGTGGTTCTAGGCCAACTGAGCTACCCCTTGGGGTTCTATAAGAATATTGAACAGTATGATTTATGATTTGATTACAACAATAAAGAGAAAAACAGGATTAGATTATTTTTATATTTTTCACAGATTTTTTAAAATTTATGAGGATAAATATATGAGATTTCACACGTTGAAGTTTATTATATCTGGGAAAATGTTGAATGGTCAGATTTCAAATTTGGATCCCAAAAAAGTGCAAAAGAAAAAAAAAATGAATTAAAATATGTCCTCTTATATGAAGTACTATAATTAAACACACTGTTGGGTTCCCCACCCCATGATAATATGGGATCATGAGGAAGTCAGCTCGACCATTGTACTCAATTATTTCAGCATGTTTGGAAAGGTAAATTAAGTAACTTTAGGATCCGTTAACAAACTTTAACAGGGAAAAGGAAAATATTATAAAGGGATGCAAGTCCTGCAGCACAATGCTTTGTGAGCCTACAAGGTCACTTGGGTCCCACATATTCAATCCAACCCCGTCATCCTGAACTACCCCCTACATGTCGGACCGGATCCCCTGTTTGGACCAAGTAGGAGCCTCCACGAGGGGGGGGGGGGGGGGGGGGGGGGGGGCGCGGAGGAAAAATAGGAGTAAGTGACTTTTTTTTCCTCCACCCCCCCACGTGGAGGCTCCTGTTTGGTCCAAACAGGGGATTTGGTCCAAACAGGGATCCCCTGTTTGGACCAAACAGGAGATCCTTTTCCCTACATGTCATACATCTCTTTGGGTTTACACCAATCCGAATGAATTAGACATTGAGATTTTTAAAAAAGAGTGGTGCATTATAAAATTGTTAAAAAGTTGAAGGTCACGTTTCAAAGGGCTATGATGATGAAATTGACTTGAAGTTTTATATGTGGGCTGGTCCAATTCGATCCCCCAACTCATCCACCATTGGTGGGCCCTCTTAGGGCCCCGCAGGAAGCCACACTTGATCATGCCATGTGCTCTATTTTAAAGATAACTTCAAAGCATTCAGCGAAGAAATTATAGATCCACAATGAAGCCCTTCGCAGTCTAGATATGGTTAAAATTGAGTTCAATCCCCTACCATCACAACATCAAAAACAGGAAATTGGAACAGATTACCGTTTCTAATCCTTCCGTTCCTAATATGTTAATCCGGTTCAATTTCCTATTTTTGGAACGGATTAACGGATTATGAACGGTTACTACACCAAAAACAGGAAATTGGAATGGATTACCGTTCCTAATCCGTTCATTTCTAATCCGTTAAACCATCCCTAAATCGTTCCAATTTCCTGTTTTTGGTGTAGTGCATGTGATGGTCTTGACCAAAAATGAAACCTATTTCTTTTCTCAATACAATATTTTGAAATAAAAACCTATTGGAGTATTATTCTTATTACATTTTGAAATTTTTAATAAAATTGCATTTTCTAAAAAAAGCGGAGAAACAAAGTAATAACAAGTTAAAAACAAATAATTGACGGATACATGTTAAGCAATGGCTGATATGGCTGATATAGGGTTCGTTTAATTATTTGGATGTATTTCTAATGAGATTTAACAATGTTGGAAATTCTTGACATGGGTGATCAAATCTTTAGAGCATTTGAAAATCTCTCTAAAAATGTTAGAATCTTGAAAACCAACACTTTAAAAAGTAACTATTGACCTTTGGAATTCTCAATTTTCAACATTTTAAATGCTGGACTGAGCTTATAAGACCATTTGGAAAATCACTTGGTGACAGGAGGATTCGTATTATTCTCCCTTGGACAAGAATTTCTAGAATTCCTCCAACTAATACGCCCATAGTGTCTATATCAGGGTTTCAAAACCATGTTTATAGGTTTTATACCATTGCTACAATTGTTCGAAAATTTCAAAGACATGAGCCCCCTCGCTCAGCTTACGCTTACAAGGTCAAGCACTTCCACCGGAGCCCACCATCTTGGAAATGATTTCCATCTAGAACGAAAATGGAAATCGGGAAGACAACTGCAAAGCAGAAAGTTGCAAACTAGGACAAAATTGCTTACACTTTCGAGTTCCACGTGTTTGGTAGGTCGGAGTGCCAGAATTTCTGACCAAGCCCAAAAGTCACCAAGATGGTTGTGAGCTCAGCCAATAATGGATCCTCATTTGTTTGGTCCAAATGCAACTCTCATCTTCAAAACTTGTAATATTGAATTTCCCAAAATGGATCCTCAGCCAATAATGGATCATCATCTTCAAAACTAGCAATGTTTGATTATTCTAGGGGTTTTGACATGTTAATTCTCTTTAAATATGGTTTTTTTAAATTTCATGACCGAAACCTAGATGATGTTATTAGTGCCGAAATTGTGATTAGTGTGTATTTACTATTCACAAAATGTCATTTTTTTATATTACGTAAAAAACGAATTTACTTGCTGGTTGTAGAAAATGCATGATACTGAAACTGATAAATCCCGTGATATCATTGGACTAGGATATGATGCAAAAAAAAAAAAAGAATGTTGATTAAAATTAACCGACTTTCATTGTATTATCTGAGTTTTGATAAAATGAAAAATAAAAAATTGCCAGATTTAAGCAGATTCTATTTACATCTCAAACTCTTAAAATGCAATTATCATGTGCTCTACTCCAGATAAAACTCTGGATATTGTTTCTAAGCTAACCATGTAATCTATGATTAACTTTGCAAAGTAAGCTGTAATGGTTCACATGAAAAAGAGTATATCCCACCGTGTCAGTGTTATTTCATGCAATGGAAAATTCTTTCTTAGAAGTGGGAACGCTACGTTCGTGTAGTTCGTTTGCTGCAGAAGGGGAATTTTCTTCTCCATATGTATTGTCATGTCCGGTCCAACTCAAAATCATCGATGAAATTTCTCAGAAACGTGCCCGAAGTGTTGGTCGCCATTGGACTTTGAAGACTTGTGAACAGGGAATCACCGATAGAATTTGAAAGTTCGAGAGAGGTTGACTTTTAACCACCCAGTCTTCAACTTGAAGGGGACGTGAACCTCTACAGCCTCTGCAAAAGTTGTAAGATTTTACTGCCATCTTCAAGTTAAGAAGCTCTTTGTACCCAGTCATTTACCAAACTCCGAGTTGTAAATCATTCACTCGGAGGAGGGACATCATGCAGTTAATCCCATATTTTCAAATGGTTAAGGTCATGTTTCTTTATACTTTGAATGAATTCCTGTAAAAAATTATTAAAGAAGTGAGAGGTAAATGATATAAAAGTAGAGATACATGTGTAATCTTTTTATATTTTTTGGTAAAATGCATGTGCAATCTTAACATTCATAAAATTTGGATTACTGGGGTACTGTTGGTAGGGTATTTCAGTAGACATCTTTCTTTATTTTATTTTGCATTAAGGCAGATGATTTCACAAGTGTTGATGGATATTCACCTTTATTTTTATAATTTAACCACTTTCGGGAATATATTTCTTAAAATTTATAAAAATTCAACTTCTTTAAATTCCTAAAAAATAAATTCTATGCACTTGTTTACATGTGATTCAGTAAAAAAGAAGGTAAAATAATCCTTGCCAGCGGCTTTTTTTTTATCAAGTTTGGTTTGCAGAAATGCACAGTAATCTTTCTGCCCCCATTTACTTTAGATCTAAAGTTGAGTTCAAAGAAAACGTACTTACTTTATCATTCAGACAGTCTCTCTTAGAAAAAAGAGGCACTCATCTTATCTTATCAAAATGTTTACTTGAGAACAGCTCCTTATTACCCGAATGGTAGAATGAAAGTTACCACCTGGCTGCACAGAATTTGAACTTACATACATCTACTCTTTTTGATTTTATAGGCTCATTTTTCACTTGTGTGGACTTTTTTCCGGTTGTGTGTGTGGGGACTCCTTTCTCACCTGAGTGACCGGCTCTCTCGTGGGTTCTAGTCCTCTTGGTGGGGGCAAAATAAAAAAGTTTACTTACTATTATCTTTTTCATTAATGATGTGACATTCACAAGTTAATTCTTTAAGTATATGACCATTTGGACCACGTTACTCTCTCGCTCCACCACAGCTCCAGGGGA
The DNA here is from genome assembly GCA_038049695.1 of Cinnamomum chago. NCBI lineage: Eukaryota > Viridiplantae > Streptophyta > Magnoliopsida > Laurales > Lauraceae > Cinnamomum > Cinnamomum chago. The sequence continues at coordinate 60,580,845 of CP142459.1, read as the reverse complement.
TTTAGATTTTAGATCCTTTGAAAACCAACCTTCATGTTCACATTCCGTGAGACTTGGAAAACCAGACAAGCAAAAGTAACCTTTGACTTTTCTGGACTTTGAACCTTCTCTAGAAGGAGTAACGTGTGAACTTGAGTTTCTTCCTACGAAGTGAACAATGACTTTTCAATATTTTTCCACCTTTGACCGATGCGGTGTCCAGTGCCAAACAATTGGCAACATCATTACAGTTGGAGGTGGCAAGAAGAGTGCCAAGAAGAGATAGAGGGAAGGTTGCAATGGGTATATAATCACAGGAGTATCCAAAGTCTCAGGTTATGAATAGAGTGCGTGTGAAACCTATTTTTGCATCTAAAGAAACTTGAATCCGAATCTAAAACCATGTATATAAGATCAGCACATTCAGATCCAGAAAAACATCTTTCCATATTCTGACTCGAGGATCCAAATACTAGATGATTACATTCCTATTAAACATATATATAGGTTCAAAGGTCTCATTTTTTGTGCATAATCAATATTATGAGATAGATTCTATGCAATATTCATTAAATTAGGAATCCAGCTTATTCAACTTAAAACAGAATAATTAACTTTTCAAATAACAGAATTTTTTTTTTTACTGTATAAATTGGACTACTAGCCAGATGTGATACTTTAAACTCAAAGACTCTAAGATCAATCCTGACATGTGCGGGAAACCAAAGTGCCAATACCAGCAACGAGAGTGTTAGCCAAACAATGGAATTTAAGTTTACACTAGTCTAAGATCACAACCAACCACATAAAAGAACTTCCGTCCATAAGAAAAAAGAAAAAAGAAAAAAGAACTACCGAAAATAATAAAATGAAACTAGATATTTGTAGACATATGAAAAAGATTCCCTTAAAACCTAGGCACAGGGGCTCTTTCATGAAGTAGGCTTTGGGCCTGAGCAATGACCTTGGTGCCACCAGAAAACCTGATGCTAGGAAGAGCACCAGTGCCCATGGAAGCCTGTTTGACATTTCTAGATGACCTTTAGACTACCCAAAGTGACTTTTGGGTTTCCTAGGAGATTTCTTGATTTTTTTACCAGAAAATTAAAAGTAATAATTCCAACACCAAGGAGCCTTTCTTAAAGAGGGCTCGGCACCATGGATATGTGGTACCATCAAAGAAAAGAGTTTGATGATAGGACCATGGCACCATTGTTTGACTGGATGGGATCCTTCCACCGCGACAATGTCAAAAGCTATGAGTATCAACCCAGCAAAAAACACACACAAGCAAACCTACTGATAGGATTTTATTTGTGTGGGCTAATTCATGTGTTAGACAAAATTCTGGGTCCATTGAGTTGTAATTTTCTATTTATTTTAGAATGGACTGTGGTTGTGTCGCTAGAAGAACTGAAGCGAAGAAAGGAAGAAAATCAAAAGAAATTCAGGTGAACCAACAATGCCCGATTGATCGGATAGAGGTCGGATCGATCGGATGTTTGTCAGGTCTCGGTTAACAGTGTTGACAGAGGTTGATTGGATTGATTGGATCCTTTGTCCGATCAACCGGATGGCAAAATTTTTCAGAATTGTGGCTGCGCGAATTGTTTCCTTTTAAGACTGAAATTTTCACTTTGAGTCCTATTTGTGTTCTAATATTGAGGTGCGGATTCATGGCTATATTTAGGGTGTTGCTCTTAGCCCTAAAGATAGATGTGCATATTGACACATCAAGTAATTCTCTCGATCTCATTGTTATGAGGTGAGAAAACCCTATGAGAGATTCCGTGATTCTCTAGAGCCATTAAGAGGTTGTGCTGACGATCTGTTTTAGAATGTTTGCTACTTCTACTCTCTTGTAGAAAATTATTCGTCTCGGTTGACAAGGTGTTGCTGGATCAAGTGCGGGAAAGGGTGCATGGCGGAGAAGTCGTGACAACATGAGAAGTTGTGCAAGACAACCATAGTCCCTAGGTCGATGTACTGACTGGGAAAGGGAGATGTCAGTATATCTTGTAACTGTACAATAGTTTTTTATTTCAAATTGTGATTTTTCTCACTGGATAGGATTTCCACGTAAAAGATTATGCATGCCTTCTTGTGGTGATTGTTTGGTAGATAGTTTTGCTAGTTCTATCTTATTTGATTTATTACTTCTGCCCTGCATTGGTTTTCGGACTACCTTACTCATTTCATTCTAGTAACTTTAACCTACAAAATCGAAATCCTTTGTGTTGGTTGAAAAACTTGAGAATAAAAAAAGAGAATGTTAGGATCATTTGATATACATTGTTATGTTATTTTCTAACGGCTTGAACTTTTAGTGTTTCTGAAATTAACCTTCTATTAGAGCCGGGGGGTCGTGTGTTCAGATATATTGGAACATGTTTTGTCCATATATGGTTATTTTGGGTGTTCTTGTCCACGTGCGGAGCCCCACATATGTGCGGGCTATTAGGACCCTTTGATATACACTGTACTTGTGCCGTTCTCTAATTGTTCAAGCTTATGGTGTTTTTTGTTTATTACTGTCACTAAAAGCTTTGGTATTTGAGAACCCCACTCAAGCCCTTTGTTCTTAGAGCCACCTAAAGTCGTCTGAGGATTTCGAAGATTTTTTAACTTCCTTCGTTCCAAAACCATTCTCTCAAGTTATTCGTTTGCGTGTTTGATCTAGGACGCGGATGATTTTGATAATTGATCGAAATTGTAGTGTGGACTTCAGAGATTCTGGTTGTAATTGAAATTGTGTAAAGCAACCGATCAATAAAATTGGAATTGCTTTATAATGTTGAGTCTTTGGACATTTGAAACATTTTTATATCTCTTCGCTTACAACAATCATTCATTATCACCACCTTGTAGCTCTAATTTCATAAAGAGAATGATGAATACTAATTTCTAGAAAAACTTGCTTCTCAAAAGATGTAATTTAAGTTCACACTAGCCTGCCTTAAATAGTGTTTCAAGGAAAAATGGATTAACTTGATAATTCAAAGTTTGCAAATTTTTGTATAATTTGAAATTAATTATCATAGAAAATAACTACTTGTAACTCCTCAAATTCAAGCAATATCAACTTAATTTCCTAAACTTGAATATATAAACTAAATTCCTATCTTACATAACCACTGTAATGCTAATGTGATTATATTTAATCGAATTTAAATAGAAGATAGTTTAAATTTGGTCCAAAGCAATTACCCAAAGAGACATTTATTTTGTGTTATTTGAATTTATAAGAGCAACTGATGAATTTATCTGAATCTTGGAATCGGTGCTTGTACTCCCGTTCAACAATCCTGTTATTACAAAGAAGGATGTGAACTGTGAAAGAATGTTGTTGTTATTATTATTTGATATGTAAGACAATTGGTCAGGACTCAAGAGTAATACTCTCAGCTTTCAAAAGTGAAAGCATAACTTTTGAGGATGAGAGTCTGGGATCAATGAGTCCAAAAGATGAGTGTCTTCCTCATGCTTTCCACGAGTGGAAGAGAGTGGAACTCTCCAAATTGAGCCTCTGTATTGAAAATTTGATCCATGCAAAATGAGCCCTGCAAGAGTATTGGATGTCCTCAATTATTTTTCCAATAGGAATTAGCCTCATCGTAAGATTGAACATATGATAATAATGTAATCATTGTATATGGTTAATATGCATAAGATTATTTCTTAATCATATCCTCAATAGTGAGATTGATTTTTATTGAAGTAAAATTTGCAAACGTTAGATAAACATGGTTGGTGTTCATTTTAAGTGGCTTAGTTTCTTAGTAAATGGACCTGGCACTAGAGTCTCACTCCTTCTGGTCAAGGGAAGCCTAAGGGAGATAATTAGTGCACATCTGTGTGACCACTTTCCCATGGAAAAAGCGCAAAAGTGAGAAAATGCTTTTCCTCTTTGTAGTAAACTCCATAGTTGGAGTGGCCGATTTGTTTGCGATCAAGGAAAAGGTGACAAAAATGAAAGGACTTCTTACAATTCTGCTGAAAGCACTTTTCAGGGGAATGGGTGTGGTTCTGGTCTTGGTTTTCGCATGGAAAGCGAAAAAGCTTCTCCATAGATTAAGTTTTTTGCAGCGCAATACAAACGTGCAAAAGAAATGCATGCGCAAACATGCATAAAAAATCCCTTTTCTTCTCCTTTTGTTCTGGTAAAGCACGCACTCATATATACTATACTATATTAGTTCCTATCCAACGGGGAATCAAATCCTTATCTTATTAAGAATCGATATATTGCGGGTCAGATGACATAGATGGGGATTTTGTGCCGGAAAGCAGCTGTACTGGAGTCACAATGCAAGATCAAGATACCACTTTTGTTAACTTTCTAAGTTTCATGATAGAGTTCGATAAGAATAGTCTTTGATAAGGATTTCTTACACATTTGAGTGTAGTGACGGAAGGAGATTTCCCTTTGTGGCTCCTCTGATATATATGGGTTTTCTAAAAATTTTGGGTGGCCATGACCCTCCTTCCTCCTAGTCCCACCCCTGTTTGAGTGTCAACATTTTCGTTTGGAAAAAAATCAAAGCATTTCATGATTAATATGTGCTAATTTGATGTTCGTTTGGTGCAGAAGTTTTTTGTGAAAAAAATTATCTAAAACTTGCGATTTTGAGGATTTTAAGTTTCAACCAGTTGAGATCAGCTCTCTACATCACTGCACCAAAAAAAAACCATGGACTCAAGTTTGAAACTTTAGCTAAAGATGCCTGCAGATCAAGCCCATTTTTATTTCTACAAGCCACAAAATTCAACATATTTGCAGCCATATCATAAAACTATTGAGGGTGTGATTTAAGTATGCTGGAGTACTAGATTTCGGAGTAAGTTTATGTAGAGCTAATCTTAATGTATGACAATGACAGGGTAGGAGATGATAAGAGTATGATAGTCATTAGTAGTCGATAAAAAAGTCTCACTCTAACAAAATCATCTTAATAATGGTCTAATCAGTTCAAAACTATCATAAGTGCTCAATCAAGCGATGGTTGAGTGAGGAGTGGGGTGGCTACCATTGTACAAATCTAAAATACCCGGGCTTTTGCAGTCTTTGGAAGAGGGTGTGTGGATGTATGCCTTCTTCTATATCCCAATGCTGTAGTGCCACTTGGTGCCACATAGTTGGCTGCTGCCATATCTTACTCTCCGTTGCCTTGGACACTTGCGGTTGTCACTCTGACAGAGTGAGTGGAACAAGGCTAACTTCAGTTTCCAATAAAAGCCCCCTCAGTCTACTTCATTATTATAACATTTTTAAGTTAAAGTGATGATTAGTGGTGATTATTGTTGTGACCTACTTGGTGCCACATGAGCATGAGGGTTCTTACAATGGGACCCACTATTGAGACATGAATGGAGAAACCCAAAAGATGGGGATACGGATCCCCTGTGCTCCCCTGTTTGGATTTTGGGTGGGGGGGGACATGAATGGAGAAACCCAAAAAGGGGCCGCCCTCACGTGTCGCCCTGATTCGGCCAAACAGGGTTCACGGGGATTCATTTCCAATGGGGATGGATGTGGGGTGTGCCAAGGGTCTTCTCCTAAACAAAGCAAATAGCAGGACATCTGAACAACCTTACTTTATAATATGAAAATGGTGGAGTCTGTTGACTCTGCTCTCCTTAGTAAAATTAGTCCAAACTTGTTACTAATGTGATCATCCTGGTCATTAAAATGGTGGCCGGACATGTAAGGGGGCGGAGGAGCCCCTGATTCGTCCAAGCGTGATTAGCGGGGATTCATTTCCGATGGGGATGGATGTGGGGTGTGCCAAGCGTCTTCTCCTAAACAAAGCAAACAGCAGAACATCTGACCAACCTTACTTTATAATATGAAAATGGTGGAGTCTGTGGACTCTGCCCTCTTTAGTAAAATTAGTCCAAACTTGTTACTAATGTGATCGTGCTGGTCATTAAATTGGTGGCCGGTCATCAAATAGGGGTCTCATTTCAATAAATCATAGGTGTTATAGTGTCACGACCCGGCCCCGAGATCAGAGTCAACCCCCGGGTCGCGATACAATCATACTTACTCCCGTAAACCCCGATTAACCGAAGTTAAACCGGAGTCCACAAGGGATCTTGCATACGTACTTGTTAATGTACTGTTGCGGAATATATACAGATAATATACATTGACAATACCTAACAAAATGAATCAGAACATTTACTTTAAACGTTAAAGGTCACTTTACATTGTTTCAGTTCCCATACTATCAACCACTGCATATTTACATACAATGCAGGGGATATCATTTCTATTAATTACAATACCAAAATGAATGTACAAAACTCTTTCTAAAAATGTTTCCAAAAGATTCCAATGAACCGCGCTCCAATCATGTTCATTCAGCTAGACCTCCTGGAGGTAGCGAATGGGCCTCCTCCGCTGGCGGGACGGTCGCTGAGGGACCGGCACGGGCAACTGAGCTTGTAATATCATCAGTAATACCGTGAACACGACGGTTCAACAAGGTATACATACATTTATAGCATGTTCATAATGTCCTAGCAATTCATTGGTTAACAGAGCTAAACAATTCATAAGAAACATAAATAACAATGACAAGAATATGCAACTACACTAGCATTGGTTTCAACTCCATTCTATTCATTTAATCTTCCAAAAGAAAGATATGTATATTCATTTATTCATTAGGTTCAACCTTTATTAATGGTTTTTCAGTGTATGACTTTTCAGTCAATGATCACCTTTCGGTCCAATAAGGTGGGATCTCCCAGTGTCTTGATCAGAGATCACTGGTGTCATCACGGGCTCCGGAACACCCCAATCTCATCTACTGCAGTAGGAATAGTCATTTCATTTATCATTTCATTCAGTGCAATTCAATAATGAGTTTAAGAAACCACTAGGTAGTGCCAGACATTTTAACACATTCATAACACTCTCATTCTAAGACTAAACCACTCTTCTAACCAACCATTGCGTGTAACTTTGGCTATCAATGCAAGGATTACTATAGATGATATTACTTTAAGTAGAGTGTGCATTAGATAACCTCCGCTAACACTTGTGAACGTATTGATGACCACATAAGCGATCCTCATTTTCGCAAAATTCCAAACTCACTATCGCGAGGACCGTTAGGTCCGAGCGATTGGCCAAAATTTCCACTTTACTATTAATGTGTATTTCTGTTCGGTTCGCTCGAGCGAGTAAAGTTCGCTCGAGCGGACACTTTACAGAATGATGGTCGCTCGACCGCATTTTAATGTTCGCTCGAGCGACCTGTCCAGAACGCGTTTTCCCTGAAACAGAACCTTGGTCGCTCGAGCGACCCCCTGTTCGCTCGAGCGAACTGTCCAGACTTTGACTCCGAAATTCTGATTCCTTCTCTCTTCTTTCTCACTCACTTCTCCCTTATTCCTCCACAACCTGCAAGCATAATGGGACCTCCTGTCCCCTCCACACACACCATCCACTTCCAATTAATCTAACAAATCATACATAATCTAATTAGGGTTTAAAACCCATAATGCACCCTAATCATCATTTCTTTCTATCAAAATCCACAAACTACCTAAACAAGCATAAATACATGTATAACTTGCCTCAAATGAAGCTTTGCTTGCTATAAACCCCTTTCGTAGCTTGGATTGAGTTGGACTCCTCAAAGTGAAGCTTGACTTCCAAGAATACTCCAAGAAGATGAAGAAGAGGAAGATGATGAGCAAAGGAAGAAGATGTGGTTCCTCTTCACTTCAATCACCCCAAGTCCCTTAGATGAAGAAGAATGAAAGGAAGAAGAAAGAATGGAAGAAATTGCAAGAAGAAGGAAGAAGAAGAAACAGTTGTACCTAGGGTTCCATCTCAACTTATATAAAAGGCTATTTTACATTTAAGCCCAATAATTCTCATGAATTCCATTTCAAGTCAAATCAAGGTCCATTTGATTCATTTCTCGTCGAATCAATTCAAGTCTTATAGGAAAGTTATCGTACTCGTCGAGATACACATGCGGGCATCAAGAGTTTTCGAATCCGACAAAATACGTATAAATCCGTATTTACACACAAGTCCTTCATTTGCTTGTTTAAGCTCTATTTCGATTCAATTTAGTTCTCAATTTTGTCTAACACTTCATTAAGTCTACATTAGGCCATGTCAATGTCATTTGGTGATAAATCACCATTAAGTCATTTAAACCGGCTTAATTAGTCATAAACTTGATTAATTAGAGTTAATCGTGATTAACTCGGGACGGAGCCTAACATTCTCCTAAACTTTTAGAATCATTCGGTCATCCGAATGCAATATAAATCAATAACAATTCAAATAAAAGTTACCTGAACGAATAGCTCGGGATGCTTCTGAGCCATTTGTTCTTCAAGTTCCCATGTAGCTTCATTGGGTGTATGATGATCCCAAAGAACCTTGACCCATTTGATCGTTCTGGTGTGTAGAACTGCCTCTTTGGTATCAATGATCTGCACTGGCCTCTCAACGGTTGTAGTGTCTGGTAACACTTGGATCTCTTCGTGACAAATCACGTGTGAAGGATCAGCCACATATTTGCGAAGCATCGAAACATGAAACACACTGTGGATACCAGAGAGCTCTGCTGGAAGGTCAAGTCGATAAGCTACATTGCCAATCCGACTCACGATCTTAAAAGGACCAATGAATCTCGGGGAAAGCTTTCATTTTTGTCCGAATCGGATCGTACCCTTCATCGGAGAAGTCTTCAAAAAGACTAGATCATCAACGGTGAACTCTAAATCACGCCGACGATTGTCAGCATAGCTTTTCTGTCGTGATCTAGCAACTTTCAGCCTGTCCTGTATCTTCTGTACTCTTTCCGCTGTTTCAGCGATGATAGTAGGACCGTAGAAACCTCGAGTTCCAACTTCTTCCCAGCTCACTGGGGTCCTACATCGACGACCATACAGTGCTTCAAAGGGTGCCATTTCTATGCTAGAGTGATAACTGTTGTTGTACGCAAACTCGCACAACGCCAAATGGTCATCCCAATCACTCCCGAAATCAACTACACTGGCACGAAGCAAATCCTCTAACGTCTGTATAGTTCTCTCTGACTGTCCATCTGTCTGCGGATGATAAACAGTACTAAACCGAAGTTTGGTACCCATCGAATTCTGAAATGACTGCCAAAATGAGGACACAAACCGACTATCCCAGTTATTTCTTGTTCAAAAGAGCACAATTCTTCTTGGGAAAAAGCATTCAACTGAAGAAAGTATGAGGTATGAACACATTGAGGGATTGTCCCCATCAGAGACGACTTGTGACTAGGCGATCAACGTATTTGAAAAATTCAAGAGGCTTCCTGCGCTGGCCATTTACCAAAATCGAAGACCACCAAATGATCCCTCTAAATAGAATCTTTGCCTTTTGTGAAAAACATATACTTTATTTTGTAGATTTATATCTAGAAAGTATCATCATCTGATTAATCTCATACTTTTAAATAGCTTAGTATCTGTTTATTTGCATGGAATTAAATAGATATGATTATACTAAAATGCATGTCAACTTCAAACCAAGGATTATAATAGAAGTGAGTGGTGAAGACCTGACTTAAATTTAAATTACTAAGGTGGGAGGATGTTCTTCTACGAGCGCCAACTCAATGGGGCCCACCTTTGATCATTGCAGCGCCTCTCACACTCTTTTAATTCATTCCTTGATGAGGCATGACACCCAAGTTTCATATTCATCAAACCATTGCTCACTCTTAGATTAAGGGTCCGTTTGGTAGTAGCATTTTGGAAATCAACATTAATGCTGATTTTCAAATGCTAATGCTAATGCTGATTTAAAATGCTAATGCTGTTTAGTTGGACATTAGCTGGTAGCATTTATATTGTTGAAATAATTGTGTCAAATTACATAAAAGGACATGAGACAATTATTAGACGGGGCATTATGAGGTTTTCAAAAGAATACAGGGTTAAGTTGGTCAGATGGGGGGTAAAAAATTTAAAATACTAGCAGAATGCTCCTAAAATCAGCATTAGCATTTTAGGAAAAAATGCTATAAGAATACTAATTTTTTATAATGCTAATGCTGATTTCCTTTGGTACCGTTTGGCTTATTAGCAGCATTAATGCTGATTTAATAATGCTGGTATCAAACGGTACCTAAGTCTAAAAAAAATAACTAAGGTTAAAATGCCATTAAAATTTAAGGCTCGTAAATCATTAAGGGCTAGGATGATTTTACGAGGCTGATTTTTAGCTTACCCTCATCCATAAGGAGATTATGCCACCTGCCTTTTATCCCACCGAGAGAAATGCATCTAAGTGGGATCCACAAGATCAATAGTATATCAGCTATAATTATTTTAAAAGAACCACCTTATTACTATTCTCATCCCGTGGAGCTTGGAACACCAAAAAAGAAGACTTGGGGGATGACTTCTATTCTGGCGTTACAAGTTAGATTAGAACCTTCATCTTAAAAGAGCATGATACTTATTGTGATTTTTAATTACTGAAGTGTGCTTTTACCAAGAAAAAGAAATCAGAGAAGTGTGAACTTGGGTAATCTCTCCACGAGTGGGTGATTTTTTAAACATTTTATACCTTTGACTTTAGCTGATGCGGTGTACAGTGCCAAACAACTGGGAACATGATTAAAGTTGTGGATCAGTGTGTGAGAGAATAAAATATGATCGGGTGTTAAGATGGTTGTCAAGTATTTGTATCGGCATCTGGGGAAGGGGTTTTTGATGACATGCATGGTCATCATTAGCCACGCTCTGTGATTAAAGTAGATATATTTCTCTAGAAGTTCTCTGTACTGCTCCATTTTCGTGACTCCGTAAATTTTTTATTGAATTAAGTGATATGGCATAAAACTACACCTTTTTTCTTTGTATTTCAATGTCCCTACAGTTACAAATAATTCACTAAAATTATGCGATATCACAAAATGGAGCGGTATGGAGAACTTGAAAATATCTCTACTTTGGTCACCATGTACGGTAATTGCGACTAGCGGTGACCATCCAAGAAATACCCTAAGAAAGAATCATATCAATAACATTATTATTATGTATATTGGATGTACGGATTTATTCAGGTGAGAACTAGTATATGAGAACTTTCAATGAGGTCTAACTCCGGGTCCCATTTGGGGATGGGACCAGGGGGATGGAAAGATCTTGAGACCACCCCAAGTGTCAAGTTTGATCCTAACCCCATGCCTTTAACCCCTTCATCCGTGGCCCACGAGTTTAATGGTTTTATATTATAAAAAAAAAAAAATCAACCCTAGATCTAACGGTTGAATCCATTTGGATGTATGCCAATCATTCGGATTAGTGACTATTAGAGGGGTCCTTATTTGTACATAGTTTGGATGGGTTACTAGGTGGGCCCCACCAATAGTTTTCATGGAAGTACGGTGAGAACTAGTTCTCACGTATCTATGTTGTTGAAAACTGTTTTCGTTTCCTTCTTAAAGCTTCAAAATTATAGTAAAATTGATTAACCGAGGAAATTTAACATGGCAACCGAATCAATTGGTCATGAGTTCGAATTCTAAGAAGAACGACTCAATGCTGAAATTTACGTTTCATGAAACTAATACGCGTAGAGTGCATTCCACCTGGAGCGAGTATTAGAAAAATAATTCCGCTGCTCTACAAAGGCCTTGGGCTATATATAGGGTAAAAATATTTAGAAAGATATCCAAATCGAGCTAATTCCAGAATATGTATTTTCAGAGACTATTGGTCTCATTTTTGTGTGCATGTTCAATACTATAAGTTTTTCGACCATATATATAGATTCTATACAATACTGAGAGCATTTGAGGAAAAAAATATATATATATATATATATATAGTTCTTTCTTAAGCAGAATCAACTTTAAGTCATGTTGTTTATAATTAGGTTTATCACTTTTTCATTTATTCTTTTAAAGTTGTATGTTAGATATTAGTGTAAGAAACCATATACCAACCTAAAAGTTTAAGCTGATAGGTGGAAGGCCCATACAGGTATATTAAGGCATGACAAGCCTATTACCTAGGCGATGTGGGATGTAGGACTTCCCAACAATTAGAATATCTTAAATGAATGTAGGTTCATATAATGGCCTGACCATGACCATCCATCTTGTGCACCCATGGTGAAGGGGGTTTTATAAATAAAATACCAGCAGCCAAACATATCCTAGAATAGACTTGTATCTCTATATTTGGTCGACATTCCAAAGTTCAGGCATAGATCAATAGAAGAAACTGGGCCCATTGACTGCTTTAAGTGCCATAATTGTTTGATCCCCATTGTAAGAGAATTCCTGGAATTCACTAAAAAAAAGTAATTTTTAGCAGCGGAATTTTTTTTATTTAGTGGACGCTTTTTTCTGCCGCTAAAGTCATGAAGTCCTATTTTTAATAGGAAAAGAAAATATTTTCCGCTCCTAAAAGCGGGCGAAAAACCTTAGATTGTGGGAGGGGTCTCCACATATAAATCTCAAGAGGGCTACTAATACTTTCCCTTTAATAGGTGTGGAGCTCACTACATGTGTATTGAAGAGAAAAATAAATTGTAAGTTTCTGAACAATTGTCTTCTCCAATTATGGAATTTAACTTCACACTTACCTAACCCAATAAACAAGATGAACAATAAAACTTAGCCATCACCCCTATGATTCCAATCCTAGAAAAGTCAAAGTCTCATCTATAATGCTATCGTATATCCTCCATCCTTCACCTTATATTATTCTGTGGTGGATCCAAGTTTTTTGTTTGAGTGGGGCTAAATTTCTTCTTAGTTTTGCCAACTTTTTTCACATTAACAATACCGCAAATAGACACAATTCTTATCCCTGTTCAGATCTCTTGCCTAACTAAAGGATTTCCCCACTATCTCTCTCAAATTCAGGTGATCATCAATTCATCATCATCAAAATATCTAAGATAACATTTCCTTTAATCTTAGGTGTTTGGATGCCCTGAAATGGTGATTTGGGTGAGCACCTAATTACCCAATTTGGATTTCCAAAGGGGTACTATTTCAATCTAAGAGATTTGGTTGCCTGCACTTACCTAGCAGTAAAAATAATTTCCTATTGATCATGGGCTCATGGAAATGGAGAAAAGTTGTTACTTAAATATAACTCAAGTTATCCAAACATATGAACCCTAAGGCCTAATTTATGTATGAATTAAAGATTAAAGATTAATGTGCTGGTGACTTGGTCGTCTTCAAACTCGTAGATATGCTCAGATTAGGTGATTTAGGGCTTAGGGTTTAGATTAGGATTTGGGAATTTAGGATTTGGAGATTAAGGGCTCGGATTTAGGTATAGAGTGATTAGGATGATACTACATCTTATGAGGGAGGTAGATTTCTTTATTTAGGGTTATTTGGAATGAGAGAAAGACTAACCACAAGAGGAACGAAGACAAGAAGCTTGATCGACACGAAGATGATCTTGAACTCTCAATAGAAAATAAGATGTCGAAAGAGAACGGCGCGAAGAAGATCTGCTACTCTTGCTCCCAGAAGTTTTGTGACATGGGGTGATCACAAGGTTTAGACGTGGGGAGATTGTTTATAATTAGATATATATGGGACCGGTCAAGCGCATTTAAATCTCTAGTAATTTCAAAATCAACATGGGGCTACTGCTCCAAGTTATTTATGTGTAGGTCCGCCACTTATGCTATTGTTGCCACTATCGAAAAGGAAGCCTGATGGGTGACCGAAATTCATGCTAGAGGGGACAATAAGGTCGGGCGGGAAGACGAGTTAGGGTTCTAGTATAGAGACGCTTACTGATTTGAGAATGGAGTCCGAATGAAATCAGGAGGAGTTTTCGATATTTAAATGGGGGCACTACCCAGGTCATGGGGTGGTATAGGATTGGGCCCCAACTAGTGCACGTCTTATCTGGCCCAAGGCCATTAAAGGGAACGCAGAATTTTACCTAGGGTGGCCGCACCCACTACCTATTGTGTGCGTCCGCCCCTAATATCATTTACACCTCACCTCAAAGTCTAATTGCTCTCATTTGAAGTGAATTCTCCACATTATTAGTCCTTAAAGGGTCTAACCTTCTTGTCAAATACATGTTCAATGGCTCTCAAATTCCTTAACACTTAGAAAATACATTTTTACAAAAAAAAGGACCTTTGGAAATACATTTGATCTTTTTTGTTCTACAAAAAATAAACTCATCAAGTATATCTTGTAAAATCAACAGTCAATGCCAACTACATAGTGAATAACTAAATAGAAAGGAGAAAAGAAGCTTCCCCTCATCATTAATGAATTAACTTCAATGGAGCTTTGGACCTTAGAAAGGCCTTGTCAAACTGAAGGACAATGTGTGTTTATAATTGGAACGTCTCACACCTTACAATTGCTAGATGAAAGTGTCTCTTTTAATCTACTAGAGTGGATGCTAGTTTCAAAAACCAATGCACTGGAATAAAAAATAAAGCAAACTAGCAAATAAATCTACCAAACACACACAACAAGAAGGCAGACATAATTTTAACTTGGAAACCCTATCCAGGGAGAAAAACTCCGATAAAAAAAACCAATTACTATTGAACGGTTACAAGATATACTCACAACTCCCTTTTCCAGTCAGTACATCGACTTAAGGATTGTAGTTGTTCTTGCACAACTCCTCGCTGCTACGACTACTCGCCGCGCACCACTCCCCATGCTTGATCCTCCAATACCACCTTGAGAATTAAGATGCTCAAATCTTCTATAAGAAAGTAGAAGCAGCAAACCTTCTAAAGCAAATCTTCAGTCCAATGTCTCATGATAGCTCTATAGAACAAGGAGTCTTTTAGGGTTTTCTCACCTTAAAACCAGAGAGAGCAACTTCTTGTCTTGCTTAGGGTTGAGATAATCACCCTTTTTATAGCCCAAAACTTGTGCAAGAGCTTTCTAATAATGATCCAATCAGAATAGCAATCAGTCAGAAACACTAATTAGGAGTTCGGATCAAATTGGGCAAGTTTCTCATGTTTGCTATAGAGAGTAGGTTCCTCGCTATAGTGAGCCCCTTCTTTGTCCCGGGTGCTCCAGGCACTTTCGCTCTAGCGAGCACAATCCTCGCTATAGCAAGCTTGTGTTCTGGGAAATGACTCATTCGGTCTGAAACACTTCAATGTTTGCTTCAAGTCTTTCGACGACACAACCATAGACAATTCTAAAAGAAATACAAAAATTACAACTCAAATGGACCCAAAATTTTATCCAACCCATGAATTAGCCAACACATGTAAAATCCTAACACTATTACAATTTTTTTCGATTAAAATTTGTCACCATCAGTGCTATGATGGCCAATAAAAACACTCATCATTTGTACTTTTTTCTCGACATATGACTTACAAGGGGATAAAACAAATGGATATTATGAATTCTATTATTGGCCCACACTATATTTGTATTGAAGAATGAATGTCCTAAAGACTTTGACACAAAATTACATATATAGTGAGTTGTACCAATGATATTAGCTTTCAATCTAATTAATCATTAATGATTGGTGTTATCCACTTTATCATTGTCTCATTGCTACTTTAATGTTCAAAGTTTGAGAATTTTCATTTATCGCTGGTAAGATGAAGCCCACACACACCGTACACCATGCTTGCTTTTTCCGCAAAGCACTTCCCCTAATCTTCATATTATTTAGATTCATCTTCTTCTCTATTGACATTTTTACTTTTCAATTCTACTTGATATTTTATTTTTCTAATTATATCATATTGTAACAGTTGGCCTAGGGCCACGGTTTGCACCCGGAGGTTGTGGGTTTGAAACTGTACTGCCACACTGGGGCCACAGGGGAATTTTGCCCTGCTTTCTCTCCTAGGCCCGTAGAAATTATTCTGGCCCAAACGATTGCGAACCCTGCGTTATTCAAAAAAAAAAACTTGACACCTTTTTTTGTTTCCGTCCATTGATTTTAATTTTTTGGCTACTTCAAAACTCATGCACTCTCAAACACTCACCTAATGCTTGCCAGATGCATCACTATGAGCTCCAGGTTACTTAAACGTGTCTTTTTCCTTGGTCCTTTTTTATTTTATTTATTTAATGATTTCTTCTTTCTAGAGAAAAGAACCTTGGCATCATGCCCACTTGTAGGACACTAGGCCTTTGTTCAGCCAAGGAAACTGATAAATCAAAATGGGTCCAACCAAGGATTCTTGGCAAACCAGAAAAATTTTCAAACTCTACCATTAAGATTGTGTAACTCAATATATTAAATTGATGTTATGCAATGTAATCTTTATTCAGTCTACACCCAAACCTGAATTAGAGAAAAATAACATAGATATGGATTCAAATGCAAGTCCGGAATCCATACTTGAACCAAAATAAAAAGCCCACACCCAAACATGTACAACCCCAAATCATAGCCCAAATATATACATCCTCAGAACATGCTTGATTTATATCATCTGTGTATGAAAGTAATGGACCGAACCTGCACCTGAATTTATCGGGCCCATGCAGTGGATGCAGCCAAAATGTTGGGCCCATACCCCATTCTATGATGGGAAGTGGGCCACACTTTCTCCAAATTCTTAGAAAAAAACAAAAGATGATCTATTGGGGCCTACTTCCACACAACACAATCACAATCATCATATTGTAGTTGTAGAAGTTCCTCATCTGTTGTAATTCACACATACCATACTTTCTATCTTTTACATGTAGAAATACAAAGAAACAATAATAATGATAATAACATAAGATATAACATGGTGTAGTGTAGTCCAATCATCAAACATTAAAGAGGAAGAAAAGCAGAGAAGAATAGTATTTGAACATAAAAAGGGAAGAAATGGAGGGGAATAGTTGTACGGACGGTTCGGAAAAGAAGAGCCAATCTCCGGAGAAATGAAGAAGCCAGGCTAGAAACAACAATCCCAGCCAGCTGCTCCTCTCTGTCGTTACCTTGTATACTTTCCCACAAATCCAGACCATTCATTTCGGTCCCATCTGTGTCTTGGATCTACCCCGTATCTTTCCCAATCCATCCATGTAATGGAAAAGAGTGTTTAGACAAAAAACATCACACCAGGAAAAGCATAGACTACATGGTTTGGCTAACTACCATTTGGAGGACTAATTCTCTTGAACCTATCATGCTTATCAATGATCCGGACCAGGGTTAATTGGATCATTGGATCATGATTTGGAGTTCATGGTTGGTGGTCGTGGTTCTTAGCTTGTATCAATCAAAACCAATGAACTAGGGAATATGGCAGGATAATTCATTTATAGTCGACGATCATATATGCATGCACTTTTTCATTTTAATTTACAGGCCAGGCCAAATACGGTTTTGGATCTAATATTTCATGTCTTTGATATGATGGGACATGTTCGAATCCTAATCAATTTCGAATTTGGATCATTCATTGGGTTTGGAATTTTGGGTCAAAGCTCATGAGGATGGAGAGTCTTTACAAATTTGAATCCAAAAATCAAATGTAGGTCGTGAATTGGTATAGAAAAGTAGGGGTATTTTCTCCTATTAGAGCCGTGCACGGTTGCCACGTTGGACTTTCAGTTGCAGTTATAATTGAGAATGATACTATTTTGTTGACTGTGGAGATTGAAAACCCTGTACCGCTCCTGTAAGGGATCCATTCGGTTGAAAAAAGTGCTAGAAAAATTATTAAAAGAATGAACCAACAACACGAGCATGCAATAGGAGATTAGGACATACATTTCACCTTATTTTAAGTGACCCCATGAAGCCATAGAGATATATTCCTGACTTTGTTTGACTAATTGACTGAAGTCAATCTTTTAACTAAGGAGTGCAAACACACTTCTTCCTATTTAAACCCCAAAACTCCAACCCAACATGCCATGCTCTTCTACAACCCAATACTCCCTCCTAATGTCAAAGTCCAGCACCATCAACATGCCCACCCGAACTCGCTTTGTCCAGGGTGTGACCGCCGTGGACTGCCAGAAACAAGTCCGGAGCTGGAGCCTCTTTCGCTCTCTGATGGAGCTCTTGATTCCGAGCTGCGGTTGTCACTACTTTGACGAAGAAGAACCCATAGTTTACAACAGACACTCCTACTTCTCCAAAACAATCTTCAAACCAGCAGCCACCGGCAACATCATTGGCACCATCTTCGGTCACCGCCATGGAAAATTAAGCTTTTGCATCCAATCCAGTTCAAAAACAACCACACCCATCCTCCTCCTCAGCCTTGAGGTCCCCACAGAGCTCCTTGCGAGGGAAATGCAGAATGGTGTTCTGCGAATCGCTCTGAAGTGCAACTCTGGCCAGAGAAAGCGCGGCTCTCCCTCTTCCTTCCTCCTTTCTACACCAATTTGGACCATGTACTGCAATGGAAAGAAGGTGGGGTGTGCCACAAAGCGCCGGCCATCACAGGCAGACATGGATGTTCTCAGATTGATGCAGTCTATCTATGTAGGCGTTGGGATTTTAGAGCGAGAGGCTCTTAATTGCGACGATGAGCTCATGTACCTACGAGCTAATTTCGAGTGGGTGCCCGGCTTCTCGGGCTCAGAGTCATTCCATTTGATCAATCCTGATGGAAGCGCCGGTCAAGAACTCAGTATCTTCTTCCTGAGTTCTTGATGGCGCCATGCCGGCTTCCCTTCATTGTCATCTACTTCGTTTCAACCAACACAATCTCCCCCAAACACCTCTAATTCAGTAATATCAAATGGGGTTCTTTTGTAGTTTACTGAAGTTTCTTTTCTTCTGTTTTGCCAGGAGAGTATTCCACATATTAATTACAAAGCCAAGATCTCAGTTGTTTTGACTACATGCTTATATAGTTATGAATTGGAGGTTCCATTTGTTATGGTCTTAAAAGGAGCAAGCCTGCAATTCAAGTATGATGTGTATCTAATCTGTAACGAATTTTGAGAGAGAGAGGGTTTGTGGTTGGTGTTTGTTGAATGGGTGGAGTGAACGTCATTTGTAGGTGTTTGTTGAATGGGTGGAGTGAACTTCAATTGGGTGGGAATACTTTGTAGCTTTTGTTGAGGTTATGGCTTGTAGCCTTTTGCAAGGTAATGTTTGGAGCACGAGCTGGTTTTGATTCCTTGTGTTGTCTGAGAGGAAAAGGCCATGCGAGTTGATGGATGTGACCCTGTGCACGTGAAAAGGGAATGGTCCAAGACCAAATATTACAATCATTGAAAGAATGATGAAGAAATATGGTACTGGAATAGATTTGTGAACAGGGAAGAGAGAAAGACGACAACCCAAAGGATCCAAAGATATGGAATGCTTTCGCATTCAATACGGAAGTCACCATTTGGTTGGATAGGCAGTATAAACGTCGATATGGTAATACGTTTAGGGCCTTTCCGTTCTGTTTTGTAATTGAATACCATGATTGCATTTCCATGAGTGGTTGAAAATAAATATTAAGGGTATGTTATTTTACTAGAATTCAGAATTCAAAATTCTAAATGTTTGAGATTTAGAGAGATGATGTGATTACTTATCCTTTGAGTACTTAAAATACTATGTTTATTTGTTAGATTTTCAAATTTCAACTACTCGAAAAGTCTCAAATGACCTTAGCAATTTTGTATTTCGGCTTCCTTTAGAGCCTGTTTGGTTAGAGGAATTGCTGATAAAGAATTATGCTTGTTGGGAATTTATGATATGATGTGACATCTTGTCTACTTGGCATTCCAAATATTCTATTTGTTGCAAGAATTCAAAATTCAAAATCACATGAAAAGACACTTTTAGCCTTGTGAATTCCTAGAATCCCACCATTTCAAATGCTTGGAGGGTGTGGGGTTTGAGCGTTTGAAATTCTACTCTAGTACAGCATTTGGAATTCTCAGAATTCTTTCAGACGAAATTTCTCACAATTCTTCCAAACAAACATGCCTTTAGGCTCTATTTGGTTGCAAGCATTTCGAGATATCTTGTCTGTGGGATTTAAATTCTCCAAATGTTGTCTCCCATGTAAAATTCTAAATGCTTAGGCCATTTTTAACATTCTAAATGCTAGAATTATGAGAATTCAAAAGACTAAAAAGTGATTTTTAGGTGGGCTGGTATCCAAAGCTCTAATATCAAATAATACATTCAAAGTTCGTAAGGGACATGCTCCACAACACTATCAGAAATCCCCAACATACCTAATTCTCAATTAGAAATTTCACTAACCAAACAGGCCATTTCCTAAGAAGTTTTGGATGCTCCACTCGAGAGGATGATTCAAGTGTTTTGCCAAGGGAACAACTTTTGGAGAAATACAAATTCTTCATGCAAAAATTCTTTGAATTCTAACAAAGAACAAGCCCTAATTATTAAGCATGAATATCTAAAATGACCATCAAATGATGACCTCTCCTTTCATGGAATTTGATTCAAAAGAAGTTGTAAAATGTATACCCAATAATCACCTTAGAAATTCAATCCCTTGGAAAGTTAAGGTCTTATCTATGACTCTACCTTGGATCCCTCACCTATCACCTCTTTATCGATCCTTTAATGGAGTTCATTTGACAAAAAAAAAAAAAAATCTATATATGTTATGCAAACAAACAGGCCTTTAGGCACTGTTTGTTAACTAGAATTCATGGGATTTGTGTTTTAAGAATTAGTATGTTCTCCAAAAAGCTGTCCAAAATACCAAAGAAGCTGGAACTCTTAGACTTTTTAGGTGATTGAACTTGAAATTCTAGTAAAAAAGTATTACATTTGTACATGCCAAAGAGACAAGCGTTCACATTATGTCTATGAATTCCCAACAAAATCAATTCTAGTCACAAATTCTAATAAAAGAACATGCCCTTGGTGTTTACTTTATTGTCGTGGCGTGATGATAAGATGGTCCAAATCGTTGACATCAAGATCTAAGTGCATAATAAAATTGCTAATCTGCCTTCCTAGCTAGACTCATGATGGAAGGCATTGATATATCCGATTCTGTGTCATCTCTTTTTCTCTCTTTTGGATTTCACACTTATTCTTCAGTGTCCTTCCCCTAAAGATGAAAATTCAGTGACCAAAAACCCCTTATAAAAGTGCACATAATCCATTAAAGGGAACCTTCTATGAGGTTTTGATCACCCATAAAGCTCTTAGCCTAGCCGAATAAACTGATTTTGTATGGGATTAAACCTCATTCCAAGTACTTACAAACAACAAGAAAAACCAAAACATTGGGAGATTAAAGATCAAGTAGTGGGTCCATTCATGTGTGCCCCAAACACACTTACAGCCATCAGGACTGCTCCCACTTGACTTGAAAGACTTGTGGCAACTATGGTAAGGGACCCAAAAAAAAATACTCATAGGATGTCATCTCTACAAATGAAAAGGATTGTGTTATTGATTTTAAATAAGCCACTGCTGCTGTAAACTCAAGTTGCAGAGCAAATGTGTGGTTTTCTTACAGGGCCCTTTTCTATTGCTTCATAATTGGGATTGGTTTGGAAATTGGTTCGGATAAAATGAACAGCCTAATAGATTTTGTTATCTAATTCTAGTTCTACTTTGCTCTGATTTGTGATTGGGGACTAGTATTTGGCTCTTGGATTGGTAGATCAATACTTAATTTAGTCCAAAATTAGCCCAGGACAAGTAGAATGCTAATTAATTGGCCTGAGCCAAAAATCGATTACTTCAGTCTTTAGTATCAGAGTATCCTGACAATATTGATCATAATCTTATTTACATTACCAAGTAATTGTGGGACACATGCCGACCACCATCACATGATGAGCATCCCCATTCCCCATCGTCAAAATGCTACAATGAGATGATAACCTTGCCAATAGACCCTCATAAGCTTCATCGGTTCCTATTGAAACCATTCAAACAAACTTGGCCTAGCTTTATTTATCATGTTTGGATAGAATATATGGAAAGATCTCTTTATGGATAAGGGTCTTCAAGAAACTAGCGCCATCAAATTATCTTAGTCCTTATTTAAGTGCCTTAAAGTTTAATGGTCTTTTGACCATAGATTTTTTAGACATTCAACCCAACTGTGAGTAAAGGTTTTACGAGCATAAAATCATATGGTGTCGGGTCATGCATCGGGGACATGGGAGGATAAAGAGTATGAAAGAAGGTGGGCCTCATCGAGCTAGACTTTAGGTGCAATCTGCTCATTGGAGAAAAGTCTACTACTTAGACCATTGGGATTTTATATGCACAAATACAATAAGTAGGACAAAAATTAAATGGATCACTTTGTTGATGAAGGTATAGCCATATAAGTATGTTTAACTAGGAAACCTAGAAGACCCTTTTAGTCAATACTTGCTGACAACTTCAAGGGGTTGGTCGAGTGATCAGGACTACGGTTCCTCCCTCTTCCAGAGCTAGAGGTCTTGATATCGACTCCCAATTCTCCCTTATTTAGGAATCGAAGGTTGAGTCCAAATATCTTAAACAACAACATACCTAAAGGAGCATTTGATTGAACGCTAGAAAACTATTATTCCTTCTAAAAGAGAGCCATATGAGCAAAATTGCTCAATGATTAGATCTGACAATCACCATTAGATTGGTCCTAACACATTCATACATGAAGTGAAGTTTATGATTCCAAAATTAGAAAGAAAAAGAGTTGCGAAAAATGAGGTTCAATAAATTTGCAACAATTGAGAGAAAAAAAATGTCTAAATTTTCTTAAAATCAAGAGTATGCATGGCTTTGATACCAGTTATAAACTGTATTGTTTTGTGATGACCAGATCGTGCCCAATCATATATACCAGGATTTAGGATAAGAGTGTAAAGAAATCACAAAACCAACTACATAAAAAGGTCATTACTTAGTGCGGGTTTTGCCGAAGCAGGATCTTGGAAGGGCTCAGACTGGAGACAGACCTAACATTTGACAATTTTGCATGGCTGTCCGTAGGTCTCAAACCTGCCTCATCATGCATGACACCTGATACTTTTACCATTGCATCACAGCAATAAACTTACAAAACCAACTACATACCTGAGGTTATTTGAGAAGGTATCATAAATTTGACTTTTATTGACTATTACTCCTGACTTGGAGTTGGCACTTTTCCGACTCCCCAATTCCAAATAAATTAGAGAGATGGCCCTAGGATGCAAATTCATAAGTGGAAGAGGGACTTTGTGAAAAAGATATTATATTTGATAGGGTCTCCGCGATTTCTAGATTGGCCTACTCAAACAATCAAGCCAATAGTGTGCAGAAATAAACAATATGCAACGGAAATAAACAAAACAAGCATACACCACAAGGGCACCAAATTTAAGGTGGAAAACCCTAACTGGGTGAAAAACCACCGATCCGAACTGGATCAAATCAAACACTATGAATCTCGCAATTACAAGAAACTCAGATCTCTTCCCCGGATATCCCCTACCCAAGGACTGAAGTTACCTTGTGTCGCTTCACGCTTCAACAACTTCACACCGTTGATTGCAACAGATTCAATCCAGCGTCTGACTCCTCAAATCTTCTCGCAAGAAGATAATCTTCTACAAAAGATGTAAAAGAATTGGCTCTAGAGAACTGGCAGCACAACTTCATAAAAATATCTAAAAAAGAATTCTCTCAATGATAATCTCTAACTCATAACTTTGAGAGGTGAGGCTTGTCTCTTTTGGAATAGCCCTTGAGTCCTTTAAATAGGTCTTAGGTCGTGCTTAAAGTTGCCTAAGATGATTAGGACTAAAACCAGTAGTTTGAGCACAATAAAAATAACAGTTTCCAAAATTCGTAGTTTACTGCGCTTGGTTCGCTCGAGCGGTCATTAGGTGCGCTTGAGTGGACTAGCCTCTGTTTCAGCGTTTGGGCAAACCGATCTGTTCGCTCGAGCGGATATGATGGTCGCTCGAGCGGACCCCTCTCTAGATAATCCGAAATTTCAACTCTCTTTCTCCAGCTTTCTTCTTCTAATTCTTTCAGACTTTTTTCTTCTGAGTCATTCCAATCTTTTATCTTCAGAATCCTTTTTTAAATAAAAATTGCAACGCAAAAGGCCCAGAGTTTTGTCCAACCCATGAATTTAGCCAACACTAAAATTTCTAACAATCTCCCCCTTTGACAATTCATGGACAAAACTCTCTAAGACAATACAATTTGATCTACCAAAAAAGAAACCCAAAATACATTGCATTGAGTTTTTAAAAAAATTGACAATCAGTACAAAAATCCACAATCAGCAAATGTAGATCTGCATTGTCTCTGACTTAGTCTGAACTTCTTGTTCCCCCCCTTAGTCTGTCACCCTTTCTCCGCCTTTTTGTCCATAAATTGACAAGGCTAAAGATAAGAATATGTTGCTTTTTGTCAATTAGGATCAATAGCTCCCCCTCGAAAGAAACTCCCCCTTAATGTATCTTCGTAGCAGCGCTGGGGGTGGGAGCTTAACCTCTTTAATCAAGGCTTGTTCCATGTAGCCACCCACACTTGTGTAGTTTGATCTTTCAGCAAAGTGTGAGTAACCTCATTAGGCAAATCAGATTTTCGAACCCAAATTTGAACCATCTTAGGTTGAGAAAAATTCTTCCACCATTGCTTGGTCTTAGGTAGGCTTTGTAGCTTCTTGCAATGGGGACGATTGTGTCCTTTTAATCTACAATGATGACAAGTGGATGTGCGTGTAGTGCATGACACATTCTTTTTCTTAAAACTACTCGACACGTAATTTGAAGGTGCAGTATGTGGAGTAGCATGTGTAACACTTGAAACGAAAATTATTTTACCTTTAGTATTTGAAGTGGATACACCATGATTATAACCGAGACCGCTTCTGTCAAAAGGAGACTTCTAACTACACAAGATGTTTGTAAGAGTCTTCGAACCAGTGTTCATCTTGTTTAGAGAAGCTTGCTTGACTTCTAGCTCTGACAGAGTGATCTTCAGTCTTCCTTGCAGGTCTTGATTTTCAGCTTTAACAGTTTGCAACTCCGTCTTCATATTCTTAATCTCTTGTTCAGCATTTTCAAGTTTTTTACTCTCAGTAGCCAAATTTTCAGCCATGCAGTTTTTCTGACTTTCCAAGAGATGAATCTTTTCCAGTGCTTGCTCTAATTCAGTCTTCAGTGTAGAATTTTCTTCTTAAGCAGCGTTGAACTTGATTGTGATCTTGTTACCATACTTGGTCATCTTGACACAATCAGCATAGGTAGTATGGTACAATTCTTTCAAATCTTTTTCTTGATCTAACAACTCATTTTCATCATCTTCATCAGTATCATTGTCAGACACAGACTTAGCCATGAATGCCACAAACTTGCCATTCACAATTTTTCTTCAGAAGATTCTTCATCCCAAGCTAAAGTAGTATTGAGAGCCTTTTGCTTTATACCATTTTTCTTGTTGGCACACTCATGAGCATAGTGACCATAGCCTTGACACTCAAAACACTTTGTCCCTTTTGCAGGATCCATCTTCTCAGATCTGAAATTCTTTTTATTGGCTCGTTTTGTCTTCATGTATTTTTTGAAACACTTCACAAACTCAGCCATATTATCTTCAACATCAGATTCAGAATCAGACTCAATTTTCTTTGCAGGCTTCTTTCTTGATTTTGAGATGGCTTTCAAAGCAATATCCTTTGCTTTTGATTTTCCTTTATTCAAACGGTTTGCTTCAAAAGTCTAAAGATTTCCAGCCAGTTCATATACCTTGAGGGTATTCAGATTCTTATTTTCTTCAACAGCATCAACTTTAGAATCAAACCTCGAATGTAAAGACCTTAGAATTTTCTTGACAATCTTGTGTTCTGGTATTTCTTCCCCCAGAATGAAAACATCATTAACAATATCATTCAGCCTTGGATTAAATTGATCAAAGGTCTCATCTTCTTCCATCACGATGGTTTCAAATTCTTTATTCAGCCTTTGCAATTTAGCTTGCTTCACCGTGTCTGTACCCTCATAAACTGTCAGTAAGACTTCCCATGCTTCTTTTGCAGTTTTGCAAGTGGAAATCCTTCGAAACTCATCAGCAGACACTCCATTGTATATGCTATTCACAGCCTTGTTATTACAATTGGATGCATGCTTCTCATCCTTATACCATTGGGCTTTAGGTTTAGGAAAAATTTGTCCATTAACCACAATTGTAGGTCTGGAGTAGCCCTCCTCAACAATATCTCAAACATCATCATCAATGGACTTAAGAAACCCAATCATCCTTTGTTCCCAATATGCATAATTAGAACCGTTAAACAAAGGAGGCTTGGAGGTAGATGTCCCTTCTCTATTGAGCATCATTCTAGAAATCTTGTAGGATCAAACACAACAAGATAGTGCAACCCGCTCTGATACCAATTGAAAAAGATATTATATTTGATGGGGTCTCCGCGATTTCTAGATTGGTCTACTCAAACAATCAAGCCAATAGTATGCAGAAATAAACAATATGCAGCGGAAATAAACAAAACAAGCACACACCACAAGGACACCAAATTTAAGGTGGAAAACCCTAACCGGGTGAAAAACCACCGATCCGAATTGGATCAAATCAAACACTATGAATCTCGCAATTACAAGAAACTCAGATCTCTTCCCCAGATATCCCCTACCCAAGGACTGAAGTTATCTTGTGTCGCTTCATGCTTCAATGACTTCACACCGTTGATTGCAACAGATTCAATCTAGCGTCTGACTCTTCAAATCTTCTCGCAAGAAGATAATCTTCTACAAAAGATGCAAAATAATTGGCTCTAGAGAACTTGGCAGCACAACTTCATAAAAATCTCTAGAAAAGAATTCTCTCAATGATAATCTCTAACTTAGAACTTTGAGAGGTGAGGCTTGTCTCTTTCGGAATAGCCCTTGAGTCCTTTAAATAGGCCTTAGGTCGTGCTTAAAGTTGCCTAAGATGATTAGGACTAAAACCAGTAGTTTGAGCACAATAAGAATAACAATTTTCAAATTTCGTAGTTTACTGCGCTTGGTTCGCTCGAGCGGTCATTGGGTGCGCTAGAGCGGACCAGCCTCTGATTCAGCGTTGGGGCAAACCGACCTGTTTGCTCGAGCGGATATGATGGTCGCTCGAGCGGACCCCTCTCTGGATAATCCGGAATTTCAGCTCTCTTTCTCCAGCTTTATTCTTGTAATTCTTTCAGACTTTCTTCTTCTGAGTCATTCCAAGCTTCTATCTTTAGAGTCTTTTTCTAAATAAAAATTACAACGCAAAAGACCCAGAGTTTTGTCCAACCCATGAATTTAGCCAACACTAAAATTCCTAACACTTTGAAACCTTGACAGAAACACCTCCATGGTACTCCCATCAAGAGACTGTCCCCAAAGGGTTACAATCCAATATAACTCTTAGCCAAACCAAATATCCTACCTTGAATGAGATTTAACTTCCAGAAGTCCAAGTCTTTTCCAACACCAAAATATTAAGAAACTAAGGAGCAACTAAGAAATGAACATGCAAATCATTTTTCTGAATTACGCTAGACTCAGTTCATACAATGTAAGACGAAATGGAATTAAAGAATGCATAGATCAAAGATGCTGTCATACACTTTGGTTGAGGATCATTAAATCCTCTCAGCAAGAAACTCATCAGAGAAAATTCACATCATTGAGAGCAACCACGTTGGATCCTCCAATGTTTATTTTGGAAACAGATGTGGGATCAAAGCCTTATTGATTAACAGGATCTTTTATTTCTTTGCAGTCACCGCTCTGCCACCATTATTGGAGCTCTCCCACCATTATTGGAAATGAATCAGTCCACAAAATTATCCTCGCTGTGTCAAATGATCCTTGTGAGATGAAATGGTAACTGCTGCATTCTTCACTTGAGGCACATGGTTTGTCCCGTCTTGCTGTCACAGTATATGATGCAAGTACAAGCACCCATATACCAACATTAGTAACAAACAATTGCTTGGGATTTGGTTGCTTGATGAAGGATCTGCATCGCACATATAAAGAAATCAGAGATGATTCTACTCCATTTGCTGAACCATAGAACCATACAGGGTATAGTAGGGAAAGACACAGGAGAAAGCGAGCTTTAATAAATAAATATGTCTGAATTATAAGGAAATAAAAATTTATTCCAACATTAGTAATAAAATCCTTGACCAATGGATGTATATAATCCATTGCCAGCACTAATAAAACATATTCATGGCTTGAGTTTGTACAATTTTGGCCCATGTTTTGCTAACTAGAATTTGAGTACTAGAAAACCCACTTCCTTTTAACTAAATGTCATACCAACATCTGCTTATATTGACTGACTTGCTAGCTCTAATCTCTTTAAAACTCTTACACATGATCCAACCTAATTAAATGAAGCAAAAGAAGTTGAGGGAAAAACTGATGCCCCATTGTTATTGCCGTACTTTGGTACTGACAATTCAGACAGGGTGTTGACCCTGACATTATATACTGCATGGATATAGGCCTGACTCAGCTGGGCCTGATGAGGGAATTGGACATGGATTAGGCTAGGCTGGACCTAATCTGAAGGCTCATCTGGGGACTGTCCGGGTTCATATGGGCCTTGGACAGGCATGATTTGAAATGGGCTTTCCCTTGGGGATAGATTTCCATCTGTATCACAGATTCATAGTCTATGAAACAGCCAGAACAAAATCTCAAACCTGGAAGTGAAGACAAATCATATTTAATCTAATCCTAATCCTCTACCACATATGAAGTTTATAATCTGATCCTATTCTAAGTAATACACAAATCATTATTCTCATAATAGATCCAACCTTCTTAACACAGAGTATTCTGTATCACCTAGTCCCTAGGCTTTTGGCAGTCAGTCCACTTCAGTAGTAACATTACTGATGGCATGTTTGGCCCATGGACCCACTTGTGGGCAACCTCCCTTCGTAGTAGGATGTAAGTGGTAACCATTGTCTTAGGTTCAGAATAAGCTTGGATTTACCGTTCAAACAATTTAGTTCAAACCTTTAACATCGATATGAATGGAAATTGATCAACCTCATTGGTTCCAGAACAAAGAGGCAAATGCAAAAGGTAATGAGATTTGGCATGGCATTAAAATGGAATATGCTTACCTAACAGGAGATATTTGTTCAAAATGTTCCACTCAAAATCCCAATGTTTTCTAGCATTCTTGATTGTCCAATAAGACCAGCCAAAGGAGGCTTCATTATAGACATCTAACTGCGCATTCCCATATTTTTGATATGCTGACTGGTCACCATTGCTCACAGACCACTCATTCACCCATTCTCCTGCAACAAATTGGAAGTTAAGTCAAGAGCTGAAGCTCAATTTAAAACTGTAAAGAAAACCAACTTGTATTTGGATGATACCAAAATTGGGAAATTTTTCATTTTTGTAAATATGAAAAAATGAAGGAGATCTCTGTAAGGAAACAGTACATTTCCAAAAGATCCCTCCAGATCCAGTGTATAGTCAGTGACATTTAGAAAATGGTAGCACTTAGTTGGGTAGTTTGGTGGACTGGATCATAAAAATCAGAAATGCCATCTTCTAGAATAGCCATAGTCCAAAATTCAAGCTGGCTATAGAAGTTCATAGCACATCACCCATTTCTGGAATGTCATCAGAAGTGTAATGCATCAGTTACATAAAATAGAAAAAAAAAAAAAGAAAAGAAAAAAGAAGTACCTTCGTCTAATAGTTTGGGAAAGTATTGCTACAATTATTTACCATCAATCATTCACAGCTTGACCAATCATTGGATCAGTCCAGATTGATCAATTCATTTTTCCAATCTTGTGACTTTAATAGGACTGGTTAGATTTTACAAAATGATATAATATGAACACCGGAATACAGATCCAGTCTCTTTCAAAAATACATAAATTTATGCAGTCATGCATTACCATAATTAAGTGGATTTCCATTAAACGACAATGGGAGGAACTGCAGCCTAAGTGCATAAAGTTCAAATTCGAGGATCTTACCAATAAAGACAAGAGGGCCATTTGCATTGTTTAGTGTTTGAACTTGAGGCTGCCTGTTCTTGTATACAAACTGAATGTTATCAGTGGCACTCAAGTTGTTGAAAAATGCATCAAAGAGATTGTAGTAGTGTAAATCCACCACAGTCTTTACATCACCAATATTTGCTGTATAAAGCTCCATTGGGTCAGCATTGCCTATACGTTGGCAGAATATAACATAGGCCTCGGATGAGTACTTCCGCACAATTTGGTAGCCTTTCCAGTAATACGAAACCAAGACGTCAAGTGGAACTCCATATGCGGAAGGCTCATTCAGAAGCTCGATCCCCAACAGAGCAGGATGATTTGCATACCTGGAGAAAAAAAAAGCACTCGAGAAACATCAATAATTTGTCCTTTTTTTCATATGGTAGATAGATTGTGAGTGTGCACTGCAGGCTAATTTGAAGATTGTTTAGTTTCACCAGCGTTCATAGATTATAAACCAGACTGATCAAACTGAACTCATCAATTGAAGTATCAAATCAGATGGTGAGCTTGACAAAAGTCCAACATACCTATATGAAAATAATGGGAAAAAAAAATTCTTATAGTGCATCTGTGTCTTTGAAATCAAATAAAAAAATTCAGATATGTTGCATCAGAATCCTCGTACTTCAGGAACCTGAAATGATGACTAGGGTAGTTTCCAATTAAAAAACTCTGTGAAACAAGCAACCAAACCAACCAAGAATGGCTTCTTCCTAAGTATAATTTAACCTTCTGCAAAGCTTCTGGTTCATTTTAGCCAATAGAGTGGGTAAAGGTAAGTATAAGACATCAAATTTGGCATTTTTGTGTTTAACATCAATCTGCATTAGAGAATTAAAGATGAGCCCTGCAATCCCCTTGTAATACTTAAGAATCAATCTCTGAGATAAAGCATACCTGGAGGATAAAAAATCAATCACATTAAGGCTTTGCAAAATGTTTTCTGAGTTGGGCCAGTCTGTAGAACCGTCTCGACTGGCACTATGTTCCATCCCATTTTGGGAGCCAGGAGCAGCGTGAAGGTCTATTATGCATTTGATTTTAAAGGTCCTGCATCCCAGATCAGCAAATTTTTGTTACCTCAGCTTGGATAGAGGCATTGCTACATTCCTACAAGAGGAATTATGAGATCCCGTGGTACAGCTGATTTACAGTTTGTTCATGAAACTCAATTCCCAATGCCATGCAGCTGGTGCCCAAGTTTTTGTAATCCAGACCATTGCTCTAATGATTGGACAGGCCCCAATTGGGATGGATCCTGTTTCACATGTCTTCCAGATTGAAGGCTCCAAAGCTCCCAATCTTTTACTTCTTTCTCCTTAATTTGCAGACTGTGATGTTTTTGTTAGGCTGCAAGTTATATATTTTGGGGGCTCTGAATCTCAAAACCATAAGGCACACATGTACAGAAGTGGGAACGTCAGCAGGACTACATAATTCCTCCTATCTAAAAATCACAAGAGGAAGCAAGACCTACTGTGCCCATGAGAATGCCCTGTCCAGAGCTGCCAAAGTTCCTCCAATAAAAGGAGCTGGTGGACTAGGATCTTGTGCAATCCACCATCCTACTGGAATTCTCACAGCATTTATCCCATGCTCGGATAGAAAACGGAAATCTTCCAGAGTCACGAAGCTCTTTCTATGTTTCTGCATGTCGGAGAATAACAAATTGAAAAAATTAATTTGCAGGAAGAAGCAAAAACATGACAAAGCATGTCCTTGGATGAGAAGATTCTATGCTTTTAGGAAGAAAAATGGAGATGTAACAGAAGGCTTCAAAAGCCTTCCAAAATGTAAAAAAACTCAACACATTGACTGAATTTCTTTGTCTTTTTATTAAATATTATAAAAACGGAGAAAACACAAAAACAAAAGAGAATAAAAATTCTGAAATTTTGTTTAACAATTCAATCATAGACCATTAATGGATCAATATACTTATATACTTCATATGATTATGAACTAATACACACATACTATGCAAAAACTATGTAACTTGTAAATTTTAGAATAAAATATATGTATGATTATTTTAGTAGAAGCATGCCTATAAAGAAGTTTGATGCTCAAAACACCAGTTACATGGATAGTAAAGTACATAGCAACAAACAATTAAGAGTAGAAAATAAAATGCCTCTGGTGTTCATTCATCAATCAATAAAGGTATCAGGTGTTGGGCATAGCGGAAACTTGTGATTGATACACAGACAACCACGAAGCACACACAAATCCGATCAAGCATACAAGGGAAAATTCAGCAAGTTCATCTGGTTTGGAAGTGTGTCTACATCCACGGGCAAAAGAACTTTGTTTATATTCGTCTTTATTCCCTCTTCTTTTCTCTAGGGTTAAGGTTGTAAGTTACATCAATATCTATGATCTTTCATTCCTTAACCCCAACAAAAATATGGTAAAAAGACCAAGATACCCTTGAATAAACCCAGCTCGAGCAACCTAGATGGACTGATCCATTAAGCCAGAATACAAGACATTGACCTAACAATCTTCACTTTGGCTTAGATTTTATTGATCTCGAGCCACCCTAAAGATAACAATAAATTTTTCATCCTCGCACACCTCACTAAAAGGTACAATCCCATGCCTCCTACAACTGGCCAGGGCTCCTGCATGGCTACAACCCCTTTGACCTAGGGTGCAACCACAATCTTAGCATTATATCAAATCAATGAAGTCTAAGTGAGGTTTGAACTTCTATATAGTTGCTTCCTTCGATCTGAACACCCACACACTCTTTTGAATTGCTTGTCTTCATTTGTTGTCGTTCTTGGATATCATTGCAACAGAATGAATCTTCACTTCCCACTTACCAAATGCACGTCTTCCTAGGCCTGTGTAAGTCATCTTTTCTTTGCCTTCATTGTGGTGCCCATGTTGGTTCTTATGCAATTCTGGACTTTGCAAATGCTTCCTTGGAAGAGTCTATTTTGCTCGATGATTTAACTACATCCAGTTCCACCTAAACTGTTTCCTTCCATTCGAAAGTGCACCACCTATAATTGTATTTCCTATCATTCTGTCGAGATATTCAACCTTCTTAGTTTTCATGGCAACCATAGCTCCCTTAACAACCTTCATGACACTACTTGTTGCAGTGCACTTGCAAGTTCTAATTGAGTCTAAGATACCCAAAGAAATCAAAATCTTCTTTAGTTTTTGTATATGCACCAAAGCGGTTAAGGTCCCTTAACAGCCATAGCTCCCTTAACAACTTGCAGTGCACTTTCCATGGCAACCATAGCTCCCTTAACAACCTTCATGACATATTTGTTGCAGTGCACTTGCAAATTGTACCCCTTTTGAGTCTAAGATACCCAAAGAAAACAAAATTGTATTTAGTTTTTGTATATGCCTAAAAGCAGTTAAGGTCTAAACTATTTTGCCAGACATCCTGATCTTCACTCTTCCTATTCCAACGCTCTTACTTTCCTCATTGATTCCTATAAAAACACATTCACCATCACCGGATTTATTCACACATACATGATAATTGCAAGTGCAACCAGAATCAAGAATCCATGAATTATTAAGTTGATCCCTACCTGTGGTGATTGCAAAAGAAAATGTTATGCCGTCAGCATCCCAGCTTTCTGCCACACTCGCTTGTTCTGATTCTGATCCTTCCCATTCTAAATCCTTTCTCCGTTTCGAGCAATTCCTCTTGAGATGGCTTGTTGGGAAGTCCTAACTCCCACATCGCCTAAGTCTTGAGTTGGACAGGGCTTCATATACCTGTTTGGGCCTTCCACCAATCAGCTTAAGCTTTTGGGTTAGTATAGAGCTTTCAAGGTCTTCATAGCGTGATCAAGCATGTCACACTTCTGTGCCTCTACAGTCAGTTTATCAGCCAAATTGTTATTCTCTTTCTCTCAGTGACTCACTTTTGTAGGAGCTTCAGATAACTCAGCCTTCAGCGAAGTATTTTGTTCTTCAAATTCTTTTCAGCTTTTAGCCACTTTTTCATTCATCTTCAGCATCTTTATGGTCTTCGCAAATAATGTATGATATTCAGCTTTCCAGTCATGTTTTGTCTCTGACTCACTATCATCTTGAACAGTCTCATTATCAAAAGAAACTGGTGAAGTAGCAGAAAGTGAAGTTGCCAGGAATGCCATGAATTTTTCTTTGCTAGCTTCAGATTTTTTATCATCCCCCTCAGAAGTATTATCATCCCAAGTCAAATTGAAAGCCTTCTTTTTTTATTTTTTATTGCCAGTCACTAGCAATGTGTCAATATTCCTGACACTCATAGCATTGAATCCCCTTTGCAGATTTTTTTCTTCCCAGCAGTTTTAGGGATTTTTAAGGCAATTTTCTTCCCCTTCATAAACAATTGTAATTGCTTCATAAACTGAACAACAATTTTGGGATCAATCTCCTCAGAATCATAATCACTAGCAATTTTCTTAAATGATTCTTTGAAAGCTTTCAGAGCAAGACCTTTGGATTTTGATTTTCCATTAGATCTAAGGTTTGTTTCAAAAGTTTGAAGGTTGCCAACGAACTCCTCAACTTTGAGAAAATTCAGATTTTTATTCTCCTTTATGGCCACAACTTCTGGATCAAACCTTTTTGGAAGAGACCGCAAAATCTTTTTAACAATCCTATTTTCAGAAATTGGTTCTCCCAAACTAAAGGTATCATTCACAATTGCATTCAATTTAGCATTGAACTCATTGAATGATTCATCTTCTTCCATCTTTATGGTTTCAAAAGCAGTATTTAACTTCTGAGATTTCAATTGTTTCACGGTATCAGTATCCTCATGCAGAGTCTGTAGGATATCCCAACCTTCTTTTACATTAGACTAGTGCATGTAGAAATTCTACGAAACTCAAACATGCTAACTTGATTGTAAATTGCATTCAAAGCCCTAGAGTTGCAAGTGGCAGCCAATTCTTCATCCTTAGTCCACTGTTCTTCAGACTCGGACACATTTACTCCATCAGTAGTAATAGTGTGCAAGGAGTGTCATTCACGACAAATTTCCAAACTTTCACACCTATGGCTTTTAAAAGGGCAACCATTCTAGCTTTCCAATAAGCATAATTGGTACCATCCAACAGAGAAGGCTTATTGGTAGAAGTGCCTTCACGGTAGAAATCCATTCTAGAAATATTTGGATCAAACACAGTAAAATAGTATAACCTGCTTTGATACCTATTGAAAGTTCCACAAAACTAAAATGGGTGCTACTCTAACAAACCAATGCAACGGATGTAACTAAATAAACAAGATAAAACTAGTAATAATTATCTACCAATCACACACAAGAAGGCAGACACAATATTTAATGTGGAAACCCTATCCAAGGAGAAAAACCACGATCCAGAAATCAAGAACTATTGAACAGTTACAAGATCTACTCACAGCTCCTTTACCTCAGGCAGTACCTCAACCTAAGGACTGTAGTTGTTTTTGCACAACTTCCCGAGTTCCCGTTGCCACGACTTCCCCGCCGTGCAACGTTCCTCTTACTTGATCTCATCGCACTTTGTCAACCAAGATGAACCATTTTCTATAAGAGAGTAGAAGCAATTAAACCTTCTAGAGCTTTCTCTTTAGCACAACCTTTCAATAGCTCTAGAGAATCAAAAAATCTCTCCTAGGTTATTCTCACCTCAGATCAATGAGAGAATTAATTGACGTGTCTCTTAGGGTTGAGAGAAACACCTTATATATAGCCCACAATTCGTGCCTTAGAGTTAGTGCACAAGTAGGACTCAAATTGGGAAACAGAGTTTCAAGAGGAAAAAAATCCGTGCAACAAATATGAAACTTTCCCGCCATCCGATTGATCGGACAAAGGCTCCGGTCGATCGGACCTCAAAATAACTGGGACACTTCATCCCTTCGATCGATTGGACAGAGGCTCCGGTCGATCTGTCCTTGTGGGTTCACTCGGTCCTCTCTTTTCTTCGCTTCAACTCTTCCGGTGACACAACCACAGTCCATTCTAAAATAAAATAGAAAATACAATTCAATGGACCCAGAGTTTTGTCCAACCCATGAATTAGTCAACATAAAAATACTGAGAGAGAGAGAGAGAGACTATTATAGCAGGTTGAAAGGCAAGAAAAAAAAAAAGAAAAAAAACGAGGGAGGGAGGGAGGCAGGAAAAATAGAATTTTATTTTTATCTTACTTATACCCCCTGTAAAAGGCCCATTCAAGATATACACCACAAAAAAAAAAAAAAAAAAAACACTCATTTTGCATGTGGGAATGACATATTTCATTATTGATTTTGGTAGAACAAATTAAATTTATATATTTATATGTTATTTTCAATCTTCAATATTTTATGTTTTTCTACATATATATTATTTTATTTTTAGATTTTTTTTTTCTGAAACACAACTCCAAAATGTTTCACAAGGACTTTGGATCGGCCAAAATATTTTGGTTTCGAGGCCAAACCGACACAAGGTGCAAAACAAAATTCTCAACTATGATGTGCTTACATCAACAACAAATAGAACTCTCATCTATAATCGTCTTTCTTCCCTCTTCTCTTCTCTAGGGTAAGGGTTACAAGTTACATCAATACATAACCTTTTTCTCTTAAGCCCTAAGAAAACCTAGTACAAAATCAGAATAACCCTAAACCCGGATCTTGCCCAGACCAGGTGGACTGATTTGGTTAACCCAAAATACAAAACATTGACCCAACATAGGGACGTAGTGTCCATAGTTAGATAAACCCTCAAAAGGATATGTTCTATGAAATCTCTCATATTAATGTTTTCTTATTGGTAGATAGACAAAAAGTTTGTAGGGCAACCCCCCTCCAAACCCGAGATATAAGCCTTTTATGGTATGTTTGAGGCATACTAAGAGTTCTATGCCTCGGATGAGCCTTATCATGTAAGGACAACCAATAGATGCATTCAACCTCAAGGCAACTTAGAAGAACATCACCTTAAGACCAGCCCCAATGCATTCTTCTCCCATGCTTCTTAAAAGATCAAAAAAAATAAAAAAATAAACTAAATCCAATGGGGTGACATTTCTTAATAAAGAGAGTAGCAATTAGTCTCTTAGCAGCAAGAGTCAACAATCTTTGAGAAGGCTTAGGAGCTGGTATGCGTATATAATTAACAAGAAGCCTTCAACCCAGAACCTAACTGTTGCGATTCAATGACGGATCTAGACCACGCAATAAAGGGACGATCTCAACCATGAGCCATAATACAAAAATTGGGTGTTTGGTTGGTTCTGGATCAGACATCAATTTACTGAATTGTTAGAAAGAGGCAATCGGAATAACGTTTTACCATCAATCCATCATGGTTAGCGTATCAATTTTTTGTTCTGGATTTTTGACATTTCCACTAATTTCAAGAGTCATAGGGGCCTCCCTTCAGAGATGTGTCATACTCGCCTAGGGCTAAGCTTTGTGAAATAACATTCTATGTAGCACATAATTATTACGTCTCATATTGGGGTTTCAGTTGGTTCGATAAATGGAGAGACAACAATAGAAAAGCATGTAATATTGTTTAAATTTACCGTTAAAACTTCTTTGGCTTTATCATGTCCATACCCATTAGCGATCTGGTAATCACCATGCAAACCATTCGCAGCAATGGTCATTTCAAAAGTTGCTGCATTGCTATCCCACCCTGGCACTCCCTGGTAGTTTGCTAGGAGCTGATTTGATGAAGTAGCCTGGATGGAGTATAAAGTATTAAGTTTATGCTTCAATATTTCAATAACCTAAAGAAGTAATATAAGTTTAAATGGTTGAGAAATCTTTCTAGAAACAATAATAGTGGTTATAAATGCATTACCTGCACATATGTTCCATTCAATAGTTTAATGTGAACTTTGTTACGGTTTGGTTCTATATAAAATGTTTCCTTTGTGGATGGTGATTCTGCTGTTGCAGAAACTGAACCCCCCTCACCATCACATGTCAGGAATTTACCACTGCTGGATCGGAACTGAAATTCTGTAGTAGATACTCTCCATAGCTACTACAACAGAAATTACCAAGAATAAAGTCTCCATACATCATGAATACAGCTTCTTTAACATAACAAAACAACAAAAGTTTCTATAAGAACTAATTCAGAATCTCCATCAGTACATTTCTTAAGACATTTTTCCATTATTGTACAAAAAAAATTAAAAATCACATAAAAAAAATCTATAAAAGGTTTGCAAGAATAATATAAAACACTACCATCCCACCCATTTAAAACATTAACAGAAACAAACTCAAGTGCCAAGATTTGCAAAGACTGATGCAAAAGGAAGTTGGCACCACCAATTTAACTCCAGCCAAGCGTAATGCACAATACGATATTGGTTGTTAAAAAAAAAAAAATTGTGGAGAAAAGCTGGACATGGCTGCCACTCAATTAAGTAATCCATTCAGAAGTTGCAAAGGTGATCCTAAGTAGATGGTATAAAGCCATGAGCGCGACGATAACATGATGGACAATTGGACTGGTACAAGGGTAACATTACTAGCTCTCAACGGATATAGCTGGAGAGCATCCTGTATTCTGGATGTGCTCCTTTTAAAATTACATGGTAAGACTTCAGAACCCCCTTTGTGAAGTGTAGTCTATCTTTTTTTTGTTTTCAATTAAACTTACTTTTCCTTTTTTCAGTACTGCCTTCTCGTCTATTAGTTTTTCCTGAGAACTGGTTCACACAAGCATATAAAGAGAGGAATCCATACATAGATAGGATTTCGAGTCAAAGCTTGTTTAGAGTTTATTTATAGAATTCTTTGAGGCAACTTAAAATTAATGGGTGCTCAAATGATGATGATGATGATTTTGTGATAAAATCAACTGTGGATGATGGTCGGATCAGTGACAAATTAGGATCAATGTTAACTCATCTGGTGTAGGGGGGTGTGAAAAAATTATACTAACCACAGGAGTCCCTATATGGAAAACTAAAAACAGGATATGAAATGAGTAGTTTTTTAGAGAATATCATGGGCGTGTGTGTGACCCTGGCTATCAGAAAAAGAATCAAAATAGGATTGTGGAAGGTATTATATTGACTGCCCCCAAAACAATGTGTACCAGTTGTTGTGATATTTAATTGGTATTAGAAAATGAAATGCAGAAAAAAAAATTAATCTTATTTGAGGTCATAGAGATCCAGAAAATTTCTAGAAAGTGGAACTATCAGAAAATGTTAGGTTTTTATATTATGTTTATCTTCATTAGCAACCAAAATATTGTATATATTGGAATCTGCAATGGCAAATAAAAGAACATTATTTATAATTTTTTGTTTACCTATATTCATGTGTCTTCGTAGATCGAATCTACCAAAATGATAATGGACAAACAGGTGATAGTTGAAACAACAAAATTTGATCAATATCCAGTATTTAATACTTATTATGAGGGATGTCATCTAATGCACAACTCTGACAAATAAGATTAAATATCAATAGCAATTCACAATAGAACAGGTCATTTGAAACAGATGGGAGTACAAAAAATTCTCTTTCGAATCATGAATTCTTAGCAAAAAAAAAGGAGAAGGCTTACGAAACATGCATTTTCAAAGCTCTGTTAACCTTGAAGGTTTCCCAGGAAGAGGGAACATCTTTGTCTACGGTTACATATGATCCTCCACCATTCACTGCGCTTACATACTTCTGCAAAGTAACTGATTTGAACAGCACTTGGGTTCCATCCTAGATTCAGACCCAAAAAATCTTAACCAACATTGCTAAACAATTGCAGTAGTAAAAGTAAAACAAGAGTTATGAACAAACAAATGGGAGGATTCCCACACAGACAAACTCACAAGCATATCACCGTTTGGGATGTCATCAAAAAGTGAAGGCTTAATCCATCCTTCAACCACCAGCCACCCACCCAAGTTCACAGCTCTAACTTTAGGACTCCCATTCAAGTTGTCCACTACATTTTTAACAGCAATTCTCATCATTTCACAGAACCCAGATACAAAATTCCTCAAAACTAAGAAATCCAAGCATTGCAAAATTGGGGCTTTTTTCTTACCCGAGTACGCTATAGAGAAGAGTACAAAAAACCCCACTGCAAATGCAAATACCCATCTGCAAAAGACAACTTCCATGGAAATGCTGATCAAAACAGAGAAACTCTGCAGCAGAAGAATTCAAATCAACCCAAAATCAGTAGATGGGTAGCAATTCATCACCATTTCCTGACTTGGGTCGGTCTAAAATGGATATAATAATGCTCCCAATATCTTCTTATACCTTACTTATCACCTAATTCATCCTAAACGGGAGACCTAAACAAGCATATTAGAATAGATTGTTCTTGCTTTGTTTACTTCTGACATCAAAGAGTCCATAAATTTTTTTTTCTTTTTAAAAAAGCATAAAATAAGCAGCTTTCAAGCAACATTATGAAAAGCATAGTCAGCAAAGCCAATTTCCATTGCAGATATGGAAAAGGGTGATTTGAGAGTCTATGTAGGAATCAGATGAATGAAGTAAAATGGGGCAAATGGAAGGGAGAAAAGTGGGTTTTTTTTTTTTTTTTTCACAAGAGGAAAGGGGTTGCCAGTTGCCACCTTTTTGGCGTATTCTCTCTCATTTCTTCTCTCTGTGTCCTTTTTGGCGTATTCTCTCTCATTTCTTCTCTCTCTGTCTATCA
Organism: Cinnamomum chago; assembly: GCA_038049695.1. Lineage (NCBI taxonomy): Eukaryota > Viridiplantae > Streptophyta > Magnoliopsida > Laurales > Lauraceae > Cinnamomum > Cinnamomum chago. The sequence continues at coordinate 60,540,292 of CP142459.1, read as the reverse complement.
CTTTCTGCCTCTTGGGTTCTTTCTTTCGGTGTAAGATAGGAGTTGGGGTCACAGGTCAGAACCTGATGAGGATTTGAAAGCGCACTAACGAAAACAAAGCCGTTATTGCATGGAAAATGGGGTGTACACCATACATGTGGTGTGTATTCCATCCATTGTTGATGAGCAGTGAGAGATTTGGTGGTGGAGATTTGTTGGGCCATTATCCTGACAGAGGTTTTGGGCCAACAAGCAGGAAGTGCCTTGGGAGGTGGTCTAAAGGGTGTTTGATTTCAGACCCAACCCTCCAATCCCAACTTGAGCTTGACTTGCTAAACACGCACTTGTATTGCTTTTGTTGGAAAAGGAAGTAGCCGTTTTTAAAAAATTGCACTGCTTTTTATACTTTCTCACGTGGAAAGGTATTTATATCAAAAAATAAATAAACTTTTTTATAAAAGAAATTTTTGCTTATATAAATGCAGAGAAAAAACTTCTAAGCAAAATTTAATGTATTTAGAAAGAAAACATCTAAACCTACGAGAAGACCACATCCCTTGATTAGGCATTCCAGCTTATGGAGTTTACTTAAATCCATTCATATCATTGAGGTTGCGATAGAAGGAAACATATCGATCAACCAAATAATTAGCTCCATTGGATGATTTAACAGCCTTAAGTTTTCATGGTCTATTAATCATTTTTTTTTTTAGGATTTTATTGGAAAATTTTCATTACGTTGGTGTTGTACGAAATAGTGCCTCCTAGTTCGGACAGCACAAATGAGTACTTGAGAGAAGCGACGCTAGCGTCACTCGCCTCTAATTAAGCGACGCTAGCGTCACTCCCTATAACTACGAGCGGAATACTGCGTGAGTTAAGAGACACTATTTCATGCAATGCCCATATAATGGGAATTTTTCAGTAAAATCATCTTTTTTTTTTCTTTTTTTTGACATTCCATCCAATGGTCCATAAAGCTTTGATGAGCATAGAATTGTGCATAATGGTAGCTCACGAGGGAATAATAGTGTGAAAGGAGACGATGCACTCATCAGTTATGGGCCAAGGGAGACCCATAGGGTTGGATTGTACATGCAGAGAAAATTCTACTTTTACAAAGTTTAGATGCTTGTTGAATCTTGTCTTCGAAAAAACCAATAAGTGTGGGATCTTGTCTCCTAAAATCAATAAATTCTCATTTCGAAGGATGGAATTTAAAAAAACTAGTAGCAGTCAAGTGATTAGAGTACTCTTTGAAGTGCTTCAAACTATAAAATCTTAATTACTTCTCTAATTCAACTAACCAGTATTGGGACAAGTTTGTGTTTAGACCATACATCCACCTCGACCTGCCGACCTGACCTACCTTCCCAACCCAGGAACTTAGGTTTTCAGCTGGCATTTTCAACTTAATTCAACAACGGGGTTACGTTTGGGTTGATCTCATAACTATTACTCAATAATCACCTAGAGAATTTTCTCCCACAAGCAGATTGCATGTACAATCTAGCTCTATGATTTGGCACCATGCCCGTTTTATGCTTATTAAGCTTTTACTCATCGTTGGATGGAATCTCAAAATATGTATGGGTAAAAGATCATTAAGGTTTAAAATTATTTAATCAAGGACTAGAATAATTTGATGGGACTGATTTTGTCGCATTGTTCTCATTCCAGGTCGTCCAACTTGACTACTCACACTAATGGGCTTATAATTTAGTTGGAAAACGAGCTGGGCCACCCAGTGGGATCTTGGGTTTGGGTTCTAATCATGCACGCCCATGAAAACTAACAATTATGAGCTTTGCTTTGATAGACCCATTCAAGTGTACCACGTGTGAATGCACATGCTAGAGATAACGGCACAAATGAACCCAGAAAGTGGAAACCCACCATCACCATGTAGTAGCCTGTCTCTGCAATTTCAAAGTCTCCTTCTCCCATCTGCATTGAGGACCGACAGAGATGGAGAAAGTCCTGGTAACAATGATGATTTTCACAGAGGTCCCTTTAATGGATTCGGTGCAGCTTTGGAAAAAAAATTCTAAATTATTTCTAGATTTTGGTCTAAGGAAAATCTTCTCCTAGGAGCATACATCCATCTTGTGGGATCCACTTAGTTGCATGTAAGAAGTTTCATTTTTAAATTCAGCCAAGGGGGCTAGGGTCCAAGATAGAGCTCGCGCACACACACAGAAAGATAGCTCGCACAAGCGGAAAGAAAGCCCACGCAAGTAGAAAAGAAACCCGTACAAGTAGGATGAAAGCTTCCACAAGTGGAAAGAGGTGGTATACCCGGGTTTAATTCGTGGGCAGATAGGTGGGAATTGCCGCCGCTTACCAGTGTGGTAAGTGGCCATTCTCAGTTGCATGTCTAGAATTGAAAGAGGGACAGATGGGAAAGTTTTCAACGGGGAGGAGGAAAAAAAAAAAGGCCACCCACTTATCATAGTGCTTGGTTTAACGACCGTAAAATTTAATGGTGTCTTAAGTATAGATTTTTTTTAGATTCAATTCATCTATGAGTTAAAAATCTAGGGAAGGTAAAACCGAGAGAGTGTCGTGGGGCTAGTGATCTCCAGCCTTTTTTTTTTTTCAATATTTCTATGGATCTCCTTATCCAAACATATATAGATTGTTTACTCAATGAAGACTCTTCGGATTATGTCATGAATAGGTTGTTTTCCTAAACTGATGGTATCATGGGTTTGTGGGCATGGGCAGAACTAGTTGGGTGTAGGGGCTGGCCAGGCCCTGTCAAACCACCTTTTTTTTTTATTCTTGTAAAAACTAAATAGTTTTCCCCTTAAATACCTTTTTTAAACAATGACTCCCATCAAGGAAATTTTTTTTTTTTTTTTAACAGCCGCCTTACTCATGGTGCACAAATATTTATTTGGGTAATTTTTGTCAATAAAGTTCATAATATGCTTCATTGACTCTAGATCCATTACAACTGCAACCTTAGTGAAACTCTGCTAGCAAGGTGAGTAGATGGATGTGAAATATTGAGGATATTATAGGTTGAGACTGAGTAAAATCTCACTCAACATGATCATTATCCACCATTTCAAGCAAAGGTTTGAATTAGTTTCTAGATTTGCAAAATGTTGATTTTACTATTGACCGTCCTAAAATAGGGTTGCAAATATAAATTATTCCCCGCTACTATCTATGCTTGCAAAAGCAAAGATGTTGATCGAGTATCGTATCCACTGAGACAAAAAGGCTAAGTTGTGTTGTTTCCTAAATTCCTAAACTAATCCTAATAGAGAATAAAGTTCTGATTCTTAAACTAATCCTACTAGAAAACGAAGTGTTGGTTTGATTGGTTGTAATTCCTAAATTAACAAATTGAAATATGAGGTATTAATCTAATCAGAGAAAAGTCTTACGGTATGAATCCACCGTAGCCTCGTGCAATGGCGAATATAGATCTAGGGTTTCACTGTCAATGCTTTCAAGACTCGTTCTGGTTACAAACCTTCACAAAGTCAACAAATAAAGGGTGCGGGTTTAGATCTAGGCATAACATATCTCTAAGGCATAAATTATCCTAACTTTAACTCCACACACCTTCAAGCATCATATTATATGACTCAGTATTCCAAACTACAAGAATAAAACACTAAAAAGAGATCCTGCATTAATAAAAGAATCCAATAATGGATAACATCAATGTCATATAATCAAAGCATTTAAAATAAAACCCTAGAACCTATACATCACCATAAACACAAAACTAGGGCTTTATTACAACCCTAAGATGGAGATTTAGTTGCTCATGGAAGACGATTGGCGAAGAATCCCTGATGAAATCCCCATTGACGCTTTTCCCCAAGCTCCAAGAAAGCCTCCATAACTTCTCTCTTGATGTTGAATGCCTCTAAAGCAAGATTAGGGCTTTTATTTATAGATTTTTGGATTAAAAAAACTCGTAAAAACGTGTTGGGGCGGACTCTTAAGATGGTCTGGGCATCCGGACGCCAGGAAAAATAATGTCCTGGACGCCTCTGTGACCGGGCGTTCGGACGCCCGGAGCAAGTGAGCTCTGGTCTTTTGGATTTTTGGCATTTTTTCGATCTCTTTCTATTTTGCACCAATTTCTTCCCAATGCTCCTAAGACTGACTAAGGCCACTTTCGTAGGGAGCACAGCTACAGTTAGCATGTATAGCAAGTCTTTAAATCTCTAAGTTCCCCCTAGAGGACGAGTTATAGTCTCGTGAGGGGTTGCAGTGAATCTATCCACAAAATTCCTAAAATATAAAAGAAAAACAGGGAGTATTTTCCACAAAGGTATCTACAAACACCGGATATTCCTGATTTTGGGGTTTTCAATACACAACTCAAATGTGGTTCACAAATCCTATCTTTTGGTCACAAATCCTATCTTTTGGTCACAAATCCTCAAGATCATGCTGGAAAAATTGATCGTGCACAGTGAAAATTGTGTATATATATATAGACATAGTAGAGCATAAAACGATCCACTAAAAATTTCCGTGAAAACACATATTTTTCTTTCAAAATGCTGGGCCACCGACCTCAGTAGAATTTAACATGATTCCTCTCAAGGCATTTGTGGTGGCTTTCACATTATTGTTTTTCAAAGGACGTAACAACACTATTTTCATGATTTTTTTTATCAAAAAGAAATGACTGTGCAATGCCTAGGTCCCTTAAGCTTTCTAATTAACTCATGTAACGAGCATTCAACCAATGACTCCCAAAAGAGATGTCTTTAGGGCACTAGGTATAGCAATACCCCTATGGGCTTACTAGCTCGGGTTAAAAAGGCTACAAACTCAGACCAGTCACAACCCCCCCCCCCCCCCCCTTTTTTTTAATACGGTCTCTAACAATAGGTAACCCTTTCCATATGCCTGACTTAAGTATAACTGATGGTCAACTTTCCATCATAATTGTTTTGAAGTTTTCACTAGTATGAAAATCATAGTTTCACATTTCAAAATTTCTATATAATACTTGTTAAGTGAGAGATCAATAATTCAACAATTTCAAAAAAAAAAAAAAAACTCTTTCCTAAAACAAGATAGTGAACCATTTTTCTCTTTTTCCTCACAAAAAGTTCCAAAAATCACGATATCTTCGTTTCATAAAAACCCAGTTAGAAATTTCCCGAAAGACTAAAAAATAACAAAAAAAATTTTTTAATTAAATTAAAACTAAAGGAAAAGACTACAAGTAAAAAGAACTAAAAACTGATGAAGACTACCCCTAGACTACTCTTAGACATGTTCCCTGTTTGCTGACAGCGCAAATAAGTTTTGCAAAATTGATGACCATCTCGAAAAGAGTGGACCAATAGAAGCCACTCTGCAAAACTTTCGCAGCGGTTTTCTTCCCACTGAAGTCCCTGATGAAATCCCCATTGACGCTCTTCCCCAAGCTTCAAGAAAGCCTCCAGAACTTCTCTCTTGATGTTGAATGCCTCTAAAATGAGATTAGGGCTTTTATTTATAGATTTTTGGATGAAAAACTTGTAAAAAAGCACTGGGGCGGACTCTTAAGATGGTCCGGGCGTCCGGACGCCAGGAAAAATAATGTCCCGGACGCCTTTGTGACCTGGCGTCCGGACGCCCGGAGCCAGTGAGCTCCGGTCTTTTGGATTTTTGGCATTTTTTTTATCTCTTTCTGTTTTGCACCAATTTCTTTCCAATGCTCTTAGGAACCTGTAAACATAAAAATAATATAATTAGACTAATTAATCTCATCAAAGTGTATATTAAAGTCTAAACTAAGGTACCATTTAGGCTCTTATCAACTATCATGTAAATCTATGGTAGATATTAGTTAGATGGAGATGAAGTGATGAACTTCACCCACAAGAAGCCCCATATTTTATATGTATAAAACCTTTTTAATTTATTGAATTTTTGGCAAGGTAAAACCTTACCATTTACCAAGTACCAACCCACTATTTATAAGACCCACTACACATCCTCACCCTCTTCTCTCACCGTTTGTTATCTGAGGACCCCTTTTAGCTTTTAGACATATTAACAGCCATGTTTTTCTGAGATTGTGGACTCCCTTCATCACATTCAAAAGCAATGAGAACTTAGTAGGTGATTGATATCAAGTTTCTTCTGTGCGATAGTAAAGGCAGCATAAACACTTTTCAATAATTGATGATTTTGGTGAAATGAGCAACAATCTTCTTCATATAACCAGAGTAAAATGACAACAATTGGTGGAAAGAAATGTGATGTTTGGGTGGTGCATGAAATGAGATACTTTATCCAAATTTTACTAAATTCACCACAATGCTTGAGCCAAAAATGGAAAGGGAAGTTAATTTGTGACAGAAATATTGTGTCCCCCTAAAATTACATTGATTTCCTTTTTCATGTTGGAAGGACACATCAACTATTTGATAAAAATCTCATGTGTTGGCCTAGTAAGAGAAAATGGTTCGATGAATCTATAAAAAACAAAAGGGTTTCTAACTTTTCCAAACAAGTTTTTGTCACTAACATCACCAAGAATGGTACAAAGTAAAGATGAAAAATGATACTTTTTTTTTGGCAGAAAGGAAAATGACTTAAATGCCTGTTCTTCCTATGAATTTTCCAATTGAAGTCTAGCAGTATTTTTTTTTTTTGTTTTTATGAATCTATAAAAGATACCTAATCCAATCATCTGTTCTTCAATGGGCCCATGAATTCTATGTATTATAATGAAAGCAAACAGGCCATAAGATCTAAATAGGATCGAGCAAAAAGATAGCTATTGAAAAGATTTTTTGCAACTCCTACTTCTTGGGTTATTTCTAAAGACACCGATCTTTCTTTCTCAAAAAAATTATAAACTCCTAAGTTTTTATGAAATGTTTGAAAATCTCTTTAGGTGTCAGTCTGAAGTTGGCACTTCATGGCACTCCATTTTGGTGAATAAACGGTTATCCGTGGCCAAGGATTTTTGAACAATTTATGAAAAGGTCAAGCTTGAACCCCAACATCACCACTTGAAGGTGTATATATATATTTTTTGGTAACCCAAATAAGGGGGTTGGGACCCAAGTGAAAACCCACATACACACAGGAAAACAGCCCACTAAAGTGAAAAAGGAGCCCGCACATGCGAGAAGAAAGCTTACACAAATAGGAAGGAAAACCCACACCACGAGAAAAGATGGCGTACCCAGGGTTTAAACCTTGGACAATCAGGTTAGAACTATCACTCCTTACCACTCATATAAGGAGCGGTCCTCACTTCAAGGTGTTAATAGAGGCGGTGGAAAGTACTTTTTAACACTTCCTTGTCGGCGCACTTTTGATTATACACATATTTGAGCGCCGAGTCATTCCTCCTAGTATTTAAACTTGTGAGTGATTGACTTTGATACCATATTAAATTCTTTCCGCTAATCCCTCGTACCAAAATCACTAGGCGTTAGTAGACACAGGCGAAATACTTTTTAACAAAGTTAACACTTTATGGAATATGGTTTACAATTACTTGCGGGAGGCCAAAAAGTCTAGGCCCAGTTAGCCAGAACATATGGCTGAAAGTCACAATCAAAGCCCAAACCCTATCATTTCCTACGCTGATGACCCATAATCAATTGTAAAGAGCCAAATTCGAACATCAGTCAAGGCCCATCATCCCAAGAGCAATGATCCACTATTACATCAAACAGAGGTGAAATTAAGGGGGCAGGAGGGGACCATGCACCCCCCTTCAAATTAATTGTGGGTTTCATTTTAATGTATTTCACTTTGGCCACAAAGTCATTGGGATTTAAATCAATTACCAAAATGTTGCATATAAGCAAAGAGTTTTAGATATCTTCAAGCAATTCTAAGCATTAAGATCTTTGGTAATCAGTTTTTCACAATTAGTTGATTGGTCCATTAAAACCAATCAACGGATTAGAAGTGGCAACCCAGATGTCTGCACTGAACCCATTTTCTTAATGGACCTTTTCTATTTGTATGATATTGAAAAAATAAGTTTTAAGGTGTAACTATATCATATACGTTCTGATTCTCAATTTATCAGCCACTACTTGCGGCACATGCATGTAAAATCTTAGCCAATCAATCATCTACTGGGCCTAGCTTGGTTGGCCAGCATGGACGGCCAGTGACCTAGTCTAGCTAGGCCCACGTTTTGCAATCCCTGCCCTCCAAAACAACCATGATTTGAGCTCTCCTGGCTCAAAGAGAGGAGCTAGTGGGGAAGGTTGTCAATGCTAGAGGGGAGATTTTTCGGGCTTCAATGGAGAGCTAGCGAGATAAAATTGAAGGAAGATTTTGATGGACCCAAGTCATCCAGGGAACTCCAGAAGGAAAATGCATACAGCAGTACAGACCACTTATTTGGAAGGCCCGAGGGCTAGCCCAGTTGGCCCATACCAGCGCACCAACCCGTCACGTTTCAGCATGAAACGACCGGGGGTCATCCCTTAGGGCTGTGCTGGGCTGACCCCTGGCCGACCTGGGCCTGGCATGGGTGCCCAGGCCCAGGCACATCTGGGCCGGTCAAAGTCGGGCATGGCCCAATTTTCATCTCTAGGCAGGCTTGATTAGGCCCTGCCAAATCTGGTCAGTGAGCACCCTAAATACCTATGAAAGGAGCATTTGGGGATGAAAATTGGTCGTGTTCCATCCAGTAGGGTATAAAATCTTCTTACATGAATGTTAGAGTTAGTTGCAAGTAATTAAAATGCCATTTCCTCTAGATTGAAGCAGTTTCATTTGATTTTAAGCACTTGCTCCCAACTTCGAAAGATTATATATATATATATAGTCACCCGTACAGTTATGAAAAAAATTTACGATCACATAGAGCTAGGGTTGTAAACGGGTCGGTTCCGGTTCGGGTCCATGGTGGAACTGGATCCAGACCCGGAACCGCTTCAGAACCGATTTCTTCGATCTGGAACCGGAACCAGAATCATATATGAGCCGGGTCTAGATCCGAGTCCTGGTTTAGGTAGAGATCGATACTAAAAAATATATGGTTTTTAGGAGATATTTTCTAAAATTAAGGTAATATTTCGGGTCTCGGGTCCACGGGTCCGAACCAAGGTGGAATCGGACCCGGACTCATTTACTTATCGGGGCCTAAATAAGGACCCAAACCCTGTTTTTAACGGGCGAAACCTCCGGGTAATCGAAGAATCGGGTACCCATTTACATCCCTACATTGAGCAGCTTACTATTTCTTTTACTTTCCCCTTTCTTTTTCCTCCTTTTTGAGATGTATCGAATCAACCACAACTAATATATATTGTCGTGAGTTATCTCAACCTTTGTTTGATCTGAGTCATTCATATCACTTGTCTTCAATTTAACCCACAACCAAGTTACAATGCCACCGGGCTCACGTTATTCAACAGTAAATGTCTTTCTAATTGAGTTGAGATTTGGCACACCGAACATAAATACATAGGCATATGACATGAACGAGTCAATATTTTCTTTAAAAAAAATGCCTAAACTGACTAGAGCAATCTCACGTTTTTAATGGTGACAATAGTTGACTACAGCTTTGGTAATGTAGGATCAAACAACTTGCACATGTGAGGTAATAGGATTCCACACATGAGTAATCACGATTTTAATGGTGACAGTAGCTGACTGCTGCTCTGGTAATGTGGGAGTCACACATGTAAGAACGACTAACTCGCACATGCAAGGTAATAGAGACTCACACATGCAAAAGAGGGAGTGGCCAAGAGGAAGAATAGATTAACCACCAAAAATGAGGTTCATATGTGTTATTGTATAAATCATTTGCCTTTCCATGTTGTAACTTACATTAGTAATTTATTTAATTGTTTCATCATTAAGATTAAGTAACTATTTTTCTTATTTTTCATTTTAATCTTCCTCGTCATATTTTCCCTTCTCTTCATCCCCACAATTTCAACTTTAATTTTCTTATGCCATTCTCATCATATTTTCCCTTTGCTTCTTTCCTAATTAAGTAAATGCCTAGCCAATCTGAGGCTTTCTAAGTTATCCATCTTTTTGACATTATGTATGCTGCTGGTGTGTTATTGATAAATGATACTGTGCTGGTATATATTGTCACTGTTATATAATTGTTATTATTTTTTTGCATGGACCCCATTGCTTTTTGTCAAATTTAGAATAAAAAGGATTCCACGTTTTGGACAATTAATATGTGCCTGATAGCTTTTGATGAAATGTTCATAAGTCCTCTTACATCGCAAGTGAAACATTTTCTAACGGATTTTAGTTACAATCTAGCACTCCTTTTGGAAATAAAGGAACTTCTTTAATAAAAGAAACCTGATAAGACTATTCGGCATGCTGAGCTTAATGTTAAATTTGGCATATGGAAAATGGAGATGCCAATTTTTATTTTATTTTATTCCAAAATAAACTATTGGAGATGGGTTGATTTGTCACTTTTAGAGAGTAAAAGTCCAAAATGCCAAAAATAAAATAAAATATTAGATTTGGCATATAGAATAGAGTTGTCACTTTTTAGAGATTTCAAATTCCAAAATACGAAATTGTCACATAAGCCTTCAAATGAAATTTAGAAGATCCAATTAGACATATCTATTGGAGATGTTCTAACCCTCTAAATTGATGGTTTTGAATGTCTTTTCTTTCTTTCTTTCTTTTTGGGATTTCAAATCATACGGCATGCTATGGTTGGATCGGTATTAACTTTGGCCTTATGGCAGTTCATAAGAGTTGATAAATGAGGGGTATGAAGTTCTTTTGGAAAAAGGAGGGGAATCAGTTGTTCATTGGTCAAGAGATACTTTAAATTTGGATATGCTTTTTAAAAAATGAAGGCTGATGTGGCATATGTATTTTGACAAATGTAACTTGGCAACTCCAAGAGAGATGTCAAATGCAAATGTAAGTGGGCCTATGATCATTATTTTATGCAAAAGAAAGATTTACACCCAAAAACTCAAATGCAAGTGAGCTCTCACCATTATTTTATTCAAAAAAAAAAAAATTGAAGTATGCTTTATGGTATGCCAAATTTGGCATACTATCACATACTTCAAATGCCATGTAGGATATGAAGTATCTGTTGGAGACAATCTCATATGTCATTTAGAGTTGTTGGAAGATGACATGGCCATTTGAAGTATCTGTTGGAGTTGCTCTAAGTGGCTACAAAATGAAGCTAGACCACATGGTTCTTTCACTTGAGCATTTTGAGTGCGCGCGCTGCGTGTGCGTCCACCCGTGTTAAGACTGTGTCTTACTCACATGAACTTTGGGCCAGTCTTTAGTCCATCCAAGCAATCTTACTTGCCCAGTGCTGGATTCATGTTTTCCATCTTGTGTAGTCTTTAACATAATTCTAAGGGGTTGGCCGAGTGGCCAGTGTTGGAATATAGGTGGGCCTTCCAGACAGGTTTAAAAAACTTTTAACCCACTTGATGTAGAGATCAATTATCTAGAAGGCAATAAACCCAATTCAGGATGTAATCCCTCAAACTCATAAACCATGTACAGCAACATAACCTATCTAGAAGATAGAAAATAGCATCTAAACATGCAACCACGAAATCTACAACATACAAAGATGTAGATTATACCTTTGGAGCTTTGTAGTGCTCTAATGAAGAAGTTGAATTCTTTTTTTGATGATGAACACCTTCACTAATCAAACTAGAATCTCCAACACCTTTTGATCTTCCACGCTATGACCCGTATCAGATTCTCTTTTCTCAAGAAGATGGTGGTATCTCCAAGAGAAAAACCCTAGAGGAAACTAGAAGAGGGAAGTGATGTGCAACAACTTACACAAAAAGAGGAAGAGTGATTTGGGCGTGAATCTCTAGGTGGGATAAACATAAGGGACGTCCAAGGGCTCTCCTCTTCTCCTTTTATAGCATTGAAGCAACCTCCTCTTACTAATTGAAATAGAAGTCTTACTTCCACTACAATTAGTTGCTTACTAAATCACAATTAGAAGTCTTACTTCAAATATGATTAGTAACTTCCTCTTTTACTAATTAAAATAGAAGTCTCACTTCCATTAATAATTAGTAACTTACTATTACCACTATTAGAAGTCTCACTTCAAATAGAAATAGTAACTTTCTATTTCCTTTTAGAGTTCTACTATAATTAGTATCTTTCTAATATCTTGGGCTAGCGTGGGGACCACTAGGGATTCCTTAGAAAGCTGGCTCCAATTGGGACACGCGACCCCACATCTCATGTGCAATCCGGACCCATAGTTAATTGCAAATAACTCCACTATATAAATGCAATTGCACTCCAGTCTTAGGAATAAATTATAATGAAGACCCTAAACTTCCACATTACCACAAGTAGGCCCCTCCATCTATATCCATGGATCAATTGGACATGTCCACCAAATTATATCCATATCTTATTATCCTTGAGCCCCAATCAATTATAATGATCATTTGGTACCGATCCAATTAACTCTTAATTGGAATGGGTGCGCACTTACCAATGATAAGGGGATATTAAAGATAGATTCTATCTTGACCATTGAATGTTCTCACAACTCTACTACCACGTACCCAAATCACCGAGGTGTTGACCTACAATTGGCCTCACTCATTGGTGACTCAAAGCAAATGAATAGATAGAAACTTGAGTTCATTAATGTCTCAGGATTATGAGCCTATTGCTAGGGAATTATGAGAGCAGACCTTAAAGTAAAGACAGTGTATATAAGGTGCTTCTCATGGTCCTTCAATACATCAAATGTACCAGCACCATGATCTAAAATCTTACATTCCGATGATCGAGACAAATCATACTATCTCATAGTGATCAAAGTGCTGCAACATTATCAGATGAGATGTCCAATCTCATCACTGGTTGTGAAGATATTTAAGTATAAGATTTGTAATACATGTCTCCTGTATGTGGATCTCATCCATACACATGTATTACATCTAGTATACTTGTGGACTCCGGTTCATCTCATGAACCATTATGTCATTCATATTAGTTATGTGCAAGCAAGTAATAAAACACCATTCATCTCATGAAAGGAAAAGCAATAATATATATTGATAAATAAAGAAATTAATCAATTTATTCATCATATACTGGTATTGAGACCATAAAACTAACAGCCAGGACCACGGTTCCTCTCTCTTTTAAAGCTAGAGGTCCTGACATTGATACTTGATTCTCCCATCTTCAAGAACTGAAGGTTGAGTCCACTAATGCTACCACCTGGGGGGATACAGGAGCTTTACTCGGCTTCTTTTTAGGCCCAGAGGGATTAGTCCAACCCAAAGGATTGAAAATCCTCCGTTAGCAAAAAAAAAAAAAAAAAAAACACACTGAACTCTCCATGTTTGCATTATCTTAGGCATGATTTGGAGGCTGAACCAAATGATCAGAGATCTTTTAGAGCCCATTTTGCCTACTTTGTATTAGATACAAATGCATAATAAATGGGTTTTCATTGAAGGAGTATTATAGATGTGACGACCAAAGGCTAGATCTTCAATTGCCTAGCTAGAACTTAATTTGTTAGGGTAATGCATTGATCATTTCTTTTCACAAGGGAGCTTTTATAATGGACAGTTGTAAACCCTCTCCTTTAATTGTTCGCATTTAGTACAAATCCTTGAAATCCAATGCCAAGTGAAGACATAGTATAAACTAAAATGCCTCAGGATATGTGCAACATCCTAATAAACGTCATATAAGTTGGTTGCATTGTTAGATTATTACAATGTAAAATACTTGATTATTTCTATCAAATTTAATACACGTTAATGTTAACTATGAGTTTTACATGTGATCAATTCAATGGGAGATACTACTCCAGTTGCAGGTGGAAGGGAAACCGCTACACATTCATGAGCCTGTGATATGCACTGTTTATATTTATAAGTGACTGGCCCATTCTATGAACTTTGAAAAGGTGGACCATACTCAATATTTAGAGTGTACATTGCTACGTAGTCAACATAAATAAAACATCACATCTAAGACTCAGATCCGATTATCAATAGACCCCCAATGAATGGGTCTGTAGTGTACTACTGTAAACTAAATAGATTTGGGCAATTAACGACCAATTTACAGCCCTCTGATATGACAAGCTACCAACTATTTGCTGCTAAACTCAATAGCAATTATGGTTAGATTTGGTGGTTGAGGTCCTCCTAGATGCGATCAGCCTCCATCATAACCATAATCATTACATCTTTATACCACACATGTGCGAACAAAACATTAAGAAAAGAAGGGACAATTGGGTGGGCCTTGAGACTAATGACCTGCATTATCTAATCTTAGAGGGGAACATGTTCTCCTTTCAATGTACTAATCTTATCTCTAAAGGCCAAAAAGTCATTCAACTTTTGGCATAAACTTGTTTTTATATGACTTGATAGAGTCTAAGACACCCCAACATGATAGACCCAACAAAATCACAACAATTTTCTATAACCCATGTACTACATATTCTCAGACTCATGATGATGCATGTAAATAATAAACTGAATAGATTTAAATAGAAGCTATAAGCGGCATATTCTCATTCCTTATTGCAATAGAATACATATATATATATATATATATATATATATATATATATATATATATATAGAGGCTGGATAAAGCTTCATAAAACATATGATTTGGTTGTGGAATATTTTGACTACCATCCATCCATCCATCCCATCCCATCCCATCCCATGGTTGGAAGTATGAGCAAGAGGCTAACTTTTTCTTAGGTTGCATCATTGTCCTTTCCTTTGGCAGGCTCTCATGAGCCATGTGAAGGAGATGGGGGGTCCCAAAACCAGCAGCTGCAGGGAGGGTGGTTTTTGGGTTTTGGGGTGGTGGGCCCCAGCAAGGGGGTGACATGGACGGGTGAGAAGGTGCCCCTCCAAATGAATAAGACAAAGGGAAGCATCAAAATGCGAGACACCACGTTGTGGACTGAGCCAATAGCCATGCAAAAAAATTTGGCTTCTTTTCTGGTTTCTGTTTACTTGAGAAGTGCTGCTTTTGGAGAAGTGGAAGAAAGGTATTGTGTAGCGGACTGGGAGTTGACGACTGGTCAGTGATGGGGCTGACCCCATTATTGGGTTTTATACTGACCTGTCCACTGTGCATCTGGATGTACGGTTGGTAGATGGAGATGGGGCAGATCACATTGGTTTCTGTGATATGGATCTGGGTGGGGCCCATCAGATGGGTGGAGTTGTTTCACCTACCGTACGTCTTGTAAATGTGAATATGAAATACTTACTACTGTCCACTTTTTCATGCTCTGCTGATTCAAATGAGTCTCACCTTTCCAAAATGGAGGGCTCGGATACTAATTTGTTATATCATGCTGCTGTATTAACACCTTGAGCACGTTTTAAGGATTTTAACAATTTTACCAAGAAAAAAGGGATTTAATTTTATGAAATAAATAATCTTTTAAATTTAATAAAAAATGATACAAGGCATAAACACTTTATAACAACGGTAAAGCGCCTTCTTTTCATGGTTTCAAAAGAATGATTCTACATTCCATAATATCAAAATAATCTAACATACAAATTTAATGAAAAAATGACATTCTAGAATACCATAGAATAACTTGATTGACATCATGTAACATTGAGGAATAGAGGTAAATTTTTCAAAAATTAAAAAAGTGGTAAAAAGCCATCCGCGGTCATTATGAAGGTTTTGAACTTTTTATCATATTTCTCAACTTTAAAGGTTTAAATAAAAATCATTATACTTTATTTCTCTCGCTTTCAATTACATGGCATTGTGTGGGGTGTGTGTGTATAATAAAAGTTGTAGAAGTGAATTTGCTTTTTCTACCTTCGTTGCTGCTTGGCAAGAGAGTGATACTTCTAACTTAATTAACTGGGATCGAGGATCAAGGATCGATCCTAATGGTTTTTGTGAGAATGGATATACCTCGCCACTGATCCTCCAGCGTCGGCTATTACTTTTTTAATATTTGATACACCATTTTTCTCATATGACACTATAATAATAAAAAATATTTCTTTTGTGAGTATGTAGAAAACTATTTCTTAAAAGGGGTTGAAATTATTTATTGGCAAAGTGAAAATAGAAGGCCACAACTTTAGACAAATGCGCTCTTGTAGAACAGTTCTTAATCTATACGACCATAGCAGGTTGTTCTTTGGGAGATGAAATAGCATCAAATGGCTCATTGTGTGGGGTCATCTAACTTTAGCAAGTTTCTTAGATGCAGTGACTTTCCACAAGGGAGAAAAGAATAAAAGTAACTTCCATTAAGCCGTCCACGAAAAAAAAATATATATATATATATATATTCTTAAGAACAGGATCAAAATTGCTTTTCCATGAAAAAAAATTAAAAAAGAAAGTTTACCAAGACCCTGTTTTTCTGTTTCCCACAACATTACAGAAAGGTCCCTCACAGAAGACTTTCTTAATTCTAGGAGTCTATTATAGGTTAGTATTGAGGGATGGAATTTGGCCAAATGGCTCGTTCTAGGATAATCAAACTTCACAAAGTAACTTTACAGGCTCATTTGTTTGCTCAAACTGGGCGAGTATTGGCCAATATTCTCTTTCATAATAGACATTAAGGACCCATTTCTTTAGCTTAATTCAGAGAATTCACTATGAATAACTTACAAATTCTCCAAACATTGTAACCACATGAAATCCCATTCTCATGGCCAGTGAAGCAGTTGTGTGTGTGTTAGGGAGATTGGAATTCAGAGAAGCTAAAAGAATATTTGTAATTTTCACGTGATCGAAATTTATTATTCTAGAAGAGAAAATATAGCATTTTTTCAATGTCAAGGAGATAACTATAGTACTATACTATCAATGTAAGTGATTTTCAGCATAATAAATTCTCATAAAAAAATTATACTAAAGAAACAACTCCTAACTAAGTGCCTTTTGGCAGGAGATGATTATCCAATCATGACATTAGAAAATTAAATCCTACCATCTACATATGTTCTCTACTCCCACTGTCTTCAATATTTCTTTCATACGCACCTTTATTAGTAGGAACACCTAGAAAATTTATATATAAAATTGAAAAAGGTACTTTTTGATTAGGTATCTAAAAGAAATAATGACAACAATCGGTGCACAATTGGAACTTTCTAACTACCATCTAGTGCAGGTTCTATAGGTAGATGGTGGATGAGGTCATTACTTGCTATTTCGTCTTAGGAAAAGATTTTGATAAGACAATCCTAGATACATGCCTAATTGAATGAGGTCTTCATGATTGACCACTTTACAGTATTATAAAAAAAAATCTGTTGTATTCATCCCAAAAGAGATTAGGATTCAGGACTACTCCAAGTTGTGGGTCACCTTTAAATATTTTTGCTTTATTGAGTAGCGGGCTGTTTGGTATAAATTGCTACGCCGTTTACGAACAATTTGAGTTTTTGGTTTTAATGGTTATCAGAGTCAAACTCCCTCACTTAATTTATGTATATAAAAGCCTAGAAAGTTGATACATTAAAAAAAAAAAAAAAAAAAAAAAAAAAAATTCTACCCAAGATAAGGTGATTATTGAAAAACTCTACTAAAAAGACTAAACGCAGTTCAATTTTAATATGGGACATAAAATAGTCTTCCAATGTAAAACATTCTCTTCTACATAAACTAAAATACTCCATTTGATGTTCATATAAGTATATAACATATGGAATTGGGACTGCCTTTGAAAAACATTTAGAATGATTACAGAATTTCCCGTCTTAGGAGCCTTCATGGAATAAAAAATTAGGTATTATTAAAAAAAAGAGCATGTAAGAGCTATCAAGTATACCATCCTTGGAAGCATACATCCACACATATATTGTAAGCATTTATATCAATCCAAAATATCCTAAACCAGGATTCTGTTGTGATATGTTCATGGCCCATAATCACATAAAGTGGTGGTCCAAGACATCTTTTCTGTTTGGTGACCACACACTGAGCTGGCGCTGTACGTTATTTGTTGTAAGATTTGGAGCAGGATCATCTGCAAGCGTCTGTAGCAAAGAGCTAACTTGCAACTTTTTTAAAAACAGTAGACGTGGTAAAGTTTGTGACAGCTTTTTAAAATACCTTCTGCCTTTTTTATTTATTTATTTATTTATTTATTTTTTTAAGGATTTTACAGGTAAAAGCCCCATAGGATCTCATACCATTGATGAAGTCTCAGTAGCATGTATAGAAGGGAGGGGTCCTCTTGTTGTGTTTTTATCATCCTTTTTTTTTTTTTTTTTGTTATTTAGTAATATGGTGGATATCGATCATTCTGTGGTGGTTGCTCTCGATTTGCAGAATCCAAATAGAAAGTGAGTTTTTCTCTCTTGGTTGCTGGTGGTGGATGGGGCCAGGGGAGGCAGGGAGAGAGAGGATACGAAGGAATGTAGAGCGGCGAGCATGGGGTCATCTTCAATGGAGGACGGAGGACCGCCATGGAGGGAGGGGGGGAGGGAGAAGAGGGGAGGGGAGATAGAGACGAGGTTGTAGGCGGATATGAGAAAGAGGACGGGCTTGCAGGTAGTGGGGGAGGGAGGGGATGAGAGCCAAGGACCTGCAGATCCAAGGGGAGTGAGAGGAGGCACGAGCAAAGGATCTGTAGGTGGACCTGCAGATTTGTCTTTTTTCTTGTTATTTCGCGATATGATTAATATCGACCATTCTGTTGTGTTCAACAAATAAAACAGTTACATGTTGAAGAAAATATTGACCATCAAGCATGGTCGATATCGACCATATCACAAAATGACAAAAACAAATAAAAATTAAAAGGGCCACATGAGGACCCCTCCCGTGTCCAACATGATACGGAGACCTGGTAAGACGTATGGGGTCCTATGGGGGCTTTTCCTGTAAATTCCTCTTTTTTATATCAAATATTAATATATTTTTTTGGTAAATCAAACTTTAATATTATTTTGCTTAATTGAAAGTCTCCGACCAAAATGTGATTATCAATATAGTACTGTAATTGAAAATAAAGGATAGCCTAGTGATTGGAAGGCCTCTTCTCACCCAATTTTCCAAAGTTATGATCTATGGGCCCTCTCTCCTGCATGTGCAGCTAGCTCTCTCCTTGACATGTGTTGAATTGATCACTTCTATGTTAGTTGGGTCTCTCAAGGGTTCATCCTCCTTCGCTGGTATTAAAATGAAAGATGACTGTAATTTTTTACTCTTTTCACCGACGGGAATCTAATCATAAAGGTTGTGTGGGATTTTCAATCCCTAACATTCGTATAACAGGCTATTCATGAATCAAAGGTGGGAAAAAAATCCTGCATGGCAGCCGTGTAAGAGTTTCATAGGAGAAAAGCCCCCTCGTAATCAATATTCTATATTCTCACCATCTACCTAGAATTTGTATAACCCCAAGGGGTAACTCAGTTGGCCTAAGACCATGGTTTGCACCCAGAGGTTGTAGGTTCGAAACTGCACTACTACACTGGGTTACAGAAGAGTTTACCCAACTTTTCTCTGGGCCCGAAGGGATTAGTGCACTATCACACTGGGGTTCCTCTGGGCCCGAACGGATTAGTCGGCTTGAAGGGATTCGTTCAGCCCAAAAGGTTGGGAATCCTCAGAAAAAAAAAAAAAAAAAAAAAAAACCTAAAATTTGTATGAATCTTAAATACATTCATTTTAAACATTTAAATATATCTAAATTAAGTAGAAAAAGCCCCTTCATATTTTTAACATTTAAAACAATGTTCTAACCACCGGGTGGGCCACACAAAGTTCACAACAATACTCTTGCAGCCGAAATTTTCCTCTTTTATGTATACAGTACATCTAATCAACAATACTCTAGCATCACATGATCCACTTCACTGTTATCTAATGAAACATTCAATGACCCCATCATTTTTTTTTTCTAGTAAGGAGTGGAAGCTATGAAAGAATAAACGAATATTTAAACCTTCGAGGAATTGAGGAGGACGAGAAATGCTTCAGTACTATAATTAGCATTCTGCAGCATTTGTCTTATGAATTATTATAAGACCATGGAATAATCATAGTCAGTCAGACTATTTTAATATATTTGAACAGTTCGCCTTCTCCAAAGAGAGCAAAAGAACATACAATTCATTGTCGAATCTCTCAAATGCTGTTGGGGTATATTTGGGAAGTGAGGTCTGCTGTCATCGCTGGGTCCAAATGCTAGCTTGAGAAAATAGAGATGCATGCTGTTTTCAACTTGCCCACCAATATCAAATCCACTGTGTGCACGTGGATTTCTTGGAATCTTAGATCAAACCGTTCATCAGATGAACATAAGGGCGGATCCAAGTGTTATCAATGCACCAGGGTGATTCAAGAAACCCCTAAGATATGCTATTAAAAGATTTGATTTGATTATTTAATTTTTTCTTTTGACTATATACCATACCATCCAAACGAAAATCCTCAGTATGCCGTTTGATGAATCAATTAAATCAAATCTGTAGTTTTGCATTAGTAGTGGATTTCTTTGATCCTATCTTTTTATAACTGATGTCGAATTCACAAAAGCATAAGTGGGCCCTCAAAAGGTTAGATTGCTTTTGAGTTGATTGATCAGTTTGCTTTAAGAGGACTAATGATGGCCTGATACAATGAAATCCACCCAGAAAAAAAGTTGTGCTACCTTAATAGATGCTTCACTGTAATTTACTCCCCCTCCCCCTCCCCCTCCAGCTCCCTCTCTTTCTCTCTCTCTCTCAGGAAGTAATAAAGTGCAGAGATTCTTGGACCCCACTATCTGGGTGCGTTTGGAATGCATGGAAATGAGAAAATGTAAAATATAGAACAAGTACTAGAGAGGTCTTGCTCGAGGTTCATGCATCGCTGGTAGCTTCTAAGAGTTTTCACATATTTCAAACCAAGTGAAACAAAGTCGGGTGACGTGTTTATAGTGGCACAGTTGTCGGAACATGAGAACAATTGTCGGAATGTGATGACCGAATCAACCACTTGTTCCCTTCTCTTGCACACGCCAACATATGTTTAAAAGAAATAATTCACAAATACAGACATGCACAGATATGCTTCAGGGCCAGGAATGTAACTCAGTCGAATATTGGGAGGATTTGTTCTTCATAGACGGACAGTGTAGTGCCTGTGGGCCTGTTTGTCCCAAGGAATTTTTCACTAAAATTGCCTGCGTTGGAAATTTTTGACAGCGATGTAAGTGGTTTTTTACGCAGTGATTGAAGTTGTTCTCCCTTTGATAAAGTGGAATTCAGAAATCTAGCATTTTGAAATATCGCTTTTGAGTATGAATTTCTCTAACGGCAAATTTGATAACATGCCACGAATCTTCAAATGTCCTGAAAAATGGATTCCTCAATTTGGATAATATTTCACATCTATATCAATATCAATATGATTGATTGATGTGTATAGTCTAAAAATGCTGTTATCGAGGATTCTCAAGGAGGAGGGGAGGGGGGTTTGAAAAATTGGTATCTCCCCTAGAAGACATTGTCACAATTCTGAAAACTGAAAGCCATGTGTTGGACGTAGATGAGTAGATTCCATTTGGAATTTGAATAGTTGGATTTTAATTTTGGACATCAAACAAGAAGTGAGGCTTAATCTGAGTATACTTGGATCAATAGGCCCAACAAGACTGAAACAAGCAAATGCTAACGTGGGGCTCACTAAGGATTTCATCCGTGTATAAGAGCCGTTAAAACTTGTAAATTGCCACCAAACTTAATTTGATTCTCACTCAAATTGTGTTCATTGTTATGTATATGTTTGAATTTTTATCAGTTTTCTCATCTTTGATTTTAAGAGCCTTAATATCTAGCTCATTAGAAATTCAATCGAGATAATTCTTGGTCCACCCCCAATTCATGCTTATACTTATTTATTTCATTATAACCTCTTCTGGATGATCTATCATGTCTGCCTTACACTGGGGTCTTACTTTGTCCCCCTTAATAGCCATAGATATCGCTTTCGTACTTGAACTAGGAGAAAGGCACATGGTTTTAGAATATGGTCATGGCACAAGTCGGCCTATTCATGGGTATTGAAGTGACATCTTGATTTGTTCAGGCTCAAGAAAGGAAATTGAAAAATATTCACATAGAGAACAAATCCTCTTTTTTCTAATTGCTTTTCTCAATCATAGAAAGACTTTGGCAAAGGTATTTGTTGGGATGCTTCTATTTTGGGTTGGGTTTGGGTTCTAATCCTTGGGAGTTTGTTTGTACTATTTTTGTTCTTTTATTGATACTTCTGTATACACACCCAAAAAATAAATTTCTACTATGAAAACGAATATAAAGATAGTAAAGACACAAATCTTACATATTTGTCATTTTCATCTAAACCCACAAAAGTTGGTAATTTTTCATGGAAGAGAACAGTAACATCAAAATCCAATGGTGGCTAGAATTGGGTTTGGCTTTGGGCTTAGTTTTAGCAGTACAATAACCCAACGTCAAATCATTGGCTTGTTTTTTTGGTTGTCTCCTAAGTGTACTAAATCCACATATGGTGGGGTGATTTCTGGTACATGACACATCAGTTGAAAGAAAGATACCTAGCGATACTTCCAGCTTGCTCCAAATCAAAACGGAGTGGTTGCAACCGAAATTTTAGGAACGCGGTTCCCGGGTTTCCACACTTCAGCATGTATTACCCTAGCTACGGTTTGCTAGGCCCTATCATTCATGCCTTCCTTAAACCCTCATCTTAGGTTAGAAATAAAGAGATTACTTTTATGTTGTAGCTATTATAATTGTCAATTATACTTCATTTTCCTCTTACCTGTTTATATCTCACAAAGGACTAAAATTGAAAAGAAGAGCTTATATCAGACACCAAGGCATAGTTGTTAATATTGTTTCGAACCTCATTTCGCTCTGTCCTGTAAAATGAAAGTTTCGGCCGATTCGAGATTTCGGTGTAACTTTTCGGAATTACATTTCGAGAAAAATATAACATAATATATATATAAGTAAAAAATAGAAAAAGTAATAAATATAGATTTAATCCATTATAGTAATTTTTTTTGGAATTATATTTTGTGAAAATATAAGAAATACAAAATATATATGTGTAAAAAAAGTTAAAAAAAATAATTTTGTAAAATTCTTTTTTGGCCGAAAAGTTACATTTCGGCTAAAATCGGCTGAAATCTTGAATTTCGGTCGAGATTGACCGAAATTCAAACCGAAAAGTTATTTCGGCTACTTAACCAAAACGAAAAATTTCGGCCATTTCGGTCGAAACGAAACGAAATTAATAACTATGCACCAAGGGCATTTGTAAGATTGTATTTCTTCAAGTTGTTAAGAATGAAAAATTAAAGGCGAGAATAATAAAATGACCATCAAATTATTCCTCCCTTAAATGAAAATTGAATAGAAAATTGAGACATGAATACCCAGCCATCACTGTCTTGATTCGATAGCTAAGAAAGTGAAAATCCCATTTATATATTCACCTTGTATCCTCGCCCCTCCCCATACCTCTTTAATAATCCCTTTTGTGGGGCTCATTTTACTATGAATTCTTACATATTCAATTATTAACTATTTTATGCAAACAAAACGGCAGGAGTCTTAAGTCTATTTTAAATTGAAAATAACACTTGACCAACCATTCATTATACGAAAGACAATGATTCCGCATTGGTGTCAATATAATGTGAATGATAGCTAAAGCCTGATTTCACATGTATGGAACCCACTGTTCTATTAGAGAATTGCTTAATTGGGATTAGATCCTTATCATTATTAGCTAGAGATAAGGATAAGGCCTCTTTTAAATTTGATGAGTTTAAACTTGAATTTTGTTCTGTCAATTTATTTCTATAAATTGGGACTTTAAGAGTAGTTAGGGAGTGGATAACAGACGACCTAACGGAGACTAAAATACAAGTGTGGCCCACCTAGACTAGCAGGGGAAGATCTAATGTTCACAAACCAATCCATTTTTTCTAATCTTGACAGGGACAAAAACCGCGGGAATCTAATGCAAGTGTACATGAGGTTTTCACGCATTGATTGAAGGGCAGAGCTACCATACAGCAGCGCTCCATTATATAGTACGATACAGCGTCTGGCATATGCAAGTGGTTAGGGCCCACCTTTAAGAAATCCAATCCATTCATTGGTTCTAACACCCACTGTGGATTATACATATAAAATATTATTTAAAACATTAATGTGCACACCGTTGGATTAACTAAATCCTGAACACATGATTCAACTTTATTAACTTTCTGCCTCTTTCCTTATGGAAATAGAAGTTGGGCACATATTTAAAATCAGGAGGTGCTCTTGTGAGAGACACTTTCACCTTATTATGAGAGCTAAATGTGGGAGCCCTCACATTTACGTTGTTGACATTGGATATCAATGTGAGGGCCCCCACCTTATCTCTCATAGTAAGGTGATAGTGTCTCTCACAAGAACACCTCCCTTTACAATCAACAAGTCAATCTAACGGTAGACCCCATGAAATACACTTTAAAGTTATATATGCAAAGAACATGATGTGTGTAAAAGACGATGGACATATTAAATTTTTTAAAGGTGGACCCCACTCACTTGTATATGCTAGGCGTTGTATCATACTAAGATTCAGCACTGTATGGTAGCTTTCCCTTGATTGAAACATGTCTATAGAGTTTTTGTTTGGTCCGTATGGGGTTTTGATCAATCCACACGCTTTCCAAATCCATTAGATATGTTGGATCTTCATGTTTCCCTCTTATTGTCTATGCTGCAATCCGTTTCTTTCATTTCACACAAAAGAAAACAACAAGAAGAGGAGACAAAAAAAAGAGAGAGGGCACATATAAAGTTGTAATGAAAATGAAAGCATGTCGTCTCTTTCATGGAAAGTGTGAAGCAATATATATCCCTTTATGAAATCATTTCGGATATTTTCGTCCGTTCATCGACAACTATCTTGTCTTGATCCTAAAAGGTTATCACAGCTGGGGAGAATGTTATGCACTTGATTATTTTAGAAAGTGGCCACATGTGATCTCTGTCAAGCAATTGAAGATTTAAGCCATGTTTCTCCAAGGCTCCAAAAGCTGTCTCTGGGGTGAAATTTCTAGACCTCCTCTTGGGCGGAACCTCAAAAAATGCGAAGGGAGTGGAATTTAGGAATTTAAAGGATAAAAGTGACAGTCCAAATGGTTGGGATTCATTATTCTAGCAAGGAAACATGAAACTTGAAAATGCGAAGTGGACAATCATCATATTATTATCCAAAAGTCCCGAGCATGATCAGAGATTTGGCTAAAGAAATGGTGTCTTAATTAGGAATGAAGATGGATTTCCATACAGTCATGTGAGAGGAGCTGTTTTGAAAAAAACTTGAAATGGGTTCAATATATTTTGTTAGACCCAATTTTAACTGAAATTCAGATTTTGATTCATAGGATTCATGCTCGAGGGCTGGAATAAAGGATGCAGCGACCGAATGGTAGATATGTACTTTAAATAAGCTGTTTCTAACTTCTTTAGAATTCTTATATGGTGCTCACTTTGTAAATTTAAGCAGCTCATATCATACAATCATGAATGAATAGGTATATATAAAAACTGAATTTTACTTCACAGTGAGAACCAACATTGGATTGATCACATCTAGGATACTTCATAAATTTCAATAAATAATCACATTTGTAAATGTCCAGTGATAGGGTGTAATTCAATTGGGGTGCCTATGGATGAAGAGTGCGGGCGGGTGGATTTAAGGTACGTGGAACAAGTGAGGGTTGGATTTTTAATAGTTGGGCCCATTACTAGGATTTTAAAAAGTGAGAGATAAAAAGGGTTTGCAATATAATTAATATACAACTTTTTGAGTCTCAATTCAACTCTAGGGTTAGGGCTAGATTCAAGTAGGAGTCCTCTATCGGTAATATAAGTTCAGGTACAATACAACAGATCCAGTTCCCAAAACTTGGTGCATTTGATTAGTTTATCACAATGACCCCTAGGTACTTTATCACAAATGTTTTTCTTTAAAAGATTGAATTAGTTTCAAACTTAAGGTTTCTTCTAATTTTCTCAAGATATTATTGGGAGAATCTTTTACACAATCAATATAAAGAGATTCTCCTATGAGAGTATTTCTCATGCACCTTACTATGATAAGGTGGGGGCCTTCATATCCATATCCAATGCCAATAACTTATATATGAGGGTCTCCACCTCCATCTATCATATAAGGTGTGAGAGATATCTCTCATAGAAGTATCTCCAATCAATATATACTACTAAAACTTTATATCAAATCTTTTAGAATTTTAAATTTTGTTCATTTTTATTTGATTTTCTCCCGATATTTTTAAGATTCTGCCTGTATCTAACACTGATTCGATGTTGAACGTCAAGCTTAATCATTTTTAATACACTACAAGGACTAAATATGCACAGTTCTTTAACAATCACAGGTTAGATTAATTAATGAACCGCGCAGCTTATATATGAGTTCCCACAGCAACTTGATTAAAATCTTGTGGGAGGAGTAATCAAATACTAATTATATTCACAATTTGCTAAACTCCATCTAATCTATTTCCCTAGCTAATTCGGCCACTCTACCCAAGAACATTTCAAGTAGGAAAACACACAAAAAAGCACACCCACTTGGCTTCTACCATCGTCATTGTACCCTAAACATTTAGATTAGTTATGTCAGCTGTTTGTACTCCATTTGTTAAAGATAGGAGTCTTTGTATGTATGTTAATGTTGGATCCTTTATATTTAATTGTATATATGGACGGCTCAAACCGCATTCCTATCAACACTTCAAACTATGGGTGGGTTAATTAGATTAGTGGATTGCCTTTTGGTTTTGCAGTTGTGGGTCTGATTTTTCGCTAGATGTAAAGTGATCTTAGGTCAGCAAGATAGGGAGGGGTGATTTGTTCTTTTTTATTGCTTTGCATAGGTTTTCAATGATTTGAGTTCTACTTTTTGTAATATGGGGTCTATTTGTTTGCATGAAATTGAATTTTTAGGAATTTTTGATAAACACGTGTTCTAGTGAACTAATGGATATAAGGAGGAAAGAAAGATGGACACTTTAGTTTCCTAGGATTTGTTTTACTAGGATCATAGTTGGGTATTCATTTTTCACTGAAGGGGATATTATTTTATTGCCATTCGTGGATATTCACCTTTTTTTTTCCCCTTCAACTTTGTCTCTTTGATAAGAATATTTTTTCCTTGAATTCCTAGGAATTCAAAATCTTATAAATAAACATGTCTTTCTAAGGTTTGTATAACAATTGTTATTTTTTTTCCCAATGGGCGAATATATATTTAGTGCTACGTTACATTGTATCATCCTTAAAATAATTATGACTAAAATAATAAGGTCTTAGTTGTCTAATTTTTCATCACTTCTTTTATTCATATGGATGGTTGCTGTATCTCGTTGATTGAATTATGATATGCTATTTTTTCTTTCTTTCGTTTTTTGGTAAATATGATATGCTTTTATTTTAAAATTTTTTTTTTTTGGCTAATGAGGTATACCGGTGGTACTAATCCTTTGGGCACATATACGACTCTGCAACATATGTGCACCAGGTAAATTTAAGAGGTGTTGAGCACATTACGTGGAAAGCAAACAAGCCTTATCCTTATGATATGCTAGTTGGAGGCAACTAACGAATTCATTGATCATCCCTACCATCACATGATGGTGGAATCCATCATCTTTAAATTAGAGCCATCAGCCATCCAATCTAATTTTGTTCTGACGAAATCTCAGGAGAGTAGAGTCTCACTCGAGTTAGAAGGGCAGTCACCATCAGATTTATCACATCTAAACAAATATGACTTGGTCTTAAAATCAAATGAGACTAATCATGCCTTTGGCCGAAATGAATTGTGAGTATACTGAGTCTAAGTTTTGATTCGATAGTTTAGATTTAAGAAGGATAGATCCACCATCATGATATGGGAGGGGTGAACTTCAAACTCACTGATAACAGATCTTGCTCCTTTTTTTTTTTTCTTTAATTTCTTTTTGTTTTTTTCCTCCTTCCATTGTGGATCAACCACTTATGGGAACAATTTAATGATACCTACACGCCCAGGATCGATCTCTGGGTGGCAAGCAACAAGGCGAGAACCCTCTTTGCCAGAATGTTGTGACGCATTTTGTCACGCCCCCAAAAGTGAAACTGGGGTTATGCGTGAGATTAGGGCTAATTTAAAACTTTTTCCAATAATAAACACAAGCCAATGCCCTAATCGTGTCCCATCTGGATCGAAGACCGCTGTGAGGTATAAACATTTCCTCGATTATATTAAACAATAGCGGAAGCTTCATAACACAAGAGGTATCTTAAAGATGTATAGTTTAAGAGCAATCTACTGAATATCAAGATTAAGGTTAGAGTTTAAGACTGTACACAAAATATTATTTACAAATAAAAAGGCCAACTAAAACTAGGCCTAAACAAAATATAAGAAAACCAAAAGGTGAAGCTAAGAAGACTAATCGTGAGGCGCTCGTGTACGGGGTCGTCACGGCTATACGATGCCGTCCGTACTGTACTCTAGGAAGTCATCAGGCTGATCCGCCTGAACTTCCTCCGTCTGCTCATCCGCCTCTGGGTAGAAGTACTCGGTACCTATGCACCAAGAGTAGCATCATCAACACAACGGATGGCAAAACAATAGATATATAAATCACATCAATATGCAGTACTAAAGAGAATAAACGAGTACACATGATCATAAGATATGCTTAGCACTCCGATCGTAGAAGATGCATCGCATTCGAATCATAAACAAACTAACAAATAGGCGATCCACATATGCCAATATATATATCATCAAGTGGGATAAAAACCCAGTATCCAATATCCAAACAACTCGTGGCTCAAGTACTCCGGCTCCGTGAGCTCTGGTACTATTTTGCTCGAGGACGTACAATATCAGCTCAAGTAGCTCGGGCTCCGTGAGCTCTGGCTCTGTCTTGCTGTAACAAAACAAAACATCTCGAGGAACAATAACTCTCAGCTCAAGTAGCTCGGGCTCTGTGAGCTCTGGCTCTATCTTGCTTCGAGGTGGTATCGGGTTCTCCCACAGTCGGTGCCCCAACTGTGTTGAACGTTAACAGCTGAGTGGTGCCTGACTCAAAGAATCCTAAAGACAATAGTGAAGGGCTAGGCTTCTTGCGCGAACAAGATTCAATATCAATTGCGAACTACTTTGTTTCCAAAACAAATCAAATCCCAAACCAATACCAATAGTAGTCCTCTCAAAGCTTGACAATCAAAGCTCCCTAGCCTCAACACTTCAAACGAATGACGAAACAATTGTAATAACAAAGGGGATCCTAAGTCCTCATCTAAGTTCTCAAAAGGATCCTCTAATAAAGCAAAACAAATAGAACTAAAGGATATGCTCATCACATGTAGAAGATAGTGCCCGAAGGTACTATTTGAATTCAAAACGAATAAACGATCCAATCCTAAGTAAAGTGTAAACCCTGAAGCATCGTACAACCTATTCAGTCAACGAAGGGTTAGGGTTCGCGATACTCGTACGAATGATCTTCGTGCATAGATTTAAAGAAGAGTATCCCGACGTCCCATACCTTTCGAGATTGAATTCAATTGATTCTCGATACAACCGAATTCACAGTGAGAAATGTCGGCTCAAAACACTCTCATCATAAGTCAAATGAGTCCTCAAAAGGGGTATCCAAAGGTCCACCAAAGTCCAACTTAAAACAGGGTAAAAATCCATTGAAATGGAAAAATTGCAAAAATTCCTATAGTCTCGGGCGAGTAGTCTCGGTCGACCGACACACAGGTCTCGGTCGACCGAGAAGCCTGCGGAAACTGGGCAGAGTCTCTGTTTTGGCTGAGATGGGACTTTTTCCCAATTTCTTCTTATGAGACCTAATGAACACAATATGTAGGTATAAAAACTAACTTAATAACAACCTATAAAACTACTAATCAAGCCATCAGATGTTATATCCATCCCATTCAAACTACAAGTCTATTTATCATGTTTTCAATCAACTAAGTTATCAATTAAGCCAAAGTAACTAAAACATGATTTTATCAAGCAAATCAAGGTAGACAAGCATATTAAGCATATATATATAACTATTGACTTGCCTTAGTGATGTGATGATTCAGATTCAAGAAGAAAATGAAGAAGGAAGACACTTTGGACACTCCAAATGAGGTGAACTCTTCTCCAAATCCCAAATAGCTCCTACACATGAATGCCAAGGCCAAGGTAAGCCTATCTACTCCATTTCTAACCAAGGAGGAAGAAGATGAATTGGTTTCCAAGCTTAGAG
The DNA here is from genome assembly GCA_038049695.1 of Cinnamomum chago. Lineage (NCBI taxonomy): Eukaryota > Viridiplantae > Streptophyta > Magnoliopsida > Laurales > Lauraceae > Cinnamomum > Cinnamomum chago. The sequence goes on along the minus strand of CP142459.1, from coordinate 60,510,021 downwards.
AGCTTACCTCTAAATGGGTTGTAGGTGAAACAAGAAGAAAAGTGTGTAGTTGTGATCTTGAGGACTCAAGGAAGAAGATGGGTGGATTGGCTTGCTTCGCCGGAGCTCCGGCGCTCGTCAACAAAGGAGAACGAGATGAGGAAATGGAGAAGAGAATGAGTCGGCTCTGTTGCTGTGTTGTGTAGTTGAGTTGGAGTGAATAATGGAATGAATGTAATGAAGATAAGTATAAGTTAAGTGGGTTGGTAGGATACTTGTGTACATGGGTCATGGGCTTGGGCTTGGGTTGATGGGTCAAGGTCCGGGTCGATCCATTTATATAATCAATAGTTTTCAGGCCTCTTCGACGCGTCAGATTGCAACGCGACCGAAGGTTAAAGTTCATGAAACGTCGAAACCTACCCAATGCACCCAATCTCACAAAAACTCATAATCTCATAAATCCCTTAAAGACCCTACCCGGTTCGTAAAACGACTCTCTATCCTACCCAAACGCGCTCCGAATCGTGCGGAACTTCGCACGCAAGACTCATCGATAACCCTGACTACTTAGACTCTAAACTAGCTTACTAACTAATCAAACAATTAATTATAATTAATAGGCCATTAGGGGTCGGGGTGTTACATCCTCCCCCACTTAGGCTATTTGGTCCTCCAAATCCCTAACACACCTCTGACAATAACTCTGAATCTGGCAATAACTCGGGATACTTCTCCTGAATCTGATCTCTAAGCTCCCAAGTTGCTTCCCTTGGACTGTGGTGCTCCCATTGGACTTTGACCCAATGAATGGTCCGGTTTCTCAACACCTGCTCTTTAGTATCAATTATCTTCTTCGGCCTCTCTACATACGTAACATCTGGCTGAACATCCAAAGGCTCATGATGTAGCACGTGTGAAGGGTCTGGAATATACTTCCTCAGCATCGAAATGTGGAAAACTCTGTGCACTCCTGCTAACTCTGCTGGTAGTATCAATCTATAAGCCACTTCACCCACGCGCATATCTATCTCAAACGGTCCAATGTATCTCCGAGCCAGTTTCCCTTTCTGACCGAATCTCATAGTTCCTCTAGTCGGTGAGACTTTGAGAAACACTTTATCTCCAACCTGAAACTCCAAATCCCTTCTCTTCAGGTCTGCGTAACTCTTCTGACGATCCCTTGCAATTTTCAGCCTATCAATAATCTGCTTCACTTTCTCACTGGTATCACTGATAATCGACGGTCCGTGAAAACTCCGAACACCAATCTCCTCCCAACAGATCGGGGTCTTACACTTCCGTCCGTACAAAGCCTCGAACGGTGTCATCCCGATACTAGAGTGATAGCTATTGTTGTAGGCAAATTCGCACAAAGGAAGACTCTTCTCCCAGTCTTTCCCGAAATCAAGTACACATGCCCGCAACATATCCTCCATAGTCTGATTGGTCCTCTCTGTCTGTCCGTCGGTCTGCGGGTGATACGCTGTGCTGAAGTTCAATGTAGTGCCTAAGGCTGCTTGCAAACTGACCCAAAATCTGCCCACAAACCTCATATCTCTGTCTGAAATTATGGAATCTGGAATTCCATGCAACTTGACAACATTGTCAATGTACTTGTGTGCCAACACATCCATGGATCCTCTCATCTTCATCGGAATGAAGTGTGCAGACTTCGTGAGTCTGTCAACGATCACCCAAATGCTGTCATTCTCCCGCATGGGTGGCAATCCTGCAACGAAGTCCATGGTGATATGCTCCCATTTCCACTCCGGAACCTTCAGTGGTTGGAGTAATCCAGGAGGTTTCTGATGTTCAATCTTCACTTGTTGACACACGAGACATCTCGATACAAATCCTGCAATGTCCTTCTTCATGTTGCTCCACCAATAAAAGCTCTTCAAGTTCTGGTACATTTTGGTGCTCCCTGGGTGAATAGCATAACGAGAATGGTGTGCCTCAACCATAATCTCGTTTCTCAAGTCATGCACACCCGGCACACATAGCCTATCCTGGCAGTACAACACTCCATCGATGAGTCTAAACTCTGGTCTCTCTGCTATGCTCTCCATCAATCTGACCAACTCTGGGTCCTCTGACTGACTGCTCTTGATTCTGCTAAGAATTTCTGGTTCCCAAATGTGCATATTGGCAACCATGACTCTTTCACTCCGTGGCTGAAACTCAATGGCTAAATCTCTGAATAGCTCTGTCAAAGACCACTCTGTCTGCAAACATCCGGTAGTCACTGCTTTTCTGCTCAATGCATCCGCCACCACATTCGCTTTCCCGGGATGATACTTTATCGGGAAGTCGTAGTCTTTGATGTACTCCATCCATCTAGTCTGCCTCATGTTCAGATCTTTCTGCCCAAATAGATACTGGAGACTCCTATGATCCGAGTGAACCTCGAATTTCTCACCATACAAGTAGTGTCTCCACATCTTCAATGCCATGACCACAGCTGCAAGCTCCAAGTCATGAGTAGCGTATCTCTTCTCATGCTCTTTCAACTGTCTAGATCCATACGCTATGACCTTCCCCTCCTGCATGAGTACGCAACCCAATCCAATGCCTGAAGCATCTGTAAAAACCACGAATCCTCCAGTCCCCGTAGGTAACGAGAGAATAGGTGCTGTGGTCAATCTAGTCTTCAGCTCCTGGAAGTTCTCTTCACACTGCTCCGTCCAAACAAAAGGAACATCTTTCCTCGTCAATTTAGTCAACGGAGCTGCAATGCTAGAGAATCCCTTCACAAATCTCCTGTAATATCCTGCTAACCCAAGAAAACTCCTAATCTCTGACACTGACTTCGGGCTCTGCCAACTAACCACTGCCTCAATCTTCGCGGAATCTACCGCCAAACCTTCTCTAGAGATGATGTGTCCAAGAAAAGACACTTGCTCCAGCCAAAACTCACATTTACTGAGCTTAGCATAGAGCTGATTCTCCCTCAAAATCTGCAATGCACTCCTCAAATGCTCTGCATGCTCATCTCTAGACTTCGAGTAGACTAGGACATCATCTATGAATACGACCGTGAATTTGTCTAAGCATGGTGCAAAGACTCTGTTCATCAAGGCCATAAATACTCCTGGAGCGTTTGTCAGCCCAAATGGCATAACCAAGAACTCATAATGTCCATATCTAGTCCTAAAGGCTGTTTTCTGCACATCCTGATCTCGAACCCGTATCTGGTGATAACCAGATCTCAGATCTATCTTGGAAAAATGTTGTGCTCCCTGCAACTGATCAAACAACTCGTCTATACGAGGTAAAGGATACTTATTCTTGATCGTAACCTGATTCAGCTGCCGGTAATCGATGCACATGCGCATTGATCCATCTTTCTTCTTCACGAAAAGCACTGGTGCACCCCACGGGGATAAACTAGGTCTCACAAACCCTTTATCCATAAGGTCCTGCAGTTGAGCCTTCAGCTCTCTTAGCTCTGCTGGAGCCATGCGGTAAGGAGCCTTCGAAATCGGTGCTGTCCCTGGCTTCAGCTCAATCGTGAAGTCAATCTCCCGAACTGGTGGTAATCCAGGTATCTCTTCCGGAAAGACATCCGGGAATTCACACACAACTGGAATATCCTCCACCGCTTTGGACACTGTATCCTCCTCCAAAATATAAGCTACATAACCCTCGCACCCACTCCTAACCAATCGATCGGCTTTCAAAGCCGAGATGACTCTAGTGGACATGGGTTTCCTCTCCCCAACTATCTCTACACTATCTGCCAACACTTGCAATCTGACTACTTTGTTGAAGCAATCCATCACTGCTCTGTAGGTGGATAACCAATCCATACCTAGGATCACATCAAAGTCCTTCATCTCTAGGATGATCAAGTCTGCAGCTAATATAAAACTCCCCACCTGCACTTTACAAGCTGGAAAATAGGATTCACATTGCACGGTCTTTCCTAAAGGAGTACTAACAAGCAACACACAATATAATGGAGCTACATCTCCCACCAAACGTGCAACAAATATAGGTGACACGAATGAGTGTGTGGAACCAGAATCAAACAAGACTCTAGCAGGTACATCTAAGATAAAGAGTGTACCTTCCACCACTCCTCCAGCCTCTTCACCCTCCTGTAGATCCAGGGCCTGTACCCTACCATACTGCTGAGGTCTCTGCTGCTGCTGACCCTGCTGCCTATACTGTGCATACTGCTGGCCCTGAGGTCGCTGTGGTCCCTGAGGTCTAAACTGTCCTCTGCCCTGTGGTGCTGGCAATCTAAGCTGCTGTTGCTGCTGCGGTGGCCTAAGTGGCTGCTGAGGTACCTGCCTCGGAGGCTGTGCTGCCAACGGTGGTCGTGGAGCTGCATTCCTCACTCCCTGCTCCTGTGCTCGAGGGCAATCCTTCCTCTGATGCTCCATCGAACCACACTCAAAACATGCTCCTGTAGTCCATCTGCAGGCCGCTGTGACATGAGAGCTCTTACCACACCGCTCACAAAAAGTCCTACGTACCGAGTCAATCCTAGGCCTCTTGCCTTGCTGCTGCTGATACTGTAACTGAGGACGCTGCTGGTACTGTTGGTACCGAGGGTACTGCTGTGGACGCTGCTGCAACTGCCCCAAACCTGGGCTCCTAACTGGTGCAAGTACGTCCGGAAACTGCTGTGCAAAAAGGATCTTCTTTCGAATGGACTCCTCAGCCCAATATGCCCTCTTAAGGTTCTCCTCATAGGTGACTAAGGTAACAGATGTCACCTCCATCTGGATATCAGGTCTCAAGCCTCGAATGAATCTCATCACCTTATCAGCCTCAACTTGAACCAAGGCCGGTGCAAATCTCGAAAGGTTCGTGAATTTCTGTTCGTAGATCTGCACTGAGTCCAATCCCTGGACCAAAGCCTCAAACTCTATCAACTTTTGAGCTTGAATATGGGGTGGAATGTATTTTGCCCGGAAGAGTGTCCGAAATGACGTCCAAGCCTCAGCATCAACAATAGTATCATAAGGAGTCATAACTGACTTCCACCACAACTCTGCTACACCGCGGAACATGTACGAGGCTAACTGTACACACTCCCGTCCAGTGCACTGGAAGACCTTGAAGATCTTCTCCATCTGTACCACCCACTCATCAGCATCAAGTGGGTCTTCATTGCCATAGTATACTGGTGGGTTCCTTTTTTTGAATTTGTCATAGATGTCATTCAAGTCATTTCCCCGAGGAGGTATGATGACTTGAGGCACTGGAGCTGGCCTCTGCAAGAACTGTAGCATCTGGGCCTGGAAGGTAGCCTGATCCTCCCTCAATTTGTTCTGCTCTTCCCTCTGCTGTGTCTGAGCCTGAGCTTGTGCGGTCTGTGAATCTACAAAAGCCTTCATGAGCTGATTAAACCTAGCATCTGCTGATCCATCTCCACTGGAACCAGCCTGATCACTGTTCTGTGTGGAGCGTGTATGTCCTCCAGCCATTCTGCAATTAGAAACATGTTAGTCCTATGGGACTCGATCTAACATACAAACTATACAATCTACACAAACTAAGATACCCAACGAAAACCCAATCCTCACACGTCTTAAGTTTCTACTTGTTTTTAATTTAGAAACCAGTACTGCTCTGATACCAACTTGTCACGCCCCCAAAAGTGAAACTGGGGTTATGCGTGAGATTAGGGCTAATTTAAAACTTTTTCCAATAATAAACACAAGCCAATGCCCTAATCGTGTCCCATCTGGATCGAAGACCGCTGTGAGGTATAAACATTTCCTCGATTATATTAAACAATAGCGGAAGCTTCATAACACAAGAGGTATCTTAAAGATGTATAGTTTAAGAGCAATCTACTGAATATCAAGATTAAGGTTAGAGTTTAAGACTGTACACAAAATATTATTTACAAATAAAAAGGCCAACTAAAACTAGGCCTAAACAAAATATAAGAAAACCAAAAGGTGAAGCTAAGAAGACTAATCGTGAGGCGCTCGTGTACGGGGTCGTCACGGCTATACGATGCCGTCCGTACTGTACTCTAGGAAGTCATCAGGCTGATCCGCCTGAACTTCCTCCGTCTGCTCCTCCGCCTCTGGGTAGAAGTACTCGGTACCTATGCACCAAGAGTAGCATCATCAACACAACGGATGGCAAAACAATAGATATATAAATCACATCAATATGCAGTACTAAAGAGAATAAACGAGTACACATGATCATAAGATATGCTTAGCACTCCGATCGTAGAAGATGCATCGCATTCGAATCATAAACAAACTAACAAATAGGCGATCCACATATGCCAATATATATATCATCAAGTGGGATAAAAACCCAGTATCCAATATCCAAACAACTCGTGGCTCAAGTACTCCGGCTCCGTGAGCTCTGGTACTATTTTGCTCGAGGACGTACAATATCAGCTCAAGTAGCTCGGGCTCCGTGAGCTCTGGCTCTGTCTTGCTGTAACAAAACAAAACATCTCGAGGAACAATAACTCTCAGCTCAAGTAGCTCGGGCTCTGTGAGCTCTGGCTCTATCTTGCTTCGAGGTGGTATCGGGTTCTCCCACAGTCGGTGCCCCAACTGTGTTGAACGTTAACAGCTGAGTGGTGCCTGACTCAAAGAATCCTAAAGACAATAGTGAAGGGCTAGGCTTCTTGCGCGAACAAGATTCAATATCAATTGCGAACTACTTTGTTTCCAAAACAAATCAAATCCCAAACCAATACCAATAGTAGTCCTCTCAAAGCTTGACAATCAAAGCTCCCTAGCCTCAACACTTCAAACGAATGACGAAACAATTGTAATAACAAAGGGGATCCTAAGTCCTCATCTAAGTTCTCAAAAGGATCCTCTAATAAAGCAAAACAAATAGAACTAAAGGATATGCTCATCACATGTAGAAGATAGTGCCCGAAGGTACTATTTGAATTCAAAACGAATAAACGATCCAATCCTAAGTAAAGTGTAAACCCTGAAGCATCGTACAACCTATTCAGTCAACGAAGGGTTAGGGTTCGCGATACTCGTACGAATGATCTTCGTGCATAGATTTAAAGAAGAGTATCCCGACGTCCCATACCTTTCGAGATTGAATTCAATTGATTCTCGATACAACCGAATTCACAGTGAGAAATGTCGGCTCAAAACACTCTCATCATAAGTCAAATGAGTCCTCAAAAGGGGTATCCAAAGGTCCACCAAAGTCCAACTTAAAACAGGGTAAAAATCCATTGAAATGGAAAAATTGCAAAAATTCCTATAGTCTCGGGCGAGTAGTCTCGGTCGACCGACACACAGGTCTCGGTCGACCGAGAAGCCTGCGGAAACTGGGCAGAGTCTCTGTTTTGGCTGAGATGGGACTTTTTCCCAATTTCTTCTTATGAGACCTAATGAACACAATATGTAGGTATAAAAACTAACTTAATAACAACCTATAAAACTACTAATCAAGCCATCAGATGTTATATCCATCCCATTCAAACTACAAGTCTATTTATCATGTTTTCAATCAACTAAGTTATCAATTAAGCCAAAGTAACTAAAACATGATTTTATCAAGCAAATCAAGGTAGACAAGCATATTAAGCATATATATATAACTATTGACTTGCCTTAGTGATGTGATGATTCAGATTCAAGAAGAAAATGAAGAAGGAAGACACTTTGGACACTCCAAATGAGGTGAACTCTTCTCCAAATCCCAAATAGCTCCTACACATGAATGCCAAGGCCAAGGTAAGCCTATCTACTCCATTTCTAACCAAGGAGGAAGAAGATGAATTGGTTTCCAAGCTTAGAGAGCTTACCTCTAAATGGGTTGTAGGTGAAACAAGAAGAAAAGTGTGTAGTTGTGATCTTGAGGACTCAAGGAAGAAGATGGGTGGATTGGCTTGCTTCGCCGGAGCTCCGGCGCTCGTCAACAAAGGAGAACGAGATGAGGAAATGGAGAAGAGAATGAGTCGGCTCTGTTGCTGTGTTGTGTAGTTGAGTTGGAGTGAATAATGGAATGAATGTAATGAAGATAAGTATAAGTTAAGTGGGTTGGTAGGATACTTGTGTACATGGGTCATGGGCTTGGGCTTGGGTTGATGGGTCAAGGTCCGGGTCGATCCATTTATATAATCAATAGTTTTCAGGCCTCTTCGACGCGTCAGATTGCAACGCGACCGAAGGTTAAAGTTCATGAAACGTCGAAACCTACCCAATGCACCCAATCTCACAAAAACTCATAATCTCATAAATCCCTTAAAGACCCTACCCGGTTCGTAAAACGACTCTCTATCCTACCCAAACGCGCTCCGAATCGTGCGGAACTTCGCACGCAAGACTCATCGATAACCCTGACTACTTAGACTCTAAACTAGCTTACTAACTAATCAAACAATTAATTATAATTAATAGGCCATTAGGGGTCGGGGTGTTACATCCTCCCCCACTTAGGCTATTTGGTCCTCCAAATCCCTAACACACCTCTGACAATAACTCTGAATCTGGCAATAACTCGGGATACTTCTCCTGAATCTGATCTCTAAGCTCCCAAGTTGCTTCCCTTGGACTGTGGTGCTCCCATTGGACTTTGACCCAATGAATGGTCCGGTTTCTCAACACCTGCTCTTTAGTATCAATTATCTTCTTCGGCCTCTCTACATACGTAACATCTGGCTGAACATCCAAAGGCTCATGATGTAGCACGTGTGAAGGGTCTGGAATATACTTCCTCAGCATCGAAATGTGGAAAACTCTGTGCACTCCTGCTAACTCTGCTGGTAGTATCAATCTATAAGCCACTTCACCCACGCGCATATCTATCTCAAACGGTCCAATGTATCTCCGAGCCAGTTTCCCTTTCTGACCGAATCTCATAGTTCCTCTAGTCGGTGAGACTTTGAGAAACACTTTATCTCCAACCTGAAACTCCAAATCCCTTCTCTTCAGGTCTGCGTAACTCTTCTGACGATCCCTTGCAATTTTCAGCCTATCAATAATCTGCTTCACTTTCTCACTGGTATCACTGATAATCGACGGTCCGTGAAAACTCCGAACACCAATCTCCTCCCAACAGATCGGGGTCTTACACTTCCGTCCGTACAAAGCCTCGAACGGTGTCATCCCGATACTAGAGTGATAGCTATTGTTGTAGGCAAATTCGCACAAAGGAAGACTCTTCTCCCAGTCTTTCCCGAAATCAAGTACACATGCCCGCAACATATCCTCCATAGTCTGATTGGTCCTCTCTGTCTGTCCGTCGGTCTGCGGGTGATACGCTGTGCTGAAGTTCAATGTAGTGCCTAAGGCTGCTTGCAAACTGACCCAAAATCTGCCCACAAACCTCATATCTCTGTCTGAAATTATGGAATCTGGAATTCCATGCAACTTGACAACATTGTCAATGTACTTGTGTGCCAACACATCCATGGATCCTCTCATCTTCATCGGAATGAAGTGTGCAGACTTCGTGAGTCTGTCAACGATCACCCAAATGCTGTCATTCTCCCGCATGGGTGGCAATCCTGCAACGAAGTCCATGGTGATATGCTCCCATTTCCACTCCGGAACCTTCAGTGGTTGGAGTAATCCAGGAGGTTTCTGATGTTCAATCTTCACTTGTTGACACACGAGACATCTCGATACAAATCCTGCAATGTCCTTCTTCATGTTGCTCCACCAATAAAAGCTCTTCAAGTTCTGGTACATTTTGGTGCTCCCTGGGTGAATAGCATAACGAGAATGGTGTGCCTCAACCATAATCTCGTTTCTCAAGTCATGCACACCCGGCACACATAGCCTATCCTGGCAGTACAACACTCCATCGATGAGTCTAAACTCTGGTCTCTCTGCTATGCTCTCCATCAATCTGACCAACTCTGGGTCCTCTGACTGACTGCTCTTGATTCTGCTAAGAATTTCTGGTTCCCAAATGTGCATATTGGCAACCATGACTCTTTCACTCCGTGGCTGAAACTCAATGGCTAAATCTCTGAATAGCTCTGTCAAAGACCACTCTGTCTGCAAACATCCGGTAGTCACTGCTTTTCTGCTCAATGCATCCGCCACCACATTCGCTTTCCCGGGATGATACTTTATCGGGAAGTCGTAGTCTTTGATGTACTCCATCCATCTAGTCTGCCTCATGTTCAGATCTTTCTGCCCAAATAGATACTGGAGACTCCTATGATCCGAGTGAACCTCGAATTTCTCACCATACAAGTAGTGTCTCCACATCTTCAATGCCATGACCACAGCTGCAAGCTCCAAGTCATGAGTAGCGTATCTCTTCTCATGCTCTTTCAACTGTCTAGATCCATACGCTATGACCTTCCCCTCCTGCATGAGTACGCAACCCAATCCAATGCCTGAAGCATCTGTAAAAACCACGAATCCTCCAGTCCCCGTAGGTAACGAGAGAATAGGTGCTGTGGTCAATCTAGTCTTCAGCTCCTGGAAGTTCTCTTCACACTGCTCCGTCCAAACAAAAGGAACATCTTTCCTCGTCAATTTAGTCAACGGAGCTGCAATGCTAGAGAATCCCTTCACAAATCTCCTGTAATATCCTGCTAACCCAAGAAAACTCCTAATCTCTGACACTGACTTCGGGCTCTGCCAACTAACCACTGCCTCAATCTTCGCGGAATCTACCGCCAAACCTTCTCTAGAGATGATGTGTCCAAGAAAAGACACTTGCTCCAGCCAAAACTCACATTTACTGAGCTTAGCATAGAGCTGATTCTCCCTCAAAATCTGCAATGCACTCCTCAAATGCTCTGCATGCTCATCTCTAGACTTCGAGTAGACTAGGACATCATCTATGAATACGACCGTGAATTTGTCTAAGCATGGTGCAAAGACTCTGTTCATCAAGGCCATAAATACTCCTGGAGCGTTTGTCAGCCCAAATGGCATAACCAAGAACTCATAATGTCCATATCTAGTCCTAAAGGCTGTTTTCTGCACATCCTGATCTCGAACCCGTATCTGGTGATAACCAGATCTCAGATCTATCTTGGAAAAATGTTGTGCTCCCTGCAACTGATCAAACAACTCGTCTATACGAGGTAAAGGATACTTATTCTTGATCGTAACCTGATTCAGCTGCCGGTAATCGATGCACATGCGCATTGATCCATCTTTCTTCTTCACGAAAAGCACTGGTGCACCCCACGGGGATAAACTAGGTCTCACAAACCCTTTATCCATAAGGTCCTGCAGTTGAGCCTTCAGCTCTCTTAGCTCTGCTGGAGCCATGCGGTAAGGAGCCTTCGAAATCGGTGCTGTCCCTGGCTTCAGCTCAATCGTGAAGTCAATCTCCCGAACTGGTGGTAATCCAGGTATCTCTTCCGGAAAGACATCCGGGAATTCACACACAACTGGAATATCCTCCACCGCTTTGGACACTGTATCCTCCTCCAAAATATAAGCTACATAACCCTCGCACCCACTCCTAACCAATCGATCGGCTTTCAAAGCCGAGATGACTCTAGTGGACATGGGTTTCCTCTCCCCAACTATCTCTACACTATCTGCCAACACTTGCAATCTGACTACTTTGTTGAAGCAATCCATCACTGCTCTGTAGGTGGATAACCAATCCATACCTAGGATCACATCAAAGTCCTTCATCTCTAGGATGATCAAGTCTGCAGCTAATATAAAACTCCCCACCTGCACTTTACAAGCTGGAAAATAGGATTCACATTGCACGGTCTTTCCTAAAGGAGTACTAACAAGCAACACACAATATAATGGAGCTACATCTCCCACCAAACGTGTAACAAATATAGGTGACACGAATGAGTGTGTGGAACCAGAATCAAACAAGACTCTAGCAGGTACATCTAAGATAAAGAGTGTACCTTCCACCACTCCTCCAGCCTCTTCACCCTCCTGTAGATCCAGGGCCTGTACCCTACCATACTGCTGAGGTCTCTGCTGCTGCTGACCCTGCTGCCTATACTGTGCATACTGCTGGCCCTGAGGTCGCTGTGGTCCCTGAGGTCTAAACTGTCCTCTGCCCTGTGGTGCTGGCAATCTAAGCTGCTGTTGCTGCTGCGGTGGCCTAAGTGGCTGCTGAGGTACCTGCCTCGGAGGCTGTGCTGCCAACGGTGGTCGTGGAGCTGCATTCCTCACTCCCTGCTCCTGTGCTCGAGGGCAATCCTTCCTCTGATGCTCCATCGAACCACACTCAAAACATGCTCCTGTAGTCCATCTGCAGGCCGCTGTGACATGAGAGCTCTTACCACACCGCTCACAAAAAGTCCTACGTACCGAGTCAATCCTAGGCCTCTTGCCTTGCTGCTGCTGATACTGTAACTGAGGACGCTGCTGGTACTGTTGGTACCGAGGGTACTGCTGTGGACGCTGCTGCAACTGCCCCAAACCTGGGCTCCTAACTGGTGCAAGTACGTCCGGAAACTGCTGTGCAAAAAGGATCTTCTTTCGAATGGACTCCTCAGCCCAATATGCCCTCTTAAGGTTCTCCTCATAGGTGACTAAGGTAACAGATGTCACCTCCATCTGGATATCAGGTCTCAAGCCTCGAATGAATCTCATCACCTTATCAGCCTCAACTTGAACCAAGGCCGGTGCAAATCTCGAAAGGTTCGTGAATTTCTGTTCGTAGATCTGCACTGAGTCCAATCCCTGGACCAAAGCCTCAAACTCTATCAACTTTTGAGCTTGAATATGGGGTGGAATGTATTTTGCCCGGAAGAGTGTCCGAAATGACGTCCAAGCCTCAGCATCAACAATAGTATCATAAGGAGTCATAACTGACTTCCACCACAACTCTGCTACACCGCGGAACATGTACGAGGCTAACTGTACACACTCCCGTCCAGTGCACTGGAAGACCTTGAAGATCTTCTCCATCTGTACCACCCACTCATCAGCATCAAGTGGGTCTTCATTGCCATAGTATACTGGTGGGTTCCTTTTTTTGAATTTGTCATAGATGTCATTCAAGTCATTTCCCCGAGGAGGTATGATGACTTGAGGCACTGGAGCTGGCCTCTGCAAGAACTGTAGCATCTGGGCCTGGAAGGTAGCCTGATCCTCCCTCAATTTGTTCTGCTCTTCCCTCTGCTGTGTCTGAGCCTGAGCTTGTGCGGTCTGTGAATCTACAAAAGCCTTCATGAGCTGATTAAACCTAGCATCTGCTGATCCATCTCCACTGGAACCAGCCTGATCACTGTTCTGTGTGGAGCGTGTATGTCCTCCAGCCATTCTGCAATTAGAAACATGTTAGTCCTATGGGACTCGATCTAACATACAAACTATACAATCTACACAAACTAAGATACCCAACGAAAACCCAATCCTCACACGTCTTAAGTTTCTACTTGTTTTTAATTTAGAAACCAGTACTGCTCTGATACCAACTTGTCACGCCCCCAAAAGTGAAACTGGGGTTATGCGTGAGATTAGGGCTAATTTAAAACTTTTTCCAATAATAAACACAAGCCAATGCCCTAATCGTGTCCCATCTGGATCGAAGACCGCTGTGAGGTATAAACATTTCCTCGATTATATTAAACAATAGCGGAAGCTTCATAACACAAGAGGTATCTTAAAGATGTATAGTTTAAGAGCAATCTACTGAATATCAAGATTAAGGTTAGAGTTTAAGACTGTACACAAAATATTATTTACAAATAAAAAGGCCAACTAAAACTAGGCCTAAACAAAATATAAGAAAACCAAAAGGTGAAGCTAAGAAGACTAATCGTGAGGCGCTCGTGTACGGGGTCGTCACGGCTATACGATGCCGTCCGTACTGTACTCTAGGAAGTCATCAGGCTGATCCGCCTGAACTTCCTCCGTCTGCTCCTCCGCCTCTGGGTAGAAGTACTCGGTACCTATGCACCAAGAGTAGCATCATCAACACAACGGATGGCAAAACAATAGATATATAAATCACATCAATATGCAGTACTAAAGAGAATAAACGAGTACACATGATCATAAGATATGCTTAGCACTCCGATCGTAGAAGATGCATCGCATTCGAATCATAAACAAACTAACAAATAGGCGATCCACATATGCCAATATATATATCATCAAGTGGGATAAAAACCCAGTATCCAATATCCAAACAACTCGTGGCTCAAGTACTCCGGCTCCGTGAGCTCTGGTACTATTTTGCTCGAGGACGTACAATATCAGCTCAAGTAGCTCGGGCTCCGTGAGCTCTGGCTCTGTCTTGCTGTAACAAAACAAAACATCTCGAGGAACAATAACTCTCAGCTCAAGTAGCTCGGGCTCTGTGAGCTCTGGCTCTATCTTGCTTCGAGGTGGTATCGGGTTCTCCCACAGTCGGTGCCCCAACTGTGTTGAACGTTAACAGCTGAGTGGTGCCTGACTCAAAGAATCCTAAAGACAATAGTGAAGGGCTAGGCTTCTTGCGCGAACAAGATTCAATATCAATTGCGAACTACTTTGTTTCCAAAACAAATCAAATCCCAAACCAATACCAATAGTAGTCCTCTCAAAGCTTGACAATCAAAGCTCCCTAGCCTCAACACTTCAAACGAATGACGAAACAATTGTAATAACAAAGGGGATCCTAAGTCCTCATCTAAGTTCTCAAAAGGATCCTCTAATAAAGCAAAACAAATAGAACTAAAGGATATGCTCATCACATGTAGAAGATAGTGCCCGAAGGTACTATTTGAATTCAAAACGAATAAACGATCCAATCCTAAGTAAAGTGTAAACCCTGAAGCATCGTACAACCTATTCAGTCAACGAAGGGTTAGGGTTCGCGATACTCGTACGAATGATCTTCGTGCATAGATTTAAAGAAGAGTATCCCGACGTCCCATACCTTTCGAGATTGAATTCAATTGATTCTCGATACAACCGAATTCACAGTGAGAAATGTCGGCTCAAAACACTCTCATCATAAGTCAAATGAGTCCTCAAAAGGGGTATCCAAAGGTCCACCAAAGTCCAACTTAAAACAGGGTAAAAATCCATTGAAATGGAAAAATTGCAAAAATTCCTATAGTCTCGGGCGAGTAGTCTCGGTCGACCGACACACAGGTCTCGGTCGACCGAGAAGCCTGCGGAAACTGGGCAGAGTCTCTGTTTTGGCTGAGATGGGACTTTTTCCCAATTTCTTCTTATGAGACCTAATGAACACAATATGTAGGTATAAAAACTAACTTAATAACAACCTATAAAACTACTAATCAAGCCATCAGATGTTATATCCATCCCATTCAAACTACAAGTCTATTTATCATGTTTTCAATCAACTAAGTTATCAATTAAGCCAAAGTAACTAAAACATGATTTTATCAAGCAAATCAAGGTAGACAAGCATATTAAGCATATATATATAACTATTGACTTGCCTTAGTGATGTGATGATTCAGATTCAAGAAGAAAATGAAGAAGGAAGACACTTTGGACACTCCAAATGAGGTGAACTCTTCTCCAAATCCCAAATAGCTCCTACACATGAATGCCAAGGCCAAGGTAAGCCTATCTACTCCATTTCTAACCAAGGAGGAAGAAGATGAATTGGTTTCCAAGCTTAGAGAGCTTACCTCTAAATGGGTTGTAGGTGAAACAAGAAGAAAAGTGTGTAGTTGTGATCTTGAGGACTCAAGGAAGAAGATGGGTGGATTGGCTTGCTTCGCCGGAGCTCCGGCGCTCGTCAACAAAGGAGAACGAGATGAGGAAATGGAGAAGAGAATGAGTCGGCTCTGTTGCTGTGTTGTGTAGTTGAGTTGGAGTGAATAATGGAATGAATGTAATGAAGATAAGTATAAGTTAAGTGGGTTGGTAGGATACTTGTGTACATGGGTCATGGGCTTGGGCTTGGGTTGATGGGTCAAGGTCCGGGTCGATCCATTTATATAATCAATAGTTTTCAGGCCTCTTCGACGCGTCAGATTGCAACGCGACCGAAGGTTAAAGTTCATGAAACGTCGAAACCTACCCAATGCACCCAATCTCACAAAAACTCATAATCTCATAAATCCCTTAAAGACCCTACCCGGTTCGTAAAACGACTCTCTATCCTACCCAAACGCGCTCCGAATCGTGCGGAACTTCGCACGCAAGACTCATCGATAACCCTGACTACTTAGACTCTAAACTAGCTTACTAACTAATCAAACAATTAATTATAATTAATAGGCCATTAGGGGTCGGGGTGTTACACATTTCTCTATCTAGCCCATAGTTTTTACAAATGAATTTCCATTTGGATGTTTCTTGTTGGAACCTTTTTTTTTTTTCCTTCTAGCTTTTCATTGTAGCACATTATCAACCGTTTGGACATTGGATCACTAAATAGTGGAAATGATCACTAATACAAATCCATTTGTGACTTAAGGATTATCCCTAAATTGTGAACCACTCTGCCATCTAAATCGAACCATGCCGTGGTACAATAGCTATTATCCACTATGCTTTAAACAACATTTTGAACTTCAAGGATGAATCTGGGCCGTCAAATTAGTGGTCGATCTGCCTCATGGATGAAACAAAAATCCAAAGTTTTTGTGGATCAGATTTTTAGGTGACCTGCAAATTTTCAAGTCAACAACCTGAGAAAGTAAAAGTGAGTAGATCCAATAGTTTTAATTTAAAAGTAAATCATTACACTTCTTCCACCACTAACCCATCAATTTGGTGGCCTATCATTTGGTGGTCCAGATTGATTGATACAAAGAAAAAGAAAAAAAAGAATCTCAACAGCAATTTACCACTTTGATAAAAATGACCCACCCACAGTGAATCCAGTATATTTTAATGCCTCTCTACCCAACAGTCCTGTGAGTGTAACCCAAAAGTTAAACCAATGTTCTAAAAGTTAGTTAATGTTAATCCACATTAGATGGCTGTATTTTATAACTTGTTCATGAAAAAATTCTCCCCCATTTTTTTGGGGTCCCATAAAAATTCTTTACTGTAAAGCAATGCAAGACATGATTCCATGGCAGGAGAAGCTATTTAAAATGGTAAGAGAAAAACTAAGAGGAGGGTGGGAGAGAAAAACCCTAAAATGTCCTTTTGGGTTGATGTTTTTGTATGTGTATGTATTGGTTTAGATGCAAAAGAAGAGACAGATCTTGGGAAAGGGAGTTAGTCTTTATCGTAGATGATTGCAGAGCCCTTTGTGAATGGTCACATGGATTACCTTACACATGTCCCATACCAGAGATAAGCTGCTGCTGCTCTCTCTCAATCTCTCTCTCAGCTTTTTAGCAGAATCTCTGCTTTGTCAGCCTTTCTCAATCTCTTTTTACTCTCTCTATTTTCGGGTTTTACGTCCAACCGTCATTATTAGCAAATGAAACAAAACCCCTCTCTCAATTCTCATTTTTTTATAGTTTTGCCCCTCAACAACGATTCCTTACACATAACATCACTCTTCCTCTCTCTCCTTTCTCACGTGGATATAGCTGTAGGACTGTTTTTTTAACGCCTTTAAAAGCTCAACTTTCTCTTCCAAAGAGGTCGAAAAGGTTGAGATTGGTTTGAGTTTCTGGTGTTTATGGGATTTTCTTCAAGTGGGTTGTGTTAAAAACCACAGTTCTTAGCTTCTCCTTTTCCACTTTTGGGTTCTGGGAGTGTGAGAAAGAGAGATTGAGATGGCGTTAGAAACTGTGGTTTATGCACAAGATCTGTTTAGTTATGGCTGCAAGGATCTATATTCCTTGGCAGCAGCTTTGAGCTATGACTTCAAAGCAGAAGAACAAGATGAAGAGGAAGAGCGAGAGGGTGCTGTAGAATGTGGGATGAGTTTTCCGACCGTGAGGAATCCAGAACTTGGAAGAGGGTTGGATGTTTTGCATGGGAATTTAAAGGAGTGGGATGCGAATTCGTCGCCGGAGGCTTGCACCCCAGATGGGTTACTTTCGGGGAATTTTCCGGCGCCGGAGACGACGCCGGCACCGGGCCGGAGGAAGAGACGACGAGCAAAGAGCTGCAAGAACAAGGAGGAAGTTGAGAACCAGAGGATGACCCACATTGCTGTGGAGAGGAACCGTCGTAAGCAGATGAATGAGTATTTAGCAGTGCTGAGATCTTTGATGCCTCCATCATACGTGCAAAGGGTCTGCTTCTCTCTCTCTCTCTCTCTCTCTCTCTCTCTCTCTCTCTCTCTCTCTCTCTCTCTCTAACTTTCTCTCTCTAGCTTTCTCATTATCATTCAAAAGTATGATATCTTTACTAATTTGTTTCAAAGAGTATAGTAGTTTTGCTCTCTCTTTCTCACACTTTTTCATCATCATTCAAAAGTAAAATGTCTTTACTAATCTTTTTCAAAGAGTATAGTAGCTATCATGCGTTTTATTATCTGTCCTACATATGTCTGAGTTTGCATTTTTAGTTAGAGCACATTTGGGTGGCAAAATTGTTATTTTTTATTCCTTATTTCTATGATAATTTTGAATTTTGACTCTAAAAGGAATTCACTTTTTTCGTTTTACAGTAAATTTTATTATTTGGTACAACAAAATGTTCTATAAGATGAAATGTGTTTCTATACCTTTGGTCAGGATAGAATAAAATCGGTTAATTTGCTTTTAAATTGCAGAAAATACAAAATGAAAGCTGTAGAAGATGTTAACACAACAAAAAGTTATTCTCTCTTATAGCATGGAAATGGAAAATACACATTTGTACCCTTAAGTTTTGATCTTTTCCTTTGATGCATTTAAACAATGCTAATGCAAATTAACCTCATTCTAAATAAACCCATATAAATGGAACTACCTTATATACATATATATATATATGTATATATATTCCTTGTTCTAAATGGAAGAATTTGCTTAGATTATTTTCTACTAACAAAACTGAAATACATGCATGAAGATTTCCAAATGCAAATAATTCCTGCTTTGCATTAAAGCACATGATTCCATAAAATCTAATATAAACGCAATGGATAGAAAGGATATTCCATTCCTAACCTTCTTTTAAATAATTAGAGGTTTTTTTTTCCTAATATCTCACCATCCTTGCATATCATTTGGGTTTTTAGGGTGATCAAGCATCTATAATTGGTGGGGCTATAAATTTTGTTAAGGAGCTCGAACAACTCCTTCAATCCATGGAAGCTCATAAGAGAACAACACAACAACTGAATGCTTCTTGCTCTTCTCCTTTCGCCGATTTCTTCACGTACCCTCAGTATTCTTCGCGCGCAAACAATTGCAACCCTTCAAGTGAGACATTGGCAGAGAACCATTCTGCTATACCGGAAATTGAAGTGAACATGGTTGAAAGCCATGCAAATCTCAAAGTACTCACAAGGAGGAGACCCAAGCAGCTTTTACAAATGATAGCCGGGTTCCAAAATCTCTTCCTCACAATCCTTCACCTCAATGTGACCACCATGGATCAAATGGTCCTCTACTCTTTCAGTGTTAAGGTTGACACTATTCATCTCCTATATTTTTATTATTCTCTCTTATTGCTTTGTTGATTGGTTAAGTTCCTATTAATAGGCCCATATTAACAAAAATGTGGTTGGTTCTAATTTTGTAGGTTGAGGATAACTGCACGCTCACTTCAGTTGATGAGATTGCAACAGCTGTGAAACAAATGGTAGGTAGGATTCAAGGGGAGGGTAGTTTGAGTTGAGCAGAAACCGTATGTAATTCATCCAATTCCCCCTCTTCAATTACAAGTCGTTGCAGTTTCATGGGCTCTGTTTCTTTTTTTAATGTAAGAACCATGAGTTCTCAAAATGGCTTAATGCAAAGTGTATTTGGCTGTATTTCATGTGTTTCTTAGGTGTGTCTTGTGTGCCTCAAGTGAGTAGGGATGAGATAGGGTCAGTTTTTTGGGTCGGGTCCACACAGTCTCTGTATCTGGACCAAGCCCAATTGGATACTTAAAAATACATGCAGGGTTTGTTTGAATTTAGGTCCTTTTCATAACCAGGACTGTTTCTCACTTAGGTCCATTTCATAACCATGTGGGACCGAGACTAAATGAATGATGGATCCAAATCTTGGATGCATACAGGGTTTGTTTGAATTTAATTCCTTTTCATAACAAGTCACCATTGAGAGAGAGAGAGAGAGATTAAATTAAGGGGTTCTCCATAAAAGCCTCTGTATTTTTGAACAACTTCGAAAAGGACCTGTGTGAGTTTTACTTATGCTTTTTTTTTTTTTTTTTTTTTAATTTTATCGTTAACAGAAGCTTTCATTAAAAAAGATGCAGTGCAAAGAAAGAGAACATATATAAGAGAATACCAGCAAAAGGGTTTAAGAGTTTTGAACCCACCCAACCCCAAATTACATAACAAGAGGGTACTAGGGCTTTTCTTTGATTCATAGTCAAATGATAGAAGATCCTGTGACATAGTAGAAGGTGTTCAATATTGCAACATAGAGGTTTTGGATTCAAAGTCATGTTAATGATAAACAAGAACAAAAAGAAAGGAAAAATAACAGTCCAATAACACAATAAAAGTTTTCCAATTATAATTATTTATTTTACATGATGCATTTGAACATATAACTATTTTCCCTTATTTTTACCAACATTAGTTATACTTTTAAATTGTAAATGTAAGTAACCATTTGGACCTCATGTAATTGTTGTTAGTAGCCATCCACATATTACTTAAGTAATGATATTTGCTGCTTCAATTCATTAGTGCATATGCCTTCTGCATAATATTCATCCCGGCTCTATGAGGCCCACTTGAGCTACCTTTGATTTTTTTATTTTTTTTTGCCTAAACCACACTGTCCATTGAGTTGGCACTAGGCCCAATCTTTCTTCACTCACCCCTAGTTTTTTTTCAACTGTGTTTGCATTAGTAGCTTGAGTAGGTAAGGAATGGTCAGTTTCATTCTTCTCAAAGAGAAGAATCTAAATTTGAGTCAAGAGAGGCTTTAGAGTGTGTGTGTGTGTGGGGTGGGGGGGTGTTGTTTACTATGTAGGAAAAATATTTTGGGAGGACCACATATAAAAAAAAATGTAGTTTTCAAAATATATAGGGCTTTTTTGAAAAACTTGGGGGGCATGTGTGAAAAATCATAAAAATTCTGAAAAGCTAAAGGAGTTTTTTGAAATTTTTGGGGGGCCATGGTCCCTGCCAGCCCCCCTCTGGTTCCGTCCATGCCTTTCTTGATGTTTTGAATATGCAGAGCCCCCTTCCTAAAAATACCCTCAAATAAAACATGCAATTTAAGTTTAATGAGCCTTGCCAATGAATAATGGGACTGATTTTGTTATCGTGATACACAACGATTACAAAGACAGTTTGCTATATTGCAAATTTCTGTTTCATCAAAAGTAAAGAGCTATGTGATTTTAGTAAATCAAAGTGAATGGTTAGGAATGAAGTTAATGCATGAGGCTAATAGCCCTCTACCTAATGCCATGTTTTCCATATTAATTTAACTGAGGACAGTGTAATTCTGTAATTACATATTACTGTTCTAACATTTTCAAAGTCGAATGATGAAGGGTGAAGTACAAAGCAAGACTTCACCTGCCAGGCTTGCATGACCTTTCATAACTTTAAAGATGGCTAAGCAGAATGATAAGTTAAATGGAAAAAATGTGTTCTTGCCATGATTCAAGAGAGTGACAAATGAAAGAAGACATGTAAAGATAATGCAAAATCATGGCAGATTGGAAAACAAAAATATATGAAAAGGGTGAAAATTAGGTAAAGTGTACGGTATTCTCTTGTCATTTCATGGTGAAAAAACAGATAAGGGACGTGGGTCTCCACCACAGTGTGTCATGGAACTTGCTTAAAAGGAAAAGATGAAGTTGATATTGATGCTGTGATTTTGGAATGGAGATAAAGGAGATACCCTCCTAAACACTGGAGAACTTTAGACCTACCTCCATAGGCAGGAGCAAAAGTAAAACAAAGAGCACTAGTCTCTCTCTTTATTGGGTTTTCCTTTTTATCATCCTTTCCCTTATTCTTAAGCCATTATTGTGTTCTTGGTCCATGTGCATCATTCAAAGGTTGTGAGGAGGGAACAGAACAATTGACTTCTACCTCCAAGCAGCCTCCTTGATCTCTTTCCCCTCCAATGGTCCTTTCTCTCTTTGTTTTTCTTGGTTGGCTATTTTGACTCCTAACCATAGTAGCAAATATTTTTAATATTTTGAATTTATCTCAAAAGTATCATGATATTTTCTTGAAAATTATCATGTGACATATTACATTTGTATATTCAACTTATTTGCAAAAACAGAGTCATCTCGATATTAATGTCACAACAAAAACGCAAGAAAACTTCAAGATGATTTATGTTTTGGAAGAAATCATATGTTCTTAGTTTCTCATTGTTATTTTTTTCCAACTGATTTTAAATCTTCTTTATTTTAATCCTATTTTCCCAATGTTATTCCAACAAATATGAAGAACTTTAAGATTATTTCTTTAAAATCTCCTCCAGTTTTATCTCAATAAAGGTTTTTACAACAATGCTCTCAATATACCAATCTAAACTTGCAAAACAAAAACAAAAAAAAACAAAAAAGGCTGGCTGATATATGGAAGTTCTGTTTAATAATTGTTGTGGATTGGAGAATTATATACATGACAGGAATACAGCATAAGACTTTAAAAGAGTCCATTGTTTTATTATGCAGTGGAATTTAGTAGATTTTGAGGGTTTACACTCAATTTTCTTGTCTTTTCATTTTCTAAGTGTGCCATACCTGAGGGTTTTAATCCTGGTCTTCCCTATAACAGTTGGCGTGGTGCCTTGCCACTCTACTCTAATAGTTAGGTAAGATGTACTTTACTCTCTCTCTCTCTCTCTCTCTCTCTCTCTCTCTCTCTCTCTCTCTCTCTCTCTCTCTCTCTCTCTCTCTCTCTCTGTGCCTGGATTAGATTAAATATAACTTTATAAAGAAGTTTTTGAATTTTCTCTTTAGGGGGTTAAGTGTTACAGAGGCTTTGTAAGAACTTAAATTTTGCTAAAGAGGTTTCACAAGAATCTATATTCAATGCATTTTTTTTTTTTTTTAAGATGAAAGAATCAATTAGAAGAAGATACAACAATGATTCAAGCATTAATTAGTGCCTAGAGCTTACTTGAGTGCATTACCTTGTTGACAATTATTCCTTTGGCCATGTTCGGATCCTTAGAACTGGTTTGCTGTTTATTCAATTTAGTTGTACAGAAAATTGTTGGTAACTTTGTTTACCTATAATGCAGATGACAAGATACCTTTCATTTGTAGATTACTCATTAATTCCAAATGCATGAAGCTTCATTTACACATAAATCAAGTTACTTGTACCTAGTTTATGAAAATCCCGAGCTGGTCCTCTGCATTTCTTCATGCATTTGTTTATTCTTGAAGATTGATCTGATAGTAATAGCATAAAATTATGGTCGATGGCATTTGGATGTACTTAATGTCTGTTAGTTCAATCTGAATTCCTAGGATTTCAGAAGTAATGCCTTTCTATCAAAAGGGCTAAGAATTAAATGTAAAGATCCACAAAGATCAAGAAAATAGTGTTCCCTTTGATTAAAGAAGATTTCCCATTCTTCACTTACAAATTAAAGCTTAAGCAAGTGATGGTCTCATCTTGATCTCTACCGAAGATCCTTCACTAACCTCTTTAGTACTCTATCGATAAAACCTCTTTAACTGTGAATTCTCTAGGAATTCAAGATGAAGCAGACAAGCAGGTTCATAGCAATTTGAGATCTTGGCTAGATCAATGAAATCGAAGAACTTGTTATTCTGGTAAAAAATCTTGCCTAGGTGATGGTTCACTGGTGTGTGTTTTGTTTGAGTCCCACCCCAGACTTTTCTGACGGACGTATGTTGTGGGGTCATGTGTGTGCCCAGGGGAATAGTCCTATTGGATAAAGTTTTACGGGGATACTCACATAAAAAAAGAAAAAAAATCTCCTCTTTCCTTTGTTTCTGTCCTAAAAGATTCATTCAGTTAACACATACATACACAATGTTAGTGCCCAAGGAATTCTACTGGTTGCAACATGTTTGATCGAACGAGTGCTGAGTGTGTCATCCCACAGATATATCTTAAAGAGTGACTGTAGCATCCAGTGAAGCATAAAGCTGAAATTTCATCAGTTCTCAATCATCAGAAGACTCCTTTAGATAATGGGATATGAGCCCCACAGATAAACTAGATGGCCTACATTTTTTGCATCAGTGGGAGACCCTGCTCTGCACAAAAGTGGAGCACCTCTGATTACCTGGTTACCTAAACCTCTCACTACCTGATTATATCCAAACGATCCCAATAGAATCTGGGCATAGATCCATATTTGGATCTGTCTTATAGTTGGGTCACCAGTTTAGGTGTGGTCCACAATTCGGGTCTAATTGACCATCGGCCTAGGGTCTGGGTCAAGCGCAATTCGGAACTGAATGCTCGAATATGAGTGTTTAATTTAGTTTATGTACAATAATGCATTAAATATGAGATTATATGATATGTCAATAATATATTATACTACCATTACAGGGACCACCAATCGGGTCTGTGTCAATAGCTCCAGCATGGAACCAACCCATTTACATCCCTATGGATCACAACTTTTTGCTAACTTGGCCTAATAGTTATCTGGATGGGCTATAACTATTTATGAACATTATACCAAAAACAAAACTAGACACAAATTCTTAACGTAGGAGCATAAAAGCTTTAAACAGTTTGGGCCTTAGGCAAACTTTCAATCTTGCAGGCCAGTTGTGTAAGCTAACTAGGTTTGTTTGGCCCATGTCCAACACTTTGATGGGGCAAGACTGCAATGAGTTAAACCAAGAAGAAAAAAGAAGGCAAAAGAAAAGGAAAAAAGAAACCTTCACATGTTATAAGTCATTAGAATGCTGCTCAAGGATACCCATGTCATAAAAAATAGAAAAAAAGTCATTTAAATGCTGCTCTAATGGATTGTGGTTCTTTATTTTTAATTGTTTTATGGCATCTTGATGTAATATATATATATATATATATTACAGAAAATATAGTTTGAGTTCCAGTAAAAATCTTCAACTTCTGAATTTTGAACTAAACCCTTAAAAAGCTGGTATTACTAATCAAAGAATCCCCGGAGTAGGTGCTAATGACTTAGATCAGTTGGAATGTGACAAATATAGCTCTTGATTACTTAGAATTTGATCGATTGAAAAGGTTCATGATCCTGGTGAATTGAAGCTACATTAATAAATTTTGGTGAAAACAAGGAAAGAAGAGCCAAGATATATGCAAAATGGGTTCAAATTAAGGCCAAAACATTCTAAAATATTTGGAGATCCAAATCAACAAATTAGTGAATCAATTGGTTCCATCAATCTATCCCAATTTGACTCAATAGTGCCCAGTAATATAGAATTTAATAGACAACAATATATATGGATTGGACCCGCGCATGATCATGACACAAACCAGGCCTATAACAGAGGCCCAAATCTGGACCCCAAAACTGGCTATTTGGACAAGTATAACTATAGTGATCTATAGCCTCACAAAAGGCTATCCTCATTATTGCTTGGAGAATAAGTAAATAAAATTAGATCCTCTAGTATTTAGCAGTTATGATTACAAGGATATTAGAAAGTAGTTTAAGAATTTATTATTGAATGTGCTCTAGTATGGGATGTTCTAGGCTGTCTTATATATTTTCATATTCCAATACAAGTATACATTATTTGTAATTATTATCCTCTTCTCCATTGCTATGAGTATTTCACCCAAGTAATAAAGACTTGTAGATTGCGTATTTAGGGTATGTTTTTTTACTACTTTTTTTCTTGTGTTTGCTTGAGTTTCTGTTGCTTTGGATAAGAAATTGTAGTTGGGTTTTCTGATCAATTGGGGTTCACTCTTTTGGTTGCGTTAAACCTTTACTTGTTGGGATTAAAATTTGGCTGAGTTTTAAAACCATGGTGTGAGGAACCCAAGGTCAAACTGAAGCAACCTTTGAAAACAAGAGTTATTCTTACTTAGTCCAACTAGTTAATTCATTTTAACAATCATAATACTTCACAATCATAATACTTCTTCAGGTCTAACACAATGTGGCCTTTCTGGTCCAAGCATAAGTCTTTATAGAGATCTGTCTCCATAAAAAATAATAATAAAAGAAACCCACACAAAGCACCGGCAAAGGGTGGTCCATAACTGAAAACAACAGATGGTAGCAAATGCATTCCACCATGACCATGAAAGAAACATGTTAGGCCCATTTGGCTCTTTATCTAGGACTTTATTGGGACCTATGCCAAGCTATTTTCTAATACAGCTAGGCTGAGGACCATGAATTCACAGAGCTGGAAGCAGAGGTTGGGGTGTTCGAGTTCGAACCTACTAGATTCTTCCACAGTGGCATTAATATGTTGTTTAGCAACTAGTTGAACAAATGTGACTAATGATTTCAACTATTTATTTTCTGATATTGGTTTGGAGAAAGTCACGAGAAACCGTTGTAGATGCCTAATGAGAATAACAGTTTATAGATCATCCTAGATGCAAATTTAGTACTTGATAAGTTCACTCGACTATAATAATCTTCTTATTCTAATCCATCAACCTTGGGTGAGCTTAATGTGTTCTAGTCAAATAAATGGACAAGCTACGATCATATATCTCATCTTTCAATCATTGTTGCACAACAGTGATCTTTCCCTTTAAATGTGAGCATTTGTTGGTGTGATCGAGTGAGAAAAGAAAAGGCAGAAGGTGCCCCCAGATTGACATCATTGCCTTCAACCTCATTTTAGGCCATATTTTCAATAAATCAGTCCAGTATGTCTTTCCTTGCAACTTAGCCCAAGGTCTTAACTATTTTCCACTTCTAGCTCCTTGAACTATCAACCCCTTGGCATCCCCCACTGGGAATAAGTTCACTCCACCAAAATATGTAAACAGATTTCAATTGGAAATCATCCAACTGCACCTGTAGATGTCAGCCCAGAACCATTCATGACAAATCCCATCTCAAAAGAGAATGATCACTTATATTGAATTATTGTACCCAAGTATACATGTCATCCATTAGAACAGATGATAATTCAGATGCTATTCTAATAAGGTTGGGTTAGGAATATGTATAGTATTTGCATTTGGGCATCAAAGCTTTTGTAACATCTTTAATAGAAACATTAATGTGAAACTATACAATATAAAAGGCAAAAAAGATAGTGAAGATACTATCCTAATTTGGTTAGATAATAACAAGTTTCCACTTTCTAGCATGTCAAATAATTAACCAAAGAACATGACTCAGAAGTATCAGATATGAACCATTGATTGGCACTAACAGTAGATATCAATATAGAAAGAAAGTTGCTGAATCAACAGCATGAAGTAGTCACCTCTTAATGGTATATGATTCTAAAGCTAATTGTTTTCAGTCATCATCAGAAACAGAGAATGCGCACACATTTTTTAAACAACCGGTCCTTAACAGCATCCTTGCAAAGAAGTGGAACTAAAATAGTCCAAAATAGTAGGGAATCTTTATCAAAGTGTTTCTTGATACAAAAGCAACTATGCACGGCAGTTAGAGAAAATGATTGTAATATTAAGTTCTCACCAACCCAAAAAGATCAAATGAATGAAGCAGTCTTATTAACAGTATCATGTGTTACATTCGTAGAACTAACAAACAAACCATAATTACAGCAGTTCACAAATCTACACAACTCAAAAATGTGACAAATAGACCAGAACTACCATCTGCAGCATAAATATATATTGGTTTGGTAATTATTCCAATCAAGCACAGGTACCTCTTTTGAGAGCTTAACAGTTCATGGATTTTTAAGTAATGATGCAGAGCAGAAACTGATCTTCTGAACTGTTTTGAGGGCCAGAGAAATTCAAGTTCGCAGTGTCAATTCAAAAGCAAAAAAAATAAATATATAAACCTCATAAAGAACAAAGAACGCTAGGAAAGAATCGACTCTGGGCTTCTTCAATATCTTGTTAGGAAGAACTCTCCACCACCCGAAAAGGATCTTTTTAGTATGAAGCGAGGCTTCTCCTGGAGAGGACCTTCAGAATGACTATCGGTTGCTTTGTATATGGTCTGATTCCTAATGTTATTGGGAACGATGCTCTTTGAACCCATCAATTCACCTGAATTGGATTTCTTCTCTCCTTTAGACGTCGAACTTCCTTCCGAATCTATATGAAGAAGATTAGCTATTGCAACACTGCTCATCTTATTGGATATTGAATCCATCGAAACCGATCTGTGAACCTGCCGCATACCATTATCTGTCACCTGAATTCTACACTCTCTAGATTGATTATTCTCTGCCAAATTTCTGTTTGACCGAAACCCGTTGCTCGCACTTGATGAAGGCAAATCTCTCAATTGAGGCTCACCCCCATGGGCAGAGCTGTGATTGACAATGACCCCATTACGTCCATTTATTCCCAACTCAGTATTTCTCTGAGAATTCCCCATCTGTGGGTCATCTCCTGAATCAGGGGGCGGTCTTGGGCCTGAAGGTAGAGAACAAATTCGATCAGAAACAACCTTAGAGCGACACAGCGGACAATTCTGGTGAGACTTCAACCAAGTATCGATGCAGGGGACATGAAAAGCATGATTACAACTAGGCAGCAGCCTAAGATTCTCATCCTCACGAAACTCATTCAAACAAATAGAACACTCTGTCCCTTCAAGGCGACCTTCACCTCTCTTGTATTTACACACAGTTATGGAATTTATCACAGATTCTTCAAGACCAACTGTCCTAACATAGCCTCTACGATTCGCAGGGTTGTTGATCTGGTCATGATCCTCTTGGGTATTGTTAAATGGGACTGCAGTACTTCTGGAGCTGTTCCTTCTAGAGTATTGCTTTATTATGACTGTACAAATGCTTACAACAAGGAAGATGCTTGCAAGAACGACTACAATGATAACCACACGAGGGATGTGTTGGTTGTCATTGGATTGAGTAGGAGGAAAAGGAGGAGGAAACTGAAATTGGGGAGAAAAAGGAATGCAAAAAAGATGGCAGTTGTAAGGATTGGAGGGACACACGGGGTAACAGAACTCTCCATTCACGTCTGGAGAAGAAGCCATAAAAAAAAAAGTGGACAAATAGATAGACAAGTATAGAAAGAGAGAAGATTAAATAGCTTGGTTGGGTTTGAAGGAGAGGATCTTCAAGTTTGGCTGTGGAAGAAGATCTGGTTTGGTTTGTTTTCT
Organism: Cinnamomum chago; assembly: GCA_038049695.1. NCBI lineage: Eukaryota > Viridiplantae > Streptophyta > Magnoliopsida > Laurales > Lauraceae > Cinnamomum > Cinnamomum chago. Next base: position 60,480,911 of record CP142459.1, on the reverse strand, counting down.
TCATTCTCTTATTTAATTCCCTGATGTTTTCTGCTAATGAGCTTGGGTTGATGAGCGGTCGTGTCACTCTAATTTGAAAATGATGAATCAAAGGTATAATAGGATGGTCGACGGTCGGGTAGTTCAAAGTCATAGATTTTGGTATTTCGTTTGGATTATAGGGGAGTTGGGTGTCGTCACCAATTACCAAAATCAAAGCTCCTATATTGGTTGGTGATGAGAAAGTCTAAGCAAGGTTGGTGGTTGTAAATTGCCATGGGTAAGGTCATCCAATCGAGCAGGTTAAAGAAGTTTTGAGATTAGTCATTTGTGTAAGTTGTTCGATCTGACGATGATATGAAATAGTTTATAAAGCATTTTTTAATCAAGGTAAACCCAGGGGATCATGTCATGCCCTCTTTTTAATAGTCGTTGTGACTTGTGAGTGATGTTTTAAAGAAGAAATTGGATCCTGATTCCTGATCCATATTTGACTGTCAAATATGATGAAAGTAGCCGATACAAGCATTTTTTGTGTGGGTAGTATAATATGAGTCCGGATCACCTATCGTATTCGTTACACATTCACCGTGAGTGGATAAATAACAGTCCGCCACGTCATCCAAAAGATTTAGGTGATTTTGAAGTTTAGAAAAATTTAAATTACTGAAAGAAAATCACCTAAATTTTTAGATGACGTGGTGGACTATTATTGGTCCACTCATGGTGAACGTGTAATATTTGCGATAGGTGATCCGGACTCTGGGTAATATCGGCTAAAACATAGTTATATGCTTCCATACAGGCTAATACAAGCTATTATTGTTATGTTTCCAACTGAAAATGAGATTAAGCTAATACAGGTGAGAAGTATTGTATTAGGCCCTTTGCAGTACTTATCACTAACCCAACCGGCGCTACGCTAATTAGTTGATCGGAAAATTTCTCCAAAGTTCAGGCTCGTTGGCCCTTGCGAATTCTTAATTCACAACTCGAATGAGTGACCGAAATGACGAATCGGAATTCATGTAAGTAGATTTCAACATAATTTGAATAAGATAGAAAATGATGATTTCAATCCAAGCACGTACTTGCTGAAGGGCCCAAACCCAATTTAATGCGTCTTCATTGAATCATTCCTGATTTACTAAGTTTCTTTTATTGAGTTCATCTAAAAGTTTTGTTGTTGGTGGCTGCGGGCTTGCAACATCTTTTTCACACTTTCGTCCTAACAAACAGACCTGAACCAAATAATCCCTAGTATCTATCTTTACTTGAACGACAAGAAAAGTTTTAATCCTAAATTAAGTAGAATAAGACAATAGCTGACTTCATTGACAATAGTTTAATTCATTGACTTGATCAAACAAAACTTGAAAAATCAATTTTATATAGAAAAGAAAATCAAACAGTTGGAAGTTTCTTTTAGGAGCAACCCTTTGCGGCCCACCTTAATGCTTGCATTTCTTTCCATTTGGTGATGGCTAATCTACTCTTTACCGGCCAATATTTCATTCCAATGGGTCAAACCTAATTACGCCCCCTATTATTTCAAGGACTTTAATGCCCCCTATTTGCTTCATGTAATTGAATTCTTAGGTATTTTAAGGCTTCATATTTTCTGCAAGTGCTGAAAAATGAATAATCAAAGGTAAATATCCAAAAATAATCCTCCAACAATGCAAGATGGGAAATGACGGCCAGCCATCACTAATTTGAGTCCTAGAAAAGTCAAGATCCCTCGTATCCTTCAATCCAGAGTGCTGATTTGACCATGATTTCCTATGCATTCTAAGCAAGCAAGCAAGCAAGCCCGCCCTTAATGTGTGTTACCCACAACTGAGCAGCCAGAGCAAGTAGTTACCATTAGAGACATCATTAGGACCTGAATGAGACTTTGTAGGTAAGGAGATTGAAATATAGTATGATGGGGTAATCCTAACCACTGGATCAAGAGCCATCAGTGATGGTTGAAACATAATTGTTTGCGGGTCAATCTTAATCCTCATTATATTACTAGGATCATCCTTGGTGGGAATTGGGTTGGGTGATATTCACTCTCATGTTGCATCTAGTCATCCTAGGCCTTTGATTTTATCCCAAAAAGAAAAATCAATGGTGGAAGATATCTCAAGGCTGGGATGATTGGATGTGGTGGTTGAGATTTCACACACCACCTGCCCACTAGTTCTCTTTCAGATCCTATCAACCCTAATGACCTGCAGGCCCTCATGTGAAACCTACAAATTTCATAGCATCATCTTACAGTCCACTTGATATTAGTGGGATGTTGTCTACAAGTGGTGAGGCAATCATGACCGGGCAAATTGGTATGGACCAGCAAACCTTGTGCACATACACATGGATCATAAAATTCCACTTGTTTCTGGCAGATGCAATTCATACGGCTCAAGAAAATCTCAGCTCAAGCACAGACCTTTTGGTGGTCTGCCCTAAATCAAGCCCTAGCGTGACGTGGACGGTTGAAAATGGACCTTTCCATGGGCCCAGTCATCTTAATATTCCAACGAGGTTTAGGCCTTCAGATTGGACTAGTGTGAGAGAACCATATATATTTTCCAATATACAAGTAATATTAGTGCATATCAAAGAAAACATAAAAAAAAAATTAAAATCTGAATAAATAGATTTGTAGAGGAAGCAAGATGAGAGGAGTAAGGGAAAGATAAATATTTGGACTAATTAGGTGGGGCCCATATTGATACAGTGCTCTAACCCAAGGTATAATAATAATAATAATAATAATAATAATAATAATAATAATAATAATAATTGTACTCACGTAGTAATTGGGTATAGTCAATGGTCAAATGTGTGGGGTTTATTATGCTTTTTAATTCCTTTTAACCGCCTGTGTGGGGATAATTTCACAATACCAAAACCGTGCTCAGCTCCGGTAAGAGTACCGGTTCGGCACCTCGGCTCAACCCATCTCACCCTAACGATACTAGGCAAAATAAAGGTTCCGGAGTCAGAATCGCGAATGGAACCCCATTCTGAAAAGGAAACGACAATATCTTCAAAATCCATTACTATACAATGGACTTTTTGTTTTTAGGCCTAATTCCATCATTCAGGCCTCGAGAAAGGCATCTCGGCTGCAATAGTGCTAGATTACATTCATACAAAGATTATATTCGTCCTCGGTAGCTGTACCGGTACGGGTGTTTCGCAGTATCGAGATCGTGCTAACCTTCGGTAACAGTACCAACCAGGCGGCTCATCTCGGTTCAGAGAACAATATTGGCCAGATAGCTCACCTCAGGTAAGTGCTTCATCTAGGCAGCAGTACCAAATGACAAGACAACCACGCTGTAGTACGAACTAACAGATAGGATGGGCGCCGAACGGTCACATCCGCTAGAGATCGAGGTATGGGCAGATGAGACATCCCCTTTTCACCTACCTCCACTAAGGAAGTTTCCGATTGAACTTCTCCCTACATACATACAGGCAAGAGGTAAAATCCAGAGGTATGTTTTTATGCTCATACATAATACAGGGAGGTTCAGATACACAAGGACCCCCCTTACTCTAAGCTCTCTCTCTTCTTCTCCACCTCACTTCACCCTTTGTTTAGTGACTGCACTAACTCAGGCGTCGGAGGGCCTTGCGCTGACAGCAGCCAAGGTCCCTGACCGTTGCTTCTCCTCTCTTTTCAGGTTTCAGGTGTCTGATCCTTCTCCCAAAAGCTTCCAACAACTCCACAAACCTCATACATTCATCTGAGTAAGTTCGCGAAATTTTTTGCACTTACACCACCCAACCTTAATAATGCTTGATTAAGGGTTAATCATATATGATCTAGGGTTAGGGTTGACTGCATATTATCGTGTCACCCATTTTCATATTACCTCTAATATTAACTCAGATTTGTATGAAGTATAATTTGTAGTTATACATGAAATTGTTATAAGCCTCTATTAGTATCACTTACCTTTATTGTGAGGAACCTACTCTGAATTACCAATGAATTTTACATTTTCATGTATTACTGCCGAAATGATCGTTTTGATAATAATTAGCCTAAAATCATCAAAATCATCGGAAAAAGGATAATTAGCCCGCACACAACGTGATAGTGAACAAAATTTTAAAGTAAATACATAAAAATGGCGTAAATATATGGATTGGGTATGTGAAATTCAAGGTGGGAAAGTATTCTTTCCCTTGAAAGGTGAGTAACAGTGGGTAGGGAATGACTAATTTTCAATCCAAATCGATCCAGCATAAGGCCACGTCAGCATATGGGCCCAACTACTATCTCTTCAATTTTAAATTTGAAAATATAACTACCTCATCCGAGAGAAAGAATCCTTTCGTTTGTCCCTCTATATATATCTACACCACACAAAAATTGAAATTTCATTCGTTTCGCCCTCTTCCCAAACAATCAAAAACTCAACTCCTGCCCCTCTCATCTCACCCAAACAATCAAAAACTCAACTCCTGTCCCTCTCATCTCACCCTGTAACCTCCTCTTTCTCTCTCTCTTTTTTCTCTGTACCTTTCTAATCTCCACTGCCTCTGTATATCTCATATATTTGGCTATTTGGCACCTACCCTGATCTCTAATGTGTGGGGCAATTCTTAATGCGCAAGTCATGTAGAGGCCAGCAATCATGCCAGCTTATATTCCGTTTCGGCCGCATGCGCTTCGGCACAAATGTTGGAACGCTTGTCGAGACCAGCACTAGTGGCCACCGTCTTGGTCATGTGCTTTGTCAAGGGGATGTGCATCTCGGCTATAGCCGAGGTGATGAGCAATTACCCGAGACGGGCACAGACGGCCACACTTGACACTTAGACACGTGACAGAGTCCAAGCACGCGCTGATTGAATATATACACCATCCAAGCCGTCCACCATCACCAAATCTCTGACAGAACCACATCCAATGGCCGTAGCCATGTCAGGACAGAGCCCAAGAAAGGATCCGATGAGACCCTAGCTGCTAACAAGTCAAGGCTAAATCAGGCCCAATGTGACTGACATTTAATGCAGCATGGGCTAATCTGTCCCTAGTAGTCAAATCAGGATGTCCACTAACAAATATCCAAGATCTTTCTCATATAAGGGGATCCACCACCCAACCAGGTACGCATATTTACATGCATGCAACTATCCAAACACCACTCTTTCTTCTCCGACCAGCGCCCTTGAACTAACTTAGGCATTGGAGAGCCATGTGCTGCCCACAGCTAGGGTCCTTTGACTGTTTCTTCTTCCCTTTCAGGTCTATGAGGCGATAAGCTCTCCCAGTCATTTGGACAAGTCCTTAAAGGTCCAGATCTTATGAGTTGGTATTTCCAGCACTTACATCTACCACACTATCTCTGACGTAATTCTACAAATTCCAGCCATTCTCCATCAGAAATGATAAGAGTTTTCCACCGCGTTGTTCACGTTGTCACTTCCAGCGCCCGTCACATTCCTGCCTGGAATTTTCATTTCAAAGAAATCTCAGTAAAGTCATATTGTCATTGGATTCACCACATCCAGACAAGCTACATTTGGGTCACAACTCCCAATATTGATTACAGAGGGAATAGATTAAAAACATAAAACTTTATCTGTTAAGAGTTTATATAGCAACCGAAGGCATTGAAATTGCGATTTCAACAGTGGGATTACAATATGATAAGGAGAAGGCATGAAGGGATTAAAAACAGTGGGATCATTTGGCAGTGGCCAATCCATATGGATTTCATGCCTTTAATAATCGTACGTTGGAATTAGAGAGAAGTTAGAAGAGATTTTAATTGAGAGATTTTAGGGACGCTTAGAAAAAGTGGGCTGATGCTTTAATATATATAATGATATATATAATAATGGTTCAAGAGTTGAACGGCACAACTCATATGGTTCAACCAGAGGTAAACGATTTTGCTTTTGGTTGAATCGACCAAGGGTTTAACTGGGTCAACAAAGCTGGACCGGTCCGGATTCTGATACTGTTCTGTATGACTTCAAACGCAAACACCACCATCTCCATTCCACAGTTCTGGAACCATACATTTCATTGAAATAAGGCAATTCCAAGCCAGACGTTTGACAATTGGAAACAGACCTTGCAACAGGCCCACCACCCATCTTAACACTACAACCAGTTTTTGTGCCTTCAGACTATAGACCATAAACGGGTGGGGATTCCTGACTCGAACCAGTAATTCAGGTTTAGGATGACCGTTTCTAATTTGGGTTGGTTTTGGGTTGACCTTTCCAACTATAGACCACATTCAAGTTGGCTTGTACTTCCTAGCGACCTGCCAGCTTGATGCAAACTGAGCCTGTTCGATTGGGGGTAGATTGGCCCTTACAACGTTTATGGTCGTGATCAGGTTTAAGATATCTAATTCAAATAAATAAGGGGTTTTAACTTATGTGATACACCCAACCCCCAACTCATTACCAACCTTAACTCATTAACAACCTTACTCCAGACCCATCCCAAAGACCTGAGGTCCACTTAAATAGGGAGACCCATTGATCTGAATTAAAAGTGACAAACCCAAAAAAGAAAAAAAAAAAAAATATATATATATATATATATATATATACACACACACACACACACACATACACACACACACTTAAAATCTCATTTGACATTTAAAGGAGCAAGAGAGATGATAGTCAAGGAGGAAAGAAGAAGATTTTATGTCAATATCCCTGTAATACTTCAAAAGCACAGATCCCATCATCTCATTTCCACACTTTCTGAATCATGACTTCCATTGATTCAAATGCAGATCAACTGATACTCACTATTCACATAATTCATGCAAATCCTCATGTAACCCATCTGCATTCTACCCAACATGACCCTGAGAAGGAGAGTTACCTGCTCCGGATTCAACTGCCGAAACAGAAAGAACCAAACTTGGGTCCTTAGATGTCAAGTTCATTGGATCAGAAACAATATCCGCACGACACAGTGGACAATTCAAATGAGATATCAGCCACATATCAATGCAAGCAACATGAAACGCATGGCAGCAATTGGGAAGGACCCTGAGATTCTCACCATCAATAAACTCACCCAGACAGACTACACACTCTGTCCCTTCGATAAAATTCTGGCCTCTCTTGTATATACACACATGGATGGAGTTTATCACAGATTTTTCAAGACCAACAGTTGCAATATGAATCGTGTAATCTGCAGGGTTTTGAGCCTGGTCATGATCTTCATTGGTGGTGTTTGTAGGGGATGTAGGACTTGCGGTGTCTGCCTCACCATGCTGCCTTGCCCAGCAGGCACAGAGAAATATGGTCGTGAAAACAAATACACTGACAACCAGAGAAATGGTGCGGACACTTTGGTCTGTTTGGAAGGGAGGAGGTGGTGGCAAGTAACTGGGGTAATTATTGTGAGAGGAGGGAGGACTACAAACTTTATTGCAGTTACTGGGAGGACAATTTCCATAACACGATTCTATTTCATTATAATCCATGAGAGAGAGAGAGAGAGAGAGGACGATTGATGATGATGATGATGAAGTGCCTATGATTTGAAGGAGAGGACTGTGGAAGAAGACCTGCTGCTTTGGAATTTGGATCTTCTTGTATTGAGTTTGTTCTCTCTAATATAAGAATGATATGGTCAATTGTTCCATTAGATAGTGTCAACCTAGGGATGTAACTGAGGAAAGTTGATTGTCCAGATCTATTGCAAATTAAACCCTTGTGGGGTGTAAAACAAAAAGGATGAAAAATCAAATGATACTATGTGAGCTTCTTCTTTTCTATTCCATGTCTGTCGATTGATCCTATGTGATTGAATGTGAATCACTTGTCTGTTCTCTACAAGACAAGAGAAAAGGAAAATAATACAAACAGATTGATCCTATGTGAATGATGGGCTACCCATTTTACTATGATGGAATATTATGCCCCATAGATCTGCGAACACAACAGACTACATTTATATGTAGAGAAACAAAGTTTACTCAAATTTAAAAAGAGAACACCACAAAGAAGACAAAGCACAAGTAGCCCTCATAAAACTTGTAGCTAACAAACCAGACAACAAATTTTTTAAAGGGAGGAAAACTGGATGAATTTTAACTTTCCACCATTAAAAAGAAAAGAAAGAAACGTTGCCCATCTGAGTTAATAACTAGGAAAAAGTACTTCAGGACATGGTGCTTATCTGTGCCCTTTGGTCCAAATATTTAGGCATTTTTTTCTGAATTGTAACTATATGTACTACATACCAGTAATTTTACTATTCATAGGAACAGCAGCAACCACGCACCAGAACACACTTGCAGGATTATAGTTGCTGCTCCACAGAGTGAAAACCGTAATAAGACTCACTTTGTTGTTGTTCCTAAGTCCATTCAGGGAAGAAATAACATATAGCTGTAATGGATACTTGGGAACAGAACTGCCTATTGTTTTGTGCTACTCTTTCGCACATCACTAAACATGAAATATTACAAATGCTGAAAAAAAGAACATGGAATGACAACACATAATGGACTTGTCGGTATCTTTTTATGTTCCTGATCTTAACCATTTTGTTTGTTTATGTAAAGTTCAAATGGCAAATGGGGAAGAAAGTATTTATGATCTGATTTGATGAAAACACACAATATATCAAGAATGCTGTTACAATCAATGTTCGGCACCATGCGCCATCTGTGCAAAGTGATCTGGTTGTTTTCTATTTTCTTGGTGGATTACTCTGGAAAGTGATTAAAAAATCCTAACCATCTGATTATTGTGATCCTCACCTGTTGAATTAGGCCTAAACACCAACTCATCCATATGTTTCCCTGCCATTGAATTGATACTCATTGTATATTGAATTGGATTGTAAGCTTAAATCATCAAGATGACCAAATTCAATGAAAACAAAATCAACGGTCTTAATCACCTACACAGGCATACATATTTCAACTGGAAATAATGGAACTTAATAAAGAGAATCTTAATAACTGCTGTTTGTATATCATCTGTTTGGCTGTTGTCTTGTTCATTATTTTTTTTTTCCTTTTTTTTATAATGGGACCCAAAAACATATAATTCAGTCGCAGGACATAACCTTATTGCACCATGAACTTCAATTGTCAGCAGAGTTTGCACACAGAATAATATTAAATGCACAATCACTTATTGTGTTTCTGTCTTGGATAGGCCAATGCAATAGAGACCAGCAGTGGTCAAATTCAGTTCATATTTTCAGTTTAAATGATCCATTAGTAGGCTTACTAAGTAATAGTGCTGAAAAGAATGTGATGCTAGATAGACAGCCTGAATTGAAATAGTGTCCAGCAATATGTCAAAGAAAAAGATTTACCAGGTTCGGTGAAACAATCGTGACTTGCCAGAAAAATTCAAAATGGGAAACAATCACAATGAAATTTCAAAACGAGAAAATATAAATTAGTAACAAATTGTTTCAAATACAGAAGAATGCAAGATAAGGTGGATGCTAACTATGCGATTAACAGACAACACGTGTGTGTGAGCACACATGCCCATCCATGCACATCTATTTAGCCATTTTGTGATAAGATGATATATGAAAAGAAAAATTCACCGAAGACATGGGAATTTGGATGGGAACTTAAACAACATCGAGAATGGGGAAGATGACAGGTTGCAAAAATGACTCGCAATTCATGCTCCATGTGATTAATGTCTTCAGTTCTCCAGTTCTCCACGCGTAAACCAGGACACGCCTAAAAATCAAGCCAATTTATTAAATGGGCTCACCAAGGCTTATGAGGGCTAATATTTAATCTGAACCTGACCTACGGCCCAAAAAGCTGTCCCAACATCAAAATTAGTGAGCATCGAACCTGCCCAAATGTCTAAACCCATTGCAATGTGGGTTAAAAGGATTGCCCAGTGGGAGCCATGGGTTACGAGGGCGGGATGCAAGATCAGTACTGTGAAGAGTTCAATATTTTGGTTGTCCTCGAGTTATAATGGCTTTAAAAAATTGCAGATTGAATGATTACTAATCTTGATATAGCTACTAGGGCTGTCAATTTACAAGGCTATTAGGCTGTGGGCCAGGTTAATTCCCAAAAACCAAGCCTATTCATGGCCAGGTCAAGGCTAGATGTGTTTTGGGAATTGGGATACTTACAATTGCGTCGTCGATATCATGCCAGAAGCATCCATGGGGAACCCCCAGTCACTGCTGATCCATTCCAATCCAAAGATCCTATATTAGAGGAATGAAAGACCATTATTGCACCCAAGGAATTCTTCTTAGATCACCATAAGCTGGTAAAACCTAGATCAAATGGTTAGGTTAATGTATTGTGTCAAAACTACACACGAATATGACACACTACAAAGTTGCTTGTATGGAATCAAGGTAGTGTGCTATTTTATTAGGTTCAAACTCCCAACAACTTCATTCTGGAATAAATATCATGCCATCATAGCTTCAGCACTGTAGAATCATCATAAATCTTCACTGACACATTCCTGTAGGGGAACTATGGGAGAAAATGATAATTCAGATGTTATCTTGATGTCATTAGGTAATATAATATGATTGAAAGGTTCTGTTCGTCGAATATGCCTTCAAGAAATCAATCTTTTAACACAAAAGAATATGCGAGAGTTGCTACTTACTAGTGTGGCTTGAACTATAATATCTACCAATATGTACCTATAAAAAGAAAATAATTCACTAAAATATGGAAAAGAATCTTAATAAATCGATAGCCTAAATTAAAACACTAACAAATGGTGATTCTTGGGAAACTATAATAATAAAATCAATAGCCTAAAGTATTTAGTCATCAATTAAGTTGTGATTCTTGCAACTAACAGTATTTTGTCCATCATAAAAATAAAAATAAGAGGAAGTTATTCTCTTAAGAATGCATCATAACAGCAATAACAGCAAGTTTGGAAACAAGTGGGCTTTGGCCATGTTCAAAATGCCTTGAAATTTTTAGCGAAGAGGGGTCCCAAAAACATCAACTAAAACATCACAAGCCATAGCCATGAAAGGTTTCATAACTTGAAAAAGGATAGATGTGTCTCTTCATAAACATCTATAGCATCCTGCATATCAAATATTGTGGTAAAATACAAGAATAAAGTAGATATATATAAGGCTGGGAGATATCAATGCACTAAATGGAAAGATCAGAACTACATAAGCAAGATAAACATATTCGGCAAAATTAAGATCTCACCAAACTAACCAGATCATTTATGGAAATCATTTATGGAAATTTGATTACTATCTCATACATTTTCACCTGTAGAATAAAGAACAAACTGTACTTGTATCGGTCTGCATATCTCAAAGTTCTCGTTTGGAACTTGAAAATGCTACTTAGAGACCGCAACTATCCTCTCCAGTGCAAATACCCCTTCTGGTTCTTTCTTGTAGGCAAGGATAGATCTCTCTTTGAGAGGTTGGCAGAGTATAACTATAAAAAGTGTTGGATGTAGAACAAACATGGGGGGCTTCTGAATTGTAGAGAGCACCCAAAATGCCAATTTTGTGGCATAAAAGCAACTAAAAAAAATTCCACCTCCATGAAGACATTGATCACAGGGGAAGAACTGCACTCCTGCTTCTACCATTTCTTGTTAAGAAGAACTTGCCACCACCTGAAAAGGATCTTTTCATTAAAATAGGGCCCATCTGCAGAAAAGACCTTTGGGAACAATTTCCCACTGTTTTTAATATCCCCTGATTCCAACCATTCTTGGGAACAAATCTCTTCAGACCTGATGATTCACCCAGATTGGTTTTCTTAGATCCTGTTGAATGGGCTCCAATAGCAGTCGAAATTCCTCCAAAATCTATTGAGGGGGCATTAGCCATTGAAATAACGATCATCGCAGCGGCTGATGAATCCATTGAAACCGATCTCCGAACCTGCTGAATATCATCATCCTCCACCACAATTGCGCACTGCCCAAATCGATGATTGTCAATCAAATCGCTCTGTGCCCGAAATCCACGGTTCATACAAGGAGGACCCAAGTCCCCCAATTCAGCTCCATCCACATCTCCAAAACCCTGATTGCCCACAACCCCATTACTCGTGTTGCTACTCATTTCAATATGAATTTGAGAATTTCCCACCTGGGATTCCTCCACCGAATCAGAAGAAATCGAATTCAGGTCAGTCGCCGAAGACATCACAGGATTAGCCACAACATTTGCCCGGCATAGCGGGCAATTCACATGAGATTTCAGCCATGTATCAATACAGGGGAGATGGAAAGCATGGCTGCACTTAGGCAGAAGCCTGAGATCCTCATCCTCATGAAACTCATTCAAACAGACAGAACACTCTGTCCCTTCTATAAGACCCTCACCTCTCTTGTATTTACATATAGTTATGGAATTAATCACAGATTCATCAAGACCAACTGTCCTGACATACCATATGAGATCCATGGGGTTTGGGGTCTGGTCATGATCTTCATGGGTGTTGTTTAATGGGGCTGTAGGTCCACTTGGGGTGCTCCTGTTGGAGAAGCACTTGACTACAATTGCAAAGTAGCTTATAAGCAGAAAGGCACTGGTAAGAAGTGCCACAAGTATAATAACAAGAGGAGAGAGATGTTGGTTTGCTTGCTGGTCTATTAAGGTAGGAGGAGGAAAGGAAGGAAGGGGAGGAGAGAAGGGCAACAAAGGAGGAAAGGAGGGGCTGCATATAACAGAGCAATTTGAAGAACAAAAGAAGTAACAAAACTGCGTTTCATTCTTATTAGGAGGAAGAACTTTATACTTCTCTTGATGGGGAGCCATGAGACCACAGAAAGGTATCAAAGAGAAATGGAGAAAAGGGAGATTAGTTTACCTTGGGTTTGAAAGAGGGAAGGAAGGAAAGAGAAGAGTTTTGCCGTGGAAGAAGAATGGTTGCTGCTTCGGTTCTTCCTTCATTGTCTTTGATTCTCTGGTTTTGGTGGGTGAGAGTTTCGTTTTGTCTTTAATTCATCCTCAAGTCCCGAGAAGTTTACAAATGAGACCCATGTGGATTTGTGTAACTATATATCACTGTCCCCTCTCATTTAAAAATGTAGATCAAAACCACCTTGAACAGCAATTAGAGGGGGGTTTTTTTTTTTTTTTTCATTTCCTTTTTTCTTTCTTCCTTGGGATTTTTATGATAAAAAATAAGCTTAAGTCAAAATTAAATAATTTTACAAAGAAAAACTATAAAATGATGAGATAGTTGTTCGTATATATTTTTGAACAAAACTATCACAAATGACAATGTCATCATCTTAGTTGATAATATTGTCAACTTCCTTCAACTTTTTTTATTCTTCTTCTTGACCTTTCTTCTTCATCAATGGTTTTCATAACTGATTCTCGTAGTCTTGGAGGGAATGATGCTGAAATTTGGTGAAAGATGAATATTCATTTCAAATAAATGAAGAAAAATCGAAAGGAGGTGATGAATGCATCAAATAAGAAGGGTATGACAAATTCTTTCACAAATTACATAATGAAGCGTTTTCAATCCATCCACTATCCAATCCATTTTAAAGCTGGTTCAAAGGTTCTAGATTATAAAAAAAAAAAAATGCTCTTTGGATCTAAAACTCTACAAAAACAACACAATAAATAAGAGAAAACCTCAGATTCGCTACTAAAAGATTGTCCAATATGGCTCTCTACATGTTGCTCACAAATATCAAAACGTACAAAATTCCCATAAACAATGACTTCAAACTTTAAATATTTACAAAAAGCATACTCAAATCCATCCCTTCAAGCCTTAATCGAAGCAACCGCCAAATTGAGAGAAAATCCTCATTTAGCCATTTCACCGAGCACCTTATACTCTAAACTCGAACTCTTAAAACTCATGTGAAGGAGGGCGACAAATGTGTATAAACTAAGCATGAGATTCACATACCTAAGGAAGACTACCAAGACTACTTAAAGAAAGACCACTGGGACACAAAATACAATAATTTTCATAATCTTTCCATTCTAGGTGGAGGAAGATGGAGCAAAATATCATTTTTTGCCATGAAGGTTGACAATATCACCAACCAATTGACAAATCGTCAACTATGGTGATTTCATAAAAAAGAAAGTACGAATAACTTTCTCATCATTTTATAGTTTTTCTTCATAAAACTATTTAATTAAGGTTTAAGCTTAATTTTTTTGTAAAAATCCCTTCTTTCTTTTTCTTTTTTTTTTCACAAATCTACTGTTGTAATAGTAAGTCTGTTAATAAGCCTGAAGCTAGCCATTGGGATGTGAGGAACTCCACTATAGGGCCTCCCTATTAATAATATGTATACCTTCAAATTAACATCATTATCTCTAGTGCCTATTTGGTTAGATGCGTTTCGGACAAGGAAATGGGATTATTAGGAATTTATAATATGATGGGACACCTTGTCCCCTAAGTATTCTAAATGCTCTTATTGTTGTAAGAATTCAGAATTCCAAACCACATAAAAAGACACTTTTAGTCTTATGAATTTTCCAAATTCCAGCATTCCAAATGTCGGATGGGGGTTGAGTATTTGGAATTTTACTTTTAAAGGAGCAGCATTTGAAATTTTACTTTTAAAGCAACAACATTTGGAATTCTCAGAATTCTCATTCTCTCAGACAAGAATTCTCACCCTTGGTTATTAAAAAAAAAAAAGAATTCTCATAATTCTTCTAACCAAACAGGCCCCTCTAGTGATATATCCTAAAGTTTTGCTTTAATAAGAGTTGGCATCAATGTGGGATTGGACACATGACTAATAATCCAAATTTTTTTTTCCTGTAAGGATCCAAATGCATGTTTATTTTACAAGAAAGCAAAGGAGCTAGAATTTCAAAATTGTGCCAAGGTATTTGAAACCTTTTATGCACCTACTTGAATCTTGAAATTCTTAGGAATAAATCAGGCATTTCCAAATGCCAGTGGACAAGCCACCGCATTATGTAAAAAAAAAAACAAAAAAACCAACAACACATGATCAACTTCTTGTCAGAAATACTAGCAAAGAAATGGATCCTTTAGGGCATGTTTGTGTAACACTTTTCCACGGAAAAGTGGACGGTTTTCCGCGGAAAACCTATTTTTCCGGCGTTTGGTGCGGAACAATTCCACGGAAATGCTTTCCTGCCTCGTCAGCATTTTCCTTGATAATTGTGGAAATGGATTTCCCATGGGGGGTATGGGAAATGGATTTCCGCGGAAAACTTCTCCCTCTTTTCCTCACTCTTGTCCATTTCAACCCAAAAACTCTATAACTCTTTCATTTTTTATTTCTTTATATAAATTATTATTTAATGTTAAATAAATAATATACATATTATGTTATTTTTCTTCAAAAAATTATATCACCAAATAAGAAATTTTGATTTTCTATAAGGAATTCACAGCCGCACCAAACAACATCTGCACCAATTCAATGAGGAAATTCTTTTTGCACCAAACATGAATTTCTAAATTCTACGGAAATCCTTTTCCGAGGTTTTCATTTCTATGGAATTTGCTGACGTGGCAATTTCCTCTTTCCGCGGAAAGAGTGTGTACACAAACATGCCCTTAGGGTTTGAAGTCGTTGCCGGGCTGAACTCAGGTTTGTGTCACAATCCTGTTGGACTTCAATAGGCCCATTGGTACTTTATATGCATGTATGATGTTTTCTTTTTGTTAGAACGTATCATGTTGATACAATATAACAAACAGCATATAACAAAACATATATTCTAAAGCTTGGATCCTTTTCTCAATGTACTAATTTGTTTCAACTGAGGTGCACCTGAATTCGAACTCTTGGCGCCATGTGATTCATGGACTTGAATGTCACTTCTAAACAGATTTGGTCCTAGACACAAATAAATTCTGCCCAAATCTAGCTTAATTTGTTGACTGCCTTCGCGTCTTGTTTTGAAATAATGAAAATTTCCTCAAATCTAACACAGAATGGATAGAACTCAAGGTGCCAACTCAAAAAGTATCATAAAACCCAAGTGGAATTGACTAGAATGAATGCTGTCATTTAATTCAATTCAATTTAGATCTAAGAAACTTCTTTTCATCTTTTTAGACAAACTGTCAAAGTCTAATGTGGCTCCCCAAGATTTTTATAATTGTAGAGGTGGTTAATTGTAATAGCAGCAAAAACAGGGGATGTGTTTGTTTGTAGTAGTTATGGAAAACTGGACTGTTACCTATAAAATAAAATTACCTTGGTCCCAATTGTATGGTCAATGGGGCATTGCAGATAAGTCAATGCAGGGATGCAAGTGGGTGGGGATTAGGAAACAATACGTAGCTGTCCTAATTTATCACCCTAATTAAAGCATTGATGTGGGATGTCGGAAAAGTCAAGTGCCGACCACCAAAATTCTCGGTCTCCATCAACTGTGGATGTGCATCGGCCACGTGTCAGTGATCTAGCTGGTCTATAGGAGGGGCCATGGAAAGGATGGAGGATCAATTGATCCTTTGTGAGTTTGTGCAGTGTACTCTTTGAGAACCTGTTTTGGTCCTGGCCCAAGCCACCAGCCAAATCTAAATTATGAAGGTAATTTAAGGGTTTGGGTTGTCCCCTTTTATACCCGAGTCGAGGTTGATCAATGGGGAGAATGGCCTTTTATCTCAGTGATAAGATGCGGCGGTTCTCATGAACACTGACCAGCCACATTCCCTATTCCCTCATTAGAGGACTTTATCGCCTCATCCAATGTCTACTGTTTCCACCCGATGGCTCGATCACCTTATTTGAAGTCTACTACTTTCACCCGAGGAGTCACACCCCCCTACAGCTAGGGTAAAGAAAAAAATAAAGTTAACAGGGCCTTAGTAACTACGTCACATTGAGAAGCGTGAGTTGCCCGAGTGATATAGGGCATAGGGTCTTAATGATGGATTCGGATCTCCTGTTTAGTCCACAGGAAAACCTATTTAGACCAATTAGGAGGCGCTATATGGGAAAGAAGATGTCAAATCAAATGACATCCCATCTCCTCCAATAAAAATAAAAAAATTACTCCTTGTGTGGTACCTCGTGATTGGCTCAAATAGGATTTTCTTATTAGATCCAAATTAGTGATACGTTTCTCTCATTGACAGTGTGTGGGATTGACTCTAGCACTAGCCGAGCACATTGCTAGGAGTAGGGGTGTAACGGTTCGGTTAACCGGTCTTTTTGGAGAAACCGTTAACCGAACCGTAACCGCGGTTATCCGTCTTTAAAAACCGTAACCGTAACCATATATACAAAAACCGTGGAAAACCGAACCGCGGTTAACCGTATTATACGGTTCGGTTACGGTTAATAACCGTGGAAAAATATACACAACAATACAGTATAATTTAAGGAAAATTATACGGTTCGGTTTGGTTTTATACAGTATGATACGGTTTGGTTTGGTTTTAGGTAAGGAAAATTTCGTTTACCCCCCATGTATATTATTTTATTTGTTATCGGTACGGTTAACCGCATACGGTTAACCGAACCGTATTTTACGGTTCAGTTCGGTTAATAACCGTGAATATTATGGAAAACCGTAACCGAACCGAACCGTGCGGTTTTTTTGTTTTATTAACCGTAACCGAACCGAACCGTGAAAATACGGTTAATAACCGCGGTTCGATTCGGTTCGGTGCGGTTTGACGGTTAGGCGGTTTTTTCTTACACCCCTAGCTAGGAGAGTATCCTCGGGTAAAGTACAGAGAGAGCATAATACAAGAATTCTATGACAGGGCAGACACGGAGTACCCGAAGCCGAAGGTCAAGGAAACCGCCATGCCAATCACTTCGGATAAGACAGAAAAAAATTCGTCACCTCTTCAATCAAAGTCCATTCTCACTTAGTAAATCCAACCCATATATAACCCATGTAACTGGATTTAGGTTTATTCTTTTAACTTTTGCATGAATTTAAATTAGTATTTCAAAATCCAATTAATACATGATTCGGGTTGAGAGTAGCCACACATGTTTCTTCAAAACATTCTCATTTTTCACCAATCCAAAGGCAGATGCGTATTCCTATTATAAGTCAAATTGGGTCATTTTATAAAATAATTAGTATGAGGGGGTTGAATTAATCACACTTAGACCCACATACCCACATGCGAGGGAGATGAAGATCAAACTGGCCTCCACATCACTCATACAAAAGATTCTAAGCTGGTCACTTTCTTTCAATTCAACCCAAATATTTCTACAACACCAGTCGTGGAGGAAAATGATTCCCAGCCCATTGCTGGTCATGTGTTTCCATCAAGAATAGAATTTTGTTCCATCCACCGAGGTGTAGATAATCTTTTTGTAGGAAATGGGAATCGCCAAAAGGAGAGTACGATGGAATTGGGTGGGCCAACAACGAAAGCAATGGAGGGTTGAAAAGACTTGATTAGCGTGAAGTTTGCCGCACTACCAGGTTATGTATATCTGCACTTCGAATGTGTCAATTTTTTTTTTTTTTTTTTTTTCCAGTAGTGTGGAGTTACCTTAGAATTAGGGATGACAATGGGCAGGTTTAAATTCGGACCCACCCCAACCCGCTCCTATGGTAGTGTTTTCTTGGATAGGGGCGGGTTTGGATTATATCGATGTAACCCACCAGGCCCTGTATATATAATATATGTTTATTTATTTCTAAAAATATAAACAAGATTTGTATGGTACAAGTGGTGTTGGGGCATTAACTTAAGGCATGTGTGAATAAAAAATATATATAATAAGTATAAAAAATAATAACAATAGTCCCTAATAATAATGATAATAATATATTTCTATTTTTTTATATTTTAAATTATTTTTGTAGCTTAATCATATGATAATAGTAAGAATGATAAGGGATTTTTATGAAAAAGGTTAAGCTTAAACAATAATTAAATGGTTTTATGAAGAAAAATTATAAAATGAAAAGATAGTTGTTCTTATATTTTGGTTTAGACAAAGTTTTTCCGGTAAACGATATCATCAATCCAGTTGACGATATCATCAACCTCCTGCAACTTTTCTTCTTCTTTTTTTATGGTTTTCATATTGATTATTTTAGGTTTGGAGGTGATGATGCTGAAATTTGGTGAGAAATAAATATTCATTTCAGAGAAATGAAGGAAAATCGAATGGGGTGATGAATACATCAAAGAAGTGTTTGATTAGTGTTTCACAAATCAAATGATGAAGTGTACACGTGTTCAATCCGTCTACTATCAAAATTATTCTTAAAGTTGGTTCAAAGATTTTGGATTAAGAAAATAAAAAACACTATTGGGGTCTAAAACTCCACACAAATAACACAATACCTTGCAGAATAGCTCACATTCACTATTCAAAGATTGCTCAACATGGCTCCCAATATGTTGCTCACAAACATCTAGACCTATGAGATTTCCCTAAATAAATGGCTTGAAACTCTAAATGTTCACAAAAGCATACTCAAAGTCATCCTCTCCAACCTCACTCGAAGCCACTGCAAAGTCGAGAGAAAATCTTCATTTAAGCATTTCATCGAACACCTTACACTCCAAAATTGAGCTCTCAAAACTCATAAGAAGGGTGGTGACAAATGTGTAGAAACTAAGTTTGTGACCCACACACATAAAGAAGATTTCCAAGACCACTTAAGAAAGTCCACTGAGACACAAAATGTAATAATTTTCATAACCTTTCCATTACTAGGTAAAAGAAGATGGAGCAGAATATCATTGTTTTGCAGTGAAGGTTTACGACATCGTCAACTAAGTTGATAATGTCGTCAATTGGGTGATTTTGTCCAAAAAACCGGTAAGCACAATTATCTCATCATTTTATGGCTTTCTACATAAAACCGTTTAATTAAGATTTAAGTTCAGTTTTTTCCGTTAAAATTCCTTGATGATAGCATCCGTGTCATCTTTAATTTATATTTTATAACATTATATATTGAACACATATATTAAAGTATGTTTTTTTCCATTTTAATGTAATTTATACAAAAAATATCACATTTGAAAATTTTGTTATAAATTCTTAAAAAGTTGATAGGTTTTTTTTATAGTACATATGAATTATATTGCCTGTGCCATGTTTAGCAGGTAAAATTTTCAGCTACGACCTAATTATATGGAAATATTTGTTTTTTGGTTATGGCCAAGACCTTTTTATAAAGAGCTAACCTCCTCAATGAAAATTTCTTCCCTCTAGCCTCTGCTCTTTGAGTCCATGCCAACGGTGGCCTTACATCGAGTGTAGATATAAGTTTTGTAAGTGCGAAAAATGTAACTCATAAGATTAGAGGGAGCCTTAGAGGACTTATCTTAATGACTATGGAAAGCCGGCTGCCTTAGGGACCTGAAAGGGGAGAAAGAACAGTCAGAGGACCCTGGCTGTGGGTAGCGCAGGGCTCTCCGATGCCTAAGTTAGTGCAGGGACTAAGGTTGAAAAAGGAGAGAGAGGCAGAGTAACGGCTGGGAGTGTATGCATGCGTACCTGATTTGGACTGGTCTTCTCTTTATAGGATAAAAGTCTCTAGATACTTGATAGTGAGCCTAATGATTTGACTGCCAAGGTCTCATCAGCCCACAAAGTAATTAATGAGGATCCATCATAGCCCACATTGCATTAAATGATGGTCCGATCAGCCCATATTGCATTAAATGCCAGCCACATTGGGCCTGATCTTGTCTTGACTTGTTGGCGGCAAAGGTCCCATCGGATCCTTTCTTGGGCCCTGTCCTGATATGGCTGTCGCCGCTGGATGTTGCTTTGCCAAGGATTTGATAAGGATTTTGGATTGCTGGGATAGTGTATCTGTCACATCAGCGCGTGCTTGTATTCTGCCATATGTTCGAAGGTGGGACATGACTGTCAGTGCCTGTCTCAGTTGGCAGGTCATCATACAGACACAGCCGAGATGCTCGACTGAGGCCAGGGCACACCGCCGAGATCGTGGCGACCTTAGGTCAGGGCTGACCAAGGCGATAATGTTGGTCTCGGCTAGCGCATTAACATCCGAGCCGAAACGCACGTAGCCGAAATGAGTATAAGAAAGACTGGCATTATTGCTGGACTTAGCATAACTTTGGCGTCTTAAGAATTGCCCCACACAAGTTTGCTGGCTAAATATGGACCCAAACGTGAGGGGTCTAACAACTTTGCTCCCAAACTCAGATTGGTTTTCAAACAGTCCAAAAAAGAAAGAACTCATTTTCTCGGGTTATTCTGGTTGTTATGGTATAAAGCGCTGAGTTAATCCCAGTGACATATAAATCTTTTCAAAACATTTTTGGATATATTACTAAAGGAACATTTTTTTTTAATTACGTAGGATGTACGGCCCCTTTGGGCCAAACTAATATTACTCTACGGGCTAGGGGGAGTCGGGTAAATCCCTTGTGGCCCCAGTATGGTAATGCAGTTTTGAGCCCTTAAACTCAGGGAGAATATCGTGGTACTAGGCCACCTAAGCTACCTCTCGGGGTTAAATGGGTACGAACTTAGACCATAAACCACATGTCTTCAAACAATGGACTTTAATTTGCCGCACCGAATTCTAATATTACGGGAAGGAATATCAAAATCTTAACCCATTGGCATAATAAAGTTGAAACGAAAGAACCTTATTTTTTTCCTTTTTTAAGAAACGGCTTGCTCGGATAGTTTTTTTTTTTTACTTATCTCTTGTATTTTAAAGGAATGTCATTTAAAAACTTCAATTCCCCTCACTTATTCCAACCAAATGTAGGCCCCATGTTCACAATCTCAAATAAAGGAGGCCCCACTTTATAAGTCCCAAAGGTGGGTCCCATGGTCACAATCATAAAAGGTGGGCCCATATAATAATTCTATAATGGTGGGACCATATTATAAATCCTATGAATGTGGGCCCTATCTACTTATTTATGAAGGTGGGCATCACGTTATAATTTCTAAATGTGGGTCCCTTGTCCACAATTACAAAAAAGATGGCCCTGCTTTATAATTCTTACAGGTGGGTCATATGGTCTCAATCACAAAAGGTGGAGCCACATTGTGAATCCTATGAATGTGGCCCTGTGTTCGGATTTGTAAAGGTGGGTACCACATTGTAATTTTTTAATTGTGGGTCTTGTGTTCACAATTAACAAAAAAGATAGTCCCATATTATATTTCCTATAAAGGTGGGCCCACATTGTAAATAGTATGAATGTGATGCCCCTAAGCTCTAATTTCTAAAGGTAGGTCATATGTCCACAATTAAAAAAGATGTGACTCAACTTTGTAATTCATAAATGTGACTTACATGGTCACGATCACAAAGGTGGACCCACATTGTATATTCTATTAATGTGAGCCCCATATTCTAATTTTTAAAGGTGGTACCATGTTGTAATTTCTAAAGATGGGTGCCCATATTTACATTCATAAAAGAGTGGTCACACATTATAATTCCTATAAAGGTGGGCCCACATTGTAAATCCTATGAATATAGGTCCATGTTCTAATTTTTAAATATGGGTACCATGTTGTAATTTCTACAGGTATGTCTCATATTGTAAATCCTATGTCTTTTCTTTGGAGTAAAACTTTTATAATGTTACCAAACAAGTTACGTACAACATATTCTCAGTAGTGTAATTTAATACAATATTGTCAAACATGTTCTGCATAGTATAGTCTCTATAAAACTCTATCTCAAGACATCCGGATCCAAGCACGAAATTGGAAACAACACAAGAACGATGCCAAATGGGCTCTAAGATTTTCGGGTTGGATCTTAGTAGGCTTCGGGCTTCAACCTAGTGCAATCCGTACATGAACATCCCTAATAGTTGCTTATTTATAATTAAAACGCTCATAACAACTGCATCATTTTGAATGCTTAATCCTCCTTTATCTCGTAGTTGATTTTATATTTCCCTCCTTTAGAAAAGAAATCTTTATTCAAAAAGAATTGTTTTATTTATAAAGTCAATTTCTTTTCTAAAAATAAATTTTGGTTTACTTATGAACTATAAATTTTGAATGCATTTTATGATTAATATAGAAATATCTAAAAAAGTAACGGGCACATTGAATGATTCTTATGATTAAAAAAAATTGTTTAAATTGAGTTTTACAGATTTTAAACAATTGTTATTTCTTTTTTCAGAATTAACGAAGGGGCTTTCATTTTAGGTATATATCACTCCTATATTTTTATTAAGGCCTTGGATGTTTTTTTTTATTAGGGCCTGGGCCTAGACTGAGAGAGAGCGAGAGAGAGAGAGAGAGAGAGTTTGCACAAAAGATTTTTAAGTTTGGCATTCCTAATAATGCCTGGCATGCGAAAATACAAAGGACTTTTAAGTTTCATCTCAGAAATTATGTTCGACAAAGAAACTAAGTAGAAGTCAGAAAGTAATTAATTGTGTTTGTGATGTTACAGAGACTTCAATTGATTTCTTTGGTGAAATTCATCTGATTCCATTCATGCACCAACTTAAAAACTTAATGACAGAAAAAAGCAATACTGTTCCCCACATTATATATTTTGTCTAATCCCCTTTATAATTTTATAATGTCCAATTTGATAGGGACAGTCCATTGAATTAAATCAAAATTTGCCTCAGATAAATTGAATAATCCCAAGTGAAAAGAATTTCTAGTGGGAACAATATCATTGAGTCATTGAATGAGAGTTCCAATTTCCAACCGACACGAATACAAATCCTAAATAGTTCCAACATCAAAGGACACGTTTTAGTACTCGTGTAGGATAAGTGAAAGTTGTCCAACCAATCAATCCCTCACCCAATAGGCCCAAAGGTCCTGCTTTGACTTTTGAATACTCTTCCTAAATGCATATCCAAAGAAAAACCATGTTTGAAATGACACCAGTGAGATTTCAGTCTTGAAAACAAGAACCAACTCTTTCAATCAGATTCTTACAAGCCATCGGACGCGCCATATGGAAACAGATCAGCTGAAGTCATATGTGATTGGATGACTCTGTCAAACAACTGACTCTTCTTTCAGTAGTTTCTATGTATATGTTTTCTAATGCATCATTCATTTTCTTTGGGAGGTTTCATTTGACAAATCTTGTATAAACAAGGAGTCTTCTTCATCTTTCTCACCTGTTACAAGTCCTACAAAGATCAGGAATCATGTCTACGGTAATGTCTCTGCCTTCTAACAGCATTAATAGCTTCAATTGCCTTAGTAGCCATCCTCTTCTTCCTGGCATCCGATATCGGTTTAGTCCTGTTGAGATCTCTACATCAAAACATGGGTGTATGTGGTTTTACTTTGCTAATCAAGGGATGCAGTCTACCATTATTAGGCGTGGAGTTCGCAGAAGTAAAATTTATGCTGTCATGTAATTTTCGTTGGAACTCATTTCTATTTCCCATTTTAGTGCTTTATCTTCTACTATATATTTTTTTACTGCCCTTTGGGTCTCTAGGATGGTGGGTGTTCATGGGTTTCACAAATATGCAACAGTGAGAACTTCCCAATCGTGGGCAAGTGACTAGACCATACTCAATTCAAATCCAAATATGATAGAGAATTACTAGTGGAGAAACCTGCCCCATTTGGATGAGGAAGGAGTGGAGCAAATAAAAACTCTCTTTAGTCTCTCTTCTGATGTTTAGAATTCCTTTAGAGGGGAAAATTGATCTTTCTATTGCTACTCTTCACAAAGTGTTGGAGAAATAGTTTCCTGACTTTGCTATATATCTACCAACAACAACCTGCTCATTTTGGATGAGGAAGAAGTGATGAGCAAATAAAAAAATCTCTAGAGGAGCCTCTTTTCTTCTCTGTAGATTTCCTTTATAGGGAAAATTTTATTTTGCTGTAGCTACTCTTTACATAGTGTTGGAGAAATAGTTTTCTGATGTTGCAATCGACTCCCAAAAACCTGTCCATTTTAGATGAGGAAGAAGAGGAGCAAATAAAAATTCTCAAATCTCTAGAGAAGAGCCTCTTTTCTTCTGTTTAGATTCCCTTTAGAGGGGAAAATTGATTATACTGCCGCTACCCTTCGCAAAGTATTGGATTAGTTTTCTGATTCTCCTTTAAAGGACTCAGTTTAAATCGAAACACATTGAAGAATTATTAGTGGAGAGAAGCTGTGAATGTCTGAAAGTTGGTTTAATTTCCAACTCTCCGTACATTCCTCCTTGTTTCTCCGCCTAGTGGGGATTTCTTTCCCCTCATCCAAATGGGTCCTAATTGTTTCCTCATGTATTATCTATTCATAGTTAGTGGTCGATATTAGTTGACCATGGTGTTACATGCCCTGTCTCTAATGTGCATGTTAGATTTATTCCCTATGTAGTTTGTTTAACTCAAATACTTCAATTAATTTCATGTAGGGGAGAAACCCTTCTAGACAACGTTCTACCAGGAGCTTCACCACCATCGACACCAAGTTTCTTTATCTGGTAATAATCAACTACTTATTAGATTTGATAAATAAGTTCCGTTTTAACTTTCTATTCTCTGTGAAAGCATGATGAGAAAGTTTTGTTTCATGCAGGATGACATGTATTTTGGGGTCCATGGTATCTCTGACTTTGACACTCTCGAAGATTAAAGGTAGTTTTTTTAACAAAAGCTAGGTAGTAAAAATTATGTACAATACTTGTTTTGCATGTGCCTTTTTGGCCTACTTAGTGTGATTAGCCTTAATCTAGTGTAGTTGTTGCATGCCGAGTGGTAATCCATGATTTTTATTTTGGTAATGTTTAGATAAAGTGGAGAATGTGGAAGAAGAGGTGAAAGATGCAGTTGAGATTGTGGAAGAAGTTGCTGAGGAAGTGGAGAAAGTGTCTTCAGACATTAGTGACAAAATTCCAAAGGATGGAATCCTTAAGGATGCGGTTTCATGGGTTGAGAATGCATCTGAAGTAGTGGGAGATTATGCAAAACAAGCATTGGATTTCTTTCAAAAGGTATTATTATATTTGCTTTTATTTATTTGGAAACCACCTCATATTAATGGTCTAGTTGTCTTTTTTTTTTCCCTCATTGCTTGCCTTGAGATCGTTATATGAATAATCAGGTAGGAGAAGGCTACTTAAAATCCCGTTAGAATTGGGATCAATGCAGATCGAACGGTTAAATACTGCTGATCTACATGATATTTGATAGGTTCTAAGGTGAAATCTTTAATTTGGCTAGCCATTAACTTGATTGAAATAGGGAAAAAGACTTCTAAATCAAATCTGAAGGTTGTTTTTGATTAATCCTTTACTTTTTGATTAATCCTTTACTAGTACTTACAAACATTAGTACAACCAATTACCTCACAAAACACGACATACCCAAGTGGAAAGGGCATCTCATCTCACTAGGGTGTTAGGTTCAATTGGTCACTCTGGGGGGGGAATGGAATCAGTGAGTGTCTTTTCTCTGCGAATTTATCTTAATTTTAATTCTGTAAATTAGATGAGCACTTTCTTAAGCAATCAACCAGGCAATCACACAATCACAAGAGAACACAAAGGATTTTTACGTGGTTCACCCGCAGGCTACGTCCACGGTGTGCAAAGTGCACACTTCCACTATTTAGCAGCACCCATTGCTAGGAGCACTAACCCCTTCAATTTTCGCCCGCAACAACAAACATGAGCACCAACCCCTACACTTAAGCCCCAACTTGAGTGATTACAAGATATCAAATATTCTAACACACACAGGTGTCTTACAATAATATCTCAATGGCATACGAAAATGCTTTGCAATATTTTCAATCATCCAAAACAAACACCTGCAATATTCGTCTGATCCAAACAATTCAACACAATCTCAGATGCAGTAGAACCCAACAAGAAAACCACAATGAAACTTGCACACCACTATTCATAATTCTGCACTATGTAGAGATGCAAGACCGATCTATTGCAGAAAAAGGAATTTATTTAAATTTTGATGCAATGAATCCACGAATAACCAACCTGAAACCGTTCTTCATTGTAGGTTCTTCTCTTTGAAAACAATACTCTGCAACTTTCTCAAAACCAGCCCACTGCTATTTCAAAAATTGCCCCTCACTACACACAGCTACACGTCTTCTCTGTTGTTTTTCTTATTCACTCACTGCTCGTCTTCCCTGTTCTTGTTTTTCTTTTTCACAACCTGCACGTCTTCCCTTCTTTTCGTTTTTTCTTTTTTTTACTACCTGCACGTCTTCTCTTCTTTTTGTTTTTCTTTTTCACAACCTGCACGTCACCCTGTTTTGTTTCATTCCCTTAACATTCAGTATTCAAAGCACATCTCTCAGATCCTAAAAAGTTGGATCTCCAGCCAATAAGAGAAGTTGCTCACAATTAAAAAGGATAGAAGGAAGATTTTGTTGACTTTCTTGCCAAAAAAAAGACCCAACAAGAAAATCCTCGTTTGGAATGGACTGACCAACTATTTGAGTCAGATGAATCTAATGAGGCATCTTGATTACATTCCAACACATAATGGGACCCACCACATAGTACCAAGAATAATTAATCTCGCAGTGCAGAAAAATTGTAGAATTTGTCTCCAGTAGAAAATTCATAACTTCCTCTTCTGAACTCGAAACAACATGATTCTTGATCCAAATGAAAGATTTATCAGAGGGCTACAATTTTTATGTTTTGAGATTTAACCCAGATTGAATGAAAAGTAGTGTAAAATCACATTGAATCTGACTGGTCACAGAAAAACAGCAACCTGAGTGAAGCAGAGTTCACTCAGGTTGTATCCAATAGAAAATTCATAACTTCCTCTTCTGAACTCGAAACAACATGATTCTTAATCCAAATGAAAGATTTATCAGAGGGCTACAACTTTCAGGTTTTGAGATTTAACCCAGATTGAATGGAAAGTAGTGTAAAATCACCTTGAAACTGACTGGTCACAGAAAAATAGCAACATGAGTGAAGTAGAGTTATCTCCGGTAGAAAATTCATAACTTCGAAACCTGAAGTCAGATCGACCTGATTCCAAAACCAAAAATCAATCTCTTACTGATGCACAAAAGTCATGTTGACCACTTTTTGATTCAGATGTTTGATAAGAAGATATAAGCATAACAACATGCTTACCTGACATGACTTGAATATGCAGTTGTCCAGTTCCACTTTGAATGCCTGCAACCTTCACCATACTGCCTTCAAACACCATGCCAACGTCCTAGGTTTGACAACAATTACAAACTAAAACAAAGGTCCAACAATCTCCCCCTTTGGAATTGTTGTCAACACCTGCGAACTTGGAGAAGAAAATAAATCTCATTTGACTCCCCCTGTCACCAAACCTTCTCAGCCCACTACTCTAGAGTTTTTTTTTTTCAATTAAATACATTATGCAAAACATACATACATACATATCTCCCCCTTTGACAACAATAACAAAGGGAGGTGTCTGGGAGTGAAAAGTTCTGCAATAATATACCTACACTCCCCCTATCTCCAATCCTCCCTACTTCTTTGGAGAAGTAGTAACCCCCAATTTCATCCGGAGGTATTCAAAGACTTCTTTCGGTAAAGGCTTTGTGAAAATATCCGCAACTTGTTCTGTAGTCGGAACATACTCCAACTTCACCTCTCCATCTTACACCTTGTCCTTCAAGAAGTGGTACCTAATGGCAATATGTTTGGTCTTGCTGTGCTGAACTGGATTCTTTGAGATGTTAATGGCGCTTGTATTATCACACAAAATAGGAATAGCTTCAACCAACTGAATTCCCAAATCCTTTAGCATCTGTCGCATCCAAAGAACTTGTGTGCAGCAAGTTGTCGCAGCAATATACTCAGCTTCCGCTGTAGACAAGGAAACTGAATCTTGTTTCTTGCTATGCCAGGCTACCAACTTGTCACCTAAGTAGAATGCACATCCACTGGTGCTCTTTCTGTCATCTATACATCCTGCCCAATCTGCATTTGAGTAGGCTATTAATGTGAAGTCCTTTCCTCGTGGATACCATAAACCATATTCTGTTGTGCCTTTGATGTACCGGAAGATCCTCTTCACTGCTGTCACATGTGTTTCCCTTGGATCTGCCTGAAATCTAGCCACCATACACACAGCTTATAGAATGTCTAGCCTAGTAGCTGTCAGGTACAGTAGACTTCCAATCATGAATCTCTACATTGTGTGATCAACAGTCGCTGACTCATCATTTTTACTCAACTTGCAGCTCGTTGTCATGGGTGTGCTGACAGGTTTTGAGTCTTCCATGTTAAACTTCTTTAACATCTCTTTGACATACTTTACTTGTGAGATAAACATGCCACTCTTCATTTGGTTAACCTGGAGGCCAAGAAAGAACGAGAGCTCCCCAATCATGGACATTTCAAACTCAGTCTTCATCTTCTTTGAAAACTCTGTACACAATTCATCTTTGTTACCTGCGAAGATGATATCATCCACGTACACTACCACAACTACCTGAGTACCTTCTTCTGTTCTCACGTATAGGTTGCTGTCTACAACACCCTTTTTGTACCCAAGTTGTCATAGGTAGGCATCTAGCCGAGAGTACCATGCCCTCGGTGCTTGCTTTAGGCCATAGAGAGCCTTTTTCAGTTTACATACCATATTTGGGTCATCTCCCAATTGAAATCCATCTGGTTGCTCTATATATACTTCTTCCTCCAGGTTGCCATTCAGAAAAGCAGACTTGACATCCATTTGGTAGACTTTGAAGCTCTTATATACTGCCAAAGCTAGAAACATACGAATAGCCTCAAGCCGAGCCACAAGTGCAAAGGTTTCTTCAAAATCTATCCCTTCAACTTGTGCATAGCCTTTACAAACAAGTTTAGCTTTGTTCCTCACTACTTGTCCTTCCTCATTCAACTTATTTCTGAAAACCCACTTGGTACCAATGACGTTTTTGTTCTTTGGTCTGGGTACAAGTTCCCAAGTTTTGTTTTTCTCAATCTGATCCAACTCTTCATGCATTGCCTTGACCCAACTGTCATCTTTACTTGCTTCTGCAACAGTCTTGAGTTCAATTGTGGACAAAAGAGAGAATAAACTGGTTTTCATCCTCCTAGTCTGTACTCCAACCTGTGGATCTCCAATGATATCAGTTTCGTTAATACCATGATAATTATGCCATCTGTCATTTTCTTTATTCTCTTTTGAGTTATCGTCTGACTTTCCTTCCTTGTGATTAGGCAAGTCTTCATTTTCATTGTTATCATAAGGTTTTTCATACATTGGATATTCAATCTCCTAAATATTCTTTGGAAGTTTTTTGTTTTCATCAAACTTAACATCTGCACTCTCGACTATTTTCCAAAGCCTTTTATTGTAGCACTTGTAAGCCTTGCTTCTAATAGAATAGCCTAAGAAGATGCCTTCATCTGCACGATCATCAAACTTCCCAAGATTTTGATCCAACCTTTTTATGAAGCACTTGCTGCCGAATACCTTGAAGTACTTCACCGATGCTCTCTTGCCAAACCACAGTTCATAGGGAGTCTTATTGGTGTGTGCTCTAAGCATGCATCTGTTCTGAATATATACGGCAGTATGAACTGCTTCTCTCCAAAATCCATCTGCAAGCTTGCTTTCTGTCAACATGGTTCTGGCCATTTCTTGCACTGTCCTGTTCTTCCGCTCAACCACACCATTTTGCTGAGGTGTGCGGGCTGCAGAAAATTGCCTACGAATCCCATGTTCCTGACAATACTCCTCAAACTCATCTGAAGTAAACTCTCCTCCTCGGTTTGACCTTAATACCTTGATTCTCTTACCAGTCTGATTTTCAACCTGTTTTCTAAAGATCTTGAACATATTCAATGCTTCATCCTTGTCCTTCAGAAACATAATCCAAGTCATGTGAGAGTAATCGTTAATGAATAATATGAAGTACTTGTCTCCGCTCAAACTCTGAGTCCTCATCGGGCCACACAAATCCGTGTGTATCAGCTCTAAAGGCTTACTTATGTTGTACTCTTTTGACTTGAAAGAAGCTCTAGTTAGCTTCCCTTTCTGACATGCATCACAAGCACTATCCTGAGCTTTCCCGATGTAAGGTATGTCTCGAACTGCCTTCTTGAAGCACATATTAGACAAATTCTTGAAGCTTATGTGCCCAAGTCTCCTATGCCACAACCAACTTTTATCTTCCCTCCGTAGCATGCACGTACTCACTGTAGTCTCAGAGAGAATGTATAAGTTGCCTGAAGTCCTCATACCAACTGCCACAACCTTTCCATTGTTGTCTGTGATCTCACAACCATGTTTGTTGAAGAAAATGCCATGTCCTCTATCGCATATCTGACTCACACTCAACAAGTTGTGTTTCAACCCATCAACAAACAACACTTCTTCGGATCTGATTTTTCCATCAATTATTCTGACCAAACTTTTCCCAACAATCTTAGCTCCATCATTATTTCCGAATTTCACAGATCCTCCATCATACTGCTGTAGCTTGGAGAACTTACTCTTGTCACCAGTCATGTGATTGGAGCATCCACTATCTAGAATCCATGGAGTTGACTTTCCCTGTGCTTTGAAGGCTGTATGTACTATCAAGGAATCAGCTTTATCTTTCTGTTCTTTCCTTTTCCAAACCTGCTTAACTGATTTAACAGACTTATCTGTTTCAATATCGGTCAACTCAGCAGTCTTAGGAGCCCTCTGTTCATATGTAATAGCATTTGCTTTTTGAAATTGTACTTGTCTTTGATTAGGGGCATATGCATATATACAATTTCTAGCTAGATGCCCAAAATTATGACAAATAAAGCATTCTACGGAATACATCATAAGTGCATCAAAAGGGTTCCTATTCACAAAGTTTCTAAGCCTCAAATTAAATTTATAGGTCATCATTTTATGTCCATATGTATTGCATTGGAAACAGTAACCATGGAAGTAAGAAATTGACCTAAAGTTTGTAGGCTGTATCCGCATAGGAGGCCTGAAGTTTTGTTGCTGTGGCATCTTCTTTGGTGGAGCAAGTTTCCTTTCAGGCTTTTGAGTTTGTGGTATTGCTTCTTTAACTTGCTTTGAAGAAGACTCTCCCACATACCCAAGGCCAAATTTTAGATGAGGAGGCCTTTGAGCATTGAGAATCTCATTCAATTTGGAGGACCCTTGATAAGCATTTAGTTTCTGTGAGAGCTTCTCCAGCTATGTTTTCAAACCAGTCACCTCCTCTTCTAACTTGTTCTTTTCTTCAGTCTTCAAAACTACATGTGCCTCAAGTTCTTCATGTATCCTCTTACTTTCCTCCAATTCCACTTTCAATGTTACAACCATCTCCTCTACATCAACTAGCCTTTTTGAAGTTTTCTTATGCTTCTTCCTTTTAGAAGATAGTTCCTCAAGTGCAGCCAACAACTCTCCTTCCAAGTTAATTTCAGCATCTTCATCATCACTTGCTGATTTCCCCTTTTCAGACTTGTTATCTTCAACCTGTTCATCAAGCATGACCATAAAAAGAGCCTCTGTTGCATCATTCTCACTATCATCAGAATCATCATCAGAAGAGCTGGCAATTTTCTTCGACACTAGACTTTTAGACTTACCTTTCTTAGAACGATAGTTTTTCTTGAAGCTTTTCTTCCTAGATATATTGTCGTCATCTTCTTCTTTGTCCTTATGAGGACACTTTGCAGCAAAGTGACCCACATCTCCACAGTTAAAACACTTGAAAGGCAACTTCCCTTTATATTTACCTTGACCCTTCTTCAATTTTCGGACGAAGTTAGCCATTAGTTCATCATCTGGATCATCTGAATCATATTTATTTGACTCAACTACTTCCTTAGCCTTATTCTTTTCATTGAACGCAGCTTCCCTATTAGAGGATTTGGGCTTCCCTATTCTCATCTCAT
The DNA here is from genome assembly GCA_038049695.1 of Cinnamomum chago. Lineage (NCBI taxonomy): Eukaryota > Viridiplantae > Streptophyta > Magnoliopsida > Laurales > Lauraceae > Cinnamomum > Cinnamomum chago. The sequence goes on along the minus strand of CP142459.1, from coordinate 60,448,191 downwards.
ATGCTGTCAATGAACGATGCAGTTCTTCCATGTTTAAGACGTCTAGATCTTTGGCTTCTTCAATGGCAGCAGCTTTGACATCATATCTAGCAGGAAGAGTTCTCAGAATTTTCTTAACAATAGACTCTTCTTTTAGCTCTTCACCAAGCCCTCTAATAGAGTTCACAACTTCATTGACTCTCAGTAGATATAAGTCAATTGTCTCATTGTCGGTCATTTTCAAACTCTTAAACTGGGCTCGATAAGTTTGCAGTTTTGCCTCTTTTATTTTCTTGTCTCTCTCATGAACACTCTGCAGCTTATCCCATATCTCCTTTGAGGTCTTACAAGACATGACCTTGACAAGTTCACTATCTGACAGTCCACACATCAAAGCATTCCTTGCCTTCGAGTCATTCTCAAACAACTTCTTATTTGCAGCATCTATAGGGTCATTAGAACCCTAATAGCCTTTCTTCCCACTATTCCAGACATCTAGTCCCAATGAACACAAATAAGCTTGCATTCTGATTTTCCAGAAGGCATAGTTTGTGCCGTCAAATAGTGGTGCTCTACTAACAAAATTACTTTCTCCAGATGCCATGTGAACCTATCCAAGATCACCCTAAGCTGTCAAGCTTTCTTAAGAGAAACCTGACTCTGATACCAATTGTTAAGTTCAATTGGTCACTGAGGGGGGGGGGGGGGGGGGGGGTGTGTGAATCAGTGACTGTCTTTTCTCTGCGAGTTTATCTCAATTTTAATTCTGCAAATTAGGTGAGCACTTTCTTAAGCAATCAACCAGGCAATCACACAATCACAAGAGAACACAAGGAATTTTTACGTGGTTCACCCACAGGTGGACGGTGTGCAAAGTGCACACTTCCACTATTTAGCAGCACCCACTGCTAGGAGCACCAACCCCTTTACAATTTTCGCTCGCAACAACGAACAGGAGCACCAACCCCTACACTCAAGCCCCAACTTGAGTGATTACAAGATATCAAATATTCTAACACACACAGGTGTCTTACAATAATATCTCAATGGCATACGCAGATGCCTTATAGAACTTCAATACAAAAATATAGCATAAGCAGATGCTTTGCAATATTTTCAATCAGCCAAAACAAACACCTGCAATATTCGTCTGATCCAAATGAAAGACCCAACAAGAAAATCCTCGTTTGGAATGGACTGACCAAATATTTGAGTCAGATGAATCTAATGGGCCATCTTGATTACATTCCAACACATAATGGGACCCACCACATAGTACCAAGAATAATTAATCTCGCAGTGCAGAAAAACTGCAGAATTTGTCTCCAGTAGAAAATTCATAACTTCCTCTTCTGAACTCGAAACAACATGATTCTTGATCCAAATGAAAGATTTATCAGAGGGCTACAATTTTCATGTTTTGAGATTTAACCCAGATTGAATGGAAAGTAGTGTAAAATCACCTTGAATCTGACTGGTCACAGAAAAACAGCAACCTGAGTGAAGCAGAGTTCACTCAGGTTGTATCCAATAGAAAATTCATAACTTCCTCTTCTGAACTCGAAACAACATAATTCTTGATCCAAATGAAAGATTTATCAGAGGGCTACAACTTTCATGTTTTGAGATTTAACCCAGATTGAATGGAAAGTAGTGTAAAATCACCTTGAAGCTGACTGGTCACAGAAAAATAGCAACGTGAGTGAAGCAGAGTTGTCTCCGGTAGAAAATTCATAACTTCGAAACCTGAAGTCAGATCGACCTGATTCCAAAACCAAAAATCAATCTCTCTCACTGATGCACAGAAGTCATGTTGACCATTTTTTGATTCAGATGTTAGATAAAAAGATATAAGCATAACAACATGCTTAACTGGCCTGACTTGAATATGCAGTTGCCCAGTTTCACTTTGAATGCCTGCAACCTTCACCATACTGCCTTCAAACACCATGCCAACATCCTAAGTTTGACAACAATTACAGACTAAAACAAAGGTCCAATATAGGGTTCTTTCATCAATCCTGTACTAGTACTTACACATATTAGTACAACCTATTACCTAACAACCTAATTAGTTGAGAAAAGAAAACGAGATGCTTGAGTTGAAGGGTCATCTCATCTTATACAAGTGAGGAGGGATCAACCCCAAGGCAGGTAGATAGGCTTCACAAATCTTATACCACTGTCCCAACTTTAAAAAAAGGAAAAAAAAAAAAAAAACAATCACACAAAAATTCAACCTTTAATGAAAAAACAAATCAATTTTGATATATGTGAGCCTCGTTGGCCATCATAACCATGGATTTATTGACTGCATCACCACCACTGATTTTTTGCAACTCTTTGAAACCAAACTTCCATAGTTTCTACATTTGACGAGCATCCTCTACTCACAAATGTCAAATTAAGTATGACTGAATCAGAAAGCCACATACATCTATCATTGGGCTATGTTATACTGAGAGGCACCTCTCATGAATTGAATTTGTGTAAGGGGTGTCCTTTTACTACTATGTGGAGGCACTATCACAAATCCAACCTCCTCGCATTCATTAACCCCCCATTAATTAGCTCTCATCTTAATTTGGTATTACTTTGAATAATAATCACCACCGGATTAAATCCCAATGATTTTTTAAGTTATATTTTTCATGAAATTTAGTCCGACGGCGATTATCTTTTGGATTAATGCCAAATTAGGGTGAGTGTTAATTCATTGAGAGTTAGTAAGTGAGATGGGATTAGATTTGTCATAGGTATCCCATCCAGTGAAAAAAAGGTTATTAATTTCTCATACAAATCTGTGAGAATTCTCTTAGCAGAACATAGCCCTGTCTATAATATCATCATGCACGACATTGACCCCATATTATTTCCTTCATTTTGCCTTCAGTTTGACTCCTCAACAACATTGTTAACAAATCAAATAGGTCTGAGGCATGGCCGACTTGGACACCATTGAAGAGTGGATCCTCTTCATTTGACACCCATCCAATTGTTACTCACTGATCAAATTCCAAAAGGATAGGCCAAAAATAGGGTCTACGAAGTAAATTCTAGAAGATTGGGCCATGCACAGGGTCCATGAAGTCAAATTAGGGTCTACGAAGATCAAGATCCATAAGGCCAAATTAGAGGTTAAAATCTACTCTTATCAAATGATCAAGTTAAGGACTCCGAAGTAAAAAAGTAGAGTCATTTAAATAATGTTGAAGCATCCCCAGTCTCAAAGAACAAGAATCAAGTGAATTAGAGGCCATCTAAAGTCAAAACAGTGCAAATGGTGTACATTTTGGTGTGCCCCACTTCATGATAATCAAGCATTCCCGAGGCTCCAAACGAATGCAAAATCATCAATGGGCATGTCAAGAACCTCCCTCTAGAATTTCGGATTAAACAGAACTAAAACAAGAGATATACCCAAGGGGGTTTACGACCCCCACATTCCAGAATTGAGGGGTCTGCAACCCCCTTGGCCGTGAGGTCCAGTTTTGTGACCCCCTCATGATTTTCAGTCCTGCTAGCTGGCCCGACTGGGGAGACCGGCTCATGGCCCGATTCCCCAGGAGGGCCGCTGGACTCACTGGGATCCAGCGGCCCTCCTGGGGTACTGGGCCATGAGCCGGTCTCCCCAGTCCGGCCAGCTAGACATAATGCATGATTTTATGGCCCTTTGACATTTTTCCCACTTTAAATAGGTCCCACAAGCTCTCAAATCATCATGGCATGTGGTCTAAATCAATGTGTGATACATGCTATCTAAATTTGACCCAATCAAATATGGGCTCCCATTCGGGCCGCGTAGACTTTTTCATCAAATATATGGAAATGCAAAAGGTCCATGATAAATGTCAGAAATAAAAAATTGACGCATGGCGCTTATGTGGACCATTTCTGCACTACTCTCTCATGTTTTTCAGCCACTTCTTGGTGGTTAGGAGTGGGGAGACCATTCCACCTATGGGGTCACAAGACAAGTGACCACCTACAACCCCTGTTTTGACAGAATGTACAAGGGTTGTGATCCCTAGGACAGATACGACCTCAACTTCCAAAAATCGTTTCTTGGTGGAAAAGGTGGAGGGGACCATGGGTATTCATGCCAAACCCACTCCTGAGTCTTTCAAGCCTATAAATAGGCCATTTCAACCTAAAAAAGGGGTATGGAACCCGTCCGAAATCAAGAGAAAAAGAAGGAAAAAATTAGGAGAAAGAAGAAGCGGCTTGCACTCCAAAAAGAGAAAAACACTCTACAACTTTTATAACTTGGTGTTTTCGCACTACCCCAAGTTACCCAGAACCTCTGGAGGGGACTTTAACATTCCATGAAGTTAATTTATTTCCTTTTCATTTAATTTTCATTGCGGTGTCTGCTTGGGGACAAATGATTTCGGAACAAAATCCCATCACACAAATTGCTATTACCAAGGCCAACAAACATAAATCGGCCTAAGTGATGTGATGAAAAGATTCATGTTCACACCCAAACTACAACTATATATCCATGACGATCCCAACTCTATGGGCTAAACCCAAAATGGGCATAGAAATCGAAAATTATAATGAATTAGATTCCTATGTACCCAATGGTCTTCGACACCTCGGAAGTGATGCTTCATCCATTTTGTTCCACATTTTTGTAGCTTTTATTTTCATTGAGTTGTAAATTAGGGCAAGTGTAATATTTTGTATATTAACCCCAAGGGGTAGGCCGAGTGGTCAGGACCACGGTTCCTCCCTCTTCCGGAGCTAAAGGTCTTGGTATCGATCCCCGGTTCCCTCCAATTCAGGAGCCGAAGGTTGAGTTTACTTGTGCTACCACCTAGGGGCCACAGAGGTTTTACCCGACTTCTCTCTGGGCCCGGAAGGCATAGTCCAGTCCAAAGGGTTGGGAACCCTCCGATAGCAAAAAAAAAATAAAAAAAAATAAAATAAATTGTATATTGGATAACGGACAGGGGGTCATGTGTTCTGTAAATGACCAATTACTTGCAAGTTCAAACGTGAGTCAACAATCTCTTGATGCAAATTTCATATCTTGTACTTGAAAATTGAAATGCACATTTTCATGTTAAGTGGAGAACAACTGCATGTTGGATTATATATATATATATATATATATATAGAGAGAGAGAGAGAGAGAGAGAGAGAGAGAGGATGGGTAATGTTGATCAACAATATGGCATATATATGCATTTTCATTTGAACTTCTCTCATGAGAACTAATTGATAGAAAGATAATTACCATTCCAGTTGTTAGAGATAACTAGTTGTATACATTCACAAGAATTATTAGTACAATATGGGCAAGCCAAATTCTTAGTTGTATCTCAACATGCCCCATGATGGATGATCTGATTAGGATTTAACAATACACAGGGACACTGACGTGATTGACTTCCTAATTACACTTCTTGTTTGTTTCATCCAACTGTGCGTTGTGACTGCAGGTTGATGAAATCAAAGAAGAGGTGGAGAAAGACTTGGAGAAACTCTCAGAACATCAAAATGATGGAGAACGAGAAGAACAAGAGTCACTCGGTGGGAAGGAAAAAAAAGGAGAAGAAATACAAGGTAAAAAGGAGAAGGAAGAAAAGTAAACACAAGAAGAAACAATAAACGAGGAAAATGAAGGACAAGGTAGAAAGGAGTCTGAAGAAATAAAAAAGCAGAAGGAAGAAAAGAATATGAAGCACAAGGAAAAAAAAGATAAGAATGCAATGTGAGCAGCTTTCACACAAAGATTGGCTTTAATTAATTTAAAAAAAAAACTGATTTTTTTTTTGTTTTTGTTTTACAACAATAATCTTACTGTAATAGAAACCAAGGCCTTGTTTGGGTTTTGGAACTCGATTACCCTTTTACAAAAATTATTTATAACTATATGAAATGCGCACCACATTGTTGATGTCTTGATGGTATGGGTAAGTCCTTTCCAATATTTTAAAGCAGCAAGGTTCATAAACTTTTCCCCTCCTCTTGCTATTTGGCATACTCTCCTGATGATGCACTTTTATCATTTCTTGATGACCCTAACGAGCGACTACGGGAGACTACATCCATATCTCGCCAACTTGCTATATTTTGTTGAATAAAAAGCTCGAGATTCAAGGGATCAAGCAAGGGACAAAGCCAAGTCAATAGTTGGGGGTGTGTGATACTGCATTCAATGAGGAGTTCATGAAATCTCCGTATGCCTTATATCGACATAATATGCTGGTCTATCTATTACACCCCAACCCAAATTAATCTCTTTAGTACTAATTTATGAGGATTTAGCTTAATTAATTATGTTTAGTTGTTAATCATCGAAATTAGTACCCATTAGTCTTTTTAGACTGAGTCAAGTGAGTCTTGAAATTTGGATAGGTGAGTGGTGTAGAGTTGACTCACTTGGGTAGAGTCAAGTACCTTTCCGTAATTATAGATTTTCACATTTCGCATCATTTTCACGTCATCTTGGCGTTAACGCGTGTATTTTGACGACCACGTTAATTTCTGTATTGAACTCTACCTCATTTGACCAACCATTGAACTAGTGGACCTCCGTTTGACTCAAAGTACAAATATGAAACTTTAGTGGGCTTTCTTGCAAAAAGGGACATCCTTATCCCTTTATAAGCTACTTCAGCCTTTTTCCTTTCAACCTTCACTCTCTTTTCTCTATTACTCTTCTTCTTCTTCTTCTTCTTCATCTCTTCCTCTTCCTCATCACTAAGTGGGAGTGATTGTGAGTGCATTGAAGATTAGAAGTGGAGATTTCTTCATCCGATCTTCATCTTCCTCTCTTCTTTATTAGCAAGAAAAACACCCCCCATCATCTTCCATTTCCTTCAATTTCGGAATCATTACAAGAGGCAGGCTTCAAACTCTCTTTGTTTGGATTTTTGAGTTGCATTAGAGTCAAAAGACCCTTTTATAAGCATGTATAGACATTGATTGGTGTTTTGATGGATATTTGTGTCTAGAGTTTGAATATTTGGGGGTTTAGGGTTTTTTAACCTAAGAGTGTAGAAGAGGTTTTGGAAAGCTACATTGAGGCAAGTATAAGCATAATATGGGTTTACATTTTGTTACTTCCATTGATTCAATGAAACTTTTACTCCATTACTCTTAGTGTTCAACAAATGTAAGGTTGGGCTCTCTTTATGTATTTAAATTTATGGAATGATTATATGTTGGAAATGGGATCAAGGAGGCTCCATTGTTATAGGTTGAATGTGAGAAGAAGTGTGGAAATGGAGGGAAGAGAGAGAGCTTCAGATTTGGCAAAGTGCACAATTCAGAAACAGTGCCGCAGGCCAAGCAGTCACCAGGCGGTCACCTGGTGGTTAGCCGCATGACCCCTGGCGGCTAGCCGAACTCCACGGTTGCATTTCTAGTAACTGACATTTCTGTCAGGAAACCGCGGTCACCAGGCGGTTACTTGGCGGCTAACCGCCAGGCCACCGCCAGCTGACCGACCTCCCAGGATTTCTAATTTTATTTATTTATTTCAAAAGCCCTCTTAGAGCCATGAATTGACCCATAACCTCTTAGTTGCCAAATTGAAACCCTAGGAACTTAAGTAGCCCTAAAAGTGAGGACTCTATCACCTATCACCATGCCATGGATATTAATTTAATGAACTTTTTATTAAAATGTGACACTAAGTAAAAGTTCCTTAAATGTATGTCGAATTGGATGGTGAGGAAACAATAGAGGATTAGACTAGATTGACTAGTAAATTCCTTGATTCCTTAAATTATTACATTTCATATTGAATGACACTTTCATTTTGTATATCAATCATAATTAATAGATTTATTGTATCATCAATATCCTTTGAGGTCTATAATTACTCCACTTCTTCCGTAATTCTTCAAGTATTGTATATCGATTCAGTATTTATTGGAAATGTGGATTGAGTAAGTATACTGTGATATATGAATTGCATTGATTTTGATTATAGACAGTTTGAAATACAAACTCACTTGAATCCACTTATTATTTCGATTATTTTGATTCGATTGAGTTGGCACTACTTAACTTCAACCTTGTGATATTCGACGGGGTTTGAACTTAGTTTAATTTATTAGAGACTACTACAGTAAGTCGTCTAGAGTACCGGAACTGCAGAACCGGGTAGCCAGTTAGCCTTTGGCCGAGCAACTGGTGACATCCCAACTAGATTTGCTCTCTTTGAGATAATGAGCTTAAAGTAGTAGCCAAATTAGTATATTTTCTTATTAATTGATTCACCAGCATAATTATTCGATTTTTGCACAATTTGTGTAGTTGATACTTATCATTGATATCTACTGATTCAATTGTCTTCAATTCAATTTGCAACATTATGTGATCTCTTATTTTGCCTATAATTGCTAAATCGTCGTATTGAGATACTACATTTGGTGTCACAAACGCAGATGCAGCTCCCGGTCCTGAAGAGGTCCCGGAGGGAGAGGAGGTTACCCAAGAGGTACCTCCAGGATTAGAAGAGTGGCCAAAACAAGGGCCAGCTTAGATTCTACTCCCTCGGAGTGCGTGCTACATTTTGAAGATATCATAGTTCGTGTGACTAGCCCCTTTTTGTGTGGTCACACGTAATTCTTTTGAATATACTTTTGGTAGTGGATGTATAGGGTTATTTCATTGATCCCTCTTTTGTAACCTAATGTTTATACTTGTATAATTCTTTTGTATCAAACTTAAATGTTTAGCTGAACTGAATGAGAAATGATACATTCTGTAAATGAATTACGACTTCCGCTATATTTAAATGTCATTCGTTGTGTTAGTGAGCTAGACTCACATGTGGTATAGTCGATTTTTCTCTCCTTCGTGTGTTGTATTTGACTCGGGATAGGTACAACATTCGGGAGTACGTGTGCCACACCTCGGGATTACCCTAGGCCACACTACAAGAAATCTAGGCTGTTGTAATGAAATTTGATGACGAAAATTTTTTTATTTTAAAAGAACACCCAAAGAGGACGAAATATAAATTTTGTTGTTTGTTTTCATTTTTTTCGAAAGTATAGGAGACGAAAATAAAATTTCTTCTATAAAAATAAGGCGCCAACTTCATTTGCAATGACGCCAATTATTTTAGCTCATTGGAGATGAACATTGTTGTCACAATTTTTTTTTTTTTTTTTTTTTTTGCGATGAACGTAATTCGTCACCAATAAGGATAAGTTATAGAAGACGAACATATTTCGTCACCAAAATAAGGCGCCAATTTCATTTGCTTTGGCGCAAATTATTTTAGTTAATTGGAGACGAATATTTTTGCCACAAAATATAATTTGTTTTTGTAACGAACGTAATTCGTCATTAATAAGGATAAATTATGGTAGACGAAAATATTTGGTCACCAAAATAAGGCGCCAATTTCCTTTGCGTTGGCATGAATTATTTTAGCTCATTGGAGACGAACATTTTTGTAACAAAATATAATTTGTTTTTGCGACGAACGTAATTCGTCACCAATAATGATAAGTTATGGAAGACGAACATATTTCTTCACCAAAATAAGGTGCCAATTTCATTTGCTTTGGTGCGAATTATTTTAGCTCATTGGAGACGAACATTTTTTTCCCAAAATATAATTTGTTTTTTTTACGAACATAATTCATCACTATTAATGATAAGTTATGAAAGACGAAAATATTTTGTCACCAAAATAAGGCGCTAATTTCATTTGCGTTGGCGTGAATTATTTTAGCTCATTGGAGACGAACATTTTTGTCACAAAATATAATTTATTTTTGCGACGAACGTAATTTTTCACTAACAATGATAAGTTATGGAAGACGAAAATATTTCGGCCAGCAAAATAAGACGCCAATTGTATTTGCGGTGGCGCCAATTTCATTTGTACTTGAGCCTATTCCTCTCTTACAAGTATTGCTTTGGAAAAGCCTTTAAAGTTACTAAAATGGCCCCCCCAGGCCCTAACGTTCCCCCCCCCACCCCCAATCCAACGCCCCTTTTCCAAAACTCATTTCCCCCTTTGTCCCTTCATCTATCCCGGTCTCTCTTTTCCAAAACCCTTTTCCCCCTTTTCCAAAATCCTTTTCCAGAAGAGGAGAGAACCCTTTTCCCCATTTTCCAAAGCCCTTTTCCAACATCTCCCACCCATCATCTCAGGCAGCAGCCCCATGGCCCATTGGTCCCCATCAATCATCATCACCTTCCATCAACACACGCAGTGCAAACCCATCCTTGATCAGTGATCCCTCTCATCTCTACTTCTCTCAGTCTCTCTCGCCTAGAATTTTCAGACGCAGCCACCATCACCAATCACCATCATCTGCACCCACCATCCTCCATCCAGGAGTCCGCCACCGCCAGGTACACCTACCTCTCTCTGTCTCTGCTACCGTGAGAACTTGGTCCGGGCGGTACCCTTAACAACGGGGCGTAGCGTGTCAACCACGGGCTTCAAATGGTGAGTCTCTGTTAGCTCGCATCGGAAATATCCAAGTCCTGACCTTGGGTTTATAAGCCAAACCCCGTATTAACTTAGCATGAGGCTTTTTAAAACCGTGCGGCCCCGGAAATTGTAAGAGCTTTGAAGTTAAGCCTGCCCGTACGGGAGCAGTACTAGGATGGGTGACAGTTGGTATCAGAGCCGAGGACGACTCTATTTCTAGTGGGGGAGAATGTGAGATCTTGGTCCGGGCGGTACCCTTAACCACGGGGCGTAGCGTGTCAACCACGGGCTTCAAACGGTGAGACTCCATTAGCCCGCATCGGAAATATCCAAGTCCTGACCTTGGACTTATAAGTCAAACCCCGTATTAACTTAGCATGAGGCTTTTTAAAACCATGCAACCCCGAAAATTATAAGAACTCCGAAGTTAAGCCTGCTCGGGCAGGAGCAGTACTAGGATGGGTGACCTCTTAGGAAGTCCTCGCGCGTGCACGTGAGCCAAAGCAGACAATTTCATACTGAGTTGGGTGGGGCTGTGACAGTTGGTATCAGAGCCGATGACAGCTCTATTTCTAGTGGGGGGAAAATGTGAGATCTTGGTCCGGGCGGTACCCTTAACCACGGGGCGTAGCGTGTCAACTACATGCTTCAAACGGTGAGTCTCCGTTAGCCCGCATCGGAACTATACAAGTCCTGACCATAGGCTTATAAGTCAAACCCTGTATTAACTTAGCATGAGGCATTCTAAAACCGTGCGGCCCCGGAAATCGTAAAAACTCCGAAGTTAAGTGTGCTCGGGTGGGAGCAGTACTAGAGACAAAATTATTTCGTCTCTATTTCTTATATTTATGACAAAATATTTTTGTATCTAATTTCTTCCTTTAATGACAAAATATTTTGTCACTAATTACTTACAAGTACGTTTTCAACAGAGTGTATTGGTGACGAAAAAAAATTACTTACAAGTATGTTTCCAACAGAGTGTATTGGAGATAAAAAAAAATCGTCACAAATTTATTTTTTTCAATGACGAATTTTTTTCGTCTCCAATACCTTTTAGCGACAAGGCTTTGGCAACAAAACGGGTGACGAAAAATTTCATCTTAATTAGTTTCGGTGACGAAATATGTACATTTTGGGACAAATTTGTGTCGTCCTTAAACCTCAAATTTCTTGTAGTGCCAAGGTGATTTCAGGACCGGCATGTGACACAATCAAACCCTTCATTCCTAACCCTGTGATGGAATGACTCGATTCTGCCATTGAGGCGGCACACACCAACCTCGTAAAGATCCGGTCGAAGCAGTTCGAGAACCCTACCCTATTCCAATTCCATAACCAAGATACCTCCAACAAAAGGAAAAATAGACTTGCATATTTACAGGGATCAAGAAAATATGAGTCACACAGGCTAATCAAGTAGTTTTCTTTCAAAATAAGAGCTAAAAATCATGTGCAAATGGAATTGGAATTGTTACCATATGATGGGACTCTAACAATATCTTCCTATGAGATATTTGCCATAGTTAAATGTGTTTACTCTTGTGTAACAGCACTGAAAATAGTGCTTTCCTCTTGGGTCCAAATTTCTCTGCAAAAATCAGGGAAAATGGTTTCACGGTGCACCAACATCAAGTGTAAGTAATTGGCATGAGAAAATCAAAGGGCTTTTTGTTGGAGAACAGTGAAGAAAAATTGATAGGAAAGATGCAGACGTGACTTTTTTAGGTTTCATCTCAGCAATTAATCGTTTTTTGAATTCTAGATGATGACAAAGAAACACGTAGAAGGTAATTAATGGAAACTAGGTAGCAGGTAATGTTGCAGAAAGTTCATTTGATTTTTTTTTTTCCTGGTGAAATTCATTTGACTCGAAGACAATAATATCATTGCTTCATTGAATGAAAATTCCACCCTACACGAATACAAATCCTGGCTCCAACTTCCAGAGAACACGTTTTAGTACTCGTGTAGAATTAGTGAAAATTGTCCAACCAATCCATCCCTCACCCAATAGGCCCAAAGTCTCCTCCTTTGACTATTCAATCCTTTATCCAAATGCCAATCCAAATCAGAACCATGTTAGAATGATGCCATGAGATTCCAACCTTGAAAACGTAAACGATCACCAACTCTTTCGAGATTGTTATGGAAACACGTCAGCTGAAGTCAAATTAGATGATTTGGTCAAATGACTGACTCTTCTTTCAGGAAGTTCTATATATATATTTTTTTCCAATGCGTTTCATTTTCATTTGGGGGATTTATTTTGAAGAGTCTTTAAAAACTAGGCGTCTTCATCTTTCTCACCTGTTACCAAGTTCTTGTACAAAGATTAAGAATCATGTCTATGATAATGTCTCTGCGATCTAACAGCATTAGGAGCCTCAATATCCTCAATCGCCATCGTCTTCTTGCCGGGATCCGCCCGTTTAGTCCTCTTGAGATTTCCACATCAAAACATGGGTGGTTTTGCTTGGATAATCAGCGGATGCAGTCTTCCATTAGTAGGTGTGAAGTTCACAAAAGTAAAATTTATGCTGTCATGTAATCTTCATTGGAAGTCATTTCTATCTCCTATTTTAGTACTTTATCTTCTACTTTTTTAGCCTTTCTGGGGCTCTAGGATAGTGGGTGTTCATGGGTTTCACAAATATGCACCTTTATGGAACAACCCAATCTCAAGCAAGTGCCAAGATCATTTATGATATCTGGATTGCTAGAGTAATGCTCCCACAAGGACTAGAAAGATGGAGAGGAGAAAACTGTTCATAGTTCAAATTTTTAGTACGGACCATTTTCTTTATATCCAAATGAGCAGTACTAATTACCAACCTGTCCAACTGGATCTAGAGGAGCCTCTTTTATCCTGTTAGATTTCATTGAGAGGGAAATTTGATTTTACTGTCACCACTCTTTGCAAAGTGTGGGAGATATTCTGATTCTCCTTTTAAGGGACTCGGTTTCAAATCCAAATACAATGGAGAATCACTAATGGAGAGAAGTGGTGAACCTCCAAAAGGTGATTCTCCACCTCCACATTTCTCCGCTTGCTAGTGATTTTAATCTCTCAGCCCAAATGGATCCTAATTGTTTCCTCATCTATTGATAGTTCATGTCGATAGGTGCTATTACATGTTATCTGTCTCTAATGGTGCATATCAAATTTGTTCACTATATAGTTTGTTTAACTCGAATACTTTAATTAATTTCATATAGGGGAAACGACCTTCCACCAGGAGCTTTGCCACCACCAACACCCGATTTCCGCATCTGGTAACAATCAACTATCTTTTAGATTTGATAAATAAGTTTCCTTTTCCTCTTTATCCTCTGTGAAAGTATGATGAGAAAGTTTCGTTTGAGATCAATACAACTTGGTGTTTCATGCAGGGGCACAGGTATTTTGGGATCCATAGTATGTCTAACTTTGACACTCGGGAAGATTAAAGGTGGGTTTTTGCCAAAAATCAGGTGGTGAAAATATGTATAATACTTGTTTTGCATGTACCTTTTTGGCCTCAATATAATGTTTGTTCATGCATAGTAGTAATCTATGTTATTTGATTTTTTTTATAATGTTTAGATAACGTGGAGAGCGTGGAAGAAGGGGTGGAAGGTGCAGTTGAGATTGTGGAAGAAGTCGCCGAGGTAGTGGAGAAACTGTCTTCAGAGGTTGGTGACGAAATTACAAAGGATGGAATTCTTAAGGACGCGGTTTCATGGCTTGAGAAGGCATCTAAAGAAGTGAAAGATTTTGCAAGACAAACATTGGGTTTCTTTTACAAGGTATTATCAATATATTTAGTCTAGTTGTCTTGATTTTAATTTTCTATCAAGTACAAGCATAGCACCAAGAAAAAATAACCCACAATCTCATGTATGTAAGAAATCACGTACCAATCCAAAATACTCTCCACCCCTATCAGATCTCACCACCTTTATTTTTTTGTGTAACTGTTTTTCAACATCAGCCATGTAAATTTTAAAGGCTTTTAAAGATTCTGATTTCTCATATAACAAGTAGACATATCTATATCTAGTGAAATCATCAATAAATGTGATAAAGTATTTTTGACCACTATAACATAGTGTAGGAAAATAACCACAAATATTTGTGTGGATTAATTCAAGTGGTTCTAAACGTCTTGTGGTCTTATGTTTATTGGTGTTGGTCTGCTTACCTTTTATGCGGTCTATACAAACACCAAAAAAAGTAAAATCTAGGGCTCTTAACACTACGTCATTTACTAATCTCTTTAATCTCTCTTGAGAGATGTATCCTAGGTTTGGTGAAGGCTCCACAATAGTCCTCTTAGATTTGGGATTCAATGCAGATCAGATGGTTAAGAACTGCCGATCTACTTGATGTTTGCCACTAACCCAATCTGTGGTGAAGGAATCTTCACCCGTCACAAACGCAAAATCTTTAATTTAACTGAGTCAGCAGCTTGATTGAAACAAAGAAAAAGATTGTGAAAGGTCTTCTTTCATTAATCTCATACTTGAAAACATTAGTACAACCAATTACGTAACAACCTAACTAAATGCACAATAATTAGACCATTTAGCATATTGACAAAGACTAAATCTTAAACCACTCAATCTTGATATATGTGAGCCTTGTAGGTCGTCCTCAAACCGTGGCCTTGTTGACTACATCACCACTAATGATTTCGTGCAGCTCCAGCGAAACCCAACTTCCTCGTTAATTTCAACATTTCACATACACAAGAATTAACTGTGGCTGTCTCACAGAGTCTATATCTACAATATCATAATACATGGCACTGGTCCCTCTATGTTTCCCTCATTTTACCTTCATTTGATTCCTCGATGGATGGATAAATCATATAGGTCATAGGTCTTGGGTATGGCTGACTTGGACACCAATATTGGTATACCATTGAAGAGTAAACACCATTCAATTTGATTTTCCATAAATGGTTACTCGTCCAAATTTGACACTCATCCAATTGTTACTCACCATTAGTTAATTTCCATCCCCTTTTTATTGGTTCTTGTTTTTTTTTTTTTTTTTTTTTTTTTTTTTTTTTTTTTTTTTTTTTTTATAGAACCATCCCCTTTGTTAGAGAGAACTAGCTATACACAGTATCATTAGTATAATATGGTCAAGACAAATTCCTAGTTGCATCTCAACGTGCCCCGTGATGGTCGATTGACTATTTGATTAATTTAACCATACATGAGACAAGATTGACTCCCTAATTATATTTCTTGTTTGTTAATCTAATCGCGCGTGTGTGTGATAATTACAGGTTGATGAAATCAAAGAAGAGGTGGAGAAAGGCTTGGAAACACTCTTAGAACACCATGAAAATGATGGAGAACGAGAAGACCAAGACCCACACGGTGGGAAAGAAAAAGGAGAAGGAGAAGGAGAAATACAAGGTAGGAAGGAAAAGGGGGAAAAGGAAACACAAAAAGAATCAAAAAATGAGAACAACGAAGGACAAGGTAGAAAGGAAAATGAAGAAAAAGAAGCACAAGGAAAAAAGACATGAATGCAATGTGGGCAGCTTTGACACAAAGATTGACTCTAACTTGTAAAAAAGACCTGATTATTTTTTTTATATTTAATTTAAATCTTACAACAACAATCTTATTGTAATAGAGACCAAGGCATTGTTTGGATCTTGGAATTCGATTGCCCTATTGTAAAAATTATTTATAACTAGCGGCAAAGACCCGTGCAATGCATGGAATAATAAATTAAAAATGTATAGGATTCAAATTTTATTGAAAATGAATGATGGAATCAATGTTTATGAAAATGAAAAATGTTTTTCTATTTATTTTATTATTCAAAAAAATAAGAAATTAAGAGGTATTGTAAAGCTTTTTCTAGTTTATGTAACTATTTACACAAAATGCTCATAAGATAATTCGAAATTTTAAGGAATGTATTAAAAAGTGAAATTACGGGTCAAAATTATAATGGAAATATATAAAACTAAGAAAAGAGAAAAAAGCACAAAAATAAAAATACAAATACAAATGGAATATAAATACCTAAAAGAAAGAAGTAAATCTTAAAAATATGTATATAGAATTATATAAATTGAGTAAAAGAATAATTCAAAAGTATTTTTCATTTTTTTAAAGCTCTTAAGAGTTTGTGTGATTGCATAGTTGTTCCAGAGAAAAAAATATATATTTGAGGAGTTCTTAACACTTAAAAATAATTTATAAGTCCTTGCCGTTACCTATAAGTTCAATCTCTGTTTGTCAGTTCAAATGACAATTATGCACTTTTAATGATTCGTCTAATGGCCTGTAGCCCCATTGAATCCTGTAAACCACATTACAGGATGATCTAGATTCAAGTCTCCACTCACACATACCTAATACTTCCAGAAAAGCTCTCCTAAGCTCGAGGTTAGGAGAAAATTTTATAAGATCATCTTGTGGGTCCACCTTTCGTTCATCCAAATGGACTAAACACATGACCCCCCTAAATTGCACATGTTCACCAACTTTCGGTCAGATCCAAATTTACTGGACCGCTGGATCTACTATTTATCGATCTGAATGATTTGTTGACCATTAAACTTAATTTTGTGCCCCATATGGAGATGAAAGAAATCACAGATGTGGCTGATTTTTTTACAAAGAGAAAGATCCCAGGGACTCCTTGAAATCCCCGGGCCCCCGTCCCCATCCCCATGTGGGTCTCCAGGTGGGCGTCACCACACATTTGAGCTTACCTTATCTTAAATTTGAGCTTAGGAGAGCTTGTATATATGTGTGTGTGTGTATGTGTGTGTGTGTGTGTGTGTATATATATATATATATATATATATATATATATATATATATATGGGGTGCTCTTTGAGAGACACTTTCACCTTACTATGAGAGATAAAGGTGAGGCCCTCACATTTAAGTTGTTGACATTGGATATGGATGTGAGGGCCCCAACCTTATCTTTCATAGTAAGGTGAGACTGTCTCTCACAAGAGCACTTTCCTATATATATGTGGGCATATGAGAAATATTCATGAGAAATGCTCTTCTACGGTTTTCCTTACGGTCTTACGGTATAAGCCACCTCATGGAGCCTAGTAGAGACCCCACAAATCATGGAACAAGGGGGATCAAAAGATCCAAGTGGGGCCAACCTAGCCCAGGCATTTTTTAGGAGAAAGTGCCCGTCCAACTTGGGTCCACCGGGATGCATGATGATGACGAAAGTTCATCAGATGGAAAGATCAATATGAGGCATACAGGTATGCAAAATCTTGAGTCCATAAGATCGTCCAAACTGCAAAATCTTGAGTCCATAAGATCGTCCAAACCTCTTGATCCATGACCTTAAAATTTAATGGTTTAAAAGCATCATTTTGTCATGATTTCAATCCAACAGTAATGAAAAGTTTGATGAGTGTCAAATTTGGACATGTGACTATTCATGCGGGGTTAGTGTGTGTGAAAAAACTAGATTGACTCGACATGGGCCCCATGACAAAAGAAAAGAATGGCGGAAAAGGAGGGCGGTGTTTTGAGAATTTTCATATATATATATATGGAAATATTCATGTGAGGGATTCCCTCACCATATTGCAGTAAGAGACAACATAGTTGGACCGACTTTATGGTATATCTGAACCATCTACATACATAAAACCTCCTTAATTATACTAGATCCATCAAGTTTTCACCTATCCAAATTGATTGGACCATTGGATCGAATGTCAAATTTTTTTCTTTAATATAAAGTCGTTAAATTTGTGGACTACGAATGAATGGGTCAGAGGCATGGGATTGACTCTAAACTTGATATATGGGTCCATCTAAGATGTCTCTTTCCATCCCCCCCAAGTCCCATGGTTAGTGGGGCCCTACATGGGCCCCATTAAGTTTGTCCCTCACCATCTTGGTGAGGGAATCCCTCACCTGAATATATATGAGAAATGGTCTTTTACAGTACAAGCCACCTAGTGGGGGCCCACTACTGGTCCATTTGAGCGAATCATCCAAACTCACCCCTTCCATTTACATGGGTATGAGTGTCGCAAGCAAATCAAGTACTTTTCTTTAAAAATGATGTGCAAATGGATTTGGAGTTGCTACGGTATGATGGGACCTTAACAATATCTTCCTATGAGAATTCCAGCACAAGAAAAACAAAAAAAAAACAAAAAAAAAAAAAAATATATATATATATATATATATATATATATCTTATGAGAAATTGCCATAGGAAGACATGGCCTCATGAAGTTCTCCCTTGTTTGATAGAATAATAAATCTTAATTACCTTTAACTCTTATTACCTATGGTCATGGGAAAGTACAAAATGTTTTCACATTGGAAAAAAACAGAGAACCATTGCTTCAAAGAAACTGTTTTCATTTTCTATGGAAAATGCTTCACACATTGTTATGTGTGATAATTTGTTGTGGCATTTTATATTCATAGTGATTTCATTTGCTGCAGAAAGTAAAAACTAAAGACTTTTCAGTTTCTATTATGAGATATTTTCCATGGTGAAATGTGTTTACTCTTGTGTAACAGCACAGAAAATAGTATTTCCCTCTTTGGTCTGAATTTCTCTGCAAAAGCCAGGGAAATGGTTTCACCTTAGAAAGTGAAAAGCATGGAAAACATTAACACGAAAAAAAACTTTCTCCGGAACCAATTTCATTTCCTTGAAAAATGTTCTGCAAATATCCTGTTTTGAGCCCTTGGATCTCAATTCACCATAGGTGGAATTCTAATTATCCCCAACCCTGATGACTTTTAACTGCCAATAGCTAAAAACCAGAAGAAGGAAAAAAAATAAGAAAAAGTGACCTGGCTATGTGCAAACTCAAGCTATCCAAGCAAAGATTTTAGGAATATCCAAATGGGTCCGAAAGTATTTCAACATCTAAGAAATCAGCCTAAAAATGCAAAGCATATGCGTTAGCTAAGCTTAGGCTACCAGTCTTCTTCCATTAAGTCTAATGCTTGGTCTAATTTCCACCCTACTTCCTTTGTCTCAGACGTGTCTAAAAAGACAATGACCCTGGAACATCATGTGACCCTGACAGCGTTCATCCAACTAACAGCAATGTTGAAGGATAAACACTCACTCAAATCAAAGCTAAAATTCACCAACCAAATACTAAATGAATAAAGCACTTTTTTATGTTTTGGAATTCATAGATATAATGTAACGACTTGTTCTTGGCATTTTTGAACGTCATATTTCTTTGAAATTAACCCCAAGGGGTAGCTCAGTTGGCCTAGGACTACGGTTTGCACCCGGAGGTTGTGGGTTCGAAACTGCTCTACCACACTGGGGCCACAGGGGAATTTTACCTGGCTTTCTCTCCTGGGCCCGTAGGGATTATTCTGGCCCAAAGGGCTAGGAACCCTACGTTATCAAAAAAAAAAAAAAAAAAAATATTTCTTTGAAATTCTAGCCATATGAAAAATCTTAAATAGCCTTTAGAATTTTCAAAATTCCAACCTCATTGGTATTTACCACCACCCAAGAGGAGGATTTAGGAATTTCAATTAGAGGATAGCTTTTGGAGAATAAAATATTCTCTAGACATAAATTCCATGAATTCTACTAGGGCCCTCTATGGAGAGTTTGAAATTCTCCAACACTCGGAATTCCTAACCTTTCGTTGTACTTTTTAGGATCCAGAAATTCGGGCAATAAGAAAAGATGTTGATATTCTAAGAATTTCAAAGGTCATTTGTAGGGATGTAAATGGGTTCACGATTCTCTGATTACCCGGAGGTTTCAATCCGTTAAAAACCGGGTCTAGATCTTTATTTAGGCCCCGATAAGTAAATGGGTCCGGGTCTGGTTCCACCTTGGTTCGGACCCGTGGACCCGAGACCCGACATATTACCTAAAATTTTGAAAATCTCTCCTAAAAACCATTTTTTTTTTAAAATATCATTCTCTACCTAGATCCGAGCTCATCCCATAAATGGTTATGGTTCCGGTTCCGGAGCCAAGAAACCAGTTTCGAAACGGTTCCGGGTCCAGATCTAGTTCCACATTTTCCTTAACAGTTCCAGTTCCGGCCCTCCGGGTCCACCATGGACCCGAACCAAAACCGACTCTACAACCCTTGTCATTTGAGACTTTTTAGATAGCTGAAATTTTAGAGATTTGGTAAAGAGGCACCCCAAATGTTTGTGCATTCTGTGGAGGAATGTTGGGTGCCTTCTTCGGCATCAGTTGGTGTAGCGATGAAATCAAAAGAGATCTGGACCTTTTGCCTTTCATTTTTTAGTTAGAGGGAATCGCAAGTCCAATATAAAGATGTTAGACTTGCAATGCTATGGAAAATAAAATACAGGTTTCCTCTTCCACGGCTCTACACAGACGCCCCCTAAAGGGGTTGAAATTACGAGAATTCCAATTAAATGTCCTTTTTTACTTTTCAAGTAGGTCGAAATTATGAGAATCTAACATGAAATAAGGCATTTAAAAATACCAAAAAGATATCTCAGACCATGTCATAAATTCTCAACATTAGAAATTCTAGTAAGGAATGCTTGTGAGAACACAAGCCCCCTGTTTTTTTAATTGGAATTCAAATAACTTCTATCGGAGGAAGAATAGTAGAATTCCTAAATCCTCCTCTCCATCTAAGATGTACGAATATCACCAAAAAAGTAAAGGGGCTGAATTCCAAAATTCCAAATATCGTTTGACACATTTTAGAATCCCCTGATACTCTTGTAACAAACGTGGCATTTACAAATTCTTGGGAACAAAACATCACATCAATGATGGTGATGATAAAAACCAAGAACCTCGGAAGCAGGAGAAGGCCCTATATGCATGTATCTGTTTCTGTAAACAGGGTTGCAACTTGCAACTTCTAAAATCCGAACCCACATCATAAAATCAATTAGTGTCAAGTGGGCCTCATAGATCCGGTCTGTTCTAGCGATGGGGATTTTTCACTTGTATTCTCCACAATGATCCGGACAGGGACTGCACTTGCAAGAATCTTTACATGGGTAACAACTGACAAGACGCCTTTGATTGATATGGTGTAAATCCTTTTGACATGATGTGAGCTAATCATGGTGTCGCTTGGTGGGGTCCACATTTCTATTTGATCTGATCCAAACCATGGCTGTTTACTGGGCCATCTAAACATAAAAGCATAAAATCTTCAAACATTCTTGGTTCGAACGATTGATATGCCAAGCCTTGAAACGGATGTGTTAGGGTTGGATAAAATTTTACGTGCATTTGAGTTGTATTTTTCTGTTTTATTATTGTATAGACTGTGGTTGAGTCACCGAAAGACTTGAAACGAAAATAGGAAAATTTTGGAGCCTACGGACCAAAATAAAAAACGCTTATTCGCTATAGCGGACATAACTTCGCTAGAGCGAAGACATGAATGCAGACCGTGACAAAGATGGGGCTCGATATAGCGAGCGTGGACAGGAAGTCCAGTTTGATCTAGATTCTTAGTTAGAATTTGAGATGACTTACTATTCTAATTGCATTATGATTAGAAGTCTCTTGCACGGATTTGTGACTATATATTGGGTGCTTCTCTCAACCCTAAAAGACACACAAGAAGTTGCTCTCTCTTGTTTGAAAAGCGTCTGAAAAGCAGAGTTCCTCCTTAAAAGCTGAATTTGTTGAAGCTCTTGCAAAGGTACAACAATTGGAGGATGAGAATAACAAAATGGCTAACAAGCTGATTGTAGAATCACAGAAGGGTGACATGCTTGATTATGATATGAAGACTTTGAGAGCAGAGAATGCTGGTCTGAATGGAAGACTGAAAATGGTTCTATCCGAGTTAGATACTGCTAAAGCTTTATTGAACATGATGAACATTGGGTCAAAAAAGCTTGATGACATCCTATGTAATCAATAGGTAAAAACTGACAAGCATGCATTGCCTACGCTGATGGAGCATCCTCATCGAACGGCAAAGGTAAAAATTCCCTTGTTAAAAGTTCAGTTATTACTAATCCTGCAGTTGATATTGAACACATAGATGCTAAAAAAATAATAATATGTCACGTCCTAAACGTATTCCCACTTGCCATCACCATGGAGTTAAATGACACATTTAACCACATTGCAATAAGTTGTGAAATTTGCCAAATCAAATGCAATGGAGAAAGCAGAAGTTCGCGCGGAAGAAGAATACCAAATCTGTTTGGATCAAGAAAGATTGCATTCCTTCTGTATTGGTACATACTTTGCTGAAATGCCTAAAAATGCAAGTGTGTGTACCAAATCTTTCACCCCTGATCTGTAAGATCAAACCCTGTTGAGGTCAATGTTAACCCTCGCTCTTGAGCGGTCATAATTGTGGTCGAACCCGAGCCCTCACAATAAAACCATTGTTGTGCCGTTTCCCATCACCAATTGGCTTTGGGATAAGTGGTAGCTCAATGGGGTGTAAAATCCTACAAGCCCCCACCCCAGTTGATACGAAGAACATATTTAGGGGAGTCAAATTTGAGGGGGGGCTGGATCCAAATTGACAAAAGCTGCTTGATGATACTTGTTTGTCAATTATGGATAAAAGGGGGGGCTAGAAAAAAAATTTGTGCTGAAAATTCCATGTATTTTGGGTGGATTATATTGTATTGTCCTAGGGGGTTTTGTCTATGAATTTTCAAAGGGGGAAGATTGTTAAGATTTTATTGTGTTGGCTAATTTTGAGTTGTATTTTTCTATGTTAGTTTAGAATGCACCGTGGTTGAGTCATCGGAAGACCTAAAGCGAAGACGTGAGAATTTTGGAGCCTAGGAGCCAAAATCCAGAACGCTAATTCGCTATAGCGAGCATAACTTTGCTAGAGCGAAGGTAGAACGCAGGCCGGGACAGAGATAGGGCTTGCTATAGCTAGTGAGCGTGGACAGAAAGCCCAGTTTGATTCGGATTCTTAGTTAGAATTTGAGATGACTTGCTACTATAATTGCATTCTGATTAGAAGTCTCTTGCACGGATTTGAGGCTATATATTGGGTGATTCTCTCAACCCTAAAAGACACACAAGAAGTTTTTCTCTCTTATTTTGGGGTGAGAAAACCCTAAGAGAGATTCGTTGTTCTATAGAGCTATCATTGAGAGATTGGGCTAAAGATTTTCTCTAGAAGGTTTGAAGCTTCTACTTATTGGTAGAAGATTTGTACATCTTGGTTCTCAAGGTGTTATTGGAGGATCAAGCACAGGGAGCAGTGCGCGGCGAGTAGTCGTGGCAGCGAGGTCTATAAGAACAACTACAGTCCTTAGGTTGATATACCGACTAGGAAGGGAGCTGTGAGTATATCTTGTAGCTGTTCAATAATGATAGGTTTCTCTGATCGTGATTTTTCTCACTTAATAGGGTTTCCACGTTAAAATTGTGTCAGACTTCTTATTACGTGTGATTGGTAGATAGTTTTGCTAGCTCTATTTTATTGAGTTTATTACTTACGTTGTACATTGGTTTGTTGGAACAAGTAGCGATTCTAGTAAACGTACTTTTGGGATGCTCTCTATGAATGGAATTTAACCCATACTTCTGTTTTTGCCAAGTTTGACAGCTCACATAATCCGTTCACTAACTCAGCAGGAGTCATAGGAATCATATGGATAACACACTAGAAGCAGAGCTTTTAGCCCTCCAACACAGTCTTCAAACATGCATGGAGACCAAGGGATTTCAAAACTCCAAATTGAAGGTGATTCCTTAATGTTAATGTCCTCCATCAAAAAATCCACAAGCTTCTCTTGGGTTCGTATGGTCAACTGGCAAAGAACAATCCAGTTGTTAGACGTTCGGCAAACAAGCTGGTTGTTTTTATTCTAAGCTACACTTTCCAGTCTTGACCACCTTCAACATTGTGCTCCCAACATAACAGGATGAAATTTTTTGAGTTGGCAAGGAAAAAATCCATGATGATAAGGCCAACGATGAAATGTGAAGCTTCTTCTAGCCTCATCGTCGCTCAGCGTTTTGCGAATCAGGATCCTCTGAGTTGGTCTACGCACAGTGACTGTAAGTGGACCACTTAGGGTCTGTCACATCACTGCGGGCAACCCCGGTCCACATGCATGGTAGGTTGCTTGCAGTGACATGGCGGATCGTGAATGGTCCACTCACGGTCACCCTAGGGTTTTGCCACACCAGACCTGGACTCGCGTTCAGCTTGTGTTCACATGTTTCAATCCCTATGAGCGATAAAGGGGAATCTATATTTTGGGCCGTTGTAGTGAATTCTCCTTCTAAGGAAAAATAATAATGGACTCATTTATTAACTGCATTTTAAGATTTAGATGAATTTGCCTCATTTGTTAATTAAGTTGGTGGTTCAAAATTTTTTTGGACTAGATTAATTTCAAAACAAGTTAATAGGTAGAGTTGGCAATCGGAACCTAGGTACCCAGTTTGCCCAAGCCTCAAAATGCTTGCAAAACGAGGGAAGTTTTTGCCCCCTTATGAAGACCTAGGGTGTGATATGGCTTAATTTTGTTGGCTCTCCAATTTGAGGGCTGTGATAGGAAAATACTAGACCCGGCCTTCTTATATTTCTTTTTATATTATATATGTATATGGAGTCCCTTTGTTGAGCGTCGGCGCCCATCATAAGTGGGGCCCACCTCAAGTGCCACCTAGGCATGGGACCTAGGGGATCGAAAGATCTCCCCCAACATGGCACATATGCGATGACGGATGCTCTGATCATCACCGACTCCACCTATTCCACAGCAAATAAGTTCTCACCGTCCAAAATAAGTACACACTCAATAATCTAATGATCTAGTTCATTCGAATGGGTGCCAAACCCCCATAAGCCAATGGGTGTTCCAATTTTATGGTCCACTCAAGATAAATCACAACGCTGGTCCCACCATGTGTTCCAAAGCATTGATCTCAGCTGAAGGATTCTTTATGTATACATGTAAATTCATAAAAATATATCATTGCATTATGAGGTGTTTGGAAGCAAACATATTTTTAATGGGAGATGTTCCTATGAGAGATATCTCTCACCTTATATGAGAGATAGGAGTGGGGGCCCTCACATTTAAGTTGTTGGCATTGGATATGGATGTAAGGGCCCCTACCTTATCTCTCATAGTAAGGTGAGAGCATCTCGCATAGGAGCATCTCCCATTTTTAATTATTTTATTGTATCATTTGCCGGTTTACAAATATAATATACCCAAAGATGTATTATACAGTATGATACTTTCTTCTAGAAACCTTTAGATTGCATTATTCATTGAGATGGTATAAAAAATAATCTTTCATATATATATATATATATATAGAAATTTATAAGAAAATACAGGGGTGGTAAGTCTGAATATAGCATCTCTACATAAATTCATGTCATTATGATTTTCAATATAAATGGTTATTAGCAAGAACAATAAATTAGTCTCCCTATTGTTAGGAGTTTTGTATATTGCAATTTGATGGATGCATTTTCATATTAGCATCATTTGAATTTACACTTGCATTGTTTTAGAAAATCTAGAAATCTTGATCTTCACATGCATTGGTTTTTAGACTTGAAGATATATTGATTTATGCATGATTTGTTTTTAAACTTGGATGCATTTTAATTTGAAAAGAGTTTTAGAAATCAAGCTAGCCTATGAGTTTCAAATCTTTCAAAACGTTTTAGGCTTTTTATGTTTCATATTTTAAAACCCTTAGAATGATTTAAAACATGTATTCAAGCTTGATTTAATGGCCCAAAAAGTTCCCTCAAGAAAAACTTTGAAAAATATGCAAAATACGCATTTTAGGGAATTTGGGTCCCTAGGCTCGGTCGACCCGCAGTGGGGCAGTCGACCGGGAAAGAGCCGTTGAGCACTTTTTAGCTATAAATAGTGGTTCATTCCTTTGAAAAAATTGATGATCAAGAGGCCATCCTTGAGAGGTTTTGAGGCCAATCAAAGGGAAATGAACTAAGGGATGAAAGGGATCATTAGGAAAGCTAAAGCTTGGATTAATGAAGTTAAATCACCAAGTAGGCTCTACTTTCTTTAATCATATGTTTTCATGCTTTGTTTTATTTTTGGTAAATCTTTTGTAGCATGATAAACTATGAGGTGTTGTGTCCTTAACATGTTTTATGTTTTGAATTGATTTATTGTTTTGGATACATCACCATTGATTCAATCCAAGTAGTACTTTATTTGGTAAATCTAAGTAGATCATGTTAATGAAAGAATCTTTGAAATTATATGTAACATGATTCTTATACTTGGTTGAATCTATGGTTGTTGTTTTTCAACATAAGAAAATCACTTTCAAAACTATCTTATGTTTTGGATTCAACATCTTTACAAATCATATGTTTTCATGTTTTGTTTTATCTTTGGTAAGTCTTTAGTAGCATGTTAAACTATGATTTGTTGTGTCCTTAACATATTTATGTTTTGAATTGATCTATTGTTTTGGATGCATCACCATTTGATTCAATCCAAGTAGTACTTTATTTGGTAAATCTCAGTAGATCATGTTAATGAAAGAATCTTTGAAATTATATGTAACATGATTCCTATACTTGGTTGAATCTTTGGTTGTTGTTTTTCATCATAAGAAAATCTCTTTCAAATATATCTTATGTTTTGGATTCAACATCTTTACAAATCATATGTAACTTTGTTTTAAAGTTTCACAACTTGCTTTGCATTGATTGGTATATCATATTCAAGTTGTATTTATAATTACATATGATTTGTCCCCTAATTTCAATCAAATCTATTTTTATGTTTTGAGCTACATTGTTGATTTGATTGACATCCCTATGCATCACATGTTTAGAGCTCATTAATTTCATACAACTTGTGAATCTTTGATATCATTAACAAGTTGTTACTTTTAACATGTGACTTGCATTCCTTCCTCAATCATAAGTGTTTTTAAGAGCTAAAACTTTTAAAAGCCTTAGGCATACATTTATGAGCTTTCATTTTCAAAATGATTGAGGACATCACACACACACATCATGAGCATACATCTTTGCATTCATTTAGTGTTTGTGTGAGTTAGATTTTAATTTTCATATCCGCCTATTTTAGAGGCAAATGTAATGAGCTTAATTGAATCTCCATCAAGTGGATTATAGACACTAATTAGAGAGATAACCAACCTTGTGGTTGAAGAGGTTATTGCTTAGCCTAAGAAAAGCATAATGTAGAGGTTATTGCTTAGCCTAAGAAAAGCATAATGTAGAGGTTATTGCTTAGCCTTGAAAAGCACATTGTAAAGGTTATTGCTTAGCCTATTGAAAAGCATAAATAGTGGAAATCCGGTGGGGTGTTGGATCACAAGCCGGTAGTGGATGTAGGCATTGAGGCCGAACCACTATAAATATCCTTGTGTGATGGTGATTGCTTTGTAGTGATTGTTTTTATTATGCTTCAGCATTTTGTTTGATAATCATCACTTGTGACTAGTTTGATTTAAAGAAGTTAAAATTGGTTAAAATTGGTCATAATTGAAGCTCGCCCTATTCACCCCCCCCTTTAGGGTTCGGATCCCCGGACTTTCACCTATAACTCCCGAGATCAAAATTTCTCAAAATGGTATTGGCCAAAACTATATCCCAAATGTGGTTATTGTACATAGGAACCCAAATTCTTTTTTCAATTCTACTCATTTTGTGCGATATCGTACAAACTGTTTGATCTCCCTCTTATATTCTTCTTCGTTCTCATTTCCTAAAGCACTAAACCTCCTCTTTTTTTTCCTGCGACCTTCCCATTCCTATTAAAAACAGTCCAAAAAAAAACAGTCTTTCACTCTCTTCACCTAAAGATGATTCATGGGAAGCAATTCCCAAAAGGGGTACATAGACCACAAAATCTTACAAGGTATTGATATTGTGGATCCATCCCTTGTCCTCAGTGTAAAGTTATCACAATAGGATAGTAACCAAGGAAAAGAAAAAGGAAGAAGAGTTGTGGAAAAACCTTAAGATATATTACAATAGGACAGTGACCAAATGGAAAAGAAAAGGGAAGAAGAGTTATGGAGAAACCTTGAGATACTTTTGGATAAATGGAAAAGCAAGGGAGAAACCCTACTGAAAATATTTTTTAACGATGGAGAAAGTAGTAGGCGATGGGAACAGACGAATATATAAGAGGAAAATTGATTATTTTCACCTTTAGTTTGTACGATATCGCACGGATTGTGCAATATTGCACAAAATTGGTAGAATTGGAAAAGGAAATTGGGGTCCCATGTACAATAACCACATTTGGGATATAGTTTTGGTCAAGACCATTTTGAGGAATTCACGGTCTTTTATATCCCGTATGGTCAAAATCTCTATATATATGATTCATCCAAATCATCCACACACATGTCGTAAACTACAATGGATCAATTGAGTTTTCATTAATCGGATTGGATTGGACCATTCAATTGAGGGTCAAGATTTTTCTTTAATATAAAGTCGTTAAATTTGTAGGTCACGAATGAAGGGATTAGAGACTTAGGAATGTGTATATATATAGGTGTCTAACCTTGCAATTGTTATGGGGTTCTCCAAATGTGTTATCATGATAGGACCTACCTAATGTTTGTAATTAGGGGATTTTGACCATAACGGATATAAAAGACCAAGAATTCCTCAAAATAGTGTTGACCAAAATATATTATATCCCATTTGGTAAAAATCCCTATATACCCTCACCTTACTATCAAATGCCAAGAGGTGCTCCTGTGAGAGCATCTCTCACCTTACTATGAGAGATAGGAGTGGGGCCCTCACATTTAAGTTGTTGGGATTGGATATGGATGTGAGGGCGTCCACCTTATTTCTCATATAAGGTGAGAGATATCTCTAATAGGAGCACCTATATATATATATATATATATAGGTAAGGGTCCTGTAAGGACCGTCCTTACAAGTTTTCGTATGGACTAATCCCATGCGTCCGTTCTTTCAACAGATCCAACGATCCAGACCGCTCACATATAACATATGAGTGGGAAATGAAAAGTGGGAAAATGAGAGCTCTCACCCAAATTGACCCAAATCGTGGACAGGAGCACCTGCCATTTTGCCGGAGCCAAATCCCTTAATCCAGTTTGATCCCTCTCTCTCTCCCCCGGCGTCCTATTGGTATATCCTCTCTCGCAATCGGAAAATCCCCAAATCGTTGTGAACCCTCCCTGCGTCGCATGAACAGTAGAAATCCATTGCATTGAGTCATCTCCGGCTTGGGATCTTCTCTCTCAGGAACGTCTCACTCTCCCTCTCACCTCTCTCGATCGGCGTCACATCTCACTCCTCTCCCCTCTTTGCATTGCATGAACAATAGAAATCCATTGCATTGAGTCATCTCCGGCATGGGTTCTTCTCTCTCGGGATCGTCTCACTCTCCCTATCATCTCTGTCGATCGGCGTCGCATCTCACTCTCCACTTCAACAAAGGACTCGTAAGTTGGATACTACTATGCATTCTAGCTGTTTGAAGAAATGCTTCCATATTTTCATTTTCATTGTTCATGTTAATATGTCTTATAGATGTTTGAAGAAATGCTCAGGGAATGCTCAGATGCTCTGTTTTTCTAACTCTTTTTTTTTTTTTTTTTTGCCTGTTAGTGAGAAAATGGATTTTTTTGTCTGCCTAGGAAAGATGGGTGAGATTGGCTTCTCCCATGACTCTTGCATGCTGTGGGTGTGGATGTACTTCCTTATAGAATGACTTCTCTTAGATTTCAAATCCTTGTATAAACGGTCCAAGACTCATTAGTTTCATCTTAGATTTCAAATTTAATTTTGCTACTGTAGTTTCATCTGAGATTACAATTTCCATATTAATACTATAAGAAATGTGAATTGAGTGCACTCTGCACATAAATGTGTTAAGAGAAATCCAGGCATGCATGAACTCATGTTTTAGATTTTCAGTGACTCTTGGATGAGAGGGTATTCATGTATGGATAGGTAGTTTAAAACTAAATAAATGGTTTGAGTCAGCTTGCTGGAACCAACTAGAGTATATTTCTGAATCAGGTGCACTTGAATCAGTTCAACATAAGAAGAAAAGTTGCACAAAACAGTGTGGGAGAATGATTCAAATACACAAGGGCAATTTCATAAAACCTCAAGTAGAAATATTAGTGCTCATAGATTGTGCAATAGAATACTATGAAGTGCTGGTCAGGTAGTATGATCACATGAAGTGTGCTCTAATAATCAGATATGGAGAGGTAAAGAACCTAAATATTATTAGTGGAAGCACATATCATCTCACCAATTTAATTCCATACCGTATGTACATGATCTGTAATGACATTTTTGGTTAAAAACCCTCGTAGTTGTTGGTGTTAACCATGCTCCAACTCTCATTAAGAAAGCCAATGCTGGTGGGACTGCCTTCTCCACAGCGTGAGTGAGATTTCTTTGTCTGCCCAGGAAAGATGGGTGAGATTGGCTTCTCCCATGACTCTTGTATGCGGTTGGTGTGGATGTACTTCCTTATAGAATGGTCTCAATCCTTGTTCCGCGATTGAAGTTTTTTCTAATTGTTTGTATTGGTTTCCTTCATATAATACCTTCTTTTTCTATGTCTACCTGAATTTTTTATCTTTTCTTCAGAATGTCATCTTCTAATACAATCCAATCTGAGTGTACTCCAAAATGCCGATGTGGAGAAGGAGACATGAAATTATATACTTCTCGTACGCAGTTGAATCCAAATAGAAAATTTTGGAAATGCCCGAATTGGAATGTAAGGGTGTTTAGGCTACCTCATAGATCAGTCAATATACATTGTCAAGGTTTCAAATCCATCATTAACAATTTTTCATGTGCGTAAATCTTTATGCAGAATGAAAATGGATGTGGTGCGTTCCTTTGGAAAGATGAAGTAGCAAATTGGCAGCAACCTGAAGCCAATTCATCGACTTGTGAACGAGAAAACCGGAGAGAAGAAAAGAGCAATTTGATAGCTGTCGTTGAAAAGCTTGAAAGTTCATTCTGTGTTTTTATTGAAGTAGAGAAAATTCGAAATGAGTATCTACGAAAAATTTATCATACTATTATAGTCACATGTTGTATAATAATCTTTGTTTTTCTGTTCAGCCAGGCATGAAATACATGCTTTGGGGATCTATTTTCAAATACATGATTTGAGGATATATTTTCTATAAATTATTAACATGTCTTGTGTATGTGGAACATAAACATCTCTGAATGGGCATTTGTGAGTGATCTCTGAATGACAACTATGATGGTAAATGAGGGTGGGGATGATTTGTAGATGAAATTTGAAACTCTGGGTCAGTTTCCTTAATCCATTTTTTTCTCCTATTACCCATCTTTCTCCTACCGTTTAACTGGGTCTCAGAGTTCCATTAATTCGTTTCTTTTTCTATTTTTATTTTTCAATGATAAAAATATCTGTTTGAAACTCTGGGCCAGTTTTTGTTGCCTAGAAATTGTATGGGATGTGATTAACATCCTATGAAATGATTTAAATGCCAATGCTATTATTAAAAGCTCTGCACGTGTTTGATGAAGCTCTGAAAGGGGGAGTCAGATTGCCATGCCCAGCGGTTGAGAACTATGAACCAAATGCAAAAGTGTTAATAGTGGAACCACATTCTGCAGGACCCATTAGGATCTCTAGAACTTGATTTACCTTATACGCAGGTATGTGTTACTTGGGAACTGTGGACACTTTTTGCTTTTGCCATGGTGAAAGTGAAACATGACAAGGTGAATGCAAAACTAGAGACACAAGTGAATGCAAACCTAGGAACTTGTGTCTGCAACCGAACTGGATGGTGCAGATGAAGGGATACCGACTTCAGCCTGTGTTCCAAAACTAAAGTAAGTTCAAAGTAAGTTTGAAGTGTAACCAGAGAGGAGAAGGAGCAAAATGTGGAAGGTTTCCATCCACTTTTGGACCCTGACATTGGCCCGTTTGGATCTTAGGAGAATGTGTAGCTAATTTGGTCTCCTATTGGCCAATTATCAAGTGCTGCATCTTGGAATGAAATTCGCCACTCTGAAGTCCCAAAAGTTTGGACCAAGCTAGATTGAAGCTATATTTTGTAGCCACGCACCTTGGCTTTGTTTGTTTGCACTAAAATGCCTAGAAGTTTTATACAGAGGGCGTTTAAAAAAACATCAAAGGTGAATTTTAAAAATAAGCATCAAATAACATCTTTGACGTTTTTTTTTTTTTTTTGGGAATTAAGCTTTAGTCTTCATTTTTAACCACTCTATCTATTCTAATGAATAGGCTTGGACTTTTTTTTGTGCTGCTCTGTTTCACCAAAAGACTCCAAAGAAGGCTTGGGCTAATTCAATTGGAGTTTAGCTAGCATTTGGATATGATCTCTGCTTCAACCATACAAAAAGCTCCTATAGTCTCTTCTTCACCTACCCTTTTATTGCCTGAATTTGGAGATGAGTGGCCGGTATAGCCTGTGCTCACCTGGATCAGCACACTTAGGTACAACCATCTGGACATCTTTATCTCATGGCAGTAGCTCTTCAGGTCAGCTGCTGTTGGGCACATTTTGTCTCTTGGTGCTCCAAGAGATTTGGAAAAGTAGAAACCTATCCAAACCTAGGACTCAGACCAACCAGGCTTTGGACCAGAGAAACTACCTTTCTGGCCGTGAAGTGCAACACTAAATCTTTCAGAAGTCAGTATCTGGATAAAATTCTTCATTGGTTCAACCTCACTAAGCCAAGTACAAACAATGAGTGAGAAGCAAAATTTATTGGCCAAACTATCTATGAAAAAGCACTACCATGGAAGGAAGTCAACAACGAAGACCTACCAGTACATCAGATGAAATATAGAATTCAGATGAACTAAAATCCTCAAGGATAGCATTGAAACATAACCATCCATAAAAAAAATTACAGAAGATTGGGAAGAAAAGGCAAAAGGCATTCCAATAGTTCAACATAAAATCTCTATTTTTGAAAACTTAAATTTGCGACAGCATTCACATTAGGATTAGAAATCCCACAAAGCATTCGGGAGAATTCTGCAAGATCACATGGCTGCTACCAAATCAGGAACCAACTGCATCTTACATCAGTTGAGGACATAAATCCGTGAGGCAATGTCTTGAACCATCCAATCAAATCCCTCAAGAAAAATATCATCTCTAAGGGTTGACATCGGAACCGGACACATCTGAAGAGCTTCCTTCAACATGTGTATCAGATGGTGCTTCTGGCATTCTTGGAATGTCCACATGTAGATCGACAATCCCCCTGAGAATAAAACACAGGCTTTGTAATTAGTGATGTAAAATAAGAATAACAAAAAATGAACAAAAAAATGACGCAAATCATTACCTATTCAAGAGAGCTGGGCAATTCCGTTTGTCATGTGAAACACCACGTTGATTACATCTACGACAAAGTCGTTCTTTCTTTTGAGCTTTCTCCTTTGATGACTTTAGTCTCTTTGGACGGCCCTTTGTTGTAGCATGAGGTGGTTCAATCAATTGCACTGCTTCACTAACTGCGTCACTAACCATTTTGTTTTTTTCCATTTGATGTATGTTCTTCTCCAAGTTCAAGTTGATTCATTTGGCGACACATTTTATGAAGATCAGTCAAAACACTTATTGCATACTCGTGCGTGTTTGAAAACATACTTGCCTCATTAGAAACCATGTTGCCCCAATAAGACAAATCACCATGCCGGACAATCAACGAGTTACCACCAGTAGTATTCCCCACCATGACACATTTGCTATATTCCGTACCATCTCTCGCGTAACGAGTCCATCTCTTTAATATAATATAAAGTGCTCAGGCAAGGTGAAAATCATCTCGTGTTTCAACGCAACAATGATATGACTGCATGGAATTCCTCGAAACTCAAATAGTTGGCAAGAGCAGTTTGCACATTTAGAATCTTTCTTGAAGATGACCCTTTCAGAAGTTTTGCATTTATTTTTCATAGACAAAACATCATAGATGCTCTCTGCCTCATCTTCCTTTACAAGTTTTGAAATGGATGATACCATTGCCATGAATTGAACCTGAAACTCATGGAAAATTTTTTTCGTATATATTCCGGCCATTTGTTCTTCCATCTCCAAATCAGTAAGCGGTTTTGGCCTCGTTTGCAAGTTTCCGTGCTCCGCTTTTAACTCTTGATACCTTTGACGTGCGATGGCATGTTCAAAGCGCATCATAAAGTCATGCAAACCACACTTATGTGTTTCAAACTGCTTAAGGAAGGCATTGAGACTTTCACTTCTCTGCGATGATGACATTCCCGCAAAAAACATACCCTTTAAAAAGATTGGTACCTACATCTCACGAAGCGTGTACATGTCTTCTAGCCAACTGTTTTCTTTCAATTTATATTCATTTCGAATGTCGGCCCGTTCCTTCTCAAAATGATCCTTTGAGACAGCATTGTAAACAACTTTATTTATTGCATCCATAAGCCCGTCAGCATGAATTGCAATTCCACCTAACTTGTTGGGCAACTTTTGCATAATGTGCCAGAGACAAAATCGATGAATTGTGGAAGGCATAACGGTTTTAATTGCTTTCCTCATCGCCGGATCTTGGTCTGTTACAATCGCTTTTGGTGGACCCGCAGGCATAGCTTCCAACCAACGTTTAAATAGCCACACAAATGAATCAAAACTCTCATTTGATAAAAAACCACTTCCGAAGATCACCATTTGATCATGGTGATTACTCCCATAAACGCACCGAAGATAAGATCATATTTATTAGTTTGATATGTTGTGTCAAAAGTAACAACGTCACCAAAAACGATGTATGAAAGCCGACATAGGTGATCCGCCCAAAATACATGCTTGATTTGATTGTTCTCATTTGCCTCTATTGAATAATTAAAACCAGGATTCATTTCTTTCATGTATTCAAAATACTCATACAACATCTTACCATCTCGCCCCTTCTTTGCTTTCTGCTTATCTCGATGGTGATTTCTCATATCCTGCTCATTGAAACCAACAGCTCCTAAACCACCAGCTTGTGTACTTAAGAATCCCATTTGATTTGCAGGACGAATGTTTTTTTCTTCAAATGCATCTATTATCTTTTTATGAGCCGGAGTAATCTTACGATGTGAACGAAACATATAGGTTTTACGCGGAGTAGATAAGACTTGAGTATGTTCTACAACCAACTTGTTAACAACCCAGTGATCGATAGTGATTTTTTTCACAATCATCTCCGCTCCACAATTTTCTCTCGTATATGGAACACGCTTCTGTGCCACATAACCTCGTTCTATTCTTTGACCATGTTTGGCGCACATAAACTGCTTCCAACATACTTCACCCCTCTTCTTTTTATCTGAACCACACCTAACACCAAAACCAGCAGCCCTCGCATAAGTATTATAAAATTCGTAAGCTTCTTCCAAGTCATGAAAATACATTCCGACCTTTGGGGTTTTATCATCGTCTACATCAGGTATGAGTATTTTACTCATGGAAGATGCAGCTGATTCCATCTTCTTATCCATAGCCAAATGTGAACAGCAAACCAAGAATATACATGAAGGAAAAAAAATTTAGGGATAAAATAATTGCACATCATATATTCTCAACACAATAATAAATAGATAAAATAAATTAAATTAACTCCCAAAATATTTCATTTGAGAGATACCTGAATGTTTCCGTGGTGGTTAGGTGACCCACCATTGTCGGAGCTGGAGAACTCTTCTATCTCATTACCGGCAGGTAAGGTCTGGGAGAACAGAGCCAAGTGAAAAGAGATAGGGTCATCCATGTATAGAAAAAATATGACCCTCCTGGAGTTGGAATAACAAAAAATATTTACTGCATCAGGTTTGAAAGAAGTATCAAATTTATTTTTCAATAAAAATAAATTAACCTAGAACATCCATCATTGTCGGAGCTGGAGAACTCTGCCTTCGTCTTTGTGATAAAAAATGGCAACTTTGTACGTAGATCTCTCTCTCTCTCTCTCTCTCTCACTGCACTTTCATTTCCATGCTTCTTTTTTTCATTTACACAGTTCAATTCAGCTTCTTTTCATGAATCAGAAGATCTTAACAGATTAGAAAGCTGTTTTCTTTTCGTTTCTTTTTTGTTGTTGTGAAATCAGTTCATAAAGATGTTTGAAAGTTGTTTTCCATGAAATTTGCTTTGAATAGTGTGTCTTCATACCTTAGAAAATGGACAATTTGGATGGAAGATCAGATTTCCAGGTATTCAGTGATTTTTTCCCCAGAAAAGTGGTTGAAAGTGGCCAAAGGCTGGATTTTGAAGGGGAAAAGTCATGTTTATTTAGGTTCATTGCTTCTGAATTGGCTGATTTTTTTATGATCTGTGTGTCTGTGCTACCAAACAAGTTTCATTTGCTGTTTGTTTCTGCATTTTTAGTGCTAGATGATTGAATTACACTCAAATGTGAAGGAAAGGTCCTTTCTTTTTTGGGGCATTTATGGTGGGGAGGGTTGTAGACATGTGCTCTAATCTTCTGAGCTACAGGCCTTAACCTTGTCTTGTCTCCACTGGATCTATTTCCTTGAGTACCCTTACAAAGGAACCTTTTTCCGCCCCCTTAACCATTCGGGGTTAATGTAAAATTCATCTCAATGGATCTGTTTCCTGGGGTTTATGTGCCTTTCTCTCCATAACAACTGTGCTTTTGTGGTGTGAAGTGGGAGAGGGATGTTGTCATAATTGGGGTTTTGAATAATGCATCTTTTTCATTTTTTTCTGTCAAAGTAGGCATCATTTCATCTGTTTGCCTTAAAATGGGCTTAATTTGGATGAATTGGGGTGTTGTAGGTTGTTGGCTTAGTAGAAAATGTCATTAGCTTGAGCCTTCTAAGGTGCTCTGCTTATAATCTTTTTCACCCTTTTTGATTTTAGAGAGTAAAGGAATCTTGGTACCATGTATTAATAAAATCCAGGTGGATACAATTTTCTGAGGTTTCATCAGGATGTTCAAGTTTGCAACAATTCATTTATCTGATTTTTCTGATGGCTGAAGCTGGAGTCAGTGAGACATTGTTTGTCTACAGAATTGAACCTGCTGCAAACAACCCATTACAGTTCAGCAATGGGTTCATTTAGTTCTAGCCTTTGTGCTTGTTTCTATTTTTCAATTGTTTCTCTTTTCTCTGTGGATTGTGGAAAGAAGAAAAAGGTAGATTTTGAGGGGTAGATCCCAATTTCTTTTGTATGGCTGATATTTCAAATATTTCTACTTGAGGTTTTATGAAATTGCCCTTGTGTATTTGAATCATTCTCCCACACTGTTTTGTGCAACTTTTCTTCTTATGTTGAACTGCTTCTAGTGCACCTGATTCAGAAATATACTCTAGTTGGTTCCAGCAAGCTGACTCAAACCATTTATTTAGTTTTAAACTACCTATCCATACATGAATACCCTCTCATCCAAGAGTCACTGAAAATCTAAAACATGAGTTCATGCATGCCTGGATTTCTCTTAACACATTTATGTGCAGAGAGCACTCAATTCACATTTCTTATAGTATTAATATGGAAATTGTAATCTCAGAAGAAACTACAGTAGCAAAATTAAATTTGAGATCTAAGATGAAACTAATGAGTCTTGGACCGTTTATACAAGGATTTGAAATCTAAGAGAAGCCATTCTATAAGGAAGTGCATCCACACCCACAGCATGCAAGAGTCATGGGAGAAGCCAATCTCACCCATCTTTCCTA
Source organism: Cinnamomum chago (assembly GCA_038049695.1). Taxonomy (NCBI): domain Eukaryota; kingdom Viridiplantae; phylum Streptophyta; class Magnoliopsida; order Laurales; family Lauraceae; genus Cinnamomum; species Cinnamomum chago. The sequence goes on along the minus strand of CP142459.1, from coordinate 60,410,120 downwards.
GGCAAACAAAAAAATCCATTTTCTCACTAACAGGCAAAAAAAAAAAAAAAAAAGAGTTAGAAAAATAGAGTATTTCAGCATTCCCTGAGCATTTCTTCAAACATCTACAAGACATATTAACATGAACAATGAAAATGAAAATATGGAAGCATTTATTCAAACAGCTAGAATGCATAGTAGTATCCAACTTACGAGTCCTTTGTTGAAGTGGAGAGTGAGATGCGACGCCGATCGACAGAGATGAGAGGGAGAGTGAGACGATCCCAAGAGAGAAGAACCCAGGCCGGAGATGACTCAATGCAATGGATTTCTACTGTTCATGCGACGCAGAGAGGGGAGAGGAGTGAGATGTGACGCCGATCGAGAGAGGTGAGAGGGAGAGTGAGACGTTCCCGAGAGAGAAGATCCCAAGCCGGAGATGACTCAATGCAATGGATTTCTACTGTTTATGCGACGCAGGGAGGGTTCACAACGATTTGGGGATTTTTCGATTGCGAGAGAGGATATACCAATAGGACGTCGGGGGAGAGAGAGAGAGAGAGGGATCAAACTAGATTAAGGGATTTGGCTCCGGCGAAATGGCAGGTGCTCCTCTCCACAATTTGGGTCGATTTGGGCGAGAGCTCTCATTTTCCCACTTTTCGTTTCCCACTCATATGTTATATGTGAGCGGTCTAGATCGTTGGATCTGCTGAAAGAACGGACGCATGGGATGAGTCCATACGAAAACCTGTAAGGACGGTCCTTATAGGACCTTTACCCATATATATATGGGAGGTGCTAGTATGAGAGACACTCTCACCAAGTTGGTGAGAGATGGGTAGGGGGCCCTCACTTCCATATCCACTCTCACCAACTTAAATGCAAGGACCCCCAACTTAAATATGAGGGCCCCCACCCATCTCTCACCAACTTGGTGAGAGTGTCTCTCATGGGAGTATATATATATATACACACACACACACACCCAAGCCCTCTAACATGGCCCTCCAGCGAGGGAAGGTGCATCTCTTACCACTATGACAAGAGGTAGTTCTTGTTGATTACTACTATTAGATGGTCTTATAACTGTTACAATAGGTGGGTTCTATCATTACATCCAACATTAGCCGAGTCTCATAATGATTATAAACATTAGATTGTGGGACCATAATTATTACTTTGTTTGTGCCTAATAAATATTTTCTGCTGTCACCAGCCAATTAGCTAACAAAATGTTTTTACTCCAATCTTGCTCCATTACATTGTGTTGTTGATCTCAAAACTAGATAAAAAGAATGAGGGTTAACGTTTAATTTACATTCATACGCATTGTCCAATGAAAATGTAGAAAATTTTAAATTTATTTTCCTTCTCTTTATGTCTTGGCTGGCCATGACAGGGGCCTCCTTATAAGTAGTACAGGCCTTTTGGGAGCCTCTGGCCCGACCTGCATATATTTTGGGGTAAGGGGCCTAAGGGCAGTCCCAGTCCCCGCCCATTTGTTGGACAGCTCTACACATAACACAGGTCTAAATCTATTTAATAGATTAGAAATGGTCAAATCCAAACTCAGCCCTTATCACATGGGAATGTTGAGATGAAAGGGTAAACGTGACACACGTACGTGGGGTCTTTCTGCTGTTCAATTACTGCAGGTAGGTAGGTTTATCAGATGCTAAATGAAGAAGGACCCTAATTTATAACGTGACGATGAGAGTTTGCTATAACAAGGGACAAGAAAGAAACGTCGGAGACATGTTTCACAAACAAAATAATTTCTGGCACTTGTGGTTTCTGAGGAGGAGGATTTAGTACGTCCAAGACCATCCCATTTATAATTAGTCCCAACCCATCCTTACTAGCCTGTTTTTAATGGAATTTTTTTATGATGCTCTCTAAATATCTTATTTTTGTAGTAATTTTATTCATCGTATTTTATTGTCATCTTTTACCCTGTTTTGTGGCCGAACCAACCAATTTGTAGACAGTTTTCAAAAAACTTGATCGCAATACTTGGTTGAAATGGTAGCTTAACAGGTCAAATTAGATTAAACCAGTGGTAGTAGTCAAAACAAAGAAACTCCAAATGGAGATTCTTACAATAACTAAAAGAGAGATCACTGTCTTGATCTCACTAAATAGTCCATCTTTAAATTGAGATAGTTGCGCTTTTCCTTTCAAGGGCTATCTCAAACACCTGCAACTATGGCAATGGCAAGATCTCTCACAGCTGCTACTAACCTTGGCGGCCTCCATCTCCCTCCTCAATACACATCTCATGATTCTCTTGTTCGTCTTCCTCATCGCCTTTTAAGCACATCAGCATCAAAGATCAGCTATGGTTTCTTGGCGATTCAAGAGGCAAAGTCACTGGCTGGAGGATTGCTGCGCTATAAAATCAATGCAAAAGTGTAATGTTCAGTTTATGCTTCTTTTTCTTCTTCTTTTTTTTCCTTTTCTCCTTTTTTTCTATTCTAGCTTTTGAGTGTATGAGATGGTGCTGACATGATTTTTATGAATAGACGAAAACCCAAGTTGTATCACCTAATAAGAGAAGATCAAGGTCTTTGTTGTTTTTTTTTTTTTCAAGACACAAAAAAAAAAAAGGTTGGGGGATCTAGGCCAAGAGTGAAACCATGGGTATATTTATATGCGTTGGAACTCCACTCTCACCACCTTTATATTCTATTTTGTTATTTTGTTCACAACTAAAACACTTTAAAGCAAGTTCAAGACAAAGATTTTTATTTTATTTCTGATTTATTGTTTAAATTTAACTGATATGAGTCTAAATATATAGTAGTTCAGAAATAGTGCTTATATTAAAGCAAAATAAAAAAAAAAGTAGTGTTCATGTCCTGATGTCCACTAAGTGGCATGTCACATCCCGGTCTCGAAATCACCCTGGCCTAGGGTAATCCCGAGGTGTGTCACACGTACTCCCGCATATTGTACCTGTCTCGAGTCAAATACAATATACGAAGGAGAGAAAATCGACTATTCCATATGTGAGAACACACACATTTCATATAGCGGAAGTCGTAATTCATTTATATAAGGTATCAAATTCCATCAAGTTCTATTAGACATTTCAGTTTGATACAAGAAGTATACAATTATATACATTAAGTTACAAAAGAGGAATTAACGAAAGAACTCTATACAATCACTACCAAAAGTAAATTCAAAAGAATTTCGTATGACCATATGAAAAGGATAGTCATACGAACTATGATATCTACGAGTGTAGTCCGCACTCCAAGGAGATAGCTTTCAAGCCGGGCCTGGTTCTGGCCACTCTTCTAATCCTGACGGTACCTCATGGGTACTCTCCTCTCTCTCCTGGACCTCTTCAAGACCGGGAGCTGCATCTGCGTCTGTGACACCAAAAGTAGTATCTTAATACGACGATTAGCAAGTATGAGGAAAATAAGAATTTCACATAATGTTTCAGTTTGAATTTAAGACAAGTAATTTCGTAGAGATCAAGGATAAGTATTCTCTACACAATTGTGCAATTTCGAATTAATCATGCTGATGAATCAATTAATGAGAAAACATACTAATTTGGCTACTACTTTAAGCTCATCCTCTCAAAGAGAGCAATTCTAGTTGGGATGTCACTAGCTGCCCGGCCAAAGGTTAACTGGCTACCCAGTTCTGGAGTTCCGGTGCTCCAGGTGAATTACTGCAGTAGTTTCTCATAAATAAACCAAGTGCTGGCCCCGTCGGGCGTCACAAGGTCAAAGCTAGGTAGTGCCGACTCAATCGAATCAAACTAATCAAATAGTAAGTGGCTTCAAGTGAGTTGTAATTCGAACTATCTAAACTCAAATCACTTCAACTCATGTATCACTATATACTCACTAAATCCACCTTTTGAACAAAGACTGAATCTATATACAATATTGGAAGAATGACGGAGAGTCTAGAGTAAGTAAACCTCAAAAGAGATTGATGATGAAATAAACTCATTTAGATATAATGATTGATCTCCAATGAAGATATAATTCAATATGCAAGGCAATAATTTAAGGAATCAAGGGATTTTTACTAACCATTTCTAAACTATTTATTTTAGTCTTTCACCGTCCAACACAAGGTAAGTTTAGCAAAAGCAATGTATCACTACCTTTTCAGGTGTCACTATTTATGAGAGGTACATTGAGTTTCTAAACGAACCCTCATGGCATAGCATTAGACTAATACATATCCATTAGACCAATTCCCATGGTTAATGGTTCCATTTTAAGGTCATAAGTCTCTAAAATTCCTAAATTCCTATGGAAGTAAGGGTGAGCACCAAAATCCACTAAATGAAGGATTAAGGAGGTTTAATGTAGGCTAAGAGTAGTAATATTCTCTTTAATTGGGCCCAAAAAACCAAGAAAATGGCTTCAGGTCCACTCAAGCGGGCCCTTATCCGCTCGAGCGGAGGTTTCCAGCACCTCTACGCGCTCGAGCGCACCTCTACGAGCTCGAGCGCACCTCTACGTGCTCGAGCGCCCACTCCAGGTTTCCATTTCGAAATTTCTGAAGTGGTTTTTCCCCTCTCTTCTCTTCCCACACTTCTTCTACCTTAAAACCAGCAACAAAATGGAGCCTCCTTGCTCCCCTTACAACACATACAATCTCTCTAATCAATTTTATCAATTTTATCCAATTTAAACTCTAAAATCATTCATTTAATGAGAACTAAAAGCATTGAGTAGAAGTATCATTGAATCCATGAAATTAACAAGAATGTAAATTCCTATTATGCATATACTTGCCTCAAGTTAAGCTTTCCACAACCCTCTTCTATTCTCTTGGTGCTCCAACCCTAAAATCCCCAAATGGTTCAAACCCTAGACACAATTACCCATCCAAAACACCAATTAATGTCTATACAAGTTTCTAAGAGGTCTTTTACCTCTAATCTAACTCAAAAATCAAAAGGAAGGAGTGTTGACTCTTACCTCCACAAAGAAATCCGAATTGGAGAAACTAGAAGGTGATGGGGGTCTTTCCTTGCCAACAAAGAAGAGAGGAAGATGAAGAAGATGAAGTAGAGGATGAAGATCTCCCCTTTTCTTCACTTGGAATGCTAAGGAGCTTGAAGGAATAGAGAGAAATTGAAAAGGAAGAAGAGAGAAAGGTTCTCTCACTCACTCTCTCCCAGCCAACATGCAGAAACGAGTGAAATGAAATGAATTGGGTGGTTGTAAGTGATAAAGATTGGAACTTTTGTAGAAAAGCCCATTAGTTTGGTATAATTTCAATTTAAGTCAAACGATGGTCTATTTCCTCAACGAGTGCTCAAATGAAGTAAAGCTAAATACGAAAATCGACGTGCTCGACGAGATACACGCGATGGCCCCAAAACGACGAGAAAACAATATAAAACGAGAAAATCTAAAATTACAGAAAAGTCCTTGACTCAATCCAAATGAGTCAATTCAACTCCACTCAACTAGTCAAAACTCAAGACTCAATTTAACTCGGTCTAAGAGACTAAGTTGAAGATGTACAACTAAACAAAATTAATTAAACTAAATTCCCCATGAATTACCACTAATGACGCTTAGTTTGGGTTGGGGTGTAACATGGCATCTATTGGGAAATTAAAGAACATCAATAAGTTTTTCTTGATCTTGATTTGTTAGGATTTGAGTCTTATTTCAATTAAATGATAGTTGTTTGGTAGTTAGTTTTTGTCCATGATCCTCTTGCCCCCATGGTGCATTAGATTTTTGTTATTTTGTATGGCTCAATAGAAGTTAATAATTCTGAGTTAACCAGGCCCCTGGCGGCTTGCTCAGGTTGTACTGTGATTAGAAGTGAGGTTTGGGTCTAATAGGTTTTGGGGCTGATATTATAAATAGAGACTGAGAGTCTCTGGGATATATAACCTCTTCTTATTGCATAGTGAATTCTCCCGTCTTTCCTGTGACATAAGCCAAAAGCCGAACCACGTAAATCTTTGTATTCTCTTATACGTTTTTTATCTCTTCTCGTAGGGCATAGATCACAACAATTTTTTTTATGGTTACTAAATTTGAATGAATTGACTGATACAGGAATAATGACCTTCAGCCAGCAGTTCCAAAAACTCCAAAACCGGTTTCTCCAAACTGGTAATAATTCCTTCTCTTGATCCCCCATCTCTCCATCTCTCCTTATGTTATACAGACAGAAATTGGATGGCCCAACAAGTTACCTAATGCTCATGCAGGGTGGTGCCCATAGTGGTGTCTGTATTATCTTTAGTTCTACCAGGTTGGAGGACCCAGTTGCAGATGTTCCTAAAATTAGAAAGTAAGGACTAGCATATACCACATTGATCTGTGTATTCTAATGTGTAAGAGGACCCATATGACCAAATGGGCAGTGGATTAATATATGGCCATGGTTTTGAGTTTTGGGCTGTTGTCTCTTCAGATGAAGTGGAGAAAGTTATTGAAAATACAGCAGAGGCTGTAGAAAAGATTGCAGAGGAGGCAGAGAAGGTGATGGAACAGGTAGAACATGATCTCCCAGAAGGTAGCAAGCTGAAGGAAACGGTTTTGATGCTTGAACATGCAACAGAAGAAGCACAAAAGGATGCCAAACTAGTCATTGATTTTATTCATAAGGTACCCTTAAATCATCAAATCTTTTGAAACTACAATACCTTTATCTCAGTCTATCAACTTACCCCAAATCTTTTTGCGTATTGCTCTAGAAAGTTTCCACCGTGAAAAAGTGGTTAGATTTTCCATACCATACCTTTTCCATGGAAACCCAAAACACCCCTCCAAAACACCCTCCAAAATGACACTGATTTGTGCATATCCACTACTGTATTGAATTATAATCAAAATGCACTAAGCAAACCATTATAAATTTAGGCTCTGAAAGTTAAGTCATTCCTTAATCTAATCAATAGTGACATTCAGTGGACACCTAATCTCAATATATTACCTGTTTCTTTCCGTGCCAATAGATATAGATGATAACAAGATAAATGAGCTGTGTTTTACTGAAATTTCAATCAGATTTGCTTGGAGCTTCAACTGAAATATTACTGCGAGAAGTTCTTTTATTTTTTGCTTCCAGTGCCCTATCCTTGTCACCTCTTATTATAACAACTCGTTTCACGTGTCCATTGTCCAAGCTAAAATATATTTTAGAGCCCAACTTTCATATGGATGGGCTCACCTGTGACCAATTTACACCCACACACAATGCCTTCCTTGAAATGAGATCATCTCAATTCAAATTGATCTGACCATTGCACCATAGTTGTTAATATTGGCCGAATTCATCGTGGCATCCACTGTGACAAGGATATCTCTATGGCTAGTGAAGTCAATTACTTCAACCGAAATAATAATGAGAGATAAGAGTGTGGAATGATTTTAGGTTTAGGGGCATCCACCTTCCCAAATTCATAAATGGTTCGTACATCAACGGCTGGAAGTGGGTCCCATGGTTATAATTGCAGTGAGTTTGGATCCTTTGTTTGGTCCAAATAGGGTGTTTTGTACTTAAAAGACGGAGCTAACTTTTCAAGACGATACAAGTTTTTTAACTCAATAAGTTCATGTGTCACCTCCTGATTGTCCAAATAGGGGATCTGGATTCAATTGCAACACGCAAGGTGAGTACTGAGTAACTTTAACCCGCCCCATGCAAGTCTGTCAGCCTGGCCCACCTGCATAACCCACATTCAATGTAGGTCAACCCATTTAACACGATCCAACTTTTAGATTTTTGGCCCAAACCCAATCCATTTCAAATATTATGGCCAACATGTTTGAGTTAGCTTAGAGGTTGAAAAAACGCCCAACACAAGCTCAACACATTCAATATAACATAAACTTATTCTAAGTGCCAAAATAGTAAACCACAAATTATTTAAATGGGTTTAGATATATGGGTGGACCTTAACCCAACCCATTTAAATTCATATCAGATTTTCATGACCCATGACCGACGCATATACTTTGGGGATTGAGATATGTGGGTCAAATGTGGGTCAGGTAATGCAGATTGCATCAAATAATGCCACCCTTTTTTTTATGCTATCGGAGGGTTCCACCCCTTTAGGCTGGACTAATCCCTCCAGGTCCAAAGGGAAGCCGGGTAAACACCCCTATGGCCCCAAGGTGGTAGCACTAGTGAACTCAACATTCGATTCCTGAAAAATGGGGAACCGATAGTTGATACAAAGACCTCTATCTCCGGAAGAGGGAGGAACCGTGGTCCTAACCACTCGGCCAACTCCTTGGGGTTGGAATAATGCCACCCTAGTAATACAGAAGCAAAGGGCAAAGGTAGAACCCAAGCAAGGCATGTTACATGGGTAGAAAGGCAGAATCCATGGGACAAGCAAAAAAGTTATATGGAAGCCAAAGGTAGAACCCATTGGATAGGCGGTTCAGTTCTTGTTTAAGACTATAGACATGGGAACTGGCTTTTGGTCTCCTACATGAGGAGTCTTAGGGGTCGTTTGTCTTTTACGTGTGGGATATGTAAATACAATTTACACATGTAATTGATGAATATTCAAATTTTAAGTATGTAACGTTTATACATACATTTCTTTTTACAACATTTGTCTAATAATAGTATTTTTGAATCATTTACACATGTGATGCATTTTTCTATGTTTGTTTCAATGATATGTGTATACGTATCAAACGATTTTGTAAATGATACTTGTTAATCATTAAATTATATTATGCTATAATGATATGAAAAAGAGACAAAAAATGTCTAATTTATATCAAAGTTTTCATTTGCATTTTAGATCTTTAAAAAAGAACGTATCTTTCAACATCAAATATACTTTTCAAAAATATACATTTCTATCAATGATCACCTTAAAAATAAAATGCATTCCAACTTGTTTGGTTAAGGAAATATGAGCTTATATTCTAATGGTTAATATTAATTTTTTTTATTAATTAATATTTAGTTTAATATTATCTTAATCAATCATTATTCAATTTGGCATAAAACTTAACCCATGCATCTCACCGGCTTTATGCTAATATTAATCAATTATAGAAAGTTCTTAAAATGAGTATTTTGCTGTTAAGTTCAATCATATTAAAAGTGTCACAAATTTGTTATGGTTAGATAAAATCACATTTATACATGATTTTTTAACGATACCATAATGCTATATAAAATACATTTTTTCATTCTCTCTTACATTCATTTATACATGTTTAAATATTTTTAAAGTAATGCAATAATAAATAATTTTAGAAAAATCATTGAGATATTGGAAGAAAACTAAAACAATAAGGTAATTGTTCTAGTTAAAAGTTGATAGAAAAACCATTGAGATATTTATCTTACAGGCCGTCCCTTAAAATGCTTGCTATCAATACGTTTTTTTTTTTTTTTTTTTTTTGTCCTGTAGATTTTGTTCCTTAAAATCATTGGAGCTATTTTCAAGTCTCCATCATCCTACATGTGAAAAAGAGAAAAGAAGATAGAGAATTAAATTATGAAATAATAAACTTATAGAGTAAATAGATTTTATAAAGCTTATTTTTTTTATAGCAAGGCAAGAGAGAGAAATAGAGAGGTTACCTTCATAAAAGGGAGATGAGATGTAGAGAGGGTTTTCATTCATAGGTTTTTTTATTATTTTTTTAAATGCGCTGGAGGGGGGTTTTGAACCTAGAACCTCTTTGATGGAAATGCCTCTTTTATTATTATTTTTCTAAGTACGGTTTCGAACTAAAAACATATTTGAGGGAAACTGCCCAAAACCAAACTGTCCGCCTCCAACGGGTATTCTTTAAAATCACATGTAGTTTGATATTCTCTTTTTCCCACCTGAACATATGTTCAAATCTTGATGTGAAATTGAGCTCATTTTCCCACCATTTACACATCTGATTTACACACAAGATGCGTAAATATGTGCAAACAAACATGCAAAATGCAATGTATCAAACATGCAAAATGGGTGTAGACAAACAACCCCTTAATGAAAAATGCAATGTTTTCATAATGAGAAATGCAGGAACAACGTGTATTGGTTTCATTAAACTCTGCAGGTAATTTTGGAGTTGAGAATGCAATGTATTTAGCAGGACAAATTGGTAATTTTCTCTTAATGAAAATGCAGGTTGATGAGATCAAGGACGAAGTGGAGGCAGTGGTAGAGCCCGTCATCAATCCAGTAGAATTTATCAAGAAAGAAGCCGAGGAAAAAGCCGAGGAAAAACCAGGGGATGATTTGTTGATCGTATACATGTTCCGGAGAAGAAGAGCTTAGTGTTCTAGTCCCAAATCTTTATATTATTGATACAATCCTCTCTTCTATGTGCTCAGTTAAACATGATGTTTCCTGAACCTAAAGTTGTTGTATAATTCTAAGTTTGTGCTGATCATTCATGGATTTTAAGAGATTATGCTCAATAGGAAAGTAGTTAGATATTTTTAAGCTGCTCTTTAAGTGATTGCTGGATATGTGATTGCAAACTGCCCCCTTTAATGAATTAATCCTTAATTTCTGGTTCATGTCCTTTTTTTTTGTGAAGAATAGCCCAATAATCACATTAATCATACAATCTTAAACCCACTGATTTACTGGAATGAATGGGGAGCATAGATAATGCAGGCCCTCTTTGGAATTCTCTTTTTCATTCCCTCAGAGGTTAGATCTGTATACACAAACATATTACCATAGCGTCCGATTTGGGTCCTTGGAACTTCCGGTTTCGCGTTCGGGTTACCTCTAATTGATTATAGCAAAGACAAAACAACTGGGACATACAGGTAATTCAAGTTTTCCAACGACATGGTCTCCATATTAATGTGTAAAGTCGATTAACTGCTCTCAATTTACATAAGGGGTGCACAAAAAATCTATTGATCCATAAATCTGATCCAATCCTATCCGATCCGCAGATTTTTATCCAATCCGAAGGTAAATGGATTTGTGACGGATTGAGAATTTTGTAATCCGTTAGCAATGGATCGGTGGCAGATTCCACCCTCAATACATGGATTCAATCCGATCCGATCCATTGATATTAAATATAAAAATATATATATAAAGTGTCTAAATATAAATTAAGATGTCTAAATATAAAATAAGAAAAAAAAAATTATGAGTCAAAATGTAATTTTTTTTACAACATTTTGATATGATTCTTTTAACATTAGATTGAACGGATTAATCCGATCCGATCCGGTCCAATCCTCCACGGATCGGATCGGATTGGATTATAACAGTCACGGATTGGTGACGGATTCCAAATCTGTCAATCCGTAGGTAACGGATTGGTAACGGATTTGGCCCAATCCGCACCAATCCGATCCGTGTACACCCCTAATTTACATGATGGTACTCGTCGTCATGCCTCAAAAGAATGAAATCAAATGACATTGGAAGATAAAGGATCAGTTTCCAAAGACCGATTCAGTTAGATGACAGTTAGCGTAACTTGTAGCATGAACTCACAAGGTTCCACCATCATGTCACTGAAATTGTGTGAGGGAACTCTTAAGACGCTAAAGTTATGCTAAGTCCAGTAATAATGCCAGTTTTTCTTATACTCCATTTTGGCTACGTGCGTTTCGGCTCAGGTGCTAATGCGTTAGCCGAGACCAACATTGGTCGCCACGATCTCGACTGTGTACCTTGTCCTCAGCCGCGCGTCTCGACTGCAGCTGTATGACAAACTGCTAACCGAGACAGACACTGATAGCCATGTTCCACCTTAGGACACGTGGCAGGATACGAGCACACCCTGATGGGACAAATACACCATCCCAGTCGTCCAGAATCCTTATCAAATCCAGCGGCAACAGCCATATCAGGACAGGGCCCAAGAAAGGATCCGATGGGACCTTTGTCGCCAACAAGTCAGGACAAGATCAAGCCCAATGTGACTAGCATTTAATGCAATATGGATTAATCGGACCATCATTTAATGCAATGTGGGCTATGATGGGTCCTCATTAATTACTTTACGGGCTGATGAGACCTTAACAATCAAATCATTAGGCTCACTATCAAGTATCAAGAGACTTTTCTCCTATAAAGAGAATATCAGGTCAAACCAGGTATGCATGCATACACTCTCCTAGCCGTTACTCTGCCTCTCTCCTTCTTCAACTTTAGTCCATGCACTAACTTAGGCATTAGAGAGCCCTACGCTGCCCACAGTCAGGGTCCTCTGACCGTTTTTTCTCCCCTTTCAGGTCTCCAAAGTAGCTAGTTTTCCACAGTCGTTTGGATAAGTCCTACAAGGCTCCCTCTAATCTTGTGATTTACATTTTTTGCACTTATAGAAATCACAGGCTAATTCTGATGTGGGTCAAGCTGTTCATTACTTTCTTTATAGAGTGGAGTTTCTTTTGAGCTGGAGAAACTTATTTTGCAGCAGGTGGGCTTAAACATTATAACCAGTTGCATTGAACGGTTGGATTTAAGACGCAGATCAAAAGGCTTCCATTTGTAACATTGCGACTCTTTTATTTTATGGTGTTTGATAACCAGAGTGAAATCAGGGGAGGCAAACATCTGCAGTGAGAGCTCAGCAGCAACAACCAAACCCACTAGGCAAACCATATATTATGTATACAAGGAAACATGTACAATGGCATAGGTTATGGGTCCTTTTTTTTTTTTTTTTCATATAATAGAAATTAAAGTGCACAGTCCTCGATCAAGTGCCCACAGCATTCATCACTTGCATCAAAGCATTCTAAACAGAACCAGCAAATGTGTTTCCCACACCTGCACTCCATATGATTGCATCCCTCCGCCTTCTCACTTGTATAGCCACAGCTGGACAGTTCTTCACATCATCCTTCCCTTTGTGCCATTCAATGAGGGGCGCATCGGGGTCTTTTTTGAACTTTTTATACTTTGCACATGACATGTAAGGATGATACTCCATACGACATTTCCTGCATGTTTCCACAAAGCAAGCACCACAGGTAAACGGTGGTTGCTCACCTGCTGCCTCTGGATCTGCCACCCTATAGACAGCAGGGCAGTCACGGGAGGACAGAATCTGAAATCGGAATGAGGTGTAACATAGGTCCTATCATGATAACACATTTGGAGAGCCCCATGACAATTGCAAGGTTAGACACAGTCCGGCATGGCCCTCCCGTGAGGGAAGGTGCCTGCTCAGATTCAAATCCAGGACCAACAAGTAAGAACTCGCATCTCTTACCACTAGAACAAGTTGATTACTAATATTAGATGGGTCTTATAACGGTTATAATAGGTGGATTCTATCATTATATTCAGCATTAGGCGAGTCTCATAATGATTATAAACATTAGATTGAGGGACCATAATTATTTTTGTTTGTGCCTAATAAATATTTTCTACTATCACCAGTGTCACATCCCGGATCCAAGAATCCCCTGATTAGGGTGGCTTCCAAAGTGTGACACGCGTACTTCCGTGAACTCGTACCTGTTCTGGACCAAATTCGAATTCACGAAGGAGAAAATTCCACATTTCAGGTATGAGGATTACTCACGGAAACCTGTCAAACAACATTTATTTGCGGAAGCTGATACAATATTAATATCAAAGCCATGAGGAGTCCAAAAACCAAACTGTTACATAACAATTAGTCTTAACAAAGCTAATAGTTTAAAACTTCAATACATACTTAAACTAAGTGCAAGATTAACTATCTAATTTCAAGTCATAAATTACCACACTTGTACGTACTCCGGTGGTCAAAGCTTACCATGAACCTTACCGATCAAATCTCTAGTCTGAATGGTTATTAACTATTCTCTTAGGTATCCTGGATCCCTGTAACACCAAGTGGAGCACCATGAATACGACAATTCAACAAAATATATGAGCAATGAATTATTGACAGAAGATTAAACGATGTCAAATAATCGGAAACTAGGCACATTATGCGTTTAAGAATAAATCATACTTTATCGAATCACAAAACATTACTTACATTCTAGTTGGCTACTACATTTGCTTAATCCTCCCTTAATAGAGAGCATGCGTTTTGGGATGTTACCAGGAGCCCGGCCAAAAGTCCTCCTAGCTACTCGGGTTTTGGAGTTCCAGTACTCCAAGCTGTCTACTGCAGTGACATATTGTTACATCCCGACCCAAATTAATCACGATTAAGGCTAATTAATTGGGATTAATGCTAATTAAGCATGAATAATCGTATTAATGAAGGTTAATGACCAAAGAGAGAGAAATTAGTCTCAAATGATGCATTAAGCATAATAGAATGGAATAAGATGAAATTGAATTGGTTGAAGTGAGTTTAAACTCAAACAAGGTAGGCTAAGGACTGCTTTGTAAATACGGGTTTTCACGTATTTCATCAAATGCGGATATTCTTGATACCAACGCGTGTATCTCAAATAGTACGTTAACTTTCGTAATAAACGTGGTTCCATTTGACCTCAAATGGACCAAGTGGGACTTCATTTGACTCAATATATAATAAAGCTTATTAAGATGGGGTTATTGTGTGAAGTAACCCTATATTAGAATGAAATGAATCATTCCTTCATTTTCACTTCAAGATAAACCCTAGACTCATCCTCTCCTTTTCTCTTCCAATCTTCTTCCTCAAGAGAGAAACTAAGAGTGATCCAAGTAGTTTGTGAGGAGTGTATCTTCATCTTCATCTTCATCTTCTCCAAGCCATCCTCCCCATTGTTGAAGTGAAGAGCTTGAGAAAGATCTCAAGATTTCTCTCATTAAGCTACAAGTAAGTACTTGGAACTTTTAATGAGTTTGCAAGTCATAAGGAGTGCTTAGGCATGATTTCTAGCACAAATGGCTTATAGATTTGTGTATTTTGTGTTTTCATGGAATTAGGGTTTCATTTGGGGGTTTTTCATCTCAAAGCAAGCTAAACAAAGGGCTTTGAGTTAACTAGACTTCAAGAAAGGCAAGTGTAAACATTTATTGTGATTAGTGTTAATCATTGTAGAAATGCATAGAGTTTTCATGGATTCTTGTAAATTTCCATGAAATTATGGAATTGTTTATGAATGATTAAGATGGTTAATGAATGATTAGAAGTATTGTTGTGGATGAATGGTGTATGAGGAGGAAACAGAAGGTTCTAATGTTTAATGCAGGTTGTAAATGAAATGAATGGAGAAAGGAAAGGGGAAAGAAAAATAAGGTTTTCGGACTTGCAACTCGTCCAGGTCTGATCGATCGGACATACAAACCGATCGATCGGACTGTCATTTTAACTGAGAGGTTTTTCGGATCGATCGATCGGACATGCTCTTAACTGGGAGATAATTCGAGCCGATCGATCAGAGGACTCAGTTTGAGTCCGGTTGAAATTGGTCATTTTTTGAACCAAATATGCTTTTTATGAGTCTTAGTGGTCTATAAATTAGTGTTAGAACTAATTAGACCCTAATCTAAGATTATCAAGATTAGGGAAAAATAAAAGAAAAGAATAGTAACGAATTAAGTATTTATACTTCAAATGCGTTATCTAAACTGCATAGATGTTAGCTAAGGTTATTTGAATGTACAAACTACTATCAAAAGTGATGTTCATCAAGAATAACACGTACATTAAATAACAAGCGTTTCACCCATTTGTTTGGTTCAGAAATTTTGATTGTGAATGTGAATAGAATTAATAGACGTGGTGCGATTTCCGAATCTGACACTACTTAGTAATTCCTTAAGCTCGTTACTGAGCTGAACTGAACAATACAATGAATTAATTAATGAATGAATGAACAATTACTAAAGGTAACAATGAAATGAATAATCCTACTGCAGTAGATGGATTTGGGGCGTTCCGGAGCTCTGTGGTGATGCTAGTTGTCCCTGGTCCGGACACTAGTAAGTCTCACATATTCCGATCATATCTATGGATATTGATTGATGCATTCCATTCGGAAGATGAATCCTTCCTTTGAGGGAAGATGGTAAATGAAATGAAATGAAATGGAATGAAATGAATGAATGAGAACTATGATAGTGATTATCTTGTGAATGTCTATTGATCAACTCTTATGTTTACCTATTGTCATTGTAGGAATTATCTAGATTTGTCTAGAATGGTAATTGTTACCAAATGAATTTAATGAATTCAGTATATGTATTAACATGTGCTATTACAAGATCCGTTTATACATTGTTGAATCGTCGTGTTCATTAATGTTATTGATGACATCACAGGCTCGTTTGTCACTGCCGATGCAGCAGCGCCTCCGGCGCCAGCGGAGGAGACCGCTCTGGTTCCTCCAGGAGGACTGAACGAATGGAACGGCCGGAATACCGTTTCATATGGGTATTCGAGCGCGAGAAAGAATTATAACATTTTGAGAAATGTCTAAAAAGTATTTTTGTTTAACCATTTTGGGATGTAATTAATTGTTACAGCATGGTGTTTTGGGTATACACCGATTGACAAGAAATGATGGGAATGATACATATATAAGGACCTTATTCTTTTGTATACATGTAAATCGAAATTTGATATTGTCAAATATATATATATATATATATTTCCGCGATAATGTGTATTTGACAGGTTTATTGAGAATGTTATCTCTTTGTGGATTCCGTTTTAACTCCGGTTAATTCAGAGTTCACGGGAGTAAGTATGGGCTCACGGCCCGTGGTTATCGTAATTTCGGGCCCGGGTCGTGACACATACACAAATTTAAACCAAGAGTCAACCATGTCGAGTATCATCCAATTAAAACTAAGTAGTGTCTACTCATTCAATTCAATCAATAGGACTTGAATAAGACTTTTACACTCAATTCATTTCAATTCCACTCTATTCATCCAATCGTTCTAGTCATATTTACTCAGTCTGCTTTTCACATCAATTCACGATACGTTTATAGAACATTTGCAATAACACTTGAGAAGTAATACGAATAATGCATATAAGCAAATCTTGAGACATTTGAGGGCAATAATGAATTAAATAACAATATGCAAATACAATTTGATTGATAGGATCAAGAAGATTTACTAGCCAAACCTAAACCTAATCTAATTACCCGCCGTCTCTAACTGTCCATTTCGATATAGTTTTAGGTAATTCGATGTACGTGCTACATTTTATTGGTGTCACATAATGTGTGCATGATGCACCGAAATCCCTAAACCAACACCCATAGGAAGGTGCTAGACAAATGGATTGGCACATGAGATCATCTCAGCCCAAGATTTCTCTTGTGTTATAATTTCCATTGGACTTAGTTATTTAGTTAAGGGTTCCATGTTTAGAGATCTACAAGGTCACTCCTTTCTCAACCTAAGACCTTATTGGTTTAGTGTTTGTGTCACAATCATCTTCAATGATTGATTATAAAGGTTTTAGACCATGTGTTCCAAATCTAGGGTCCAAACTAGGATTAAAGTATCTTTTTTTTTTCCAAAAGAGATAGGGCCCGGTTTAATTGTCCCCATATCAACTTTCTCTCTCAATCTCCGATCATTAGGAGATGTGTACTATTGGTTTCTACATTTCAAGAGCTTTCCAACGATATATGAAACTCCAAAATTGGACATATAGGTCAAAAGTTATGGCCATTCAAAGTTTGCACTATTGGGCCCAATGGGCCGACTCGCGGCCCAATGCGGACAGCATTCTTTGACCCATTTTCTGGGCATAAACTGAGCTGAAATGCTCTGTTTTCTGGGGGTATATTCTCCATACCTATAACCAATCTTTACAAGGCATAACGTGGACCAAAATGAGCCTCCAAAGTGCTCACAAAACCTATAATCCATCCAATTACATTCTACCATAATTCACTACAAGAACCCTTTTTTTTTTTTTCTACATTATAATTCTAATTCAAAGAAAAGGCTGAATTATCATTCAAGAGAGTAACATTGCTCAATAAATTAATCAATAGCATGCATATATCTCAAATTGCTCATTTACTTGTCTCTTTTTGGTGCTTTTCTCTCTAATTCTCTTCTTAGACTCAATTGAAGCTAAAATCCCCAATTTCTATGCTCACATGAATTTCCTACAATAATGAATGCAAGAGATGAGAGCTATGTAACATGCTTGTAGTCTAATTGAATCCAAACAGCCCATCCTAAGATTAAAAGATCATTTTGAAAATGGGTTCTTACCTATATAGCTAGAAGAAAGAAAAATGGTGATTGAAGAGGTGAAGTTTTACAATGAATATTACAACTAGAATGAGGATGAAGGAGATATAGATAATCCTTAACAATACGAATCACCAAATCCAAACAAGAAAAGAAGTAGGGAAAAAGGTGACTTACCAATAGAGAGCTTTGATAATGAAATGAGATGAGAGGAGCTTGTAGTAGAAGAGAATATGGAAGATGGTGGCCTTGGCTTCTTAAGATCTAACATGCAAGATAATTGGTTTTGATGTCGAGGATCTAAAAGGAAGGATGGAGAAGGAAAAATGGGAGAGGGGAGAATGTTTGTCAGCTGATATGTGCAAGGTGGAAAGAAGGAACGGTATAGTGGCTGGTTTGGGCCTTTCAAAAGGTATATTTTGGGCTGGGTTGCATGCAAGTCCATGCATTTTGGGGAACTTTGGGAAAAGGGCTTGGTGATGGAAATGGGCTCTAAATGGATCCCAGTTGGGCTCAAATGGTCTGGGTCCAAACATAAAGATTAATGCTAATGACATACTTTATGAAATACACATGAAGACCTATAAAAACTACAAACATAAATTATTCAAAAGGTCAAGGTACTACCTGACACTGTCAAAACCCCACCAAAGCAAATATTAGGCACCTAATCAAAATTAATTAGATACAAATCACATTAAGGCGGGTTCGGGGTCTTACAACCAGCCAATTAGCTAACAAAATGTTTTTACTCCAATTTGTTGCTCCATTACATTGTGTTGTTGATCTCAAGCCTACATAAAAAGAATGAGGGTTAACGTTTAATTTACATTCATACTCATTGTCCAATGAAAATGTAGAAAGTTTTAAATTTATTTTCCTTCTCTTTATGTCTTGGCTGGCCATCACAAGGGCCTCCTTATAAGTAGTGCAGGCCTTTTGGGATCCTCTGGCCCGACCTGCATATATTTTAGGGTAAGGGGCCTAAGGGCAGTCCAAGTCCCCACCCATTTGTTGGACAGCTCTACACATAACACAGGTCTAAATCTATTTAATAGATTAGAAATAATCAGATCCAAACTCAACCCACATCAGGATCTTATCACATGAGGCTCTGAATTGGATTTATCAATAGCCACCGACGCACATGGGAATGAAGAGATGAAAGGGTAAACGTGACACACGTGGGGTCTTTCTGCTGTTCAATGCAGGTGGCAGGTGCAGGTAGGTGTAGGTTTATCAGATGCAAAATGCACAAGGTCCCTAAACGTGACAGTGAGAATTTGCATTTTGCAAGAACAAGGGACAAGAAAGAAACGTCAGAGACATGATTCACAAACAAAATAATTTCTGGCACTTGTGGTTTCTGAAAAGGAGGGTTTTTCTACTTTTCATTCTCATAATACGACCAATGGGTCATTTCACACACTGCTACTTTCTGTGAATCAGGACTAGTCTTAGTTTCTGATAGATGTATCTTAATATCTAATCGTGATGGCAATACTCATTCTTTTTTATTGTCACTTCAGTAAATGAAATTTGTTTAGGTGATTATCCAAGAAAGAAAAGCATGTTACCAAATGGAGATTCTTACAATAACTAAAAGAGAGATTATTGTCTTCTTTTTTTTTTTAAGAGTAAGGTAGTTCTTCAATTTCTCAAAAATAAATTACAAAATGGAAGTCTATTATCAATGTGATTATAGAAGCTTCCCAAGGGGCATACCCCGTCCAATACAAAACAGAAACAATTAAAATAAATACATGAAATCAACAAAATAATTACAACTGCGCACTAACAGAATGATACAAAATATCAATATTATCAACATTAAGCAATGGAAGACCAGGAAATCTGCTAATGATTTTACTGAATCGCACAGTAACCATCCATAAGGTCGGTCAGTAACCAGAGCTGCATTTCTAATTGGATTATGCATAGGAACATTCCAATGACATTGAATGTCATTTGGTAATATAAGAACAAGGTACAAAATCTTGGTTGTCACCACCTGTACAATGCGCTTCACTACAGAACCATATAGTAATGCTGCTTGCTTGAAAATCCTTGCATTACGTTCAGCCCACACATGCCACACATAAGCATTAAAAAGAAGCTTTGCAAGAATACAAGTATCGGCCCTGTTCTGATCAATACGAGAAACCATAGAATCTAGAAGCTCCTGAGCAGTAGAACAATTGATTGGGATCAAATTTAGTTTAGAAAGAGGAACACCCCAAATCGCTTGTGCATATGGACAATGTAGCATGAGATGTGTAGACGTCTCCCATATACAATCACACAAAGCACAATAGGTATCACAATCAACATTTCTTTGCAATAAGAAATCTTTAGTCTTGAGTCTACCGTGAAAGAATATCCACGCACATATAGAGTGTTTTTAAATACCCCCTTTGAACCAAATAGCTGAAGTCCAACTTAACTGTTGGTTATGGATGTCATTCCATAGAGATCATTGTCTTGATCTCACTAAATCACTTACTTTCAAGGGCCCTTTGGCCATCTAAATCAGAACCTACTAGGTGATTGTCTTCATCTCCCACTAAATAACTTGAAATCCTCACTTTTGATACCATGGCAAATCCCCTTCTAGTTGCAGAACACAGCAGTGGCCCATCTGGGCCAGGTTCCGGATCATTGTTACAAATAACATTATTTTGAAATTATTGTTTCAAAAAAAAAAAAAAAAGTGGGATATTCACCAATTTAACCCGTTTCGGGATATTATCAGAAAAATGTTATAAAAAAAACATCTTCACTTATTATTCCTAATTTCTCCCATTTGTATTCCCATTTTCGTGAAATTTACTGATATTTTCAATTTTGACATGTTTTGAAAACATTCTAATATATCTGGAAAAATAATATTTCAGGTAAATATGACAATACTACCATAATATTTTAATATATTGCTCATTTTTGTTACAGTGCTCCAGATCACCACCAGATCAAGGAACCACACACATCCACAAACTATGGTTTCCAGTATAACGTGCAATAATATCTCAGGAACAAAAGGCAATGAGATCTGTTTGGATGCTCATCAATAAATCCAATAGGGCTGGCATGTGGCCTGGTTGGTGAGCAGTTGACAAAAGTAATATAGTAAAGGCTTGTATACCTCTGGAAGAAAAAGACCTTCGATAGCTTTGGCTAATTGGATGTCTTTCTTTATATTCAATTCCACATGTTATTTGCGTGACTTATGTACCATATCATATTTTATTTGTGGGGTACATTACTACATTGTAGAATGTATATTCATTTATAAATTTACTTGGGTGCGTATGTTCTCACAAAAAGTGGCGCGTAGAGTCTACTTTGGACAATGCCAATTATGAAAGAGGTGGTGTATTGTAAGATCTTATCAAAATCTAAATACCTATAAAATATCAACCTTAGTAGATCGCCCTGTCTAATGATTTTAAAGGATATATAGTTAAAATCAATTAGATGAGTGTCAAATTTGGCCCCGGGTCAAATCATAAGTGGTACTTAGTGTTGGGTGAAGAGAGTTAACTTAATTGTAGGTGAAACACAGGTGACTGATAAAATAACGGACCCATAGTTCTTTGAGTATTTAATAATGTTGCTGTTGCAAAATAGTCCATCTTTAAATTGAGAAAGTTGAGCTTTTCCTTAGTCAAGGGCTATCTGAAACACCTGCAACTATGGCAATGGCAAGATCTCTCACTGCTACTAACCTTGGCGGCCTCCATCTCCCTCCTCAATACACATCTCATGATTCTCTTGTTCGTCTTCCTCATCGCCTTTTAAGCACATCAACATCAAAGATCAGCTATGGTTTCTTGGCGATTCAAGAGGCAAAGTCACTGGCTGGAGGATTGCTGCGCTCTAAGATCAATGCAAAAATGTAATATTCAGTTCATGCTTCAATTCTTTTTTTCCTTTTCTCCCTTTCTTCTCTTCTTTTGAGTGTATTAGATGGTGCTGACATGATTTTTGTGAATTAACAAAAACCCAAGTTGTATCACCTAGTAAGAGAAAATCAAGGTCTTTCTTTTCTTTTCTTTTCTTTTCTTTCAAGACAAAAAAAAAAAGTTGGGGATCTAGGGCAAGAGTGAAACCATGGGTATATTTATATGCATTGAAACTCCACTCTCACCATCTTTATATTCTATTTTGTTATTTTGTTCACAACTAAAACACTTTAATTCAAGTTCAAGACAAATATTTTTATTTTATTTCTGATTTATTGTTTAAATTGAGCTGATATGAGTCTAAATAGCAGTTCAGAAATAGTGCTCATATTAAAGCAAAATTAAAAAAAAAAATAGTGTTCATGTCCTGATGTCCACTAAGTGGCATCTGTTGGGAAATTAAAGAACATCAATAAGTTTTTCTTGATCTTGATTTGTTAGTATTTAAGTCTTATTTCAATTAAATGATAGTTGTTTGGTAGTTAGTTTCTGTCCATGATCCTCTTGCCCCATGGTGCACATTAGATGTTTTTATGGTTACTAAATTTGAATGAATTGACTGATACAGGAGCAATGACCTTCAGACAGCAGTTCCAAAAACTCCAAAACCCGTTTCTCCAAACTGGTAATAATCCCTTCTCTTGATCCCCCATCTCTCCTTATGCTATACAGACAGAAATTGTATGACCCCAATAAGTTACCTAATGCTCAATACAGGGTGGTGTCCTTGGTGGTGTCTGTATTATCTATAATTCTACCAGGTTGGAAGACCCAGTTGCAGATGTTCCTAAAATTAGAAAGTAAGGACTAGCATATACCACATTGATCTGTGTATACTAATATGTAAGAGGACCCATATGACCAAATGGGCGGTGGATTAATATATGGCCATGGTTTTGAGTTATGGGCTTTTGTCTCTTCAGATGAAGTGGAGAAAGTTATTGAAAATACAGCGGAGGCTGTAGACAAGATTGCAGAGGAGGCAGAGAAGGTGATGGAACAGGTCGAACATGATCTCCCAGAAGATAGCAAGCTGAAGGAAACGGTTTTGATGCTTGAACATGCAACAGAAGAAGCACAGAAGGATGCCAAACTAGCCATTGATTTGATTCATAAGGTACCCTCAAATCATCAAATCTTTTGAAACTACACCATATTTCAGTCTATCAACTTACCCCAAATCTTTTTGCGTTTTGCTCTAGAAAGTTTCCACCGTGGAAAAGTGGTTAGATTTTCCATACCATACCTTTTCCGTGGAAACCCAAAACACCCTCCAAAACACCCTCCAAATGACACTGATTTGTGCATGTCCACTACTGTATTGAATTATAATCAAAATGCACTAAGCAAACCATTATAAATTTAGGCTCTGAAAGTTAAGTCATACCTTAATCTAATTAATAGTGACATTCAATGGACACTTAATTTCATATTCATGATTAGCATGCATCCATGTGGCCCGTTACAAATAGTGCCGCACATAAAATAAAATAAATAAGTGACCAACTTTTTTTACCTGTTTCTTTCTGTGCCAATAGACATAGATGATAACAAGATAAATGAGCTGTGTTTTACTGAAATTTCAATGAAATTTGCTTGGAGCTTCCCTATTTTTTTTCAATATTATAAGCTATTCTGCTTTTACATATCACTACGACACTAGCATACAACTCAAACATTATTGCGAGAAGTTCTTTTATTTTTGTTGCCAGTGCCTTATCCTTGTCACCTCTTATTAAAAATACTCGTTTCACGTGTCCATTGACCAAGCTAAAATATATTTTAGAGCCCAACTTTCATATGGATGGGCCCACCTGTGACCAATTTACACCCACACACAGTGCCTTCCAAATTTATGTCCTTTCGTATCACGTGATGCATAACAGTTCTCTCTTTATATTAAACCATAATTGGTACACCCAATCAGAAAATGCACTCTCTATATACAAAGCTATTGATTTATTGTTTAGTTGACCAATTGGCTAATTGGGGACCTAACGCAGCCCGGGCCTTTCAATTTTATGCCCAATTGGCTACAGTCAAAACTCCCCGCTTTTATCTTTTACCCTATAAAAAGGGCTGGGATCCAAACACGGAGAAGCTGTATATCCAGGGATCAATCATTGGACAGTCAAATGAGAGGTTGGAATGCTCAACAACCCTTTGTTTGTCTTAGGGTACTTATATAGTCAAAATCACAACTTGAAATTTACAGATTTAAGATCATTTGGTACTTGAATCACAAAAGATAACTTACCTATGTAATAGTTTAACTATGAAGCTTTAAAATATAATCTGATGGAAGAGATATATGGCCCACCCCATCTGCCACATCACTGTAAGGCGGCTTATAGTGGTTTGGGGACTGTGGTTGATTCAATCACGGTTACTTTCATACCCTCACCAGATCCGGACTATTGGTAGTCGTGCTGGCATCCACTGTGACAAGGATACATCTATGGCCAGTGAAGCCAATCACTTCAATTGAAATAATAATGAGAGATAAAGTGCGGCATGATTTCAAGTAGAGGCGTATCCACCGTCCCATATTCATCAATTGGTTCGTACATCATGGGCTGGCAGTGGGCCCCACCACCTGCCAAAAGCTCGTCCAGTGGTTATAATTGCAACACACTGAGGGTGAGTAGTTAATATTAAGTTAATAATGATCATTATTAACTTAAGTGGTTAATCTAAGTGCCAAAATATTAAACCACAAATTATTTAAATGGGTTTAGATACAAGGGTTGACCTTAAACCCAACCCATTTAAAGAGATTAGGTGGAGCAGGTTGACCCCAACCCGAACCATTAAAATACATATCTAACTTTCCTGATCCATGACCAACCCATATACATTGCAGATTGGGATATGTGGGTCAAATGTGGGTCAGGTAATGCAGATTGCATCAGATAATGCCACCCTAGTAATACGGAAGCAAAGGTAGAACCCAAGCAAGGCATGTTACATGGGTAGAAAGGCAGAACCCATGGGACAGGCAAAAAAGTTATATGGAAGCCAAAGGTAGGACACACTGAATAGACAGTTCAGATCTTGTTTAAGAGCCCGTTTCTTTACCAGAATTCCTGACAAGAATTTGCTCTATTGGGATTTTTTGGACATGATGTGACATCTTGTCCCTTGACATTTGAAATGCTGTATTTCTTTCACAAGACTTTCAAATTTCAGTCACCTAAAAGGTCTCAAATGACCATTTGAAATTCCTGGAATTCCATCCTCAATGCATTTTGTTGGAATTTCAAATGCTCCACCAAGAGGAGGGATTTGGAATTCCACCTCAAGGGGACAGCTTTTGAAGAATTTGAAATTCCTCCAAACATTATGGGAATTCTGGTAAAGAAACGGGCCCTAAGACTATAGACATGGGAACAGGGTTTTGGTCTCCTACAGGAGGAGTCTTAATGAAAAATGCAGGAAGGACAAATTGCATTTGTCCAAATGTGTATTGGTTTCATTAAACTCTGCAGGCAATTTTGGAGCTGAGAATGCAATGTATTTAGCAGGACAAATTGGTAATTTTTTCTTAATGAAAATGCAGGTTGATGAGATCAAGGACGAAGTGGAGGCAGTGGTAGAGCCTGTCATCAATCCAGTAGAAGTTATCAAGAAAGAAGCCTAGGAAAAAACCAGGGGATGATTTGTTGATCCTATACATGTTCCGGAGAAGAAGAGCTTTTAGTATTCTAGTCCCTAATCTTTGTATTATTGATACAATCCTCTCTTCTATGTGCTCAGTTAAACATGATGTTTCCAGGACCTAAAGTTGTAATATAATTCTAAGGTTGTGTTGATCATTCATGGATTTTAAGAGATTATGCTCAATAGGAAGGTTGTAAGATAGTTCTAAGCTGCTCTTTAAGTGATGGCAGGATATCTGATTGCAAACTGCCCCTTTTAATTTTAATGAATTAATCCTTATTTCTGGTTCATGTCTTTTTTGTGAGGATTAGCCCAATAATCACATTAATCATACAATCTTAAACCCACTGATTTACTGGAATGAATGGGGAGCATTGATAATGCAGGCCACCTTTGGAATTCTCTTTTTCATTTCCTCAGAGGTTAGATCTGTATACACAAACATATTGCCATAGGTCCCCATTTGGGTCCTTGGAACTTGTGGTTTCGCATTCGGGTTACCTCTAATTGATTATAGCAAAGACAAAACAACTGGGACATACAGGTAATTCAAGTTTTCCAAAGACATAAGTCTCCATATTAATGTGTAAAGTGGATTAACTGCTCTCAATTTACAAAGGTCCAAAACAGGTGCCTCTGAAGGTACTCGTCATCGTGCCTCAAAAGAATGAAATCAAATGACTTTGGAAGATAAAGGGTCAGTTTCCAAAGACCGATTCGGTTAGATGACAGGTAGCATGAACTCACAAGGTTCCACCATCATGTCACTGAAATCACAGGCTAATTCTGATGTGGGTCAAGCTGTTCATTACTTTCTTTGTAGAGTGGAGTTTATTTTGAGCTGGAGAAACTTATTTTGCAGCAGGTGGGCTTAAACATCATAAACAGTTGCATTGAACGGATGGATTTAAGACGCAGATCAAAAGGCTTCCATTTGTAACATTGCGACTCTTTTATTTTATGGTGTTTGATAACCAGAGTGAAATCAGGTGAGGCAAACATCTGCAGTGAGAGGTCAGCAGCATCAACCAAAACCACTAGGTAAACCATATATTATGTATACAAGGAAACATGTACAATGGCATAGGTTATGGGTTTTTTTTTTTTTTTTCCCTCATATGATAGAAAAGTGTACAGTCCTCAAGTGCCCATAGCATTCATCACTTGCATCAAAGCATTCTAAACAGAACCAGCAAATGTGTTTCCCACACTTGCACTCCATATGATTGCATCCCTCCGCCTTCTCAATTGTATAGCCACAGCTGGGACAGTTCTTCACATCATCCTTCCCTCTGCGCCATTCAATGAGGGACGCATCGGGGTCTTTTTTGAACATTTTATACTTTGCACATGACATGTAAGGATGATACTCCAAACGACATTTCCTGCATGTTTCCACAAAGCAAGCACCACAGGCAAACGGTGGTTGCTCACCTGCTGCCTCTGGATCTGCCACCCGATAGACAGCAGGGCAGTCAGGGGAAGGACAGAATCTGTAAAGACCGCCGCTTGAAGCCACAAAAGCACCCAATGACGACCTGAAGAGCTCTTCCAACTTATCACCAGACAGCAAAAACTTCAAATCCACAACAAAAATTGGGCTCTTGCACCCCTCCCTAGCACAGCGCAAAGGAAACCCATCATGGCTCCTAATTGCAGATTCACACTGATCAACCAAGCACGTGAAGCAGAACCCATGCCCACAGGCTTCAAGCCCGTAACAGTCCTCCACCTCACACAAGCAGATTGGGCAAGTGTTTTCGCCATTAGATAGCTCTGCCAGGGCACCATTCAGAGACTCTGCCATTTCAAATATAATGTCTTCTACCTTTCGCTTCAATTCCTTGCTTCCTTGGACAGAGAGGATATGGCGGCGGGTGTCGAGCACAAACTCTGCCCCTGGTACCTTGTCCTTGAGGCCATGAAGATCCGGTCCAAATTTTTGAACCACCTCTTTCATCAGATTTTGTGGTAGACCGCTACCCCGAAGACGGATTTCAAGTTGCTTGTTTTCATGGAGATGCAAGAGGGATTGCACCAGTTTCCGCTCAGCCACAGCAACTTCCTTCGAACGGCCAAAGACTTTGAGATTCAGGTTCTGCTTATCATGCAGAATGAATGTCCCCGTCTCTTGTTCCAAATTCTTTATGAGTGCAATTCCTTCTCGGGAGAACAACAGCTGCATTATGTTTGCAGTGAGCCTTGGATTAGTTATGGTTGTCCCACTCATTATCTCCTCCAGAGGTTTTCGTAATTCCGCAACAATCTTGGTCGCATTTGAGGATATCCTTACACGATAGGAACCATAATCAGTCCGATCCAGTGAAACGGACACACCTGCACCATCAAAAGCTAGTAATGTTATTATCTTTTCTTTTCTTTTCTTTTCTTTTTCTTTTTTTTTTTATGACGAGGAACCTGCTGATCCCCTTGTGGTTGATCATTGGTAAAACCTCGAATACACAACATCAACCACTAGCACTGTTTATCGGTTAAGGCTCCAAACGGTTCAAAGCCAGGACCTCCAGATCATTTCTGGACTTCCCAACCACTCGAACAATTAAATTTTTTTTTGTTATTATCTATTTATACATATAAAAAAATTATTTTAACAGATTTCCTTTATAAAATCCTACTTGTAGCCTCTATCATATGATAAAGCCAGCCCAAATATGTCCCACTTTAGTTGTCAATCCATCCATGTTTACAGTTCATACAATATTGAAAGGCCAAGCAGCGTCTGTTAAAGATCATGGATCGCATATCAACCCTTTCTGATCCTGATTAAAACTGAATAATCATATCCATCAAATCAAGGGCCTATGAAATGGATGGCTGGGTCGAATTGTTATGAGTATTATTACCTGGAGGCATGATATAGTTGCACCCATGTCACAGACTAACATTTTCATAAGAAATTATGCACAATTACGTGTCCAAATATCATAAATTGCCACCATCCATTTTGGACGAGCCTCGTGGATAGGAAAGACCTACCAAAGAATTATTGGCAACCCTTACATCCACGGTTAGGTGCATGGTTTAGAATTTAGATGGTATGTTCGCATGCATAATATATTTGCACCTAAAATAACAATAGAATTACAACCCAAAATGAAAGGAAAGGTGAAGTAATTATTCTCCACAAAATTACCTTTCATGTGCTTGAATCTTCCAAGCAATGCATCAAGTTGTTTCTTAATGACAGGGTACACAGCAGCAGGGCAAGATACAGAGCTGTGGAACAGCTGTTGGCACTGTATCTTCTGCCATGGAAGACAGCCTGGAAGCACTTTCCCTTGAATGTGTTGCAAAGCCGTCGCGGCCTCCAGATGTAGATTTCCATCAAAAGTGATCAATGCTTTCATCGAATGATCCTTCGGATCAGGAGAAAACACTTCCACCCTGCAATTATTGATTGGGCAGTTCCTATTAGGCATAAAGGGGGCAATTTCTCTGCGAAGTGCCTCTTCACAAGCAACACTTGAGGGTTGATTGACAGCTTCCCCTCTTAACAGGAAAACATCCAAAAAATTTCTCCTAGTTGTGTTTCTCAAAGCATCATATATTTCTTGCTCAGAAGTGTTTTTGTCAAGTCCACATATGACTATAGAATCCATGTATTTCTTACTAATTTCACACCGAACAAGCCTTCCACTAATGATCATGTTCAAGCAATCCTCAAAAATGAAACACACATCCTGTCTAGCACATCTGACAATCGCAACACCCTTGCTATGCCTACGTGGCCAACATACCTTGGCCTTTATTGCAGTGAACGGGAATGTTCTATCACCTCCAATGGCAGTCCTTGATGGAGATACCCTTAGAAAAGAGTCATGAAACTCAACTCCATCCAGTAGTTCTACCACTCTTCTAGCAGATTGAGGAGTAAGAAACGTTACGTTGCCCCATTTTTCTGCATCTACACCCTCTTGCCTGAGGCCTGTATGCTTGTGGAAACTAGCTATGCCAGTGGTGCACCTGTCAAACATCATAAGAAGTTCCTTGTCATCAAGACTGTGAACATTTGAATGGAAAACTTCCACACTTAAAAATCTCTTGTCCAGTTCCAGATGTTTAATTTTGGCACCAGCACCAAGCAATGCCACAGAAGGATGGAAACCAGCTCCCCCACGAAATAAACATTTCTCAATGCATTCATCTGTTAAACATTTCATTTCAAACTGTAAGGCATTATTCACAAAGTCAGAGACCTTTTCCACATCTTTTGAAGAGCAAAATAATCGAGTCTCTCCCCTCTCAAAATCTACATCAATGCTGATACGGTCGTCCATGCAATCTTCACGAATTTGTGAAACAAGACAATCAAGATTGTCATTAAATTTCCCACAAAACCTTCTCAAGAGATTTTTGCCAAGTCCAGCGATCACATTCATCTCCATCTTTCTCCCCTCCAACTGTGAGACATCAAAAGGGGGAGGAGGCTGAAGTTTAGGCAAACATTCATAATCAAAAGCTGTTACACACACCAAGTACAGATTTGATATTGAAAGAATCTCGGCAAAAACTACCCACGTAGGATTCTCACCATACACCAATAACGAACATGAAGGATGGAGTTGTACATGTTGTCCAGTCAAAGCAATCTCATAACCAAGCCGATTGTATCCGGAATACATTGCTATATTTTCTCCAAGGGACGAAAGTATTATCATCTTCAACGTTTTATGGTATGTAGTGGGAACGTGTGGGTCCCACTGCCAGAAAGTTGGAACAATATATCCGAATTCATGTTTAAGACATTCTTCTAATTCATGAACAGTATCCCTGCATCTGCGCATGGACTTTGCATTAATGCTGTTTTCCCAACACCACTTATTTCTACTCTCGTGGCACACAGCCTCCCAATCCTTGTAGACGGAGAGCAGTGTGAAGAGGTCTCCATCACGATGGCAGAACTGTACCTTATGACGGTCTGACTTTGATTTGTCCTCGTTACTTCCAACTCTGCAAAATATGCTACTAGCATTCGCCATAACAGCAGCAAGAACAAGACCCTCCTTACGCAAGCCACGGTGAAAGGCATCCAGTACAAGCTTTCCAAGTCGAGGCTCCATACCCAATCTAACAAGGTACTGACCAGAGTCTGTGAGCACCAAAACTCCATTTTTGTGAATAACAGCACCTAGTTGGAGTAGATTGCTGATAGCCTTCTCAATTGCCTCTGGACTAGGTGCGTCAATGAAATCAAAATATTTTATGTCCTTTGTTCCCAAGGATAAAATCCTCAAAATGGCAATACCGAGGTGAACTTTACAAATTTCAGGTTTCATATGACTTTCCATTGTTTGAAAATCGCATTCTGAATAGAGCCTGTAACAAATGCCTGGTTCTGTTCTGCCTGCACGGCCAGCACGCTGATTGGCAGAACTCTTGCTGATCCTACATACTCTAAGGACATTCATACCAGAGCCAGGTTCAAAATGACTCTCTTTAGCCATGCCAGAGTCAACAACAAACTTCACTCCTGGTATAGTTAAAGATGTCTCTGCTAAATTTGTAGCAAAAATAACTTTTCGCTTTCCAGGATAGTTCTGAAAGACGTGACTCTGTTCTTCACATGAAAGTTTTCCATGCAATGGCAATGCAACCGCAGAAGGCGCATGAAAATTTTCGCAAGCCCACTCCACTTCAGATTGAGAGGTGAGGAATGCTAGAATTGCCCCAGCCTCCTCTGTCTTATGAATTTTTATCGCCATCTTAACAGCATCAATAACATAAGAAGCACAATTTGCAAAATCATATTTTGGAACGGGAGCCCACATACACTCTGCAGATACATCTGGAACATATTTGATTTCAACGGGAAAGCTTCTCCCCTTCACATGAAAAGTTTTGCAGCCAAAGTAGTTTGAAAGCTTGCATGAATCAACAGTTGCAGACATTATAATAAGCCTAAAATCCTGCCTCTGTAGCAATTTTCTTTTTATCAATGCCAACAGTAGATCAGTGTTTAAGCTCCTTTCATGAGCTTCATCTACAACTATACACGATATCCCATCCAGGTTCCTATCATACATGATGTGCTGGAGAAGACAATGGTCTGTCATAAATATTACCTCATCGTCTAATCTCTGAATAGATGAGAATGTCTGATAGCAAGCGACTGAATTATATGCATAGCACCCATCCGTTTCTTCTCTAACTCTTCGTGCCAAAGATACAGCAGCAATTTTCCGGGGCTGAGTACATATGATTGATCCATCAGCAGCTGCTCCTGAGTCAGCAAGATACTGAACCAACTGTGTACTCTTCCCAGAACCAGTCTCCCCAATCAAAATCAGTACCTGTGTGATGGGAGAACGAAACAAAAACATTTAACATTTGCTCACAAGTGTATGGATCTCTGCCATTAAATAGAGAAAAGAAAATTCTTTTCAAAGACCAAAAAAAAAAAAAAAACATATGAGCTGCAAATGGGACCATAAGTGACCAAAACGGTTTGTCCACTGGACTTAAAATAGGATCCATCTACAATGAAGAAAGATTACATAACATGAGCTTAAATGATTCCAAGACATTTTGGCAAAACTGGGGGAGATAAATAAGTTGCCATAGGGGAAACAGCCGTTGGCAACGGAAAAAAAAAAAATGAACAAAAAGCATAATGGTGTAGGCATTGGACAGTAGCAAACAGAAAATAGGACTTCAATGAATTGAGGGCGGAAAGAGAAGTATTACTTATAGGATATTAATAATCAGAATAGTTTCATTCTGTATACTTTTGGATGATTTCCTGGAGAATATTATAAATATTTGTCATATAGAGGCTATGCCTCATATAATGTATAACCAATGTTTTCCTCTTTTGTTTTGTGCTTTTCTACAAAAAAAAAAAAAAAAAAAAAAAAAACAATGAAAATTGGTGTGTGAAATCCGGTACATACTAACACACCCCACATACGCATGGTACACAAGTCCCTATCCAACAGACCAAGGATCGATACCTGGTTGTATCTGTGGATAGGGCAATGCCACACCATTGGGATACCAGTGGGTAGGGTGGGGGATGGGTTGTGTTTTGCTATTCTTAAAGAGTTTATGGAGTGGCTTCCTGTTACCTTCTATACACTCAAATTTAAAGTAGGATTGCCCATGGGCTGGACTAGGCCACATGGCCAAGCTAATGCAAGCCAGTCCATTTAGTTGTCAAGCCTGGTACATTCATGCCCAACCCCATTTAGCAGTAAGTCAAGCCAGAGGAAGCCCATTAGTTAAATACTAGCCCAATTCGTATTCAATTTGTCAGGCCACGCTGGGCTACCCATTGCCTCTTCAAATGGTCCTGGGCCCAGGCCCAAGCAACAGATTTAAAAAGTCAGCCCAAAAAGGGCTACACTAAAATAAGGGCCAAACAAGGATATGCAGCCTAAGTGCCTAACTTGGAGGAGAATAACAGGAGCTACAACGAGAAAGGGACATCTCCTTCTAAACCCTAGTGTGCCTTGTAACATTTTTATTCTTGTTTTCATTTTGCTTTTCTTAGTGAGTTGAATTATTTTTTAATTTTATTAAACACATATAGAATTCCCTAATGTTTTCGTGGAACATATACTTTCCTTTTACATTTTCTTTATAATCAGAAATGATTTTTTTTTAAGTGCTAATCAGAAATGATTTTTATTTTAAAGATCTTGTTTTTTTCCTTTTTCCTTCTTGAAAAGATTTGGTTTATTTTTGTAGATTTTGTATTTTCATATAAAAACTACTAGAATGATAGTTATCAAGATTTGTATACAAAAAAATTTATCATTATTACACTATTATAATTTTTTATTATTCAATTATAAGTTCTGGCTTTGATTTTCTTTTAACATTCCAATATCCCTTATGCATTTCCTTCAGTTTTTAATTTGAATTCTCTAGGGTTTTGAAAAGAATAGAAGCATTCTTTTTCCTGCCATCATAAACATTATTTTAAAATATCTTGACACTCAATTTCAATTGAAATTTTAATTAGTTTTCGCATTTCCTTTTTCTTTTTTACAATAAAATATTTTAGGTTCTTACAGTATTTCATTTTTATTTTTGAGTAATTTTGAATTTTAATTTTTTTAATCTCTTCTAGTTACTTATTTAACTTCTTCTCTTTTTTTTTAATTTTTAGGTACATCAGGGATCCAAACTCACACATTCAATTCACAGACCCATGTGCCTGATCAACTAAGCTACTGTCGAGGGACACTTCAATTTCTCTTTATTTCTCTTTTATTTTATCTTTTTTATTGGTAATGTACTCAAACCCACAACCATTGCTTCTCTTCATCTTTAACTTTAGCTTTATAAAATATTTTTATAATCTCCAGTCTTGAATTTTAATTTTTCATTGAAAATTCTAGAATAGGTTTTTCATTGAAAAGTGTGGATTAGGATTTTCAATTTTTCTACTTTTTTATTTTTATTATTTTTACTATTTTTAAAGGTATATGCTTTTCTTTTATATTATAGGCTCCCTTTAAATTAAAAAGTATTATTTCCCCAACCATTATTAACTTCATTCTAAAAGATTCCCATTGAAAAACAAAAAAAGTCAAAACTCTCTTAAAATTTTCTATTTTCTAAGGCTCATTTTGTCCATCTTTCTTTTGCCATTGTTTTGTGTTTTCTATTGAAGAAGTTTAAATATTTTTTCGGATTTTCACCCTCAGTTGTAGTTTTAGACTTTTAGTTTTCATTTCTAAATTATTCATATTTACAGCAAATTCACAAAAAATAATAAATAAACAAACAAACTTTCCTACCGACATTCGCGCACGCGTACATTTGCAAATGCAAAATCTCTTGTCTCAAGCTTTCAAATTACACTTTAGTTCTCAACCCAAATTATAACTGAACATCTACTACACTCTACACTACACTGAATTTTTACCCAAAGCCTTAGTGCTAACATGGCATTAATAATTGCAATAACTACTATAAAACAGGTACATCCAAACGATCCAATAACAATAACAATGACAATAGCAGTAACAGTAACAGTTACAAAGGAAAGAAGGAAAAAAAAACGTACCTGGTTGCGATGTAACTGGTGTAGAATCTCTCTTCTGTGGTCATAAATAGGCAAGCCCTCCTCAAGCCTCCTACACTCGCGGGTCATCATATTGTGGATCCGACTCCAATCCAAACCCGCCTCCCCAAACCAGAAAACCTCCTCCCACTCCTCCTCACAACCCTCCCATTCCGGTCCGTCGAGATGCTTCAAAATAGAACGCATCGCCGCCCGGAACTCCTCCACCCGCTTCTCAATCCTCCCCCTCTCCTCCTCCAAAGCTCGAGTCTTTTCCCCCAGATCGATGAAATTCAACCCCCGTTTCAACTTCCGCAGCGAAGCCTTCACGGACATGATCTCCTCCGACAGCGCGGCGATCTTCTCCCGGCGCCGGCGGACGCCGTCTCCATCGAGAAGATCGTGGGCTTTGGAGCTGAAGAGGAGGCTCAGGCGGTCGGAGATATCGTCAGCGGGGAAGCGGACGGGGGAGACGAGATCGGGGGTAAGGCTGTGGGACCCGTCGAGGCGGCGGGACCAGAAGAAGATGACGGCGTCGATGGCTGGCTGGAGGTAGTTAAAGAAGAGTTTGGCGGCAACGGGGCCGTAGAGGTGGATGGTGTAGGAGTTGGGGGCGGAGGGGCAGGCGGAGATGAGGGCCTCGACATCTGATTTTTGGAAGGGGCGGCGGCCGGATTGGAGCTCGACGGTGAATTTGGGCGGACGAAGAGGAGGACGGCGGGATGTCGGAGCTTGGAGGAGGCCTCTTCTCATCGTCTTCTCTGTTTCAGCCCCTTTCCTTCTCAAGCTCGTTTGGTGAATTCAGTTTCCAAGGAATCGATTGAAGAGTTTCTCTTGAATTGAAAGAAGAGGAGAACACAAACAAGAGAAAGTGCTGCAACGAAATCATCAGAGGGTTTGAGCAGGGAAAAGAGATTGAGTGAGTGGTGGTTTCAGGAAGAAAATTTTTTTTTAAAAAAAAGTACATACAGTAAGAAAAATTAGAAGCTTGACGTAGAATTCCACGGTATGGGGCCCACAAGAGGATAATGGTGGGCCCCGCTGCCCCCACCTCATTATTAACTAAAGCAACCATTGACTATGCTTTCATTCCATTGGTTGGATCAAATTTTGGGGTGATAGAAAGTGTGGTCTAGCATCTGCCCATTTGGTTGATTGATTCCCAACTGTTGGATTTAAGGTTCGGATTATTAGAAGTGTGGTTTAGCATCATGCTTTTTAGGGCCGCACAAAAAATCCAGTATCACTATAAAATCGAACCAAACCAACCGAACAAAACAGTTCGAATTAGTTTTATGTAGATCGATTCCGTCAACGATT
The DNA here is from genome assembly GCA_038049695.1 of Cinnamomum chago. Classification (NCBI taxonomy): domain Eukaryota; kingdom Viridiplantae; phylum Streptophyta; class Magnoliopsida; order Laurales; family Lauraceae; genus Cinnamomum; species Cinnamomum chago. The sequence goes on along the minus strand of CP142459.1, from coordinate 60,374,098 downwards.
TAAAAATCATTGAAATCGCCCTACATCGGTCTTTTATTGGTTTAAACCCACTATTAACCGCCTAAACCGAATCGGCCGTATGTATTAAATTTAATTTTGACTATTTTAGTCTCAGGGGAAGCGCTTGTATACTCTACTTATATATTACATGTTTGATGGAAGTTCTACAAGAAGTGTGCATTATTGGGTTTTTAGTAATGCTGCAAAGGGGTTTGGTCTGACCTAAGAGAAAGTGAATTATGAAGAGGTCAATCTCAATTAGTTCAAAATTGGGGCTACATTCCACTCGAACCCATGTCGTTGGCAAAAAAGAAAAAAACTAGTTCCTTTTGTGTTGAATTCATTGGTTTAGATGATGCAATGTAGTCTAGTTTATGTTTATGCAGAGAAATAGGTACGTGCCTAACCATTTTGTTGGTGTATTTTATCAAAAGATTTGAACTGCTTCAGCTCATTGGCCTAAAAAGTTGGCAAACCTAGCCTGGGCCATTCAATCACACGATCGGGTGATGAATGGAAAGAGTTCATCCATCATTTGATGTATGCTTCCTTAGTTGAAACGAATTATGAAATATATTTTAATGTTCATTACAGCTTCTCATCATTACATACCAAGTTTGAACTGCAATTTTTTTTGTGAAAATAATAATAAAATAAAATAAAAACAAAAGTCGTAACCAAACCTATCCGAACCGCACATGGGCGGTTTGGTTCGGTTTGGGAAAATAGAAAACCGATGGGTTCGGTTTGATTGATAGTTTCACCTCTAAACCGATCTAAACCGCCCATGTGCACCCCCAATGCTTATAATGCAAGTGATTCTCCATTGGATTTATTACTATGCCCATGAATGTTTTGGAAAGTAATAGAATTTTTAGGAACCCAAATTGGAAAGCATATTGGGCTTAATATGGAACTACCAATTTACAAGAGCTACATTTATTAAAAAAGAACGGTTTATTTGCATTAGAATATATAGTATGGTTAAACTGAGAAAAGGAAGATTAAATGTGAGTTTTCAAGAATGAACTACAAATAATTTTATTTTTAAAAAAATGGAATTAAAAGAAGATGTCAACTCTTCATTTTTAACCACCATTTGTATTCATTTATTATGTATTTTAAAGAAAGGAAATAGTGCCAAAATAAAAGAGAGAATTGATATTGTGCAAGTTTCCATGCGGATGAGTTTCATTTGATTTGCTTGGGCCGCTTTTTTATAGATCTTAGATGTTCACTCTACATAGGCCCCATGTGAATAGGTAGTATCCCAAATTTCACTTCAAGGTAAAACAGTTACGTTTATTATTTGTTGTTTTTGCTTGCTTTTGTGTATTTTCGTCATATGTTTTACAAGAAATCACATATCAACTCATCATAATCATATACATTAAATACTAAGTTAACAAAAATGAAAACAAAATATTAAGTAAAAATGCAAAAGTAGAAACTAGAAGTAGACATCAACTACTAAAAGTGGAAACTAAACATGAAGGCAATTACATGACATTTTAGTTCTTTTTGGTATAAAAAGGAATAAATGATAGCTAAGAAAAGTAAAGAGCCCTCCTTGAAACTAGGGGTGGCCATGGGGCCGGGCTAAGCATATCCAAGCCTGACCTGACTTTAAAAACACAAGTCTAGGCCCGGCCCAAGCCCGCCCATTTAATCAATCGTATAGGCCGACCCAGGCTATTCATCACTTTCGTGAGCATTAGAGCACTAATTAAATTAAATTGCATGAGTTTCTTACCCAAGACGGGCCAGGATATGGGCTTTCTATCACTTAAATCAAGCCCGGCCCAATTATTAATCGGACCTTCATTACATATTCAAGCCCGTCCCAAAGCGGGCTAGGCCCGGATCGGGCCCGGGCTCGCCCAGCCCATGAGCACTCCTAGCATCCAACTCTTGTGGCTTATGTTCTTCCTCATCCTAGTCCCCAGAGTAGATTTATACCACATATGTACCTATGCAGGATTGATATTTAAGGGAGTTAGGTATCATTTACAGGAAGTTCGCATAGACCTACTACCCCTGGAACGCACGAGGATACTTGGAGTAGAGCCAGTATCACAACCTCATTTAGGATTAACAAATCATTTATAAGCTGCCTAAGAGCTAAATCAAAAAAACTTAATCACATCATAATATTGATCTAAGCTAATCACATTTTGGAAGATTATCCTTTAATTTAACATAATCATAATGATAATAATTTTGAGAGATTATATTCTCATTAATATCACTATATAACTAAACATGTCTTCAACAAATATGACGACAATAGCCTTCCTAATATTGAGGGGCATACCCAAGCATGCCCCAAGCATGATTTAAAATCTCGGTCATAGTCGCGGTATCGGCCGAGCCGAAAAACCGACATGATATCGGTATCGGTCGCGGATATCAATCTGTTACGGCCATCGCGGTGTGAGTTCTTTTTTATAAAAAAAAATTCACAAAAATATCCAAAAAATCCAGAATATTAAAAAATGTTGGAAAACAATATTTTTTTTTCCATTAGTATCAACAACAAATCAAAATCTTGGTCACCTTAAGTTATGAGTCATGTTTATGTCGTAGTTCACTGTCTTCTCCAATATTTCATATAATGCAACCATTATTGATGCTCTTTATTAAATATATTAGTGTAAAATATAAGAAAATAAAGATAACATATCAATCATCATTTAATACTAACTCAATCATCAAATAAGTTGTGAAATTCAAGACCCTGAAGATGACATTTTAAAATCAGGAACATGATAATGAGATAGATAAATCATAAAGCACTTTGGGCATCAAAAGGTTCATGATTTACCTGAAATTAGAGGGGACTAGTAGAGAATAGAGATTATCATTAACACACCATACAATGATCATGAATCATTAAAAGAACATATTTACGATAAAATCTCTAAAAAAATGATATATTATAATTCAAATATTAAAAAATCAAAAAATAAAAAAAATTGAAAAAAAAATTCAAAATCATGTGTATGAGTAGATTTAGCATGAAAGTATGTAGATCTAACTTCTAAATGAAAAACACAACACAAGTGACAAACCCAATTATTTATATGCTTCATCTAAAAAAATAAAAAAAAATAAAGACATAATAAAATATTTTAAGTTGATTTTCTCTCACCTTAAATAATATTTTCTTCAAGAAATAGATGTGGGATTTGAAAATATGTAAGAGAGATGTGTGATGGAGTATGGCTGCTGCTATGAGTAGTAAGAAGATGAGAGGAGAGGAGAAGAAGATGAAGATGGGAAAAAAGATGGAAAAATTAGGGTTTTAACCCCTTTTATGAGATTTCGGCCAATATTTTGATCTCGATTTTTCCGAGATGAACTTTATCTCGGCCGTTATCGGTCGAGATTTTGGCGATATATGGCCCCGAGATACCGATACCGATATCTCGGGGCCATATTGGTTCGATGCCGACCAATACCGGTTCATATCGGCCAATATGAACCGGTATTGGCTGATTTTTAAAACCATGGACCCAAGTATTACCATGCGGGTGCGAAACTCATTTTTTTATTTAACGTCTTCACTTGACTATATACCGCACCACCCAAACAAAAATCTTGGGTCTGCCATTGCTAATATGTAAGTATCAATCACTCTATTCACGCACCTGCTATAGTTGATCCATGGTTGGTTCGCATTAAGTTCAAGAATCAATTCCTAAACCTCAAGGTGTGTGCAGAGACTTAACTAGTTTGGACTTCTTTCTTTTCTTAATAGAGAAGATGGATGGGAACCAGCTCGTTTAAATTGCGAAGTCACCTTAGTCTCTAGTTGATCTATGCTCTGTTTTTTTCTTCTTTTTTTTGTGTGTGTGTGTTTGATAAGAAAGAATTTATGGAAGAGATTGTGTCAAGTCCTTCTTAGGAAAGATTCTCCTTTTTTCCGATTTTCTTAATTGGAAATCTTCTAAAAATCGAAACCTATCCAATTTAGAAAAAATCTTCAGTGTCCAGATCTCCTGTTTCAACGAAACGAGAAAATACTATCTCGGCCTATCCTCAAGCGCCACTTGTATAAAATGTGGTGTCAACTAATTGCACCCTCTAAATTACTTCCTTGGAATAAAAAAAAAAAAAAAAGATGACATTTTAAACAGGTGGCGTTTGGAGATATGCTGAAATAGTATTTCCCTATTTCTTTGAAATAATGTTTCCATACTCAATTCTTCAATATTGTCCATCTAGATAGAGAGCTTCTAAATGCAAGCCCCATTTTTCTTTGCACACCCACCATTTAAAAAAAATTCCTATGAATATACCCTTCTAATAAATTCTCCAACTACCCCTTCTCCCCTATTCCCTTCTCCACCACCTTATCCATCTCATCTCCATCACACAGCAGCACCGCCGTCGTGCCCCTCCACCACCTCCCTTTCTCCACTCCTACATCTCTCTCTCTCTCCATGTCTCTCTCCCACTCCCCCCCCCCCTCTCTCTCTCTCTCTCTCTCTCGCTCGCTCCCTCTCTTCCGGCGATGCTGCCAGAGGGAGCGATGGGGCTCAAGTGGGAGTGGGGTTTGAGGTGAGGTTAGTTTAGGTACGTATTATGGGTGATGTGCAAAGAAAATTTTGAAAAATATTATAAATTCAACAGTGGGTGTAGAGAAAAAGAGGGTATACAAAGAAAAATGGGGCATGCATTTAGAAGCTCTTAGTTAGATATTAGATACTTGATATATACATGGAGTTGGCAACATCTTAAGCAAAATAAGAGATTTTCTTTCTAAGAAGCAATTGTTAACTCTCAAAGAAAAGTATGTGCTGGATCTGTTTAAGGAAAACTAGAAAGTTAAAGTGTACAATATAAAGACAAATCATCGGCTTCATGCTACTGATGGCAAGCCATTGGATGTCCCGTGGGCATAATGACTAGTTGGGAAGTTATCTATCCAGGAAAACAAATATTACCAACACCAAGGGAGTGGTAAGCCGTAAGCCGTAAGCCTGTTCATGCATAACTCAGCACTAGCCGCACCTTGATTCAGTCTACAGAATTTTGAGATACACAAGTCCTCACTTGGAAAAAGGGCTTTCACTTTCTAGAAACGAGCATCTTAGATGTGGCAATTGTTACTTTCCGAAAAGACCAGTTTTTTGTTTATTATGGAGAATCTTAGAATCTTTCACATCCTTCTTCACCCTCACCCCACACCCCTAGTGAGTTGTAGTGGCCTAGATCTCACTATAGTTGATATACACCATTGATCTAATCAAGTTTTCTATAACAAAATTTAACTTAGTTACATTTTTCAAGAATTGATGAATTAAACTTTGTACATTATTTGATTGAAGTGAGATTTGGCCTACTACCTATTTTATGTGAGGTTTGTGATGTAAATGGCTTGATCGATCAAAAGATGACTGACCATTAGATCTAGGGTCAAGTTTTTCTAATATAAAGCCGTAAAACTTGTGAGTCATGAATCAAGGTGTTAAAGACATCAAAGGGTTTATATATATATATTAGAAATGCTCTTAGGGAACAATTCCCGTGGGAGCAAGCATATATATGGATGCCCTCATTTTAGAGACCGTGGGATCCTTTGTGATCATTTGAACCCCTTCACGCCCATTAAGCTTCCCCCCTCCTGGAGGGATGTCATGAACCCTAGGTTTGACAAACGTCCAAATGTGACTCATTGTTAATTGAAATCCTAAAAATATAATGCCTTCTGAAATGATTAAACTCGAAGGCCATGGATCAAGGGGTTAGTATGATTTAGCAAACTTAAAATAATTTTGTAGACAAGTAGGTCACATCTAGATCCTTCTTTTCCCCTATTGTCCATCATTGTCGTGGCCTCAAGTGGCCCCATAAGTCCATCCACACATACCATCAGCAGGAGAGCACGACCACATATATATGACAAGCTCCTATACAAATGTCTCACATGCACATACCATTCATGGGGGAGGTAGGGGATTGAAAGATCTAACCATGGCCATAAATTTTAACAATTTCTAAATGCATCATTCTTTTTTTTTTTTTTAACATATTCCAATTCAATGATAAAATTCAATTCAAATCCGTGTCAAATAGGTTAGTGCTCGTGACAGTCGTGGGATTTATAGGTATTGTAGTTGGGTGGATCATAGAGGGCCCTAGGTGGGCGCCATACGGGAGTCTGGGCAATTGATGCAATGTAGGCTATTTCCACGGGAGCACTTTTGCGCGCGTGTTTGTTTTTTTTTTTTTTTTTGGGCTAGATGAATGAGTGAAACACACTTTGTGAGACAAACCTATCAGCCTAGGATCCATCTTTTGGGCAGCTGTGTAAGATAAAAGTACAGCCGGTCTACAGACCCCGGGTTTCGGACCCCGGAGAGAGCCTGACTCCCCTAGATCCAACGGACCCAGGGGAGTCGGGCTCCCTCCTGGGTCCGAAACCCCAGGGTCCTTAGACTTTTTGATAAAAGTATGAGACACCCTTGTCACTGGGATTTCTCGTGCTTCTTAGTTTTATATAATAAGTTAGTAGCAATAGTGGAAAATACATATTATTAATTTATACGGTGAATTACAGGCACATCTCCCTTTTTAAGGCTTTCTCTAACTGCGGACCCTATCTATAACCCTCATAACTATAGTGAATTAAGTATTTTTTACAAGTTTGACATCTAAACTCACAGTTGAATTGGAAAGATAAAAGGAAATGTTTTGCTTTATGAAGCTAGTAATCTTTGAAATTAAAGTCGTATATCAAAGAATGCACAAGATTATATATGCAGTTGATTTTTCCTCTTAATGTGAATTAGCAATTACCCCAATTTGACATCAAAACGCACAACATGATTAGAAAAATAAATATTCTACAAACTTGAATGGCTTTACACCCATATGGCCCTGTTTCTATACATATACCTCGCACGGTCTTATTGTGTGAGGTACTTGGATGGGGCCCACCTAGGGCCCCGGTAATGAATGGACCGAGGGCGAATAAAAGATCATTTCATGCTGGGCCCACATATCAAATCTAGGTTTAATATCATATTTCTAACATTTTCATCCATGGCTCACAAATTTAACTATTTTATATATAAAAAAGATTCACTTGATATCATAGTCTAGTCCATTTGAATGGGTATCAAATTGTGAGATCCTTTATTTTAATCACGTGTTTATTATCCATATAATCTAATTCACTAACTAATTAAATAGTTTTGTATATTAGATTATCAATAGGTTAGATTTGGATGGTTTTGATCCTAGAAAAGGACCTATTTGTAATTTGAGAGTAGGATAGGGGTTATCGGAAATATTAGTTTTTTGAGTTCGTCCATTTGCAGATGTTATTCTGAGTAGCTTTTGTTCTTCCACTGTGAGAATTCGATGTATCATTTGATAAAAAAAAAAAAAAAAAAAATGATGCATTTTTATACATGTGGGTTAGTTTGCATTTTCTAAAAATTTCAGTCGAAACTTCAATTTCCGTGTTTGTCTGCAACGCTCCTCATTTTGCTTCCTCGCCCATCCTACTGAAAATCTCTACTATTCAATGTTGTGAATTTTTTGGCTTCCTTAGGTTGATCTGAAAAACCCCACAAACATGAATTTCTCAACAAAGGTAGTGAAATCCGAAAAAACTCCAAAACCCCAAATGGAGGAAGATGAAGAAGAATGAGCTGAATCCATTGGAGAAATCAATCATTGTCATTTTTTAGAGAAACTCATTTCATGGAACTGATTTTTTTATTTTTTTTTATCGGAGATTTTTCGGGTGGACCTCTTTTTGATGAGGATGAACTGCTACTGTGTAATTTTTAGATGGGAAAAGAAAAGAGTTTTAAGGGGTGAATGAGAAGTGATTTTTTATGTAGGTTTTTTTATAATAGAAAAAGGAGAGCCGATTTTGATAGAAGTGAAGGCCTAGTGTGGGATTTTGAGAATAGAAGGAATATGGAAGAGTGAGAAAGAAAGAGAGAGTGAGAGCTGAGGCTAGAAAGAAGAGGGAGAAGAGGGAGAAGCGATGATATTGTCACTCAATCAACATTAGTATTGAAAATTGGCAGGAGGGACTTTACTGTTACAGTGGAACTATGAGGGCCATTTTGTTGCAGGGGACATCTGAAGAGATTTTTTGGATAATTTTCGCATGTTTAAATGACTGACAAACATGGAGAACTCCTAAGAAAAGACTTTGTGAAACATTTGACCAATCCATAATACATATTGCATCACCTATGTGTGTGATTCATGCATATTGATATAGGATATGAATCGCACATTGCCTTTTATGATTTAGCTGGGCCTAAAATAGGTTTGGATCAGTTAAACTTTCTGTAGGTCATAAATGGATCCAGTTTAAAATAAGATTACTGTAGCCATCACACTTAACAATCATCATATCCTATTAATCATCATACCAAGAGAAAGTGTACCAACAAAAGATGCAGAAACATTTATTAAACTCATGAGTGGGCCTACCTTTGAAAAATCCAAACAGTTTTACATACCCTTATACCCAAGTAATTCAAATAGATATCAAGTTGGATCCGCTGATGACAGGCACCAATTGATTCCCTGATGTCAGAGCTACAAAAATCATCAGTGGAGCCCTTGTGTGAAATCTGAATGTCTCAATATTAGAGTTTGTAACTTCAATTCAATTCTTTGTTGAGCCTACCATCGAATTGATTATTCGAAGACCTGAGTCTATAATTTTGGATGTTGTTCTTAGCTCTTTCCATACTCCTTCTACACCAGCCTTTAGAATTCTAGTGTAGAATGATGGAGAGAAGATATTAAGTTGTTTCATCAAACTCAAGAATTTAGGGTTCTTCATGGTTCGAGTCAGGCTAGGCTGCTGCATATTGAAGCCTTAATCTGACTCTAGAAACACAGGCTCATACCCAACCTGATATGGGCCATAAGTGGCCTAGCTAGGACTTCAAACATGTCAGGCCCAAGCCTTTCAGTTTAATCAGTCAGGCCCAAGCTCGATCATTCAAATACTGCTATATAAATAATAGAAATAACAGTAAAACAATGCAAACTAAAATTTTCAAGTCTAGCACAGTTTTATTAACAAGAAAAATATATTATTCATCCTATATGGCTATATCTTTTGTTCTTTGGTGGGTATGTCTTTGGGCGGTCCAAATATTAAACAAGCCGAATTTAGATGCAGGCCCATCCTGAGTACCAAACTTGACGCCCATACCCAGCCCATAGTAAGGTGGGCCATGGTCAGGAGCAAGCTGGCCCAGCCCATGAGCACCCACTACTCGAGATATAAGGCCTTCTCTATCCAAAATCTGAGCTGCCTGAGATTTTTTTTTTTTTTTTTTATAACAGAGGGCGTCCCAGCCATTTGTGCCGGACTAATCCCTATGGGGCCTAGGGAGAGCCGGGTTAATCCCTTGTGGCCCAGTGAGTTGCCCGAGATACGTGTTTGGTTATTGAAGTTATTAAAAATTTCCTTATCTTTGTTTCAGCAATATTACTAGAAAAACACGCCCATACCAATATAATCATAACATTAAAATTTATAAAAGATATTTATGATTAGTTTCTTTAAAATTAAATGCAAAGGTTTTAGTTTGAGAGAGAGGAAAAAAAGAGGAAGTCCATAAGAATTCAATACCGAATACCATATAATTAAAAAAAAAAAAAAACAACACACACACAAGCCAATGAAAATTGAAGATTAATGATCAAGAAAACTAAAAAAACTCAAAACAACCAAACAATATAAACTATGAATAAAATCCAATGAAATTTGAAAGACACATAGAAATAAAACATAGAAATGAAAATCCATAATCAACTCAATAACATAAGCAATTTAAAAGAATCAAACACTCATGAGGAAAAAAAACCCTCAAAAATGGAGCACAGACTGGCAAAGACAAAAGAGTCTACAAATTCATGAAAAACGATCATAAAAAAAAAAAAAAAAAAAAAGCTAAAACCCATCCCAAGTGAGAAATTATAATAAAAGAAATACAAAATAAAATAAAATAAAATTTATTAAAAAGGCTATAAATATATATATATATATATAAAGATTCATAGACAATACAATGACAAAAGAAATTTAGAAGAACCAAACTAACTTATGATAATCTAATACTAAAAAATGGAAATCTGAAGCCACAAAAGAAATAAGAAAAATCTATAATAAGATTTCACAAAGAGAACTTAAAGAACCCAATGAAAGTAAAATAAAAAATTAACTCATAATGATAAGAATTAAAAAAAAAATTAAAAAAATAAAACAAAAAAATGAAAATTCAAAGAAAATCCATGATAAAAAAAAAAACCAAAGAGAACCCAACACCCAGAAGTTGAAACAAAAAAGGAGAAAAAAAGAAACTCATAATCTATGAAAACCATGCAAATAAAAACCATAAAAATATTGCAAATCTATAGAAATTTTAAAATAATGATTATTTTGTATAAATCAAATTAAAATGACATAACTAAAATTGCTCAAATAAAATATGATGAACTCAAAAGTAAATGAATTAAAAAATGTTTACCTCTCAAATTGAAATGTTTAATAACTGCACCAATTGTCTCAAGATGTTCACATTTTAAAATGAGTTGAACACTAATCTAAACTATGCATGTAAATGAGACATGAGACGGTACTTAAAAGAGACACAAAGAAACAAAAAAATTATTGAAGTTGCTCTAAAAAAAATACAATGAACTTAAAAGTAAATGAATGGAAAAAATGAAAGTTCTCTTGTTGACATAGATAAATATAATTATATTGGAGAAAGTAGAAAATTATGATAATAATAAGAATGAGCTTAATTCTTTATTTAGATGGACTAATATTACTGGAGATTCATTTTACCATTAGTTCTGCATTCTTTAAAAAAAAGTATACAATCAAAATCAATATATAAAAAAGAAAGCAGATAACCTAAATAAAAAAGATTAAGGATTGAATAAACCAGACAACCCAGAAATCGGCATTTCTCATTCTAAAAAAAAAAGAAAAAAAATCATATAATCGTAAGAAACAAAAATACTTGAAATTCCTTAGATTAGTGGCACTTATAGACATTATGACCCATTAACATTCAAATGCTATTGCTTTGATAGAAATATAATGATATTGAGAGTTTCTTAATAGACAAAAGGTATGCTGGAGATTCCAAATTAGAAAAAAAAAACTTTATTTGGAAAACTCCAGTATTTTGTATATTTTTTTATCAGAGAATCAATTTGCGGTGAGAATTTGAGGTATCCCATAAATAGTAAGGATGTTTGCCTCAATAATTATGATTTTTAATAGATGGGGTCTATCGTAGTATTCCACTCCATTTACATCACGATTTATAAAAGTTAAAACCACACAAAAAAAAAAAAAAGAAATCAGACTCTACCCTTTCTCCCTCAGTAAGCGTGCATGGAAAGTTTATTGCCTCCTCTTTAGCTTCACGCTGTTGTCGCGAGTTTTTTTTTTCAATACTATTGTCATTTTCTTATTAATTATGAAACTTATTATTTTTGTTCATCAATTCCATATATTATATATTCATTTAAGATTAGTTTTATTGTAAAATGGTTGTCCTAAAAAGTTAATGACTATATAGGAAATCATATAAAATAGTTATTTCAAAAGTTTGATAATCTATGTTTAAGTATGAAAATAATTAGTTCAAAAGTACAATGCATAAGTATGAAAATAATAACAACGGTATAAATACAAATATAGTTATTTTTATAAATACCTCGTAGATAAATTCCAACTTACGATCAATATTCCAAAATGGGGCCGGGTCCTTTTCTCATTAACTAATTTTGTTTATAACTATTAACAAAAAGATGCTTTGTAGTGTAGTAGTAGGGTCGCTCCTTTGAAATTCATATTGTCCTGAGTTTGAATCTTGGCACAAGCCAGATTAATTTTTACCATCTTATTAAAAATACACGGGCCCAATCCGACCCGTTTGCTAGGGTGTCGACTGGTCCCTGAACATTTCACTTTGTTGCCTTAGGTCCACATTCTTTTCTTTGATAAGTCATTTTTCCAAATTTGAAAACTTAAAATGTCTAATTTACCCTTTCTTTAAATCATATGGGCCATTAATAATGGTCAACTACCATTAAATTAGTCACGATTAATAAAATTCCACTAATGAGACTTTCAAATCAATTTAAAAAAAAAACACAAATAAGTTTCAAAAAACAAGAAAAAAATCTCAAACAAATTTCTAAAAATGAAATAAATTTAAAAAATGCAAATAAATTTCAAAAGAAAGCAAATAAATTTCAAAAAACGAAATAAATTTCAAAAAACACAATAAATTTTAAATAAAGAAATAAATTCAAAAGAACGCAAATAAATTTAAAAAGACACAAATAAATTTCAAAAAATATAAATAAATTTCAAAAGATGAAAATAAATTTCAAAAGATCCAAATAAATCTCAAAAGACTCAAATAAATTTCAAGAGAAGTAAATAAAATTAAAAAATGCAAATAAATTTAAAAAAACAAAAACACAATTGCCAAAACTAAGATAACCCAAGTTTCCAAATTAGCGAACAATGTGGCAAAAAACTCAAGTCTTTTTGTCAAAAACTCAGTTAAATTTATTTCAAGAAATACAAATAAATTTTAAAAGACACAAATAAAATTCAAAAACACAAATAAATCTACTAAAAACTCATATAGATTTGTTCCAGAACTCAAATAAATTTGTCTCAAACTCAAATAAATTTGTTCTAGAAGTCAGATAAATAGCGAGAAACTCAAACAGTTTTGGCCAAAACTCAGATAAATTTATCCAAAACTCAGATAAATTTGTTCTAGAAGTCAGATAAATAGCCAAAACTCAATCAGATTTGTCCAGAACTCAGATAAATTTATCCAGAACTCGAATAAATTTGACTGGAATGGCGATGGACTTCTGGAGCGGATCAGGTCAAACCTGACCTAAAACCAACCCGGAACTGCTGCAGATCCTATGCTCACTTTCTTCTTCTTCGTCGTTCTGGAATCAGAAACACAAAAGCAAACTTCCGTTTGCCTTCTTCCTCGATTCTGGCGATGGCATAGCACGGCGTCCGGTGGCGATCCCCCTTCTTCGGCAACACGTAAGAACGACGGTGGCGCAGGAAATCCGGCGATGGCGCAGAAGATCGTCTTCTTCTTCGTTTCGTGTTCTGCAAGCCTTTTTCTTCTTCGTCTTCTTGGTCGTCTTCTTCTTCTTTGCACGTGTCTTCTTCTTGTTCTTCTTCTTTGCAGGGGTTTTCTTCTTCTTCCTTTTCATCTTCTTTGTAGGGGTCTTCTTCTTCGTTGCAGGGGTCTTTTTTTTTCTTCTTCGTTGCAGGGGTCTTCTTCTTCAAAAATCGATCTCAACTGTTGAGATCCAATCCGTCAATATCCATGTCCGGTTTGAAGTAATGAGGGGGAGAATGGAAGATTTGAAATTTAAAATTTCAAAATTAGATGCCTAAACAGTTGGAAGAGGGAAAATTAGTTATGTAAATTGTATTCAGGGATCTCTGACTGCAAACAGTCTAACTACTTGAACCAGAGCCCTTAAAAAGAATTTGCCTGGATTGGAGGCTGGACAGATTCAATTTTAGGGACCTTTCTCTAATTATCTCTAAATTAAATTGGTAAATTGGATGAGTCAAAATCAATTGGAACTGATTTGGATATTAAATGAGCTAACATTCTGGGCTGAATTTGGATATTAAATGAGCCATTACTTGGTAGGATTAATGGCCCATTAGTTGGTAGGGCCTAGCATTAGAAGGAGGTCAGAAATTATAAGCCAGTCAAAATCAAATCTAAAATTGACGGTGAAATTGGAAATCAAATCCATTTTGCTTCATATTACCTAATTTACCCCGATCCGACCGGTTTGCTCGGGTCAACTAAATTAAATTGGTTAATTAGATGAGTCAAAATCAATTGGAACTTATTTGAATATTAAATGGGCTAACGTTCTAGGCTGAATTTGGATATTAAATGGGCCATTACTTAGTAGGATTAATGGCCCATTAGTTGGTGGGGCCTAGCATTAAAAGAAGGTCAAAAATTATAAGCCAGTCAAAATCAAATCTAAATTTGACAGCGAAATTGGAAATCAAATCCACTTCGCTTCATATTATATAATTGTTTATCACTAACCTTTTGAACATTTTTTGCTATAGTCCGTTTGCTTTGGACTTACTACAAGATAGTCTTGCTTCACTCTTTGGCAGTCACTCTAGGAAGGTCATGCTTACATTCTCCTTCCTCTTCTGGCAAGTCATTTGAAGGTGATTGGTTACTCTAATTCGGTTATGCTTGGCCATTAGTTGGTGGGTCCTGGCATTAGAAGGAGGTCAAAAATTATAAACCAGTCAAAATCAATTCTAAAATTGACAGCGAAATTGGAAATCAATCCACTTTGCTTCATATTATATAATTGTTTATCACTAACCTTTTGAACATTTTTTGCTATAGCCCGTTTGTTTTGGACTTACTGCAAGATATGAAGTTCATGCTTACATTCTCCTTCCTCTTCTGGCAAGTCATTTGAAGGTGATTGGTTACTCTAATTCGATTATGCTTTAAATATGTTCCAAATACTAGGCAGCCATTGTAATAAGGGGCGTTTGGTCGGATGTCCCTCAACGCATGACTTTATGACAAACAGTCCACAATTTAAACTCATGCAGCCAAAGGTCCCTCTCACACATTCCAATATCTGAAATGTCGAAATTGCCCTTTCTTTAAATCATATCCCATGATTGGTGAGATATCCCATTAATAATAATCAACTACCATTTAATTGACCACGATTAATAGAATCCCATTAATGAGATTTTTCAAATAAATTCTAAAAACACTCAAATAAATTTCAAAATAACAAAAATAAATTTAAAAAAACACAATAATTTAAAAAAACACAATATTTTTTTTAAAAACAGTGAATTTCAAAAGAAATCAAATAAATTTATAAAGATGCAAATAAATTTCAAAAGATCCAAACAAATTTCAAAAAGTATAAATAAATTTCAGAAGATGAAAATCAATTTCAAAAGATCCAAATAAATTTCAAAAGATAAAATCAATTTCAAAAGATCCAAGTAAATTTAAAAAAATATAAATAAATTTCAAAAGAAGCAAATAAATTTCAAAAGACGTAAATAAAATTAAAAAACGCAAATACATTTGCCAAAACTAAGATAAACCAATTTTTCAAATTTCATAAAAATTTGCCAAAAACTCAAGTATTTTTGTCAAAACTTAGTTAAATTTATTTCAAAAAATACAAATAAATTTGACAAAAAATAAAAAATTCAGATAAATTTGATAGAAACTTTACCGTTGGCTCCACCACTCCTTACATTCGCAGCGTGGAGTCATCCTTCCCCTCCATCACCTTCATCCACCTCCCTCCCATCTCCCTCCCCATAAATGACTCCACCTCCGAGCTCAGTGGAAACTGACCCAACTGGGTCTTGTCTTCTTCCTCTTGTATTATATTCCAGAACTCTACAACCAGAAGTTTGGAAACGATAGTCTCTGCCTGTTTTTCTCGATCTCCGGCGACGTGGGGCATGGGGCGTGGCGCAGTGGTCTCTGATTGGCGAAGAACGAAGAACGGCGGTGAAGCAGTCCAAATCTAGACTATCTTCTCCGGCAAGATGAAAGCCCGGAGCGTTTGTTTGCTCTGCTTCCAGTTTCTGCACGAGGGATCGAAAAAAAAATCCCTAAATCCTCTTTTCTAGTGTCCTTTACAGAAAAGAATATGATCTCTTTTTGTGCCACAAAAGGACAAAAGCCCTATCTTTGACCAAGTTAACGAAGTTTCAACTCTTTATTGTTTCTGATCCTAGAAACCAGACCGAGACCACTATTACAACAACACAAGTGTTGACGATGGTCGCAAGATCCGATCAATGGATCTCCGTTGATGAGCACATAGAAATAACAGAGGGAGAATACAAGATTTGAAAGTTTAAATTTCAAAATTTTATGCCTAAAACGGTTGAAATGGCAAATTAGTCACAAAATATGTGATCGTGCAAATGTAGGGATCTCTAGTTGCAAAATGTTTAGCTGCTTAGACCGGAGCCCTTAAACAGAAATCACATGGACCAAAGCCTCTAAACGTTTCATTTCAAGGACCAATAGCTAATTTACTCTTGTAAAAATGACAATATTAGACTTAAAACACAATTTGGACATATTTGTTTGCAATGGCTTCCCGCGGAAGAATAGCTGCTTTGTTTTTATTGGTCTTCAAAAACAAAAAAAAGGCATGCCATCCAATCTAGAAGTAGGTATTTTCCCCTAATTCCTACCCATCATATTCTTTTGAAATCCTGTGGTCATTTAGATAAGGACATGTTAGTTTGCATTAGAATGCATAGTAATTCATGCTCAGATGAGCTCTATTTAAGGATTATTAAAGAGGCTAGGGGTGTTAATATAAGGTAGCAATGTAGATAATACCTTAACTTTTCTAAAAATTAAAATTTTATCCAATAATCCTTTTGATTTAGAAATTAAATACACATGATAAAAACATCTCATGAAATGCAGGTGTCTGGTATTTTTGCAGGCATCCGTATGTCTCCCAAGAAGTTAAAGAATACGGTCAACGACAACATCAAGTGTGCGAAAGGAGCAGTTGGCCCAACTTCCTCCCTAACCAACACCTCACCTCTTCTCCAATTTGGTGGGCCATCCCTCTCCCTACTCCCACATGCCATGGGCCCACCTGTGATGTTTACTACTCCATCAACATCATTTCCAAGAGGACCTTGTCAACGGTTTGGTGAAGCTATAGAGACCTAGACATCCTATCTTCTTCTGTTTTTCATTTTTTTTCTTCCTCCATTCAAATAGGGAAAAGATTGACATATTTCATTTTAAGGGCTAGACTCAGGTGTTTGTTGCTGTTTCCCCATTAAAAAAAAAAAAAAAGAAGCTCCTTTCAAGTCTTTCCATAATGCCACACACATTTGATCATGCTCAAATTGGATGGTCCAATCCTTACTATTCCATTGGTTAATTTTGATGAAATCCATATGGTTAATAATAGTCAAACTGACCCTGCTTTTCTTAGACTTCATCCAACACAGACTGCCCTGCATGTGTGTTTTTGGGCTATGTTTCATCAGTGACCTGAACCACTGGATTTCTGGTCGGTTCAACATAGAAAAAGTATAAGTAAACCAAAACACCGTACTGGGTTTTCCTTTCATTTGAAGAAAAACTCATGAGTCACCTTACCACTACCTAAATTTCAACCTACCATCTATTGTACTAGTGGTTAACCCATTTAATGACACCATTCCAATTGAATAAATTCATTTTATGAAATAAGATTTCAAGAGTGGTATGAAAGAAGAGGTTCAAAATTCTAATTCCATTTTGTTGTTGACAAATTGCTTCCATCTCAAGTTTTCACAAAGGAGAAGATTTCTTATTTTGGTAAAAATAGATAATTTAGCTAAATCATCTTCATTATGTCCTTGATCGTTCCCTTAATCTCAAGTCAGTTAATGAGTTCTAGTGATTACCTTTTTAAGCTAAGTTATCTTATAATTGAACTTTTTTTATCTCAGGTGTGAAATCCTACTGGTAATAGTTCATCTATCCTTCATATGAAACAGGCCCAATAAATTTAAATGCTGATCTGCGAGTGTTCATGGGCTGGGTTGGGTCAGGCCGAACGGGGTGTAGCATTACCCAGCATGTTTACTTATTGGGTCTATTATTTAGGCCCAGATCGTCCACGGGTCTGGAACTTAGGGCTGAGTCGACCCGGTTTGTAGAACGCATAAATGCCTATTTTATTAGAAATATCAGTCAGGGATGAACCTTAAATCATACAAAGGCCCAGCCCCAGTCCATCTAACCCAGCCCACAGGTTTGGGCCTAAAAACACAACCCAAATTCAGCCCATTGAGATCTGGGATTGGCCCACAAACACCCCGGAGATGAACTAGGACTAGCACTGTAATTATCATATGATAATAAATAAACTTCTTAATAGAGGTTGTTATGTTCTATGCGATCCAACCAACAAGTCCTGTAAATTGCAACAACCACCTCTCACGTGCAAGGCAAAGACAAGGAGGTAAAAAAAAAAAATGAAAGGAAGATGAGAGGATCTACCAACAACTTTTAAAAATCGAGTGTGAATTAAGGCACCCTCATGAAGAAATTCCATGATCAAATTGTAGAACCAAAAGGGTGAGAGTCTTCTTGTAATTTAAAGGTAATAAAGAGTAGATTCAAGGGTACCTAGCTTTACTTGCTTCATTGTGCCCTCTTGATTCTATATAACCAACCACCCCTTCTCTCCTAAAATAACACCCATCTCTCTCTCTCTCTCTCTCTCTCTCTCTCTCTCTCTCTCTCTCTCTCTCTCTCTCTCTCTCTCTCTCTCTCCAATGGATAGAGCAATGGGTGCCATCCTTCTCTTGTGTTGTGTGGTCTCTGCCTCAGCAAAAGATTACACAGTAGGCGATACGAGTGGATGGGCGACAAATGTGGATTACAGTACTTGGAAAAGTGGCAAAACTTTCACTGTGAATGATAGTCTTGGTAATTTCTACACTTGCATAGTTCTAACTTCTAAATTACTGATATTTGGTGAGTTTCGTGATGAAACAGAGAGCTGATATTGAAATTCTTTTGTATAAAGGCTTTGTGCACAATCTTTTCTAATTAATATCAGTGTATTTTATGATTTTTGTCTATACTTTTTTGGCAGTTGTTTTTTAGGAAATAGACAGAGTGTCTTAATTTCAGTGTACATGGAACACTAACTGATTTGAGAATAGCACAAGGTCTTGTTAAAAAAAAAAAAAATTTAACCGAGTAATATCAACTGATGCATAAAGGATCTGGGCATGATCCATATTGAATCTTCATCAATGAAGTCCATAACCTAAATTTATCAGAACTCCTATCTAAACTCAACATTTCAATCCTATTTTATCGTTTTAGCAACATCTAAAACAGCTTAAAAGCAGTATATATATGTCCATGGAAGATTCACATTTCATTCATTTTATGAACATTTTTCAAACTATAAGATATCAGTCTTGGGCCAATATATAGGTGCATACAGTGTCCAAGACCTTGTGTAAGAATCATGAACTAAAACTGTTGGATTTACAAACAATGACATTCATGGGGTGATTTCCAATCTTATTATCTTACAACTTTGGCCTTTGATAGTGTTCAATTATGGCGGGTTGCATACGGTGGACGAGGTGAAGGAGAGCGACTACAAGAGCTGCACGACGGGCAACTCGATCAGCACAGACAGCAGTGGAGCCACAACCATCCCCCTCAAGACTCGCGGAAAGCATTACTTCATCTGCGCCACTCCCGGCCACTGCAGCCTAGGGATGAAGATAGCAGTTACCGTCGTAGCAGCAGCAAAAAATGCAACTGCTGACACCCCTGAATCTGCTCCTCCTACAAGTACCACTAGCACCACTCCTTCGGACGTCGCTACCGCACCTACTACCACCCCCACCTCCACCTCCACCTCCCCCTCCACCACCACCACCACCACCACCACCAACTCAGCCACCATACATTCTCCTTCCATTGCAATCTTGCTCAATATGGTGGCAGTGGCACTACTGAAGCAGGTTCTTTCTTGAGGCCTATAGTTCAAAACCAGCCAGGGCAGAGACAGTGCTATTGTTGTTTTAGGATTCTATTTTTATTGCGGGAATGATTTGGGTTTTTGTTTCTTTTATTATCCTACTATGTTGTATGAGATTGCATTAGCTTATCTATGTAGACAACAGGGAGATTGCTTATTTTTATATGTGCACTGAAACCTCCACACTTTCACACTTTACTCTCAGCACACATATGGTGTTCCCGGAATTCAAGCCGCTCATCAGGTGGGGCTCACTATGATATGAACATATCTCAAAATTGGACCGCTCGGGCGATCTATTAATGCTGGATTTGAGTAAAGAAATGTGCATCCATCAGATGTTGATCAGCATTCCATATTCAATGGTGAAATGTAGGGGTTTGGAGGTCGAACCAGTTTGATCTCATGGTATATATGGTCATATGGATGGTTGGCCCACTAACTGAACGGAGAGGATTTCACACACATGTAACCTTTGTCTGAGATTAATGACAAAAAAAAAAAAAAAAAATCATAACACTATCTGAGGCCTCTGCTTTACTCATCATGATCAGAACAGTTGCGATTCGCTTACACTGAGAAGTAGTTGTTGCAACTGTGAAAGCAATGGGTGATGATAACAAATCAATTGGATCATGTCATGAATGAAATTGCTCATGTATGGTCTGATAGATGTATGAAAACAAGAAATATTATATTGAACCAGATTGGATGAACTACTAATCTGATGCAAACCCTCATCTTTTACGTAAGTATGGGACAGAAATATGTTAAAAGAGCAACACATGACCCATGACTAAATATATTGGAGTGGGTCTTCAGGTTAATGCATTCATGTTTAAAATATGTTAGGGCGTGGATCACTGATTAGTTGACTAGGCATTTGGTTTTGTGAAAAAGAGTTATAAGAATATTTGGTGCTGTTGGGCTTCAACCTTTCCCTTTCTTCGGAACATTCACACCCTCAATACTTTTGTGTGGGGTCAGGGTTGTGACTTGGGAGGTATGCTCTATGACTATGAGAAGTCACTATACCTTTAAAATAAAGAAAAAGAATCATCTATAAAGCCTAGCCAGCTATCTGATTTGTTTTGGATTTGGTAAAGACAGTCTCTTTTGGCCTTTGGGCCTAAGCTATTGATGTCGACCACAATCAATTTCATTTTGGACAAGTGACAACTGTTAAATTGTGAGTTGTTACCTTTCTTTGAGTCAGTGGGGCCCTCCTCCTGCTGGGCCCTCATCAATAGAGGGACTACAATTCATCGTTCAAATAAACCATCCCACCTCAACTAACAGTACCATGCTGTAAGTTAAATTGAAAGATAACCAATGTGACAAGAATTCTAAAAATTTCTTTGCATTGCTTTTCTATCAGAAGGGGAAAAAGTGAGAGATCATCACATAACATCCTCTTTGATAATGGGGATGAAAAAAGGATGGTGTTAGGTGAAAATGGGTTGGGTAGGTCAGGGTCTGTGCAGGGAAAATCCCACCCACATCTGATCCATTTTTAAAATAGGTCACATAACCCACATTGAGTCAATCTGTTTAACAAACCCAACCTTTATAATTAAGCTAGGGTGAAACCCAATCCTTTTCAGAAAATAAGACAATATTTGAGTTTGGCTTCCGGCAAAAGAAAAAAAAAATGCCCAACACAAGCTAAGTTCATTCCATATAAACCATTCTCAATACCAAAATCTTAAACCAACAAACCATTTAAATGGGTTTAGAGATGCAGTTTAATCCTAAACCGACCCGTTTAAATGGGTTATGAGGTTTATGCGAGTTATACAAGTCAACCCTAATCCAACTCATGTAAATGTGGGTCAAGTTTTCTGACCCAGGATCCACCCATATTTTTTGAAGGTCAACTATACCGCTCAAATATGGGTCAAGTAAGGGTTTATTCAAAATTTCCACCCTACTTTGGTATGAATGATTACTTAGTCATCACCCTTAATCAATCTGGCGCAATTGAGGGTTCCATTTACAATTTCACCTTACAACTTTCAATCCCCACCTTTTGAGTCCTTTGACCTAGATTTCTTTTTTCTTGAATTCCTAGGAATTTATTAGGAAGTTGACAATTGACCCTTTTGTTTCACATCTATGCCCCAATACAAAATGTTTTGAAAAAAATAAGAAAAAAGAAAGATAAACGACTATGGGGCAATTCAGTTAGAGATCATCATCATTATCATTAAAGCCTTGTCCCAATTATGTTAAAGTCGACTACCTAAATTTTACTTCTCAGTAAATTATGAACAAAAAGACTTCTCACTTTCACAAGAATCTCAGTGACCAGCCATTGTGTCCATAAATGTTACTTGATGAATGTATATATACCCCTAGACCATTTTTATATGGGTGCAACAACACATTTGGAAAGTTTACAATTCAAATTACAATTTTACGATGATACTAATGCTAGGATGTTATCCCTACAAATATAATACTCTACTAGCAAAGCATGCCCGCGCTAAGCCCAGGCCCAGAAAAAAAAAAAAAAAAAAAAAAAACATGTTCAATTTGTAGCTATTTCATGAGATATTAATTAATGAGAAAATAAATATAAAACAAACAAATATGAAAATAAATATAAAACAAACAAATATACCATTTATTACTGTTCAAAGCATGGCGTAGCCCGACATTTATACAAAATAAATATTAGTTTTTATATAAATGAGTATGAAACTTCAAGTCTTATGTAAATTAACATAAATGTTTATGTATTTATTTTAGTAATTTCAAGTTGAAAACCCTAAAAGCCCACAAAGTCTCTTATAATCTATATAAGAAAATTTTAAAATAAAATATTAGGATGGGCATGTGGGCCAGCTCATGAGTGGCACCGGCTAGCCTAATTGGGGTATGGTAAGACACAGTTGGGCCGATCTGATAGTGGATCATGCTTCTTTGATAAAAGTTCAAATCTTATCTTTATTTGAGAATGAATCTCTTCATTAGAGAAATCCTTAACGGATAAGATATATCTCTATTTATTAGAAAGAAGATAAAATAAAGTCAATAATAAAATCAAAATCAAATAATCATTGCAAAATTGCATGTGGCCCGATCTTTAGGAATTAGAATAAGAGGCCCACTTTAAAAAAGTTTATTGTATGTGGAGCCCATATGTATAAATCACTATTAATGATTCACTTTTAAAAACCACAAACATTAAGGATTTTATAACCATAATAGATATATTAAAATTCTAAATCCACCTAAAGAAGACTTATTTTTAACTTGGTTGGATAGAGTTATTGAGCAAGGTGGATTCTTTCATCTGGACTCTTTAAACACCTATCCATAATAAATATATATTAAAATTTGAATTCACATAAAGAAGCTTACAAACAGTGAACTCTGAATTGATTGATAGACCTTATCTCTTGAAATTGATCTGAGATCCAATTTCTCAAATTGATTTGAGATTAGAATCCAATATTGCAATTGATTAGCAAATCAGACTCCAATTTCAAAATCGAATCTTACGTCTATAATATATATTAACTAGCAAAACATGCCCGCACTTATCGGGGGCAATATAATTTATAATATTAAAAAATAATTAATAATTTTAAATCATTAGTTTAAAATTAATTATTTAACCATAGATCTATAACTATGAATTTATAATTTTTATCATAAATCTATTCCTTATGTGTTAGAAAGAATATTTTGAGATCACATGAGAAACCATCTTTATCTAAAAGTCTAATGTGTAGATAGATATGTTGGATTCTATATTTAGATGACTAAAATTGAAAATTTATCCCAAACCCCTAAAATCTCTCCTTAAATTAAAATTGAAATCAAAATTAAACTCCATTTTTACAATTAATTGCAAAATTAGAGCTCAATTTCAAAATCAAATCCTACATCTATAATATATATTAATTGAAAATTATAAAATTTATTTCTCAGTATATAATGAACAAAAAGACTTCTCACGTTTACAAGAATCTCAATGACCAGCCATCGTGTCCATAAATGTTATTTGATGAATGTATATATAACCCCAGACCATTTTTATATGGGCGCTACAACACATTTGAAAAGTTTACAATTCAAATTACAATTTTATGACGATACGAATGCCAAGATGTTATCCCTGCAAATATAATACTCTATTGAAAATTATAGAATTTAACCTTAAGATGGACTTGTGTGCTCAAATGTCCAAAGGAGAAAATCTCTTGTTGCCCAACGAAATTATTTTATTTATTTATTGGCATTGAAAGGAGACAGAAATACACAGGCTGATTTGACAAAAAGTGCTGATAGGTCAACGAAGTTAGGAAAGGGAATCCATGAGTAATGAGTTTTCTTGATTAGCAATGCAGTACCCTCCAACCCCACTCTAATCATTCGAACCCCTCACAAGCTGCTACCCCTTCAATGTCACCAGATACAGGATTTTTACATCCATCCAAATGGAACAATCCAAATGGAACAAAACCGTTGAATTAAAATCATAAAAATTTGATGCATTATAAAACCTTTAAATTTGAGAACCATGAATTAAGATATTAGAATGATTAGATAGATGGACTAAAAATTCTGGATTTTAAACAAAAAAAAAAGATAATTCAGATCACGGTTTTTATTCATCTTTTTACTTTTGCATTGGAATGGGTCAATGGTACCTTTGTCATGGGACAACCCACCCACCCACGGATCAAATTCCAGAGCAGCTGTGCCAGACTAGAAACCATGTGAAATTTATAATAACAGTGAAAGCAGTTTCCAAAGAAAGGATTAATGCAAAGCAGTTTGCAATTAGTTCCTTCTTTTGTTTTTTTAATTGAACGGTTCCAGTAATTGTATTAGATGTGCTCTGCATATTGTTGTAGATTTCCATTTATTACCCAACTGCAAAGCATGCCCATTCGGCCTCTCGTTGCTTGTTTTAAAGGTTTGGTGATAGATGGGACCAATATGTTGATAGAACGAACCCACCCAAAAAAATTGGCTCAGGTTAGGTGTATCCACAAGCAGCCAAATTCCAATCTCTTATTTGGTTACCTCACACACCAAATGAGCGCCGCAATGAGCGTTCGATACAGCATGTTTTTTTTTTCTCAGTTACAGGCACGTTTCCACGAGAGAGTGGGCCCCCATTACTCAAACGTGGGGCCCAACATGCGTCGAAAAAAGTAGTCTCCAGTTGTATGCGACGAGTCGACTTTGGGGATCTGGCCTGGCCCACCCTCATGAAATGATCCTAGCCTTACATCTACATCTAAGTCCAAATAGATGAACCAATTTTGATTGATTTTTTATCATTCAGATCTGGAATGGGAATCCGAAACCATTTGTGCTATTGCAAAAAAGAATGATATTATTTATTCTACTAAATAAATCATATCACAAACAACAATCTCTCTAAAAAAATATTAATAATAAAAATCTCATAAAATAAAATAAAATAAAATAAACAATATATAATGAAACTGCATCATCTCCGCCAAGATCCAACGGCTCAGAATCACCGCATCACACCCTCCCCTCAAAACAAGATCACGGTCGCAAGTACGCCGGAAAACACAGATCCAGCCACAGCAATTCTATTCAACACCGGAAAAGCAGCATTATCCGCCGGAGGACTCGCAGGAGATTCAGTAGTAGAACCAGAAGGAGAAGATCCAGACTTCGGCGAACTAGCGACCGAAGACGGAGTAGGAGAAGTCGCTGGAGCCGGAGTGGCCGTAGGCGGTGATGGAGGAGAAACGACACTCGACGGAGATGGAGATTTCGCTGGTGGAGTAGATTTCGGCGATGGCACAGGACTAGCAGCCGGAGGCGAAGACATCGGTGCAGGCGTCTGCTTCGGCGGAGAAGCAATCGGCGATCCTCCCGGCGCCTGTCCGAGAGAAGTTCCGACCAGCACGACCAAGATCGCGACGAACGCGACGAAGTTGCTGCAAGAAAACCTCATTTTCGAGATCGAGTTCGAGATCGAAATCGATCGAGATTTAGGGCTTTAGGAAGAAACACACAAAGGGAGAGAGAGATAGAGACAGAGAGGATTTAGGGTTTAAGGCGAGAGAGAGAAGGAGAGATGTGTATGTAGAAGGATACGAAGGGGGGTATTTATAGATGGGAGAAGGTAAAGTCGGTTGGAAAGACAGAGAGGAAGATTAGATTAATGACGGTTTAAAAATGGTATTAGACAGCTAAGAGCAACGGTCGAGTTCTTCCTCGAAAGTAGCCGTTGGGATTTGGACGGTCTTGATGAATTACAGAGGGGTTGCTTGTACGGCAGAGATTAGGTGGAGGTTCGTGTAAAAAGAAGACTTGCATTTGCATTTGCATTTGCATTTGCATTTGCATGCGCGTGAAGCCAAGTTTCTGTGACTTTACCTTTTTTTTCTTCTCCGCGTTGGGGTTTAAAATAGCAGTTGCCAACTGTAACGCGTGCTTTTTGTTTCTGTTGAATCAGAGCCGTTGATCGACTTCTCCTTTTGAGAAGACCTGATGAGGGGACAGGATGGTGTTAGGAAGATTTGGTCACCTGTAAATATGACTGTTAGAGATTGCGACGATATGGGGAATCTTCTTGTTTGGTGGGTTTTCTTAAATTGGGAGATTTTTTTGGGAAATGATTTAGTCTTTTAGTAGTACAACAACATTTGATAAAATTAAAAGAAAAAAAATCCTCAATCTAACTCTGTTCATGGACCAAATGGAGTTGCAAATGGGTATCCGGTGTCGACAGTATGTCAAAAAGATACAGTGGACAATGGCAGATCTACGATTTTTATTTCAGTATGTCAAAAAGATACAATGGATAATGGCAGATCTACGATTTTTATTTCAGTATGTCAAAAAGATACAGTGGATAATGGCAGGTCTACGATTTTTATTTGAGTGAGGCAAATAATGATAAATTGAAAAGGTTAAAATCTGACACTGACAGGCAATAGTCTCCGCTTCTTGGATGATTTTAATATATGATTTTTTTTGGCAAATTCAATATAAATAATTCATATCTTAGAGTGGGGCGACTCTATTAAAATGGGGCATGGGGCATGGGGCATGGGCCATGGGCCATAGACCATTTTGGATCAGACTTGGGGCGACCGCAGGTTTGTATCATATAGGTCCACCCCTGTCTTGGATCTCTATGTAATAATCAAAAGTATAAAGTAGAATAGGGCATGGGCCATAGCCCATTTTGGATCAGGGGTGGTCACTTCAGGTTTGTATCATTAGTATGGTTTAAAATCTCGGCCGATACCGGTTCATATCGCCATACCGCGACAATATTTTGCCGCGATACCTAGTCAGGCAAAATATCCCCAAAATATCGGCCAATCTCGGCCAATATGATCAAGATATCGGTTTAATCAATATATCAATTGATATTAAAGATATCTCCGCCGATAGTTTCAAAATATCGGTCGAGATTGAATAATGGTAAAAAAATCCTAATTTTTTATAACTATTTTCCTATTTTTTCATTTTCTTCTCCTCCCCTCATCTCCTTAGAGCAACCATGTCTCCATAACTCATTATCTTACATATTTCCAAATTTCAACACTATTTTTTGAAGAAATTATTTTATTTAGTAACAGAAAATCAACTTAACTCCCTTATTTTTACTATTATGTGTTTTTTATTTTTTTATTTTAGAGAATGAAAAGATCATTGGCATGTAATTTTTTGGTTTGTGTTTTGTTCCTCACTTAAATCTATACACTTTCATGTTAAATCTACTTATAAACATGATTTTGGGTGTAGAAAAATGAGTTTTTTTTTTAAATCTTCTACTTAAAAAAAATGGAGTATTTATCATACTAAATAGTAAATACTAATAGCTTATTAATAGTGTATAGATAATTAATATGTTATCTTTATTTTCTTATATTTTACACTAATAAATTGACCAAAAGCCAAAATAATAGTTTCACTATATGAAAAATTGGAGAAGATAACGAACTGCGACACATACAGGACTCATAACTTAAGGTGACCGATATTTTGATTTATTATTGTTACTAATGGAAAAAAAATATTGTTTTCCAGTATTTTCTAATATTATGGATTTTTTAGATATTTTTGTGAATTTTTTTGGATTAAAAAAATTCATACCGCGACGACCGAGACGGACCGATAACCTCGATCGATACCGATATCATATCGGTTTTTATCCCGGCCGATGCCCCGACCGATACCGCGATTTTAAACCATGATCATTACGTCCGCCCCTGGCTATGGAGATAGAATCTGTTTTTGGATTCTGGTGAAATTATATTTATGGAGTCTTGATTATTTAGATTCACCAATCCCAACATAATTAGAACAAGGCTCTAATAATAATAATGATTATCTAAATCTAAAATCAAATTTCGATATGATCTTTCTCAAGGATCTAGATTTGAAGAACTTGCCTAACTTGAGTTATATTCATATTTGGGAGATCATACATCATTACAACATTGAAGGGTAGCTCAGCTGGCCTAGGATTACTGGGCCCGTAATATATATATAAATATAAAAAAATATATATTAAATTACTAGAAAAACCAAAATTTTCTTCTCATTGCAAGCAATATAGTTAACATTTTATATTTATTGATTTTTTACCAATCATTTTAAAATATTATTTTTCTTTGTTTCAATTTTTTAATAAGTTCCAAAGAAGAAAACTAAATTTGAAAGCTTTTCAACATTTTCAAACACATAATTTCTCAAAACCTTATAAGAACAGTTAAAATAACAAAAATAAGAGATCTCCCCATAATTAATCTAGACCACTCAAAACTAACCATTTTCTCCTTATTTTAGCACTAAGAGCTGTATCTCACATCAATCAAAGTAGGCACATGTTGGATTAAACACATGTAACTAATCCACCCAGAATTAGTTGATGAAAATAGATTGATTGGTTACTATTGATTGTTTGATGGGCCATGTTGCCTTATTGCACCTATGGATGGTTGGGAGGATAACATTGATAGACAAAAAACGAACTCCTAAGTGAATGCAGAGTGATTAATTTCACATGTAACAATTCACTTTATAAAAACATTCAACACGTCATAAAAGGTATAAATAATAGGGGCGTTTGGCTGCAAGCCCCTCAACATTATATTTTATCGTAAAAGGTCCATGTTCTTTTTACGTAGAGGCAAAGGTCCCTTTTCAAATTCTTAACAGTTAAAAAGTCTAAAATGCCCCTCCTAGACATCTTCTCCGCATTATTAAAAAACGTTAAAAATCAGCCCATAAATTTCGTGAAGATAAAACGTCTCGACAAATATTACGGATTTCGGAGAAATGGGGAAAGTGATTCAACAAAGCAGATATCATCATATTGCACTTCTTCTTCCTATTCTTTTTCTTCTTCTTCAT
Source organism: Cinnamomum chago (assembly GCA_038049695.1). Lineage (NCBI taxonomy): Eukaryota > Viridiplantae > Streptophyta > Magnoliopsida > Laurales > Lauraceae > Cinnamomum > Cinnamomum chago. The sequence goes on along the minus strand of CP142459.1, from coordinate 60,345,088 downwards.
CTTTATCGTCTGATTCATCTTCTTCTTTGTTCGAATCATCTTCTTCTTCCTTTAATTCATTTTCTCTCAATCCAATATGTTGAAACATTTGCAAATAGTGATCATCTTCAAATCCTAGCAATCTGTATATCATATGAAACATAGATAACTACATATCAAATTCAGATAAAATCATGTCTAGATCAGACGAAGTCATATAAATTTATCTGAGTTTGTTTCAAAACTCAGATAAATTTACTTCAAACTCAAATAAATTTCGCAGTAACTCAGATAAATTTCATTAAAACTTAGATAAATAGCGGTTTTCGGGCAGAGAGACCGTCCTCTTTCTCCTGCAACGGTGCGAAACCAGAAATTTTCTCAGATCTTCACTGCCTCTACCCCCACTCTGACTTTCTCTGCAACTTCTGATCGTCTTCTCCACAAACTCAGATCTACGTCTTCCTCGTTGGAGATCATGCGCCGTAGTAGAGCCTCAAACCTCCTCTGTTCTGATTTTATAGCAATAACCAAGAAACGACAGCGTGTTGTCTTTTTCTTTGACGATGAGAGAAATGAGAGAGAACCTCACCCTAAAATTGAGGGAGAATGGAAGATTAGAAATTTTAAAATTTAAATTTTATGCCTAAATGGTTGAATGGGCAAATTGGTCATAAAAATGTATGATGTGGCATGCTAACGGACCTTCGCCTGTATTAATCTCATGCGCAAGGGACTCTAGGCCTTAAAGAATAGTACCGTGTACTAGAGACTTTATAACCCAATACTCAGGGATCTCTTCGTAATCTACCTTAAATAATATGATAATGCATGCTAGGAGTCCCAATCTCTTGTGTGTCTCATTTGTGCTCTTACAAGGGGTGTGTAACTCCATAATATAGCTCACCTATTGAATAATTGATTCTCTCTAAATAAATAGCCTTCCTTTTAAGTGGAGATTCCCTGAATCTTACTCCAACTGGAGACGGCCTTTCCATAAGATTGAATGTATAATATTTTTGGGGGGTAAGCTTTGGAGTTTCTCCTATTGGAGTCGAGAGAGCGCACATAAGGAGGGGCTTCAATTTTTGCAGTTTGAATTTTCAACATATGGAACCAATGTGGAACCCCACTCCTCTCATTGTAAAGTGAGTGAGACCCTCAAGGTTTTATACTCTTTTATTTAATTAATACAAAGTAATGCTACATTTTATCCTGATCGAGATCCTTTTTTTTAGGTTCACAACACAAGTTCCATGCTAGATCCAGATCGAATAAAAAAAAAACTGATATGAGTTTGGATCTACCATGGTTCCACCTTGGATCCGACCTGTTTGCATCCCTAGACCTATAATCACCTTTTGACATTTAAAAAAAAAATTATAAATGAATTGTTAAACTTGAGGCCCTTAAATCAAGGGTTTCCACAAATATAAACACACAACAGGACCTTTCTATCATAGATGTCCCCCATAATTGGCATACATCCAAATAAGCCATGTAACGGCCTCATTAATATTGGTCTAAGGAGAGCCATGTGGGGGCCTAACTATTTTAGGTTCCTTTCCCCCTTTTGAGGGAATGGTAAGTACTCGCACACTCATCTAAGACCCTCACCATCATTGCTATGGCCAATGGATTGATCACTGGTTGTTTTCGTAGAAGGGAGGTGCTTGGCTAATTGTGCTACCAGTGGAATGATATTCACACTAATTTGATTGTTGTCTAGCTAATAATTATTATTGAATTGAGCTTCAGAATATATAATTAAATAAAACATAAAATTTTGAGGAACTTAATTTAAAAATTGTGATTATCAAATCAAGCTGGTCGTTGCCCAAAATTTAATCAACAATGAGACCTTTTTGTCACCCTATTCCCCACTGTTGACATGCATCGAAGTGAGTCACACAAAAGCATAAAATAAGTTTCTCTCACGCAATTTCAGCCCTTAATAGGGTTAGAGATTGTGTTAAGTCCCAATTTGAGCCTTTAATATGGTTAGAGGTTGTCAAATGTGACCTTCTTGGCTACCATATGAAGGTCCTGACCATGACTCTTACTAATTTTGCTTGGCTGATACTTCATAATCAACCCTTAACATTCAAGTTTCTAATTATTATCTGAATGTATTTAGATCTTTTGTTTAAAAATAAACAAATTCAAAACAAACAAAAAAAAAAAACTATCAGCATATGACCATTAAATCCCCCATCCTATGAGGTTTGGCTTTTGGTGTCAGAAACCATACTTCAGAACCATGAATAAAACAGTGCTCTATTCCTACCTTTGTGGCACACCCCAGCTCACTCATTTTCATTGGCTTTACAGGGAGATCCCCATCTTATAGGTCCAATCCCTGATTAAGCCATCGAACCATTAAATCTTACGGGTGAAATTTGGCTGCTAAACATTATACATGGGCCCTCTTGACAGAGAACATTTGAAGGTTATGATACTCTAAGAAACTAGACACCATTATGTGCTCAAATATAAAAAATATATCCATCATGTGCACCATCCACAACAATATTCTCAATATGGACTATGGAGTGCAAAGGTTGATATGTTTGCACGTCAAGTATATAGATTGCCAGCGTTGAAAGTCAATGATAACCTACTTAAAGAATTTCTACCAGATCTGATCAATCATTTATCTCCTACAGAGTTGAAGGCAACTAGATAAGAGATAAGAGCCCATGCCACACTTGAAGGTGCCCACTCTTGCATTCATGAAGTTGTGGGTTCAAGTCCTATTATTTGTCCCCAAGTGGAGAATCTCAGCAGGAAGATTTACGATGCTCGTTGTCAATTAATCTAACGGTTCATGGAGGATTCAACACACTGAGCTGCAGCATGACACATAATATTCATCTGGCGGAACCCAAAAAGGCTGAACCATGTAGCAAAGAGTCACAAATTCAAGGTACATATATATATATATATAATTTTATAGATATTTCAACTATTTTTAAATATTTTAAATGAAAAAAAAAATTCTGAGTAATCATGTTGAGTCTCCCACATCTATTTCTTTGGGAACTTAACTATTATAGCAGAGTGGAATAAAGCCTCCAATTCCCTCATTCTTTGGAATGACCAACAATGATTGGGTTCTGGGCAATTTGAAATTAACAGCTAAAGGCCCAGGGGAGAGAGAGAGTGTTGCAAAGTGATTATAAATAAGAATTAAGTCATAAGCTTTACAGAGTACAATTCAAGAGAGATGAAGGAGATCATCTCAATCTCTACATAAAGATTCAAACAAAATGAGAAGCACAAGCATTAGGAATTCATCTCAGTCTAGCAAAGTGATTGTAAGCAAGGATTAAGTCATATAAGCTTGACATTGTATAATCAACAGAGATGTAAATGTGTACCAGTAGTAGTTTGAAACTGAGACATCTCTAGGACAGTCCACAGCTTAAGCTAGATATACAACTACAGAGAAAACATATATTTCTAGGACGGTTCACAGCTCAAGCTAGAAATATATAACTAAAATGAAAACAGGCATCTCTGGGAAAGTTAACAGCTTAAGCTAGATTTATGAACTATAATGAAAAGTCACTATGTATCCCAACTCCTCAAGTCTGACATGAGGCAAATTTCGCAACAGCAATCTGCTTTCCAAGTTGGTATGTTAGAAAACTTTGCCAAAGAAGCTTAGTGTTGAAATTTCTGCTATTGGTTTCATGGCTTCGCTTCAAGAAGTATAGATGAGTATGGAGCAATATTATATGTGTTTTTGACCCCAAGGACGCCATCCGGCACAAAGTCATGGGGAGATTCAAGATTAGTATCAACCTGCAATAGAGCAAAATCATGGTTGTTGGTTTCCAAGAAGAGAAAATAAACTTGATCAGTGGAAAGGTAAGAGACTACATCTTGCCAAATTCTGTGTTTTCATTAAAATAGCCAATGGCTATTTATAAGAATAAAATCTATGGAATTTGACTTAAACTAGGAAACCTTATCACACCCCCCCCTACTTGGAATCCTAATCGCACAAAAATAAGAAATAAGAAACCTAATCACAAGATAATACTATCCTAAATATACAATCCAAATCTAATGTAATCATAATCTAAGATGAACTCATCCTTTCCCGGTACAACCTTCTCTACAATATTTTCTGACACCAGTTGATTCTCAAACATGATTAATATTTTGGCATTGTTACACATGATACTATACCTTCTGCTGAAGTTTTTCTCAAAAACCAAAAGAAAATGTGAATTATATGCTCATATGTCTATAACTTGAATGGGGTTTCAGATGTTTTCACCAGTCTACACTCAGAATAATCAGCTGAACCTTATGTCTTCTTCTGGAATGCACTGAGAATCTAAACAGCAATTTGTTTTTGAGGAATCATATTGAGATTTTGTCATAGCTCTGGGAAACAAATCCATGAATTGTTGTTTTGAAGATATATATGGTAGAAAAATATCTTTTAAGACTAAATGTTGCCAGATGAAATGGCAATCGACCTCAATCTGTTTGGATCTATGATGCACGGATACTTCAAAATAGGCAAAATATCGTGTCGTTTTGTATCCAATACTTCACTTTTTACGTGTAAAATCCGTGTCCTTGCTGTGTCTCTACCGTGTCTATGCCGTATCTGGGCATCATGGGTTTGGATATCTCATGGAATACAGGATTGGTAGCAATCAACATGGCACTAATGTCTTCCACGACGGGTGTATTATGTGGTTGAGGCACCCAAATTCTGTTTGTAATCATCGCAGCCATATAATCTAGCTTGTTACAGGGCATGGATCCAACCCCAGCCGAGGATTTGGAGAATGTTCGTTGCTTCTTGCATTTCCATAAGTACCAAGGACATACACCAACTGATAGTTTGAACATTAGTGTCAGGGCAATTGGCCCAATCAGCATGCCCAGGTAATGTAACTGGTGAAGAGGATGAATAAAATAGTCCCCAATAAAGGGTTCTATGAAGACACTGAAGAATCCGATACAGAAAATATTTGGAGACCCTTTTGGTATCACATGAGACATACTAGATAATCAGTGCAGTTGGGTGGATAACCCTCTCTTGCCCTAATCTTAGGGATTACACAGCTTACCTATTATTTCGTCAAATACAACAGTTTACAGGGTTGGGATAGGTCCATCTCATGATCCAAGCCCACTGAGACCACAACCCACTTTCTGGTTGCTGTCTGTGTCTCTACAAAGGGCACCTTGGATATCATCCTTAGTAGTGAGCAACATTAGATGTATGCTCTCTTCCATAGAAGTACATCTCACTCAAATTACAATAGTTAAATTGGGAGAGGCCAATGCTCTCACCAAATCTGAGGACACAATTTGATGGATGCATATCAACTCTTTCTTTTGATCTGTTTAATGTTTTTTCCCCTCATTTTAATTTTTCGCATGTATCCTATCATTGATATTGTAATAAATTCATCTCATAAAAAAATAAGTTAAGCTTTGGATACACCATTTTGTCAAATGAGTCCTAAAACCAATAGTGGTTATTGTGGGAGAACGGTTTTTTTTTTTTCTTTTTTTTTTCATTTTTTTGACTTACTTTTGCAGGACACTTGGTAACATGCCGTGGGATCCCTGATTTTAATTGTGTTTATTATTTATAGGTTAGATTACCAATAGGTTAGATTTGGTGGGTTTTGAACTTAGAAAAGGACCTATCTGTAATTTGAGAGAAGATTAAGGGGTTATATGTAAATATTAGATCTGTGTTCTTCGCTTCGTTGGTTAGAGGACGCTATTCTGAGCCACTTTTGTTCTTCCATTGTAATGATATGATGGTTCATTTGATCAGAAATATTGTGAGTCTATCACTGTGGACTAAATTGCAATTTACTAGAAATTCCATTAATCTTTAAAATTCCAGATTTTTCTCCCTGCTTCTTCATTTATCCTACTTCTTCTCTAATGCTCCAGCTGATCCCAGTCTCCAGTTTCTCGTCTCTTCCTTCTTGTTGAAGCTCAGCCCATAACTCATCATCTCCAACTTCACTTTCTTCTCTGCTAATTTTCGAAAGTACAAGAGTCCGAGTTTGTTAGAATTTTGAGAGAGTATTTAGTTGGACAATAAGCTGGGGCAAGTAATAGGTTTAATTTACATTTCATGTATGATATTGTGTTATTTATCATATATTTCATCATATTTATGGTATATTGACCGATTTCAGCTCAATCCTTGATTTTTACAGACCTTTATGTATAGCTTAATCAGAATGTTGAAAGGTTGAGAGATAAAATTTTAAGGAGTTGGTTGGTTGAATGATAGTCTTGAGTTATGAATGGGAGCTTCAGAAGTACATAACTGAAGGAAAACAGGAAAGAAATGGAACAAGAATTGAAACAGAACCAAACCAGGTTCAGTTTCAAGAATTCTGGAGCTTTACGGCTAGCCGTGAGTCCAGAATAAGCTAACTGTAGGAACACTTCAGTTAAATTTTCAAGAACCACACTCCCTAGTACAAATTGAATTAGGGTGACATCACGGCTAGCTGTAGATCATCCCACGGCTAACCTCAAGGCTAGCCGTAGATCACCAGTATTTCCATTTATTCATGGACTTAGTTTTATAGCTTGGAAAGGTACCCTATGATTCTCCAATAGTCCTAGTTCTTTGTAGGACCATAGTAGGTGATGTTTAGAGCTGACATACACCTACAGATTGCCTTAAACTTGTTAGTAAATGCTAAATCAACAATGTGTTGCTCTAGGGACATTTTTCATTAAATTAATTCCAGTACCCTCAAGTTACACATTATTGTTTAGTGATGCATTCGGGAAATCCAGACTTTAGAAATGGTTTTCAGCGTATATTCCACTGTCATGCATTATCATTTCCAGCCTTATTACTCCTATGATCTGTTCACGTATTTTTATGTCCTGTGTGTATCTGTATTCTATATCATATTTCTACCATACGATCTGTTAAGATTATGATAACATGTTATAAGCATCTGTTACGTTAAGTTAAACCTGCTTTCAGAAAATGAGTCCGTTTTATTTAAAAGTGTTTCCGGTTTTATTTGTATGCTAATCTTGAGTCGGCACCACTTAACTTCAGTCCTCAGAAAATGATTCCGTTTTGTATAATTACATGTTTTGGCTAGCTGCAGCTTAGTCCCTGTATGGAAGTAATTATACTCCAGGTACCCCTATAATAAGCAAGATGACCACATAATGAAATCTGTTGGGTATCCCTGATATGTTTGTTATGATTCATGCCCTCTTTACAGCTACAACTGTTTTGAGAGAATTACCTGATGTGGATAAATGCCAATTTGCTAGGATTCACTGTTAGATGTGTCTTTATTTGATTTTCTCATGTTTCATGCATTCATATATACTTATTATGATTTTCAGTTCTATTTACATATGTTACATCATGTTTATGTATATTATATGTATTTACTTGCTTACTTTCTGATGTAACCATTCGCGTTACATGAGACAGCTCCGTTACCTATACTTAAAAAACTGAGACGATCAAGGAGACTCCACAAAGATTGAGTAAGTGGAATCCTGATGATGTAGTTTGATAATCTGGCTCAAAGAGTTCGTCACATGGGATAGTGTCTACGTGGTTGGATGTATTGACCTTCCAGGTCTTTAGTCGGGAGAGTTTTTGAAGGACAGATGTGATAGACTAGATGTTTTGGGATTGTATACAAAACTCTTTTATTTATGTTGTAAACTTAAACGCCCTACGTTGTAAATATTCTGAGACTGTTTCCTCTGCTTACAAGATGTGTTATCTATTATCACTGTTCAGTTATGCTTCCACAGAAAAAATATATATATATTTGTTGGAAAAAATGGGTATAGTGTGGTAAAATTACAACGGAGTCCTAGGGGCCTGTTTGGCATCGTTCTCGTGCTGTTCCCAATTTTGTACTCGGATTAGGTTGTGCTAAGATCGGGTTGTGCCGAGTCTATACTCTGCGGAACTTGTTTGGCAACATTATATTAAATTACTCTACTAAAAATATGTCGTACGGAACTTGTTTGGTAACATTATAAAAGTTTTGCTCCAAGGAGCAAACATAGGATTTACAATGTGGGACCCCACCTTTTATTGTTTGTAGTACTATTATCATCATATATGGGACCCACTTGTAGAAGTTTCAACGTGGTACCCGCCTTTAAAAATTAGAACATGGAACCCATATCCATTGGATTTATAATGTGGGCCCACCTTTATAGGAATTATAATGTGGGTCAACTTTTTGTAAATATAAATATGGGATCCACCTTTAGAAATTAGAATATAGGCGGCTCATATTCATAGGATTTACAATGTGGGTCTACCTCTTGTAAACGAGACCATGTGACCCATATTTATGAATTACAAAGTGGAGACACATTTTTTGTAATTGTAGACACAGGTAGGGCTGCACAGAACCGGACCGCAGACCGGACCGGACCACAAAACCGGACCGGATTTGAAAAACCGGTTATATCCGGTCCAGACCTTTTAAAAACTGGTCTGGACCGGATCGGACCGGATTAATAATAAATATTTTTTTTTTCAATTTTTTTAATACAAAACTTTAAGTATATAAAATTCCTAAGTCAAATACCATAGTGAAATCGAAGATTTGGCTTCTTACATCTGGAAAAAGAGGCAGGAAATGGGATGAAAATGAAAAAATAAAATAAAAACTTAGAAAAAAAAAAACTAATGAAACCGGTCCGGACCACTTAAGTGGTCCAGACCGGACCGTTTTGGACCGGACCGGACCGGACCACTTATAAGTGGTCCGGTCCGGTCCTCTCATTTAAGCCAGACCGGAAATCCGGTCCGACCGGATTCCAGTCCAAAAACCGGACCAGAAATCCGGTTGTGCAGCCTTAGACACAGGGCTCACCTTTAGAAATTAGAATGTGGTGCCCACCTTTAAAATTAGAACATAGGGATAGCACATTTATAAAATCTACAATGTGAGCCCACCTTTATAGGAATTATAATGTGGGGTCATACTTTTTGTTAATTGTGAATACGAGACCCACCTTTAAAAAATTACAAAGTGGTACCCACATTTAGAAATCCGAACATGGGGCCATCATTAAAATGTGGGGCCATACTTTTTGTTAATTGTGAACATGGGACCCACCCACCTTTAAGAAGTTACAATGTGGTACCCACATTTAGAAATCCGAACATGGGGCCACCATTAAAATGTGATTGACACGGGACCAACCTAGAGAAATTACAACATGATGCCTACCTTTATAAATGGTTTATAATGTAGTCCCACCATTATAGAATTATAATAGGGGCCCACCTTTTGTAATTGTGACCATGTGACCCACCTCTAGGAATTATAAAGTTGGGCCACCTCTTTTGGGATTGTGAACCCCTACATTTAGGATAAGTGAGAGGATTAGGATCTTCAAATGATATTCTTTAAAAGGCAAGAGATAGAAAAGAAACAATTGTGCCAGCAAGTTGTTTCTTAAAAAAAAATAAAGTTTTTTTGTTCCAACTTTCTTATGCTGGCGGGTTAACATTTTGAGATTCCTTCCCATGAGAACAAAATTTGAAAGAATCATTTACACATACCAAACATGTTTTCTACACCCTTATGTCGTGGGAACATGGGAACATCCAAATGGCACGATGCCAAATGCACCCCTAATGACTCAAATTCCCACACTAGTTACGTCTCGGAATTGGAACCCTTATGGAAATCCAATTTGTTGACATGACACAAGCAGTGTGGAGTCTTTTGATAGAATCCTACTTTATTAGGGGTATACATTTTTTTTTAAATCCCAGCACTTCCCTCATAGTACCTAGATATTCGTATATCCTAGATTCAAGAAATGGGCGGAAGGAGGGAGGGAGAGAGAATAGGGAGATGAGTTGATGGATTCTAGCTCGGGATTGATGGGACTCGAACCCGCAGCTTTCACGTTGACAGGGTGGTGCTCTGACCGATTGAACTACAATCCCGAGGAAACGAGGCCTACAACATATAACCTTTCTATTCTATTTAATTGAAAATTGATGTCTTTCTTGTGACGAGTGATATACTGATATACACATGGATATGGAAGAGAGAGAGAGAGAGAGAGAGAGAGAGAGAGAGAGAGAGAGAGATCTGTTCCACTCTTGAAAGGACATGGCCCCATGGGCATCTTAAAGCCATTAGTGGACCAAGACTTGGTGATCACAAGCACCTCTATCTTTATTGAGGAAAATGGTTCTTTAGAAAGAGATTGTTTGCACTGGCCACTGTATGGATCAATTGAGAGATGATTACCACTTTTGTAAATGAAAGCATTGGACATTTGGACTTTCGTTCATTAAGGATGCAGGTCCTCAATAAACATAAATTTGCAGCTAACCATCATGTCAGCTGTCAGCTACATATGCTGAGGATGAAAATACAACATTCCAAAGAAGAAATAAATAGAAATTGAGATGTTCTGGATATGTAATGTTAATATAATCATTTTTGTAAGAACCAGAATGTGGTAGAGCATTCTATATGATACCAAAACTTGTGATTTTCCTAATTGTGGTTTTAATATCATCATCTGTGTATGGTGGAAGATTTTCTTTTTGGAACAGTCACATTAGAGTACACCTAACACTAATCCAGGATTGACTGAAAAACAAAATGATGTGTTTTAGTGTCCCATTGGCCCTGTAGTAAAGAGCCATGACTCAAATCCATAGAAACTGATCAGGTGGGCAAAAACTTGAAATGAAAAGTGTTAATTTTCATTATTTTTAGAATAAAAATCCATATGATCAGATATATTTGTGTACTATGGATGGGCAGAACATGGCATTGAAAGAAAATAATGGCTGATGAATGAATCTTGTAGAAAGCAGCAACTAGCAACAGATAATTACTACTCTAGAAGACAGACACGGACATTTATTCAAAATGAGGAAGAAAGCATACCACTCGGTACCAGTGCCTCCCATCTGGTGGAGAAGGGATAGCAACTTTAACAAAGTAGTCATGTGCATTAAATGCCAGGTAGATGTCTCCAAGATTTGCACCATGAAGCCTACAAGATCAACATTTCATGCTAATGGAAGTAAGTTTATTGTTTTATAGTCAATTGTTGGTTACAACTTACCTGAAAAATAAATCACACATCAATAGTTTTCATGCAAAAGAATTTTTTTTTTTTAAATATGAGGAAAACATATTCCAGAAAGAAAGAATTCAAATTTAGTTAAGATGGAAAAAATTCAAACTTATCCAACAATAGTTTTTTTTTCCATACGTAAATGCAAGGAATTTGCTTTCGCTGTTCTGCCAGTTATTCTCGTGCCAGGTTATATCATTCTGCATGACAAAAGAAGATGATTTAAGATTATTTTAGAGAAAAATGAAAAGATTCCAAATAAGATGGTAAGAAACACTGGCTGTCATAGATTAATGAAGCAGCCATTAGTAACAGTGTCATCAAGGACCATTAATTCATCTTTTTATGGTACAGCTTGAAACAAAACCCCTTCTCTCCATCATTATATCAAATCCAAGGTTTAAAACACTCTAAACACCTATGATGCCCAGATACGACAAGGATACGGCAAGGACACCCCATAGGCACAGAAGAGACATGAGGTTTACACATAAAAAGTGAAGTACCGGAAACGATACAACACGATACGTTGCCCATTTTTTAAGTATGCCCAGCTACAACATGGATATGGCAAGGGCACCCCAAAGGCATGGAAGGGACACGAATTTTACACATAAAAAGTGAAGTATCGGAAATGATACGACACGATAGGTTGCCCATTTTGAAGTATCCGTGCATCATAGCTAAACACCATTAAGGGCATGTGTATTTGCACTAGAATACATAGGAATTAAATACATAATATTTATGTCAAAAGAGGTTAAAAATGAAGGCTAAAGGTGAATTTTCAAAAATGAGCATTAAATAACCTTTCCCCTTTTATGGAAGAATATGGGAAATGGATAACTAAGGGTGATGCTGGTTATTCATTTCTCTTCCATTGATTTTGTTTCCATAAAAGGAAAGATTATTTGATGTTCATTTTTTTTCTTAAATTGACCTATAGGCTTCATTTTTAACCACTCAAGGCATAAATTCTATGTATTTTTAATGCAAACAAACAGGCCCTAAGAATTAAGATAATCAGATTTGAAGCTGCTACACCACTGCAAATTGCTTTGGTAGTTTTGAAAGAATCACACCAATATGGCTGTTACGACATTCGCAAAGTGTTAAATTGTTCATTCGCTGTATCACCTAAAACTAGTATTAATACCAAGCTAGATGTTTATATATCTAAGGAAATCATAATTTTCCATTTTCTGTTTTATCAGTAACTGGAACTGGAAACTTGCCATTAACGAAAGGCAGAGAAAAAAAGAAACCATAAAAACAACAATGAATGCTAAAAACAAAGGTATGAGAGTTTTAAACCAAAATGCGACATGAAATAACTAACTGAACAAAGGAAACCAAAGCAAAGGACCAATGAAGGGATCAATCAGGGACGGAGCCAGAAATTTCTTCTAGAGGGGGCAAAGAGCAATTAAAATTTTCCTTGTTGCCTTCTCCAAAACCCATTCGCCCAGAATATAATCAATAATGTTCCAATTGACACGGTCACATGCTTTTCCTTATCAATTAAAAAAATACATCCTCTACCTTTCAACTCATTGGCAATAGGAAATTAGATTACCATCCAATATTTGTCTTTATTATGGATATGATTACCAAGCACCTTAGCATTCCACAAACGGCCACAATCAGAGTGAGGTGATGAGGCCCACTGCATCCATTGTTGGACCTCATCATCCAATCACTACCATACAATAAAAAAATACTTCATATTACACAGTTGTCATCTAAGTTGGATTCAAGTGTCCTGTAGTTGGTCTATGAAATACAATTTTTTTTCTCTCAAATACAAGAGTGGGACAAAATGCACAAGACATAAAAAAAAAAAATAGATTCATCCAATAAGCAAACAAATACAGTTTAAATCAAGCAAAAAAAAAAAGAAGACAACAAATGGAATGGGTTGAAGATGTACCTATATTTGAGAAATGATAATCTATGAAAAAAATTGAATCTTTGAAAAAAAAGGAGGCGGCCAATGGTTACTCTTGAGGAAGAATATGCTAAAGATAGAAGTTAAAAGAAACAAAGGAGAGATAAAGAAAGAAGTGGAAAGTGACATCCATGTCTTTTGTTTCTAAAGCAACCAAATGACAATTGTCTACATTGCCCCCATGTGTCTTTTGGAATTCTATTGGTAGTAAAAGGTCAGTAGGGGCAAAAATAGAAAAATGAATAATTGAGAACATTGCCCCCATGTGTCTTTTGGAATTCTATTAAGTTGTACCAAAAGGTGAGTAGGGGCAAAAATAGAAAAATGACAAATTTACCCATGACAAAGGGTGAAAAGACCCACTATACTATTGAGATTTTAAAAAGGTGAGTGGGGGCATTTGCCCTCACTCGACCTTCCCTCCCTCCGTCCATGAGATCAATTCTATTTACTCCTTAGCCAATCTATCTGTGATGTCATTAGCAACCCAACCCACATGCTGAAAGACCACCTGAATAAAAGAACACAACAATCCAAAAATGAAATTGGAATTTCTAAGGACTCCCCTTCAAGCGAGAAATCCAAGAAATAACTCTAGAAAAGTTGCTTACCACTGTAAGAGCCTCTAAAACAGCCAACAACTTGGCTTTGTTGGAATCCTTCATGGCAACAGGCTTAAAAAGCAATCAATATCTCCTCTCTAATTATCATGGATGAAAATAACGGCCGCTCCCGCTACGCTACCGCAGATTTATTGGCCGTTGCACCCATAGTGGCCGCTACGTCCCCTACGGGACCGCTACGGGCCGCTATGACCGCTACGGGGTGAGAAAAAATCCTACTTTCCATTTTTTTTTAAATGCATAATAAGACTCATTTCTTTTCTTCTTCTCTCCAAATAACATTTCTACACAACTCTTCTACCCTTTTATGTTTAAAAGAACACCAAAAAACATATGACCTAGCCGAATTACAGTCGATATAGAGAGTTCTTCTCAATGATTCTTCTCTAAGTACATCCTATTAGACACCCCCTTTGGTAGATGTATTTTTTTCTCTAGGTACTCTTAAGTCTTGACTTCATGACATAGTTTTTTCTTTTATAAGCCTTTCATTAGTTTCTAAGTTAGTATAACTAAGCAACATGAACACATGTGAAAAAAATGATCATTACTATTATTTTCTATTTATACAGCGATACAAGACCCCATACAGTGAGGGGACCGCTACGCCCCCTTACCTTAGTTACTTTTGCAAAAAAAAAAAAAAAATACATTTTCTTTCATTTTACAATTTTCTAGATTTTCTGGAATTTTTTTGGCGATTTTTTCAAATCGCACCGCTACGCCGCTACGTATCACCTGCTTCATAGCGTTTTGACGGCGGGTCGCTACGCCCGCCGCTACCGCTATTTTCATCCTTACTAATTATTACTAAGAACTCCTCTAACACTGGCTGGCACTGGCTTACCTCTAGCAACACTATCTGCATTGAATTTCAAAAATCCAGTAAAATGGAGAGATAACTTTTCCAACTTTCTCCTCTTCGAAGGCCTGAACACCATACAAATTTTATGGAGAATGTTGTCTAAATCAGGTATGCAAATTCCTTTCAAAACATTGTCCATTTGCTAATTTTCAAATTCACCAGAGATAGAGTACCATTTTAGATGACTACTTGTAAATTAGTTCCTCTCAAAATACCCTTGTACATATCCTTCCTTTAAACCCTTTCAAAGGGGAATTCATGTAATTGTACATAATGAACATTAATGTAAATACAGGGCCCTCCCTCTAAGAGGTATGATAGATTTTATTTTTGCAAATCCTAATCTCGTCGTTGCATAATAGAAAACTTAGGGTTTCTTTCCTTCCAAAAGTCTGTCCTAGTTGCCCTTTTTTTTTTGAGCTGTTCATTTGGGGTTTCCAAATCTGTGGTTCCAACAATTCGGTTCCTCGTTCCATTTCATAGTGTTTGCATCATGCTGCTATGACAATGAAGGAGATATCAATATCTCTTGGTCTTCTCACCACAGGGCAATTTGAGTCATCTTCATCTTGCCAAAGGCTTCATCCTAGTTCTACAACGCTGCCTCTGCCTCATAGTTATGCAATCAGTAGAACCAAGATAGGTTGCTGCGAGATAGGTCGTAGCCTCTTCTCCATTTGTTTGCCAAAGCACAGATTCTTCAATCCCTCACATCTTCCAACCCATCTGGATTCTAGAGTTTCTTTCAACAAGGGTCTTCGTCGAGGCTCTTCGAGTATTTCACCACAGCACTTCAATTTCAGATTCCTAGTGCATGTTGATTGCAGGCTCCATAACAAAAATTTTGTGATAGGAAAAGAATTATAGGGTTTTATTGGTGGATTTATTACAAAACCTGATGACACAAAATAAGTAACAAATGAAAAGAATATAATGGTGAACAGGTGAAGTTATCAGTTCGATTCTAAGTTCCATTGAGCCTCATATTGCCTTGACTCTTCATCCTTATACCACCACCCTGGACATGTGGTCCCATTTGTGGAAAGGATATCATCAAGAAAATGATGATAAGAGATTTCAACTTGAATTCAAAATTGGAAAATATAAATAGAGCTCTATATCCATCCAAGAATATTATCCCAAATTTATGGAAGTGGATTGAATATAGCTACTTACTTTATTCTTACTATTCTTGCTATTGCTCTTGATGCTATCCAAAGTGTTCATGCAACTACATAAAGATATCATATTTCTTATGAGATTTCGAAAAGAGTGAACCCATCCATGCAAGCCTCATGAATAGGATTCCACCTCCTCCACTAAATGTCCGTCTTTAAGAACTTCGTGAAGAATGGAGCCATTCGCAAAATTCTACTAGAGGAACAAAAGAACTTAACCTTTGGGGGCTCTTTTGGCTACCGAATTCAGCCTTATACGTTTCTGATAAAGGAAAACAGGTGAGCCATACTGCTGATAAAACATAAGGCTATAGTTGCTAAGAATTGGATCATTATATTAATCGATGCAAGAAAAAGAAATTTTGTAACTATTGCAAGTAGTCTGACCTAATTGTTGATTCCCGCTGACGCCCTTAGAATCGTAATGCTTAAGCATATCAAGTGATAAATCTTCTCCTTCTACTGTTGAAGCATCCAGTCATTGCAATCTACAAACGTCATTGCTGCACTGCTTGCTACTTAGTCCTGAGGCCTTACAACAGATTGTGAGGGCTTTATCCACCATGGGATTCTCTGGTCATGTCTCTCCTTGTGCCACACAATATCTCGATTCTCACGCATCAAATCACATGACTATGATGCACTAGAATATGTCCAACCTTAGGCCATATACCAAACCAACTCATGTTCGTACTCCAATGGTGATAAAATGGGTATTTTCGATGTTGGGGATTTTCATCTTTCTTTATGCACTATACATGATGTTCCTTTTAATCCTTCTTTTATCTCATAATCTCTATCTGTTGGTTGGCTTGTTAATAAAGGATTGGGCAACTGGGACTCTAATCAGAAAGGGGCATAGGAGGGAACGATTATTTTCCTTTTGACTTTTTTTAGGTAAATCTTGCCTTTGACTTGATTACACATCATTCATCATTCCTTTCTTTGTTTATTTCTGCATTTTTGTCTTTAATTGAATATTCAGAAAATAATGATTGTAGCATTGGAAATTAGGACATCCAAAGTCCAAACAATTAATAAACTTTATGATAAACTCTGTTTTTTTTAAATAAAAGATTTTTTTTCCAAGTTTCTTTTTTTTTTTATTACAATGATTTATATTAAAGAAGAGGAACAGATTACAAACAACCCCACCAAATAAAGGGGCTCAATTGTATAAAAGCATTATACCAAGCACAAACACAAAGCAAAAAACGAATTAGATGGTGAAAGCTAACAAGTTACAAGACCTATCCACCCCTTGATTTGCTAACAAGCCTGTGCTCCCAGTGGCCAATGTCCAGACATGTTGAAAA
Organism: Cinnamomum chago; assembly: GCA_038049695.1. Lineage (NCBI taxonomy): Eukaryota > Viridiplantae > Streptophyta > Magnoliopsida > Laurales > Lauraceae > Cinnamomum > Cinnamomum chago. The sequence continues at coordinate 60,328,052 of CP142459.1, read as the reverse complement.
GCCACTTGAATCGAAGGCGATAAAGCTTTAAACTCATTTAATCAAAACTGAAACCTCCAAGGACACACAGCTGAAGACGACACCCACAAAATAGGATTAAGATAATCACTTTCCACAACTAAATTAGAATGAAAATAGGAAGAGACATAAATCTGAATCGCTTATAAGCTAGCTATTAGTTGTCATATGGGAAAGGAAAACCCATTATTTTCCTATTAGTACTCACTATGCTTCTGAATGTTTTGAATCAACTGCACACTGATGTTTGGATGTCACCTACCTTATCTAGTGTAGGATACAAATACTTTGTTATATTTGTTGATGATTATAGCCGTTATACATATCAAGTCTGACTAGCCAATAAATCCCCAAAACTTAAGCTGATAGGAAGCAGAAGACAAATCTACTTAACAACCCCCATTGAATGGGGCACCGTTCGAGTTCGCAATCCACACGTGCCTACCCACGCGATATGTGCCTGCCCACGCAACTTGAAGGAACAACACCTTTGCCAGGGTTCAAACTCGAGACTTAATGTTGGCTTTGATACCATGTCAAGTCTGACTTGACAATACATCCCAAAGGCTTAAGCTGATGGGAAGTGGAAGACAAATCTACTTAACAATGCATGGGTTTTTTTTTTACATTCCAAATCTCATGTATATCCTATATTTCAACAGTTTGTAAATACAATTGAAAATCAGTTTTGTGTATCAAAACATTATGATCTGACTCAAGGGGAAAAGACATGTCAAAAGATTTTCAACCATACCTATAACAAAAAGGAATTACTTTTGAACACTCATATTCCCATACTAAAAAAAACGGGGTTGATGAGTATAAACATCAACAGATTTTCAAACTGTTCGAACTTTATTACTTAATTCAACTGGCCCCTGCACTATTTTGGGTGGAAGTTGTTAGCACTGCTGCTCATGTCATTAATCATCTATTATATCCAAATCTGTCGAACCAATATTCATCTTTTCACTGTCAACCAACTTATGACATGCTTCATTCTTTTGGCTATGCATTTCTCGTCTTGCCGCAATCACCTTAGCGGATTAAACTTACCACTCAATCCATTCAATGTGCTTTCCTAGGTAAAGCAATGGACCAAAAGGATTTGTCCGTTATGATCCTCATGCAAATCAATTATATATTTCTCAATCATCATCTACATATTTTGTCTAATTCCTTTACGCCTAGCTTCTCCAACTTGTCCATAGAGTCCACTCCTTCATCTAATGATTCAATTCAAGATTTGACTTCTCTTGAATGATTTAAAGATGTGGTTCATCAAAAGACAAGAAAAGATGATCAACTGCATCCTCATGACCCTCTCTCTGATGCTTCCATAAGTAAACGATGGCACCTTCCATTTGATACTCTTTCCATGTCTCTCCGTCACTCATCTTGGACCATAAAAACCCGACCATTATGAAATTCTTTCTATGTTCTCCTTGCTTCCTTAAATTTGGTCTCAATTCCTCACTCTTATAAGCAGGCAACGCTGCATAAGTGTTGACATGTTGCTATAAATGAAGAGTTGCAGGCTCTCCAAGACAAGCTCACATGGGAACTGGTGCCCTGCACTTCACAGGTTAAGCCTATTGGTTGTAAATGAGTTTATACAATAAAGCTGAAATCAGATGGAAATCTCCACAAATACAAAGCTCGCCATTCAAGATAATTGGGACACCCAAGCTTTCTTTCACCAATGAGGATAATTTTAGCAGGGTAGGACCATTCAAGATAGTCGGTCCCATTGAAATCTATTGTGGTTAATTTAAAAGAATTTCCTTTTGTGTTTTCAGTCTTACCCTTAGATTGAGAATTCTAGATAGCACCACTACCACCTTTGAGACCACTATTAGTTCCACTTTCTTCTGCCATTGAATCCAAGAATCTTCGAACTGCTTAGAATAAATAAATCGCTTACCTAATTAAAGTACAAAAGGAAAACAACAATTGGAACAGTGCTATAATTGCTCCAACCTTCAGCACCCACAGATCCCAGGATCGGAACCCAGTTCTGATAACAAATTGGAATTTAGAGAATAAAGAAAGGAAGGACAAAAGATCTTATGAAGTGAATAGGATGAAAAATATTTTAAGAGTTTTTGATGGAAGAGAGAGAGATCATAGGCAAGAAGTGAGAGGGATTGTGCATTAGGTTATGTGGATGAATTCCTCTTAGGTTTTTATTAAGGTCCCAACGAACTAAAATTACGGCAATGCCCCTATGTAAAGAACAAGAACAAAAAACCCCTATGCTCCCTTACGAATCAACATGAAAACTAAATGGCAATTATTATAATTTGATTCCCAATAGACCTCACATCTGGTCCAAGTGGACTGCCACATAGCCAAGGCTGACCATTTTAGGCTTAGCTGCATGAGTTTCGAGCTTGATTTTGGCCAAGTTCAAGTGGACCCAAGTCTGCTAACATGTAGTCCATTACTGGCGGCCTGCTTGGGTCAATTTTTGGGTTTAGTTAGAATTGGCTCCTCATAAAATTCAGCATATTTAATTTCAAATGTGTGACCATTTTCAATCCATCTTGGCCATCCAAAACTTGGTTTCAACTCTTTTTCTCGATTGGACCTTGATTAAGAAGAATAAAAAATCCATATGATCGATCAAATTAATCCATATAATCAAGGGCCTGATCAATCACAGGATCATGAAATCTAGGCCATCATGCAACTGTATCAGATGCAAAATTTTATCTACAAGAAGCTAAAAAGGAATTACTTTGTTAAGAAAGTTTTCATGTCTCAACGTAGTATGCTTGAGGCGGAACTTGATCATCTCGGAGAAAAATCTAAAATGAGTTTTCTTTCTTGCTTGTAACTGCATGGATAACATAATATTGTTAGTTTTCCAAATTGCATTCAACATAAATTGTTGTATGGAAGGTAAAAAAAGGACAAAACATATACCTGTCCCCATTGGAAATGGTTTATAGCAGTATCATGGCCATAGCTATTATTGTTTCCTTTGCGAGTGTGGGCATATTCATCTCCCATTAGCATCATTGGTGTTCCCTTTTCAAAAATTAGGAATGTAGATACATAAGATGACTACATAAATTAAAAACATTAATTTAATCAAACACTTCTTGACATTTAATATTCTGAATAAAATATAATGTGCAAGTAGGGATGAATAAGAAGAAAAAGATGGATGGAGAAAAAGATGGATGGACTTCTGTGATGTCAAATAATAAAGAGAAAAGGAGTATTTATGGCTTGACTACATTACTGCATTCATAAGCAACAGGGATACATTAATTGTTACATTTTCATCAATATTTAATTTCCATAATGACATAACCGTAAATTTGAACTATTGTAAGACTAGGAATGTTGAGAAGCAAAAATAAATATAACACTGCTATTCTTGCAGCTAATGAGACCCATCAATGTGCACCTGCTTCTTACAAGCCCACCCTGAAGCTCCCTTTCAAGTAGTTACTGAATATCCCCAAATTAGTCTTTCTTCTGATAGTTGTCTTGTTCAGCAATTTCCCAGCTGTTTTTATGACAGTGAGAACTAAACTATTAGGCCACAACAGTTATTCTTGATCTTCATTCTTAGAAGATCTTTTCCATTAGTAATTTAGTACCAAGAGCATTCTAGCACCACTCCCTAATCTAGGTGTTGGCTTCACTCGTTTAAGGATTCCTGAATTTGCAATCAATGTTGACATCTTCCAAACAGTGGTATCTCTTGCGTGATCAAAGTTGGCATTGGGCTTCTTGTTCACTGCTCCAGTTGTGGGCTACTAGTAGATCTGCACAGTTCTTAGCAGCCAAATCGGCATCAGTAATAATAATCCAACTGAACAAAATGACTATTCCATAAAAGGACAGCTGAAATCCTTTCAATCTTTTTGTTATTTTTCCCGACTACAATAGCATCTTCTTTTCACAATATAGGCCAATTCTATATAATGTATGTGCTCACATCCAATATGTAGGATCCTCAAATGCATTTATGCACTCACAAGTTCATAGAAAAGAATAGAAATGCAGATTTACGGTAGTTCATATTCATATGTTCAATAGAAAAAACAACATCATTCAAGCAGACAACTTTTGAGGATTTGGCCACCATATGTACGATGAGTTTCCCTCTTTCCAACGTAGTATAGAATTTTCCTCAGTATTCTTCAATAAGTCTCCTTAGTAGGGCTATTTCATACAAATATTTAGAGATCTTACAAGGCTTATTCCTTCCAGCACTGAACTTAAAAGCTCTCATGTTTTGTCCCAAATAGTGGAAAAATAAAAGAAATCACTTAATTGGATTGGCAGGTATTTGATTCTTAATATGTGAGTCATTTAAGGAAGAAATTTAGAAATGAAGTGGTGAGATGCTTATCCATCTGCCGGAGCTAATATTATACTACATTCACCCCGAAAAAGCAACTGTGGATGCTTATGAGTTATGATGGATGTTACCACTTCAAACCCTGAAGAGTAAACCAATTTTTATGTCTCTCCATGGCTGCATATAATTGCCAAAAAAATAGCAGGAAATCATTCTAATGCATGACAAAATTGAAGGATATGAGCAGAGCATCACAGAAGTTGAAGACTCTTTACAGTTAAGAACATTGACATCATAAACTAATCATGAAACGGTTACCTGAGAGATCATTAGAGCCAAATGGAAGTTTTTCGTTTGTCGTGATCTTAGAGCGATAATATTAGAATCGTCAGTTTCACCTGTATATGGTAAGACATTATGGGATGAGCACACATTCATTTATCTGAAAAAGTTTCACCATATTCCAAGACATAATGCGATGATCACAAATTCATTAATTTGAAATGCAATTTGTTAGGTAATAATATTGACTACATGCAGCACCAAATGATCATATGATCAAATAATAAAACTAAATTCCCATCAAGCAAATAAATAGTGAAATACAAGCAACAGAAATTAAATAAAGCTACTGCATTACACTTGGGAATTTATTGCATTACTAAACTGTTATTTGTATTTCATGTTTTAAAATTTATATGCTTTGCAAATAAATCCAATTGAAAAATGGCACCAAGAACAGGTCTCATTTGGCACGTTTTTGATAGCCCAAAAACAATTAAGGGACTGTCCACAAATGTGGGCCTTCTATGCATATGTGGGTCTAATTGAAACTATCGGGATGGTCCAAATGTGCTTCTATGGACCCATTTTGGATCCTCTTCCATTTCAGAATACTTCACAGGGACTTAGACTTATTGACTATTGACACTGCCCAATATGAGTTTTGACAAAATCCACTCGATCGAGCCCTTATGTGAACAGACCAAGTACCCATGAGATCAATCAAATATATCCAAAGACCCAAGGATTTGATCAGATTGACATTCGCTCATGTGCCATGGCCCCACAAACTGTGCCACATGTCTTTTGTTAAAAAAGGAGTAGAGGATCTCGTTCCAATTTAGAAAGCCTCTTCTCTGCGGATCTCAAAAACCCGTTTGGAAATGGCCATGGTTAAGTTGTGCACCAAAAGCTTAGTGTCTGCTTCCTAATAGCATAGGTACATGGCGGCTCTTTTTTTTTTCATAAAAAAAGGTCATGCATCAGAAGCAATAGCAGATCCAGATCCAATCTAGAAAGCCTCCTGATAATGGGTTTCAAAAACCTGTTTGGAAAAGCCATGCATGAGCGGCTGGAAAAGCTTGGAGACTGCTTCCTAAAAGCCAGGTAACATATATGCCGTCTTTTTTTAGGCTAAAAAAATAATTCTGCAACAGAGCATCAGCCCACAATAGTTAATAATGACATATAATATTGTTCTGTGCTGTGGGTCAAATGATCATAACAGCTGATTCCTATGATACGGGCTGATATTGCTATAGATATCATTTAGCATATCAGCGCCCAATCGCCCATACAATACTGGGTGTGTGCCAGCCCTTACCTACTGTGTTAGCAGATAGTTGGAACCAAAAGAAAATAAGGAATGATAACAAAAAGAAAATAAGGCTCCAATCCTTCTCACTCTCTGCAGTAGATAAAAGCATGCTACATAAAGAAAGAAGGTGGGGGCAATGCAGACAAGGAGAAAAGGAGGTACAGAAATCACCTTCACAACCACAGTTCCAGCTAAAATTATCATTGCTTCCATCTCTGCCACCTTCTCCATTAGCATCATTGTGCTACAAACCAAAAATTGAAATAAAAAGAATATTAGGCATTTCATATATATGCACTTTAGATAAATCACAATGAGAAAATGCTTCACTGAGTTGTAATACCTTGAAATTGTAGGAAACAAGGTCATACAATGTGAACCCGTCATGTGCAATGACAAAGTTAACACTGTGGTATGGCTTGCGCTTGAAAACCTATCCAACAAGTTCACTTATAAGCCACCATAGCAATAACTAGAAAGCTATCTACAGTTCTGCACAGATAGATTTGATCAAGATATTATAAGCCACCATAGCAATAACTAGAAAGCTATCTACAGTTCTGCACAGATAGATTTGATCAAGATATTAAAGCATGAAAGCAGGATTTTGTTGGGATACACCACCAACAAGTATATTTTAATGCAGGTTTCATGCTCAAAATTATATTTTACTGCCGGAAACAGAGAAAAAACCCTGGTGATTCTGGAAATTTTCAATTTTGATTTTCGTTATCAGTGAATGGAACAAGACCAGACAAATGAATGTACTAACTTATATAACTGATGATAGGATTACAATGATCCTTCATCGCTGGAAGTAAATATAAGTAAATTATGAAAAATGAAACTAAAAGAAAGTAAATGATGGTCACATTCATCATATGAATCCTACCTGATATAAATCAGAAGATCCAGCCACACGAGTTGCAAAATTTGACTTCATACCTAAGTCACCCTGTGGATATAAACATGCAAATGAGCAAACTTAATTATCAAAAAAAAAAAAAACAATAAAACATTAAAACTTACCATTCCAAACAAAAAAAAAATGCAATTTGAAATATTTAACCATTAGATCATATCCTATATGTGCATCAAGCAGCTGGAAACAACAATCCATGTGAAGTTGAAAAAAAAAAAAAAACACTCTGAACTCCAAGGCTGTGTTCTTGTGAAACTTAAGAATGAGAAACCTTTCAACACAAAACAAGAATCAAGTAAATAATATTTAAACAAAAGTTAACAGTGTATAAGAATAGCCTACGTAAATACAGAAGATTACTTTCAAAGCCGGTGTTGTGGCTAAGGGATTATCTCAAAGGAAATGGCACCAGAAATCTTAGCTTCCGAAGCAGCCCAAAAACAGTTGTGAGATTGGAATGGGCTCTAAAGCTTCAACAGAGCCAGTGACAAACTGAGACACACTTGATTGGGGACCATATGGAGTTACTCAGGCGTAAGATTTCAATGACCAAATCACTTGAAACCAGTTGTGAGTGAAAAAAAGGGGTTCTTTCATTAGAAAACATAGTCAATTATCTATGATTGGTCAGGTGCCACAGTTTTCGCAAATGACAATCTGAATGGATAATGCAATTTCATATATAAAGTTCCATCTGTTGAGCAACAATAATCAATCAGATGTAGATAATACTACAATTCAATAGAGAGAGATAATAATGGATGTTCCAAGTGAGCATGATCAACCCCTTCAATAGAAGACAAAAAACATACTTTAACTTGTGAAGAATAGTCATCAACAAGTTTCAGGTATGGATCGCTTGTGCCAAGGTTGATGCCTAGGGACAAATTTGGAATTTTCTTTGAAATGATTTCCAATGAAAGGGGCTTTCACAAAGTGGGAGGACAAAATTGACAACAAAATTAGAGCTATAGGTGGACGGTGAATTTTTTCTATTGTACTCCACCCTTCACCCTATGAAAAATGAATCCATACATATGACGAAAAATCGGATGCTTGCATATAGATCTCCATTCTCATCCTTCACCCCTTCGATAAAAGCCCCTTTTCTAGGAAACCAATTCAAAAGTCATATGCCTTTGATGTGGAAAAGTTGCATTATATTAGTTTCTTTGAGGATTGAATGATTCATTCACATTATCACACTAACTTATGGTATTCCATCACCTATCGCGCTTACATCTGCAAACTGTGATACAATTCACCTTTATGAACCTTCTAACATCATCACGGTACTGTCCATTCCATTCAGCCCACCTGCAAGATAGAAGATCTAGATAAAAAAAAAAATGTGACTGGATGGGGTTCAATCATCTTGGAAAATATAAATTAAAAAAAATCGTCACTTATTAGCCGAAGTAACAATGATGCAGCCATAAGTAATAATAATCCAGCCAAACAAGATCAAATGCCAAGTGGTTCGTGTAAATGAGAAATAAATCATAATCAGGTATGCAAATGTAATTTATCTTTCAGAAAGGAAACCATATCAGAATAAGTTAAAAGTTGATACTAAATTCACCTATCCCAATTAGGAAATCTTCCCACTAGATAAAGTCCTCCACAGTCCCAAGGTTCTGCAATAATTTTGCACCTTGATAAAACAGCATCCTTGGCAATTGCCTGCTTCACCAAATCACAACAAAATATAAGCCACCTCTATATGGTATCACTACCAAAAGTTTACTCTCCAGTGACATTGCAAAGCAAACTAAAAAGAAAAAAATAAATAACAGATTCCAACAGGCTTGAATCTGCTACATGTCTGCAACTAACTCTTTCAGAGAGAGAGAGAACAAAAGGAAAAAAACATTTTGGATCTGGTATAGTTCAGAATTTGCTCCAACACCTTCTGAATTCATGGTTCTCCAACAAAGATGTTCACCCCCCACCTTGTATTACCAATAAGGTTTTTATGTGAGATTATGGGAATGATACACAATGGAATTCACGGGTTGGCAACCTGGAATGACAGAATGGAAAGCCCAGTAACGGATCTGTTTAAAGAGAAGAAATTAAATGACACTAGTAGAATAGGGTAAATCATATACATAGTCTATTGAATAGATCCCACTTGTCAACATGTTTGAATGGGGAGTGTGGTACGAGAATCAAGTTAATGGATCATCCCAACCATCCAATCAATTGAGTCACTTGTTTGATTATCGTCTGTATTATGAGTTTATTCAGTTGCTCAAGAAATCATGTCATGGTGATGCAAAATGGGAAACTGATTACCCATCTTAAACAGTCAAAAAACCTTTTATCAGTCTAAGCCCTTCAATCAAATGATCAGGACCCTCCAAATTGTTGTACTCTTTAACTATGTCAACCATGGATGACAAAACATACCTAATGTTGCAACTTAGCATTAGAAGTTTTCGTTACACCCACATAGAAACCATCCAGTTTACAAGATTAGAAGAGACTTCTGCAGTTTCTCCTGTTGCAACTGTAATACCTGTTGTCTAGTTTCACCCCAGCAAGAGAGAGAGAGAGAGAGAGTTGCTGTCATCAATAAATGGAAGAGGGATCAAGGAGGAAAGGGGTAAACCCTTACATATGGTCTTCTTGGTACTCCTTTAAAGGACCTATAGATGGCCTACAACTACTTTTCACGAGGCTCCCCAACACAACTCCTTCCCTACCCACACACCCACCGCCCTACTAATAATCATCTCTTAACCCACCTTTTCAGCACGTGTTGAACAATCCCAATGCGCTCTCTCTCTCTCTCTCTCTCTCTCTCTCTCTCTCTCTCTCTTAATATCAGAGATGGGGTAGTGAAATCAAGAAAAGGGGCCTTCACTATCTTCTTATTTTTTCAAGCAAGTTAGAATATGTATATCATGGATGTGTTTTGGGAGAGGAAACGCGCACATGCAGGCTTTCTATGCTTAATTGGGTTCATAACAACAGATAGGATGTTGGTAGACAACAGGTGATAACGAATCAGTTTTTGAGAAGCTCAAGGTCTCCCCAAACTTGACCCACCAATATCTATGGTGGACCCAATTACTTGCCCTGATCAAACAACCGTATCCAGATGCAGTCCGACCAGATTTCTCCACTTCTTTTAAAAAACAAAACTGAATACTTGGTCTAATAATACATAAATAGAAATGTAAGGCTTTGGTTCAAGGACCTAAATGCTGAAAAAGGTAGGTACCACATTCAAAATATCAATGCTGAGAAACATAGAGCACATTGATCAATTGAGAATGTGGTGGATCTCAGGTTAATTCGGTGGTGGTCAGGGTCACCATACTAAGTATAGCCTAATTAGAAAATGGGTCATGAAATCCGACCAAACATAACCTACTGACCCTAAAAATTAGTCCAAAACCCAACTATAACTTAGGTCAAATGGAGAGGTTTGTAGGTCGATCCAACCCGTCAACATCCTTATGGTGGATGTTGGAGGTGGTCCTCAAAATGGTTTCCACAAAGGAAGCTTTTACTATCTCACTAGAGCCTGTGGCCCCAAGCAATGGTGTGCTTAGGTTTGGGGAAGTTTGCCTCTTTAAAGTGGAAGCTCAATAGCTCATACTAGGCAATAGAATAAAAAAATAAAAAATTCAAATCTTTGTATTATGTGTACAAAAGAGAGAAATCTTGCAACCATCTCTTCTCCATTATTATATGGCATTGGAACCAGTTTCTTTAATTTTTCAATGTTTTGTGGCCTACCAATAGAAGTTGATGAATAGGTCAATTATATCATTGGTTTCATGTCCTTTTTCTAAAGGTATGTGACTTGAACCCGCTACCTATGGTTGCAATAGTGAGCACCTTCCAATTGTTCTATGGGTACTTGCCTGGGATTGGTAATCCCTAGGGATAAAGGCCAAACTCCTGGAGTTGTTTTTCATCAACATATGTCGGTGGTATTTTGAATATAAACGACTAAAGAACTTTCAGTGACTGTATAGCACTGTGGAGGCCTAAGAAGCACGGATACATAAAAAAGGGCCCCGTATCCGTATCCCGGACGTATCGGACACGGATACGGCCGGATACGCCTCGGATACGTCTGGGATACGGAAAATTCGTATCCGGTATTTTTTTATTTTTTTTAATGTCGGACACGTGCGGGACACGCACGGGACACTCACGTGTACGGTTTTAAAACCCCTTAAAAGAAACGGGGAGAGTTAGAAACAGAGAGGAAGGAAAAAAAAAAAAAGAAGAGAGGGGAAGGAAGAAATCGCCTGAGCCTCGCCGTAGCTGTGCTGCCGCCGTCGCCGTGCTACCGTCGCCCTGCTGCCGTCGCCCTGGTGCTGTCGCCGTTTGTGCTGTGGTGCTGCTGCCATCTGTGCTATCAGCTGTGTTCATCGTCGCCGTGCTGCTGTCATCCTGCTGCCGTAGTGGTGCTGCTGCTGCCGTCTGCTGTGGTGCTGCTACCGTTTCATCTCCACACTTTCAGGTTCTTTCCTCTTCTTGTTTCTTTCTTTCTCTTCATCTGTAAAGGTTGGTTTTTGTTGGTTGATGCTATTCTGGTTAATTCTAATCTAGGGTTTTTTTTTTCTTCCCCCTTAAATCATTTGGATTTTAGGGCTTTTTTTTTTTTTTTGCTGATCTTCTTTCTTTGCTTTCGATTGCTGTTGTTGCTGGTTTTTTTTTTTTTTTTTTTTGCTGCTGCTTTTTTCTGTTCTCTGCCGTGTTCTTTTTTTTGCTGCTTCTTTTTTCTGTTTTCTGTTCTCTTTTTTCTCTGTGCTGTGTTCTGCTACTGACTACTGCTCTTTTCTCTGGTTGATTCTATGCTGCTGCTGCTCCTGTTTCTTTCTTTTTTTCTTCTTTTCTTGATGCTATGGTACTGCTGCTGTTTCTTTTTTTTTTTTTTTTTCCTTGATGTTATGCTGCTGCTGCTGTTTCCCTTTTTTCCATCTGTTCTTGATGCCATGCTGCTGCTGTTCCTTTTTTTTTTTCTTTTTCTCTTGATGCTATGCTGCTGCTGCTATTTCATTTTTTCCTTTTTTTTTCCCTTGATGCTATATTGTGCTGCTGTTTCTTTATTTTTTTTCATTTTTTCTTGATGCTGTGTTGTTGCTGCTGCTGCTTCTTTTTTTTTTTTCTCTTGATGCTATGCTGCTGCTGCTATTTCTTTTTTTTTCTTTTTTTTCTTGATGCTATATAGCTGCTGCTGTTTCTTTTTTTTTTCTTTTCTTTTTTTCTTGATGCCATGATTTTAGGTGGCCTGATGGGGCCAATATGTTGTGTTTCCAGCAACCAAAGTTTGCTGTAATGGCTTCTAGTACGGGTGGTAGTACTAGTGCGTCTTCTCCAGCTATTGAATTAGAAGACGCTCACAACCCCCTTTGGAGGTATGTGACAAAACAGCAAAAACTTGGTGATGGAGGGGGAAATGTGTCGTGGCAATGCAATTTTTGCCATCAAAACAAGAAAAGCTCATACACAAGGGTGAGGGCTCATTTGATACATGAGCCCGGTCATGCTGTTGCATTCTGTCCAAAAGTTAAGAGCAGTGATATTGCGGAGATGAAAAAGTTAGAGGACGAATGCAAAGAGAGATTGAGGAAAAATGCACCCAAGAAAGTACCATTGCCAACTTCTAGTGTGGATTATGATTCAAAAAAAAGGAAGGTGATTGGAAGTGGAAGTTGGAGTGCAAGTGATAGTAATACGGCTATTGGGAAGTCATTTAACGTGAAGTTGCGTGACCAAATGGATGCGGAGATTGCTAGGATGTTCTATGCATCAGGCTTACCATTTCACCTAGCAAGGAGCCCTTATTATGTGAGTTGTATCCAATTTGCCGCAAACAATGCTCTTGCAAGCTATGTGCCACCGGGGTATAATAAGCTAAGGACAAGTCTACTCCAACAAGAAAGGGCTCATGTTGATAGATTGCTACAACCAATTAAAGGCACATGGAAAGAAAAGGGTGTAAGCATTGTGAGTGATGGATGGAGTGACTCACAAAGGAGGCCCTTGATTAATTTTATGGCTGTGACGGAAAGTGGGCCTATGTTCCTTAAAGCAGTGGATTGTACGGGTGAAGTTAAAGATAAGTTCTTCATTTATGGTTTGTTGAAAGAAGTGATAGAAGAGGTTGGTCCCGAAAATGTGATTCAAGTGATAACTGATAATGCTAAGAATTGTTCAAGTGCAGGGCATCTCATTGAAGCACAATTTGAAAATATTGTTTGGACACCATGTGTGGTTCATACACTCAACCTTGCCTTGCAAAACATTTCTATGGCAAAGAATATTGAAAACAATGCACAAACATATGAGGAGTGTCGTTGGATCACGGACTTGGCCGAGGATGTTGTGTTTGTTAAGAACTTTATCATGAATCACTCCATGAGATTGGCTATTTTTAATGAATTTGTCCCTTTGAAGTTGCTTTCGGTTGCAAGTACACGTTTTGCTTCGGTCCTTGTCATGCTTAAGAGATTCAAGCTCATAAAAGGTAGTCTTCAAGCCATGGTTATTAGTGAAAGGTGGAATTCCTACAGAGACGATGATAAGGAGAGAGCCAAGGCTGTGAAAGAGTTTGTGTTAGATGACCTTTGGTGGGACAAAATGACTTGCATACTTTCTTTTACGGCTCCTATATATGATATGTTAAGGGTTTGTGACACGGATAAGCCTTGTCTTCACTTGGTGTATGACATGTGGGATACCATGATAGAAAAAGTGAAGGGTGCAATATATAGGCATGAAGGAAAGAGATTTGATGAGACATCTACCTTTTATGAAGTGGTGCATAAAATTCTTGTGGATCGTTGGAACAAGAACAACACTCCTCTCCATTGCTTAGCTCATTCACTAAATCCAAGGTGACTTCTAGTCTTGAACTTTTTTTTCTCCCTCTTAGTCTTAAACTCTTAATCATAAACTTATTCTTAGTTCTTTTTTTTTTTCCTATTCAAGGTACTATAGCGAGCATTGGCTTCATAAGGATCCTAGTCGAGTTGCTCCACATAGAGATATGGAGGTTGCTAGAGAAAGAATGAAAATTCTTAAAAAATATTTTCCTAATTTGGAGCAGCGCAAAATGGTAATCACACAATTTGCTAGTTTGCGGATGTTGATTCCATTCATGATCGCTATGAAATGGATCCTAAAAGGTGGTGGGTCACCTATGGTGCGTGTGCACCTTTGCTTCAAACTCTAGCTTTCAAGCTACTTGTGCAACCTTCCTCATCGTCTTGTGCAGAGAGGAATTGGAGTACTTATTCCTTTGTGCACTCAGTGAGAAGGAATAAGATGACACCAAAACGTGCTGAAGACTTGGTTTTCATTCATAGCAATCTTCGCCTTCTTTCAAGAAGAACTCCACAATATATGAAAGGAGAAACCAAGATGTGGGATATTGCTGGAGATGCTTTTGATTCATTTGAGGATGCTGGAGAGCTTGAGATTGCACAACTCTCCCTTGATGAACCAGAATTGGAGGCCGTGCTCTTTCGTGAAGATGGTGATGGAGGTGATGGTGGCGGACTTGGTGGTCAAGCAATTGTTGAAGTTTAAGTAGCTCTACTGTCTGTTTGTTTGGGTTATATGCTTATGTTTCTATAGTAATTGGTGAAACTTGGATTTTGAACTTGGAAGTATTGAATGTAATGTTTGATGATGATGATTGATTATGATTAAATCAATGGAAGTGCATATTTTATGGCTATTTTGATTGAAATAGTGTTAGATTTTTATTACATAGTCATATAAAAAATATTAATTTTTTTTTTTTTTCAACGTATCCCTGACGTATCGTATCCTACTTTTTTGAGAAATGGCGTATCTGCGTATCCGTGTCGTATCGTATCCGTGTCCGTGCTTCATAGGTGGAGGCTATAAAGTTACACATTGCCAATACACTTGGGAAGTAAAAGAAGAGGGATTTGGAGTGAATTGGGTGTCCACCAATGGGTGAGAGCAACCCTAATTTTGTCCGTCGTATGAAATCTTTGTGCATGAATTACAGCCATAAGAATCACCTTAATTTCGGTAAATAAAACATCGAAACTAATAGATACATATACATTATGGTGTATTGATTTGAGTGGTCCTTTCAATTATGATTCCACAAGAGTATCTTAACACCTTAACCCCTCTCAAATCAATGCTTGTGAATCAACCAGCAACAATATGTGAGTAAAGAATTGATTCTTAATCGATTGCAAAGCTTTAATGAAGATGTCAGCGACTTGGAGATAGGTAGTTACATGAGGAAGAGTGATGATATTTACATCAAAGGCTTCCCGGATATAGTGATGGTCAACTTCAATGTGTTATTTCCATGAAAAATAAGGTCAAGTACAATTTGAATGGTGTTGGTGTTGTCAACAAGGAAAGGCAACACACTGCTGCCAAAAGCCAAGTTCTGCAAATGGCTTCTACAACAAAAAATCGCAGAACATGCAGAGGACATGGAACAATATTCAACTTCTATGGAGGACTTGGAGACTATCTTTCTTTGTACATTTCAAGAAAATCAAAACATCACCAAGATAGAGGCACCATCCGAATGTAGAACGATGAGTGTCTAGACATCCATCTCAGATGGCATCATCCAATTGTAAAGTATATGCCACGTTCAGGAGTTCCAAGGACAAGGAGATATCGAATATCCTTTCGACTCCTGCTAAGTGAAGATGTCGAGTATTTATCATGAACTAACCGACCATGTTAACATCATGAAAGATGTCAGGCCGAGAAATGGGTCAAGGAAACAGAACTTTCAACAAGCTTCATATATATTGTGGGATCAGACAGAATATTTCCATCATCCTATCGATATTTCACATTGAGCTCTAGAGGAGTGTCCACGGGAGTAGGCATGTAATCGAGTCAATGAAATAAGATCTTGGGTGTACTTATGTTGACTGCTAAAGAGGCCTTTATCAAATTTGTAAACCTCAAGACCTAGGAGATATCTGAGTGGCCCTATATCTGTCAAATGAAAGGAAGAATGGAGTCTTGGAGCCAAAAAATGTTATCTATATCAGTCCCATTGATGATGTGATGATGATGTCACTAACGTACACCTAGTCACAAATAGAATAGTAATGCTATTGGAATTGTGGAGATGAAACATACATGGATCATACTTTCAATGTTAGAATTGGGCTTGAAGGAGGGTTTGATGGAATCTTTCAAACCATGCTCTTGGAGCTTGCTTCACCCCATAAAGAGATTGTCACAAGAAACAAATAACATTCTCCAAAGTAACAGGAAGCCTTCGTGGTAGACACATGTAGGCACCTCTTCTTTAAGATCCTCGTGTAAGAAGGCACCTCACATCCCTCATGGTTTCCCTCTTTCAAGCTCAGATCCAAAAGTTAAAAACTATTTTATTTCAATAACCAAACAAGATAGCAAAGTATTGATGAATTTAGGAAATTAAAGAAACTAAAAAAAGGCCTTCGCCCCAATCCACTACACGTTACCAAATTGAAGACTATGATTCATCATGCTATGAAAAGAGAAGGATCAAGGCTGGCGTTCCATATGGACTTTGGATCTCAACCTTCCAACAACCATCTTGTGAATAGATCACCAAACTCAAGATCCTATGACTCAGTACATCTTTGTCCTTTTGTGTCTTAATATCTATGCAAGTTACAAATGCATGGCTAGCTGCTGGATAATAGATTGTTACAGTGGAAAGAATAAATCATGTAGAGTAATTTTTAATTCAATATAGTATGATAAACATGCACAAAATTATAAAAAAAATTAAAACAAAGAAAATCAAGAAATCCAAAAAAATAAAACAATCACAAGAAGAAACACACAAATATATGTAATAAAGTCATCCCAAAAAAAAAAATTTGAAAGGAAACAAAATAGGAACTGGCCTTCAGTTGCTGATGAAGGCAAAGACACTTAAAACAGAAGTAATAAAGGGATGCTTGCATCTTCAGCTTGCTTCACCAGGAGACTAGGGAAGAGACTGCTAGGGGTAAGAAATGAGCTTAGATTGAACCAAAGTCACTTGTGTGATGAAACAAAAGATG
Source organism: Cinnamomum chago (assembly GCA_038049695.1). NCBI lineage: Eukaryota > Viridiplantae > Streptophyta > Magnoliopsida > Laurales > Lauraceae > Cinnamomum > Cinnamomum chago. Next base: position 60,311,145 of record CP142459.1, on the reverse strand, counting down.
GACACCATAGAAGCATTCCTTCTTTGTCTTCCTCGCAGTATTTCTTTTGGTCATTTGAAGGAGGAAATCTTGACCACGAGTGTTTGCCTTGAGTGTTGAGGGCTATGATGCACGGATACTTCAAAATGGGCAACATATCGTGTCGTATCGTATCTGATACTTCGCTTTTTACATGTAAAACCCGTGTCCCTGCCATGTCTATGGTGTGTCCCTGCCGTATCCGTGCCGTATCTAAGCATCATAGGTTGAGGGATTGGGCATTTCATTTGGCATGCATTGAAGATCCTTTTCTGTTTTAGGATATTATGAAATTAAAGAGAATAAAAGATGGGAAACCACTCTACAGACATGGTCCTATTGTATACAACCCAAACTAAATAAGGCAAACCAAAACTCTCCAAAATCTGGTTCTAGAGAGGAAAATAAAATTTGGGTTGGCTTTCAACTTCTTCTCTAAAGTAAGGGAGATCCTATTTTATTGGGAATAAGGAATCTAAATTCTAACCCGATCATGAATGTGCTTGGATTTTCAATGTAGGCCACAGCGATGAAGTCCAAGACATACTAAGGTAAAACTAAAAGGTTCATGCCTTTGCTTTTAAAGGTATAAAGACATGAACCAAAGAGAGACAAAAAATTCATTCTCCTTCGGAAAAATAAAGAAAAAAATTGTGCAAAAACCTAAAACTAAGAAATATATACATAAAAAGGATAGAGCACACAGAAGGCAAGACAGTCTCTCAATTGTAGCTCAGCTGGCTAGGTACATAAAAGTTACTCCACTTTTTTTTTTTTATGCCAAGATCAAGAAACGTGAGCATACCAAATTGACATCACTGTGACAACCTCTCCCCCAATGTTAATCCTCAATTTTCTACTTGTGAATACTAAGGATCAAACTTTGATCTTTGGAAAGTTACATATACTCTTAAAAGATCATATTAGAAATTAGAATTTATATGAAACCAGTTTTGATTTCAAAACAATTCCTCTCCAAAATGCTACATTTTATCCAAATTAGGGACTATTAACAAAGAGAAGCTGCAAATCATAGAATCATAACTGAATCATAATTCATAGATCATAATTAAGAGAAAGCAAAAGGCAATGAAGAACTATTGTGTTACGCATAGATAATTTAAGATACTGTATAACAAAAATGAATAGTAACCCACTTGAAGCGACTTCAATTTGAGAGAGAGAGAGAGAGAGAGACCACCTTGATAAGCGGAGGTGCTTTAAGTGGAGACCCATCGGTTCCTCGACAGAGAACGCTTGTGAGGTCAAAACGAAACCCATCTACGTGATACTCCGTGACCCTTACACAGGTAATATGGGAAAAATGAGTAAAAAAATCTTTTACATAGAAAAGCTAATATATTCATGGACCTTGCTTGCATGTCTAAAGCAAAACGTCTGTTACAAGGTTTAACAATAGGAATGATATAGTTCAAAATCAGATCATTCAAGAATTATCATGGCTGGGGTTTGAGACTTCGAGTAATGAATGAGGGCAGTTCCTCAAAATTATATATTGTCATCAAATACAGCAGTTACGGGTTTCCAACCAACCTGATTTTCCCATCATTATTAGTTCAGAATTCAGATCCCACATAATTCCATTTAATGTTAGCAAGATTAATTTTCTTCTTTCCATTAAAGCAAGGGAAAAAAAAACACAGAAAGGCACCAAAATAATTGTTAAACAGGATGCAAATATGCAGGATTTTTTGACAAGGGCTAGCATATTTACTGGATTATGTGAATGGAAAGTGTCAAGGTGTAAATAACAAGATTTTATTATCACATTCACCATAGAAGAAAGATAATCAATTCCCATACCAGTGTCTCAAACTATCAAGTATGAGCTCCATGACCACTGGATGGTTGCAATTTAATGTGTTTCCTGGAAGTCAAAAATAAAAAGGTATATGAATAAATAACAATAACAAGGGATTTTTCTCAAAAGATAATTATCATCAATTGCAATCATAATTAAATAAGGTATGTGCAACAGGGAAAATCTCATGCATGTGATTCGTGTATCTTGACAATAAGGTAAAGTTCATTAGAGATGTATACTGTTCAATAATATTCACTCCTATGCACTCAATTTAGAAGATAAATAAAGATATCAAAAAAGAAAGAGGAGTCATATGTGCAATCAGCTTAGGTAGGCCTACTAACAAGATGTCAGTGTCTCTGATCCCCTATGAGTGGACGTTGTTTTAGGTTTCAAAACAAGAGGGATCTTTAAGGCCTTTCCGAACATAAGGCATTTCTTCATATATTCGTGATATCCTTCATAAATTGACATCTGTTTGAGAAGTGCAAAATAAGCATCAGGATTTGTGCCCACAATGCACAACTTATTTGAAGTGCTCCTGTGAACTTTTTAACACATGTAAGCAAATAGGTGTGTCCACCATGGATAATATGATGAGGATTTGTTAGAAGACTAGGCTTGGTGGCCTACTAAAAAGCTCAAATTTCCTTGTCCAGGACCTAGCCGTTTGACAGTTTTGCAAGCAAATTGTGTGTGTGTGTGTGTTTTTTTTTTTTTTTTTTTTGGGGGGGGGGGGAGGAATGTAACATGAGAATTAATCCATAATTTTAAGAAAGAATTCTGCACGCCTAATTCCCTATCCAACTTCAGAAAGTCTTTGTTCGTGTCTTATTAGTTGGAATCCTAGTAGTTGAGATGTAATCAAGTAAATAAAAGAAAGAATGCCCATTAGGCACAACTAGGGTCACACAATCAGCCCTCCAATTTAGGGATTGCAACTGGTCGAGTCGGGTTCGGGTTTGGGTTTGGGTGTTTCCATACCTGACAAAATTAGGGAGATGTAATCAAGTAAATAAAAGAAAGAATGCCCATTAGGCACAACTAGGGTCACACAACCAGCCCTCCAATTTAGGGATTGCAACTGGTCGAGTCGGGTTTGGGTTAGGGTGTTTCCATACAGCCCATCCCAAACCCGCCCCGCCCCATGACAGGTTTCTGATGTTTAAATTGAAACCCGCCTGACTCACCCCATTAGTGATTTTTCAAATGTTGTCTACTAGGTTGACCATGAAATGTATTATATATAACCCCAAAAGCAAAGGAAGAGATGAGAATAGGAAGAAAATGAAGATTGAGATAAAAAAGAAATATTGCCATGCCTATGCAACAAGATGAAATAGTCCTCTTTTTACATGGAAGAAGAAAGTTTTTTTCTTGGAGATAGAATTCTTTGATGACTTGGTTCCTAATTTTAAGGGGCATAATTAATAAGATTTCCTAACTAATTGGCAAGACAAATTTTAAGAAATAACTAATGGGCTGGATATTATTTTAAATTTTGAATGACTAATGGGCTTTGCAATTAATAGGTATAACGACACTTTGGGTGCAAAGATGAAACCCAAATCATGACAGGTTCTCACCCACATACCCAAACCCACCCTGAACCCAATGAAGCCTATACCACACCCACCCATAATAGGAGTGGGTCGAGTCAGGTCCCTATTTCAAACTGTCCCATTGCCACCCCTACTCATTACTGATTAAACAGTCCATATCATCATCATGTGAGCTGGTGATGGATCCTACCCTACTTGTGTGTTAACTCCTCATGTTCTCTTTTATTGAGGATTCTAGGGCCCTTGGGTCCCTCAAACCTCCATCGGATAGCTACACTATTATTTCCCAAAATTAGGTTGGTCAGGCTATTAAGTTCTGGTTTTCCTTTAAGACGACAGCGAGTGGGGGCATTCAATTATCATATTCAATTTTAGGACAGTCCAATGATTGGATCCCGTGGTGCGCACACCTGAAAAGCAGCTACCCTGTTCGCATTTGCTCCATGAGTCACATACATATTATGCGGTGCAAGTGAGGTACTAAGTAAATCCACTGCAATTTGTAACAAAAACTTCAAATTTTATTATCAAAACTTTGCTCCACAAGATGGCACAAGGAGAAATTGTATACAAAAGAAAGACAAACTAAGGGACAAAAATTTTAAAAAATTACCACAGCCTGAGAAATTAAGATATTGAATTTTGTTGTTAAGATCCAGCATGTAATAAACCTGTAGAGAATCAGTATGAAAAAAATCAGTACTTGGCAATAAAATGGATGCATATGGCATCTGAACTCTTAATTGCAACATCCAAGAAATCTCAATTCTCAAGTTCTTCAGTTGAAAAAGGACAACTAAAGTGGTTAGAAAATTTATAGCTATAATTCATGATTATCACCGAAACCTTATACCATCTATTTAGGATAGAGTGACAAAGGGTCAGAGCGAATTAAGAAACTATGCAGTAGGGCCATGGCCCAACCCAGGCCGCCCCATCTATTAAATGGGTTCAAACCTAACCCAATCTGACCTACACATAAATAGGTCAACCTGACCCAACACACAACCAAAGCCTTAATGACTAATCATAACCCTAATTAGATTCTATGTTAACAAATCCTAACCAAACAATCAAAACCCTTATCATCCACAACAAACCAAATCTAGGCACCCTTATTTGTCTAGTTTAGATGTTTATAAGATGTTTCGAACTTGTAAAGGACTACTCCACTTAGAACATGGAAATTTGATGGATTTAGTTTGTCTATGGAGTTGTTCCTTAATGGTTCTTGTTTGTCTAGTATCATGCAATTTGAAACATTTCTATGAATTGTGAATCGGGACCACCAAGCTGTCTAATTCTAAAATAGCGTGGGATGCCACTATGTAAGGGTTATCTATTATTTGAACTGTCTGCAAATCAGTCTTCTGTTTTGGAAGTGACCAACTGTAGCTTTGGTCCCAACCTTGGGATTTTGATGGCCATGATTAAAATATTGATTTTGGGCACCGGTTACTTTTGTTTCCGACGCAATTAAATGAGGGCTGCTATAAATTCTGGACAACTTTGTCCCCCATCGCATTTAAGGAAGGCCTGAGAAAATGCCATGTGACACCTTAGCCCATTTGGATTGCGAGTTTTGTTTAGGTTGTTTTTTTTATGCTTTTAGATTTGCTTCCATGATTCCATATTAACATGTCCTTAATCTTGCATGATCTTGCTTCATTATAATTATCATTAAACTCTGAAGATTTATCCCTATCTATAATTCTATTTGAGATTGTACGGAATGTAATTATGGTATGCTGGCTTTCTAGGTTTTCATGAACCTAATATACTACAATTGGCACTTATAGGTGAATACACAAATGAGGTAGTAAGGGAACTGCAGGAGTATAAAGAGTAGAGTGCAAATGACATAGTCAAGATACATCAGAAAACATTTTACAATGATTATCAAGTTTTGATTTAATTCATACCGTTAGATTATTTAACTTGATTAAAAAATCAGGTTGATTATTCCCCGTGCTCTATTATGAATGTCTAATGATGAGGTTTGAAAAAGATTCTACATCGAAGTTGGATTTAACCTACTCTCACAAAGGCAAAAAAATCACATTAGCAACACGAAAGATAAGACTTCTAATGAAATCCAGGTTTCAGTTTGTGATAATAAGGTGCGGTGGTGGGCCTCCGATAGATGTATAGGCACTTGGTATATGGCTTATGTGGTTGACGAGGTGGTGGATCTAACTGGGATTCCTCAAGTTTCATTTCTTCATTTTAAGAGAAGCATGAAAACATGGCATCTACTTGACGTCGTTTGAACCTTACTTTTAGAATCCTCAGTGCCATCCACCTCTATGTAGAAGCCATCTCCACTGCCCTTCATATTATTAACCACCTTCCATTTCCTAATTTTTGTCCCAATGCCCAACATCCTTGTTATAATTGCCTTCATACTTTCGGTTGTGTATGTTTTTACATCTCCCGCTGCTCACTAAATGGCCAATCACAAATTAATGGAGAAGATAAGGGGAAAAATGGTGCAGATATGTGTACTCACATTATTGTCTATGCCACGAAAAGAAGTAGCATACGGATGAACATCATCTGCTTCATTAGTATGATTGTAGACCACATCCAAAATGACCTGTAAGAAAGTATTACTTTCTCATAAAGCTCCAGAAAAATTACTTTGGAGGGATGAGCGTAAGTCAAGCCAATAAATATAATTAGTTGTCAACTACTTAACATTGAACACACGAAGGTCTGTAATACCTCAATTCCAGCACTATGTAAGGCTTTCACCATATGCTTAAACTCTCGAGAAGCAGCCACAGGTCCTCCACCAGCACTAGCATAGCGACTCATTGGAGCAAAAAAGTTTATGGTAGAATAGCCCCAAGTGTTGATCTTGGAGAGTACAAAGAGTTCCAAATAAGTAGGAGGCACTAATTCTTCAAATGCAAAAGGTGCATAACAAAAGATTTGTTGTATGTAACAAACTATAGAAATGAGAGACTGCTAAAGCCATGGAAATGAATAGGCATGCCCTATTAAAGAAGCAACAAAACAAATAAGTAAATGTCTTCAAGCACTAAAGCTCAGTTAACTACTATTATGACATGACAACATACTATAGAAAGAAATTGAAGGAAAATCTAAAAGTATATATAGAAACGATGCACATAAAAAATTGGCTATAAAATAAAATTATTAACAAAAGGACATATGGAGAGAAAGTTTTGACTAAAATCAAGAAATTAATAATAAAAACTTACCATGTGATCTCTTGGGTTTGGATGCCTCTGGAATTCAAATTCATCAAACTCAAAAACTGGCAATAGTTCCACGGCATTGATGCCAAGCTCCAACAGATGTGGGATCTAGATGAGGTTAAATGTCAGAGATGTTTCTTCAAGAAATTGATGTATTTTAAAACCACAAGATGTCAAGATTTTTTTCAACAAAATGATGTCGTAATAATCATTAAAAAAAATGTTGTGGTTTAACACCATCTGACAGCTGTTGCGGTGTATGCTACAGAATAATTTATATAACTATCTTAGATCATCTTCAAAATATATATATATATATATATATATAAAAGGAACTATCTTTGGCCGTTCAATACAATCAACTTCAAATTATAATTTTGTTACAGGTGTGATGGCACATGAACAAATCAATGTGTCTCAACCACGCAACTAGTGTTCTAATTAGGCATCTATTGATCTATTCTCCATTGAGGAGACTTTGGCACAAGTTCATGTTACAGACTCCACAAACAAAAAAATAAATCAAGAACTGTGTCTATATAAATTACCACATATTAGAGTCAACACAATTATAGAACCTCGTAAGACTTGTTCAAATCTTAAAATTCGAAGGCTTCTAAGTTTACCAAAGAACGCACATTAAATTAGCCATCCATTCAGAGCATAGAGAAACACACACATGGCATGTGTCCATGCTTCTAAATCCATTACACACAATTTAACTTCAAGATTTACCTACCTTGGCAATAACACCAAGATAACTACCGCGTATATTTGGATCCAGTCCACTAGATTCATCGGCAGTGAAGGCACGGACATTCATTTCATATATAACGAGATCCTTCTGTATAGAAAAAAAGGACAGTTTTGGAACAATCAGAGTATGATAACAAATAATAATAGAAAAAAAAAATTAGGCATTTATCATTAAAAAAAAAAAACATTTTAGGTATTTTATCTGGTTTACCTCAGGTATATTTGGAGGCTTGTAATTAACTCCCCAATCGAAAGGCAATGCTGTAAAATCATAAGTTCCAAGAAACTTAGACATCTTGTTTCTAACATCACCAAAAAATCTGCGACCTTTTACTAGTTTTGCATAAGGATCTAAAAGGATAACACTGCTGTCAAACCGATGCCCATGTTTCCAATCACGAGGACCATCAATACGATAACCATAAAGAACATCACTCCTGGGCAAATCCTACATATCAAAGAGATGGTTTACACAGATTAAATAAAACAAAATGAGAAAAAAAACTCATGTGCATCACTAATATACATATATACCAATCAAACAGATATTCAAATTCAATTATTCAATCAGTACTATAGGGGACAAGATCCATAAAATCCAAAAGAGAGAGCGCTGGCTAAAAGATTGGTTTTCAAAGAGCAATGACGGGATTACCTCTATCCAAACGTGCCATATGTCACCTGTCTTGTTTATCTTAGCATCCAACATAATCTCCACCATCGGAGCACCTACTTCCTGAACTTTTCCCCTAAGAAATCATATTGGTATAGATATTAGGCTTAAGATCTGACATGTGCTTGTCAGCTGGTAAAGATAAAAGAAGCCATTTTGCAATCATCTACTGCATGCCACTATCAGATGAAAGTGAAACGAAACATGTAGAAAAGTGTGTGAGCTGAAATATCTTTGGATCAGCATTTTTTTTCTGTTGACGAGTGAAGGATAGTTTTATGTTTCAACATCTTTCTTTTTCTTTATTTGGTAAATGGAGGGCTTGAACTCACGCACTCTCACACACGCTCATGTCCCTAACCAGCAAAGCTACAACCAGGGAACATTTTCAACAACTTTGTGTCTTGGCAAGGATCATCTAAGTTGAGGAAGTGTACCTAGAGAGGTCCCATGTTCATTTTCATTTTACAGTTTCACTAAGAAAAAGGGTATTTAAACAACTTTAGAAATGAAACCGGTTCTAAGTTGCAAGCAAGAAATGCAGGATTCATTTCACAAAGTTCCCCGTTTAGTAATGTAACTACAAAACATATTAAAGCAGTTACGATATGAAACATTCATCTTTTTTTTTTGGCTGCCAAGGGTATCCTCGTGGTATTTGACCGGACAGGACCAATCCCCCAGCTTCATGCACAACGCTGCAACACGTGTACCAGGCAAATATTTGGGGTGGGGTAGGGTGGGGGTCGTACAAAATATAATTCATCATCTATTATAGCAGCTGAATGAAACGGAAATTCGATCATCCTGGTTCCTTAAATCTTACGAGCTCTCCTTAAGATCATCATTTGTCTTTATCGAGATACATATATTGAAAGAACACCAAAGTAAATTTCAGATAGAAAAATGTGAGAATTGACACAGGGAACAGCCACCTTCCTGGAAATGACAAGCACAGAATCACCGAGGATGCATGTTGAGAAAAAATAGCAAAATTAACCCCATTTTCCAATTCAGATGCTCCAAGTGGAAAAGGCTGTCCTGGAGATACTTTGAACGATGGGCTGGCCTTGGACATTTGAGAAGTCTCTTCCTAATACCACAAAAGAAGATATATCAAATATTAATTATATGCTGATGGTCGACATGCAAAAGTTGTGCAGAAGGCATGAAATATCAGACACCAACCACAACTTATGCATGATATAACTGCAGTCTCTCACTAGGGAGACTTTGAATGATGAAAAGTTAAGGAGGAGTAACATAACCAATGGAAATAAGTTGCTATATATAAAGTTTTTTGAGATAACATCAGTCAGATAGAAAATTTTCAAGACTAGAATATGCTCCAACTAACTGATTAATTTCATTCTTCTCTCTTCACGGTAAATAGGATCTTACGGAACATAATAGTACAACTAATGTACAGGATTAGACAATTAATTTACAGGATTAGGATTGCCCTATTTTCACTAAAATCTCTCTCTCTCTCTCTCTATATATATATATATATAGAGAGAGAGAGAGAGAGAGTTATTTTGGTGAGAACTGCCTGCACTTAGTACCATGCCAACTCATCTCTTGTTGCAAATCTTTTTGTTTTGATGGTAAAGCTCCACTCAGTTTGAGCATGAGTTAATGTGTTCACTCACTCCTTGTAACTAAAAATTGCACGTCACATCAACTACAGATAATGCAAGACTTTGCAAGTGAAAAGTACCTCAAGCACGCTTTCTTGGGCACGTTGACCATAAGCGTTTGTAACGTGTGACTTGGCAGGATCCCTTTGTCTAACCTAAGCCAGAATTAGATCACCTCTTGAATTAAAAATGCAAAGCTGTTAGTAATAAAATTTCCCAATATGCATTCCTGCCACAAGATTAGTCATGCCTTACTGCCACAGCTTTGTCCCCCGCCAGAACAAGCATTTTTGCTGGTCGCCAATCTGTATGGTAATTCAAGAAGGAATTCAGCAATCATCAAAATGAGCCCCCCTTCATTCTCAGAATTACACCAAATAAATAACAAATGGAAAGCCAATTCAAGAGAGGAAAACTTAAAATAAATAAAAAATTATACTATAAAGAAAAAAATTTAGAACTTTGAAATGGGAAGCCAAAAGTCTCATGATTCATAGGACAATAACTAATGTGGATAGATAAAGGAAGTTAAGTTATTTTTCTCATCCTATCGAATTGGTAATTAACTTAGTCAAATCATAAAATTCGCATTAGCTAAACAGATAATCATAAAAGTTTTGCACCCTGAATCATTTGACTCGGGCAAATTGGATACTTTGTTATCTTGAGGAAATGAAGTATGAAACAATCTATATTTGCATTACAAAATTCAAGTTTATGAGGCTCCGTTTGGCTACTCCCATTTCCATGGTAGAAAAGCCGAGACCCATCTCAATTCAAGATCCAATGTATTGTCATACTCTTCCATTTTCAAAAATAATATGGAAACAGAAATTGCAACTTCCACACAACACTGTAACAAGATTATTTATTCAGTCCAAGGTGCATAGTGCTACCGCCAACACTCATCATGAGCCTCCATAGATGTTTTTTCATAGCACATAAGTGTCATAGTTTAACCCATTCAACAGGCGGGGCCCACAGTGGAATCCCCACAGCCCCAAAAAAACATGACAATAAAATTATGCTAACATCTGCGTGAGATCCATAATTCAATGAAAACAACAATCCAGCAATCAGGCGTCCATGGTTTTCTGCTATATACAATTCCCACATCACACTCCAAAAATCTACTTTGGGTCCACCGGGTGAACAGCTCAGAATAAGATTGCAGGAAATTTCCAGCTACACAAGTGAAGAGCATTGCCACTATCTCCAGCATCTCAGATTGTTGACCCATTTCTATGACTTTGTAATCAATGTACAGTATTGGGTTTAATTGCACTTCAGCAACAACTTTTCAGATATCTTAAAATGCTATGTATAAATGGCATTGACTAAATGAGCCCATATGCCTACACAGCCTACCCAACGCAGGAGCAGACGGCCTGAATTTAATGCATCCTGTGATCGAGCAGGCCCATGATTATCGATCGAATTTTGCCCCCTTATCCCTGGGAACAGCTCATGATACTACAGGGCAACGAACAGAGAAACTCTAAACAAAACCATTACCAAATACCAAAATCAGAACTTAAAAGGCAAAAAGATGTTGTTCTTAGCATCTATCAAACAATCCAAACATTCACTCGACTCAATTTCCAGATCAATATCAGTAAACTCAATGTAGCTACAGAAGAACAAACAACTCTCTCTCTCTCTCTCTCTCTCTCTCTTCAATCTTCTGAAAACTGACATTAGATTTCTCAGAAGAAGAGAAACTTACCCCATAGTCGAAGAAGAAGAAGAAGAAGAAGAAAGGAGAGTCGGATTAGCGAAAGCAGGTGAAGAGAGAAGAGAAGCCATGGATTTTGAGGTGCGAAAAGGTGAGTGGAGCATCATTTCGATTCCCCAAAGTGGGGAGAGAATGGAATCCATGAAAAACAGAATAAACGAACCAGATTGAGATATCTATCTCTTACAACTTTCCAAGGAAAAAGAGAGATTTAGAAGAAGAAAAGATGAGTTTCTTTCAGCCGTTGCTTCGGTCATCCCTTTTTCGAGATTTTTTTTTTCGAGTTTCGAGATGAGAGAGCGAGAGAGAGAGAGGGATGGGACATGGGAATGCGTGCGTTGCCTCACCCATCCAATACTTTTTAGTGCCGTGGAGCGACGGTTGCATCTACGCTCGCTCGGATCTCGACGCGTGCGCTCCCTTAGCCAACTTTTTCTACCCCCATCACCGGCCGTTCCGGATTACCTATTGGGTTTGCTATGTATTTATCATAAACCTTAGGGTCCGTTTGGTAATTTACTTTTAAAATAAAGTGGAGTAATGTAAAATGAAAAGAATGAATAAAATATAAGTGAGTTATGATGGTATTTTGTTTTTAGTTGTTTGGAATGAAATATTTTTGACTTTTTGTATGGGGAAATGAAGATTTTTTGTCTTTTAGTGAGTAAATGTAGTTGCTTTTTGACTTTTTTTTGAAAAGATGGAGGGAATTTTTGTAAAAAGAGTTTTTGATGGGATGTTTAACTTGACTTGACTTGACTTAACTTTATTAGTAAAATTATCAAACGGGCCCTTAAGGGCACATTTGGCAAATTGACAAAAATCCTTTAGTTAGAGGCTTTCTTTGATCTGTTGGAATCAAGTCATCCTCATAGAGGATTTCCTAAAAATAGTTCTACGTTTGGCAGAAGAGAGGAATCATGGAGTCCATGCATTGTGTGATCTAACAATCAGAAATTTTTAGTCAATTTCTCATAATCCATGAAATATCAAGGGCTGATCTTTCACTCCACAATCACTTTTGGCTCTTTAGATATTCTAAACGGTTCAGATCGTGCAAAGGGGGCCACATAAGTTAAAAAATTAATATTTTAGATTATGAACGTTTTTGCAAATATTTCAAAATAGAGGATAGATCTACGGTTGAAAGTTGGGCTCCTAGTTGTATTTGGTCTCCTCTAAACTATTCACGGTTCAGATGATGATTTCGAGGCCCACAAAAATGAAAAAAATAGACTGCCAAATAATCTCGTTTTTTTAACTGTGGGGCATATTAACAGTCAGAATGGTTTTGCAAATATCTCAAGTTATAGATGGAATCAACGGCTGATTTTTGGTATGGTAGCCGTTTTGGACCTTGTGAACACTTTTACCGGTTTAGATCTTGATTGTGGGGCCCATGAAAACCAAAAAAACGCAAAAATTGGTCCCTCCTACATTAACGTCCGAAACACTGTAGCTCCGCAAATCCGCGCGAGCGTGGATTCTGCTGATCCTATGGGGGGGCGTCTGACTTCCAAAATATTTGCAAACAAAGATTTCTCTCTTCCTCCATATGCTTTTCCACGTTGATCCAAACGTGGATTTTCCACGGGATTGAGGAAAAACGACAGAAATCCTCTCTGAGGATGTGTACCAAACATGCTCTAAGGAAACTAATAATAGTCTCTTATGTCATTTAAAATTTTAGATAATTTTAAATTTTTAAATATTTAACAATTTTAAATTTTTGGATGACGTGGCGAAGCATTATTAATTCACTCAAAGTTTATGATGAAGACATAACAAAATGCGATAGATGATCCGGACTCACTCCAAAACCACATGACACTCTTTTAGAAAAAGCTCCATCTTAGGGCCCAAAGCAGATCATTTCTGCACCATTCAAAGTGAATTTCAATCCCTTCTCATCCACTCCAATCCAATCTTCTCTAAGTTTTAGCACAAAATGATTGATCACCTAATGGAAACGTGATTTAAAATGCAATGTAGTGACCATTTAGTACTTGTTTCTTTATCAAAATTTATAATTAGAATTTGAGAGGTTGTGGTTTTTTTTTTTTTGACATGATATGACATCTTGTCTCCTTCATTTGAAATACTGTATTTCTTTCACTAAAGTTTCAAATTCTAATCACCCAAAAGATCTTTTAGAATTTTTGAAATTCCACTCTTTATATCATTTTTTGGGATTTCAAATCCAGATTTAGAATTCCACATAGGGGGATAACTTTTGGAGAATTTGAAATTCTCTCGTAGATGAAATTTTGGAATTCTGATAAAGAAACGGGTCATTTAGTTATGTTTTGCTTGCATGCTCAATCAAATGGTGAAATTCACTTATTTTGAAATTAAATTTGAAGAATAAGAAGATGTTCGGGATTATCTACATGTGGGCCCCACAATGGAGTATTACACGTTTCCGTGTGAAGAGAGAGAGAGAGAGAGAGAGAGAGACCTGGGACTCCGCCCATCGCGTGGCCAAGTGATGTTATGGGCTGCAATGTACAACTCGAGAGCACAAGAAATTGATTCCATGTCTGAATTTTTGGGAGGAAGTTGCCTTTGGATCTAGGGTGATTCTAAACACACTACCGGTTTTCCTAAGCACACCCACCTTTAAAAAAAAAACTTACACATGACGAAAATACCCATAAATTCTATGCATATTCCATGCATATCTCATGTGCATGGGTATGAAACGTCGTGCACCTCTTTCTATGCTTGGCTCTGAAACTCTGTGCACCCCTTTTGTGCACGGCATTGAAATTGGAACTACGCATCTCCCTCTCCCTGCTCTGGCAACCTCTGCCCGACCCCGCCACCGACCGATCTCTGTCTCCTTCCCCCTCTCTCAATAGCCCTGTTGAGAGCGAATTCTTACGCCAAGCGACACTAACAATGGCGGAGGGTTCTTGGTGGTGTGCTTCCATGCAGACTCGGTTTTCCCTCGACTAAACTTCAATGCAAATCCACTAGTGCAGAAGGACAAAATGAGAGTTCCGGTGCATTTATCACGCCACGCCGGCACCTACTAAGGGATTTTGGGCAGAGGACGGTGGCAGGCGAGGGGGAGAGAGGCATGGGCGGCGCCATGTTGTTCACAGTGGGGTCTGAAAACATATTCATAAAAATTTTGTTAACCTCTAAGTGGGAAGCTTTTGACCCATTGAGATCCTTAAAAAATAAAATAAATAAATAAAAATAAACATCTATGGGAAGTTTTGACCCCACTGAAATCTACTAAAACTAATTTTATGGGAATATTTTGAACCAACTTAATTTAAGAGTTAGACTTGAAGGAAAGAAAATGGCTTATAATTTTTTGACCCTTTTGTAACATCCAATTAAGATAAACCGTGTATTTTTGTGTCATGGGCAGCCCAATAATTTTAAATGACTTATAAATTTAAATGGATATGCCTAAACTCATAGGAAGCTCAAATAGTATTTTTATCTCAAGTCCTTTTATTTTTATCATTTTTCTCTCATTTTTCTAATACTAAATAGTTGAAGGTAGGGTAAGGGCCTAAAAATTACTGGCCTCCCATGTGAAAGTCGAAGGTTTTTACTCGGTTTAGCCTGGTCTGCAAATGAGAGGGTCGGATAAGAGCTTAACCTTGGCCCGGCCTGGGTGCGACCCTTTAATAGCCCTAGTGGCAGGGTTGGGGAAGATAAGTATTTTTTGACCTCACTGACTTGAATTCCTGGAGCCGCCCTTGGAGAGAGGAAAAAAGAAAGGGGGGAGGGGGGAGAGGGATGGGGGCTACCGACGGTGGGCGAGAGAGATAGAGAGAAGGAGAAGGATCAGCGGCAATGGGGTTAGGCGGAGGTGGCCGGAGCAGGAACAGGAAATGAGAGAGGGAGAGGAGAGGAGAGAAAAGGATGGTATTTTAGGTATTTTTTAAAATGTGGGTGGGCTCATCAAAACAGGTGGGTGCAAATAGAATTTCCCTAAGATCTACTATAAGCTCTTTAAGTGCCCATTTCTTTTATTGAATTTCTAGAATTACATGCTTGTTGGTGTTTGAAATGTTTTGAAATATTGCCAGATTTTGTTATTTTTGAATTCCCTATTTTATTCGTACTATAATTAATTCTACCACAAAAATTCGTGCTAATCAAGGATATGCATGAAGATGTAGAATTATATGTATGTTAGATATGGGGAGGATGAGAGTCCATAACTGAGGGAAGTATATTAGTGAAAATTGGAGGAGAGTATGTTAACAGTTGTAAAATCTGAAAATAACTTCCAGTCAAAATATAAAATCCGGTCAAAATCGGATCCAAAACCTTCTAACTTAATATATTATAATTCATACTATAATTAATACTATAACAAAAACATGTGCTAATCAAGGATATGCATGAAGAGGTAGAATTATATGTATGTTAGACATGGGGAGGATGGGAGTCCGTAACTGAGGGAAGTATATTAGTGAAAATTGGAGGAGGGTATACTAACAGTTGTAAAATCTGAAAATAACTTTCGGTCAAAATATAAAATACTGTCAAAATCGGATCCAAAACCTTTTAGCTTAATATATTATAATTTGTGAGAATTTTATGCAATATGAAGTTTTCATAACTATAAGAAATTCTAGTAAGAATTACTTTGTGTGTCTTGTTTATGTAGACATGTTGTAGGATGCTCGTCGATGCATAGATATTAGTTTATGCATGTATATTTGCTCTGATCAATCACTAAGTTCAACACTCGGAGCCTACCTTAGAAATCAAGAGAATTGAATTCCTCAAAGGGGTCATTTGCAATTTTCACACCTCCTCACTTGTGAATTTGTGGATTTGAATACATCCAACAGTTGACCATTTTTTTAAAAAAATATTACCATTCTTCTTATCATTTATCTCAAATTTCTTAAAATATACAATGACTAAATGCATGAGACTTGAGCCCCTGGACAATAAAAAAAATAAGACCATCATGAAGAGGATAATGGTTTGGATCATGAAAATAGGCCCCACAGAATTCAGATTTCTAGATATTCGTGCCTAAACTTTTTTTGCAAATATCTAAAAATCCGTGAGGAATTTAGAAATAAAATTGGTCCTATCACCGTTTTAGTCATTTTAAAGAGTGAATGGTTCAGATCAGATCGGGGGCCCACACGAATATAAAAATTTAAAAAACCAGATCGTGTACATCCAATGAGAAAACATTGTATATATTTAGTGTTACATCCTATGGCTGTACTTTTTTTTATTTTTTATAAATATCTCGCAACCTATGATGAGTTAGGATCTCAAATTTGGTCTCATAGCTGTAATTGGCCTCCTAAAGAATTTGAGCAGTTTGGATCATGAAAATGGAGCCCATAGATTCACATAATGGACAGCTTTCATGTTTGAAAATTTTTTTTTCTTGTAAACATCTCAAGATGTAGGCTAAATCAACAGATGAAAAATGGTCCAATAGCCGTAATCAACCTTTCGAAGAGCATATATGGTTCAAATTATCATTTTGAGGCCCACAAACATGCAATATATATATATATATATATATATATAGCGTTGACCACACTGTTTTATTTCACTGTTCACCGGCCTGAAATCATTGTTCACCTGCTTGGTAACAGTGAGGCGCAATTCAGTTTCTATCTATTTACGTATGAAAAATTTTGGGCTCAGATCCGTAGTATTTAAAATGCATAAATTAATCCAAATAAAATGTAAACGTGCATAATCATTATGCAAGTGAACCATTTATATATTAAATGGCTGCAAACAAAGGACACCAATTAATAAAATGGATTTTTGTGGACAACTCTTTACACATTTGGTCATTAATCTATATCCTTCCCCTGTCCACCTCCGAACAGGAAATAAAAACGTAAAGACCAATAAGCCTACCATCTTGTGATCTCTAGTGTAATATGGCCATCATCCGTATTCAATACTTCATTCATGTTCATCAAAATATAAATGAAAAGATACTTCTCCTTTTCAAAGTTCAAAGACTGCAACTAAGTGATCCCAGATGAGGTATAAGAGGAAGCAAAGTTACAACTTCATGCTGTGTGTAATTGAGTTGTGAAGAGGAGTGTGCATGCACTCTGCAAGTGCATAGACAACACTTGCAATATCTTTTAGTGCATGGACAACTTAAAAAATGGTAAAGTGATCCTAATCTTTAAAGGGAGATTCCAAACAAATCCTAATCTTTATCTTAAAGGAAAATTGAATGCTCACAAAACCTTGTTTGAGACAGAGTAGGGGTGGGGGGTGTTCATGGCCCGGGTTGGGGTAGGCTAATGAATGCCAAGGCCCCGCCTGACTTCTAGACTAGCTATAAGCCCGAGCCCAGCCCAAATGCGAGTCGGGCTGAA
This sequence comes from Cinnamomum chago, assembly GCA_038049695.1. Lineage (NCBI taxonomy): Eukaryota > Viridiplantae > Streptophyta > Magnoliopsida > Laurales > Lauraceae > Cinnamomum > Cinnamomum chago. Next base: position 60,293,362 of record CP142459.1, on the reverse strand, counting down.
GTGGCTAGCCCAAGCCCAACCCGCCTGGTAACGATAAACGCCAAGCCCATCCCAAGTTAGAATTATAGAATTATAAAAAGAAAAATAGACTTCTTAATATATCCTAGGTTGTAGCTCAATTGGTCTGTTCACATCATCTTGTTTAAGAGGTCATGTGTTTGATTCTACCCTTTACCACTCCACTCTCTACCACTAAGCTCGAGCCCTGCCTATCTATTAAACACGCCAAATAAAAAGCCCGAGCACAGCCCATCTACTAGAACATAAGCCTCAAGCCAAGGCCATTGGCTTGGGCTGTCCCGATCCATGAACACCCCTAAAATCTCAAATCTATTATCAAAATCTCAAATCTACATATTAAAATTTAATCATTCTGAAAAAAGGGTAGTATGAACGATAGATAGCCAATCATCAATAACTAAGAGAAACGCATAATAATGAGGTTGATAAATTTTAGTAGTAATTTTGAGAATCTTACAAATAAGTAGGCGGGTATGGGTTTTAGAAAGTAATTGATCATTTTTTCTAATTAATTAAAGACCCGTTTGTGCAGCTTTTGTAAAAGAGGAAATCATTGCGGCATCCCTATTCCGACCTCACCTCTAAGATATGAATAACCTCGCTAAGCAAAAAAATAACACTATTTTGACCTTCTTCACTAGTGAAACTCAGTTGCACAAACACGTCCTAATATTTAGAAGTTGTTAGTAATCAGTTCGGTATATGATTTCTAAGAATACATTGATGACCACAAAGTTGGTCTTGGATAGAAAGGAGTTTAAAAACATTGAGTTGAATAACTTTCTATTTAACTGAGATGTTTGCATATAGTGTGGTTTCAGCAAGGCGAGAAATTCAATGTATTGAGACTCTGATTTTTTCGGATGTTTAAGTTTAATGTTGATAGTGCTCCTATGAATATTAAGTAAGCTATGGTCAGCTGAAATTGAACGAGTGCTTCGTAATGAAGGAAAAGCATTGCTTATGTTCTCCAAACATATGGGGACAGGATTCCAATGAAGTGGAGAATGAGTGCTCCGCAATCACAAAGGTAAAAGCATTGTTTAAGTTCTCCAAACATATGGGGACAGGATTCTAATGAAGTGGAGGAGCACGTTGGATCTTTTCCACTTCTTTCCAAAGCGTTTGGGTGGTCACTCTATTTTCCAATATGATCATATGGGTTTCAAAGAATGTATTAAGGCCCAAGATTTTCATTTTCACTTTAATGAGATCAAGAGATTGTATCCAAGATTACATGTGGTGTTCCTCGTGAGGTTTGATCGGCGCCAATTTCATGGCTGATGCATTTGCCTCAACAAATGGTGAATAGAATTTCCGTGGGGGGGATTCATTTTGTAATGGTATGGGTGGCTTGTGGGGTATAACAGTACTCTTATACCCTTGTTTTCTCCCTTTGTTTGGGATTCAATTTTTTCTTGGTTTCTTATACTTATTTAATAAATTATTCTCATTACCGGTCAAAAAAAACAGGGGGGGGGGGGGCGGGGGTGGGGTGTTTTCCTAAGAGTTGGATAACGTTAGTCTCGGTAGCAGTACCAACTCAACTCATCCCGACCTCGGTGTCCAAGTTCGGCAATAGTGTCAAAATTCATCTAACTCGCTAACGATATCAGCTAGGCATCTCATGTTAGCTCGGCAAACAGTGTCAGCTAGTGCCAAGTTTGACCTAGCCTCGGTAAGAGTATTGACTAGGCTCATCTCGGTCTCAGTATAAGGCACCTTAGCAATATTTCCAGAATTCTTCCGAATCTGGTCTCGGTATCATCTTCAGCTCGGTACGTCCACAAGAGATGAGTACTAAACTATGATTGTACTTCTACAAAATAACAGTTGCATTACAGAACGTACTGACAGATAAGATGGGTGCCGGATAATGATCATGTGCCGTCTTTATCAATCAGATCAACATTGATGTGAGAGGTCATTTCTTAATCTGACTGGACAGTATCTCCACCTACCCTCACCAAGGGAGCGCCAGGTGAAATCTCTACATATATAGGGACACAAATCCCTTATGAGGTATGCCTTATCACGCGAGGCTACACACAACGCAACGCCTTATTACACAAGGCTCCACATAATGCAATGCGTTACACAACGCCATGCAAGATAGCATCTTATACTAGCATACTTGCCCTTCTTCTCCATTTTTTTTGTTCAGTGATAACACTAACTCAGGCATCGGAGAGCCTTCGACTGACAGCAGCCATGGTCTCTAATCTCTATTTCTCCTTCCCTTTCAAGTCCTAAGGCGATCCACTTTCCCCAAAGAAGCTTAAACAACAAATTATGAGTCTCATACTCACCTAATCGAAGTTCGTAATTTTTAGGCACTTACAATTGACGCCGTCTGTAGGGAACGATAAAAAAAGTCATGCCTCTAGAAACGGCGAAAGAATGATCATCAAAGCCCCGTCACCATCACCAACGATCCCCTATCGAAGCAGTTCGAGGGAAAGTCTGGTGCGGCAGGAATACGAGGACCAATAACTCAATCAGGTTCATCAGCAAATGGGGTGACAACACCTCCCCAGCAAAACGCTCCTCCACTAGAGCACCCCCAGTAGAGTGTTACCCTGCTGGGGACCCCCCCGGCAGGGCAAAGCTCCAACAACAACCAGGTCTCATCATTTCCTCCACCAGGTGGACCGCAACAATGATAATGATGAAGATATGTTCCTTGTGGATACCAGGGCCCGAAGCCGCGGCCCTCGCATCCTTCAAACAAGCTCCGCTGCCAGGCAACGAACTTCAAAGGGACCTCATTCGGTTCTCCGTGGTCACGGTGAAAGCATTGATCGTCAGGGTGAACCAAGATGAGGCTCGAGCTCGAGCTCGAGCTAGTGAGAGCCTCGATCTCTAGCGGGATAAACCCCCCCAGAAAAGAAATGGCAGTCTTGGAAGTAGTTCCTTGACTCGCCATGATGTCTTTATCCTCAAGCCCTGGCTCGGTGATATCACCACTTGCAGCTCACACAGTCTCAATCTTGACAACTCCAGTAGCGGCCTTGATAATAGCACTAGCAATAGCTCGGACAATTCCAATCGCGACAGCTCCAGCAATGGCTTCGGCGATAGCACCAGCCACGGCTCGGGTAGAAGCACAACCCAACCTTAGCTCAGCTTCCTCAGTTGACAACTCTAGCAGTGGCCTCAGTGATAGCACCAGCTGCAGCTCGGACAGTCTCAATCTTGACAACTCCAGCAGCAGCCTCGACCTACAAAGCCCCGACAATGGCCTCGGTGATATCACCAGTCACGACCAGGACAGCTTTACTCACGGCAACCCCAATTCATGCCACAGTTACAGGTCGCAGTTCGGTGACAACACCGGCATAGAAGAGACTACAGATCGGTTACAGGACCAACTGCACAGAATGCCGCAGTTACAAAACTCGGCAAGAGTCTCAGCTCAGTGATAGCACCAGCTTGGTAGAGACTACATCTCGGTTACAGAACCAGCTGCACAGAATGCCGCTGTTACAGAACTTGGTAGAAGTCTCAGCTCGGTGACAGCACCAGCATAGAAGATACTACAACTCGGTTATAGAACCAGCTGCACAGAATGCCGCAGTTACAGAACTCGATAGGAGTCTCAGCTCGGTGATAGCACCAGCTTGGTAGAGACTACACCTCGATTACAGAACCAGTTGCATAGAATGCTGCAGTTATAAAACTAGGCAGGAGTCTCAACTCGGTGATAGCACTAGCTTGGTAGAGACTACAGCTCGGTTACAGAACCAGCTGCACAGAATGCCACGGTTACAGAACTCAACAAGAGTCACAACTAGGGCTGTCAAAGGGCCGGGCCGAGGTCAACCCTTATCCTACCCTTACATGTGTGGGCAGGGCCTAACCGAGCAAAAGCCCTTGACATTCATAGCGGGCTTGTAATTTTTAGGCCCTTGCCAGGGCCAAAAGGAGGGAATTTTTTTTAAAGAAAAGAAAATTTTCTTACATCACCATCGACTTCCAATCTAACCCTCCTCCTTTGTCCGGGCTGGAGACCGACAATACTACCCAAAAGGCAGCATGGCGAAGTTAAAAACTTTTTTTTATTGGAAGGTTGGTGGTGGGATAAAATAATTTTTCTAATGATGTAAAAAATATATATGTAACAATAGTTTTATAAATGATAATACATATAAAACAAATAACAATAACTCTTTATTTAATTATTTAATCTATTTTTAGAATATCTAAAAATTCATCTGATGCATTATCATCATTGTGTTGTTGCAAACGTATCCAATCTTGTGCACAAATTAAGACTTCTACAGTATCAGACTTTAAACAACTCCTATACTGGTCAAGTACTCTTCCTCCTGTACTAAATGCCGATTCAGAAGCAACCGTAGAAACTGGAATAGCTAAAATGTCACAAGCCATTCTTGACATAACTGGATAATTTGCCGAATTGACTTTCCACCAATCCAGTATATTGAAATTTATAGATTTATCCCTTGGCTCCTCCAAATAACGATCTAATTCAGATTTTTCTTCTACAACTGTAGCCTGTGTCATTTGTTCCTCAAATACTAACCATTCATCCTCAAACTTAGTAGGTTTTTTTGCTAAATCAACTTTATCCACATTTGGCAATGTTGTGGTAGGTGTATCATATATCACACAATACTCTTTATAAAGATTTCTAAAGAGTCTAAGAGTATCACCTCGACGAATACTTATATCTTCTCTTGATCCATATAACTTTCTTAAAGCATACTCTAAATATAACAACTTGCGTGTAGGATCAAGGAGTATGGCCATTTCAAATACCTTATTATACTTCTCCCAATATTTATCAAATTTTTCCTTCATTTTTCTAGCCATATTTCTACAGAAGATATCTTCACTATCTAACTTTTCTACCAATAAACTATGTATTTTAATCACTTCTGGTAAAAATAAATGAATGGATGGGTACTTATTTTCTGAAAATTTTAAAGTAGCTTCATAAAAACACTTCAAAAATTCACATATTATACTAGCTATTTCCCACTCTTCCTCTGAAGGAATGTTCTTGTAGTTTGAGTCTTCTAACCTTAGTGAATTGAAAACTTCTCTATATATTAATGCACACTCCAACATTGAGTAGGTGTAGTTCCATCTAGTTGAAACATCAATAGGTAACCCCCTAGTGCTACTTAGCCCTAATTCACTAACCATTTCACGGAACTTGTGTATACGAGTTGTTGAATTTTTAATGAATTTCAAGGTATCCCTAATATTTTGAATTGTAGGGGTTATTTCTTTCAACCCATCTTGCACAATGAGGTTGAGAATATGTGCAGTACAACGCATGTGAAACAAGCTACCATTTAGTGGGATGCCATCCTTTTTTTTTGTAAGATGATTTTTAAGTGTCCTTACCATGGCATCATTTGTGGTGCAATTATCTAAAGTTAAGCAAAATATTCTATCATCAATTTTCCATTTTATTAAATTATTTTTAATAGTTTCAGCTAAGACTACCCCACTGTGGGGCGGATCAACATTAACAAAGTTAATTATATGTTTATTTAACTTCCAATCAGAATCAATAAAATGTGCAGTAATCGACATGTAACCTATTGTTTGATTTGATGTCCACATATCAGATGTGAGACTAATCTTTGATGATATGCCATCAATTAATTGAGAAATCTTAAGTTTCTCTTGTTTGTAAATTTCTATACAATCAGACTTAATGGTATTACGTGACTACACCATTTTAAATTGAGGTTGTAGAATTTTACTGTATTTGATAAAACCTTTATGTGTCACAATATTAAATGGATACTCATGTAAAATTACCATTCTTGCAAGTGCATCTCTATATTGTTTTTGGTCAAATTTATGGATAACTGAGGTATCATTGGCTTTAGCAAAAGCCACAGGCAATGATTGTTGGTTTCTATTAAGTCTAGGTCTCTTGGTACATGATTCGTTAAAGTATCTAGTTATGTGGGTAATTCTATTTCTTTTATCATTATTTAGTTGTTTCTTACAATACTTACACTCAGCAACACGACATTCTTTTTCAGTTCTATTTTTTTGTTTTTTTAGAACTTCTAATTGTTTAAAATGAACCCAAATACTTGATCTTTTTGAGTTTTTTTTCCGTAGAACCCGAGTTTGTGTTAGATGGAGTATCAATAGAAATTGTATTAGATGAAATAGGAATAAGAGTGGGTGAGGAAAAGGAAGAGGAGGGAAGTTCAAAGGGCACATGGGTACTCACATCCACCTCAATTGGAATGGGCTCATGAGAGCTATCATTGGCAACATTATGAGCATACATAGTTGATAAATTAATCTAAGATTAAGATAAAAACTCTGTATGAAATTTATAAATAATATTAAAGTAAAAAAGAGAGGTAAGAATACTAAGTTGAAAGGCAATGCCTGATTCGCGAATCGCGACACTTATTATCTTGATTTTGTTGCCTAAATATCTGCAAGAGAAAATAAAAATAGAGACATCTATAAGGGGTTAAACAAATAAATTAATATTTGTATATTTATGCAGCAGAGAGGAAATTAATATGAACTATTTCAATGAACAAAAGTTGTGAATCAACACTAAAAGACCATTTTTTTTAAATATGCATCTAAAGGGGTTTTGTAGATATATGACTATGTATTGTAAAGGAAAAGAAGTCTTTGTGCAGTCTCCTAGTGTCTTTGAAAAAACTTCATATGAAAAATCTAAGAACTACTCCTCATATACTGTTTTACATTCGCAATGTCATGTGAAATGGTCTGTACAGTTAATAGAAGACCAGAAACAATACCTGCATTTTCAAATAACTACGAAACCATGTCAATGAGTAAAAGAACTCGATTTTAGTGATGAAAAACATGAATGGATTATGTTGTTACTGAAAAAGATGAGTAGAGAAATAGAACCCACAAAACCAACCCAAGTCAATGGAATAAGGTTTTGATGATGATCGTCATCATTGTCTTCACTGCAGTTCCAAACCCTACCCAGCCCAAATGTTCCCTCCCCTTAGAAACACACAAATGACAAAACCTAGTCCTAAATCAAACAGAAAACCAAATCTTTTTCAGATTTAGGACGGCGGAAGTGTCTCTGGACACAAGTCACATAACTTCTTTGTCCTTCCAAATTTTCATTGAGATTCTGCATCCTCTTTGGCTCAATCAAGGCATGTGAATAGGGCATGTCTCTTGTGGGAGCTTCACATGCAATGATTTTGGATCTTCATCTTAATCCCTCTGTTACGCAACAAGCAATTGGTCATGCATTTTGACCGGGCCAACTGAAGAAAATATTAATGTACATGTTGGTAGCTGCGGATTTGAAAAGTTATTGAACTGCTCATTTGAAAATACAAATCGATACATCCTGATACATATCCTGGACCTCACAAACTCAAATAACTATGCAGGGTTCAAGCCCAAGTAAATCTGAATCTCAACTCTCTAACAAGGAGACCCCTTCATCCCTTTTGTAGTATATGAGTATCTAAGCTAGAACCTCTAATATATCTGAGGACCTAAGTTCATAGCTGACTCATCCTCACCCTATGACCAAGATATGAATAGTGACAAACCTCATGAAACAAAACCAAAATTTGAAAAGATACATAAATTATAAGAATGTAACTCTACAGCCCCAAATTAAAGTGCATTATGCAGTCAAATTACAAAGAAACCCCAATTACACATTTTGCTTCCTCAAACCAACACACAAGTTAAAGAACTAAAAATCTAAAACATTAGACTAAAAAGAACATCTGCAAAGAACATGACCCAGTTAATTTACAAAATGTTAGCAAAAACAGAACGAGTACTAGAAGTTAATTTATCAAAATGTTAGCAAAAACAGAATGACCCAGTTAATCGATATGTCCTGATACATATCCTGGGTAAATAGTAAGTGAGTCCTTTCCCTTTTCTAGTCATAATAGAAGTCAATGAATCAGTTCAATATGGGGATATGGTCATATATCATGAACAGTTTTTCAGTGGAAAAACATGATTTGGGAGAAGAAAAAAAAAGGTTCTTTTAATGGTAGTTCTACACGTAGTTGATGAATGGTGGTTGCAGAGACTACTTACAAAGAACGGAAGTATGGGAACGGAGTAGACATCCAGATAGTTGGGGGTTTTTTACCAAAACCGTGAAATATTTTTTTGTTTTGAAACGACTTTTACACTTGGGACAGCCTAAAACCTCATCAGATTACAAACGGCTAATGACCATTTCAATACAACGTTTCTGGTTTCCGATTTTGGTGTAGTGGTGGGATGGTTACATATGTGAAAGTTAAAAAACAAACGACCCCTAATGAAAAAAAAGTTTTTGAACACAACCCAGATCATAAAACTCACCTCAAATCTCGAATCTGTATTCAGAACGGCCTTTGGAATGGTAGAAGAAAGAACAAAATGGTGAGTACAGTGACTTCTTGAATGAGTGTTACTGTTGTGACTTCAGACTGTGAGTGAGAGCGAGAAGAAGAACAAGATCAATTGCAACTTCAAGATCAGAGAATGAGAGATAAAAAACGAACAAGATTAGAGAGGGAGAGAGATTGAAAATGAGGAGGCATTTTCTCTGTGACTGTGAGGTACCCAACGATGAAAGGGTTAGAGATGATATAGAGAGAAGTTTTAGGGTTTTTTTTTTATCAAAAGACCAGATTGCCCCTTAATGAAACCGTTGCAGATGGCCCCATGTGGGGGTAATTATGACTTTTTAATAAAAGTCTAAAATACCCCAAATTGAAATAAGTGATTGTTTATGGGACTGTGGGCTGGGCTTGGTTGGGCTTGGGTCTTACAAAATTTTCAAGAAGCCCAGGTTGCTTAGATATATTATAAATATATCATATATTTTATATTTTATATTTTATATTTTATATTTTATATTTTATATTTTATATTTTATATTTTATATTATTACTTAATAAACTACGGGCCGGACCGGGCCCCCCTCAGGCTAGAAAAGTCAAGCCTTAGCTCGGCCCTCAATATTGCGGGCTTTTCAAAATCTGGCCCTACCCTACCCTCGGGCTTTAGGACAAAAAAAGAAGCCCTCGCTTTGAGGGCTTTTGCGGGCCGGGTCTGGCCGGGCCCCCTCGTCAAAGGGCCGGATTGACAGCCCTAGTCACAACTCGTTGATAGCACTAGCTTGGTAGATACTACATCTCGGTTACAGAACCAGCTGCACAGAATGCCGCAGTTATAGAACTCGGCAGGAGTCTCAGCTCGGTGACAGCACCAGCTTGGTAAAGACTACAGCTCGGTTACAAAACCAACTCTACAAAAGCACCTAGTTTCAACTCAGCCAAAATCTCGGTTCGGTTACGGAACTAGCTAGCTTGGTCACGGGACCAAACGCGAAACGCGCCAAGTTATAGAACTCAGTGGCTATCCTAGTTCGGTTATAGAACCAACTACGCAGTTGAAGAGCTTGATGGTTTCCTATGAAAATCTAGTTTGGTTGTGGAACCAGCTAAAGTTTTCTATCTCTAAAGATACGGGTACTTCTTAGAGTTGTTTGAACTTAAGTGCATATGGAATTCCGATTGTTGAACCAAATTCGATTAGCCTAAAGTTACTTTTGGTTATGGAACGGAAGTCATTTGCCCAATGGTCACTCAGTTCTGATTACTAAACCGAACTCAACTACTTTGTCAAAAGTTGGGTGTTTGTGCTAAGGGCCCAGTTGTGGAACAGAAATCAAGCACACACATGTTATTATCAGAAGAAATGAGAAGGCAAGTATGAAAGGAAAAAACTCTATTCATTGATTGAAGAATAGTACAGAGTTCTTTACATTTTCGTTACAAAAAGAAAAAGAAAAAAGTACATCAAAAGAGTTTCAAGAAGCAGTGGCCTCTACGTTAACATCGAAGGGCTCAGTCGTGATAACTTGGGGAGTAGTCTCAAGAAGAGTCGGAACAGCTTCCGTAGTAGTCTCAGCAGTGGGGGCAGAACTCGGCTCGGGCTCAGGGCGAGAAAACTTGGGTAGGTCCTGATAAACAAGATGATCCTCGGGGATCCTTGCCTTCTTCAGTGCAGCTCGACACCCGAGCTCGAACAGCGCCGAGCTTATGTTCTCAACTTGGGCCTCATATTCTCTTGTCGCCGCATCCACTCCTTCCTGAAAAGATGTATCAATCTCAGCTTGGAGCTAGGCTTGAAGATCGGCTTTCTCCTTGTGCGCCAATTTGAGCTCGGCATCCTTTTTGCCAGCTCGGCCTCAAGTTCGAGAATCCTCTTGGCCTTGACTGCGGCCGCACCCTTCAGCTCGTGGGTCTCGACCTTCACATTGCAAAGCTCGTTGAGCGCAAACTCGAGCTCTGCCCCCTGACTATTAATCTTCTCCTCCGCTGCCTTCAACTCCTGACTACCCCCCTCCAAGGCCGCCATAAGTTTTTTCTTCTCTGCTTCCACCTTTTTGACCTTGGAGCCGCTTTTGCGGGTCCTCTCCAGGACCACTTGAACCCTCTGAGCAACCTGAGAAGAGAAACAAGTGTTAGAAGAAAAGCTAACGAGATCAGAAGATACTCAGAGATCTGTGATGGAAACTTACCGAGAAGACCGACTGCAGAGATGAGGCCAGCAACGTCACATCGTCCGCTCCCTTGTGCCTCTGCATGTTGAGCGGTAGGGCACATGCATTGGCAAGAGCAGCAACGACTGAGGGATTGCTAGGTAGACTGTCTTCCACCATCATGAGCCTCCTAGGCACGAGCTGGAGGCTTGGCCTCCACAAAGCCGCCCCCGCAGACTGAGGGGCTAAGGCTTGCCCAGGGCCCTTCTCCGACGAGCCCTAGCATCTGGGCCTTTTCTCCCTCTGGGCCCTCTCTCTTGCCTCTTCGACAGAGTGCTGCCGAGCTCCCGAGCCTCGGCCCTCAGACCGCGACCTTTTCTCCGCCCGACCTCCCTCCCTTGTAGTCTCGGCGGAGCGCTGCCGAGTTGCACCAGCAACAGTAATGCACTAGCAGCAAGAACCCCGACACTCCCCGAGACCATAGAGGTGGAGGGAGCTTGACCTCCAAAAAGTTTCGCCCCCAGGTCTTTCATCTTCACAACATGGCGTCTTTTCTCCATCTCCTCTCCCCTTTCTTCTTCTCGGTTGGAGGGGGATAGGTAGGTCTCAATGAGCTCGGACAGATCAGCAGCCTCCGAGCTGGCGGGCGCGAGATCCTTCCTATTGATGTAAGTATGGTACCTCGGCTCGTACCCGAGCAAGGACCAGGTAGCTCGCCCATGGTGGCCTTGATACTCGCACATGAATCTCAACTAGCTGTCGTTCCTCTTCTAGCCGGCGCGCTTAACCCCTAACTTCCTCTGGCCGATCTCTGCACGACAAAAGATAACATTAGCTCCGCAAAACAAAAAAAGGAAGAAAACAAAAGCATTCTGAACTCGGTAATTACTTGGAGGAACCCTGAAGTGTTGAGGAATCCTGTGCAATTTCTCCGCTTCGGTCTCTTCCTTGGCAAACTCCCAGTTGCCAGAGACAAGCAGATGATCGTCCCCGGCATGTCTATTTGAGTCCTCCAGGTTGTGGACAAAGGGCTCCAACTTCGGCTTCCCCCGGAGGTAATAACTATGACCATCCCCTGCGGACTTGCAAATGTCATATACATCCTCGATGTCATGGACACTGAGGTTAATGCCCAAAATCTTGTTGAGCTCGGTGATGCTCATTATTACCTTGTAGCCATTGGGCATCAACTGGCATGGGCCGAGGTGCCATGTCGCCAAGCAAGCCCTAAGAAGAGGGTGGACGGGGAACCTAACCCCTCCCTCTATTATTGAAACTAACGGGAATGACATCCAGCCATCCTGGAAGGAATAACCCTCGAAGAGGTTCTTTGGGTTATCTAATTTGGTTAGGACGTCCTCTGGGATCCCATACATCTCCCTGAAACCAACCATGGCCTCAAGGGTGTCCGCCCAACTCCTATAAGATCTCATTTATCTAAGAATGAAGATACTAGAAAGGGCAGAAGCAGAAACCCTAAACCCTAGAGCAGAACCCCTAAACAAAAAATAGGAGGTGCGCAAAGAAAGGGATGAGGAAGAAGACTCACAGGGAAAAGAAAGAGACAATATCCGGACTCGGGTTCGGTAAGTCAAGATTCCAACAGGGCTCCAGCAGGGTTATCTTCTCTTTTGCAGCAGAGCTCTCTCTGATGAATGCCAAAGTGAAAAGGCGAAGGAGGAAAAACCCTATTTATAGACGGACTGGCGCTTGTTCGAAATCCTGAAGGCACGCGTCGCTTTCAGTTCCTCTCCCGCTTTGATCCAGATGCCCTATTAAACGCCTTGGGCAGACAAAACGACAACGTGCTATTTATTACCTCGGGCAGACGAAGTGTCACCAACCTAATATTTATCATCTAAGGCAGATGAAGCGTCACCGACATGCTATTTATTGTCTCGGACAGGTGAATAGACTTCATAATAAAGATCAGATGTCATCAGCCAACACCAACATGAAATTCGAATTGATATCTCAGATTCTCCCAACACGATACTTAGCTCCCGACCTAAAAAAGTTGGAGAACTCCAAGAGGTCACGAGCTAAGGGGAAATTATGTGAGATGGTTTCCTAGGAGTAGGATTACGCTAGTCTCGGTAACAGTACCAGCTCAGCTCATCCCGATCTCGGTGTCCAAGTTCGGCAATAGTGCCAAGATTCATCTAACTCGGTAACGGTACCAACTAGGCATCTCATCTCAACTCGGCAAACAGTGCCAGCTAGCACCAAGCTTGAGCTAGCCTCGGTAAGAGTACCAACTAGGCTCATATCGGTCTCGGTATAAGACACCTCAACAATAGTGTCAGGATGCGTCCGAATCTGGTCTCAGTATCATCTCCAGCTCGGTATGTCCACAAGAGATGGGTACTAAACTATGATTGTACTTCCACAAAGTTACAGCTGCATTACAGAACGTGCTGACAGGCAAGATGGGCGCCAGATAATGATCAGGTGTCGTCTTTATCAATCACATCAACATTGATGCGAGAGGTCATCTCTTGATCTGACTGGGCGGTATCTCCACCTACCCCCACTAAAGGAGCGCTAGGTGGAATCTCTATATATACAGGGACATAAATCCCTTCTGAGGTACGCCTTATCACGCGAGGCTGCACCCAATGCAACGCGTTACACAACGCCATGCAAGATAACATCTTATACTAGCATACTTGTCCTTCTTCTCCATCCTTTGTTCAGTGATGACACTAACTTAGGCATCGGAGAGCGTTCGGCTGACGGCAGCCATGGTCTCTAATCTCTATTTTTCCTTCCCTTTCAAGTCCTAAAGCGATCCACCTTCCCCAAAGAAGCTTAAACAACAAATTATGAGTCTCATACTCACTTAATCGAAGTCCGTAATTCTTAGGCACTTACAAGGGGGAAAGGGAAATGACTTCCTCATCCAAGTTTGTGGCAAGCTGGGTCTGTGATTGGGGGCGGGGGGAATGACTTCCTCATCCAAGTTTGTGGCAAGTTGGGTTTGTGATTAGAGGTAGAGGCGGACCCAAGTACAAGCATGGTGCGGTCACACCCGTTAAACTACGTGCGCTTCCAAAATTTATATGAAAATTCTCACTTCAAAAGGTTCAATAAAATTGTGGGTTGGTCTACTTTCAAAATCCACATGAAAACCCTTGATTTACCCCCAAAACCAAACTACATATTAGGGTGCGCGACCCCCAAATAAAAACCCTGGTCCACCACTTATTAGAAGGAGAGAGTCCAAGATCCGTAAGATGATAACAGCCAACCAATTGGGACACTGCTAAATATGTAGAGCATCATAATGGGGATGGATTGGGCTTGGTATGCCCAGTTTGTTCTTTGGTCTGATATTTATACAGGTTGGAGTTGTCAGGTCTGGGCCTAGATATCATATTTTGGTCCTCCTTTGTGTTTCAATATGTCTGGGCCAAGCCATGGATTTCATATTTCACACCCCCTTTGTGTTTCAATAGGTCTGGGTCAACCCATGTATTGATAGCTACCAACAAGGTTCTTGGCTAAACATAAGCACCCAGGAGTGGCCCATTTAATTAACTGAACAGAACGTGAAGATTGGCCCCATTTAATTAACTGAACAGAACGTGAAGATTGGCCCAGCCTTTTTTCGGAAACAAACTCAGCCCATATATATGATCCAACAAGCAGGTTGAGTCTGGGTTTAGGTCAGGTTAAGAAGCAGTGGTTGTAAGTTGTAACCATTGTCAAAATATGTCATCTCAAAAGCTAAGGAAAATGTCGGATATTTTCTAATTTGAGTTTTTTTTCAGGATATTATTGGGAAATGTCATAAATAAACAATTTTTAGAATAACTAATAAAATAACGAAATTTATTTTAAAGAAAATATGCTCACCATTAAAAGGGGCTTTATATAACTTCATTTATTATTCTAGAAATATCACAAATTTCTCATGAAAATTCCATTTTGTGATGTTTGGGATTTTTTAAAAACTCCTTAAAGAATGTGAAAACTCTTTGCATTTTTTTATAGCCTCCCAAAACTTCTATGGTCCATTGGGATATCACGGTATATCTTTTTTCTTAAAAAAAATACCATTTTGTGTATATAATATACCTATTATATGAATTTTTTACGAAAATGCCGTTTACTCATCTCTTTCAAATGATACGGATTAATATTAAAATTTTTTTTGAAAGAATTATGTGTATACAAAAAAAATCTGTACCATGCTACTTATTTTTAAAATTTTTTTTGCTTAAGCTGAGGAAAAGTCTTTAAGAAAACAAAATGCAAGAAATAAAAATTCAAGTAAATAGTACTTATTATATATATTTAATTTAATTAAAATTCTTTCAAATGATATAAAGTACTTTTAACAAAATAAACTTAATTTGTTACAAGACACAAAAAAATTATGGAATGTGCTAAACTTAAAATTTAATTTAAAAAACCAATAGAAAATATTATTAGAAAAACTTCTAGATACAATACATACATAAGGGCATGTTTGTGTACATGTAATTTCTGTGGAAATTGGAAATTGCCACATCAGTAAAATCCATGAGTTTCAATTTCTTTGGAAAAGTTTTTCCGCGGAAGTCAAAATTTTATGTTTGGTACAAAAATGTTTTCCTCGATGAATTAATACTAATGTTGTTTGGTGCAGTTATGGATTTCTTTAGTGAAAACCACTTTTTAGTGAAAACTATTGGGTGAGTGGGTTGGTATGTGTGTGGGGTGGGTGGGGTTGGGAGGGGAAGAGGAAGAAAGAGGGTGGTTGGGTGGAGTGAGGGTGAGAGAGAGGAAATTGGGGGGGTCGGTTTTCCGTAGAAATGTACTTTCCATACTCCCCATAGGAAGTCTATTTCCATGCTTAGGAAGGAAAAAACTGACGTGGCGAAAAAGCATTTCCCCGGAAAACTGCCGCACCAAACACATGAAAAAGAAGTTTTCCGCAAAAAACTACAATCTTTTTGCTGCGGAAATGGGCAACACAAACATGCCCTAAAAGTCATATCGCTAGACATTTGTGTGATATTGAGGTGCCAAGACAACTCGACCATGAGCATGTTTGCACATGTATTTGTATCCCACCTTTTGTGTTAATGTTCGCTTTTATGGCCTAACTTTTATTCATACTTTTACATTCCAATCTAAATTATGGAGAAATTTGTGTTTTTGCTAAATGCCCCATGTCTGACTATATATGAGTTGTAATTATCAGATGATCATGGCCTTTTTTTCTTTTATTTCTTCCTTTTTTTTGTTGTCTTTGTTGAAGGGAGGTGTATCACTAGATCATTCTCTTCCGATCCATTGAATCAAGCTCATCTAGAACAGTCACATTACTAATAGGTGGCTCCACCTTTTGCCATTGTTGACTGCTTCTATAGTCACCCAACTATTTGATCGAGATCATTCGTCCAGGGAGACGTATTGGTGGATCTAATAAGCCATAAGTATAGGGCGAATAAAAAGTCACCCAAAAAAGAAGCTTTGCCCTTTCCCTTTCTTATGACATCAACTTTTGAAATCAAGTCATGAAACTTGGACTAAGCAGCATCAAAACATAGAAAGAAAGCCGGGTCTACTAACCCTTGAAACCGTACTCATAACCTTTTCTCATTGCCATTTATTTCACTTGGAACCTCTTTACATAGGGTCCAAGAACTATCGATAAAACAAGCCATCATTTTCTTCTTTACGTTGCATGATTAAAGCATTGCATCATGCATGCATGTGAAAGGCAAGTGTCCGTTTGCATCTTTGAATTTGGTGGGTGCATGAGCTTTCATGAGTTGGTTCAATCGCTAATGCACTGTTTTGAAAAGGTGACTGCAGCTTTCTCAGTTGGGTGAAAGATGAAAGTCTATGCATACAACTGCAAGTGATATGGCTTCCACTCAATTGCAAGCTTTTTTGCATTGGCTCATTACTGTGGATTTTTAACCATGGTCCACATGATCCATGGTAGGGCCCATTTGGTGGATAGTCCCCAACTGAACGTACCTCGATCATGCAGAGTGTGTCTTGATTATCATGCATTAGTTGTTTCCTCCTTTGGGCCAGGTACAGTGCCCATGCCCAAATGTGGATCAAGCACATCCATTGGGGCCCGGAATCAAGGATGAAAATGGACAAGTTGTGTACTGGTCAGATCCATGGTAAACCGATACCATAGCACACATCCAATGTGGAAGACTCAGCCCTGAGTTCAATGGACAGGCTGAATCTGGACACAATTCTAGGCCCAACCCAACATGTGACTAGTAACAAAAACGATAACATCTTTTTTTAGTCTAAGTCCCATGGGTCAGTGCTCCATTTTTAAAGTTCTCCATGCTTCCCTTTCTGTGCTTCTCCATAGGACCTCTTTCATCCGTGCTTTCTGTCAGTATACACCTCTGCTGTTGTGCTCTGCCATGGGACATCCACCTTTGTCCCTGGCACTAATGAGATGCACTCTACCACTTCGGCTGTCACATGGTTCTCAATAAATAATCAATAATCATCATCATTATCAATCATTTCTTAACATTAATTTTGATCTTGTTGTTCTTAACTGGGCCCAATTGTTAATTGGGATTGTTTGTAGATACAGAAGTGGGGTCGACTATCAATGGTGCCTAAAGAGCATCCCTACCCAGATTTTTTTGGGTCGGGTTCTTAGGTTACAATTATTTAAAATTCAAACTACCTAAAATCTCTAACAACCAAACTAATCATTATCTAAAATACTGATCTCTAACAACCAGGTCAGGTGAGGGTCATATAGTGTAGGTATGCTCGATGTAAAATATGCATGAAATCTCAGGTGGGTCTCAATGTAAGTGTTGTGGACCATTAGTAAGAAGATTCCACTTGTCAAGTTGACCCAAACATCTTGAAGTTTGTGAGGCCCTTTTTTTTTGTTGTGAAAATGAGAAACCATTTTTTTGAATTCTGATGCTTTCATGAAAACTGCGCACCTGAGTTCATATTTCAAGATTACAGGGTACATGGTGGAGCCAGCTAGATCCAGTTTCACAAGCTCAGGCATATTTGATTGGATAGAATTGAATTACAAGGAATGCATGGTAAAATGGGCTCCACCAAGGATTATTAATGAGGTGATGAGGGACGAAGGATATAAGGTAGAGATTTAGATGGTTCTTGAGTTGCCCAGGACTTCAATTATTTGGCAATAGCTGTTTATTCATTTTTCATATGCCCCTTATTAATTTTTCACTAAGTGAGAGATTATTTGAAGGCCATTTGTGGATCTTTATCTTTGTTTCTTCAATTTAATTTAGCCATTCTTATAATACATTTCTTAGAATTTGCTTCCATGCAAACAAATGGATTCTTATGAAAATCTTGAGAAATTTCTATTATGAAAAAAATAAAACAAAAGTTTAGGATTGAGAATTCTCCATGACAGTAAATTTCACATTTGGTGTTGAAATGGAATTCCATAAAGGGTCCTTTGTTCTCAGCCATTTATATATATGTAAATGTGTAACATTTATACCTATCTACTCTCATTTGTATGTAGGGATATAAATGGGTTCCCGATTCTCCAGTTACCCAAAGGTTCCGACCAGTTAAAAATCGGGTCTGGGTCCTTATTTAGGCTCCGATAAGTAAATAGGTTCGGGTCCGGTTCCACCTTGGTTCGGACCCGTAGACCCGACATATAACCTCAATTTTTAAAAATCTCTCATAAAAACTATATTTTTTAAATATAATTCTCTACCTAGACCCGGACTCGGATTCATACCCATCCCATATATAGTTCTAGTTCCGGTTCCGGAGCAAAAAAATCGGTTCTGAAACGGTTCCGGATCTGGTTCCACCTTTTTTTTAACGGTTCTAGTTTCGGATCCATCATTGACCCGAATCAACCTATTTACAACCCTATTTGTATGTCACATAGGTAAACGAGACATTAGTCAAGATATGCCCATCTCTCATCTAAAAAGGTGCCTACACACCTCCCCCGTCATTTTTGCTTGCAATTGGTCACGAGATCAAATCCCATCAATCGCCTTCTAATTCTTTACCGTCTTGTGGAATCCGAATGCATAATTTGTGTTAGTATATCTCAGCCAATCTCATAGGTGGCCCACCATTCCTATCTACATTTGAATTATGAGAGATACCAGATAAGGGTCTAGGTCATCACAGCATAGTCTCAAATGTTTGGAGATCATTTTATATCTTATATATACCTATAATGTAAGATCTCAGTCATATACTATAAATACACATAATGGGAACACTATCAATCGTGCATTAATCAATCAAATAATCTCTATATGGTATCAGACAACCTACAATCCTTACTTTGAAGGTTTTCATTTTTCCAAGAGCTGGTTTGTGCCTTCACTTGTGAAACCGATCCTTCTATGAATATCAGTTTCCTCCAGCCAACTTAGAGAATAATGTTTCTACTGCCTTCTCCATGAGTCTCTGAGTTTCAGTGATTGGAGAACCTCTTCAGCACGTGTCTCCAAGTTTCATCACTTATAATCTATTCACGAGCCTTGGACGATGCATTGGATGCCAGTTTCTTCAATTTTTAAAGGGGTCACTCACACTACACTCTCTCCATTTTCCTAAAGACGCGTTGAAACTGTCTATTCTGATGTTGATTGGGCAGCTTTAATTTCTTGAAATGCTAAGAAACAACCAAGCATACCCAAATCAAGCACTAAATCCGAATATCAATCCCTTGTATAACTGTTGTATTACTCTATAGGATTAAAATGGTGATAAGGGACCTTTGAATTTTTCTTAAAATCCCACAACTTATTGACTGTTACAATATTAACACAATTGCTATGGCCTCTATTCCGGTATATAATGCCCGTACAAAACATGTGGATGTTGATTATCGCTTTATTCGGGGAAAAAGACATCTTAGGGACATTCAACTATGGTTAATTTGTGGGGACTTTTAATCAGTTGGCCGACATTTTTACAAAGGTTCTCAGCACTTCACAATTTCAATGTTTGCAGGACAAGCTATATATACATAGAGACAAGGCTGTTGCGCTTGCGTGGGGATGTTAGTATATCTCAGCCATTCTCATAGATGGCCCACTATTTATATCTATGGTTGAATCATGAGAGATAAGGGTCTAGGTCATTACAGCATATATAGTCTCAAATCTTCAAAGATGTTCTCTGATATGTATATCTTATCCATACCTACAATGAAGGATCTCAATCAAGTACTATAAATACACATAATGAGAACACTATCAATTGTGTATTCCATCAAATAATCTCTATAATTTGAACAGTTCAAGGGATTTTATTGAATTATTGAACCTCGAGTCCTTTGATTTCATATATTAAATCTTTATGGATTTTGAGAAAATGTGGAAAAAGACATATAAATCTTTTTTTTTTTTGCACTATTACAACCCTAATTCATGATCAAAATCATTTAACATTTTCATATAAATGCTAAACCTCAAACTGTGAATTTCGCTCCTCACAAATTTAATTTTGAGTTTCATGTAGAAAACACAAAAACATCCGACTCCCGGATTTGTATTATCTGCACTTTTGTGGGCCCTCAATTCATGATCAAAATTATTTGATTTTCTCATATATTTGACAAACCACATTTCATGAAGCTTCATATCTTAGATCCTCATGGATTTTGAGAAATATGTGAGAAACAAAAAATAAGTCAATCTCTTGCTAATTTTTTGCACTTTTATGGGCCTCGATCTTTTATGTGAACCGTTCACTTAGCTTAACCCTGGGTCTTGGAGTCAATTAAATTGTATAAAATTAGTATAGATCATTTCTTTCTCTTCATCTTTCCATCACCATATCATTTGCTCATGTAAAAATGGCGGTTCCACACAAATATGGTAATATGTTTCGTGACACTTTTTTCACCAACAATACGCTCACATGTGAACAGCGTCGGATTTTCAATCCATGCCAGCCAGAAAATATGGGACCTCTTGAATTAAAAGTGTGGACCTGTGCTCATAGGTGAACATTGCCAATGTTTCACATATGCAAAACTAATAAATGTAAATCTCATTCTCATATCCCCTTTGTAAAAGACAAACTACCCTAAACTTCAACTCCCGCAGGAAGTTTCCAAAATATCTCTTAATCTCTATTTTCATCTCCATTGTTAAATAAGAAATGAGAAGACTTCGCCAATTTGATACTCAACCATTATCTGGAAAACTTATCACTCTGTTTTGCAAAATTTCCTTATAATGTATGGCTCAAAGAAAAACTTATAAATAAATCCCTCTTTCCTCACAATTACAAAGGCAAGTAGAGAGCCCTTTTATGAATAATTACAATACCCTTACATTTACAAAGGTACCTCTCTCTCTCTCTCTCTCTCTCTCTCTCTCTCTCTCTCTCTCTCTCTCTCTTTTCTTACAATATCCAAGACAAGACGCCCTCAATAAGGATTTAATAAATAGAGAATTTTACGTCAAAAAACCCCTAAGATGGCCCCATGAGTAAAAAAGGGACTAATAGTTCTCTATAAATGACAATGGTCCCCTGGCCCTTTTTTTTTGGTTGTTTTGCTAAGCTGTGATATTGTTGCTCATGTACACCTGTGAGCGGTAGTATTGCCACTCATTTCTTCTTCCTCTTTAGTGCCAAACATACTGAACGGCAATATCGCCATGCCCATTCCTTATTGTTGTTCCGGCAATATCGCCATGCCCATTCCTTATTGTTGTTCTTCTTCCTCCTTTGCATATAGCTCCATCCAAGGCAAATAAGAAGAAGAAGAATTGTAAAAAAAAAAAAAATTTAAATAGAGGAATACAAGTACATAGACGCAAACACGGAGGGTGAGCGGTTACTGATGGATATAGACTTTTTAAGCTTTCTCCCTCTCCAACACAAAAAACTCCTCCATCTTAAAACAACCAAAGCTCAAACCTTAAACTCGTCTTCTCCATCTCTCTCGTTCCTCTATGTAGATCCCCTGTCCGCCCTCTGCGACTTCACGATCCTTGGCGAGTTGGACAAGATCATTGGAGTCGATGACGTGTAAAAACAATACACCAAGATCTTTGATCTAGGAAACCCTAATAAACCAAGATCCTCCATGTCAAATCATTGAGAGAAGTAAAGCGAAAACATACTTGGATCCATTGAATGAAGTTGTTCACAGGTTGTTGATCTTCCAATCCAATATGGCTACCCAGAAAAACCCTCTTGATTCTTCTGATGATGGGATGTCAGAGAGAATAAGAATTCACCATATGAATTATTGACCATAACCCTAATATATAATAATAAGATAGGTTTTTTTGTTCTAATTTGGCCCCTCATCAAATTAGAAATAACATTCTGCTATCTACACATTAATGTCATGACAAGTATACCCTTAAGCCTTACAACTTTAAGTCTTAATTAGATCACTTTAATGCAGGCTTAACGAAAGATAGCATGACACATTTAATAATTACATGTGTGGCCCCACATGATGGAATTTTTCCAACAATCTCCCACTGGGCCATATATGTAACTTAATAAATGTGTATGACTGTATGAGCTCCAAAAGTTTGCTATTATAATTTAGGATATATCCGAACAATCTCGTCCATTGATTATGCCGGTATGGGATCAAAGCGGTTTTCGTCACATTTAACATGACTAAACCCATCAATAGTCACAAACACCAACATAACCGAATGACAGAGATCAATCATGGATGCGTAGCATGGAAAGTACATGTAATGTGATCTATACATGTCTATTTCCAATTGATCCTACTGTATTCCTTAGTGAGATCAATATTTAACACAATATAACAGAGTGAAATGAACCGAATATTGTATTTCTGATCAGAATAATATCCAAATACATAAATGCATAAGTGTGTTCAAAATCAAACATAAAGGAATAAAATATAAAATCATACAAACTCCCACTAGAATGTGATATCCTCACACAAAATAACACCCATATGAGCAGTGTGCTCATGAAAGACCTTGGGTGGTAATCCTGTTGGAATATAGGTGGGTCTTCCAGACAGGTTTCAAAACTTTTGACCCACTTGATGCAGGGATCAATTGTCTAGAATGCAACAAACCCAATCCAGGATGCAATTCCCTCAATCTCAAGCCATGTACAGCAACATATACTATCTATAAGATAGAAAACAACACATAAACATGCTACCACGAAATCCACAACATACAAGGATGTAGATATACCTTTGGAGCTTTGTTGTGCTCTAATGGAGGATTTGATTTCTTTACTTTGGTGATGAACAACTTCACAATCCAAATCAGAATCTTCAACTCCCTTTGATCTTCCACGCTATGTCCCGTATTAGATCTCTTTTCTCAAGAAGATGGTGGAATCCTCAAGAGAAAACCCTACTAGTAACTCTAAGGAACCAAAGGTGAAAGAGAAGGGAACTTTTAGAAGAAGAGGACTTGTACAACTCTTACACAAGGGGGCTGAAAGTGCTCTATGTATTATGCATGAATTTGAGAGGGTTATTCCTCTATTTATAGCCCTGCATTGCTCCTCTTTTCCTATTTGAAATAGAAGTTTAACTCCCATTACAAATTAGTAAACATCTCCCTTAATTGTTGCCATAGAAGTTTTACTTCTACAACAATTAGTAGCTTTCTCCTTTCTAATTAAAATAGAAGTCCTACTTCCATTAATAATTAGTAGCTTACCATTACCACTATTAGAAGTCTCACTTCAAATAGAAATAGTAATATTCCTTTTAGAGTTCAAGTAGAATTAGTATCTTTCTAATAAATTGGGCTAGCGTGCGGACCACTAGGGATTCCTTAGAAAGCTGTCTCCAACTGGGACACGCGACCCCACATCTCATGTGCAATCCGGGCCCACAGTTAATTGCAAATAACTCCACTATATAAATGCAATTGCACTCCAGTCTTAGGAATAAATTACAATGAAGACCCTAAACTTCCTCAGTACCACAAGTAGGCCCCTCCATCTATATCCATGGATCATACGGACCTGTCCACCAAATTAGATCCATGTCTTATTATCCTTGAGCCCCAATTAATAATAGTGATCATTTGGTACCGATCCAATTAACTCTTAATTGGAATGGGTGCGCACTTACCAATGATAAATCTATTAATTGGTACAAGGGGATATTAAAGATAGATTCCATCTTGATCATTGAATGTTCTCACAGCTCTACTACCACGTACCCAAATCACCGAGGTGTTGACCTACAATTGGCCTCACTCATTGGTGACTCAAAGCAAATGAATAGATAAAAACTTGAGTTCATTAATGTCTCAGGATTATGAGCCTATTGCTAGGGAATTATGAAAGCATATCTTAAAATAAAGAGAGTGTATATAAGGTGCTTCTCATGGTCCTTCAATACATCCAATGTACTAGCATCATGATCCAGAATCTTACATTCTGATGATCGAGATAAATCACACTATCTCATAGTGATCAAAATGCTGCAACCTTGTCAGATGAGATGTCCAATCTCATCACTGGTTGTGAAGATAATTTAAGTATAAGATATGTAATACATATCTCCTGTATGTGGATCACATCCATACACATGTATTACATCTAGTATAGTTGTGGACTCCGGTTCATCTCATGAACCATTATGTCCTTTGTATTAATTATGTGCAAGTATATAAAACACCATTCATCTCATGAAAGGAAAAGCATGAATTGTATTGATAAATAAAGAAATTAATCAATTTATTACATCATATACCCTTGGTATTGAGACCACAAACTAACAATCTTCCACTTGGGCTCAATGCCAATCAGGATTGCATCTCATGCCCATCCCGTCTACATGCTGCTCAAAAACCTTGGTGGTCAAAGGCTTAGTAAATGAATCTGCCAGATTGCCCGCAGAGGCTATCTTGGTAATTGCAATATCACCTCTCTGCACAGTCTCTCTGACCAAATGATACTTCCTCTGTACGTGCTTTTGGCTTTTATGGCTCCTTGGTTCCTTGGACTGAGCAACTGCCCCGCTGCTGTCACAGTAAACTGTGAGCGGCTGTCGTGCCAAAGGTACCACTCCAAGTTCCAAAAGGAATCTTTTGAGCCATACTGCTTCTTTAGCTGCTTCACAAGCTGCTACATATTCAGTCTCAGAAGTGGAATCAGCGGTACATTCCTGTTTAATACTCCTCCAGCTGATAGCTCATCCGCCAAGCATAAACACATAACCAGAGGTAGATTTCCTGGAATCCTTATCTGACATGAAGTCAGAATCTGTGTATCCGACTAGAATCAGCTCATCACTGCCGTAAATTAACATGTAATCTCTAGTTCTTCTCAAGTACTTGAGGATACATTTTACAGCAGTCCAATGGTCAGGGCCCGGGTTAGACTGATATCTGCTGACTAAGCCCACTGCATGACAGATATCCGGTCTAGTACATAGCATAGCATACATGAGGCTACCAACAACCGAAGCGTATTGAATTGCTCTCATTTGCTCCTTTTCCTCTGAGGTCTTGAGACCCTGATCCTTGGAAAGGTGCACTCCATGCCTGAAAGGTGTGATACCCTTCTTGGAGTCCTGCATAGCAAATCGTATCAATATCTTATCTATGTATGCAGCTTGAGATAAGCCAATCATCCTATTTTTTCGATCTCGATGGGGTTTGATCCCTAGGATGCAACTAGCTTCTCCCAAGTCCTTCATATCAAAAGTCTTTGCTAACCAAACTTTCACCGTTGACAACATTCCAATATCTTTCCCAAGGAGTAGGATGTCATCGACATATAAAATCAGAAAAACTACCCTGTCACCTTCATTTTTCATGTACACACATAACTCATCTGGATTTTGACTAAAACCAAATGATTTGATTGCCCAGTCAAAACGAATGTTCCAGCTTCGGGATGCCTGCTTTAGTCCATAAATGGATTTCTGCAGCTTGCAAACTCTTTGCTTTTGGTTAATTGCTATAAAACCGTCTGGCTGCATCATATAGATGTCTTCCTCAAGATGGCCGTTTAGAAACGCCGTCTTGACATCCATTTGCCAAATCTCGTAATCGAGATGAGCCGCTATGGATAAGAGTATCCGGATGGACTTGAGCATGGCTACCGGCGAGAAGATTTCCTCATAATCGATACCCTCTTTCTGAGTATACCCTTTCGCAACAAGCCTGGCCTTAAAAGTCTCAACTCTTCCATTTGGTCCTCTTTTTCTCTTGTAGACCCACTTGCACCCAATAGGTTTGATATTGGCAGGCAAGTCCACAAGTGTCCAGACCTGATTAGAGTACATAGACTCTATCTCAGCTTTCATAGCATCTTGCTAATGTCCCGAATCTATGTCATTAATTGCTTCATCATAGTTACAGGGATCATGTTCCAGTTCTTCCGGGATTGCCTCGTAAGACTCTCCCAAGAACAAGAACCTATCAGGGGGGCTGATTATTCTCCCACTACGACGAGGCACTGGTGTAACTACTGGGTCTGGTAGGGGCGGTTCTTCCTCAAGTTCGGTCATATTTGGATTTGGAATTGATTGTTCTTGAATCTCTACCAAGATCACCTTTTGTAAAGATTTCCGGTCCATCATATAATCTTCCTCCAGAAAAACCGCATTGGTGCTTACTAGCACTTTCTGCTCTCTGGGATTATAGAATGACCAACTTTTAGTTCCTTTGGGATATCCTATAAATGTGCATACTTCCGACTTCGTTTCCAACTTATCCGTCTTTACCTTCAGCACATGTGCCGGACAACCCCAAATGTGTAAATGTTGTAGACTAGGGTTTCGCCCAGACCATAACTCCCGGGGAGTCTTAGGTACAGACTTAGATGGTACGAGGTTTAGTATGTACATCGTAGTTTTCAAGGCATGTCCCCAAAAGGATATAGGTAATCATGAGAAACTCAACATAGATCTAATCATATCTAAAAGAGTTCGGTTCCTTCTTTCCGCTACTCCATTCTGTTGAGGCATACCAGGAGCAGACAACTGGGATAGAATCCCATTTTCTAATAAGTGTGTCATAAAGTCACCAAAGAGATATTCCCCTCCTCGATCTGATCGAAGAGTCTTGATACTTTTACCTAATTGCTTTTCCGCTTCCGCTCGAAACTCTTTGAACTTTTCAAAAGCCTCGGACTTGCGGTGCATAAGGTATATATATCCATATCTTGAGTAATCATCTGTGAAAGTGATGAAGTACTCATATCCTCCTTTGGCTCTTACATTAATGGGCCTACACACATCAGTATGTACTAATTCCAATAAATCTTTGGCCCTATTGCCCTTGGATGAAAATGGTCTTTTGGTCGTTTTGCCTTCCAGACAGGACTCACAGACAGGCATTGGTTCTACAACCAATGAAGGCAAGATACAATCTTTCACTAGCCTGTTAATCCTATTTAGGTTTATATGACCTAGCCTCAAGTGCCAAAGTTTTGTTGGATTAGATGAATGTGACTTTCTCTTTAATGATGGTCTATTAATTATTTCGGTATCATGTATCTCATACATTGTAGGAGTTAATAGATAAAGCTCATTGGTTACCTTGCCAGAACATATAAAAGTACCGTTTCTCTTTATGACAACTTCAGTACCAAAAGTAATAGAATAACTTTTATTCACCAAACTAGAAACTGAAATTAAATTCCGTCTTAAAGACGATACATATAGAGTGCCAGGAATATGTGCTTACTCCCACTGAATTTGTGATACACACAATTATCAACAGCGTTTGTCTCAAAACCAAATGAGATAATCACTTGATGAAACTTGTGATACCACTGACGAGAAGCTTGCTTGAGTCCATAGATAGACTTTGTCAATTTACAGACCATATTCTTTGGGTCTCCCGACTCAAAGTTTTTTGGATGCACCATATAAATTGTTTCGTCAATGTCACCATTGAGAAATGCTGTTTTGACATCCATTTGATGAAGCTCAAGATCAAAATGTGCAACTAGTGCCATGATTGTCCGAAAAGAGTCTTTCGATGAAACCAGAGAGAAAGTCTCTTTAAAGTCAATACCTTCCTTTTGGGTGAACAATCTACACAAGAGAGGTCACTTTGGTGATATCTTGTTTCAATTAGCCCTTTTAGAACAATGGACTATTTTATTTAACCATAAAAGAGATACAATAAAATTTTTGAATTGGTGTTGAAGAAAAAACCAATTAGTTCTCTCCACTTGTCACCACAAACGAAAAATCCTTTTTCTTGTTTTTTTCTTTTTTTTTTTAAATATCGGACCACCCAAAAGTGTGCTCCCGCGGACCACCGAATGACCCACAATCTTCCTCCACAAAGACGTTCTGTAACAGATCAGAACAAAAAAAAAAAAAAAATACAGAAAGCGGGTAATAATAACTATTACTAAACAAAAGTCATCAATTCATGTTGGCCATTCCAGGATTTTGGAATGCACAGTCAATTTGATCTTTTGAAAAATGGCGTCATACATGAGAAAAAAAAAACAAAAAAAAATACAAAACTTGATGACTTACACAAATCACCAATTGCAATAACACATGTAACGCCCCAATTCCGGATACCGATAAAATCGTTCGAATACCCGAAGTTGGCGCGCTACTTCCCGAAAAATCAGAGAACTTCCAAGATCGTAGGCCCGTAGTGAGGTCCAATTTAAAATTTTTTGAACAATATACTATCAATGGTTAAATTTGCAGAAGTACATTAAGAAAAGCGGAAGCATTTGGTATCAATATATATGTAAAGTGTGAGCAGAACTACAGTCTAGTTAAAAGGTTCAGTTGTTAATATCAAAGTTAATACATTTTCATAACTACCCGGCTCACCTACAAAATTCTCTCAAAACCCAAAATAAGTAAGTGCCCTCAAAACCAGGGTAACTCCTCTCCACCCTCCGGCTCGACATCAGTGTTGGCCGGGCCCCATACGAAGTCTCCGACGACCGGCGCCTCTACTAGCGCAAGCGCATCCTCTGCGATCTCTGGGTCAAGGCTTAAGCACCAAAGATGGGTCAGATCTAAAAGATCTGGCAAGTCACAGTATAATAATAACATAGGACATATATATCAAATGAATAGAGACAGGTAAATAAATTAAAGAAGAACAAGGTAAATGAACTAGGCAGTTGAGCAAGATAAGCATAAGGAATCGGGATAAATATACAACAACTAATCTACTAATAAATGACACATTCACACGAGCTGGAATACCGCGGGATATTATGCCGCGGCCCTCACATACTGAACACAGTTGCGGCGGGGAAATCTCACCAGTGCTGGGAATTACTAATCCCGCAAATCACTCATCATCTCATCACACTCATCACTCAAGATTGGACACGGTATCACACCGTCCGTCTTAACCATACAGTTCATCATGATAGCTCCTCAACACTCATAATAGCTCCTACCGGGGATGATCAGTCCACAGGCTGAGCTTAAATCAACCGTGTGAATGTCTATGCCGACTCAAGAATACTCTAAGGGTCTGTGTCTGTCTAGGCTTTGCCTTGCATGAACAAAGTCCTAACCAAGTCTCTAAGAGGTTTATATATCAATTAATCAATGGATTGTAATTCAAGCCCAAGCCTACTTGTTGGATCCATACCAAAGCCCATCAACACATGGCCTGGTCTAAAACAGTCCAAACGAGGCAGCACATCCATTTATACTAATAAACAGTTCCTTCTAATCCAACATGACTTAAAATCCCAATATAAACTACATTTTCCAACTAAAGGTACACATCTCCACACTTAGGCCCAATAAGGGCCCGCCTAGACACAGACATGGGTCAATGTTCTCCAAATCATACTAATGGGTCACCTCTAAGATTTCCTAGGTTCAGGTCCTCCATTTATATTTAATTAACAGTTAACAACTATACTAAGGATATAAGAGTGATAGTAAATAATAGAAGTGAAGCATGAACTTCAATAAGAGAATCAACGGGAATAACAACAGTCCAATCCTAGGTAATGAACCATGTTCAGGTTCAGGTCCATCTCCGGTAATTTGATCTCTAAGTGAAGTCACTGATGCCATATGATACTGTGTTTGGTGCTCATGAGGTTACGGGCATCATGTCAAATCATCTTAGATTAAACGACCAAAACCCTAATCGGTGGTCCCCACGAGTCAAGGTCGAGCCACGCCATTGACTCCTTCTTGGCACATTGATGGAAGTTCATTTGGATGGTCAATGAGCCCCACAATCGATCAATCATAGAACAAAGGCTAAACTCACATCTTAGTGTTCACAGTGTGGCAGGTCGACCTGACAAGGGTCGGGTCGATCTGCTCCACGGAAATCAAAGTTGGGATTTGGTTTGGATTCTGGAATTTTCAGTGTACCCGATTGACCAGGTGGTCAGCCAGTCGATCTGGTGCACAGGTGTACCTGAGTCAACAGATTCCAGGCCAAATCTCAACTTTTGCACTAAAGTCTGGGTCTGATGGAAAAAGAACCAGGTTATACACAAACTATCCTAATTGGGTCCAGTAAAAACTAAAAGGCCTTAATCTAATTCTAAAATCTAATGAAATTTCTAAAAGTATAAATCTAAAGGGGGGTCCAAACTCAATTTAGGTTAAATAAAGACTAATGGAGCTATAATTTCTAATTTCTAAAATTAAAGAGGTCAAGAAATATTATTTTAAAGGTAACAAGTTAATTTATTCTAATAGGGTTTCATAAAGGCTAAGGGTCCTACTTTCCTAATTTTCTAAAACTAATGGGTCCTATTGCACACATTAGAAACTAAAGGTTTTATTTTAATTAATAAAACTAATGGGTTATGGATTAGTGGGCCCCACTGGTCCCGGCTCCAATTTGGTTCAATAAAAACTAAGGGGTCTATATTTCCAATTTATGAAAATTAATGGTGCTAATAGAATACATTAAAAACTAAGAGATTAATTTTAATTAATACAACTAGTGGGTTAATGGATCAGTGGGCCCCACTGGGCCCAGGTGACAAGCCCTCCATCCAGAACCTATCAGTCCACTTTCAAAATTTGAAAAACAGTGAGGGCCATCCTTTCCATGCACTCACAGGACATGACCACCCAACCCCCTTTTCTCATGTCACTCTTATCCCTCCACGTCATCATCCCCATCCTTTCTTTCTCTCTTATTCCACTCATCAATCCTGAGTAAAATGTCTACACACAGCAAGCCCTTTTTGAAATGGGTTCAACGACGGCAGCATCTAGGCACTACAGTTAGTGGCCCACTGACAAAAAAAAAAAACCACGATCAGCCCCCATCCACATGGTCGCCCAAACACCTTCTAATAGATGTAGGGGTCCGATCTACACTCAGTGGCCCACCTAGGCCCCGATCTCAATGCCAAATACCCAAAATGTCACTGTTCTGTTAACAATGACCTGTTACAGTGCCCATCTTCATCCAATTTCTAACTAAATAAATTCTATTCACCTCCCTTCATCAAGAAATCAAATAAAATTATAAAACACTATAATGCCCATTAATCCAACAACCATTTAGACCCATTGATCTTCCAAATGGGGGGGTGAAACCCTCATCCATCAATGTCCAGCCATCTAATCCAAAACAGCTAAGCTCCAGGTAAATTTCTAACATAATGAAATAACTGAACTAGAACTCAAATGAACCAATGCATAGAATATAAACCTAAGTTAAGAGTATAATATGCACTTGCCTTTGATGGAGTAGAAGGTTGTAGAGAAAGAGAAGAGAAGAGAGAAATCCCAAACCCAATGCAATAAGGAAGAAGATAATGGCAGCTCCTAAGGAAAATCCTCCAGCACAACAGTAGCTTAAGAAAAGAATTGAGAGAGGAAGAAGAGAGAAAATGAGGGAGGAATAGTAGTAGGGTTTGCCTTGGGATTTGTGCTAATTTATAGATTTGGGGGAAGTGGCTAATGACAGGAATAACCTTTGGGGTTGCATAGGATTAGGGTTAGGGTTAGGGGCATTAGGGTCTTTAGGTGGAAAGTTCTAGAAGATGCCTTTTGCAATAACCCCCTTATAGTTTACTAAAAACCCTAGTAAGGGCCTCCCTACACTAGTTAACCCTAGAATTACCCAAAACACCCTACTAACCCAATTACTAACTCAACTAAGCTAGTCTAACTACAACTTAGGAAAAATCTATCTAATTATCCTGATTAACCCCTAATTAGCATAATTAGCCAGTAATTAATATAATTAGCTCATAATTAGTAATAATTAGTATTAATTAGCATTTAAAATATAAATTAGAGGGCCCACAAAGGGTGGGACCTCACAACACATGTCCATAGATCTTGATTAGAAAAATAAAACACTAGATTCTCAATGGCTTAACATGGAGAAGCTCTGATACCAATTGTAAAAACAATACACCAAGATCTTTGATCCAGGAAACCCTAATAAACCAAGATCCTCCATGTCAAATCATTGAGAGAAGTAAAGCGGAAACATACTTGGATCCATTGAATGAAGTTGTTCACAGGTTGTTGATCTTCCAATCCAATATGGCTACCCAGAGAAACCCTCTTGATTCTTCTGATGATGGGATGTCAGAGAGAATAGGAATTCACCATATGAATTGGGGACCATAACCCTAATATATAATAATAAGATAGGTTTGCTATTTCTAATTTGGCCCCTCATCAAATTAGAAATAACATTCTAGTATCTACATATTAATCCCATGACAAGTATACCCTTAAGCCTTACAACTTTAAGTCTTAATTAGATCACTTTAATGCAGGCTTAACGAAAGATAGCATGACACATTTAATAATTACATGTGTGGCCCCACATGATGAAAATTTTCCAACATGACGAGCTTCACTTCAACAACAACTACTCCTTCTCTTGCATGGCTACACCCTTGAAACCATCATCAATTATATTAAAAAAAAAAAAACACGTCCTCAACCACATCGAATACCTCAAGCACAACCACTATTCCTTCCCCTGTTATATTGTCTGAGGCTAAGGAAAGAGAAGAAGAAACGAACGGTGATATCGTCACTCAACAAAGCAATGAAAAAAAACATTCGAGGGACCACTACAATTCATAGTTAACTATTGGGCTCTTTTTTAATTCATGGGGCATCTAAGGAGTTTTTACCTATAACATCTTTTTATAAATATTTCTCTCTACTTTCACAATCATGGAAAACTTACAAATACTATACTCTACTTTTAACATTATAATGACACCCCTCTCTAGAACATTGCATGATGTTTGGTCAATGTAGGTCACCATATATTTTACATAGGGGGTCATCTTACTGGGGTTACATTTTGAAGGGAGCTGACTCTTATGAATAGGGGTTTCCCCAATGACAAAACTTGGACTCGGCCCTCGACTTAACAAGGGTTGCATCGAGCCGAGTTGGGTCAACTCATGTCCTCTCCCAAATTTATCTTTTCTTTTGCAGGGTAGAGGGGAGAGAGAGATTGAAGGGGAAGGGTGGAAACTAGATAATAGATATTGGTGATTAAGAGATAAGTTTTTGTTAAAAGCAATTGGGAGATAGATTTTCATTAAAAGACTAGCTAAGAAGGAGGATGGCATGATAGAAGAAGGCGCGATTTAGGCTTTGGGGTTTAATTTGAATGATGTGGTGTGGAAGGAAACTAAAGAGATTTAGTTGAAGACATGAAACTAAATTCTTGGGAATATAATGGGTCAAGAAAAAAACTTGAATGGTTGGGATTAAAAATTTGGGGCCACCGTATGAACTCACGCACAGGGTGGGGGTGGGTGCAAGGACCTAGAATTGTTTTTTAAGGGGGACGAATGATGACCATAATGCTGCTTTGTTTATTATTTTATTGCATGATGGGGACTGGGGCTTATTTTTTTTACGGGGCATGGCCCGTCTAGAACCTAATTATATACTGATTGGATTTTTAAAAGAGGCTTGCTGGTTTTACGCGGTTCGCTAGGGGCGATTACCCTCGAAAGTGAATCTGTAGGTCTGCCCAATAGGGTGGGCATATATTGGGGTCATGGTCTCGATTTCCTCCCTAGTTCCCCCCTATGCCCATACAACTCGTAAAATATTAAAGGTGGTAAAAAGGATTTGATAGCACGATCGATTTGTCCCAAGGGGTTTAGTGTCCAGTAACCTTCTCAACAAAATAGGCATGTAATCGTTTGAAAAGTTTCATATGAAAATGGCTTCATCCTCTCATCCTTTTCAACATTGCAGAAGGGAGCGCAAACAAGCATTCTAATATTTACATATGTAAATGGGTCCAAACAAACAGACCATGGAGATTTTTTTCCTATAACTGTTAATGTGGATGGAGAAAGTGAGAGAGAAAAAGGCATCATTTTAAGGAGAAAAGTGCTACATCACCCTCTTAAATGTGACTGAAGTTGATGATGCCAAAAAGTGGTTTAGGGCACCACCGGTCTAGTGATATGTAATAAATGTGAAAGTTAATGAAGAGAGAGAGAGTTTATAGTGGTTCGGTCTGGATGACCTACGTCCACTTCAAGTGATTGCTTTATTGCTCTGGGGAGGAGATTACAAAGTAGCCAGATACAATAATGAGGTGTAGAATTCGAGATATATCCTTTCCTTTGCTAGGACTCCTCCTTTTATACTCTTTCTCCAACGGATGGGAAGAGTCTCCAGGGATCTCCAATGATGTACGCTCCAGTCTGGTGGAGTCTTCCGAACTCTCCCCAACAGATGAGCAGATTAAATTTCCTCCGCGGGAATTGGTAAAAGCAGGTAGGTGAAACGACATGATGACTTCTTCTTTCAGTGGATCCGGACCCGGCCCCTAACGAGTAGATGACAACCCGGGCTCACAATGGATTAAGGTCAGTTTGACCTGACCAATTATCGTGGACCGGGCCACTTGGGCCTAACCTGCCACTACGGACCGAGTCATTTGGGCCTGACCCATCATTTGCCCCTCAATGTCTCGCGCCAAAGAAGGGTTTGAAAGGGAGACATTAGTACAATCCAAGCTTCTTCATTTCAAGCAATTTGTAACTTTTCTGAACACTGAATCCTCTTTTAATATATGCCCTCCGCAGAGGGGGTCCGGGGGTGTCCCCCGGCGGTGGTCGAGCCCTAGAAGAGTTCCTCCGGCAATTTATTCCTTCTTGAATTTCATGGCAGAATTTTTCAGGCATAGGACTCTCTCTTTCTGTTTCCTTGGCTTAGTGTCCTCTTTCATTTGGAAACCCTGATGTAGGAGTCTATAAAGATTTTCACTTTTTCCATTTGAGGTTTTCTTTTCCTTATCAAGAAGGGAGAGGGCAGCCACCTGCAACTTCTTCCTACTCGAAGTAAAGAAAGAGAAAAGGCCACCACCATGGGGTATCAGCAAGAAGTAGTGGAGACGGGCAACGGGAGTGATGGGCTGGCCGCTGCCGGACGAGGTGTTGCAGTGGGTGCGCCGGTTCTTGCTGCTGCGGTGGTTCACGGCGAGACAGCGGGCGCCCCTGCCTGGGGCGCCCCCGCGGTGGGCGAGGTGAGGCAGGGCGCCAGGCGCCAGGCGGGCGTGCAAGGCGGAAGCCGTGCGTGGCAGGCTACGACGGGCGCCCCAGACGGGGGCGCCCCTGCAGTGGGCGAGGGGCCAGAGGCCGTGCTCCGGGCGGCCGTTGGCCAGGCGGTCGTGGCCACGCGCTGTTCGGGCGAGGCGGTTGTGGGCGAGCGCCAAGTGCGGCATGGGTCGGGCGTGCGCGGCGAGGCACCCCTGGCGTCGGGCCTGGGCGGCGAGGCGCCCTTGGCGTCGGGCGTGGGCGGCGAGGTGCCCCTGGCGTCGGGCCTGGGCAGCGAGGCGCCCCTGGCGTCGGGCCTGGACGGCGAGGTGCCTCTGGCGTCGGGCCTGGGCGGCGAGGCGCCCCTGGCGTCGGGCCTGGGCGGCGAGGCGCCCCTGGTGTCGGGCGTGCAGGCGGACGATCGGGGCGCCCACGGTGTTGCTGCGATGCTCGATCAGGCGGTGGGCGCCCCCGGCGCTGGCGGCCAAGCGCTGCTGCTGCAGGCGTCGGGTGTCTCGGTCGACGACGGCCAGGCTGCCTGGGGCGCCTCGGGCGGCGACGGCCGGGTTGCAAGTTCCCCAGGCGACGGCCAGGTTGCGGGCGTGCAGGCATCCAGCCCCCTTGGCACGAGCGTGCGGGCGACCAGCCCCCTGGGCGTGGGCGTGCAGGCGTCCAGCCCCCTTGGCGCGGGCGGCCAGGCCTCGCGGCAGCGGACGACGGGCGCGGGCGATCAGACCTCGCGGCTGCAGGCGATTGGCGCCCCAGGCGGGGGTGCCCCGGGCGCGGGCAGCCACGTGCTGCGTCTGCGTACGACGGGCGGCCAGGCGATGGGCGCCCCAGGCGGGGCCCCTGCTGTGGGCGGCGAGGCCACCCCTGATGTTACATCTGTTGACTCCGGACGAGGCGCTACTGGGCGAGGTGGAGGTGGACAGGGCGCCCCTTCCAGAGGTGCCCCTACCGTGACAGGGAAGAGTCCAGCGCAGCCTGATATTGATGGAGAGATAAATAAGGAGGTCACGGAGACGGGCCCGAGACGCTCTCACCGTAAAAAGTATCAAGGAAAAGTGGTGGTCGAGGACAACAGGTCTAAGGTGAGTACTATTTTCAGTTTGCTTAGTACTGATAATGATTTTTTGAGAATTGCCTCTAGCTACCACATTCCCCCCACTGTGTTATGTCGTCGGGCTGAGGCAGACGAACTCGCTTGTGATGATTCGTCGGGTGAGATCGTCATTTACGAAGATATGCTCGAAGCTGGGCTTAGGTTCCCCATGCCCTCCCCCGTTTGTCGCATTCTTCACTACTTTTCACTGACCCCGGGGCGGTTAGCGCCCAATGGTTGGAGGGCTCTGCTTGGCTTTCTTGCACTATGGAGGAGGGTTCATCAAGAGGATGCTTCTCCTGAGGAGTTCCATGCTGCCTATAGTTTGACGGAGTCTCCGGCCCCCAACAGGGGATGGTACTACCTTGCTCCTAGGGGTGCCAAGCTACTTACGGGTCTACGTTCCAACTGCCACAGCTGGAAGTTTCGTTTCTTCTTTGTTGGCGGAGAATGGGCCTCTGAGACAGACCGAGTGTTGGTGCCAACGAGATGGAGAGACGCCAGGAGACTTGGTAAGCCACTCCTTCGCTACTTTTTTACTTTATTGACATTATTGATGTGCTTACTTATTGCCTTTTTGCAGGCGCACCTGTGCTCTCCGCGAGTCAGGAGAGGAAGCTACAGGCGGTAAGAGACCATCCCGAAAAAGATTTAGGTGTTCTCTTATCCAAGGAAAGTGGTGGGGTTAGTGGCCCTTCTCATGCACCTCCCGCGAAGAGAAAGGGTATTGGACTTCTGCATTTCATTTCTCTTTTTTCCCTTCTTTTTTTTTTTTTATGCGCAACTAACCTTTTGGCTTTTGCAGCAGTAGATAGAGGGATGATCGGGGTTCGCCTTTCAGGCAGGAGTAGCCCTCCTTCTAAAGCGGCGAGGGTAGAGAGTACCACCAGGGGGGAGTCCCCGCGAGTGTCCACCAGGGCCAGCTCCCTTGCGTCTCCCACAGAGTTGCCCCAGCCAGCGATCTCTTCAGCCCCGACCTCTTCTGCCCCGATTGCTATTCGAGAGTCTTCCTCTCTAACCGCACCTCCTGCCCCTCACTCATGTCCCCCGCGGCCGGGGGCTCCTACAGGGGCTCTTCGGATGTTGGGCAAACCGAGGGTGATCCGGGAGAGGCTCGGGAGATTTGTGATTCCTGATGAGGTTTCGCAGATCACTTCATTGGGTACTGAGAGAGCCATAGATATATTTTTGGAGGGTCTGGCCCAGGTAAAGACATTTTTCCTTTTCTCCAGACTTTTTTTAAAAATATATATATTTTTATGTCTCATTTCTTTTTCTATTGCTCCAGGCTTCCACCGCAACCGTCAGCTTGATGTCGAAGGCCAACCGGTTAAAGGGGGAGATTGAGAGTATGCGGAGGGAGCTCTCCATTGCTCGGAAGAAGATTGCAGATTTTGAGGCCGATAAGGGAGCTTCCGAGGCGGCCCGCGAAAGGGCATCCAGGTTAGAGGCTGATCTCGCGTCAGCCAGCGAGAGGGCTGCCAAAGCAGAAGGCGAGCTCTTGACTGCCCGCGAGAGGGAGTCCCGGTTCGAGACTGCGCTTTCACTAGTCCGCGAGAGGGCAAGAAGGGTAGAGACTGAGTTGGTGGAGGCCCGCGATAGGGCTTCACTCAGGGAGGCTGAGTTGGTGGAGGCCCGCGAGAGGGCTTCACTCAGGGAGGCTGAGTTGGTGGAGGCCCGCGAGAGGGCTTCACTCAGGGAGGCAGAGTTGGTGGAGGCCCGCGAGAGGGCTTCACTCAGAGAGGCGGAGTTGGTGGAGGCCCGCGAGAGGGCTTCACTCCGAGAGGCTGTTGCGGCAACAGAGATGAAAGCGGTGTGCGATAGAGCTGAGAAGGAGCTTGCGGAGGGTGTCGCCGATGCCTTCATTGATGGGTACGAGGAGCTTCGAGGGAAGATTACTGCTGCCTTCCCTGACCTTGACTTTTCAAGCTTTTTGCCCACTGAGGAGCCTGATGAGACAGAGGAGGATGAGGAGGGCGATGAGGACGACGAAGGGAGTCATGAGAGTAGTTAGGATGTAGGAGACTCAATCATGCTTCGTTACATGTAGTTTTTTTTTTTTTTTTTTTTTTTTTTTTTTTTTTTTTTAACAGTTATGTAGCCTTACACTTGGAATGAATAAAATATAAGACTTTACTTATTCATTGCTTATGGTAAAGAACATTTTACAATGTGCTAAAAAATGAAATACCCCTTCCCCATATATGTCACTGGTCACTGATAATATTTCTTCAGATGTTCTGCATTCCACGGATGAGGTAGGACTTTTCCCTCCGAATCCTGAATCCTGTAAGTGCCAGGTCTCACCACCTCCGTTATGAGATAAGGGCCTTCCCAATTCGGGCCTAGCTTGCCTTCCCGAGAATCCTTGGTGGCGAGGATGACCTTTTTTAGGACTAGATCTCCAAGCTGGAGGGGGCGAGGCTTTACCCTTGAGTTATAGTGTTTGGCCATGCGCCGCTTGTACTCAGCATTGCGGATGTTGGCCATTTCCCTCGCTTCATCCACCAAATCAAGGTTGACGCGCAGCCCCTCCTCATTGGTGTTTGGGTCATGGTGCTGGACTCTCATAGAGTGGACCCCAATCTCAACTGGGATGACTGCCTCAGTCCCAAAGGCGAGAGAGAAAGGGGTTTCCCCGGTTGGAGCTCTTGGCGTGGTCCGATATGCCCACAATACCCCGGGAAGCTCATCCACCCAAAGGCCCTTTGCTCTTTCGAGCCTTGTCTTCAAATTTCGCAGGACTGTTCGCACCATGACCTCCGCCTGCCCGTTTGCCTGTGGATGCGCCGGGCTGGAGTGGGGCTGCTTGATCTGAAGGTCGGAGCAAAACGAGTTGAAGAGCTTGTTATCAAATTGCTTTGCGTTGTCACTGACGATGGCATGTGGGATCCCAAAGCGGCAGATTATGCTTTTCCAGACAAAGTCCTTTACTTTGGAGTCTGTGATCCTTGCCAAGGGTTCCGCCTCCGCCCACTTCGTGAAGTAGTCGATGGCGACCACTATGAATTTACATTGCCCTTTACCCAATGGAAGGGGGCCTAGGATGTCGATCCCCCACTTGGAGAAAGGCCATGG
The DNA here is from genome assembly GCA_038049695.1 of Cinnamomum chago. Classification (NCBI taxonomy): domain Eukaryota; kingdom Viridiplantae; phylum Streptophyta; class Magnoliopsida; order Laurales; family Lauraceae; genus Cinnamomum; species Cinnamomum chago. Next base: position 60,254,225 of record CP142459.1, on the reverse strand, counting down.
GCTCATAATGATAGTGAGTTCCTCTGGTGGCTGCCTTGGCACAGTGGCAAAGCGCTGACACTTGTCACACTTCCTGGCAAATTCTTTGGCATCCGCAAGCATGCTGGGCCAAAAGAAGCCTTGCCGGAGTGTTTTGTGAGCGAGGGAACGCCCTCCTGAGTGGTTCCCACAAATTCCCTCGTGGATTTCTCGTAGGGCATAATCAGCTTCTTCGGGAGAGAGGCACCTCAACAAGGGTAACGAGTAGCCTTTCTTGTAGAGGACATCCTGCAAGAGCGTGAACTTGGAAGCTCTCATCCTCAGCTTCCTCGCCTCGAGGGGGTCCTCTGGCAATGTACCCTCTTGGAGGTACGCCCTTATCGGGGCCATCCAGCTTGTTTCAGTTGCAGCACAGTTGATGTTTACAACGCTTTCATTCATCTGACTTGGTTCGAGTTGGTGCCCAAGAAATGTTGGTTCGCCTGGTGAGGTCTCGAAGGACGAGGCGAGTTTGGCAAGTGTATCCGCAGCAACGTTACTTTCCCGGGGGATATGACTGATTTGGAAGTGCTGGAATTGCGGGATCAACTTTTTCACTAGGCTGAGGTAGTCCTGCATTCTGGTTTCCTTTGCTTCAAACTCGCCCTTGACCTGATTTACTATCAGCTGAGAGTCGCTGTAAGCGATGAGGTGTTGGGCGTTCATTTCCAATGCCAGCTTCAAACCAGAGAGGAGTGCCTCGTACTCAGCCTCATTGTTGGAGGCTGGAAAGTAAAACTTTACTGCACACTTGAGGGGTGTGCCATCAGGGCTGATTAATACAAGACCCGCTCCACTTCCATTGCTGGTCGCGGAACCGTCAACATAGAGCTTCCATAGTAGTGTTGAGAGATTCTGGGCATCAGGATGAGAAGCAGGAAGCAACGGGGGGCCCGAAGTAGATTTTGCTTGGGCGCCCAGGGCTGCTGGAGATGCCTGGGCGCCCATGACTGCTGAGGAGGCCTGGGCGCCCAAGGCTTGGGCGCCGAGGGAAGATGGAGAGGCCTGGGCGCCCAAGGCATGGGTGCCCAGGGTTTGGGCGCCGAGGGAAGATGGAGAGGCCTGGGCGCCCAAGGCTTGGGCGCCCAGGGTTGCTGGAGAGGCCTGGGCGCCCAAGGCTTGGGCGCCCAGGGGTGCTGGAGATCCTTGGGCGCCCCTGGCCAGGGATGCCTGGGCGCCCAGGGCTGTCTGGTCTTCCGCGGAGGCTCGGAGATCTGGAGTTGTGTGGGCGCCCTCTTGGTTGTCCTCTTCTGGCGGAGACTCACCTTGTGTGGGCGAGGCTAGTTTTTCCGTCTCTGCTACAAAGTCTGCCAAGGCTTGCGCTTTGATGGCGGACCTTGGCTGATACTGGACGTCAAACTCCCCCAGCTCTACTGCCCATTTGACGAGCCTCCCGGATACATCCGGCTTTCCCAGTACTCTCTTCAAAGGTTGATCAGTAATAACCACAATGGTGTGACTCTGGAAATAATGACGCAGTCGCCTTGCTGTCGTAATAAGGGCGAGCGCCAGCTTTTCCAGCTCCGTGTATCTGGACTCTGCCCCTCGGTATGCTCTGCTTACATAGTAAATGGGCTTCTGCACTCCATGATGATCTCTGATGAGGACAGAGCTGACTGCTGAGAGAGAAGCAGAGAGGTACAAATACAACACCTCTCCTGGTGCAGCATGTGAAAGAAGGGGGGGGAGTGGCCAAGTAGACTTTAAGCTTCTGGAAGGCCTCCTCCGCCTCTGGCCCCCAGTCAAAAGCCTTCCTGAGGATTTTAAAGAAAGGCAAGCACTTGTCTGCAGATTTGGAGACAAATCTGCTAAGTGCTGCCACCCTTCCATTGAGGCGCTGCAGCTCCTTGGTGGAGGCGGGCGACTTCATGTCCAATATAGCCTTGATTTTGTCGGGATTCGCCTCTATCCCCCTTTGATTGACCATGAAGCCCAAGAATTTTCCGGACCCCACTCCGAAGGCACACTTCTCGGGATTTAACTTCATATGATAGAGCCTGAGAACACTGAAGGTTTCTTGGAGATGATTGATGTGATCTGTGGCGGCAAGGCTCTTCACCAGCATGTCGTCCACATAAACCTCCATGGTACGGCCAATCTGAGAGTGAAACATTTTATTCACCAGGCGTTGGTAGGTGGCCCCTGCATTCTTCAGTCCGAAAGGCATGACCCTATAGCAATAGGTTCCTTTCGGGGTGATGAATGACGTCTTCTCTTGGTCTGGGGGATGCATGTTAATCTGATTGTACCCAGAGTAAGCATCCAAGAAGGAGAGAAGTTCGTGACCTGCCGTGGCGTCGATGAGGAGGTCGATCCTAGGTAACGGGAAGCAGTCCTTTGGGCATGCCTTGTTAAGGTCAGTGAAGTCGACGCACAGGCGCCACTTCCCATTGGATTTCGTCACCATCACAACATTAGAGAGCCATTCAGGGTATGCTACCTCCCTTACAGCTCCATTGTCTATCAGCTTCCCGACCTCCTTGTCCATTGCTCGGGCCCTCTCAGTGGAGGCACCCCTCAGCTTTTGTCGGACAGGCTTGTGCTGGGGGTCGACATTGAGGCGATGAATGGCGATTTTGGGATCAATCCCTTCCAGATCTGCATGTGACCATGCAAAGACGTCCATGTTGTTCTTCAGGAGGTTGGTCAAGCGACGGACCAGGTCTTCAGGGAGAGAGGAGCCAATGTACACTTTCCTATCAGGGAGGTCTTCATTTAAGACCACAGTGGTGAGTGCTTCAACTGATTCTCCCCTCTCAATGGTGGAGTCATCCCTTGGATCAAGGGTCTCAATCTGTAATGCTTCCTTCTGCTTTTTATCTTTTACTGAGGAGACGTAGCATTCTCTGGCAGCCAATTGGTTTCCCCTGATTTCTCCGATTCCATTAGGGGTTGGAAAGCGGATAATGAGGTGATAGGTGGAGGGAACAGCCCTTAACGTATTGAGGGCAGGTCGGCCCAGTATGACGTTGTAAGCTGACGGGCAGTCAAGCACCAGGAAGTCGACCATGATTGTGGAGCTTCGGGGTGCCACTCCGGCGGTGACTGGGAGCTTAATCGCTCCCAGGGGATACACCTTCTCTCCTGAGAAACCAATAAGAGGTGACTTGACAGGTCGGAGCTTTTCCCTACCTAGGCTCAACTTGTCATATGCGCCTGCATACAATATGTCAGCGGAGCTGCCACTGTCTACCAGGATCCTATGCACCTGGAAATTGGCGATGGTCAAGGATATTACCAATGGGTCGTCGTGGGGGAGCTGCACTCCTTCCAGGTCCCTATCTGAGAATGATATGACCTCGCCATCTCCTTGTCGGGACACTTTGGACGGACGTGCTTCCTCAGTATGCCTGGCCTTTCTGGAGTGGGCTTTCATTGCTGAGAGCGATTCCGCAGATCCTCCGGAGATAGTGTGAATTTCTCTGAAGGGCTGCTGATTCTCTTGATGACGAGGTGGTGATGGTGCTTGAGCTCTCCCAGCAACATATTGGCGCAGATGCCCGCGCTGGATGAGTTCCTCGATCTGCTTCTTTAGCTCGTAGCAGTCGTCGGTATCATGGCCATGGTCGCGATGAAAGCGACAATATTTGTTAGGATTCCTGCGGTTTGGGGGAGACTTCATTTTCCCCGGCCATTTAACCGCAGGATCATCTTGGATCTGCAACAAGATGTGTCCGACGGAGGCACTGAGGGGGGTGAAGGCCTGCCTCTCCCTCTGAGGAGCTGGACCAAGCCTCTCTCTGGCTGGTACCCTCTCCGTTCTGCTTCTCTTGTTGCTGCTGTTCTCCTTCCTGTCCTCTCTGTCTCGCTCCTTCCCCTTGCCTTCTGATCTGGAGGACTCTCCTCGCCTAGCTCTGGTGATGTCCTCCGCATTCATGTACTTCTGGGCTTTTGCCAGCAGTTCAGGAAAGTTCTTTGGCGGGCGCTTCATCACCGAGAATAGGAAGCTCGAAGAACGGAGGCCTCCAATGAAGGCTGTCATGGAGACCTTGTCATCTGGCTCTTTGACTTGGAGTACCTCCTCGTTAAAACGAGTGAGATAGCTCCTGAGGCTTTCGTTCTTGTCCTGCTTGATGCTAAGCAGGTGTGTGGCGGGCTTTTGGTGACGACGTCCTCCGATGAAGTGAGATACAAAGGACTTACTTAATTCTGCAAAGGTGGCAATGGAGGTTGGGGCGAGACTGGAGAACCACTGCCTTCCTGAACCCTTCAATGTAGTTGGAAATGCTCTACACATGATTTCGTCAGGGACGTTGTGTAGTTGCATTAGGGTTTTGTACGTTTCCAAGTGATCCAACGGGTCCTTGGTCCCATCAAAAATCTCCATGGTCGGCATTTTGAATTTTCTGGGGAGGGGGTAGTCTGCCACGGAGGGTTTGAATGGTGTATCCGTTCGTTGTACCAGATAGTCAATGGATTCTGGTACCTGTGCCTTCATGGCATTGAAGACATTGCCTATCTGATCTTGCATCTTTTTGAACTTCTCATCCCAAAGGTTGGGGGCTTCTTTTGATTGACCTTGGAACTGGCTCTCGTCCTCCAGACTGTAATTTCCACTTCCCATCTCCTGAAAATCAGGATCCTCATGATTGGAAGCAGAGGGAGGAGGTGGAAGTCCACCGCGATTTGACCCACCTGGGGGAGGGGGTACGTCAAGATGAGCGCGGCCTTCAGGATCAACCAAGAGTCTTCCGTGCGGGACGACCGGCGGAGCTCCAGCAGACGTCTCCTGGGCGTGAGCGCCTTGATGACGGGCGCCCAGGGCGCCATGAGGATGGGCGCCCAGGGTCTGGGCGCCCAGTGGTTGGACGCCCAGGGCTTGGGCGCCCAGCTGCAGTCTTCGACCCTGGGCGCCCAGGGGTTGGGCGCCCAGGTGATGGCGGCCTCGGTTGGCGCCTCGGCCCCGGGCACCGTGTGGACGGGCGCCCGGGTGAGGTGCCCCTCTGCGTGGAGCTATCGGTTGTTCCGAGAGTGGTGCTTCCTGCGGCCCCACACCTAGCGCTCCTCCCTGACTCGCCAGCATGAGCTGCAGTATTTGTTGGTTTTGAGTTACCAACTGCTGCATGGTCTCCAGCATCTGCTGGGGAGAGGGAGCGGGAGCATTCGGTGTAGGGTTGGTCGGTGGAGGATTACCCTCGCCCTCGCGCGAGGGGTTACTATCTTGTCGCCTTGTTGACCTGGTGATAGGCATGGCTTTTTGAAAAAAGGAAATTCTTTTCGCTTCCCACAGACGGCGCCAAACTGATGATTCCAAAAAGTGGTTTAGGGCACCACCGGTCTAGTGATATGTAATAAATGTGAAAGTTAATGAAGAGAGAGAGTTTATAGTGGTTCGGTCTGGATGACCTACGTCCACTTCAAGTGATTGCTTTATTGCTCTGGGGAGGAGATTACAAAGTAGCCAGATACAATAATGAGGTGTAGAATTCGAGATATATCCTTTCCTTTGCTAGGACTCCTCCTTTTATACTCTTTCTCCAACGGATGGGAAGAGTCTCCAGGGATCTCCAATGATGTACGCTCCAGTCTGGTGGAGTCTTCCGAACTCTCCCCAACAGATGAGCAGATTAAATTTCCTCCGCGGGAATTGGTAAAAGCAGGTAGGTGAAACGACATGATGACTTCTTCCTTCAGTGGATCCGGACCCGGCCCCTAACGAGTAGATGACAACCCGGGCTCACAATGGATTAAGGTCAGTTTGACCTGACCAATTATCGTGGACCGGGCCACTTGGGCCTAACCTGCCACTACGGACCGAGTCATTTGGGCCTGACCCATCAGAAGTGATCCAACAAAATTGGTTTTAAAGATGTTACATGACCCTTGATTTGAGAGGCAAGCAAAAAATGTACACATCTCCTTAAGAGAGTGCCAGTGCGTCTCAATTGTCACCTTTCGAGCCTGCCCTATAGATCAATTGATCCTTCATACACATAGGGCCCATGGTTCTGAGATCTTTACTGTCAAAATGGTGGTGCCCAGAGAGAGGGTTCATGGCTGAAAGATCAAATATCTTAAACCTTTGATCAGTGTTCGATCAACTTAAGATTGCAATGGATCAAGTAAAGTAGTTGAATGATAAAACTAGAGTTGAGTTGGTAATGATTTTTCAGGGTTCGATCAGGCGGGTTTGATTTACAAGACTTTTTGGGTTCAAATCAGATTCCAATTTCGGTCGCCTTGACCCGCTCTGCCCTGACGATTATCTAAATACTTATTTAACAATGAATTATTGTCCATAATTTCTTTACTAAAATGTTAAATTGTTCTATTTAAACCAAAAGGAGTATGGGATGAACCCATATCAAACCCATCCCTTGTACATACATAGAAAGTTCGATTGCACCTTATTTATTGCACAACCACCTTACTTAATGCTATTTGGTGCTGGACCTATAGTTGCTTCTTAACACTGTTTTCACAATAAATTTGCTCAAACAATTTGTCCACCAACAAAAGAACACCACAGCTTCATAGAACCACCTGAGGCATGATGAAGTTTTGACAAGCCATCTCACACGTGTGGAAGTTGATGGAAAGAGATGTGGGTCACATACCTACCCCATGAAAACTCCTCCTCAAGCTGGTGGGGTCGGTTTTTATCACCTACATTGCACTTGTCATCTTCCAATGAAAGGGATATAAGTGGTAGAGAAGCATCATATTCCTGAAACTGCTGAAAATGGATGACTCTGCTGATAATATCACCTGAGATCTGTACAATGGTATTCTGAATGACCACTGTCTACTACTTTCTAGCTTCTTCTCGTCTGGTACTTTTAAATGGATTCTACAAATTAAACATCCACCATGCAGCAGCAAATCTGTACTTCACTTTGCCTACTGAGAGGAATTGATTTGGTTTGGTTTGTCACTGAGGAAGGACCCCAATATTGGAACCTATCAAGTTGGTGGGTTTGTTGTGTCTGCTCACCCCATGATTCTGCTCAGAGGAATATTTATGGGTAGGGGTGTTGATGAAATGGGCCAGCCCAAGGCCCCAAACATAAATGGACTATATTTTTATGCCAATGGGATGAAAATCGGATTGTTCTCGGTTCAATAATCAAGCAGCTGGGAGTGATTTCCATTGTTTTCTAAAGACCCATCCGGACCATACATAAAATTTGCAAATGAGTTCAACTTGGGCCTATATTGAAGCCCATGGGCAAGACTGGGTTCAAATACTGGGCCTGATTACTAGAGGCTGGGTCTATACAAGAGCTCCCCTGCACCATGCAGACCCATGCTGCTAAGGAGGATCATGATCATTTACCAGCCTTAAGTAATATGGAGTATATATCCTAGTCCAATTCGACGAAGGAGATGCCCATCCGGGCTGCTATTATAAAAGGCCTGTATTGATGGGCCCAACCACAGATTGGGCCGCCGAATTAGAAAGTAGACACCAGAATCATGATCGACCCAACAGAGGGGTATCCTAAGTGGTCTATATATATATAATGGATTCTTCTTGGACTATTACAGTGAGTTTCTAAGGATCTTACTCTTGTTTGCCATTATCCGCGTCACCATCATCCTCATTATCTTACTTTAAGTCCACATCTATGGGGAATCCATCTTTCAAATTAACTTACAGTTTCAGTTTGATTATAGGAGCAAATTAACTTTTCTTGTACATGCTAAAGCCAACAACAAACATAAAAACAAGCAAAAATTGAGAGTCTTTCATTTCATGATATAAAGTAGGAATAGATTCAAACAGTCTGGAATTAGTATTAGATGCACCCAACATCATGAAATGGAAGGCTTGGGCAGCAAATTTTCTGGTTTGCTCTTAAACTAATGGATACATACTCATACAAATTCACGTCTCATGATTTTTCACACCATCATTATCAATTTTGATGGTATAAACAAATTAAACATTCATGACCAGACACATAATTAGTCATTAATCAATACACCATATATACTATAGTCACTCCATACCTATATAGTACCTGATCTATTAAATTAAACTAACCTGAATTTTTCATATAAAAAGGACGATAGCCAATTCGAAATCCAAAAAAAAAAAGAAAAAAAAAAAGAAATTGGATTGAAAATTACTTCAATCTACATCTAAGGAATCAGTGATGACCTCAACCTCACTTATCCTTAGTTTTTAAAAAAAAAAAAAAAAAAAAAAATTCTTTTTCAATTCACGTCCAAACATGCATGTCAATTAAGCTAGTGACAGCGAAGAGCGTCATCACATGGAAATTTTAAAATAAAAAAAAAATCGTTTTCGCGTATTCTTGAGTGGTTTGCATGTAGACCTATTGGCGAAGAAGTGCAAGAATGTAATAAGTTTGAATGATTATCTTAACTAGTACTAGTAATCAGAACGTGTGACATTGAATAATCGGGATAGTTGAAATCTCTATTTTGGGCAACCTTATGTTAAAAGTTCCTGTTTGGATGGCAATCATGTGCTATAAAGACCCATTTGAAGGCCTATCTTCTCATCATTTTTTGTTGTAAAAAGGGACATGGGGGTGGCGTTGGAACAACTATATTACAATAAGATCATATATAAATAGCATACCATACGCAACATCATCTAAAGTCTAAACCAATACCTGTTTGGCTGTAGCATGGCTTGCTTTCCTGAACCTATTTCATTGTTTTCACACGAAATAGTACTTCCATCAGGTATTATTTTTGAGGGAATATAAGAATGTCTCATTCTAGAAACAAAACATCCCAGTGTTACGTCTGTTTCATGATTCTATCAACTTTGGCGATTGATTGACATTTACATGTTCATTGTAAATAACACCAATTAAGGCGACTTCAACAGTGGTGATCCCCATGTGCGGGCCAAGTACAAGGGTTTGGGGCCGAAGCGGCCACCCATATCAGAAAAAAGTTCAAAATTTTTACGAACCCCGCCGCACATTATGAAAATTAATATGTTTTTTTTTTACATTTGTCACTTCCCCTATGTTTCATTTACATAGAGCCCCCCAAGTTGAATTTCCTAGGTCTGCCCCTGGTGATTGCTACTTGAATTAGTATCTTAGATGAAATCAATGGGATATGTGGTCTAAATGGTTTTAATCGAGGTGATCTCTCCTACAAACTCCTCGAATGATAAAATTAGGGATTGATTTTTTTTTAGCAAATACAATTAGGGAGGAGAAAATTGGTAAGGGATATGAAATGATCTCTCTTTAATAGAAAATTATATACGTTGCACTTCACTTTAATGAATTAAATCTTAGAAAAGTGATTGTCCCATTTATATCTCCACTTTTACACCCTTCGCCTCTCACCCTCATTGTCCTTGTTTGTCTATGACCGCTTAGAAATTTAGTAAGTAGGCAAACAAGTCTTTATTTTCTAAACCAAGGTTCATTGGGATAAGTGGAATTTAGATTCCCTGCACTTGGTCTGCCTTTAAATCTAATTACCTCTTGTTCTGTATTTTATAGTTTATACTCCTTTTCTCTAGGCCTCTAATGCACCAATACCTAAAGCACAATAAAAAAAAAACAATTAAAAAATTAGTATAAAACAAATGCTCATGCAAAAAATTAGTATAAAACAAATGCTCATGCAAGAAAAATAAACATTAATTATAACATGAAAGGGGTTAAGAATGGGACTTAGAAGTGGATATCTATGAGAGATCATCAAATTCTCAAGATTTCATTTTCTATAAGATGAAATCTGGGTAGTTATGAGCTTGGAGAAAAAGAGAACTTTGACAGATTTGCAGATTTTTGTTTACTTACCCTTTTTCTTTTTTTTTCTTTTTTTTGGGTGGGGTGGGGTGGGAAAGAAGTGTAATCTTTTATTAGAAATGATTACCAATCCTTTTTCCTAGGCATTTAAATGCTTAGAAAAATAGATGATCTCATCTAAGGGTGCATTTATGCGATGAGAAGATTCCATGACAGAGAAGAAAATTATTTTTGTTTTTTCATTTAGTGACTGTTCAACACATTTTCCTCCAAAAAAGAAAAAAAGTGAACTAATTTTCCTTAATTAAGAAAAAAATAAACTGATTTTTCCTCATTAAAGAAGATTTATAATTGGGGGGGGGGGGGGGGGGGGGGGGGGGGGGGTTATTTGTATCCTGTGAACACAAAAATTCACAAAGAGTATAATCCTCTCATTGTACAAAAAGGTCCTAAATCTTAATCATGACCTCCACTCATCACCCCTTCAAGAGGGCTCTTTCCCATGAGTTCTTTGGAATTAACATTAAAAGTCCCTTCCAAGGAATCCAGTGCACGTAAAATTGTTGGCTTTGACAGACGCATCCCAGCAAAGAAAAGCCTAGGTGTTAAGAGATGCTGGGAAAAGGGATGGGTGGCCTCTAGAAGAAACGGTTGGGAACTATCATGGTCTTAATTACAGAAAAAGAAAAATTGCAGTCTTAAATATGAGCCCATGAGGCTCATCTGTCAATATGTACCATTGTTTGCGAACATCAATATAGAATATTGGTATCATACTCATATTATATCCGGATTGTCGATACAAATCCTTGATAGTGGTAGGTACAAATTGATAAGGTCGAGAACGTGCCAATATCAACCAAGATGACCGTAGAGCCACTGATAAATCAGTGGCAAGACATATCAGTTTTACGGAGAGATCCAAAGATAGTCCTCAATAGTTAGGTCGGAAGTATCACTCCGCTACTAGTTAGGTAATGACAAAAAGGAGCTCCCGTGAAAACTCTTGACAAGTATGTGTGACCCTAGGGATAAAGGGTGAGAAGGTTGTTCCGAATTGGATAGCTTAAAAATAACAACTTACAAATGTTCCTGGGATTATGATCTAAGGCCATCAACTAGACAGCTGAATAAAAATTTCTCTTTATGGAATACTATCAATTTCATAGTTAATGTTGGATGGCAAGCAACGTTGAAAAGTTCAATTTTCTAAATTTGCAGGTCTGACAGGGTTTATGGACCAGAATCGAAAACAAGGAGTCTATTTGGAAAAAAAGTAGAAGCCAACCCGGTCTCTTTCTAGTCCATGTGTAATGAAAACAAATGAAATGGTTTTTATCAAGGGATGTCAATGAACCTCATGAGTTATGCTGTTACATGAAAGGTCCAATATGAAACAAGGAATTCTCCCTAAAAGCCATATGTAAATACCCATGCATTAAATGGATTATATAATTTACTATATAACATATATAAATCATATATTTAGAGCTGTTTGTTTGGCACTATAATACATAGGAATTGAATACATAAATTCATATATTGGGTCGACTTGGTCCAAAAGAGTGAGAGACGGATCAAATGCATTGATGATTGGACTAGAGAAACTTTCACAGAAATTTTTCAAGCCCAAGAAACTTCTTATAGAAATGCCAACTGATGATGCCAAAAAGTGGCTTTCGGGCACCACCGGTCAAGTGATATGTAATAAATGTGAAAATCAATGAAGAGAGAGAGAGTTTATAGTGGTTCGGTCTGGATGACCTACGTCCACTCCAAGTGATCTCTTTATTGCTCTGGGGAGGAGATTACAAAGTAGTCAGATACAATAATGTTGTGCAGAATTCGAGAGCTCCCCCTCTTCTCTGACAGGACTTCTCCTTTTATAGTCTTTCTCCAACGGGTGGGGAGATTCTCCAGGGATCTCCAATGATGTACGCTCCAGTCTGGTAGAGTCTCCCGCACTGTCCTCAACAGACGAGCATATAAGATATTCTCCGCAGGAATTGGTAAGAGCAGGTAGGTAAAATGACGCGCGCTGACTTTGTCCTTCAGTGGATCCAGACCCGGCCGATGACGACCCGGGCTTATCATGGACTTGGGTCAGTTGGTCTTGACCTGCTATAGTGGACCGAGCCGTTCGGGCCTAACCTGTCATTGCGGACCGAATTATTTGGGCCTGGCCCATCATTTGCCCCTCAATGTCTCGCGCCAAAGAAGACTTTGAAAGGGAGATATTATTAAAATCCAAGCTTCTTCATGTCAAGCACTTTAAACCCTCTTTTAATATATGCCCTCCGCAGAGGGGGTCCGGGGGTGTCCCCCGGCGGTGGTCGAGCTGACCGGTCAGCTCGCGGGGGTCCAGGGGGCAGCGCCCCCGGCAGGGGTTCGGGGGCAGCGCCCCCGGACCAAAAAATCTTGCTGGCGATGGAAGTGCTGAACAGGGCAGGTGCAGGGCGCCCAGGCTGCAGTGCTTGCTGCTGGGCGCCCAGCCTGGGCGAGGAGCATGGAGGAGATGGGCGCCCAAGGCTGCTGGCGAGACGACCAAGGCCAGACGGGGCGCCCCAGGCTGCGGGCGAGGCGAGCAAGTTGGGCGCCCCTACTGCGGGCGAGGCACACACCCGGGCGAGCAAGGCTGGGGCGCCCCCACTGCGGGCGAGCAAGGCAAGGCGCCCGGGGCGGTGCAGCTGTTGGGCGAGCTGCTGCCGCGGGCGAGGAGCGCTGGTGGGCGCTCAGGCGGGCGACCCTGCTGCTTGCTGCTGCGCTGGCTGCGCGTGGTGGGCAGGCTGGGGCGCCCCTGGCACGGACGACGAGGCAGCCTGGGCGAGCTGCTGGTGGGCCCGAAGTGCTGGGCGCCCAAGGGCTGCTGGTGGGCGCCTGAGGTGCTGGGCGCCCAAGGGCTACTGGTGGGCGCCCGAGGTGCTGGGCGCCCGAGGGGTGCTGGGCGCGACTCCTGAGGTGCTGGGCGGCCAAGGTGCTGGGCGCCCGAGGGGTGCTGGGCGCGACTCCCGAGGTGCTGGGCGGCCAAGGTGCTGGGCGCCCGAGGGGTGTTGGGCGCGGCTCCCGAGGTGCTGGGCGGCCAAGGTGCTGGGCGCCCGAGGTGCTCATGCTCCTGGTCGGGTGGTGCCCGCGGTCTACTCAGAGGAGGGACTGGGCGCCAAGCTGCTGTGTGCCAATGTGTTCGAGCACATGGGTGAGCAGGCTACTCTAGTCCATCAGGCACCAAGGGATGCTGATCCAGGCGGTCATTTGGCTCATTTGGCTCATCTGGGCGGTCAGACAACTGGGTACGCTAATTCAACGTAGTCCCCGAGTTGCAGATGATCTGGTGAATGAAGTAGACTGCTTGCGTGAGAGCAAAAATAGAGTCTGGGGATTGCTCGTGAGAGAGCTTGAGACCGTGCTTTTGGCGCCCCAGGAAAGAGCTGCTAAGCTGGAGAAAGGCTACCTGTTTGAGAACAGAGTAGAGGTAGGCTAAGCTTTTTTGGCGACCCGTGAGAGAGCTGCTAAGCTGGAGATAGGCTGCCTGTTTGAGAACAGTGCAGAGGTAGGCCAAGCTTTTTTGGAGACCCGTGAGAGAGCTGCTAAGCTGGAGATAGGCTGCCTGTTTGAGAACAGTGCAGAGGTAGGCCAAGCTTTTTTGGCGACCCACGAGAGAGCCGCTAAGCTGGAGATAGGCTGCCTGTTTGAGAACAGTGCAGAGGTAGGCCAAGCTTTTTTGGCGACCCGCGAGAGAGCCGCTAAGCTGGAGATAGGCTGCCTGTTTGAGAACAGTGCAGAGGTAGGCCAAGCTTTTTTGACGACCCGCGAGAGAGCCGCTAAGCTGGAGATAGGCTGCCTGTTTGAAAACAGTGCAGAGGCAGGTCACGCTTTTTTGGGCGACCCACGAGATGATTCACCTCGCCTAGACCTGTTGATTTCCTCAGCGTTCATATATTTTTGAGCTTTTGCCAATAGTTCTGGCATGCTCTTTGGTGGTCGCTTCATTACTGAAAAGAGGAATCTGGATGAACGGAGGCCTCCCAGAAAGGCGGTCATGGCGACGTTGTCATTGGGCTCCTCGACTTGGAGGACCTCCTCGTTAAAACGAGTGAGGTAACTCCTCAGACTCTCATCTCGGTCCTGTTTTATACTGAGCAGGTGGGCGGCAGGCTTCTGGGGGTGGCGTCCTCCAATGAAGTGCGACACGAAGGACTTGCTTAGCTCTGCAAAGGTGGAGATGGAGGCTGGGGTCAGACTGGAGAACCATTGCCGTGCGGAGCCCTTTAGGGTGGTTGGAAATGCTCTACACATGATCTCATCAGAGATGTTGTGGAGTTGCATTAGAGTTTTATAAGTTTCCAAGTGATCCAGCGGGTCCTTGGTTCCATCAAAGGTCTCCATGGTCGGCATTTTGAATTTTTTGGGGAGTGGGTAGTTCGCCACGGAGGGTTTGAACGGTGTGTCCGTTCGTTGCACCAGGTAGTCAATGGATTCTGGTACCTGTGCTTTTATGGCATTGAAGACATTGCCAATCTGATTTTGCATCTCTTTGAACTTCTCATCCCAAAGGTTGGGAGCTTCTTTGGATTGACCTTGGAACTGGCTCTCGTCTTCCAAGCTGTAATTTCCACTTCCCATCTCCTGGAAATTAGGATCCTCATGATTGGAAGCAGAGGGAGGAGGTGGAAGTCCACCGCGATTCGACCCGCCCGGGGGAGGGGGTACGTCGAGATGAGCGCGGCCTTCAGGATCAACCAGTAGTCTTCCGTGTGGGACGACCAGCGGAGCTCCAGCAGATGTCCCATGGGCGTGGGCATCATGATGACGGGCGCCCAGGGCGCCATGAGGATGGGCGCCCTGGGTCTGGGCGCCCAGCTGCAGTCCTCGACCCTGGGCGCCCGGGGGTTGGGCGCCCAGGTGATGGCGGCCTCGGTTGGCGCCTCGGCCCCGGGCACCGTGTGGACGGGCGCCCGGGTGAGGTGCCCCTCTGTGTGGAGCTACCAGTTGCTCCGAGAGTGGTGCTTCTTGCGGTCCTGCACCCAGCGCTCCTCCCTGACTCGCCAGCATGAGCTGCAGTATTTGTTGGTTTTGAGTTACCAACTGCTGCATGGTCTCCAGCATCTGCTGGGGAGAGGGAGCGGGAGCATTCGGTGCAGGGTTGGTCGGTGGAGGATTACCCTCGCCCTCGCGCGAGGGGTTACCATCTTGTCGCCTTGTTGACCTGGTGATCGGCATGACTTTTTGAAAAAAGGGAATTCTTTTCGTTCCCACAGACGGCGCCAAACTGATGATGCCAAAAAGTGGCTTTCGGGCACCACCGGTCAAGTGATATGTAATAAATGTGAAAATCAATGAAGAGAGAGAGAGTTTATAGTGGTTCGGTCTGGATGACCTACGTCCACTCCAAGTGATCTCTTTATTGCTCTGGGGAGGAGATTACAAAGTAGTCAGATACAATAATGTTGTGCAGAATTCGAGAGCTCCCCCTCTTCTCTGACAGGACTTCTCCTTTTATAGTCTTTCTCCAACGGGTGGGGAGATTTTCCAGGGATCTCCAATGATGTACGCTCCAGTCTGGTAGAGTCTCCCGCACTGTCCTCAACAGACGAGCATATAAGATATTCTCCGCAGGAATTGGTAAGAGCAGGTAGGTAAAATGACGCGCGCTGACTTTGTCCTTCAGTGGATCCAGACCCGGCCGATGACGACCCGGGCTTATCATGGACTTGGGTCAGTTGGTCTTGACCTGCTATAGTGGACCGAGCCGTTCGGGCCTAACCTGTCATTGCGGACCGAATTATTTGGGCCTGGCCTATCACCAACTAATGTCTATGGGAGCATTTCCATTCTTTGTCCAAAATTCTAAAAACTCAAAGTCTTTTTAAAATGTTAGTTTTCAGATTCTTCAACCACACCAAATTTGCATGAGGTGAATGGCTTTCACAAAGGTCTTGCTCTGAGTATCTGAACTATTTGTAACCCTAGATTAACCTCAACACTATTTTCTTTTTTTCTTATAACGAACCTCAGCAATATTTTCCAAAGTACATAGGACTTGTATCACTGAACTTTGTACCCACTTGTGAAATAAAGAAACAATTTTAGAGTGGTTTGTGCAGCACCCATTTCCAAAGGAACATTAGGTGAAAATCTGGTGCCTTTCGACTGATGTTTGGGTGCAGTGACATTTTGGGCTAGAATTCTCACGTTTTAAATCAATGCCAAAGAAGATCCCAAAATCCAACCTATTCAGTTTGGATTTAAAATGCCGCTGATCGAATTTAGAAAGTAGAGTTTCCTCCTCTATGGTGCTACACAAAACGCTCCCTTTGTTGGACACCAGAGGATCGCTAATTCTATCCTAACTTAAACTATCTTACTTTCACTATAGTCCTCAGCCAGTGTACTAGCTCGTTCGTGCATTGCCACACTATGGTCTCCCTTCTGCCCGGTTTGGTAAATTTACATGTAAAATAAAGTGTGTGCGTATATATATATCTAATCAAGAGAGAATAAAATATAACGGGGTTTACGATTGTATTTTGTTTTTAATTATTTGGTATAGAAAAGTAAATCTTTTTTTGTCTTTAATTGGAAAAAAAAGATTATTTTTTTAAATTTAAGAGGAATTTACTGGGAAAATTCCCTTAGGACCGCATACGTCCCAGCAAAACCTAGTTCCATGTCGGATACAAGAGGAGTCCTCATATGGGTTTTTTTTTTTTTTTTCGTTGTTTTGCGATATGGTCAATATCGACCCTTCCGTCAATCAGATTTTGTCATTATAACATAATGGTCGATATCAATCATTCTGTCCGTTAGATTTTCTTCAACATGTAACTGTCTTATTTGCTGAACAAAGCAGAATAATCGATATCGACCATATCACGAAATAACAAGAAAAAAGACGAATCTGGATTTTCTTCCTTGGTCGCTGGTGCAACTCCATAGCCTGTTTAAATAGGGTCATTGTTTCACCTAAATCTCCACACTGAGCATAACCATCTATCATTGAATTCCATGAGACCACATTCTTAACTTGTATCCTGTCAAATACCAACCTAGCAATCCCAATCAAATCGTATTTCTCATACATGTGCACAAGTGCAGTAGAAAACATTCACACGCAACTCAAATCCATCCCTAACAGTGTAGCCATGGATAGCCCTGCCAATCCTCAAAGACCCAACATCCACACAAGAGCTCAAAGACATTGTCAAGTGTTATTGAGTTAGGCCTCTTCCCTTCTCTCTGCATCATAAAAACAAACTCCAATGCTCTATTTGCAAGCCCATTGTGTGCATACCCAGAAATAATTGTATTCCAAGCGGCCAAATCTCTCTCAGGCATTCTATCAAACATCCTCCGTGCATCCTCAATCTGCCTATATTTTGCATACATATTCACAACCACCGCTATCGCAAAGACAGTCTATCCAAACCCATGTGCAAACAGCCGAAAATGAAGCTATTTTCCCCTCGGCTCCACATTGTCGCCGGCATCTCTCTCTATCTTCTTCTCCCCCCTCACAGGTTATGGAGCAATACTAACAACCAAGGAAGAAAACCCAGATTTGTCTTTTTTCTTATCTGCTATGTTCAGTAAATAAGAAATGGTCGATATTGATCATATCGCAAAATGATAAAAAAAAAATATCACATGAAGACCCCTCTTGTAACTTATATCGCCCTGTTGGGAATTCTCTCTATAAATTCCTCTCAATTTAAAAAAGATGTAAGAAATTTTAAATTATAATATTATTGATGCGACCCTTGCCTAAAAGGAGAAGTATTTACTTGACTTTTGCCAAACGGTCATGCATCGGAAATTCACTTACCAGTATTCTATTCCTTAGTCCTGCAGACCACCTTAATAATATGTCCATCAAACTTCCCATTGAGAAATGATGGGCCCCATTTTTGCCTACTTCCAGCTGCCTGATGTTGATTGGTTGACGAGGCACTAGCCCGGATATAGACCACCTAATCCAGTAGTCCCTCGGACTACGTTTCTTCTCTCTTTCTTCTTTAAAAATATAGAAATGCCCTTTGCGACGATACTAATTACGAGAATGACACTGCCACCGACCATTCCTTTGGCACGGAGCTGTGGGGGTATGGACGTTGGCGATCTGCTGAAACCAGCCGAATCTGATCGGCTCGAGCCGGCTCAAGCTTCCAGCCGGCTTCTCAGGGTTGCTAGCAGACTCTGTTTCTCCCACGTAACGAGAAAGACATGGTAGTCCGCGGACTAGGTAAAATAAGTTAAATAACCATGTAAGCTTATCTCAAGAGCTTTTTTTTGGTATTAGTAGATCTCAAGGCCACTTGAAGAGTCTAATCAAGTCTTGGAGTGGGACCGGAGCCTATGGCACATTGGAACGGGCTCCTTGTTTTAGTGGTGGGTTTGAGTTCAAATATGAATACTAGTGAAAAAAAAGAAACCCTTTCAAATTTGCTTATTTACTTTAAAATATATAAGAATTCCTCATGTAACAAACACTATAAAGGATTATTAAACAAGCAAGGGACGAGGAGATGCAAGTGAACTTTCACTTTTCTATGTATTAAATTAGGAGGAAGGTGTCTCAGTATTCATCTTCCATATATTTTTTACACCATTTTTTCTAAAATAAACGATTATTCGATGCTCATTATTGAAAACTTAGCTTTAATCTTTAGTTTTAACCACTTGAATGGATAATAATAAATGTGTGTAAGTTCCGACCACTTTTTTTTTTGGGTAAAAAGCAATTTCATTAGAAATGAAAGAAAACAAAATAAAACCAAGATGAGCTTCCTAAACTACAAAGGATATCAATCCCTTGATAGTCACACACAAACCCCTCGTCTATATGCGTTCTTGGCAAGTTCACAAGCAAATTGATGAGCCACATTAAAATGCTATTTGGATGGGATTTGTTTGGGCTTTAGTTTGGGTCATTAGTACCTGAATTGAGCCTTGAATCAAAGTTATTTGATTCTAGACTCAGGTTTTGGCTTGGCAATCCGAAAGTTTAGTTGCACTCGCAATTCGGGCTAGAACTGAGATAACTCAATACCTAAACCTTGCTGACCAAATTGAAGTCACAATTGTGGATGTTTGTATACCTGGGCTTTACTCAACTACATGACATGTATGAATATAGATTTGAAGCTGAGAATAATTGGAATCCATATCTTATATTCATATCCCAATGTGAACTTCTATTGGATTCAAAACTAGGTTCCATTTTTTATTTTTAAAATTTGGATCCATGGTCCTCTCTGATATTCACTACCCAAAAAAAGTACTCTTGGGTAGCAGTGCAATTTGGGCAGGTCATTGGCTCAACCATAGCTTCGCCCAATTTGCATGCATGAAAATCCAAATATGAATATGATTGAAGGAAACCAGAGCTTACCCGACCTGAACTCAATTCTACACAGAGCTAAGCTTGAATTGGGTTGAGTCAAAAGTACCCAAATTCTTGAATTTTGGTTTGTCTTACATTAGTATAGAATTAAAGAAATCTATACACACGAAACCCTTTTTTTTTTTTTTTTGATAATCTAGGCTAGCCCGAGGGATATTTGGTTTTAAACAGCTGAGAACTAATCTCTAGAGGCACATGCAAACCCTAATATCACTAAACTTTTTATTTTCAATACCAATTGAAATTGAATCCCTTAAAACCCAAACACAAATCTAATGAAATTTCCATGTAATTTTTAAAATTTTGGGACCTACCCCAAAATTAAATTTTGGGTCCTACCCCAAAATTAAATTTTGGTCACCCCACAAGTAATACAATCCCAATTTTGCACAACCAAAGTTGCACCCCACTCATTGGACATTCTTATTGTTTTAGGGGGGAGCAAAACCAAACTAGTGCCTATGCAGACTACTAAAATGATGCACAAAACATTATATATAATTTACCACCTTACCTCTCCTTAAATCAATGGGCAGAAAAAGCTTTCTTTATAAAAATAAAATAAAACTTACTTTATTTTAATTTTTCCCACTACCAACTCTTTCACAGACTCTCTCTCTCTCTCTTTCCTCTGCCATCTCCGATCCCCAAAAAAATATCTTCTCTCTCCCCCCAAAACGGTCGAAATGCACCGGCTATAGCAGGTCAACTTTGCATTTGAGTCGAATTTCCATTTCATTTCATTTTATTAACCCAACCCCCTGGTCAGTTCCCAACCCTACACCTAACCCACAAAGGTTTATTTATAGACTGGAGTATCGCCAGCGGATCGTGAGATGAAAGAGATGACATGATGATTCCAGCTCTGCTGGCAGTTTCCTGGTTTTCTATTCCCTTGTAATCTCTTTTCTTTCCACAGTTCCTCTCTCTCTCTCTCTCTTTCTCCCTCCCTCTCTATCTATCTCTACTTGTATAATCTTCAACAAAAGAACTGCATGGAAATTTCCATTGCACTAACAACGATTGATTGAGCAATGATGGAATTGAACAACAACAACAAAAAAAAAAAAAAGCTATAAATTCTGGTAAATTGGTGTTCTGGGGTTGTTTTCTGATTCTGGGGGGTCTTTGATTTGATGGGCTCTGAAGGAGAGGAAGTGGGTAAAAAGGAGAAAGATGGAGAACCAAAGGGAAGTCTTTGGCAGTTCAGATGCTATGTGTTTATACAGATGTGGCTGATCTTGGCTTGTTTTGGGCGTGGGAGTGGCTCTTCTTCCATTGCTTTTTCTTGAGTAGAGTTCAAAGAGCCTGCTTTTCCTTCTTTCTTCTCTCAAGACTCCTCAGTCCTGTGGGACTAATATATCTCTCAATATCTGGGGTTTTTAGTTGTGGAATTGCTATAGTCATGAAGAGGTTGAGTAGCTCGGATTCTTTGGGTGCTACAATGATTTCTATCTGCCCATCTGCAGGTATTTTTTTGACTCTCATTACTCTTTCTAGGAGACTCATTTCTACTCATTTAATGCTTGTTTATTATTTTCTTTCATGGGTTTGGTGTGGTGGGGTTATCTAGTATCTTTCAATTTCCTAGTTTTACTTGATTTCTTGAGTGCATTTCTTGTCTCTTCATCTGTTGTCTTTGCTAGTGTTTGTTTGTGCAAATATTAAATTGATCTGAAAGACTAAAACTGAGTTTTCAGATCTTTTTGATAGTTTTTACACTTTCCTCTTTTAAGTGTAGTGCAAAAAAGGTTAGCCTTGAATTGGATGTTTGCTCAAATCTGTAACTATCTTCAATATTCTTCTCGTTTCAGATGATGTTTTATTACATTAGGCATATTTTTAGTTGATGGGTGTTTTTTTCTTTCTTGTTGAAACTTAAGATTCAATTGAGATCAGTTTGCTCTTCCTTCTTCCCCTATTATCACCATCTTCCTTATTTTTCAGCTTGATTTAATGGAAAACTGGGTGATCTCTCTTCATTTTATTAGTTTTCTTGATCTGGGTGTTGTGTCATTGCATCAGATCTTTATTACCCATCTGGGTCTTTTTGTTTTAGTAGATGAAAGTCACTCAACTGACCCAAAGCTCTATTCCATCCTATATTGCATGTTTCAGAAGAAAAGGGCTCTTCTGGGGGTACCAGCAACGGCTACAACAACAGGGGATATCAGGCCATCTTAGACGGCCTTGATGAAGAAGATTGCATAGAGGAACCCGGACACGTTGCAGAGAAGAAAAGGCGATTGAGCATCGAGCAAGTGAAGGCCTTGGAGAAGAACTTCGAGGTCGAGAACAAGCTTGAACCAGAGCGAAAGGTGAAACTAGCCCAGGAACTGGGCTTGCAGCCTCGCCAGGTAGCCGTCTGGTTCCAAAATCGAAGAGCTCGCTGGAAAACCAAGCAATTGGAGAGAGACTACGGCGTCCTTAAGAACAATTACGAAACTCTTAAGATCAATTTCGACGCCCTCCACCGAGACAAAGAAACTCTAGTGGCAGAGGTCAGTCATTCACTCCTCTGCAATTCAGATCAAATCCCAATCCAGAAAACTGAAATTCAAAGTGTAAGTATTGATTAAGGTTTCTGTTTGTTTGTAATTTTTGTTTTTCTCTGCAGCTGAGAGAGCTCAAATCGAAGCTCAACAACGACGACAAGTCAGAAATCAACCACCCCATCAAGGAGGAAATCGAACCGTTCCCTTCTGAATCCGAAAACAAGCTTTCGGAGGAGCAGAGCAAGATCTCTGCAATGGGTGCGATGGAGGGGTCTGAGAACACCACAGACCAGAACCAATTAGACCATTTCAATGGCGGGGGGCTCTTTGCAGACTTCAAAGACGGGTCTTCTGATAGTGACTCGAGTGCAATCCTCAACGATGACAACAGCCCCAACAGGGCGATTTCTTCGGAGGCCTTTCTTCCTTCAATAATGATATACCCACCAACATCTTCGGCTCTCAGATGCAGCTATTCATCTTCTTACTCTTCTTCAATAGGTTGTCTGCAGTTCGCGGACTCGAGGGCTTCTGCAAATGCCCAGAAAGCCTATCATCATCAATTCCCGAGAATGGAGGAGCCGAGCTTTCTGAATGGGGAGGAGGCTTGTGATTTCTTCTCTGAAGAACAAGCTCCCACTCTTCAATGGGGTTCAGAGCCATGGTAACTCAAGTGAGGAAGGTTGGGATTTGGGATGGATGGAGAGAGAGAGAGAGAGAGAGAGAGAGAGAGAGAGTTTGGGGGCAGAGAGGAAAAAAAATTAGAATAAGAGAAGGCCAGGAGAGTAGGAATGTGCAAAAGAAACCAAATGGGTTTTGGTGAATTTTGTAAAATGCAAATGTATCTAAGCTTTTTTTGTGTTTTTTGTACAAAGGAAATTTCAGTGCCTGGCTACTTGATCTAGAAAGATATAAAGAGGTGGTGGTGCAAAAGAAACAAGTTAAAAAAATGTCCCCCATCCTCCTCCTCCAAGAGAAATATAAATAGCTTTTGTAGAATTAAGTAATAATGGGAACCTTTGTAATTTGATGACTTTGAGTGGGGGGGTCATTGAGTCTTTGGGTGTGTTTGTGGGAAGAGAGGATTTTGAAATAGAGGGTAATTGCTTGATCTTACTCACAGTGCACTGTTTCAATCATTTTGAAAGAGAAAAATGAGCTGGTTTTCTTTGATATAGGAAGGATTTGGATTTTCCCATAAGAGGGGTAAGCATGCATGATTCTTTTGTCTAGGGAAGTAGAAATTCAAGGAGCATAAAATTTTCTCATGCACAAACAAGTCCTTTGTTTCATAGGAGATGTAGAATCCCCAAAAGTTTTAAGCTGGAATTTAAAGCAATACCTTATGTGGAAAAGGTCTAAAATTTAAGTATAGGTTTTATTTACAAATAGCCATCAAATAATTCTCTTTCTTCTTTTTAGGAAATGGAAATAATCAGCCAGCCATGACTCCTCACCTGTTGATTGCTTTTTTTTTTTTTTTTTTTTTTTTCAATATATGATCAAATTCCTACTCACTATTAATTTTTATGAGTTCAATACAAATATTGGCAAGATGGCCTGTAAGTGTCATATCATAATCCATGTGCTAATGTCATTGGATATCAAAATCATGTAGGAATCAACTGATCCAAATCTGTAAAAAAGAAATTGTATGTAACCCAATTTTGGATTGGTATAGCTTTGATCTGGATCTGGGTAAAAGACATTAGTTTTAGATTATCTTATTATCCTGATTTGTAATTCCTTTATGTTCATACTCAAGAACTTGTGTAAGGACTTGGTTGTATAGCTCAAATATGTATTCATCTAGGATTTGGGGACTAGGATCAAAACGCAATTGTAGCCCAAGGCAAGCATACATGTTTCATGTATTATAGCTTTAGTCCGGCCATTAAGGCCTCTTCCTAGGTCTGGATGGATGGAACATCTGATCTAGGTCCTTCTCTAACTCAGTAGTTGGGAGTTTGGAGTCAATTGAATTTAGATTCTTGATAGACTCTAACATCTGGAAAAGCCAACTAGATTTGGATATGTATTCTTGAACCCAATCGATTTACATCTTTATCGGAAGAGAAAATGTATCTTTTGTTCATTGAACATGTGTGGATGGAAACTGCGATGCATTGCACGTGTGGACAAGGACTGTTAACCAATACATGCTCATATGCATTTAATGATCAAGTGGTTTGGAACCATTTGAAAGGGAAGTTATTTTGGCCTCTCTTCCTCCTGTGGAGTCTAGCATTTTGGATAACATGGAACCTTTTTGCCGAATTTACAACCATTCCAGAGTTTTAGAAATGAAGGGAATTCAATGAAGGTTTGGAAAGTTGAAGAGGCAAGGATGGAGACATTTGGAGATGGTGTAATTTTCTCCTCTGACATTGTCACATTGGGCTTCTTTAGATTTGGGGGGTCTCGCTAACTCTTTTGATATCCCTCTGCCTCTTTGACCGTTCGATGGAGTCATCTAGATGTTTCAGCATGTGAATATTTAGCCATGGAGAAGTTAGGTTTGCTTGACTGGTTTAGTTTCTTTAGCTATGGAGAAGTTAGGTTTGCTTGATTGGTTTTGTTTCTTTGCATGCAAATGAATTTCTACATGGGATTGTTTTTTTAGTAGAATTTCTTACCATTCATGTATGGAAAATTAGAAACTCTCAAATACGATGGATATACCCTTTGTTAATCTCTTCTAATATATTATTATCCTCTTTATCCTGACAAGAAAAAAACTAAAAATTCTCGAAATGCTATCCCCTATATGGAATACCAAATCCTCATCTTCTATCTAACATTTGAAATCTTAAGAATTGCAAAAGCTATCTGTAACTTTTTCAGGTAGGTTGGAATGGTTGGGATTCGAGACTCCAGTATAGAAAACATGATATTTAAACTGTTAAAGGAATATTGATCATATCAATGTAAGAAATTCCTCACCTCAACAACTAAAATTTCATAAGACCACAAAAGTAGCCACTTCATTTTAAATGAGTTGCTAGTGTGGGAACTTTACTTGTAGAATAAAGTGAGGTAAAGCCTCAAATAGTTAGAGAATAAAATATAAGTGAGTTATGAATTATAATGATATTTTATCTTTAGTTATTTGGTAGCGAATCTTTTCAACATTTTGTATAAAAAGTGTGTTTTTTGTCTTTTAGTGGAGAAGGGATGTTGATTTTTTACTTATTTTGTTAAAAAGAATGAAAATTTAAAAATGTGTACTTTTGATGTAATTCTTTGTCTGAAAAATAAAGGCTTTACTTCACTCCACTCTATTAGTGAAGTTTCCAAGCAGGCCCAAGAAACATGCCCTAAGACGTCATTTGGCAAGTCCGCTTTTGAGGCCCACATGACATGAATGTCTTCATACATTTTGCCTATTTTTCATAAAGTAACAAATTAGTACAGATCCTTCGAGGCTTTTACATAGAGAAAGCTTTAGTTGAAGGGGTGAAACTCCCCGGTCAGGATAACCATTGAAAATTCAAACGGCTCAAAATAAATATCATTTTGTCCTTTAGCCCCAAACTTACTCCAATATGAGTTAGTCCTACCGATAAAGTAATTGATTAATTAAATGTGACTTACATGATCTTATTGATTTGTTATAGTCATTCGTGTGAACCAAAAACCTATAATTATTAATAAATACGAACACATTCTTGTTAATTCCCAAAAAAGTATGAATTTACTTCAAATTAGAACTAGTAATTAATCCCAGCATGGAAGTATTAGAACAACTCATAAAAGATATCTAACATCCTTAATCATGAGACATATAATTGTCACTATAAATAAGAACCTTCTTTTTTACCGATATAAGAATCGTGTTGTTTTTTTAAATGGTTAGTTTTATGGTTGGACCAATTAATAACTTCTATTAGGGTAAAATAAGAAATACCCCATAAACTGAAAAGGCTTTTATTTTGGAAGGGTGAGGATTTTAATAGGTTTGCTCCATTATTAAGTTCACTCATTTTCCTCGTGATTTTTTCAAAGTCAAAGCCTCAAGAGAATTTGAACTCGAAACAAAATGATAACTTTTTTATACAAACATGAATGGCTAAAGCAATCAGATCTTCTTTTTTTTTAAAAAAAAAAAAAAACAAGGTTGCTCAGATGACTCACCAACCAGTCTATGTGTAAAATGGACTCATTTTCTTGATTAGTGTAAAACGGTCTAATTCAAAGGTCACTATTTGAAACAAATCCAAGGTGCAATTTGGCTATAGTCTACTTTTTAAATAAATCGTTTTGTAAAATCCTAAAAAGAGTTCTTTTTTCACAGCATTGTGTTTGCTAAACCTACAAATTAGATATTATTAGAGAAGCGTTTTTTTTTTTTTTTTTTTTTATCATTTTAGAATTTTGACCACTTTAGACAAGAAAAGCTCTAAGTTGAAAGGTAATTAAGGTCCCCTTTACTTATTTTTCAGGCACTAAACTCTATTTCAACTCAAATGAAAAATAAAATTAGAGGTCAATCAAATACTTCGAAAACTAAATCAGCTCCAAAATCTTCTAGCAGTAAAAAACAAAAGCCTCTAAAATGAAGCTGGAAGAGAACAGGGAAAAGTGAGAAAGAAAGATGACGATGAGAGAGAGAGAGAGAGATTCACTTCACTTCACATGGGTTTTGGAAAAGCTGACGTCGTTGTTCATGTTTGTTCCTTTGTTGTACGTTGCTGCACATCCGGAGCTCAATAAATTGTACTACACACTCTCATATTGTACTAATGGACACATTTGTCTAGACTTAGAGGACCCAACTCAACTAATTCAGGAATAACCCCCTTTTTAAGACCAATTGCCTGTGCCCACCGTACCATTTGAGTAATTTTTAATAGATGCTGTATTATTATTATATTACTAATCATTATCTTAGCTCTGGCCCCATTTAGATAGGGGGGCAAATATTTTATTATTACACATGTTGCTTGAAGGTAAATTCTATATGCACCTTTTTTTTTTATTAGCACACCCACCGTTTAAAAATTTTTTTTACTGCTCATAAACGAATGTGGGTGTGTTCAACAAAATATGTGAGAACATATCGAATTTCCCGTTGCTTGAAATGTTCTCTATATTAATTTCATATGAAACGAGTCTGATGCCCTGGGTGGGAACCACCACCCTCCCTAGTGGGATGTGTGGAACTACATCATGGGGCCCACCTATTGACAATTTGGACGGTTCGAAATGGGTATCATCCATTTTAGTGAAGTATTCTCATATTTTCTTTAGAGCTTGTTTCTTTGCCGGAATTCCTAAATTCTCAAACATAGTGGAATTCATAGATTCTCATTTAGGCTTGAGCATCTAGGAATTCCACCAAAATGTAAAGGGAGTGAAATTTCTGGATACCCAAAGGTGAAAAGAGATATTTCATGTGGCTGAAATACATAAATTCCTGTGAAGAAACATAGAATTTAAAGATTCCAGGGGACAGTATGTCACATTATGTCCAAGAATTCCTGGACATGGTAAATTCCTGGCAGAAATTCCACTAAAGAAACATGGCCTTAGTATGAATCTATCATAATGTAAGATTGAGCATATGACTAATAGTGTGATTATAATAAACTTATGTATTGTTCATCATTCTGTCAATCGTATGCTCAATTTCACAAGAGGACAAACTTCTATCGTAGTAAAATTTGGCAATACATCACTTGAGAGGATGACATTTATTGTGAATGGTCTTAATTATCAATAGAAGCGCACCATGGTAGCATTCCACACATACCACCACTTTTATGGGAAGCATGGGATCCAGACTCTAATGAAACATGTACATGCGGCGGCCATTCAACTTTGATAGGCAGAAAAAATTTAGTTATATATGGCCCTAGTTTGGTTAAACATAGAGCTCTTCTCTAAAGAAAGCAATCTAAAAACATAATTTATGACTAACACCAAACCACATAGAGAAATTAAGAAATATGGTTTTATGGTGAGATATTATTATTAAGAGGAAACTAACAAAAAAAAGGACCCTAAATGGCCCCTAGCCGAAAAAGATGCCACTAGTCAATATTGTACGGAAGTGGTTCCTTATGACCACTTCCTTTTTCTTTTCTTTTTTTATTAAAGATTTAAACGTGTGACGATGTCGTCGCTTAATATAGAGAGTTAACAATGATATTGTCGCTGATTCGTCAAATCTGCATCTTCTCCGACTTTCATTATCTGCGATTCTGGTTTTCTTTACCAAAATGAATCAAAACTCTATGTTATTGGTTTTTATACACAGATATATGAGTGTGCGTCACGGATATAGAAGAGCAAAGGAGATGCTCAATGGGGTTTATGGGAGAAAACGATGGGAGGAAGAAGGCATTAATGGGGTTTTGAATCTAAGGTCTTTTTGAGCATGTATTTCCTCCATTGATACCTTCTTCCTCCCATCGTTTTCCCCCATAAACCCCATTTACCAGAACTCTACTCCATACTTCTTCTTCAAATCGCCAACAAAGTCATAGACCTTGTGAGGGTCTAGAAGGACCTTGGAGACACTCTCCTTCTCCATGCATCTCTTCACCAAAGTAATTAGCTTATGACACTCATTTTCTATGCTGAAATTGCCATCAGTATCATACGTGTAGATCCAACAGGTGAATGGAACAAGCACCACATCCACATACCCCAAGCTCTTGCCACCATAAAATGGCTTGTCTTCGAGCTCTCCTTCCAACAGTTTCAAGTAGTCGATTGACTCTTTCTTAACTACCTCTTGAGCCTCTCCCTTGCACTTCCATATCCGTGAACGACACTCATATATATATATATATATGTGTGTGTGTAAAAAACAGTAACATAAATTTCTGGTTTATTTTGGTACAAAAAACCAGCAATTGCAGATGATGAAGGTCGAAAAAGATGCATATTTGACGAATTAGCTACGACGTCGTCGCTAATTCTCTATATTAAGCGATGATGTCGTTGCTAACTCTCTATATTAAGCGACGATGTCGTTGCTTGTTGAAAAAAGGCAAAAAAAATAAATATTCTGCCGGAACACCGATTCTATTTTATAAAAACTATGGGTACCTCTTTTGGCCAGGGGCCATCTAAAGTCTTTTTTTAGTAGTTTTCTCTATTATTAATGTGGGGTCTAATAGATTTTTTTGAGAAAAAAGTTCAAATCAATTGTTTACTATATTGTTGTTGATAATGACCTAGGTGAAAAAAGATCATGAGTGCATTATCTATTCATCAATTTCGATCATTAGCAAGTGAAAACAATCCCCTCGAGTTGGCCCGAGTCTAGGTCCAATGGGCCCACCAGAATCGAGGCGAGGCTTTATGGATTGGATTCATGTCGAGTCTAGCTCTTGGTAAAAGATTGGTCCGAACCAAATCCGACTCGCTTGGCTCCACATTCTTTGGCTCTCTTGATTATGTGGCTCATGTTGGAAAAATGGTTAGAATAACCCATTATTTTGGTCATCTTTGAGCCAAAATAAACGTGGGACCCACATATCCTTTTAGGTGGGAATACATGGGAATGTAATCTACTCTATGAATAGTTTAAGGACATGTATTGGGTTGCTCTAATCCATTAAGAAATGAATGAGAAATTGCCTCATTTACACCACTACTTGAACATATTAAACATGGAAACAAAAGGAAGTGGTAAACTTGCATCCCACATTGCTTGGGAGCAAAACATCCCTTGGGTATAAATATACTTACCTTGGTAGTATAAGATAAGCCCCAAGGGGCAGCCCACTTTTGTGGGGGAGGGAGGACCTAGCTCAAGGTAGGGTCACCACCACACGCGCGCGCGCGCCGCCCCGGCCCGCACCGAACCGGGCCGGGCCTGGGCTTGGGCTTCACACGCGAGTTGGGCCTGGCTCGGCCCACTACCCATTTATATTTTTTGGAGAAATTGTTAGTTCGAGTACAACTACTTCAGTATTTTAGGAGAACAGTTTACAACAAAAATGAATCAAAACAGTAGTGTAATGAATGTAATGACAATTGTACGTAATAAGAATAAATGTAGTTTTGATTCAAATATCAAATGTGAAACATGTGTAGAAGCTAAACTTACTAGAACTTCTTTTCAATCTATTGAAAGAACTTCTGAACCTCTTCAATTAATTCATTCTGATATTTGTGACTTGAAGTTTGTTCAAACTAAAGGTGGTAAGAAATATTTTCTTACATTCATTGATGACTGCACAAGATACTGTTATGTTTACTTATTGAGAAGTAAAGATGAGGCCTTGGAAATGTTCAAACATTACAAGAATGAGGTTGAGAATCAACTTGATAAGAAAATTAAGGTGATAAGAAGCGATAGAGGTGGTGAATATGAATCACCTTTTGATGAATTCTGTTCACAACATGGTATTATACACCAAACTACTGCTCCTTATTCACCTCAGCAAAATGGTGTTGTTGAAAGGAAAAACAGAACTTTAAAAGAAATGATGAATGCTATGTTAATCAGTTCTGGATTACCTCAGAATTTGTGGGGGGATGCTATCCTCTCTGCAAATTATATTCTCAACCAAATACCTCAAAAGAAAACCAATAAATCCCCCTATGAATTGTGGAAAGGCAGAATGCCTACTTACAAATACTTGAAAGTGTGAGGGTGTTTGGTTAAAGTGGCGGTTCCTACACCTAAAAATGTAAAAATAGAACCAAAAACAGTAGACTGTGTATTCATTGGGTATGCTCATAATAGCAGTGCGTATCGGTTTCTAATTCACAAGTCTGAAATTCCCGATATGCATCCTAACACTATTATTGAGTCAAGGAATATGCATCGTTCTTTGAACATGTATTTCCTTACAAACCATCGAAGGAAACGAGTTCTCCTAAAAGAACTCATAACACTGCTAGTAGCAGTAATCCAAACCAACAAGAGATTGATGAACCTAGACGGAGTAAGAGGGCTAGAACATCAAAAACGTTTGGTTCAGATTTTCTAACATTTCTGTTGGAAGATGCGCCTCAAAGCTTTAAAGAAGCAGTGTCCAGTCCCGAGGCACCATATTGGAAAGAGGCCATAAACAGTGAAATTGAATCCATTTTGCAAAACCACACATGGGAACTTGTAGACCTCCCACAAGGTTGCAAAACTCTTGGATGCAAGTGAATATTCAAGAGAAAGCTGAAAGCAGATGACTCAATCAATAAGTACAAGGCCAGGCTTGTTGTTAAAAGGTACAGACAAAAAGAAGGTTTGGACTATTTCGATACTTATTCACCAGTGACGAGAATAACATCCATTCGAATGTTAATAGCAATTGCTGCTATATACAATCTCGAGATACATCAAATGGATATAAAGACAGCATTTCTCAATGGTGAATTAGACGAGGAGATATATATGGAACAACCAGAAGGGTTTAATGTTCCAGGTCAAACTAAGAAAGTTTGACGGCTTGTCAAATCTCTATATGGATTAAAACAAGCACCAAAGCAGTGGCATGAGAAATTTGACAGTTTGATGATGTCAAATGGGTTTAAAATCAATGAATGTGACAAATGTGTATATGTCAAGAACACTAACAATGGTTATGCCATTATTTATTTATATGTTGATGATTTGCTCATTTTGGGTAGTAATGCTGATATCATTCAATCTACCAAGAGAATGTTAAACAATAAGTTTGACATGAAAGATTTAGGTGTTGCAGATGTCATACTCGGGATAAAGATCTCTAAAACATCAGATGAATTGATATTATCTCAATCACACTATATTGAGAATATACTCAAAAAATATAATCAGGATAATAGCAATCCAGCAAGGACACCTATAGATATTAGTATTCATTTATCCAAGAATAATGGAAAAGGCATATCACAACGAGAATATGCACAAATAATTGGCAGCCTAATGTATGTGATGAATTGCACTCGTCCTGACATTGCATATGCTGTTAGTAAATTGAGTAGATACACAAGTAACCCAGGATCAAACCACTGGAAGGCCTTAGTTCGGGTTTTAAGATATTTAAAATACACCCAAAACTATGGTTTGCATTACTCTAAATATCCAGCTGTACTTGAGGACTATTGTGATGCCAACTGGATATCAGATATTAAAGATTCAAAGTCCACAAGTGGATATCTATTTACACTTGGTGGTGCAGCGGTATCATGAAAATCTTCTAAACAAACATGCATTGCTAGATCCACTATGGAATCTGAGTTTATTGCATTGGATAAAGCTGGCGAAGAAGCTGAGTGGCTTCGTCAATTCCTCGAAGATATTCCAATGTGGTCAAAACCTGTGCCTCCTATCTGCATTCATTGCGAAGTCAATCAGCAATTTGAAGGGCACATAGTACAATGTATAACGGTAAGTTTCGACATATTCGTCGAAGGCATAATTCCGTGAGACAACTGCTCTCTACTGGCATTATGACAATTGAGTACATAAAGTCCATAAATAACATTGCAGATCCTTTAACCAAAGGATTAGCGAGAGAGAAAGTAAATCGTTCATCGAGGGGAATGGGCTTAAAGCCTATGAATGAAAAGTCACCATAATGGCAACCCAACCTAGTTGACTGGAGATCCCAAGATCTGGGTTCAAAGGGACAACCGAATTGTGTGTGACTTAACGATATCACTATGGAGACGAAATCTCCTGCTCATTCCTATGATATTAATAAGTGATACCTGCAGCGGTAATTAGGGTAAGCAAAGCTTTTAATGATTCTTATATCTTGGTTAATCAGATGGGGTATAGCAGGATACTCTTAATAAGAATCACCTATGTGAGTGTGAACTGGGCCGATTCTATGAGAATAATAAGCCTAAATTCTCTAAAGCACTCATGAAACCAGGTATTGTTCAGGGCCAAATTGAACACAATCATGAGAACCAATTGTGTCCGGAAAGATTCTGTGTGAACTCTATTGTCTCGGTTTACGTAAAAGGCTGAACAGTTCAAGACATTATGTTCACTGTTCAATCAGTAAATCCGATAGTACTTCACAAGGGAAGGTTTAAGGCCACAAGCTATCTCTCTCTATACAGAAAATTTCAAATTTACTCTCTCTGTGTGTGTCTGCATATCATTTCATTGCTTTCGGTCAATTTCATTCATGTGGGGGATTGTTGGAAAAATGGTTAGAATAATCCATTATTTTGGTCATCTTTGAGCCAGAATAAACGTGGGACCCACTTATCCTTTTAGGTGGGAATACATGGGAATGTAATCTACTCTATGAGTAGTTTAAGGACATGTATTGGGTTGCTCTAATCCATTAAGAAATGAATGAGAAACTGCCTCATTTACACTACTACTTGAACATGTTAAACATGGAAACAAAAGGAAGTGGTAAACTTGCATCCCACATTGCTTGGGAGCAAAACATCCCTTGGTTATAAATATACTTACCTTGGTAGTATAAGATAAGCCTCAAGGGGCACCCCACTTTTGTGGGGGAGGGAGGACTTAGCTCAAGGTAGGGTCACCACCACACACTCGCGCGCCACCCCGCACCGAACCGGGCCGAGCCTGGGCTTGGGCTTCACACGCGAGTTGAGCCTGGCTCGGCCCACTACCCATTTATATTTTTTGGAGAAATTTTATTTAATAAAATTCCCTTTTTCAAAATGGGGTGTGTCCATGTCCAAGTAGTGTGTGCCAAGAGGTGTACCCATTCGCATCTGAAAGGGTGTGTCCTAAGAAGAAGCATCTGTTCAAGTGAATAGTCACTGTTCTGAACAGATGCAGCCCCTATGAAGAGACCTGATTGCAGGTTATTTATGCATCTCGTTTCATGCTGTTTTGATAATTCGATTTCGTTGCTGCTGCTGCACTTGCATTGAGTCACATTTAGAGTCAAGAGAGAGAGTTGTTGTACACTAATTGGTTCGACAGTCACACAGTTTGTAGTGTTGCAACTGTTGTGGAACAGATCATTGTATCCTGGGAGACAGACGCCATTGAAGCTCGTAAGCACCATTGCGGGGGCGAATTTTTTCTTAAGGACATAGTGTTTTCACACTAGCCTTGATCGATCTTCCTCTATAGATTCCTGTGATTGTTTACTTCAACAACAGAGTTCTGTTTTTTCTGCCTACAAACAGTAAGTTCTTTTACACTCTAACTGAATACTGTTTTGATTCATTTTTGTTGTAAACTGTTCTCATAAAATACTGAAGTAGTTGTACTCGAACTAACACCTCAAAGACCAAAAAATGAACCTATTAAGTGCTAACCCATGTTTAATTTATTATCCATATTTTGAATTTATCACGGCTCTATCAAGACATCAAGAAAAGATTTTAAAAACATTTATACTAAACCAACAAGCAATTGTGCTTCAATTTTACACAAAATTATAACATATAGAACTCTTACAATCACCCTTTAAAAAAAAAAAAAAAAAAACTACTTTTTTTTTCACATGGGCCTTGTTTCCTTTTCTTTCTCTTCCCGAAGTGACAAAGTTATTTGTACAATATTTTCTAAATTGTAACATTTATTTTTATATTTAAAGACTTTCAATTATAATATCTCATTGAAAAGAAAAAAAATATCCTAGTATTATCTTCTTCTAGATAATGATGTTTGCAATATTGAACTTTGTTATAAATGTCCATTAATCTTAATAGACCTACACATGAATTTTTTTTTTAATGAACATATTGGTGGGCCAATTTCATAATACAATTTCATTGAACATTGCTAGTCATCTAATCCCTTTAAAGCATTGATCAAATTAACATAATTGTTAAATAGAACTCATGAGATTCAAATAATGGATAATTTACAATCTCTCTAAATTTTGTGGAATCACTTGTGATGATTCGACAAAGAATTCAACTATTTTGATTTAGAATTGCTCTATTTGGAACCTCACTTGGGCCATTGCAGTTTGAAAGTAATAACTTCTCCCTCTATAACTTATATTTCTACTGTAGCAGAGTCTACCATAGTAGAAAACACTTAAATGGGTCACTTGTTTGGAAATATTCCTGATGATATTTCTTGTTGTTAGAAATTCCTGACAACATGTGATCATTGGCTGTATCCTAATATTTGAAGCTCCTGTTTGGCTTGTGAGTTTTAAAATTTGCATATATGTGGATTAACATTTTTAGCTCCAATATTCTACAAGTTCTAAGTTAATAAACTTTCAAAATGCTCAAAGATTCAAGTATTTATGTATATTGTTGGTAACAACGTTTGAAATTCTCATGTATCCCCAAGAATTCTCATATATCCTAAAGAGCGTAAAAGAACCAAAGTTGAGTTTTTATATACACCCCCCAAAGTTTATAGAATTTGCAAATCGGTAGTTGTGGTTTGAATATTTAGTGATACACTCATGCCTTTCCATTTTAACACATTTCATGTCCCAAAACCATCATTAGGTTTATATTGAGTTTTTATAAAAATAATTGCTTTGCCGTTACATCCATTAAAAAAAAAAACGAGTATATCATTATTTACAAAAATACAATTATTATAAAACCTAAGTCCCGAGAGTCTCTTTTAATAACTTTTAATTCACAAGAAGCCTAATCATGTATTTTTATAAACTTTTGTCAATCCAATGATGTGTTATGCATGGATGGGGTCAATTATAACCAATTGTAAGTACAAACATCGATGGTCATTATAATTGATTTGGATTAAAAGAAATGGGCTCCATATTTATGAAAATGAATTTATGAAAGATTTGTAGAAGAAAAAAAAAGAAATTATGAAAGATTACTCTCTCCCACTAATTTGACTATAGTAACTGTGAATGTTACAAGCTTTAGAAAAAACATGTATAAGCTTTTGGAATTATCCATATAAGTATAATGAATTGAGAAAAAAGAAGGTATTAGAATAAAAAAAAGAAAAAAAGAGTAGGTATATATCAGAAACCACACCATCTAATTACAAATCCTGGAATCCCATTTCCCATCCATGTGAAGACAGACTAACAAGAAAAAGGGACAGAGATATAGACAGTGCCATTCATCACGGTCAGTTGGTAGACACATACAAGTTACAACTTGCCAAATGCCCCAAAGCAAAAGGTGCAAAAAAATCAAAGGTCTCGTGTTAAATTTGAGAGAGAACAACTGTTTAAATGGATGGTGCATATTTTTCAGCATCTTCTCGTCCATCACATTCCAAATCCAGCACACACTTGATCCCTCAACTTGCATATCCAACCAGTCTCAACCAATTCAATATATGCATACGTGCAGATACAACAAACAAGGGTGTCCTTTTAGAGCTCCAGCAGAAACAGCAACAGCTCTACAGCTCTACAGCTAATAGGTGACAGCCACTTTATCTTTGAGCCTGGGAAACCGAGCTCATGGGAAAAAGTTTGACAAATGAGACCAACCGAGGCACCGGTCTCAAAAGCCGTGTGTATGATTGGATCCCCATGTCCCCCGCATCGCAGCTTTTCAAGCACCGTAAAAAAAAAAAAAAAGCATCCTTCCGTTTCCCCACACCTTTAAACTTGCTTGAAGCTAGTCCATTTCACAACACCCAACAAAAGCCATGCCTCTTTTTCCTTCTCTCTTTCTTTTCCCTGTGCTTACTTGCTAATGCTCTATTTCTCTTTCTCTCTCCCTCCTTCTCTCCTTTGCCTTTGGTTTTGGTACTCAAGACATTACAAGGAGGAAAAAGAGAGAAAAGGCATGAGAGAGCACATGGGCATTTGACAGACGTGCATATATACGTGCGTGTATGGCTGGGAAAGAGATTCCTTTGGGTTTTTTCTTGCTTTTACGTCTCTTACATGGAATTGTGGTCCTTAGAAGATGTTATTTGTGGGCCCTTTTCCTTTCATTTATTTCGGGGGCTTAACTTTTGGATCTGGAGCCACCGCAGCTTTAATCACAGGATTTATGTAATTTGGCTTCTCTTCTTTTTAAACAAAAAGAAAGACACCTGGCTTGTTTATTTTGAGCTCATTGCCCCCCACTAGATTCAAAAGGCCTTCTGAATTAGTCATCTCTCATAAGAATTCTTGATATATAGAATGCCAGTTGAGTTGTTGTGGTGTAGTTCTTGGAGAGTTACAAGAATTTTGGGCTTTCCAAAAATGTCACTGGTGGGTTTTTTTTTTTTAATTCTCACATCCTTAATGTTAGTTGTACGAGAGGATTTGAAAATCTTACTTGAAAAACGATGTTTAGAGAAAATATAACTCTCTCCAATGAAAATTCTTTGATTTCCAACTAAGGAACACTGCCCGAAGCTATTTATGTTTGATTTAAGGCCACAAAACCAATACCTGAAATAGAGATTTTTCCATTTACTTGATTACTGTCTATATATATGATGGGCTTAGATAACAAAGGGTGAAAAGATCTAATAAATCTGAATCTTGTATATTTATGGATGGATTTTAAAGCTATTTTGTATCTTATGAGGCTGACGAAATCCACAAATTCTACCATGTGCAGTGGAAAGAGAGAGAGGTCAATTTCTGTTGCACAAGCTGTGGGAGTAGATCTGGATCCCTTAAACATTATTCTAATGCAAACACATTACGGGAAACAAAAACTTTTGACAAATTAGCCTGCAAAGCACGTGGCATGTTTGCATGTTATTTACCCGGCCATATTGTCATGGATTTTCTTCCTGATCACCATTTTCTTTTGGAACAGCGAGTTGACGTCCATCTAATCAGTCAAAGTCCTTCATTACCTATTGGATTCATGCTTTGTGGAGGGTCTAATCATTGTTCATGTAGGCCCCTATTACCATGGATGAGTTAGACATGGAATTTTTTTTTTTTTTATTTACATGAGAATTTTTAGGGGGTGGCAAAATCTCAATGGACCTGCAAACTCAACCCATATTTGCCTTGCATTAGACTTGACCCGCATCTTATACGGGCCAGTCGAGTTTCGATTAGTATGACCTGTAGTAAAACGGGTCTTGTGTAGGCTGATCGACATAACCCATTTAAATGGGTCGGGTTGGATCGATCCACATATCTAAACCAATTAAAACAGTATGGTGTTGTACTACAGGTTCTCCCCCATAACTAAACACATATAATCTTAATAGTTCAAATAGATTAAATAGCTTGGGCTAAACTTGTACAAATTGGGTAGGGTCGGGTCAGGCCAGGTTTAACGGGGTTATGTGAGTCAGGTCGGCTTGGGGGTTGACCCGCGTCAAGTGAGGTTGTGTTTCTTAACCTGTTCTAAATAAAAAAAATGGGTCAATGTGGGTTTTACTTCAACCTAGCTAGAGACAACCAAGTTAGTTCCACCCAACCTGATCCGACTTGCTTGCCACGCCTACGTGGGATGATCTTATGATGAGTCAAGTCCTCTTTATCTTCCTTTTACTTTAGTGGACATTTGTTGGGCCCATTACCCTTCTCTCATCAATCGTCATAATCATAGCTCCTGGAGCATTGTATGCGAGTCTATGTACGAGAGCAAGAGAGAGGATATTCAAATGGGTCGTGTCATCGTGTGGATTCCCCAAGCTTTTTTAATCTTTGCTGGTGTATCACGTTGTGTGTTTTTAAATGTAACGTATGTAACAGCTTTTGATTAAGATAATGGTAACATAAAAAATATATGTTGGTGAATGGAGGTGGCCGCTTATTGAGGTGGTATGTTCCACTTTGCCTACACAATGCTTAATACTATTTTTTTCTCTGGCCTTCGTAATTTAATAGAATACCTCTTCACAAGATCTACTTTCCTTTCCGCATGTGTTATCATTGCACATGCGTCGACGTATTGTTATGATGCAGTTTAGTTTTATTTTATAGTAAAATTTTGTGGCACAGGATTTTCAATCTCCCTATATTCATGGTTCTAGTCATGTTCGGTTAAATAACAAATGATGCAAAGCACGACCATAATGAGTTGGATCAGCTACAGCATTTGGGCAAAGAATCTCCATGCTGCCTCTTAAAAAGTAGGACTAGGGTGAGAGATTTTTTTCTTTATATGATATGCAAAAGGGATTTAAGAGGCTGATGAGAGCTATATATTTTATTTTTTCTCAATGCAGGTTATGGGATGTTTACACCTGTTTTAAATGTCTACTTTATGCATGGTCTTAGATTGCAAAGCTAGCTAGCACATTGAAATGACTCAATTGTTGAAAAAATGACCCACATCTCAAATCACACCACGGATTTGTTGTCCCTGGGGCCTATTTACCTAAAATCCGTAATCATGTAATCATGGTGAATTTTAAGCACCACCCAATTTGATAATGAAGCATAGAAATGGCAAGGACCATTAAGCTAATAGAAGAAAAATAAACAGAAAAAATAGCAAGCAATCATCCAAAACAGGAACATTATATAGTATCTAGACGGTTCACCACTACAGCTGCTTCCGCAGTGACAACTTAACTTATAAAAGGAAGATAAAATATTGCCTTACATAAAGATCTTGACTAAGCTGAGCAACAACTTGCAAGACATTACCATTTTGGAAACCCTC
The DNA here is from genome assembly GCA_038049695.1 of Cinnamomum chago. NCBI lineage: Eukaryota > Viridiplantae > Streptophyta > Magnoliopsida > Laurales > Lauraceae > Cinnamomum > Cinnamomum chago. Next base: position 60,215,199 of record CP142459.1, on the reverse strand, counting down.
TTAAATCTTCTTAAAGAAACACCACAAGAAGCAAATTCAAAAGTTCTTCTTTTTCTTCTAGAATTTACCTAGGTGAGATTGTTTTGAATTACCTCCACTGTATATTTCATCCCAAACTTCCTATATTATCACAGATAATTAAAAAAAAGTAGCCTTTCTCTTACCAGTTTTGTTGTCACTAATGACAAGTGATTATCCAGCCTAAGGACTAGAATCATAGTCCAACTTATCTTGTGGGCTCTACTCTTTGTACGTAAAAAATGGAGACCAGATTGTCAAAAGATAGGCCCCCTTGTACGTAAAAAATTGATTTATTAAGAAGTCATTCTTAACTAGTGCTTTAATCTTTTTTTTTTTTTTTTTTTTTTTTTCTAATGGCTGATATCCCTTTCTTTTGAGAAGAGCCTAATCTGGCTATAGCTAGACATGGTAGAATTACAATTGAACAGTTCATGAAGGACATCTTAAAGATGCCTTCATAGCTTAATTATTGAGAACAACTCATCTAATGTTGTTTCTTGGGATGAAGTCATAAAAAGATTGCCCTTGGAAATTCTTCTACGATCAAAGCACTTTCTTCATCTATTCAAATTAGCTTTCAGTATATGCGTAGGGATGTAAATGGTTTCACTGACACTTTGCAGAGCAAGGGGTATAAATGATTAGTAATTTATGTGCTAAAGTTGGGCAGTGTGAGTAGTCTTTCCTTATAGCATTGTGTTGTTTTTGTTTTGCGTTGGTATAATCCTTTTATACCTTTCTTTGTTTGTGTCCTTGGTTGTAGGCTGAGTTGCCATGTTTTTCCCCATTTAATAAATTTTAATTTGTTACCAATAAAAAAAGGGTGGACCCCACACTAAAGGTTTAATTTGATCTGGACCACACCATGCAGTCAGTGTGTCTTAAAGTCCCCTATTATACTTATGTAAATTATATTTTAAATTTCTATTTAGATCCAAATCCACCCACCTTGGGTTTCCTTTCTAGCAAGTCTTCCAAGGCTACTATTTCATCAGGTGCATTTGAAGTGGTGTACCTAAGTGGAGAAGCATTTAGTTTGGAACCCCAGGCTAGGTTTCCTAGTCCGACGTGCCTGGTGAGTGGAAACAGGGGGAGGCCACCGCCCCGGGGGATTTAGTCGGGTGCTCTAAGAGGTCTTGGATACCCCCGGTTAGCAAAAAAAAAAAAAAAAAAAAAAAAAAAAAAAAAAAAAAAAAAAAAAAAAAAGTGGAGAGAAGCATAAACCTTTGGGATGAATGGTATATATATAATGCTCATGAGAGTGGATGGGAATGCTTGGGCTGCCCTACACGAGCATGGGAATGCTTGGGCTACCCTACTTAACAACATGTTTAGTTGCATGGTCTTCCACATGACCCATTTCATCCTACACATATATGTTTGCAAAAAGCAACCCAGCAGCATCTCAAGTCCTTAGTATAATCGTAAATATACACCATATCTTGTCATTATTGTATTGGAAAGGACCGAACCCCACACACCCTTTCATATTGGAAATTGGTGCATGTCTCTAGAAATAAGAATAGTGAAATATGCTGGTGCTGGGTCGTCTTCTTCTAGAAAAAGCATTTAGTTTTCACCAGGAAGGAATAGACCCAAGTGTATGCATACAAACAGTCTTTTTCTATATATATGTGCGACTGTGATGTACCTCTACATTGAGCCAAGCAAGTCCACCTCTACTCGGTAGCAGATTTCCTCTCAAGCTCACAACCCCATCACCTGCCCCCATCCATTCAACCATAGCCCAATCAGCTGCTGGACCTCCAACCCAAGCCGCAGCTAGCTAGTTCATTCATGAGGTCCTTATAATTGTGAACTCTATTTTTTTTTCTTTGTAAATACTCACACACTACCGAAGTCCCTCAGCATCAGCGCTACAGGATTAATTGCTGATTGTATTGGTAGAGGGGAAGTGTCTCGCCGCTTAGCTATTAATGAATTGAAAATGAAAATCTTTGTTTCAATAATTATAAGCCTGTTTGGCATCTTTTTGTAGAAACATTTTGTGTTTGCCAACTGTCATGAGAAAATCCTTTAACCTGAATTCAAAATTCATATCCATTTGGAGTTTACTCGATGTTAAAATTGATCACTAGTAAAACATGGAGTTTTACTTCCATTCTTTTTTATTTTAATTTCCTACTGGCAGGACCTATTTAGTTTGGAGTGGAATTTGGCCCATAGTTAATATAAGGAAGATCAGTTATTTTGAGTGCTTTGATTTTAAAAGCGGGCTCCACTGATGGATTTGTGGTTAATCAAACTCGAGCTCTGAATTAGACAAATAAAAAAGGTGAATTAAAGGGACCTAGCACATTAAATTTCCAAATCAAGTTAAGTTTCCAGTTAAAAAATCCTCAACTTGAATGCAAATTGGTCAAATTTCAAATTAGGAAAACTAAAGTCCAACCTCCAAGACAGCCTGTGTAGTAGTATCACTTACCCATCCCAACCATTCCAACTCAACCAAAACTGCCCCTCTTCTTGTTGAAGATTACTTTTCATCAGTATATAATAATAAGAAATTTGACATAAGATAAAATATATATATTAGTTCTTGGAAGCTTAAGGGGTCAAAAAAAAAAAAGAAGTGAGACCACTACATTCTGTGCCATTAGGTGAGGACTTCAAGGGATGGAAGACCCTTAACCAATATGATCAATTTGCTGGGCAGTTTCAACAAGTAGTATATAATACATGGAAAGCTAGAGAAACAAATAAAAAAGATATGGCTTCTAGAATAGAGCACTGGTGTATGTGCACTGCACAGTGGGCCAGACACAGTACGAGAGCCGCACTAGTTTGAAGTGTGAAACCACAATTTCCTAGTGTAATGCCTTTCCAGACCTATCTTTTGTACGAAAAGTCACCCAAACACTTCAGAAAAAAGAGTTCTTGAACCCGTCCAAAATAACTCCAAAGTCCAAACAACAGGGAGGCATTCCAAAGCTTCTAAAACTTCAGGGAGATATAGAACTAAAAGCCTTAACTTTTAGATTCAAGTTTTGTGTGAAAAAAGAGATATTATTGAAGAGTGGGCTCCACCCGAGTACGAATGTTGAAAAGTATTTTACAGCCTCTACTATGATGATTTTGTAAGAATGATTAGTTAAAATTTTTTAATATTGTATCAGACATCAAAGACTAATTCGTGAGTTCGAATTCCAAGAAGATTTACTCGACGCAAAAAAAATATGTATTTCACCATAAGTGCGCCGACCTTAAACGAAATTTAATAGATATGAAGGACTATGTATAGCTCATCCAAGGTCCCTGAAAGTTGTTGTAAGTATTTCCCTTCTTATTTGTTTTCTCATTCCAATCGAAGAATTGTAAAAGAGATATTAAATAAAGATCTTTGGTGTATAATCAACTTAAAGTCTAATGCCAATAAGACCTAGAATAAACAAATTTAATCAATTTCCTCTTCAAACATTCTTCTATTGTTAATTGTTTTGCTTGTTGATTTTCTGGGGAACAATCACCGCAAGTTTGTATTATATAGAAGAGTAAAATAATCACAAAGAAACCTCAAATGAAAAGAGTTAGAAGACAAAAATACTTTCTATTAAGTAAAGAGAAGAAGACATGCAAAGACATACTTATAAAAGAGAAGAGAGGAGAACCCTCTTTCTAATTCTCCTTATCACACTTGAGAAAATTGCAATATTTTGTCTCCATGAAAAATAACAACCATTTCACTTTGCTTAAATATATATATATATATATATATATTTGTTAATAAATTTATACTTATATATATAGGGATCTTACACTCCATTGAGCTACCACTCATCCCAAAACCAATTGGTGATGGGAAATGACGCAATAATGATTTTATGGTGAGGGCTCGACCACAATTATGACCACTCAAGAGTGAGGGTGAACGTTGACTTCAACAATATATATATATATATATAGGATTATATCCTTTGAGCAGACAACATATGTGCTTATGTGGTCTAGCTCGTGGACCACTTGGATGCTTTCCTAGGATAGATGGAAAGGGCTTTCTAGTTTCTACCGACGAGGGTCGTGCAAAAAATTACACCCACCATTTCATCATAGACTTTAATTTAATAGTCTTACAGTTTAATGATTTTTTAACCATAGATATTTTTTGAATTAATCATATAGTAAGTAAAGATTTGGTGAGCATAAAACTAGGCAATGTACCAGATTATGGGGGAATAAGAGTGTGAAAAGAGTTGCACTAATAAAAAATGAGCCCAAATGATCCCTAAGAGCTAGATCAAAGAGTGTAAGTACAGTCCACTCATGTATATATAAAGAGTTCTAATCTGAAAATGACTTCTACATTTTGATGGAATCTTTTTGCTATAATCCCTTAAGGATTTATTATACATAAAACAAATGGGTGTGATGAAAAAAGTTCCTACGCAACACTTTCCCATTGAAGAGGCTAAAATCAAAGGAGTAATTAAAGATAAGGATCCACATAGTGCCATAAAATAATCTCTCATTTGGTAGGAAATGGTTATCCAGCCATTCAAGGGTGGAACTTAGGGGTTGGGGGTGGTTGGGGGCATTTCTTTATGAGTATAGATCACCTATCGTAGTTGTTATACCTTCACCGTGAGTGGACCAATAACAGTCCACCACATCATCCAAAAATTTAGGTGATTTTCTTTCATCTAATTTAAACTACTTTTTTAAATTTGAAAATCACCTAAATTTTTGGATGGTGTGGTGGACTATTATTGGTTCACTCACGGTGAAGGTATAACAACAGCGATAGGTGATCCGGACTCCACACACAAGTGGCATAAGTGGGGAGGGAAGCCCACACACGGGAAGAGGTTCAAATCCTCGATGGTCAAGTGAAAAGTGTCACTCCTTACCACTTAGGTAAGGAGTCGTTCTCCACGATTGGTAGTTGTTGGAAACTTATAATGGATCGGGAATGATCTTTACTCTCCATTCGATAAAAGAAAAGAGGTTAGATGTAGATTCCCTCGGAGATTTATTAAAGTGGTGAACTTTAGCCAGACACAAATTTTCTTGGAAGAAAATCACCTAAATTTTTGGATGATGTGGTGGACTGTTATTGGTCCACTCACGGTGAAGGTATAACAACTATGATAGGTGATCTATACTCCTTGTGTGTGAGCTTTCTTCCCATGCGTGTGAACTTCTTTCCCACTTAAGTGTTTGTCTTCTCCTATATGTTGCGGGTTCTCAGTTGGGTCTCAGCTCCCTTGGTTGGATTACCAAAAAAACATATGCACTAGAAATATCACGGATCTTCTCACCTTTGAGGTGGGACCCACTGGGGACCGCAAACTGAAAGCCCCACATGTACGAAATTTCTTACATCCCTAGATTGTACATTTGCCGGAGTAGGGCCTCCTATAAATTAAACATTTGATTCCTACCTTGAACAAAACATTCTAGACGATAAGCTCACATGATTGATTGATTGATTGATTTTATTCTAAGGTTTCAGCACAAGATATGATGCCATTTCCCCGATCGAAATTATATTACAATAATTACATCTTTGTGTATCCAAAGAGTTGCGGATTTTGAGCTGTAAAGTTGCTGCATTTCATGGATTTGTCGCTTTGTGTAAGACTTAGAACGAGAGGGTTTATTTATGTTTATGTAGTGGGTTTGGGGATTATTATATGCATGGTTAACGTGTAAACATTTGTTAATACCATGCTAATATGGTTAGGTTGGTTATGGAGTATCCTTTGCCTTAAAGTAGTACTCATGGAGATAAAAAACGCAGGTGAATTCTCTCTCCTCTTATAAGCAAGTTAGCAGCTAGAGTTCATATTCACAATCTCAATTGTTTCAAGAAACATTTGGACTCTCATCGAATATATGTGGGCCTCTGAAGAAATAAATAGTTTACCATCTTACCTTATATGAGACCCACTACATCTAACGCATCCACCTAACTAACCATATATGTGAAATCCACTAAAAAATGGCAAGCCACCCTTATGGACTCCGCTTCCTCCCAACCATGCACCCATCTAGATGAGAACTATGGAATACATATCCTACCAATACGAGGGATCCATTGATTTAATCATATCTATGGGGCCTACTAGATTCGATATTGACCCATATACTCTAAATGAATATCTAGCACATCTTACTTTTACCTAGGTGGGATCCACTATAAGGAACACACTTACTCCTCTCAACCTTTGTTTCCTAAAGGTCCCAACATACAAACAAATCAGAGGAAGGTAACATGCTTCCCAGATGTTTTAAACTCATGACTTCTAGTTCTACCTCTATACCATCCAATAGCACCAAAAGATTAATCTGTTAGTGAACAGCCCAAGAATTTATATCAACAGTCCCATTTATATATATATATATATATATATATATATGAAAGTGGTTGTTCCAATGGAGAAATCAGTATCAATTGCTCAATTGATTTTGACGTTTCCAATTGAATTTGACTATTCAATTTCTTTAATATTGCATCAATTGCTCATTAACCGACCATTTTTCTCTTACCCATTTCTTAGAGAGAGACCTCTATGATGCCACGTCATTATGGCCCATTGCATTTCTCAATTAAAATTTTCTTTTCTCCTTCTAAAAATCTTATTATTCATGTTAAAAATGATAATGTCTCTTTAATATTATAAATGCCACTAAATTATCAATCTCTCCCTATTAAAACAAAATAACGTCTCTCACATTACCCATGAATCTTTACACTTTATCTTTTATTTTGGTTTTCTAACATTTTTTGCACATTTCAGGTTCCACAAGTTTTCCTTACTCTTCTTTTACCTCTACATGTTGTCTTGATATTTTATTCACTCCGTGAATGCTAAGCTTCCCTAATGCCCCACCAATCAAACACACATGGAAAAATCTCGTCTGCTTACAATATGGGTCATATCCAAATAACTCGGTTTCGTCTACAGTAGAATACTATTTTTACATTTTTCACATCATGAGATATGGCACGGGCGTCTTTCGCTAGTATGTAGTTAAACTAGTTGAACCTAATGGGTATCATGTGTATCCACTATCATTTAAAGGTTCCACTATCATACAATATTCATGTGATCCCTCAATTATCATGTTATTAAAATTGAACCGCATTATGATTTGATTGGACGGTCAGCCTTTGGTGATTCAAAAGTCATTTCAGAAGTAGACTAGATACAGATTATATGTGAACATTTAACTAAATAAAGTGACATTTAACTAAATATACTTTAAAAAGTTTAAACTTATGTGAATATTTAACTAATATGAAAGTAGTTTGAGCGGGAAGATCCCAAACTGTTTTACATATATTTGCTCACATATTGTTGAAGCATTATATATGGATTTATTTTTTATTAATTATTTATAAAATGGATTTACATTTTGATGATTAAACGATGGGATTATCATTTACTCAATAAATATGTTTCTTATTAATTATTGTTTACTTTGAATATACTACGTGCATTGCTTGTTACTTAATTAATTGTGAAAAATATCTGAACTGGCATTTACTCAACCAACATGAAGGAAATAACAAAATCAGAGAGGTTCACTTGGATCATTGCTACAAATATGGTCTCTTGATTGGAGAATTATTTTCTTCGAGAATGTAGAGCTAGGGACATTCTCATATTTATAATTTTTCAATGATAGGAATAAGACATCCCACATTTCGACGAGTTTTAATAAAAAAAAAACTTAATTCTCACTAAGACCTTTATATCACACTAATTTTTCGTGGTTGGTGCCACAAAAGGGTTCGATACTTCTCTCTTGAATGGGTTAGGGTGCAACATATCTCTTTAAAAAAATTACTCATTTTTCAATAAGTGTTATGTTTTTTCCTTCGACAAAATCACTCTTCTATCAGTAAGCTTATGCATACATGAATGCATCACAATCAACAGAGAGAAACCACAATGAAAAATTTTAAAATATTAATTAGAATGGACCACATCTAGCTTATCAAATAATAATAGCCACTAAATTCTATATCATTGTCAAAGAAAAAAAAACCCACAATACCCCATAAGCTTTGAAAATCTCGAGGTGGTATTATAATTGTCAAATATGATAGTGATTGAAGATGATTAGGCTTTGATTCAACAGTTGAGATTGAAGATGCCTCTTTCTAAATTTGTAAATCCATTTATATGAACTCTTTGTAAATTCCCTATTCCTAAAGCAATTTTACTTTTTGTAAGCCCTTATTATTATAAATATCAATCTCCACTTTAAGTAGTCTTTCTTCCTCTTCATATAAAACAAGAGGTTTTTAGAAGTCATAGTAAGAGAAAGTACACTTCACACACAGTTTAGCCTCTCCCGTGAAACATGTGATATTCGATTCTTTGAACTGCCCTGCCGTAGCATGGAACCATGTGGATGGTTGGGATTTGATGCTGCTTGCGTGGAGTCACAGCAACCGTTGAAACTGACTGTTCTTCATATACAGATACAGAAGATGACGAATTCATGAAAGTGATTGATGCCTCTCTCTCTTTCGTCGCCTTCCTCTCAGTACAGTTGATGGGCTCTATCTGTCTTCTTCTCTCTCTCTCTCTCTCTCTCGAATTTAATTTGTTTAGTCCATTTCCCATTCTTCACTTTACATGCGTCAGTTGGATATTTTGAAGAGGATCCAAAAAACTATGGCCATCTCTTACCAAATGTTTCTATTCAGCTCAAGGAAGAAAAGGTGATATGACCATGAACAGCTGTTTAATCCTGTGTGCAACACATTGGAGAGAATGGAGTAAGAGATGGGAGTGGGGGTTCAACAACCTGATAAGTGCCAAAGTCTAGCTAGACCTTCATTGGTCAAAAGTGAGATTTGGAATGCCATCTTTTTCTGGGGTTATATTAAGAGTCAAATATGAACTCGATTTGAAAACCCACTAGTAATTTTAGTTTGGGACACAGGTACTTTGATAGTACTAATAATTACAACATATATATAAGGTACTTTTCACAACAGTTGTGTGATGTGTAACTCTGTTTGCTCATTCTAGCCCAAAATAATTAACTATGTTGGGGCATCTGCAAATTAAGATCTTTCATAAAATATTATTGAAGAATTAAAAATAATAATTATTATTTTTAAATAAGTAGTGATAAACCATGCATGAAGATAAAACATTATCAATCAACAATCGCTTGCCTACATATACCTTTATAGTATTGTGAATGGCAATAAATAAATCTTATCAGAATAATATCTGCAAATACGGGTGATATATAATTATATAATTAAACCGCTTTTTTAATTCTTGCTTTCCCTCTTAGACCCAAGGCACCATGCACCAATCACCCAATCCTCCTAAAGCCCACCAAAGAAAGAAACAGAAAAAGAACTTGAAAAATGTTAGTGTGTTTGGAATCTATGGGAGTGAGGAAAGAGTCTGCTTCCATTTTGGGAATCTTAGAAATCTCACCAAATGACATATGGAAAGTAATTTTACTTTCTTTTATTAAACCTTTCAAGCGCATTTCAGATTATCTTTTTCAATTTCAGGTGGGTATGCATCTTTATATACTTAAAGTAAGGACATGACATAAGAAAGCTAGACAACTAAATTATATTATAAAGATAAAATTAATTAAAGATGAAAACGACCACTTAAGTCTCTATCCCAGGTTTCTTTCTCTTCCCCATGTGTTGATCCACTAAGCATAGTTAGGCTATTGCTGGGGAGGGTGGCATCTTGACTTTTTCTCACCTATTGATTACTAGGTGTCATTTTTTTCATAATATGGGCCCTCATTTTTATTTTCATGAAGCAAGGTCATCTATTGACATGTATGGTACTCACTTTGTATTCTCATTGCACATTTTGTAACATTGAGTATATTTTGACATTATTAAGTTGGTACGTATTAATAATGCTCCATGCACGGTAGTTTTAACATAATAATGCTTTTAAACAAATATCGAATGCTTATGATTTTATGATAATTTATCCAAACAATTGCTTAAAGGCCACTAAACTCATAAAAAGCATGGTTCAGCCCACCTCAACCCGTGTCGGACTTGGTACAGGTCTATGTTTCTAAAGTTGGCTACGCCTGAATATGCCTTAGCTCAGCCTAGCCCATCAACATTCTTATTTTGTTATTAATGGATGTAAGGGTAAAGCTGTAATCTTTTTTATAAAAAAAAAAAAAAAAAAAAAGGACACAACTTTTCTTTTTGTAGAAAGGTACAAACCTAACTATGGTTGCGCATTCTCCTTTCCTTTGTTAATTTAAGGAAATATTGATAGAAGGTATTAAAATGAAACGGCAGAAATGGAATAAATATTGAAACCACAGGGGCCTACTTTTAAATTTCAAAAAAATCCTTAGAGTGGCATATAAAAAAAATTTCTTATAATAATTCTGTGGCAGCCACCCATTCAATCGAAGTACCATCTCAAGTTAATAAAAATAATCTTCACACACTAAAAGGCTAAATATACTCTAAAAATAATAGAGAATATATGTTTCTAGTAGATTGTAATTTAGTTTGAGGACCAACAATAAGTAGATTGTTAGCTTAAAGGACAAAGTTAGGATTAAAAAGAACTGTTTATATGTTGTTAGCTAAGCAAAAGAGGAAATGAGTGAATAGGGAAGCTTAGAAGGATAGATTAGGATAGCGGAAAAAATGTTCATAAGTTGTCAATTGAGCTAATCATGAACATCCTCCACAATGAAAGACAATTGGTACTAAAAAATTCATATAAAACAAGGCTCGAATATGTGAAAAGTGGCAAATGATTGGGTGACTAGCTTGGATCGTTAAATCTCAATTAGTAGAAACTCCAACGACAAAGCAATCCAAAAGTGGCTAATATTGTGTTTTCTTTGGATCTAATCCATCTTTGGATCTAATCCTGTTTCCTCTAGTGCCAAAAAGCAATTGACCGTGGCCTTCTCCTCTCTACTTAGATCAGAGTACAACTCTTTTGCACATATTGGTACTGGGGAGTTATCTTGATGCACACTCTATCTGAAGATGACTTTTTTGTTTTGCAATCCACAAGAATCATCTAATGTATTAACATCAATGCAATCTTATGGGCTGGCAAATGCTGTTTTTCATGCACGTACAGAAAAACACATGGAGATTGACTAATATATAATGTGAACAGATACTTCTCTTTTAAAGTTAGAAATGCTGTCTCTCAAGATCACTTGACCGATGTATTTACCAAGGGTATCGTAGCAACTTACCCCTCTTGCAAAGAGATGTACTAACTTTGTTGTCACATGAGGCCATCATGTTGGCCAAGGGTCCAAGGTCATGGGTATTTTGGTAATAGCAGCGGGGCTTTCTGGGGGGAGTTTGGGACTGATTAAGGAAAGTCAAGTCTCTTTCCCGTGGATGCAGACATTATTGCTTAGCCACATAAATCTTTGTGTCCAATTCTCTCTCTTACCTTGTTGATTGTCGATCACAGTTACACACACACACAATCAATGGTGTTAAAGCCACCACAACAAGTGGTATCAGAGTAAGCACAATATATCACTCATTGATGTGCCCACTTCAGACTAATCTCATCTCCAACCTAAAATCATAGTCTAAGGATCAACCTACATAAATTGAACCTAAACATTCTAGGATTGAATTGAATAACACTAGCATAATATTGACCATAAAATGCCTACCTGAATCCATGAAGATTAGATTTGCTTGAATCTTCTCTCTTTTTCTTGTACGAATAACTTTTATTTGATTGATAATTATAACAATGCTCTTAATCTTCTCTTTACAGCATGATATAAATTAGGTATCCAACCATTGGTGAAGCAAATAGTTATTGCCCCTCAATCTCCTTTCACTAGCAATCTCCTTACCATCGTAGAATATTAATTTCTCATAATAGGTTTTAGAAAACCCCCATTGAGTATTGTTAATAAGTGTCTCTAAGATTAATTCTTTCCTTGATACCAAAGATATCTCTTAAAGAAATATATTAAATAATATATATGGAAACTCTTTTATGGATTTTTCCAACCAAGTAAGTGAGCCCAATCATAGGATAGGACCACACCACACTTCCTATAGTCCAACATAAACATGATAAGAGTCCCAATTCCCAACCACCTCTATCTCAATGCATTGTAAATTGTAAACTCATCTCATCTCACTTTAAAATTTAAGTAAAACCCTTGTAAGAGAACACTCATATAATGCAACGTCAACCTCTTCCCTGGCAATTAATTATAAACTGTACAACTGATGAAAGTTAATAAGCAATTAATGATAAACTGTACAACTGATGAAAGTTAATAAGCAATTAATTATAAACTGTACAACTGATGAAAGTTAAGAATTATAAATGATTTTATTGCACATGCTCCCAAGTTCTCTGAGACAATCACCAACAACCATGCTGATTACAATATTTCTCTGGCAACCACGATTCTCAAGATAATCAAATACAATATTAAATCATCATATATCAAATATGCCAAAATACCCACCAACAGAGAGAGAGAGAGTGAGTGTGTATGTTAAGAACATGCTACCTGTTTATAATTTTATACTTGGGTTTGAAGAGCGAGCCAAGTTAGCTACGTTTCATAGCTGGTTAGTTAAAATGGGGAATTATCCTCTAATGATGAGGAGGATGGATTCTGATTTATCAAAACACATGCTTATTTAAATTGCCTTTTGAGAAGATCTGGAAGATCATGCCTCTGGGATTCAAGTTCAACCAAAGGAGATAATTGCTAGTTTGATCCACACCATCTTTGAATCAGAGCAGGAACCAAGAATTTTTTGGCAAATGAGTTAGTGGCCAGGATCTTTTAAATCTCAATGATCCTTTTCAAGCCCATGAAAGCAAAGGTGTGCAGGGCCGGCCCTGGGCAAGGGCTCGCAAAGGTGTGCAGGGCCGGCCCTGGGCAAGGGCTGTAAGTGCCCTTGCCCCGGGCCCATTTTTTGAGGGGGCCCAAAATCCCCAAATTAAATCCCTTCTATTTTTTTTTTTTTTCAATCATTTGGTGAGGGCAGGGCTCATCCAATGGATTCCATCGTCCTGAGCATCAATAGACCCATCATCAAATCATCTGAGAGTACTTATTACATCACTTATTTGAGCATCCATCAGAGGGGCCCACCAATGATATTTTATATTTGATGACTGAAATTCTGAGAGAATCTAGTCTAGTGTTGGGATGATTTAGGGCTTTTTTTTTTTTTACAAATAGATCATCAAGCCTTCAGCCCTACACCCGTTCTTCTCATTTGTTAGTGGGGCCCACCAATGATTTTTAATTCCCCATATATGATGCTTAAATTCTGGTCTGAGTTTTCTTTCTTCTCTTTTTTTTCAAATAATTATACTTGGACATCATCAACCCATTGCCAATTTTTCACATCAGTGGGACCCACCAATGATATTATCATATATGATGGCTGAAGAGGCCTAACTTTTACTCTTGCCCTGGGCCCTGAAAAATTCAGGACCGGCCCTGGGTGTGTGACCCATTGTGGTTTTTTTTTTTTTTTTGGGGGGTGCCGGGGTGGGGTGGGGTATAAAGTGATGAAATCAAGTGTCATGCTTGAACACGAGGGAATGGATCGAATGCTCAGGACCGTACGTTGTACCTTAAAATTCCTCCACTAAATTTTGCAGGAGATTCAGCAAACACGGGACTGCTGTGCTGGCTGACCCATTGGTGCATCCAGCGTGGGTGCCTGAAACGGTCCTTTCTTGTGGTCCCCACACCTGATGTCATCCATGCATGGTGTGGTGACCCAACACTTGCTCTTTACCAAACAGGAGGGGAAGAAATGTAAATTTTACTTCTCTCTCTTCATTTTTACTGAGCTTGTTTGGGTAACACCGTCGTGTTTCCTCTTTAGTGGATATGAAAATCCTATGGGAGTTGGTGGGATTCGATTTTTCACGCTAATGAGGAAAGCCAATTTAAAATTTGTCATTTTCCATGCATACTTGCACTGCATTGACCAAGAGTAAATAGCTAGTATGGTGCGTAAAATTGTAAAAAACTAGAGCAAACTATAAAATGACTGGAGTAAGTGTGTGTGTGAGAGTGCTTGATCATATACTAGAGCAACCAAAATACAAAACAAATGTAAAATTCTGAATAGTTTGTGATCGGCAGACCCAAAACTTACGATTCACATTATAAGAATGATATATAACTTAGAAGTTAAAATATCAAAGTCTAGAGTGGAAAATGGGTATTCGATTATCCGAGCATCCAAGGCCTTCGGCATTGAATATACCATGTATGATCTTGGAAAAACACAAATCTGAATTTGGGTCCTTGCATATAACTTTATAGTCATGTACCATTTAATATCCCCACGTGTTTTTAAAAAATTCATTTTACAACTCTTTTATCCAATTATACTAATGCACTTTGCATCTTATTTTCAATTCAACAGATCCGATTACATTTTGTAGAAGCTGATGTCATATGTGATTCATGTCAGCTGCAATCTATACAGGTATAGTTTGCACTGTGAATAGGAATGTAAATGGATCCCCGATTCTCCAATTACCTAAAGGTTTCAACTCGTTAAAAATCAGGTCTGCATCCTTATTTATGTCCTGATAAGTAAATGAGTTTTGGTCCAATTCCACGTTGGTTTGGACCCGTGGACCCGAGACCCGACATATTACATCAATTTTCGAAAATCTCTCCTAAAAATCATATTGTTTTAGTATCATTCTCTACTTAGATTCGGAACTAGATCCGGATCTAGACTCGTCTTATATATGATTCTGGTTCCGATTCCAGTGCCAAGAAATAAATTTCAAAATAATTTATGATCCGGATCCGATTCCAGTTCAGAGCCCACCCTGGACCCGGAGCCAACCCATTCACAACCCTACCTGTAGACTGGAGAGAGCAACTGATAGATTTTAGTAGGGGTGTAACGGTTCGGTTAACCGATTAATTTGGAAAAACCGTTAACCGAACCGTAACCACGATTTTCTGTCTTTAAAAACCGTAACCGTATCTACAAAAATCGTGAAAAACCGTAATCGCGGTTAACCGTATTAAACGGTTCGGTTACGATTAATAACCGTGGAATGCCTTCCTCTCATAAGGGGATAAATATGAATGATTGAAGGTAAGATGATACATGATGAGCAATTAATAAAGTAAGAAATATTTCATTCAACTCCCTTATTTTTTCTTTTATTTATAAACGATACGCTTAACCGTATACGGTTAACCAAACCGTATGATACGGTTCAGTTCGGTTCGGTTAATAACTGTGAATTATTACAGAAAATCATAATCGAACCGAGCTTTGCGATTTTTTGATTTCATTAATCGTAACCGTAACCGAACCGTGAAATACAGTTATTAACCGCGGTTCGGTTCGGTTATGCGGTTTTTCGGTTTTTTTTTACACCCCTCAATTTTAGGGGGGTGGAGGGCATTTTGGAAAAAAAAATGGATGAAGAAGGGGTTAGTTATGAGCGGTGACTTGGTCGTCGTGTGGTGGGCAGCAAACTTGCAATTTGCAAACCCCAAGACCAACTTAAGGACAACTGGAATCTAAGGTGGGCCCAGAGCCCGCAATACAAAAAAAAAAAAAAAAAAAAAAAGAAAGGCCAGCTCATAGAGAAGGGAGAGAGACAGTGAGTGGGACCCACCGAAACAGCAAACAGGGAGTGAGGTGTGGCCCATCCTAGAGAGAGGTTGAGCTTTCAAGGGGCCTAGGGCCTTAGACAAGGTCAGTGGGAGCCACGTGGCTGACAGGTTGGTGGGTAGTGGGCCCACCTACCTGTCACCATCCGGAAAACCATAAAACTAGACCAAGTGCCCCTTGGACGGACCCAATCGCTCATCGCTTCGTCATATTCGGAAACTCCTCCCCACTCCTCTCTCTCTCCCCTTTTATAGAATTACTTTAAAATAAGGTATTAAGTTTTAACCTAATTTTAAGAAAGTACATAAGTTTCAAAGCCCCATAATTTTATGGCAAATTCTCTATGCACTCACCTTTTTTACTGAGCATACTCATATTTTTTTTATGAACAGTGATTTTTTTTGAAGGTCGGTATACTCAGCAAAAGAAGGGGTGTATATAAAATTTTTCTAATTTTATTTTTTTTAAATATTCAAATTACACTTCACTGGAAATTCAATTCCTCTATCTTCTAATCCATTTTCCCTCACCAGCAATTATTATGGTAATTAACAAACATCGTTATCCTCATGGCGATTGGCTATATGAAATAGATATCAAAAAATACCCCATAATAATAAATGAAATAATGTTTTTAAAAAAATAAGAAAAAATATTATAAAATGACATTACTTAACTAAAACTATAGATTTGAATTTGAAAAGTTTTGAGATTCAAGTCCATTTTTGGAATTAAGGTCTAATTTAAAATTTTTCCTTATTTCTTTTCCATTACCACCCCCGCCCGAGGGAAGAGAAGAAGTATATGAAAGAGACAGATTTTTTTTTTAAGAGAGAGGAGAGAGAGTGTGATTATGTGAAGGGAAGGGAAGGGAAGTGAAGGAAAAAGCTGCAATAGCAGACCTCATTTGTCAGTGGGGTCCATGTACTCGTCACAGGGCTTGACTTGAAAGGATACGGCGCCACGCGTTGATCGATGACTGGAATCACGTGTAAGGGGGGCGCAAATCCCAAGGGGAGAGTGGGGCCCAGGGCTTCATTTTCCATCCCTGCCTTTTCCTTTCCTGATTGAGACGTGGGTGTTCTTTCTCTCTCTCTTTCTTTGTTTTTCTCTCTAGCCAATACATCTCCTTCTTTCTTTCTCTCTCTAGCCAATGGATCTCTTTCTTTCTCTCTTTCTCTCTTTCTCTCTCTTTGGGGTCTCTCCCTCTCTCGGCTTGGGCTTGGAGCGGAGCCGGAGCCAAAGCGAAAGCCCGCGATCTATTGCCGTTTCGCGAGTTGATACTCGTTTCTTGTAGGCGATGAATTGAATATTTATATATACAAATAATTTTATGAAACTCTTGTAAACAAAGTAACAAACCCTTGGGCACTTTCATGTCCGATTGGTTGCATTCAAATATATATATATATATATATATATATTTTTTTTTAGAATCCTAAGAACTTTAAAAGGCATTTGAGAATTTTTTCTTGTGGCATGAATTTTGGAATTCTAATAAAGAAACATGGGATCTGCAAATACCAGGAAAAAAGTCATTACATCATATTTATAAATTCACAAGATACTCTCGTAAGAGATTCTAGTAAAGAGATAAGCCTCATGTGAAATTCTAAATTTGTGTTTGATTCATTAAAATTCACAAAGCTCACAATCCAAATGTCACTTATGGCTTGCAAAACTTCTACAAATTTAAGGAATTCACATCATAAATTCTCCAAAAGATGCCATCTGATAGGAATTCATAAATCTCTCCTTTTTTTCTTTTTGTTTTTTTCGTTTTTTTTTTTTTTTTTGAGTGGAGGATTTGCACAAACCAAGGAAGTTGAGATTAAAAGAATTCCAGAAGCTATTTGAGACTTTTCAAGTGACTAAAATTTAAAATTCTAATGAAGAAATATAACATTTTCAATTGCTAGAAGGATAAGTCATCACATCGTGCTTATAAATTTTCAACCTCACAAATTCATGTCAAGATTTATGTGAAAGAAACAAAACCCAAAAGGACATAATTGGATTCTTCAAATGCTTTGAAAAAGAATTCCTCAAATGCTTGCAATCAAATAGGCTGCTAGCAAGTACTGTCAAGTGTGACAATTATTTTGAAATTGAATGACTACAATTGACATACTCTAATATTTTATTAATCTTATATTTTCTTATAAATTTGTGAAATGATATTGCAATTATAGTTGATTGACAAAAACATCAGTATTTTTTTTAAAAATGAAGAGATAAAAACATGATATCACCACAATAAAATTGAAATAAAACATTAAAAGTTATATAGAAATAAAAGTTTAGTCAGAGGGCTTCAAGGTTCTTGGGCTTTATTTGGAATCGGGCATTTAGCGGGTTAGCTCTAGCATCCTATACATTTCCTTGAGTGGGCTTGAACCTGGGTTCTAGGGTCCATGCTAGACTCGAAATAGGGCTTGAATTCTTCAGTCTTTATTGGGCCCATACTCAAGCGCAGATAGGTAGAGCCCGATGTCAACCCTAGAAATAACAGTACAGAATCTGATGGCCTACTCCATAAAATGGTAGAGCTGTTCATGGGTCGAACAGCCAAACTGAAGCTTGTCTTGCTGAGCCCAAGCCCATTACAAGTTGGGTCTTGCATTCAGACCACATCCTGCCCATAGGTTGTAAAGGCTGGGCCAGGTATAATCCATTTTCAAAATATATACATGCCTCTATTTTGATTTGGCCTTAGAACAAACACAAAAAGTCTACTTGGACAAACTTTTTGGCCAGAATTTTGGCCAACCCATATGGTTTCCATTGAATATCACTATGATATTCAATGGAAACCATATGGGTTGGCCAAAATTCTGGCCAAAAAGTTTGTCCATGTAGCATTACTGGAACATTAAAGGTCAAAATTAGGGATGTCAAAGGACTCCCCTGCTTACCCAGTTAGCTGAAGTAGCCACCTGAGAATAGACCCTAGTTAGACCTGATTTGATAATCAGACCCGTTTACCTTGCATATATAGTTGTAAAAGCTAATAAAAGTAGGTGAACCAATTAACCAAATAGACTCAAATGTATTGAAATCAATCTCAATCACCAAGAAAAGTAGACCACCAGTAGCCTAGTGAAGCACACAACAACTGATGCAGTCTAAAGATTGCAACCTCAGGGAACAGCACACTAAAGATGACTTAGATAGTTTTTATTAACAACAATCAGATTAATTAAAGAAAACATCGTACCCCCTAGCTAAAGAATAAACAGATTAATTATAAGTGATGGCCATTTACTCTTTCTGTTTGGACAAAAGATTGAATAGATTATTCTTGGTTTTTTGCAAAAAGACTTCACAAAAAAAGGGTTCTTGGAGAAGAGGAGACAAAAACATAGGGATACTTATAGAATCCAATGGATTTGCTTATGTTTGCATTATGTCACATGTGATTTGACCCATTGGTTAACTTGTGTTATTTATTACATGGCTTACTTGTAAGGTAATCTAAGGGTATCTAATATTCTTATTCTAATATAATATATTTGGCTGTCTACTATAGTAATTTTTGCACTCTCTTTTTAGCAAATGGCATTTGATCAATAGTAAAAGTAATTTGAATTGTGGCCTCTTAAGTTTTGATGTCCATTTGATTCAACAGTTATAACTTAATTACCAGCTTTTCATTTTAAGATGTGTGTACCATCTGTTCGATTTACTGCAAAACAATCCATTTAAATGGAACCTAAAGCAAATCATTAAAACCAACTTAAATTGAATTTCTAGCCAACAATGTCTGCTCCTGTGGAAAACAAGACATCAACAAGAACTAATAAATCTTTTGAGCTGATATAAAGACAATTAGAGAAGGAACTTTTTGAAGGATTAACCGAAAAGCTTTAAACTTAGCAAACAATTAAAATCTTATATGAATTTTCCCTTCTGCATGCAGAGAACTATGCTTTGCTTATTTTAGTGTGATCTTAACATTAAAAGGAATAATACCATGATAGTGGTCTTTCAGTATTATTCCCCACGGTTGTAGTTGAAACATCTAGAATTCTAGATACATCCTAGGCACCCCAAGGAAATAAGGTGCAATCTTAAGTGCCTCAAAGCTTCACAGACAAATCTCAGAGTAGGCTAAAATGGTTTTGTTCTGGAATGAAAGCTTATTTATGTGATGTTCCTATTCGTTTTCCTTCCTTTTTTCCAGCAAATACTGACAGTACAAAAGCCACGCTTGGCTCGGCAGAGAAGTTTCTTGATGGCCCCAGTCATCTTTTTGAGAAGATGACAGTTTTGAATCGTAATCTATATAAGCAGAACCATGTAAAGCTTCCAATGAGATAACTACTTAATTTAGACGCCACAATGAAGATGAAGACCACATACATGCAATAGTGAAAATCTTATAACCCCAACAAGAGGGAGGAGATTATGCTTCTGTAGGGGGTATAATAATATTCGTTCTTTAACCCAGAAAACAGATAGAGAACAATATGCTCATTGAAGTACTCAACAATGTGGACATTGGTGGCCTATAGAGAGTAGTAAACAGTATCAGATATATTATCAGTGCTATATGTGATTTATAAGTATGATGATGAAGCTGGAGTTTGACAAGTTCTAAGTATTCAAACTGTTAGGAATTCCCATTGTAACCCACTAAGTATTCTATCCATTGGTGCAGCTTCAAGAGCGGCTTCCATAATGGGCTTTCAGATAATGAGCTGGATTTAGCCCAGGGCCCATTGCACAACCTGTTGAAGGATAGATAGTACCTTAAATCTTATCAACAATAAATCAATCAATATTTACCATAGAGATTTACCAAGGACTTATCTTAATAAATTAGAAGAGATTTACCCTGAATGTTGGTAAATCAAATGCTTTCTCTATAGTTTGTTCTTATCTTCAACTCTTAGATTAGTAGTAATTTTCTCTACCAGTATTATTAATTTCAAGACGTAGAGTTTTCTACCACAAGTGAACTAGAAGTACAATACTGCTCCATGTGGCCCACTTAGACTTATCCCCCTTGATCTGGTGCAGCACTTCACGCTCTTATCTCCCTTGATCGGGTGCCATGCACATTTCTATGCTCATCCAACCTTTCCTCACCCTTGGATTGAATCTAAAAAAAATCAATAGTGAAAAGGCCATTAAACTAAAGGCTGTTAAATCAAGGGCTATGATAATCTCATGTGGATGATTTTTTATGTGACCCTTAGATAAAGAGACCTTTCCGTGTATCCCGTCCCAAATGATAAAAATGCATCCAATTGGGCTGGACGAGCTGGACTGCTTAAGCTTAGTATGTGGTCGACTTGTGAAGAAGATTTTCCGTTTTTTAGAGTTCAATATTAGCTACGCTTTAAAAAGAAACAAATCTCTGACTTATTCAAATCCTGTTTTGCAGCCTTGTAAAGATCAGTTGTTTCATGATGATAATGAAGAAATTTGCTCAATTCCATTATGTCGTCATCATTAAATGAATGAACTCTGGTTTCCAATTACTCAATGAAATACATTATGCTCTCTTGCTTATGGTGTTGAATATGTTATGTAGTGAAATCTAGACCTTTGAATTTGGTCATCTAGTTATGTTTCTGCTTGGAGAATACCTGTCGTTCATTCTTCCGCCGCATAATAGTAAGGCACCTGTAAACCATACATCCACAGAAATTGCTGAGTCATGTAAATGGAATCATATCAGGAACTCTGCAAGGTGGAAAACTGCCTCAAGGCACAGTGGTCAGAATGAAGGTGCACTGCTGGCTTCAAAGAATGTGATCTTCATACAGCTAGTGTCAGATAAAGAATATAGCCTCCCCGAAGTAGCTTTCCCAAACTCATCAATACTAAAAAGAACCCACCACTTTATCTCACAAAAGGAATAAAATCTCTCTTTTTTTTCTTGAATGGTGGAATACATCAAATATTTCCCATTGCCATACACCAATACACAGCTTTCTCCGTTTAGCAAGGGATATGATCATGTTCTCAAAACAGGAACTCTTTCGGCATATGACGCTGTCATGCATCTTTCTTGTGATATGACCCTTCTGAGCATTCTTTGACACTCTTTTACAATAGGCACTTGTGTTGACAAAATGGCATGACCTCTAAAATGAAAATTTCATGTACACTCATCTATAACTCAATTCTTCCAAGCCATTTGTATCAGAGTACTCATCAATGGATTTCAGCTTTTCAAGGATCAGGTTTTCCTGCTTGGCAACTATGATGCAGTCAAGGATCCAAAAGTTGAAAAGAGGTCCTTAATTTGTCCTTTATATGTTAAGCTATACATTTATAAAAGCTTTTTTGTTTCCTTTCTATTGGGAAGTAACTGTAAACTGTAGACTGGCCTCCATGTTCTTCAATCCCTAGACCTCTCCCATAATATGGGAATATGCCTTACCATTGCACTGCACATTGGTTCAGCAAAAAACAAATTTAGTAAATGCTTTGTAGGATACATTCTTCATCTGGGTTTTCAGCAAAATTGGAGTGTAGAGCATTCCCCACACTGTCCACTATAGCGAATGTTGTCATTGATGCCTCAATGCATAAGATGGCAGCAATTGCATCTAGTCGAGTGACCTCATTTCTGAACATGAGTCTTGCATGTGCTATAATAGAAACAAATTCAGTTGTTAAAAGCAAGGGAACATAGAAAAAACAGTAACAAATAAAAGATTGGTGAGAGAAACATACCTTGGGCTAATCTAATTAAACTTTCAAGCATGCGAACAGTTGTCCTTGCTGCAAAAGAAGCTAATGGCTCACAAACCTTTTCAAAAAAGAAAACAACTCAGAGAAACTGCCATGAGAAAAACCTGCATTCTGCGTCGCTGATCTTCTTTGGAGTTGATAATAACTTGAAATAATTCTTTTCGCTTCCTTTGTCAAGACAGGTTTGAAATACCTTTTTACATAATGAATATACCTACAATAACCTACCTCAGAAACCACGTTCACATTTTTCAACTCAACTAAAATCACAACTATGCAATATCTTTAGCTCTAGAAAATTTACATGATTCACATTTCAGTTTCCACTGATAAAAAGGATCAAGAGGCCTAGAGTATGATTGTTTAAGTTAATAGGATAATAGATGAGCAGTAGACAACTAATAGATGAACAAGACATCTAAGTTTTGAGAACAAGACATCTAAGTTTTGAACTATGTGCATGAGAAGAGAAACCATATCTAGTGGGAGTTTGTGGATCCCACAAAGTATGGGATAGGCCAATCTTTGAAAGAAATTCATCTGCTTCACTTTATATCTATTGTCTTCACATCACCATGAATGGTTAGGCTTCACAACCAAAAGATGATAGCTTCACACCACAAAAATTATGTTTCACATTCATTCAATGTTCCTGAAAAGTAAAATATCCCTCATTCACACCCCTTCACGTATATAGTCACTCTATGACGTCTCAAAATCAATCCCTTCTATTATTCTCCCTTTTACTATTCCTAATTGGCCTCCAACTGAACAAGCAAGAAATAAAAAGAAAAGAAAAAAAGAACTCTTAAATGTAAAACAAAACATTAAATAATAAATAAGCATAAAATTGTACAAACTGATTTTCTGAAATTCTTTGCTGAAAATATGAAGCCTCTGCATGAGATCCCCATGAACAAACTTTCAGTGAATAGTTTTGCATGATATTTTATTTTTTCTTAGAAATTTCGTGCCCCTCGTTGCTTGCATAAGTTCCTCAGCAAAGAATGCATGATTCTGTACAAAAGTTATCCATAGATACTCACATCAAAGGGTACAAAAGGAAATCTTAAAATACAATACAAGCATAGTACAGTAATGTGTGCAGTATGGTCTTAAGCAGTAGTACAGGTGAGAAAAATTACTTTAACAAAACCTACCAACCAAAACTCAAACTCATGGCACAGTGATGGGAAGCATCAAGGGATTGTCACGTAACAGTAAAAACCTAGTGGTGGAGTGATACTCTGTAAAGAAATTAACCTATTAAAGCTCAGAATAAACAAAGCATGACTGCAGAGTGCCTTGATGGAAAAAAAAGCCTTCAACCTTTCATATCAACTACCCATGATGCTTGTTTTAAAAACTAAAGAGCATGGAGAATGTTACTAACTTCACAAGTGAAATGACGCAGGCAAGGTGGCGTCATGTGAATTTTTTCTAGGAGTTAACTGTTCAAAATTGTCGTCTATCTAATGTGAATGCATTGAGGTGTGAAGCCACAATTATTGAAGTATGGGCACTAACCATTTTTGCAACAGAAAGATCTCATCATAAGAGATGTCATATTCCTACTTGTAGCCTTTGGTAACCAATTGGGCCTTCTAAACTCTACTGACCTATTACACTACCTTGTAGACCTACTTATAGCCAACAGCATACTTGCCTAGAGGAATATAAACCTAATTATAGCCAACAGCATACTTGCGTAGAGGAATATAAATAGGTTATAGGTTTACATAATTACATCTCATCTAGAGCCATAAGTTCTTCAACCATAGCCTGGGACAGATGTTTCATCTTGCAGAAGTATAAAAAACAATGCTATCATACCATGTTAGAAGAAACACTAGAACTAAAAATTGAAGGATGAAGTTAATTCAAGTTGTTTATCTAAATAGAGAATACACAATTCTATATAAAGTTTGCTTAGGATGGAGAATTACATAAAGCCTTTTAACAGACTAAATAAGAGGTATAGCACACAGGAACAAAACCAAATATTAAATGTGGTGAAAGCACAGAACAGCATTGTATAGGTGCTCTGCAGGAGCATAGTGGAGAAAATTTTCTTCTCTCACAGTAAAAGCTATATCTAGTAAAACTAGAAAATGCACTCTATATTTAATAATACATCCAGAATCTGCAATATCAGCATTAGAAGGAAATAAAATAAAATAAAATAAAGGATGTCAATTGAGATGGTTTTGGTACATACATATAAGTAGGGCTGTTAATCTGGCCCTCCTACAAGGGTACCCGCTACCTGGCCTGGCTTGCAAAGCAAGTACTCCTTTGTTCTTAAAAAGCCCAAAGGGAAGGTCAGAAAATTTTTGCAGGCCCACCAATTTGAGGGCCGGGATAGGACATACCACGTCCAGCCCTGCCTTTTCATATTTATTAATATACTAAAAATTTATATATATATATTATAGAATTACTAATATAACCATTTTTCACACCTCTTACATGTGGTTATTGTTTTAACTCGTGTGTATATGTGTGATTAATTTTTGTATAAACATATTTTTCATTTATTATGCATTCAGTTCTATGCAAACAAATAGGCCCGTTTAAAATGGATTCCTATGTCGGCAAACACGCCCATTTGAATCAATGAGTTCCAGTGTATTTTAACTCCATGCAAGCAAACAGTCCCATTTAACGAAAATATTCTATGTATTCCAATTCCATGTGAACAGACCAACCCATTTACAATGAATTCCTATGCATTCCATTTCCATGCAAGCTAACAGACCCATTTGACTCGCTGAATTACTTCCCATGTATTTCAATTCGGTGAATCAATTTCTTCCTATGTATTCCAATTCCATGTAAACAGAAAGGCCCATTAGAATCTATTACTTCCTCCGTACTCAAATTCTTATGCTACTTTATTGAATTTACATTTCTACCTGCTTTACTGTTTTTACCTAATAAATATTTTCTACTCCACCACTGGCCAACCAGCTTAAAAAAAAAAAAAAAAAAAAAAAAAAAAAAAACCTTTTCAATGTTGCTTATTGCATTGCATTGTCATTCCAATCAGGGATAAAGGAGAAGGGTTAACGTCTTGTTGACACTTGGTGCCCGATGGCAATGTCAACAATTATTAGAAAATTGATTTTCTTCTCTTTAGGCCTCGGGTTTGGCCTTGGTGCGGCCCTGATTAGCGAGGGTAGGGTGATGGAATAGATAGTGCAGGCCGCCTGGGGGCTACAAACCACCCTGCGCCCGGCACGCATATGTCGAGGGCAGGGTAAGGACAGCCCCCGGTCCAACCTTTTGGCAGCCCTACATAGAAGATTGGAACAGCCCCTGAATGCAGGAATATTGGAGAGAACAACAAAGAGCAAGAATGAAGTAATGAGCAATGTGGAATTTATACAGAACATGGTTATAAATAGGGTTGATAAAGATAGAATTCACATACCGACCCAGATAGATAGGCTAAGGCTTCAATGGTGATAATGAAGAATATATCTACATCAACATCATATTATGTTCCCTCATGCCATAAGAAATTAAACCTGGATGCAAGCCTATGTGGCAAATAATTTTGACAAATGTTCCGATTGCTTAGCTCTCTAGAAACATTATATTCTTCAATTACTGTGTAGATGCTAAGAGCAATTTTTTGTTTTGAATGACACAAATAAGATATCATATATAGAAGTGCACAAATGCATGCAGTCATATCAGATTTGAAAGTCAAGTATTCTCTTCGCATAATAGTAAATGAAACCTGAAAACTAAAATGACTCTGTTCAAGATGGCCATACTACTACTCTGACAGACTTTAGACAGTTGTTTTGGAGTATGGCAAGTCAAGCTTATCTGAACTTCAAATCAAGCTTATCTAAACTTCTAACCTTTACCATGTTTCTTTCTTATTCCAATCAAAGGTAAAATCATGGACAGATTTTAAGAAACTTCACCTCCTCAGAGTGGGTAGTGGCCAGACATTTGACAGATCTCCATCACCGTTACCACTTTCAGGCTCCCCTTGCTTGTTAATTTGGCAAATGAAGTGTTAGATGCACTTAAAAGGCCCTTGGTGTAAATAAGGAATCATACAAGTCAAAATCAAATGATAAAGCCAGATTACCTCTTTTAGAATGTGAGATGAAACAATTGCATCCCATTCTGGGTTCTTTGTATCCAAGAGTACCAATACTATATCAAATCTACTCAATAATGGTCCGGAGAGCGTAGTGTTGACAGATAAAGCTAGAGAAGTACAAAAAAATTATAAGGTCAATAAAGAATCAAAGTGTAATCTCAAATAAATAGGACAGTATAACAAAAGAACATTTACTACTGATACTAAATATGACAGCATTTTCAAGATTAAAAAAAAAAAAAAAAGAGCAGCTTCCATCTTGATTGACAAAAATCATGAAGTCAAATCATTCGCACAATAAAATATGCTAAAAGATTTAGATGAAGGTATACATTGATTGGGATCATACTGCCCCTTTGGGTTGGTTGCACCAAAGACGATCGTCCTGGTACTAAGCGTTGTCACAAGACCAGCCTGAAAAATGCAACTATATTACTTGGGTCAAAATCATCTTCAAGTTTTGAAGCACAAAGAGAATTTATAAGCTTAGAGACCTTAAAACTTCTGAAGATGAACATATAACAGTATTGAAGAGTGAGTCTTCAGTTAAAAGAATTAAATAAAAAGAAACAACCATTTCAACTGTCATACAATACAACCACTGAAAGGAAGACAAGTTTCCCACAAGTGTACGCAAGCAAGGAAAAACAAAAAAGTACACTGTAAGAATATGTTTGAGGATGGAAACAAAGGCATGTCAAAAAGAGAAATTGATGATCACATACAACTAATTGTACGGCAGAATCAAGTGTGCAGTGTGCACTGCATAAATCAAAAGAAATTAAGTGGTTCAGCTCGTAATTGTTACAAGCTAGAGAAAATGATCCTTTTGTGATTTCAGTAAAAGTAGGGACTTGTATGTACATACCAATGAGGGTTTTTTTTTTTTTTTTGATAAACATGGAATGATATACATACATAGCTGTGGTTTGGTTCTTTCTCCCAGATTCTCTATCTTCTTCTCTCTTAGGGTTTTTCATACCTATTGTCATAAAACCCTAAAAATCTCCCAACGTACAATTCCAATTGTAATTAGCTGTCAGAAAACCCATTTTAAGTTTCGGTTGTAACATACATTAAAGCCAAGACCAAGAACATATAGTCCAAATCTTTGAAGGTATGATACAGGACATCTGAAATAGGTAGCACATTGTTGCTGTAACTGAATATTAGATTAAAATTAAGTGCAACTGATGCCATACTGATACTTGAATGCTATGATTTGACAACTAGCGATACTCATAGTTTGTAACCTAAACCAATACCTTGGCGATACTTATAGTTTGTTGCTCCATGGCTTCATGTATGGTTGCCCTGTCATGCTCGCGCATGCTATGAAACAAAGGGAGGGACTGAATTAATATGAAATCATGTATGAGGAAGATGTGTGTGGAGAAATATAGAATTAAACCGTCACAGTGCAACCAAAGAAATAAAAAATGTCATAAGAACATTGTAAAATATCAACTTAGGTTTCATAGACAGATTTAATTGATAATATTTACTGGACAATGGTGCAATAAATTACAAAGACTCCTGATCGAAAATGTTAAAGTCAGATTATTTAATCGCTATCATCAACAGATCCACATCGCTTCAGTGTAGGGTCGACCAAAATAAAATTATTAAAATGGTTCATGAAATTTATGTGAATTAATGTTTTGATGATAAATATACAAAAACATGAGCAACCTAAGCCTTCATTATGAATTTCAAGTCATCTATAAATTACGGTAAATAGTGAGAGGCCTATGAATGAGTTTCAATGACACCATGCTTTAAAAATACATAGCCTTTTTAGCACCATTGAACGAGTCAATTATTCTTTGTAACAATTCCACCAAGTTAAAGGAATTATTTATTAACTCTTTGACATTTTACATTCCAAATATACGCAATACGTATATATGTTATGAATTGTGGGGACAAAATCACACAATATATAAGCAGTAACAAATGTACATATAATGGAAATCTTTAAAATAATCATCATCATTTAAGCCTGCCCATCTATTTGTACCAATTATTTATGTTTAGGCTGATGTCCTTCTTTTTTTTTTTTTTTTTGGGGGGGTTGGGGTGAATCTGTCACTGTCATTCTTGTTATTTGCACTCAGCTTCCCCATTGTTTAAGCTACATGTATTTACAACATTCCAATTCTTAATACATGGTCATTTCATTGCCTATGTCTCCTCGCTGGATCTTCCTTGATTTTCTCTTCATTGTAGCCCAAGGTATAAATTCATATATCCACATTGAAGGTTGAGCCCACTTGTGATTTGGACAAACAGATTGAACAACACCAAACCCTAGGTATCCAAAGGAATACCAAACCCTATGTATCCTTTACAATTGAAAACATTTATATGCATCAAAAGAATTTTCCATTAGAATTGAAAATTTTAAATCAGCATACCTATCAAATTCGTCTATGCAACAAAGTCCACCATCTGCCAAAACAAGAGCACCCGCCTCCAGCATCCATTCACCTAGAGGTCCATTCATTACATCAAATGTTGTGCTAAACTCCCACAAGAAGGATTGCACAATACAAAATCATGGGTATACAAGTACTTTTATAGACAAAGATAAATTATTGATACAAGGACAGGAAAACACCACAGCACAAGCATTAAAGTTGATAGGCAATTGTAGAATAGGCGATCTGGGACATTTTCATATGAACCAAGTCATCCCAATGATTAATGAAATGAAATGGTACACAGATGCTCAACACATAAAAATGCATGCATTATATGCTAACAAGAAGGGACAGTAATGCACACTTTCCATCTTTGCAATTCAAAAAAATCAAGAAGCATAAACTAGAAAGTAACTGACAATGTCAACGAGATCTACACGTTTAAGTATGGTTAGTATTTTGGGGCACAAGGATTGAACCCACCAGCCACCGCCATGGTACATAACTGTGATATTTTCTTGGTATTGAATAAGCAAAGATCAAAGAAAGGAGCTGTGATATGCCAGCGGAATATACTCGTGATATATTGGAACAAGCAATAATGTTAGGAGCAAAGCTCGCATGCACTCAAATTGAGCAGACACACCATATTACTGTTGTATGGAGAGTAACTTCCATGTCATCAAATCATATCAAAGACTAGTTGGAGGGTTATTTCACTTAAACCATAACTTGTCAGATAAGTTTTGTCAGTCAGTTCATGCATGCTCCAAGAACAAGACATTAAATACTATATACAGGATTTTGAAGTATCTCAAGAAGTCAACAAGATAAGGGATTTTGTATTCTAGACATAGTCATTTACTTGTGGAGGCCTATACTGATGCAGAATTGGCAGATTTAAAAGGACAGGTGGTGGAAACCTAGTGTTGTGGAAAAGCAAGAAAGAACCTATGGTATCTAAGGTCTAAACTCAGTTCTGAAGCTGAATATCGAGCTATGGCACGTGGAACTTGCAACTTGCTATGACTGGATTTTACTGTGTGAAATGCGCTTTGTATATAAAGGCACTATGGTGTTCCATTCTAATAGCATTTCAGCAAGAGAAATTGCAATAAATCTAGTCTTCCATGAACGTACAAAACATATTGGAGTTGAAGTCCATTTTATTAAAGAAAATATTAAAAACAAAGAGATCAAAGTGAAGTATGTGCACACAAACGAGCAATTAGTGGATTTTCCTACTAAGGCCGTTTCAGGAGGAAAGTTATCATAAGCATTGTCTAAGCTGGGCATAGTATATATGTAACGCCCCACCTTTCACGCATGCATGATATTGTCCGCTTTGGCCCACCAGCCTCGCGGTTTTGCTTCTGATGGGCCTCAACCCATCAAAATGCCTCATGCAAGGTAAGGGTGTAAGCTCTACATAGAACCACATTCACTTTCCTCTCTATAGTCGATGTGGGACTCCGGGGCGTCACAATCCACCCCCCTTAAGGCTGCACGTCCCTGTGCAGTAGCCTGCCAGTTTCTGTAGCCTGCCGGCCCTCTTGGCCCGCCCACATGGAGACCCGCCCACGGCAGGGGACCCACACTCGAAGTAGTCGAGAGTCGGCTCTGATATCATTCTGTAACGCCCCAACCTTCACGCATGCATGATATTGTCCGCTTTGGCCCACCGGCCTCACAGTTTTGCTTTTGATGGGCCTCAACTCATCAAAAGGCCTCATGCAAGGTAAGGGTGTAAGCTCTACATATAACCCAATTCACTTTCCTCTCTATAGTCAATGTGGGACTCCGAGGCGTTACAATATATATATATATATATATGCACCAACTTGAGGGAAAGCGTTAAGAGTTACAGTGACAACTGATTCTTAATTCTAGGGATATTATGAATGTTTTGTAACTAAGATAAAAGTTGAGGGCATTTTCATAAATATTCAAAATATAAAAATTATATATCGGTGATGCCCAACCGGAGGAAACACCCCAATAACCTTCATTTTGTTCAAATCCATCTCTTCTCTTAGATTTTATTCTTTTCATATTCTTAGGGTTTCTAGATCTTTAAGGAAAAAAGCCCTAGAGAATAGAGATTATTAGATTCTTTAGTTTTACACAATGCACATTCTCAAATGTGTACATTTCCATGCATCCAGCAGCCCCTGTCAAGTTAATGCATGGATGTCAATCATGCATAACTTTAACACAATAGCATGAAGTCAAGATAACCCTAAAACCATGGTAAGGATATCTGCAAGCTGATTGTTTGTAAAAACAAAAAGGCTCGACTTTTTCTCTAAGGAAGTGACAATCCACCCTCATTGTACCTAGTTCATTCAAGACATATTAAATTGGCTGTGAGATGAGTTGCACCGTGATGATCACAACAACTTGGTTGCCCAGCCAAAATAGGAGTAGAAAAGAATAAGCTACTGAAAAAATGCATGGAAACCAGATTTCTTAGTAGTGCTATCATACTTCTAAATCAATGGATTGAATAAGGAAAAGGAAAGAGAAAAAATGAGTAACTACCACCATCCTTGACTGCAGTAACAGTTAAACCAGCACTAGTGCTCCCCAAGCCAGTAGTAATCACAGAACGGTTGCTCAATTTAGCTGCAAATTTCAAAAACTGGGACTTCCCAGTACCTGCAATTTGTTTAATTAATAATACACAATAAATTACATTATCTCCAAATAACCATCCATACATCACCAAAATCAGATGAAAAGGCAAGAAAGGGAATAAATTCGCATGTGCAGGTTTAAATAATAAAAAAACAACAATAATAACAAATAACCAACAATGTAAAGAAGAATTTGCACAGAAATCAAGCTGACATTGGTTAGTTGCAAATCCACAGAATAAAACATAAAAAAAGAGCATCTCTAACAAACCCAGTAAACTATGGATATCACCTCAGAATATCCAAAGAATAGAAAATGATTTATGACAATGAGGTATCAAGTACAATGAAAAAAAAAAAAGAAACATGTGTGATGTGCTGCATGTGCAATGGAAACTGTGAGGCCTACCTGGGTCACTACCAATTCATAGGGTTGGTGGGATGTGTAAGGGATAATGAGGATAAGGTGGATCAAGTTTCACCCGTTGAGATTTTGGGGTCGTCATGAATTTTGGCTTCTATAAGCATTTCTATTCTTCTTTTTGGGTCATATGCCAACATATAGACCGAGGATGATCAGACAAGTGGTTAAAACTTAACCCACTCCCTTTCACATTCTTCCCCATGTATCCTACCCACTTCATGGATTGAAATTCATCTAGGCGGGTCCACAAATTTAATCTCACCATCTTTTTATCTCATTATATAGGGAAATGTTCACATGCAAAATGTAATTCTAAGATCTAGTAAGATGGCTTCCTCAAAAACAAGCTTTTGCCAATGTCAATTACTGAATCTCTCATTATTAACCAGATTTCATACCAAGTGATTTCAAAGACCAGCCATTATTAATTACCAAAACTCTAGCTTGAAAAACATTGTTCTAACTCTAATCTTCACATTTGTGTTCATCACACTGAACAATACTGTAGATAAGTTCCAATAGAATATGTAAGATTATCATCATCAAGGCCTTGTCCCAACTATGCCGGGTTAGCTACATGAATTTTATTTCTCCATTCCAATCTATTATATGCCAAATCCTTAGATAGGTTGCACTTATTTAGATCTATCCTTACTGCTTTCATCCATGTCCTCTTTGGCCTAACCCTTTTCCTCGAGGAGCCATCAACCTCAGTAGAAAAACTTTTCCTCACCTATGCCGACACTGGTCTACATTGGACAAGTTGAAGCTATCTCAAACAAGTCTCTCTTAATTTATCACCAGTTGATGATAACTCTAAGTACTCCCGAATGCACTCATTTTTTTTAGTATTTCATACTTTTACAGTTTTACCATGCGTACATCTCAACATTATCATCTCTACTAAACTCATTTTTTGAATGTGTTATTTCCTGGGCAAACATAGGTCAAAGCTGATCTAAGCTTTGTCTAAAGACCCATAGATCGATCCCTGGGCATGAGTGTGAAACTACGTGCCAACACCACTCAACCATGAGCGTGTTGGCCACCAAGACTTCTCTTTATTTCTTGTCCCTTCTGGTAATTATCTTATTTTGAGAGTTCTAAATTCTAGTCCCTCAACTTTACATGAAAATTTGGTATCAGACATTTTTCTGCGACTTCCTACATGACCCAACTCTGACTCTGCTGACCATCAGCTGTGCCATCCACAGCCCACAACTCTTATCAGATCTAAAAGCAGCAGGGACACTTTCAATTGAAAGACAATTTTCTGGGATCCTCAGTTCTCTCCATGTTTAAATCTCTCCTGTCATTTATTCACAGTGTACCACTGCAACACGTTTCATATTTTGAGATTCCTTATTGAGAAATAATAACAGGGTATATGTAACAATTGCGAAAACAAAATTTATGGGTTTTTTTTTTCTATTGGCAAGGTGTTACAATGCTTTCATGGGTACTATGCCTTGACCCACAACTTTATGGTTTATAAAACGAGCACCTTCAAATGTTTTATGGACTCTTATTTTGTCATGCAGTTACACACTAACTGAAATTTGGGTTGGAGAAGATGGAAATGGAAATATATGCACTTTGATATAAAAAAAAAAAAAAGCACACCTGGGTCACCAACTAAAAGAAGGTGGGACTCTCCTCGAACCTTTGTCCCAGAAGCATCAACATGTTGCACACCTCCAATCAATGTCAAGGCAACTGAAAATGTTGAAAAGAGAAGTAAATCCAATAACGTTCCAATCTTCCGACCTCCCCACCCACCCAAAAAAAAAAAAAAAGATAATGCATGCAACATAATACAATAAAAGATTCAATTTCTTGATTGAAAAATATACATTCCTTATTTTTAAATTTAATATTCCAAAGAGATGCAATTCAAATTCAATCTAAGCAATATTGGTACAGGAGTTTCTCTTCATTTTAATAAAATAAAATGGTTTACCTGCAAGCTTCACTGTAAAGAGGCCAAAAACTTGTGGACAAATTCCTCGCAAAATCGCATTTCTGCCTGCAATATCACAAACACATTCAATTCTTTTATCAGTCCTAGAATTAGTATTGTGTAAGGGATGGGATGATTAATGTTCCTCAACGATTGCAGCCACTACAAATTGATAAGGGTTCCCTAAATCAATTTATGTAAAAAAGGAAAATTCATAATTCTATTTTATCTTTTAATTGTAATAGTTTAACAATTAACACAACAATTATTTAATTCCGTAACAAGTTAAGGTAAAAAAAAAGGTTCTGGGTAAGATCTAAAAAGAGGGCATATAGCAAAATCATTATAATTTTACAAAGCACAGCTACCGTTATAACGGTCTTTGCATTTGTTTTCATAAATGTTTTTTAGACCTTGATGAAAAAAGAATATGGTTAATTAAGAGAAAGGGACAGTATATGGAGACTGGTATAGAGTAGAAATGACATTGACAGCAAGCATCCTACACCTAGTGATGCAGCCAAGGCATAATCCAATTGATTGAAAACCAAAACCAACCCCAATCCTCATATTGACACGAAAATAAATGCTGAATCCAAGGAGGAAGAGAGAGTACTCACCCAAAATAGTTTAGTATCCTGTTTCAACCCAATAAAGATTACTCAATTCAAGGAGAAGAAAAGAGAGAAAACTTATTCAATAAACTGAAATTAACTGCTGATGGAAGTCTGTTATAAGATTCTTATAAATAGTTTAGTGAACTGTTTTAAACCAATAAAGATTATTCTATCCAAGGAGAAGAAAAGAGAGAAAATTTATTCAACAAACTGAAGTTAATTGCTGCTGGAAGTCTGTTATAAGATTACTCAATCCAAGGAGAAGAAAAGAGAGAATTTATTCAATAAACTGAAGTTAACTGCTGCTGGATGTCTGTTATGAGATTCTTATATGGGGCCTATAGTAACATAAAACCTAAGTTTATTCCAAATCACTCAACTTAGCTATACGTTAATGGAAACCCTGACGAATATAAGTCATAAATTAATTAAATAACATTGGAAGTAATTAAGCTAAAGAAAGATTGGTTGCTGGTTCCTGCACGGTCATCTAATATGGGAGAGGCTGAGGGGCCCAAGTGGGTCTCTACTTGTTGAATCCACCAGTTTCAAGGCCATGTCCAGGTAACCTCAATGGTTAGATCAGTTGGTTGTTTGTCCCCATTAGAGGACTGATTTGAAAGGCCCACTGCTCTGAGTCAATTTCCTGAATTATTTTTGTAAGTTAACTGCTGGCCTATGGGCTCCAACTTAGATCCAAATCGTCCTAACTTTAATCTAACCCTCATGACCCATTGGGGCTCTCATATTGCTCCATGAAGTTTTCGGCAAGCAAAACAACCCGATCTTCTTGGCCATCATCAATGGATGTGAGCTGAGCTGATCATCTAGACCTTTTTATATTTTGGAATAATAACATGTAGACAATTATTCTATTTCACCTCAATAAATAACAATGTTTCAATGCTAAAATTTGACAACAGCCATTCAAGCTTGCTTCCTATTGAATGGTCACCAATGGAGAAACTAGAGAGAATGTACCTTACTGACTTTTGCCTGCATAATGTAATTTCTTTTAGCACTCAAAGGTTTATGGTTTAAAACCCCCAGAGAAAAAAAAATGAATATTAATTGTAATTGAATTTTTGGTATCCAATAACCATACCAAGTAGAAAAGTAACAAAAATGGATAAATCTGTATGGCATCATGTGACTGAACAGTTCCATTGAAGTGGCAATGGGTTGCGGTCTCAACAAGAAATAGTGCAACAACTAAAAGTATTCAATAAAGTGACATGACATAAGAAAGCAAACCATGGTTTTTATAAAATCTCTGATACAATTCAGAAATCAGGATACACAGTCAGTATCAGGCTCATAAAAAATAAAAAATAAAAAAAAATTAAACAGTTCCATATCAACAACAGCAATTTTTGGTTACCACAATATCCGTTCAAGGGGAAACACGAAAGGAGTACATGAGCCCTCATAAACTTAACCCAAGGACCTGCTCCCTCAGTAGGAGCCTAGGAGGTGTGTAGCTTGTGGACCACTCACCCTGTTGAAAACCATGCAAGATATAGAGGAAGAGGAGGGGTGGTGGAAGGAAATAACCTTTCAATGGAGCATCCTTGAAGTCTGACCAAAACTGCTTAAATTTTTGGACAACATCCTCAGGGATATCAATATCAGATTTTATTTCATTGGTTCTCCTGGGAAAAAGAAGAATTTAGACAGGAGTGATGAGTTAAAAACATAAATATAGGCAAAATAGACTTTTTGTTTGGTGGGGTGAGCTCAATAGCAAGCACATTAAATGGCTTGGAGCGACAAAATAAGAAAAAACAAGGCAATAAACCCCAAAACTAAACAACATTCCTATCTTCCAATTATGTCCACAGATAAGGGATACTTGCTACATGTAGATAGCAAAAATGCAGAATAGATCATCCAATAGACTTGATGAGATTCAAAAGCAGTCATGTGGATTGCTGGAGTCAGATGGACTGATGGACAAGCTTCCTGGAGCACATCCATTGTACATAATAGCTTCAGCACAACCCAAAGGCACACAACACAATTTCTTGGTGGTGCAACTACTTGATATTTGAAAGTAAAGCACTTGTTATTAGTTAAATATTGCAATTTAGATCTACCTAGATGCCATTGGATAGGTAATTGAATAACCCATCAAATGAACAAAATTTCATATAAATCAGAGTTTGTTTTTTACAACCAATTACAATTAGGACTCTAATTACTTAGGGCCTGTTTGGCAAGTCTAATTTGTTTGAAATAGATCTGATTCACACAGATCTGTTTCAAATAGACCATTTGGTAAGACTTGTAATATATCTGATTCAAATCGATCTATTTGAAAAAAATAATAATAATAACATGTTTGGTAAAGTAAGCATGCAAATAACGGCCCCCTAAAAGTTTCCAGTCCGTTCTAGTCATTCTGATTCATTCCGGTTGTTCCGGGTTTCAATTCCGGACCAATTCCGCTCCATTCCGGCCAAGGTTTTATACTTTCATTCATATGTAGTGAAAACTAGAAAATGGGTCAATTGTAGAGTGTAGTTTAATTTAAGTGATGTAAGTATGCATTTTTAGTATTATTTTAGCATTCAACTATTTTTTTCAATTTTAGGTATTCTTTTTTATTATTTCATTGTTCAATCACGTCTTTTCCAGAACAGAATACCAGAATTAAGTGGAATGCCAAAACGTTCCAATACAAAGTCAAACTGGAACGACGATCGGAACGGAATTGACAACTATGGTCTCTGGTTAATGTTGTGTAATGAATGTGGAGATTATGTATTGAGTTGAATTCAGATTTCTCTAATTGGAAAAAAAAAAAAAAAAACTACGCTATGTTATGATCATGTCAATGAAAGTGGTGATAATGGAATAAACATATGATGTGAGGATCTCTTAGAATAGGATTGAACAAGCTCCAGAACGTATGATCACTTAAACATGATTGCACCAATCAATAGGTGCTAACAGGGCTGATTGAATCTCTGTTGGAATCGTCTGGTCGCACTATGAAATATGACTCAGTTGGGTGCCAATGTGTAGAACCTTAGGGTGACCCTTACACTATTATATTGTGTTGTGACCTCATGCACAACTCATAATATGAAATGCTGAATACTTGCTATAGCCTGCCAAATAATCAATTCATGATAATAATGATGATTGATAGATTTTCAGATCTGAACTATAAAACTGATTAGGTCTGGATAATGCACACCACATGTTTGATGAAATTCCGTCGTGGTTACATGAAATGATTTTGTGATGGGTGAGATAGTTTATTTATGTTTATTCAAATAATGTTAGGATGGCCTTGCATGATGTTGGACTAATAGGGTTCATGAACCTTGATAAGGATTACAGTATTGTGATTAATCCCATACCATGGAACATGAAACTTTAGATGCGAAGCGGGGGCAATTAAATCCAAGTATGAGTACGGGACTGATTACATATCTAGACCCAAGTGTGGAGTCCTATGTGAACTGCATTAAAAATATGTACAATCATATGGTATGAAGAGTCGGTCAAACGAAAGTGAGATGAGTTAAAAGAAGCCATGATACTCTGAGCTACTAGCATGGTGCAAGGTGACGATCTTGTACTCAGTTCTTGTACTCAGGGTCTTGCTGTGGATATGAGATTGTGAACTTTTGGCGTCAGGTTGTCATATGTACATGATGTGGATGAGCTATGGACATGGACCTGGGATGGTCCCTAAGTTGATGAGTCCTTGTTGGACATATGGGATTGTATTGTGTGCCTAGATGGCAACATTATGTATAAGTCACACCACTGTTGTAAGGTTATGTGGACTGGCACTAGGATGTAGTTCAGAGGTGCACCATAGGAAGAAGTATAATTAATCTCTTTAATCTCTTAAACCACAGTAATTGGAATGGAAATTCTATGACCTTATTGTTAATCCTTTATGATTAATTTTGTGCTCTATATATCATCGGTTGTTGTGTGATTGCTAGACTAGGAAATTCATTCACAAGTAATGCACTAAAGTTGGGTTGCCCCCTGCAGGTAACCGGGAAATGGGTGGACAGGAGTGGTGATGATCAGCCCCTAGACTTCGGCATGCGTGGATCAATAGAGTAATTCCAAACTCACTACTTCCGAGGGACCAGCCCTATAGTTAGATGTTTTATTTTAGCAAACTTTGAATTGATGATTATGTATAGGACTTTCTTATTACTATTTGGATCGATGTTATTATTTTTGTTTGGTTTGGGATCTTTAAATGAAAAACTGGATTTAAATAGGTAAATGCCTAACTCCTTATGTGCTTTTTACTTGTTTTATGCATGGTAAGTAATGTCCATGAGTCACAATCCGGAATGCGACAGGGGCCCGGAATTTGGGTCGTGACAAATATGGACTGTGTTAATGGCCTGAATGTGCTCGGTAAGGCTTTCAAACCATCAGATCATATGACTCTATAGATCTAACTGTCAAATTTGGAATGAAGTACGATCCATCACCCAATCTCCCTTTTGCAAAGTTGCAAACATCTACCGTCATCACTAAATACAAAGTCAATGCAAGGCATCTCAACAGTTGTATATGTTGTCCGGTTCATAATCAGCAATGGTTTATCATCTGATGTCTCTATAAGCACTTTTCAGACAACCTGAACCATCAAAATTGTCAGACTTAGGTATGAAGCCTAAGATTTGGCCAAATTTTGGTCCCGGATTGAAGAGCATGCTGTGAGGAGAAACTAGGGATTTGTAGTCGGGTATGGGTTGAGGGCTCGAGGCTAATTTAGGACCATTTTGAAAAGTTTTTGATGGGTTGAGTGGGCTGGCATTAGGGATTTACGAAAATTAGAGGATTTGATTTTGAGGGTAGAAATCAACAGAAAATGCAGAAAATTCAAGAAACAATACAGCAGTTGCAGGCATTTAGTGGAAGTACATAAGAATTGAAGAAATTTAACTCTAGATGATGAATTGGATGAAAAACAGATAAATAAATGAAGAACCTTATCATTATTTAGTGACGTAAATAAAAACAAGGGAAATTTTCAAATAAGGCGTTAAGTTTTTGCCTTATTTCAAAAAAGGGCACAAGTTTCAAAACTTTTCAAATTAGTCCCTAAGTTTTCGATTAAGGAGATCTGGCCATCTAATGGTATTTTTTTATGATTTTTTCCCTCAATTTTTTTAAAATACCCAAAGTACCCCCTTCATTCAAAGCCAAGACATGGTTCTAGTAGCCACTACATTCAGTAGATCGCCGTGGAGATGCTAGTTGTCCTCGATCACTATAAGGATGCCGGTGAAGAAAAGGAAGAGAATATAGAGGAAGTGAAAGAGAATTTTATTTCAATGAAGGGTAATTTGGGTAATTTAAGAATTTTGAGGGAAAATGTTGCCGGAAAATAGCTTTAAATGGATGGATGTCTTTCATTGAAAACTTTTTGGAAAACTTAGGGCCTAATTTGAAACATTTTAAAACTTGTGTCCTTTTTTCAAATAAGCCAAAAACTTAAGGCCTTTTTCAAAATTTTCCCTAAAAACAAAGACAGGATGAATGATCTAAGATGCAATTCAACAAATCAAAAAGGAAAATGATGCAAATCTAACGTACATCTAACAAATGAACAAAGAGGATTAAAAACAAAATAAATCAACTTTCCTCGTGTGTTGACCCAAAGTGCAACCACCTCTGGATTTGGCTGATGCCAATCTGACCCAGCAGTAGATGAGAGGATCAGCCGGCTCAAGGCACCTCCAAGCCTTAACCTACCATGACCACCAAATCTATAGCTTCTCTAAGGACCAAGTACATCAACCACAAAGGAAGAGAGAAATACCATTAACCGAGTCAATGAATGAATGTTAAAAAGGGAAAGATACATTTATTTATAGACTCAACTTTGGGGATGCACTGTGGACAAGTTGTACTCCAAGTCTCCCAACTCTATGACAAAATCTAACTAAATTCATAATTAGACTTCACTCTGTCAAAAAACAAGTCATAACTACTTCGAATCATGTCAAACTCTCACAATCTTGGGCTCAAAGGATAGTAACTAAGTAACCCATCAGAAAAACTCAATTTTATGTCAATAGAAATTTGTTTAATGCCTAAATCTTTGAAAAAGACAAGATCGACTCCAATTATTCTATTTTGCAGACAATTACAGGACTCTTATGACTTAGATTCTTCACAACATAAAAGGCTAATAAATCAACTTCTTACATAACAAGACTTCAACAAAAATAGTATAATCAAGTTACATCTACATATAAATCTGCTTAAAGCATCTGCAATTGCTCAAAAATACCAATAGTCAACTTACTTGCAACATAAATAATAACAATAAAAAAAACTTTAGTTTACCTCACGTGATTAGCAATTAAAATGGGATCAAGGTCACAGCGAACATCCTTTAAATCTGGGGACCATTTTGCTGATAGAACCCCTGTAACAATTACATCATCTGGAGAAACCACACATTATTGAGAGCTGCTATGCAAACAACACCAAATAGCATACACACAAAAAGTAGGAAATTTTATACTCAGCATAGCAGAAAAGCTGAACTACAAAACCAAAACCATTCCCTAAGTTACGCATGTACAGCATTGGAAACGTGTCAGGTTCAGTATTTGCATGTAAACCTGAAGCGTAGTTGCAAGTCTTATTCAATGAAATTAGTCTTAGAAATACAGGGTGAGCCCTGTATTTATATTAATGTGTACAAAGTATAGTTACATGAATACCCCTTAGAAAGGGTTTAAAAGAAGTACAACTACAAATACAAGGATATTCTAGGAACAATTAATGTACAAGTAGTTATCTAGATGAGCTCAGATTGGTAGAGTTATCGATGTCAAATCAGTACTCTCCACAACTAATATACAAGTAGTTATCTAGATGAGCTCAGAGTGTTCACGAATGAAATGATGATCAACTTCGATGTGTTTTGTTCATTTGTAAAATTCTGGATATGCTGCAAGTCTTATAGCACCTTTTTTGTCTACTTAGGGAGGAGTAGGAGCTAAGACAGAACATTAAGTTCCTTGAGTACTATTTAAAGCCAGATGATTTTGGAGCACATAGGACATTGATTGAAATTTGGATTCTCTAAATGACTTGGAACTATTGTGTTTCTTACATTTCCAGAAAATTAAGGAATATCTAGAAAGACACACCAACTAGCCCTCAATCTATGAGCCCAATCAACATCAGCATAGACAGTAAGTTGTAAAGAAAGAGTCCTTTGGAAACAACAGTCCACATCTGTAGGTGCCAAGTAGATAACGAATTATGCGAAGAACAACACTCCAATGCAGATGTTGTGGGTCAGACATAAACTGGCTGCAATCTAAACCATATAGATAGGAAATATCCGATCGAGTCATAGTAAGATAAATAAGACAACCAACCAACCTCCTGTAGAGAATTAAGATCAGAAACAGTTTCCTCGTTGTTCTTGCTGTATTTGACATTCAACTCAATAGGAGTATCAAAAGTCTTTGCATATATCACTCGAGCCATGTTAATGAAATCCCCAGTGTATTTATATTTATATTTATATTGGGAAAGAAAGATAGGCGTAGCAGTGGGGGTAACTTCCAAACCAAGGATGTACATTAGATGCCCCAAATCTTTCATGAAAACAATTATCCACATTCCATCTTCAAATCTATTTGTTGCAGGATTATTCTTGCACATGTTGGCCCAAATATAACCTTTCCTATTTAATTACTGCTATCTCCTTGATTCTTAGAAGAGATAATCTACACGTCGATGACTTACATAGGTCTTTACAAACTTATAATTACTGTAAAATTGCTGTACGCGCCTAGAGGGTGAGCCATGTGTTTATATTAACATGTATAAGGTATAATTACATAATACCCTTTACAAAGGGTTTAAAGGGAGTACAAGTACAAGGATATCAGGGGGAA
The DNA here is from genome assembly GCA_038049695.1 of Cinnamomum chago. Lineage (NCBI taxonomy): Eukaryota > Viridiplantae > Streptophyta > Magnoliopsida > Laurales > Lauraceae > Cinnamomum > Cinnamomum chago. The sequence goes on along the minus strand of CP142459.1, from coordinate 60,172,746 downwards.
GAACTAATTTACAAGTAATTATCTAGAGGGACTCAAATTCGTAGAGTTATCATGCTCCGCTAGTGTACCAAAACCGGTACTCTCTTCACGAGTCTATCCATTAGTTTTTTAGTGACAAGCATTCAGAAATATCCATATTAGAAACAGAATGCATTAGAAAGAATTTATGTAGTTGTTAATCAAAGATGTTAAACAAATCATCAATAAAATCAGTGCAATAAATGTCAACAATTAAGTACATACACTCCCGGAAAAGTGAGAGACACAATTGAAATTTTGGTTCCCTGGAGAGAGAAGAAAACTTGGCAGAAAAGCAAAGAACAAACTCAAAGATGTAGTACCTCCAGCTTTAACTATGTCAACCAGATCATCCTTTAGAATAATAGGAATTGATCGTGGTATGGAACCAACACCCAGAACTTGGGTGCTCTCTTGGATTTTGATCTCCTGATAATCATGGCAAATGATACTGCCTTCTACAAACTGGAAATTCAAGCCTTCACATGGTTTAGATCTCTGCACAGAAAACCATTTCTGTTTCATCAATTACATGAAAATAGCAAGGCCTCTTCTAATTAGGTCCCTCAATATGTAAAGGTGCCAAGCTAGGTCAATCCTGTTAAGCTATGCTTGCAAAGCACCAACAACTCATCTCAGTTACCACAGTAGTGGAACAAATAAAGGCAATATAGACTACTTGGTATAAGAAAAAGAAAAGAAAGCATTGCAATGCTTTTTTACAAATTTAAGAGGGAAAAAAAAAAGAACTAAAAGGACAGTGTCTAAACTATCATGCAAAACCAAGGCAATTTTTATTTGATGTGCTCCAAACTCTCCATAACCAAAAGCCTGAGCTCCTGATAAATAAAACGCAAGATATATAAAGGGTAGGAACAAAGAATAAACCTTTGAAGGGCAAGATGTTGGAAGTCTGATTGAATTTCCTGTTTCCAACTCTGGGTAAACTTTAAATCTGATTATAAACATTATCAGCCAAAAAGATGCACATCAATGCAAATTCCCAATCAAATTTATACATAGAGAGAGCAACAGAAAGAGAGAGATTCATCCATCAGAATAAAAATTAAAAAAAACATAAAGAGATACCTACTTCATTCCACCAGTATAAATTCAACAATAGAGATGAAAGTAAAGAGGAACAAAGCGCTTACACGTGTTTGCATTTCCTGCATTCGTATTCTCGCTCCCCTTCAATCATCTTAACAGTTCCAGACCTTATGACAGTCCCCTTGAGGGTGAGAAGAATCCCACGGTGCTTCACCCTCACTCGCCCAATTCGCGGAAAGGTCTCTACAAAAAGTTGCCATTTCCAACCTTCCATAAACACCCAAAAAACAAAGACAAGAAAGAAGAAGAAATAACAACGAGAGAGAAAGGTGGGACAATAAATCAGACCTGGGAATTCCAAGGGAGAGCCGCAGATGTTGATGCGGACGTGCACGAACTCCTTAAACAGCACGGTCTCGCGATCCTTGAACTTGTCCTCGAAGATGCCCTAGGTGTTTGTGGAAATGACAAAGAGAGTTTCTTTTTTAAGGTTTTCTTTTTGGAAATGGTGAGAGATTGGAAGAGGATGAGGGGAAGTACCTGAGCAAGGAGCGCGGCATTGTCGAGAAGAGGGAGGAATTCTGTGGGTTGGGAGAAGACGAGGGAGGCAAGGTCGGGGTCGGCTTCGATTAGCTCCGCAAAGCTGAGAAGAAGAAGGAGATGGAAGAAGGAGGGGAGTGAGAAAGAAGAAGGTGATTGGATTGGAGAGTAGTAGTAGTAGTAGTAATTGACTTACTTGATGAGGAGAGGGTAGTGGAGCATGGGGTCTGAGGAGAGGAGGATGGAGCGGAGCTGCTGAGAGTGGTGGTGGAGGAGAAAGCGACACAAGGCGTGGATGTGATTGGAATCGGATGCCATTTCATTTGATGGGGGGACGAGACGATTGGAGCAGACGAATGGAATCGTGGTTTTAAGAAGAGAGATGAGAGGAGGGGTATTTGGCGGGAAAATAAGTAGAGGTGTTCATGGACCGGACTAGGCATATCCAGGCCCGGCTCGCTTTAGAAACACTGGCCTAGGTCTAGCCCCGGCTGTACACGTTAGGCCTGAGCCAGCCAAATTTATCAATTGAGCCGGACTGAATTGGGCTTTTCATCACTTTTGTGGGCATTAGAAGTGCTAATTAAATTAAATTACATGCATTTCTTACACAAGTCGGACCGAGTCAGGCTATAGCTTTCCAACACTTAATAAAAGCACAGCCCATTTATTAATCGGGCTCTAATTGCATATCCAATACCGGCCCATAGAGGGATAGGCTCGGACCGGACCGGCCCATGAGAACCCCTATAAATAAGCACGCACGTGGCATTATTGGGATCCGAGTTGTGCCTCAACTATGGGCCGTAACGGGGTCAACTGGGAGATAGCCCAGAACGACCCAAGGCAGCCGTGCATTGCTGGGCCGTGCCACCCACTAGCCGGGCCCTATTTTTGTTTTTTCTTTTTTTAGTTTAAATCTTTTTAAACTAATATTTAAAAAATGCAAGTTATAGTCTTGTAGTTAATTCAAGAGAACTCAGCTGTAATAAATGCACAAACATTCAATGAAAAAAGACATCAAATAGTTTGTATTCCTTTAAAATAAAGTTACACAAAATATTAAAAAAACAAGTTTGATGAAATTCAAAGTTTATGAGAAATAAAAAAAAATAAGAATTACAACTTTGAAGGCTATCATACATTCTGGAAAAAAAATGTTGAGGAATGAAAAACATATTCTAGAAAAAATGTTACAACATGAGAAACTATGTATGTGAGGATTGTTTTGTAACTTGAATAAAATTTCTCAAAGAAACTGATAGATTTTAAATATTATAATATCTCTAATGCCGAAAGCTCGTCTTCTATTTCATCTTCCTCCATCAAGTGATGTGCTATACTCTTTGCTTTTAACTAGTTTCGTTGGCACATGCATGTATTCATCGTTTTTTTTCTAATACCTTCTTCCACCTGTTCTTAATAACGCGCTCACCTGCACTAAAAGTTTACTCCAATGCAACTATAGACGCTAAAACTACTAGTAAATCACGGGCCATGCCGAAAAATACAAGGAATCAACTTTCACATGCTTTCCACCATGCTAAAAGGTCAAAATAATTCTCATCATTTAGGACAATCGACCTTAATTCATTAACAACGTACATGGATCCCCGGGAAGAAGAAGAGTCACTTCCTAGAGTGCTCCCAAACGACCTTCTTTTCCCCTTTTGTGTTTGGGGAGGGCCCATAGGGGTAGTGGGTATCTCGGATCTACACATTAGGGTAGAATATTTCAAATAAAGTTGTTCAAAATAAGATTTAATCGTAGAAGCATCATTTGCATTAATTTTATTCGTTTTTCTATTTATTGCATTTAGTAAAGTTTCTACACGTACTAATTTCAACTTAAAGTCTAATGCAACAACTAAACAAAATGTTAATGGAGCATTTTTCCAAAACAGTGAAAACTTCACCTCCATTACTTCACACACTCTTGGAAATCGGTGCATGTATCTTTCAAAAGTAAGACTAATGTCATAAAAATGGTTTAAAGCTTGGGTTGACATGGGGTAATATACCCTGGAAAAAAATAAGGTTACATCATGAAAAACTTCTAAAAAAACCTTTTATTATTTCAAGAAGTTGCCAATTTTCTTTAGATATAAAAATTTACTGATGCAGGAATTATAAAAGCATAATATTGATTGACTGCATGCTTATAACCAAAGGCTTCTTTTAACATTCTATAAAGAAAAATTCCACCTATGCTTTACATCTGATTGTGTTTTTCTTTCTTTTTTTGAATTTATTTAGACTCTCCTAAATATTTGCCCATTGTTGCTTTCTTGAGGAAGATGAAAAGGTGTAACCTACAATGAATCTAATTAATTTTAAGGTAGGCTTAAAAAGTTTTAAACCTTATTGTACAATAAGATTTAATTGTGAAAGATAACTCCATTTAAATTAAGTTAAAGCATGTATCTTAGAGGTCGTTTGTCTTTTACGCATGGGATATGTAAATACAATTTATACATGTAAATAATGAATATTCAAATTTTAAGTATGTAACGTTTACATTTGCGTTTCTTTTTATAACCTTTGTCTAATAACACTATTTTCGTATCATTTACACATGTGATTCATTTTTCTATGTTTGTTTTAATGATATGTGTATACGTATTAAACGATTTTGTAAATGATACTTATTAATCATTAAATTTATATTCTACTATAACGATATATGAAAATTAGACAAAAAAAAAGGTCTAATTTATATCAAAGTATTCATTTGCATTTTAGATCTTTAAAAAAGAACATGTCTTTCAACATGAAATATATATTTTTTAAATATACATTTCTATCAATGATCACCTTAAAAAAATGCATTCCAACATGTATTTGGTTAAGCAAATATGAGTTTATAGTCTGATGGTAAAGAAAATAGGATTATTATTAATATTTTTATTAATTAATATTTAGTTCAATATTTTCTTAATTCATTATTCAATTTGCATAAAACTTAATCCATGCATCTCACCAGTTTTATGCTAATACTAATCAATTATAGAAATAGATTTTATAAAGTTTTTTTTTTTTTTTTTTTTTTTGTATAGCAAGGCAAGAGAGAGAAATAGAGAGGTTACCTTTATAAAAGGGGATGAGATGAGGGAGGGTTTTTATTCATAGGTTTCGTCTTGAGGCGTCTTTTATTATTATTTTATAAATATATTGGAGGGAGGTTTTGTTAGGATTTTTGTATGTTGCTTATTTGATGGATACACTATCTCTTTCACCGCCAATTGATCACATACTCATGCATTTTAGTTTGGATTTTGAAATCTGAGTTCCTAGCTTCCATATGCATTTGGTTTTCAAATGATTTAATCCTGCATGTTTTAGAACTTAAAATGTACTTTTGAAAATCTAGTTATTCATTCATGTTTTGAAAAATCGAGTTAGACATCTAGGTTTGTGATTTGCATACATTCATCATCTTTAGAATCTTGATATTTTGCATAAATCATGTTGGCCCTGAGTTCCTAGTTTCATTTATTAGAAAATTGAAAAATCTGAAGGAACTCCTCCCAGGCTAGTGTACCCGGTCGACCGAGCCCTGTACCCGGTCGACCGAGCCAACTAGCCGTTGGGCCCGGTCGACCGAAGGTGCATGGGGTCGACCGAGCCAACTAGCCATTGGACTGTTTTTCCTATTTAAGTCCAAATCATTCCTCACCTTCAAATGGCTTGTTGGGTGAATCTTTGGAACTGTATTGAAGCCTAAGGAAGATGAAAGAACCGAGAGAGCTAGAGGGCAAATGGAAATCCAAGTGCTTGAGATTTAAAGGTATGTCTTTCCAAGTTAAGTTTGATTTCCATTCCATTTGAAATCCATGCATGTTCAACTCTTTGTAACTCCATATCAGCATAATTTCTAACTTTAACTGAGTTGTTTTGCAGACACCAAATAACTTAAGCATAATAGATTGTTTTGCAAACACTTATGTCTCAATCATATGTGTTTTAGACTTTAAACTTTATACAACTTGTGTAGTATGTCTTTCCAAGTTGTTTTGAATATTTCATGTGATTAGCTCATCACTTCAATCATCAATTTCTGTGATTGGATTTTCAAATGCATCAAGCATTCATTTAAGAGCTTCATTTTAGAAATTGATTAAAGTAAACATTCGTACACTTTGAGCACGCACCTTAGCTACTTGTTAGTGTATGTTTATATCTTGTTTTAACTTTCATATCAGCCTAATTAAGAGGCAAATGTATTGAGCTTTAAATATATCTCTCTTAGTGTTTGTGTAGACACTACTTTAAGAGAAAATATTCTTCTTGTAAAGGTTATTGCTTAGCCTAAGAAAAGTATAGTGTAGAGGTTACTGCTTAACCTTGGAAAAACATTTTGTAAAAGTTATTGCTTAACCTAAGAAAAGCTTAGTGTAGAGGTTATTGCTTAGCATAGAAAAGCACATTGATAGGTTATTGTTTAACCCAGAAAAACATCATTGTAAAGGTTATTGTTCTGATACCAATTGAAAGTCCGGGATCCTAACCCTAGAAAGGGGGTGAATAGGGTGAGCTACAAATTATTGTCAAAATTAAATTTTTTTGAAAAATGATTTTTCTTGGTCTTACAAGTCTTCAGTATTTCAATTGGAATTATTTAGAATTGATTTTGTAAAATCTCTTTTCTAAATTTTATTAAGCTTGTAGGATAGCTGGGTTAGGGGTAGATTGCGTGTAGACTGTCCCTAAAATATTCTGGACTTTTTGCTCTGAACCTGATCAGAAAATCAAGTTTTCCCAGTTTGGCCGGTCGATAGCATGTAGTGGTCGGTTGACCAGACGTGCGCACCAACAACTTAAAAAGTTGAGCTGGGCTGGTTCTGTTTCAAACTGAACTTCTTCTCATTGAGCATGCCAACATCTTTGGGCTTGGTTTCCTCTTCCAAATTCCTTCTTGAGTTGGTTTTCATCCTCCTTAAACCTGGTTCAGCTGATTTGGCTCCTTCATCTTTATTCCTAGTTGAGGACAGATCTCATTCTTGTAGACGTTCATCTTCTCTAGGCTCCATCTCATCTCCAAGTCTGTAGATTACTTCTCTATTCTTGAAGTTTTTTTTATCTTGCTAGCGTATCCAGAGATCGGACTTCACTCAGTCCAAATGCTGTGATGCTCGATCCAGCAATCTATTCATCCAAAGCTCCTTCAATGTCCAATCCCATCCTTGGTTTTAGTTTATGATGTGCGTGGCTGATTAATTTCTTGAAGTTGTGTCTTCTGCCTTCTTTGAGGAGTATTTATAGCCATCTATACACATCGTTTGGGCATCAATCATCTATAGATTACTTAGCTTCAGTTTATGCACTCCAACTGTTTGTCAGATTGCCTAAACCACAACTCTTTTAAGTCTGCTGTAGCTGTGCTCATTCTCAGCTCTTAGCTATCACTAGCAACTACTAAGGGAGCTATGTATCTGAGTTATATTTTCTAGGAGTCAATCAAGACATCCCAAGTGCTCCCCCACCCACTGCCTTCACCTCTTAATTGTTAATCAAATAAAAATTATGGCTGTTGTTCTCTCCTCTTCTAGCATTAGTGTGTGTTGCCCTAAGTGCTCTTGGTGATCACTTTCTTCTCTCAAATCAGTCCAGCTCTTGCTTATTAACCTTGAGCATCCTACACTTTGATATCTTCAAGGATGGCTCGCACCAAGCAAATGTTTAGGAGGCCAAACAAGAAGTCTAAAACAGGCCAAGCCTCATCTTCCCATAGATCTCCTTCAACCTTTCCTAAAGCTGCTCCTCCTCAAGTGATTCAATTCAATCACATTCCTTCTCCATCTTCTGTTGTCAAATCTTTTCGGAGCAAAGGGATTATAGTGGAGAAGATGTGCATAGTTAAAGATCTATTGGACTACAATGTCCCTGCTATCCTAAAAGTCATTGGTTGAGGTAGTATTCTGACTTGGAGTGGCAACACATTTGTATCATCTGTCCATGGCCTTTGTGAGTCTATATGTGCCTCCACTGCAAACTCATTTACAATCAGATTCTTTTATGGTGAAGAGGTGGTCACCGCAGAAAAGATTTCCTCCATCTTGGGCATTCCTAGGTCTAATGGACCAAAGTTTATTTATGAAGTTCTGCCTCCTGATGAGAGAGATTCAGTGACTAGAGCTCTCTGTGGAAAATCTGAGAACTCGTCAGCCAAGAACTGTCTACAAGCCTCTTCCATGATTCCCTCCCTTCGTATCATTCATATCATTTTCACTCATTCCATCTATCCAAGGAAAGGGAATAGGACGGAAGTGACTCCTTACATGGCCAATCTCCTGCACAACGTGATTTCGGGTGTTCCGATGTGCTTACCTTCAGTCATCATGCACTACATCATTCGAGTTATCACAGGCTCTCAGCCTTGTGCAGCTCCTTTTGGGTTTCTGATTATCCAGCTCGTCAGATCGTATAGTGTGATTCCTCTAGCTTTAGAGAGACCCGAGTCTACCACCGTCTTCAACAAAACAAACATTCTTTTGATGAAGCTTCCTCCATCACAACGAGTGAACCCAGTAGCAGAAGGAGACGCAGAGATATAGGCTGTAGAGACAGAGACTGCAGATCCAGTAGCTTATCAGCCTCATCAGCCAGAGTCCCCTCAGCAGCGTAGTTTGGAGGACCGTATGATCTTTGTGGAGTAAGTTGTTTCTACTATGCGTTCAGAGTTTCAGAAGTTTAGACAAGAGGTATCAGGGATGATGAAGAAAACCTTGTAATATCTCTCGAACATCTCCAGCAGCTGCATGCATCATGATGATGTGATGCCCACATCTCCTACAAATTCATCTTAGATCTTAGGAGGGCATTCACTTTTGTGGGGGGTAGTGATAGACTGTCTTTCTTTGGTGTATTTTTGTCTATCAACTGTCTTATATTTTGATTATTGACCATGATATTTTGATTTTGTATTGGTCAAGTAATTAGTGAAAACTGTACTAATCTTCTATTTTTAAATCAATGAATCTACAGTTTCTCTTGTTCATCTCCTATCTTCTTGTTATATTCTTCAATTGAGAATGTTTATGATGCTTTGAACTATATATTCTCTCAATTAATATTTTTTGTCTTAGCTTCATTCAAACACTGCATAGACAACCAATGTACATGATAACCTGTTCTGCATTATATTTTCAATTTCATTTGGTAACAGGTGCTGCTAAAATGTATTTCTTTTCTCATGTATACAGGTTCCTTTGCAATTCGATGACAAAGGGGGAGAGAAGATCAGATCTAACTAAGGGGGGAGATCTGTCCAAGGATTAAAGAAGGAGAACGCTTGAATGCGAATCGAAGTTCAGAGAGCATAAAGGAAAAGCGAGCACGGGGAGAGCTCTAACGAAGGGGGAGAAAACTTGAAAAAGTTAAAGCTCACGCCGAATCGGTTGTTCGGACGAAGCTGCATTCAAGATATTTCAAGAACAGAACCGTTCAGAAAAGCTGAAGTCCTATAAGTATTATGATCATCTTAGTTGCCGTCAAATTGCAAAGGGGGGGATTGTTAGGATTTTTGTATGTTGCTTATTTGATGGATACACTATCTCTTTCACCGTCAATTGATCACACACTCATGCATCTTAGTTTGGATTTTGAAATCTGAGTTCCTAACTTGCATATGCATTTGGGTTTTAAATGACTTAATCCTGTATGTTTTAAAACTTAAAATGCACTTTTGAAGATCTAGTTCTTCATTCATGTTTTTGGAAAATCGAGTTAGACATCTAGGTTTGTGATTTGCATACATTCCTCATCTTTAGAATCTTGATATTTTGCATAAATCATGTTGGCCTTGAGTTCCTAGTTTCATTTATTAGAAAATTGAAAAATCTGAAGGAACTCCTCCCAGGCCAGTGTACTCGGTCGACCGAGCCCTGTACCCGGTCGACCGGGCCAACTATCCATTGGGAAATATAGCCGTTGGACCCGGTCGACCGAAGGTGCATGGGGTCGACCGAGCCAACTAGCCATTGGACTGTTTTTCCTATTTAAATCCAAATCATTCCTCACCTTCAAATGACTTGTTGGGTGAATCTTTGGAACTGTATTGAAGCCTAAGGAAGATGAAAGAACTGAGAGAGCTAAAGGGCAAATGGAAATCCAAATGCTTGAGATTTAAAGGTATGTCTAAGTTTGATTTCCATTCCATTTGAAATCCATGCATGTTCAACTCTTTGTAACTCCATATCAGCATGATTTCTAACTTTAACTGAGTTGTTTTGCAGACACCAAATCACCTAAGCATATTAGATTGTTTTGCAAACACTCATGTCTCAATCATGTGTTTTAGACTTTAAACTTTATACAACTTGTGTAGTATGTTTTTCCAAGTTGTTTTGAATATTTCATGTGATTAGCTTATCACTTCAATCATCAATTTTTTTTATTAGATTTTCAAATGCATCAAGCATTCATTTAAGAGCTTCATTTTAGAAATTGATTAAAGTAAACATTCATACACTTTGAGCACACACCTTAGCTACTTGTTAGTGTATGTTTGTATCTTGTTTTAACTTTCATATCAGTCTAATTAAGAGGCAAATGTATTGAGCTTTAATTGTATCTCTCTTAGTGTTTGTGTAGACACTACTTTGAGAGAAAATATTCTTCTTGTAAAGGTTATTGCTTAGCTTAAGAAAAGCATAGTGTAGAGGTTATTGCTTAGCCTTGGAAAAACATCTCGTAAACGTTATTACTTAACCTAAGAAAAGCATAGTGTAGAGATTATTGCTTAGTATAGAAAAACACATTGATAAGTTGTTTAACATAGAAAAATATTATTGTAAAAGTTATTACTTAGCAAATTGAAAAGTACAAATAGTGGAAATCCGGTGGAGTGTAGGAGCACAAGCCGGTAGTGGATGTAGGCATTGAGGTCGAACAACAATAAATCATTGTGTGATGGTGCATGCTTTGTGGTGATTGTTTTTGTTTAGCTTTCACATTTAATTTTATAATCATCACTTGTGACTAGTTAATTTTAAAGAAGTTAAAATTTGTCAAAATTGGTCACTAATTTGTAACTCACCCTATTCACCCCTCTCTAGGGTTAGGATCCCGGACTTTTAGGTTTCGAATCCAGAACCTCTTTGATGGAAATGCCTTTTTTATTATGATTTTTCTAAATGCATTGGATGGGGTTTCGAACCCAAAACCTCTTTGACGGAAATTGGCCCTAAACCAAACTGTCCGCCTCCGACGGGTATTCTTTGAAATCATATGTGGCTTGGTATTCTGTTTTCTCACCTGAATAGGTGTTCAAATCTTGGTGTGGAAATGAGCTCATTTTCACACCATTTACAGATCTGATTGACACATAAGATGCGTAAATATTTATAGAAAAAAATGACAAATACGTAAATATTACGCATATTCACCATTTACATACGTAAATGGGTGTAGTCAAACGACCCCTTTGTATATCTATTGCGACATTGTTGGAGCTTGCATCATCTAAAGTTATAGAAATTACTTTATCTTCAATATTATACTCTCTAATTTTTTTTAAGGATAGTGGAACATATCCTAACACCAGTGTATGGGAATTCAAGTAAAGAGAATGAAATCATTCTCTTCTACATAATCCAATCATTATCAATATGATGTGAAGTGACCGAAATGAACCCCACATTTTATTTGGAGATCCATAAATATGAAGTTAATGATACTTTTCAAGTATGTTTTGAAAATTGGTTTATAATTCTTTTTTTCTTTTCTAAGTAATTTTATTGCAGTATTTATAGAAATCTTTTGTCATCTAGGGGCAAACAATTGCTTCAAAATTTCTTAAAATGATTGATTTTCAGTAAGAATAAATGACAATTGATTAATTATAGTCCATTTTACAATGGTATCTAAGCACTAGAAGGGTTATAATAAAAAATTCCTAAACTGTTAGTTGAAGAACTTTGGGAAAGTTGGGTTTTGACGCCACCGCCCCTCGGATTTGCATCTCCTTCAGTATAATCGAGCATATAATTTCACGTGTCTAATAAGCTAGCTAGTGCCACCTGATGATTTGCAGTTGTAAAGTTCTTGCAAAAGATACACTGTGCCTTTTTTCACAATTCCTCCAACGTAATCAAGGATCTCAAGAGTTGTAAAATATTACTGGAATGCAGAAGTTGTTTTTCTTTTCTTTTTGGTGGAAGAACCTAGGCCACATAACTTTCTACATCTACCCCGTGATCCTAGGGCAAATTTTGAGGATCTTCCTCATTTAGAGAGAAATCAATGTTGAACGATTGTGATGGTCTAGCAATTAAAAAAAAACTAAATTTATAAAAAAAATAAACAATTATATATAATGTATTTGTTGTGATAATTTATATAAGAAAGGGGAGAAGATGAGACTTATTATATAATATTACTAAATAAAACTCAAAATTTAAATAAATAAATACCTTTGAGAGAGAGAGAGAAATGGCTAATAGAGAAGCTCTATTGAGAGAGTGAGAGAAAGCTCATTCATTAGTGAGAGAAACTCTAAACCTTGAAAGGTTGGAAAGATATCTTAGTCCCTTACAAAACTTTGGGAGAAAAAGATTAGAGAGTGTGAGAATTTAGAGAAGAGAAAGCTCATTCAATAGCGAGAGAAACTTCTTAGCCTTGAAAGGTTGGAAAGAGATCTTAGTGCCTCACAAAACTTAGGGAGAGAGAGATTAGAGAGAGTGTGAGAATTTAGAGAGTAGATTAGTGTTGAGAAATGAGAGGAGGCTAAAAAAGGTTGAAACTCACGCAGGCAACAGCGCCGGTAAGAAAAACCTTGACTATGCAGGTTGATGGCCCACCATGGAAAAATGGTAGATCAAAAAGGATGTGGATGGAGGTAGTAAAAATAGATTTGAATAAGTACAACATATATGAAAATTTGACTCAAGATAAATGCGAAAGAAAATGCACGTGGCCGATTCTAACATAGTTGGGACAATGCTTTGATGATGACGACGACGACGATGAACGGAAAATGTTGAAAATAAACTATTTTCTAGTAAAGTATATTATTATAAATTTACTTACTACCTTCAATCTTAAGAATTCTTTATGCAACCTCTAACACTAATATTTTGAGAATATCCTCAAAAATATCTTGAAACGATGATCTTCCCCCATCAGACAACATACTTTTCATATGCACATGCATAATTATTAACATGATAGAGTACTTGGACTGGTCTTTCTACTTGTAGGGCCCGTTTGGTAATTTTACTAATAAAGTCAAGTTAAGTTAAACATCCCATCAAAAATACTTTTCACAAAAATTCCCTCCATCTTTTTCAAAAAAAGTCAAAAAGCAACTACATTTACTCACTAAAAGACAAAAAATCTACATTTCCCCATACAAAAAGTTAAAAATATTTCATTCCAAACAACTAAAAACAAAATATCATCATAACTCATTTATATTTTATTCATTCTTTTCATTTCACTTCACTCCACTTTATTTTAAAAGTAAATTACCAAACGGGCCCTAAGGGTCAAAGTAAAGCCCTATATAATCACCCTTCCCCTACATCCACGGCAAAGGACACGGAGCAAAGCACGTGCACGATTTCCACCCCTCGTACATTCTAGAAGCTATTCCCACAACGTGGGCATGGCCGGACAAGAAATGTAAGATTTGCGTGCAATCTTTTTCGATACTACGGTAAATAAATTCAAATCATTTACAATTACTGTATAACCTTTTAACAGAAAGCTGCAAATGGTTGAGTAAGTGTAGGCGGCCTCAAAGGAGCATTTACTTATAGGATAACTTGATAAAATCCAAATCATTCCAAATAACCGTTCAATTGTGAACAACAGTGGATAGTAAAATTGAAAGGGCTAAAGTAGCAAAACTCATGGCCGCATCTAATTAAGACTGGCGGTGGAAAATGGAAATAGTTCTCACTCAGTCCCTTCATTTGAAACAGAGCAATATTGTCATGTGATTATTTTCAGCCGTCCTCTCTCTAAATGGCACCAACAGGCAACAGGCATCTCTCAACTGTCATTTGCCGACACGAGCTTAATAGAGAGACCGAGGCCATCCATTAAAATAAATAAAATAACTTGCATGGATTTTAAGTGTCGACATGGGTCCTTAAGTCGGTGGAGATGGGGACAAGTTGGCCCTGTCCATGCAGGTTGGTGTCACTTGTGTTCATCAGTCAAGATGTTATAAATTTTGGAAAACCATAATATATATATATATATATATATATATATATATTTGTTATGGGATGATTCACAATCCTTTGAGCTTGATTAATCCATCTGGGCCGAGAGGGAAGACGGGTAAACTTCTTTGTAGTCCCTAGTGTGGTAATACAATTTCGAACCTATAACCTTCGAATGCAAATCGTGATCTAGGACAATTGAGCTATCCCTTAGGGTTTTGGAAAACCATAATAAATTTATATGAATATAGATTAGTTAAGCTATTTAAATAGTATCCTATCCTACCTCACTTATAGCAATATTTTGTATTGTTGAGTGTTGATCGACTAGATGATCAATAATATGAAAACATAATTTAATATTAAAACTCTTATTTCATTAATCGTCAATAATGAAAAGATGTTGGAACTTGAAAGTAAGAGATTAAAATGTTGATTTTGAGGCTTTATTGGTGGATAGATTTAAGCTCTAAAAGCCATTAGAGAAAGAGGAAAGAGGTTTCAAGAGATTATAAAACTTAAATCCTAAATTGCAGGAGTGGTTTTTTTTTTTTTTTTTTTGCTATCGGAGGGTTCCCATCTCTTTGGGCTGGACTAATCCCTCCGAGCTGAGAGGGAAGTTGGATAATCTCTCCTGTAACGTCAGTGTGGTAGTACAGTTTTGAACCTATTACCTCCTAGTGTAAATCGTGGTCCTAGACCAATTGAACTACCTATTGAGATTAATTACAGGAGTAAAATTCTAAAGTGGAAACTGCATATTTAAAATTATATCCCCTACAAATAAATGCTCTTTTACTAAATGAGCTTCCCCTAACAACTGTTATTCATTTTTTTTTAGATTAGGTCGGGTCACTGGTAGATACCTTTTATGTTCTACTATTTCTCCACACTTGCCACACCAGGGCTCTTTGACCACTTCCTAGAAATGTAGATTTCATTTTCGACGGTTAATCATGCTTTCCTAAAATCAGACGCCTTATCTTAAAAAGTCCAATTAATTCCGATTGATAGAAAACGATGGGCATTGTATTTTTCAAAGAAAAATCACTCCATTGTTTTAGGATTCTAATCTTTTGCTTTCAAGGCTGCCTCCAAGCCCTCGACTCATTACATGTCTATCATAAGGAGTCCATCATTTGAATCTTCTACCCCAGGTATGATCGGCTTTCGCTTTAGCTGATGGCCACTCTGGGGGCTCATATAATTAATGATAATTAATCTGGCGGTTCAAGATGAATGTCATTCTCCTTCAATCTATACCGTCAAATTAACCACATGATGGCTAAAACGTGGCTAATATCAGCGCGAGTCACAATTTTAGTTATGTGTTCAATCATATAGTGAGATTGAAGTAAAATTTGTTGATAATTTATCCGAAGAGATGGCATTAATCTTGTGCGGTATTATCAACATGTGGGCCCACGGTGGACTCTCAAAACACATCTTACACAGAAAACCTATATCATAGCTGAAACGATAACAGCCCGCCAGATTACCGGTCCAGATAATCTGAAAAAAGTGGGCCAGTGGCCAATAGCTATGTGCTATGTGCTCTCTTTGTATTGGGTAGATCCCAGATGCACCACAACCCCACGTGCATAGTTCTGTGAGGGCGACGTATCCCAAACCACGCGTGGCGTAGGCGGTGAGAAACGCAGTAACACGTGCCTAGTTTCAGCTGGTTGGCCATAAATGATTGGTCCCATAACAGCAACTTCCGTGCACCTTCACTCTTGCAGTTTCCTCTTGACTTTGGCAACCATGCAAAATGCAAAAATCCAAACAAAATCCAACACATGCGTCAATGAATCTCTCTCTCTCTCTCTCTCTCTGTTCTATTATATATAGAACATGAGAATATGACCAATCTATAACTACTCAAAATGGGGTGGTCTGAAATGGAGGGTAGGTGCAAGAAGCACCCAAAGCACAAGCAATCTCCAGGTGTATGCTCCTTTTGCTTAAGAGAGAGGCTCTCTCAGCTCTCTTCTTCATCTTCTTCCACCTCAAACACCAAGTTTTCAGTTTCTTGTTCTTCATCTCATTCGTCTCTTTCATCTCTCGCTGGTTCGCGATCGGGGTCTTCTTCTCCTCCCTACTTCTCTTCAGTTCTTGCAAGTGCTACTAAAGGGCTGTTTGGGAGGAGCAGATCGATGGCAGTCTTCACTCGGCATGGAGAAGGCGGTGTTGTGGTTGAGGACAAGAAGAAGAAAGGTCGGTTCTGGTTGAAGCTGCTTCGACCCGGGCATAGGAGAAGGAAGGAAGAGGAGTTTTTACACTCAAAGACCATGAAGGAAGTGCCTACATATTGGACTATGTTAAAGTGAAAAAGGTCCCTTGTGGTTTTGTTATGTGATTTTCTTTTCTTTCCATGGGTTCTTTTAGATATCAATCGATTGTTGGTTGTATGAGAAAGAAATAAGAGAAGAGTACAAGAAGGTCCATCTCTTGATGTACAGATTTTGTTGTTGTGATCGTACGTCATCAAGAAATTCAAATAGTGGAGTTGATAGATTTATATTACATTAGTATATGATCATGAGATTATTTTATGTTTAATTCATATCTTCATTTTGGATGATCTAAACTGGGTGCTGAATAAATGAAGGTCTGGTCAAATGGATCTTTAAGATTGGAAGAGGAAAAGATGGGAAGGGAGAACTCTTTCCCTCTAATTGAATTACTTGGGGAGTTCAACAAATACTAAGGATTATACAATCCAATCCCACAATCATAACTAGTTATGATGATAGAAAACAAAGAGAGCAAAGAGTAAGAAAGTTACAAACCGATTTACAAGGAAAACCATATATATAATCTGAGGGAGAAAAGTATTGTTGGTTTTGGGTATTTCTCACAAGAATTACAAGTGTTAAATTTTTTTTGTACTGGTGTCAAATTATGTCTTTAAAGTATTTGGAATTTTCCGTTTGAATGTTAGAATTCTGAGAACTAAACTCAAAGTCTTTTTGGGCCTTTAAAAGCTTGGAATTTCAGCATCTGAATATTGAACTGTACTTAGCATTATTTTAAAAACCATTTTTGATATAGCATTTGCAGACTTCATAATTCTCTCCAAGAAAGACTTCTTAGAAATCTTCCAAGGACTGACTTATACAGCTCAATTACCACAGAAATCAAGTGGAAAAAGCATGGGGCTTTTCATGCTTTGGATCATCTTAGTTTTTTATGGGGAAACACTTTCATAAAAAAAAAGTACCTGCTTTTCCTCGAAAACATGTTACAATCAATTTCAACTTTGGAGGTTGGACTCATATTTTCATAGAAAAGGAAATACACTTCCACAACATTTGCACAAACCTTGAAAAAAGAGACCCTGAAACTAGCTTCGGGGTCTCTTTTTTCAAATTAATACCAAGAGATGCATTTCCACTTTCTTGATGGGAGATAAAATAAAATAAAATAAAACATATAATTTTCTCTCTCACAATTGAAAAAGACCTTACAAAGATATTTTATGACTTTCTCCACCGTTTTCCTATAATTTTCTTGTGGCTTGATTAGCTTACTTAGAGGAAAGAGGAGAATGAGACATTATAACCTCTCTTTACACCCACATGAGTCACGGATGTACATGCACTGATGTTGTCCTAACAAGAGATTTGCTCTATTGTATTTGAACTAAAGCTGTATAATTCTAACACTTCATGATGATGGGTCTCAAAAAGGGTTGTCGCGGAGTGTTTAAAGAATATCCTGAAATATTGGAGAGTTTCTATTTGACTCGCAACCTGGAGAGGATCATCATCATCCTTAAATTCTTATCCATAGCTACAAAGGTTGGCCTATATGTATCTGTCTTTCTCTGGCTGGCCAATACATGAAACTAATGTCATACATATACTGGCTATAAAGGCTGGTTTATTTGATCAGCCCATAAAGGTTGGTTTATTTTGAGACTGGACAACATGAGCTTGAAAAATGTTTAATTAACTCTTGGATATTATGACAGAGAATCTGCATGATATGAATTCATTAAACTTTAAGGAATTAAAATCAAGGGCTAGTATCAAGATATTGAGATCACTCTTAATCCTCGTATCTTATTCCATTCACCTCTCAGTTTCCTTGATTGTCATACATTCAAATAGGCCTCACAAAAAATAACAAAGTCATTCGCCACATTGGAGGAGCTGTACATCTAAGATCCATCTTCATTAGTCCATCACATCAAACTCCATCAATTCACAAGTTACATTAGTATTTCTAAAAATTTAACATTTATTCTAAGATTTTAAGCCTAATCTGCAATCCAAAAGAGTAATAAATAACATAAAGATTTTTACCAAAAAGATTATAAAGAATCCCAGTAACTAGCAATCAATGATGAGATTTGGGTTTTCTCCCAGGAAGCATAATTAACCAAAGTTAGAATTTATTTTTGACCAACTTACCCATTGGTTGAGATATTGCAACCTATGTTGTCCTCCTCAATCCTTCTGAGTTTTTCCCCCTAGTAATGTTGTTCTTTCCCACTTATATCCAATTGATCTCTCACACATATCACCCTTCTTGTCTCTATATATAGATCCAATTGGCCCACCTATACCTGGGTTAAAATATTTAGCAAAAGCCCATCATTGTCAAATTCCTTGATTATTTATCTATCACAACTCACAAGGGCTGACGTCAATCGGCTGGGTCTGAGTTTTGTCCAACTTGCCAAATTTTTTTGATTTTCTTATGCCTGTGCATGCTCTATTGCAGTCTTGGACGAAATGGCAACAACGCATTACTCTTGAAAAGACTTTCATTGCAACAAAAAACAGAAACTGAAACATAAGCAAATGAAGTCTTGGGTTTCTATTTTAGAATTTTCTATTTTTCTTATTTTTCAGCTAGTTTTAATATTTATTATATTTGAACCATTTTTAAAATCAAACATGATAAGGGTGATACAGGTAACTTTCCGAAAAATTGATGCTCTGTCTTATGCCATCATTATCAATCTAGATCTAGTCAAGTAGAGACGTGTTTGTTTCGTGTAATTAAATTCTTAAAACTCTAATACACTAAAATGAAGAATAAACGAGAATATAAAAAAGGTCATCAAATAATCTCCCGTTTGAATACCCAGCCATCACCCTAGTAATTCGAACCACAGGAAAGTCTGAACCCATCTACCACTTCATCTATTTATGTGCACACTCAAAACACGAGAAAAAGAAAATGTTCAATGTATACTATGTGAACATAGCAGGCCAAACATCCTCCTCTTTATTCATTGATATGACATAATTTTGAACTTGGAAGTATGTCTTCCTCTTTGTTTATCCAATGATGAATCTATCCATTTCTTTTTAGTACACTCAAGTTATTTTTCATAAAGATATAAATACCTGATTCATCAAGGCTGGTTTAATTTCTGATAAATTATAGCTAAAAACACCATCATAGATGCATCAATTGCTTCCTCTCATCAATTAGTGTGGAAGTAACACCACACTTCCCACCAGCATTTTATTTCAAACACCCAAATTCTGGACATCAAGGAAACCCATGATGCCTGGACCTGCCAAATGACCTTGCTAGCCAGAGACACATGCTAGCAGAGCATCAAGCAGAATCAAAGGAAACTCGTTCAAATGGAAGCGTGTATTGGTATATGTCTCTCTATCTAGCCAAAGACTTTAGCCCTGTTTGGGATCCAAGGAAGCTCAGCGCAAGGAAAACATGGAAACAAGACATTGGTCAACATCAAGGGAAAGAAAAAAAGGAAGCAACAAGAGAAACAAAATTAAGACATTACTTGTTCAGCTAGCCTCAAACTAATGAAATGAAGACAGTAGTTAAAACATTAGAAGCTGCTTCATTGCATCAACTGGATATTCAATAATTGATAGTTTTCATCATGGTTTAATCATTTAGCTTTATGCCACGACGACCATATTCCTTCAAAGTGGACCTACATTTCGTTCCCAGTAGCTGTAATCTAGACTTTTAAACTACATGTCAATTGAGGTAGGATCAATGTGATAGTTTCTTTCTAAAGATCATAGTATGCTCAGGTATCTGGTTCGTACTAATGGGGCCCTCCTCCGTCAGGTTATCTATACCCTTAACATCTTCAGTGTCACCTTGAAAAGCCAATCTGAAATATCTTCTACATGAAAATCCTGACCATTCAATTAGTGCCCTGCAAATACAGTTCAGAAAATATCGACTCAAAATAAACACATGGTGAATGAAATATGTTGGGTCCACATTCAACAGAAATAAGGCAAAAGAAAAAGAAAAGAAGTCTGGAACATACCAACTGGGATATTTTTCGCACCTAGGCCTTCCATGCTCAATGATGGGGGCTAGTCATACATGGGTTAGGGTCGGTGAACCATGAGCTTCAATTTTACAATTGAAAATCTGAACAGAATATGGATACTCTACATCTGAGCTACATATAGGTCCTTTGTAGGAAATGTGAAGCCAAAAGAAAGGAATAAGCCCACCACTCAGGAAATTGTAAGCTCTATGGGATTGACAAGTCCAAAACAATTGCCAACCATACACCTAAATGAGACAATTGGACCCATGTAACTTGAAAGAATTGTTCTGATTTCGTTTCCTTCCCTGCTCTTATCTTTTCCACCCTGAATGTCTGACATCCGAGTTGTCGTCATCATCACAGTAATCCCCATTTCGGTCACTTGATGTCTTTTGTTGTAAGTTTTGAAATATTTCATCCAAAGACTCAGAGTCAAGTGGCTCAAAATTTGCTTCCTGAACCTGCTGCTGAGGAAGGGATTTCTTCGCTCCAACACTGGCCTTGAAGCTTTGGAAACTTGTCTTCATTGATGCCCATGTTTTGGATAATCCAGAGGATGGAACACCCATAGTTCTGTTAGAATTATACTGGTCTGAAGAGTTATCTGCATTAAGCAAAGCAACTCTAGCTGATGATAAATTAGTATCTGATGCTGTTGATGCAGTGGATAAATATCTTCCCCTCTGTTCTCTCATAATAGAGGAATACTTGTTTCCAATTGCTTCGCTGATGTTTCCATATCTTCGGTTCTCCTCCCTGGAAGGTTTTGATCGGCTTACCTTTCCACCCTCATCAGCTAAACTGGTTGTGGCTTTCATTTCCAGAACACCCTTATCCTGAATATAGTTTTCAAATTTAGCATCACTTTTGAGAAAACAGACCAAGTTATCAGGTCACAAAAAGCTACTTCTGTAAAAAGAAATAAACTGCCAACTTCAAAACAGGAGGTAATATGAAAGGCAAACGGAGACCCTTCACTCAAAGGGTGCGTGCGTGATCGACTCAGATTGGTATTAGGCGGGCCCCATTAGGTGGTGTGAAGCATATGATCGGGGCGCGAGGTGTGCACTAGATCATTTGTACAGTGTGTAATGCAAACTGAGCCTCATGACTTTTGCGCCATTTTTGTTGTTATGGATGATATTTTGATGATATTTTTGTGAATTGAACTACCAAAATATTGGGTCAGTCATGACCGATACACATTGCCTATTGGCTGATATCTTAAACCATGGATCCATCTTCTGATGAATTAGCATTAAAATGCTATTGTTCATCTTTGATGCATTCATTTATAATTGTGAAAGTGACTTTGTTTCAAGAAACAAAAAACACATTTTGGAAGACTGAAAAAGAAGGAATCTTACAAGAGATTGGCAAGCATCTACTTTTTTTTTTTTTTTTTTTTTCATTTTTTGGGCTTTTTAAGAGATCGACAAGCATTACAAGTAGAAATAGACTTACCAGGTTTGTTATCCCAGGTTCAACATCGATACTTGAACTATTTAAGTTTCTCACCAATGGGATGACATGCTCGCCAACTTTACGTCCTTGATCAAGCAATGATCGCTCTGGGAAAATTAAATCAGTAAATCAAACATTTTGCACTTCTCAAGTATGACTTAAGCTAACAAATATAGGTCCATGGGTAAAGCCTCTTAGACCTAGATCCAACAGCAAGGGGCATGGTACCTCCTGATCAAGGATTAGATCTGCTGGTTTAGAACCACCAGCCCACCCACTTATTAGAAAATAAAACAGTTCTAAATGACATTTCATAGGTATCACACTAGAAATAAATAGGGATTCATAATAAATTAGCAGGTGCAAGTTAAAGAAATACACTGGGTCATATGTGTTGTGAGAGATGCAGGGGAGTTATTTGTCTATACAAAAAGAAGAATAAGAAGAAGAAAAGAAAAGATAACCCTAATTTTTCTCTCACCTTTAAGCATAATAAACAAAAAGAAAATGATTAAAATACCATAAATTTGTCACTATTATATGTAGAAAGGTAATATTGTTATTAGTATATGGGGGTATTTTGTAATTATGGTAAATAGATACGACTATCAGTTATTACTTAAATTTTATTAAATTTAATGGAAAGGAGTTTTCCTTCTTCCTCATACTCCATTTCTCTTCTTTCTCCTCCTTTATCTCTTTCTTTCAAAACCTTAATTAAATCTTCCCACGTCTTAATCATAAAATGGACCATGACTTTATCAACACTCGTTGAAATTGCACAAATTGAGCTCATTGGAAAGCTCGTTCAACAGCCCAACAATTGGATCCAATTTTATGCCATTTGGACATTGCTTAGTGCATCAAGTCTGGCCATATATTAAAAACACAAAATAAATTATTGGCGCTGAGTGAGAAAGGCAATGTACAAAAAGAGAGCGAATGTCCATTTCTATGCTTGGATTAATTGATGATTTTGTTGTTGATTTGAACTAAAGATTTATGCCAAAAAAAGAAAAGAAAAAAAGAAACAGAAAACAAAACAAAAGAAAAGAAAAGGACATCCTGGAGTCATTTCCAACAAGGATCAAGTAAATTTAATGAGGCAGGTAATCCTTCAATTTATTCTTAGTTCCTATAGCTCCTCCAGCATCTCATTTTGATTCTTCGTTTGTTGCTCTAAATGAAGGTAAGCTTAAGTGTAATGAACATCCAATTGAAATTGTTGTGTCATATTAAGTTGTATCTCCCCCATTATTGTTTTTGAATGCCTCATCTGCAATAAAACTTCCTTTTGGTGTGGTTGAGGCTCTTTTAAGTGTAATGTGTCTTATTTGTGATATATCAATGAAGATTAGGGTTGGTCCTCTCTCTCTCTCTCTCTCTCTCTCTCTGTGTGTGTGTGTGTGTGTGTCTTTGTGTATGTGACACAGACGCTCTTCACCTTCTGTCTCCTTCCTATATGAAACCTATACGAAAGAACTTGAGTAACAGGTACAAATGCCGGCATATGTGCATGAAAACTGCAAGCCCTCATCTGACGGGCCCACCTTGAATGAGCCTTGGCCCGAAATCAGGGCAGACCAGTCAGAAGGTGGTGTACATATGTAGGGTTGGTACATGCTCTTCTAAACTGGCACAATATTTTAATATTATAATGTGATGTGGCCCATATGATGAGCATACTGCCTTGGGTCAATGCTCATTCACAGTGGAGCCATATTGATTAACAGCCTGAATCTTGGACATGCATCATGTTGGCAAGTTCAGACAGGACTTGCACCTTTAGAGTTGTGTTACCATGCACCATAGCATAAAAAGTAAAATCAAGCCATAACCAATATAGATTTTGCACGCACCTTTTTGCATGATAATGACTCCTGCTGAATCAAACCCATCAATATCATCTACCTCATTTTGGAACCTGAACCTTCTCCAACTTCCCAAAAAGTCAAGCACTCGATCAAAGAAATTGCTTGCAACCAACAAGGTGTAAACAACCATAATAAGTGGATAGATTTTGTTAAAACCTTTCCCAAAAAATGGGACAGCATCATCTATGTTCCCCATTCTCTGCATATCACATCAGAAAGTAGTCACTCAAGTCAGAGATACAAAAAGAAGGGTAGAAATATTATGTCATCAAGCTTCAAAATTTTAAAAGGCTGACATGTTTGCTGACGTTAGATAATCTTGAACCTCTATGCTGAAAAGTATAATACTAAATGAAATTCGAATACTTTCTGATGGCAAAGCTAAACAAAGGGAAGATTCAAACATATACTACCATCACTAGCGGACTTGTAAATTGGGAAGGTGGTTCAACATAAAAACATGATCACGATCCATCTTCAACAAATAAAGCAAGAAATACTTGCCACATGTCAGACAAAAATGAAGTCATGAAAACTTGGCAGCACATGATTGGAGTTCAAGCATAGTTGATCTAAGCATAGGGAGGATAATATAGTCAAAATTAATTTCTACTTACATTTTGACAAGGTAGAGTGGACCACATGGAAAGTGAACTGAAAAAGTTCTTACTAGGAAATTTATCCATGCAGTGTTACGGTGCAATGGTAGAATGAATTTTGTGGGCCCATTTCGATGAGTACTAATTCATTTGGGGGGGTGGGGGGTGTGTGTGGATGTGACTGGGACGAAAACTGTAAATGTCGTTAGGATAAGTTAAAAGAACAGAATAAGTTGTTAGTTTGCAGTTTGAAGATTAGCCTCATAGTTTCTATGTTAATCTAGGATTGGCTTTTATGTCTATCTCTTGAATTCTATATAACTGTGCACTACCTTTACGTTTTTTTTAAGGTACATTGGAGACGAACACACACACTCACTCATACATCCACATCCCTAACCACCAGAGCTACAGCCAGGGACGTAACATAGTTATGATTATTAGCTAATATGCTTATCAAAATTAATTTACATGGTAACAGAGCTGCTGGTCTCAACAGTCTATCAAAGTCGAGTCATTCGTGAATGATCTCAGACCCTTCATCTCTTCTTGATTGAGGGGACATCTAGCCCATCAGCATCTCATCAATCCATTTCTGCTGGTTCAGCAAATTGCAACCCTGGTTCTCTCTTATATCACACTCATCATTCCACCTGCAATGTACTTTGATGTTTACTTCATTTGAAACTTGGAGTTAGCGGCAGTTCTAATCATAGTTTTCAATATAGGCCAAGTCGAGTTGACTTGGACTCAGTACCTGCTGAGTCAAGTAGGCTCCATGAGCCACCCCCCGAATCTCCGATTCCCTTGACAAAGGGCAAATTGGATTTTTTTTTTACATTTTAATATCGTGAGAAGATGTGGGAAGTTATGGGGTCCTTTTGCACTTATTTTGGAAGATTATAATCATATTTTTTTGGAAGTTTGTAGCATTCTACTCGGTAAAAAAAAAAAAAATATGGCCGCTTATAAATAACCACTTAAATTCATTCGTAATGATGAAAACACCTTGGTTCTGATTCACATCAACCCATTTGATGAGAAAGATTCCATCACTTGGTCGCACTTCTTGAGTCCTGCTGTACATCCAATGATCTCCACCAACAGAATCTTGTCAGCCACAAACAACCAGGCACGAGCCCACCGAGCATCTGGTGGCACCTTGTCTAGCACCATCTCCAAAAGCAACCTAAAATTTGTCTCCTAGATCTGACATTACAATACTGTTTACTTGCAGTCTATGCCCATCCAGGCCAAGCACTGCACTATTCCCACGTCTCCTTGTTCTATTTCTGCTAGTCATTCCTTGTCTGACTTCTGTCTCCTTGACAGATTTGCAGCCTATTGATCACAACACATCACATGCTGTTCAGTTTGCATCTTTAGGCAGCCTCGTATCATAAATTCCCATTGAACTTCCTCTCCTATACCTCAAGGACTATTGTTTCCTTTGTTTCTTTTGCTTTGTCATCAATGGCATTGCCACTCTATCTTGTGTTGTCTGCCTGCTCTTCAATCTAGTCAACTTACATCAGCGATGCTTGTTTGTTCCTCGATCAAATGTTCTTACATGGATTAATCCAATAGATGCAGCCCATATACACCCAATTCCCAAATTTGGTATTAGAGCGAGCCCCTTAAACTTTGAAGGGCCCATATCAGTTCGGTAGCATCACGAGCCCTTCCAACTTTAGAAGGCTTGCATCACCAGCATGCCTTTGGTTTACCATATTCGAATATCTTCTGTCTTTCTATTTGGATGATGTCTTGGTTGCAAGGCTTCCGAATTTGTCTTTGAATTCAATCATATGCTTGATGGATTCAATCATTAAATTGAATCATCAATTTGATAGATTTTCCAGCATCTGATAATTCGCATCTGGATCAGAACCCTGAGTCTGATTGTCTATTCTGTATTGGATCTCCAAATACAGTCATTTGTTTATCTTTCCATCTGATTATTTGTCTGGATTCATTTGCATCTTTCTTTACATTCCATTTGATCTACACTGCATCGTCATTTTGCCAGTCATGTTCAAGCGCTCTGTCAATCGCCTGCTCCATCTACACCATCAATATCATCAGCTCGAAGCAGCATCTAAACTGTTGGATTCACCAGATTATTGCTATGCAGACTCAAGATTCAGTTATCTTAAGTTTGAGAGGAAAAGGATGAGCCATAAGTTGTTAGTTTGTCATTACAAAGCTTCATAGTTCCCAATTTATCTATAATTGCTTTCAAGTTTATCTCTTGTATTCTATATGATGATGTATGTAGTTAAGATTATGGGTTAACAAGGTTAACACATTAAGTTACATTTTTTTTTTACTGGCAAATTAATTTAGAAATTCCACCCCCATCCAATCACATTTGCAGATTTGCCTCTTCATTTAAGCCATTGAAAATTTACATCTTTACAGAAGCTCAGATGATGATGGCCCATGTTCACATGATGATCAACCACTCATGATTTTCCATTTGAGCCAATCGTGGGTTGGGGTGTGATGTGTGTGTTAAATTTTGCTTCCAGACTGTATCATGATTAATTTGTTCACTGTCCAATCAACTAAATTTATGGATATGATTGCTCATCAATGACTCCAAAACCTTGATGATTTTATACAAAATATGAATTTTTTTTTCATGTGATCAACTTCATAAGAAATATAAAGTACGAAAAAAAAGGAAAATAAATAAATCGATATGATTGAATAACATGAAAGAAGTCCCACCTTTTCAAAAATAGTTTTGGCATTCCCATCGAGGCGAATGAGGTTGAGGAAGTTGTAAGAAATTGGTGGTGCATACCGTGCAACCATCCTAACATCAATGTTATTGATTATCAACTGCCAACTTCCATAAGTATAGACAGAATGCAATCAATGAGGTCCTCAGAGACAGAATGAAAAACTTACGAACATATCATTAGCAAGCTAACTGAGCATGTTTGTCTTGGAGTTAATGAATAGAACGTCAGCATTCCAACCTTGAACAAGGAGTAATATGTGCCAATGCACATGTACATCAGCGGAACAAATGCAGCTATCTGCAAGCATATGAAATAATTGAATATATGGCAACAAATGAAAAGATTCAAAGCAAAACAAATATCGAGAGTCGCACATTAGCTTCCACAAGAATATATTGCTAAAAAAAAATAATAATAATAACAATAACAAGAAAAACCACAAAACCAAAAAGCTTTGGCAAATCTGCGTGCAAATTCAAATAGATTAATTTTAACTCATGGATTACACCAGAAAATTCACATTAAAATTCAAATATGCAAAATATGAAAGTGAGTTAAAGCAATGTAAAGTAAAGACAAAACAAGTTTGCCTAGCCCACTCCAATAGGCTCTCATAAGAGTTCTCAAGGTTGAAACTTTAATTTTTTTTTTTTTTTTTTTGATAACTTTAGAAGGTATTTGCTTCTTAAAGAACTGAAAAGAGTTCCATATAAAAAAAAGAGTGCTTTGCAGAAAAATAAAGCACATATATGTATAATCTTTTCTAAAACTTACCTGTACAAGAACTTCTTCCTTTCCACCTGCATTAATTAGAAGTGAGAAAAGAGATAAATGAACTCCGCTAGGCAATAGAGTAGCCTCTGCTAAAAGAATAGCAGCTGACATGCATCCAAGAATAATGGCCAAGAGTTTCGCAAGATGTTTCTTAAGTATACAACGCCAAATCATCTCTGCACAGGACCAAACAATATTTTCAAGGAGTAGCCTCAATTATTAAGTATCAGTTCCAATCAACAATAAAACTCAAGCAAGAACTGAAAATAAAACTCAAGCAACAAAACTTGTTATAATTCAACCATTCAAAATCACTCATCATGAAAGTAAGTCTTTTTTTTCAGATGAACTAAAAGTCAATAATCATTGTTATCTGCTTATGCTCCCATTCATTTTTGTCACCTTTTGAGTATGAAATGGATTGGAGACGGCCCTTTCAGGAAACTTTTTGAATAGTTTAATTGATGGGCCTCCTGCTCTGTAAGAGAAGTCTTAGTTCTAATGGGTTGCATATATTAACCTTAATTCTTGTTTTTTTTTCTATTGAAATGGCTTATTCTTGTGCTACCCCCCAAATATGGACACATTATTGTACATGAAATAGTAAAAACTGTTTCTAGTTCAAAAATTACCTGTTGTATCAAGGAAGGGTCCTAATTTGCCAGTTCGACCAACTCTGAAACTTGAAACATATTTCCTGCAAGAATAAGATTTGAGGAATTTGTATTTAGCAGAAATAGATCCAGATTGAAAATGAACATATTGTACAGCTCCTGACCATGGGAAACTAGTAAACTTTGTAGGAAAAATGAAACTACTAGCACAGGGTTTTCTTGGGTGAAACGAACTAATTCTACACTACTGCATTCTATATGAAGAATGGTAACTATCGTTGAAAATAGAAAGCTAAACTGTTAAGCTTAGATCTTTTAAAACCGCAATCAGACAAGAATATCTGTAACTTCTACAACAAACTTGATAACCTCTCCCAGGAGAGCAGAAAAGAAGCTTTGGCAGAAGCAACAACAGAACACAGAGGACCCTGATCTTAGGATCCTCTATTGTTATTGAAATCATGGTTTTAAAAATGGCCCTTTGGTACAAAATTCTTCTATGCCACTTTGCAATCTAAAACGTCAACTTTGAGAGCTGCATTTAAGGTCTTATAGTTTACTCTTCTCCCACATCTCCCAGTTCCCTGTATTTGCTACAATTTAATCCACGACTCCATAATTTAACATGTCACTCTGAGTGCTGCATTTTAGTCTGCGTTCATCTGCCCTCATTCAAGCTTCCACTTGAACTCATTGCACAAGTGCTGCTTCTGATCTTCTATGTGCCCAAATCATCTGATGGTATCCATTGATTTTTGTTTACCTCTCTTCTATTGGAGCCACCAGTAGATTCTTGTATGTAATCATCCCGATTCTATTCTTTCTTGTTACTTCATCTTATCATATGCTTCTCAGAGATGTACTTTATTTCTTGTCATTTCTTGCCTAACATTCTGCACCAAATAGAATTGCAGATGTAATTACCATCTCACAGAAGTCCCCACTGATCAAAGTGGCACTATTTTGATTCTTTTGAAAGCGCAAAAGGTTTATAGGGGCTGGAATTTCACTTTTTCAGAATTTGCACAGTTCCACATGAAACTCAGAGTTCCATCTAATAGTTCTTCATAAAATGCAAATTTTGAATTTGCCCAAAGTCCAATACTGATAAAATCTCATATTCCTAAACATCTTTTAGAAATTCCACATGCATGAGGCGTGTGCATTGTCGGTCCCATCCACAAAGATATGTGAATGCCAGGCCCATTTATGAAGACATCAACATGGTGAGAGTGAGACCCAAAGAATGAGCACCATATGGAAATGTGTATGGAGGAGCCCGGCGACAATGATGTGCATGTGGTGGGACCTAAATAGGGGCCTCACTCACCCATGGAGATGCGCGTATGGTGGAGACTAAATAGAGGGCCTGCCTATCCATGGAGATGTATGGAGGGGACCACATAAAATTCTAGTCAAACTCCCAAATTCTAGAAATCAAGTAGGAGGGAAATCCAAAACTTTCCCAAATTCGGGAATTATGGATTTGCCACCAAATGGCCTTTTAAGTGATATTCCATTTCGAGTAATACATCTTCCCCAAAGCACTAAACTTGTATTTCATTTACTTTGCCTTCGCTATGCTAATTCCCAAACTACTTGATTCAAAAGTGCTTTATCCAGAAATCTAGCTTATAGTTACTTTTATTCTTGCCTGACTAATTAGCATAACATCATATACAAACAACATACACCAAGAAACTTTTACGCAGATGCTTGGAGTAACATAGTGCTAATTGAGAACTCTATCACAACTCCACAACCACTTCTTACACTCTTTGCTTGCCCTTCGAAGTTCATTATCGTTCAAGACATTGCTCGTGAAAAGGGTTTTCCTTTTCACCTATCTTCTCATGCCATTGAGTTTATGTGCTTCAATGTTACACTGATTCTCACCCAACTTCCACAACAGACCATTGTTGCTCAAGATAGACTGATTATTGAGGTTGGTTCATGTGCTGCATCAGAACAGGCTTGTGTGGTTGGAAATCAACAGTTTGCAAAGAGCCATAATGATACAGGAGTGAAAGATCCAAAATTCATGGATCCTGTGTTGGATCAAGCCTTGATTTACTTGGATTGATTTGATCAGTCCAATGGTCTTTTAATCCATTTAAATTGGAGCCCAATCAAACATAAGGGCTCAAATCTGAATTTTAATAGGCCTAAATTGGGTTTAAAATCTCTAAACTCAATTTCAGCCCAAAGAAAAATATAGTTCCAACCATGAAGGATTGACCCAAAGGTGCACTGATCCACATGACAATACAAGCTCTACAGGTGGGGCCCAGGAAACTTGTGCTCAACAAAGTGGGACCAAGACCACCTTGGAGAGGATGTCCAAGCAGTGCTGAAGGGAGGGAGGCGGATGGGCATGTTTGTGTGTGTGTGGTAGTGGTGGTTTTGGGGGGAGGGGGGTGGGGTTAGGGGTTTCTTTAGGATAGAAATGGCTTTTTAACAATTTTCATAGGTATTTTTGTCATATAGGTACCATATTCCTCAAATTTGGTCAAAAGCATGGAATTGTGAGAATGTGGGGGCAATAACGTGACTTCCTCTCTTCAAAAGAACGCCATCTCAAATGATGTTTCAATTCCCCCTATTTCATGACAACTTCTGCAAGATCCTAGCCCATTTACCAATGCATGAAGAATCTTGTCGAGGTATGTATTGTCATTTAAGAACCTGAAAATGGACATCTTATGAGTGTTTGATCAACAATCAATTGAGGCCTGCCAGAATAGGTGGGTAGGTTATTGGCAACATGACGTCCATCTGGGCCCTTTCTATACAACCATCATCAAATATCGAAGGTTGGGTCCACTGTCTATCTCAAAGGTCATAGGAACACTACTCGCAACTTACCCACACTTAATTTACTAAGTTCCAAAGGAGCCCTTTAAGCCACTGGAATGTCTCAAATTGATAGTGTAGAAACTATACAATTTCTAGTTTCTGGCGTTTGACACTCAAAAGTCAAAACATTTTTTTAAGGACTACAGACTAAAAAGTCCCATTTTATATTGATGTGAAGAATGTGAGCAACAAAGCTTTAATGGGTGACCGGTGAAGGCCAGACATGGTTTGATACAACCCGACCAACTGTGTTTAAACTTGGACCCAGACCTGGTATTTATCTAGTTGGATCTAGACAGCCTTTAGGTACAATTCGGCCCACTTGCAACTCTAATTCCATTTAGAGTTTCCATAAGCCAACTTTAACAAATTGGACTGATTAAATGATCTTCATGTATCCAATTCTAGCATATTTCTGTCAATCAATTTGTTTAGAAATTTATTGGACAATAAATTTTAAGATGAATAATGAGTTGTTCTCAATAAAACCCAAATTTGTTTTAATGAGCTGGTTTATATACACCAGCAGAATCAAACCAACAAAAAAAAAAAATTTTAAAATTAAAAGACAAAAAGAACTTATGGGTCCACCCCTGTTTATATATGGATAGTTTCTTTGTAATGATTTGTGAGTTTATTTTAATGGATGTTTTCGCTTAGTAATGTCAATCCAGCCTTCCTTGGAACTTGTATTATTCAATTAGCTATAATTTAGGATCTTGTATCATTAAGTTATCTATAATTTAGGAAATTGTATCTTTAAGTTAGCTATAATTTAGGAACTTGAATTGTATTAGGATACTAATAATAGGGTTTCAATCCCAATATAATGAGAAGGATGCAACCCTAAGGGGTACACGATTTTCTCCAAACACTTTATTCTTCCCATGCGTCTATTACTGTTAAGTAAGGGTTTTTTACTCCTCCTTTTAGATGAAATTGAGCTAATACCTACCTTATTAAACATTAATAGATTTTTTTTTTTTTTTTTTTTTTGTGATTGTTAATGAGAAAAGAAGTTTGTTAAAGTAATTACTGACATTACGTTACTTGACCATCTTAGCCCACTGGAAAAAATTCTTGGCCCCACCATTGCATCCGAGCACTTCTAAATTCCTTAGAAGTTGCAATTTGTGAAACTAAAGTGAAGACGCACAAAGACATTAGGAATCCTTAAATCAAGGAGCTTTTCAAGGGGGTAAGGATTCCAAGTATAGCAAGAAGAGAGGGATCCTACATGAAGGGACATCCAGGAGGGTTTCCACACCTTAGCAAACTTCCTAAATTTAGTTTATATCCTTTAGGGCACGTTTGGTGACGAGAGAGGGCTCTCTAAATTGGAAGATTTTATTGGTTCCAGCAGAACCAAGCTATCCTCAATGAGGATTTTTAAGGGGAGGAATCGTCGCATTCCGTGTTTGACTAGCATAGTGGAATCACACCGTTTACACTATACTATATCCAACGGTTCACCGTTTTTCACAATTTTCTCAAGATCCATGGTGAATCAAGGCCCCAAATTTCACCAGTCAGCCGCTTTCAGTAAATGGTTGGGATCTTGATTTAGGGACCCACAGAAGTCCAGAAAAGCAGGTCTGGTGGTCTGGAATTTTTTGCAATTTTCTCAAAATTCATGATGAATCAATGGCTGAAATGTGACCACCAAACCGTTTTGTTACCTTCTGAAGAGGATGAATGATTGAGGCGAGATGGTAGGATCAACGACTAAGGAAATATGGGAGTTGGAGATGATGATTTGCTTATGATTATCTTGAGTCCCTGACCAAATTAATTACAAATTTCATTTCATGGAAAGGATCGAACAAAGTCTTAAAAGGATTGAACAAAGTCTTACTTGACGAGTAAGAACTAAATAGCGCCTTACTCCTGTGTCTTATTCGAGCCTTACTCTTACTTTTTCATTTTTACAATGTAACAAACTCGAATACTATAAAAAATTAAATCAAGATCTCTTTTCTGAAATGTTGACATTTATTCAGCAAAAAAGAAGACAATAATAAAACTGGTTAAAACTCTATAACTTCCAAATAAAAAGTCAAATATAAGAGAATTTAAATAGTGGAGAATGATGATGTTGGTAATGATGGAAAAACTCTAAGCATATGAACAAATCATCTGGTTCAATAGTGGTTTTCATACTATAGAGGACATTGCATAAGAACAAATCCTCTGGTCCAATAGTGGTTTTCCGAATTATTGCGGATGATGCCATCCAGATGAATGTGATAACTCAATATTAAAAAAAAAAAAAAGAAAGAAAGAAAGAAAGGAAGAAAACAAAAAAGACAAAGAAAGAAAGAAAGAAAAGATTTTTTTTTTATTATAACAAGAAAGAATGAAAAGATTGATGGGATAAGACTTCGAAAATAATGATGACATTAAAACAATGAAACATAGATAAGAACAAACCATCCAGTTAGATAGCGGCATTCATAACTTTTTATGGTATCCTCCAGCTCAAGTGCCTCCATCACGTAGGACTTATATTCACTGCAAAAGGCAAAGAAAACGTAAATTATTTCTCCATACAAATATGATGACGAGTAGAGAAGGTTGACATCCATTTAGTCATTCGATTTAAAGATGCATGCTCTACACCAATAACTGTTTGAAGCTTAAAATATATTAATAATTGAAAGGCGTCGGCTACCAAACACTAGTCTCCAAAATTTAATGGAAACAACAAAGCGTTGACACATGACACAATGCAAATGAATAGACCAAAAGATTTCTTGGCAGTAATAAGATTCAATAGATAAAAATAAAGAGCATGATGAAGAGTCAAAGCCTGCATCAAGATTGTCGCACCACCACCACAAGCAGGTTGCTGCTGTACACATGGAAAACTAAGAGCAACCACAGCATTCGATCGACCAACCAGCATTCAAAAAATTGTTTAGAATATATGACGAAATGACGACTACTTCTCCAAGTCTTTGTTATCATCATTTTTTTTTCGTTTTTTGTTTGGAGAGGGTGCAAGAGGTCATTAAAAGGGCTTTGGGTAAGTATTGAAGATCAAAACTGACTTTTTGCAAGATCCAATGATACAAAGATCAAGATTACTATTCATCCAAGCAAAACAATAAACCACAAAATCAAATGCTTTAAATTCATTAAAAACAATCAAAATATAATGGGAGTCCTTGATGCAGGCCAGACCCATGGTCTACCAACTAATTGGGCCCAGTCCATAAGCCCAATAGGTCATTCATTTAGTTAGAGTTTTAATTACTTAAGAGTCTTATTTAGAGAGTTGTGATTGATTTAGAAGTCATTAAAATTAGGAGTTTTATTTTATTTGGGTTGTAACTGATTTTAGTTTCCTTTATGGTTTAGGGAAAAATAGAGTCGTACTTGGAAAGGGGGATGTCCAACCCTTCCTATAAATATGTAATCCCTCCATTGGGAGAGTAGTTCATGATTATTCAATAATAAAGATTGGTTGGTTTGCTTGGTTTTCTCTCTCTTCAATGGAAGAGTGCTATTGAGTTCCGAGAGGAATTCGGTCAATTCCCATTTGTGGAGTTGGTCCTCACTTCTCGGATTCAGCAAACTCTCTCGCAAGGTTTGCTACGCCCGTTCCATTACCGCTTGTGGATCCAGGCTGCGTCAGTCCTTAAATTCTATAACTATAGAAAATTATTTTTAGCTTTTCAAGCGCATTTTTCATATCTTAAGCAGCTTTATGGTGCTGCTATCGACTTGGCCGAGTCAACCCAACTTGAGGTGACTGAGTTGCACCCCAAATTCAAGTTTGAGAACCTTGATTAACATAGTCCATAAAACAAAAAACCTAAGAGTCAATGTACTAAAGGTCAAAAACGTTAAGAAAACCTACCAAAGAGTCAATTACACCAAAATATAAGATATTGATTATGTAAAATGAATGAAAATAGATCTAGGCAAACCAAGGTAAAAATTAAAAAAAAAATCCAAATCTGTAATTCTCTTCTGAATTATCAGTTAATAATTAAAAGAAAACAGATCCATGTTTCAAATAAAAAAAAAGTGGAATTCTAACAACACAACTTGTGTGGAAAAGGCATCACAGAATTGTAATGAAAAAAAATCGCAAAAAAGTGAAATCACTTGGCATGAGCTGATCATTTTTTATAAATAAAAGCAACCTAAATGATTAGTTGTTGCATACCTTTTGTATCGGCAGTACTCCTCTCGAGCTATCCTAAGCTGACGTCTAAGTGTAGCCATTGATTTCTCATCTGTATCGTAGTCCATATCATTGTCACCCAACCTGCCTCCTGACGGTTTGAAGGATGGGTCTTCTTTGAACTAGAAGAAAGAAACTGAAATGTGAAGTCATATAAAAATAAATATATATCTATATTTCACTTAGAAAGTTTTTGAGTCATTGTCCCAAATTTGCCTACAAGAAAACAATTACCATCCTAATTAACATGCTGTCAATAACATCCATGCAGGGTCTTAAGGGATCACGCCTGGACATCTGATTTGAAGTTGCTTGAGCAACCTGATGACAAATACCAAAATAAAATGTGTCAGAGCTGAAGATGTATGCAACAGATGCAGGAAATGTTCACCCATATTCAATATCTATATTGAGCAGATAAACAAACAATAGAACTATAAAAAAATATACATGATAATTCATAATGTAATTCCAAGAAACACATCATGATATTATTTCAAATTATTAAAATAAAAAAGGAACCACATTTCATGATGGAAAACATTAAACCGCATAACAGCCAAGCATTTAAGAATACAAGTAGTCATCATATAAAGAGGAGAGATGGAGCCCATCAGTCTATGCATAAGTTTACTATGCCCATGTTGTTTAAGTACAATTTGGTCATCCAAAGTCCAAGCTGTTGATCTATTGAGAATGATATTATTTAGATTCGATGCCTTGATCTGATTAAATTGACTAAATTCCTTGATCTGATTCGGTGCCTTGATTCGATGCCTTGATCTGACTAAATTCCTTGGAATGCATTTGATTCAATCATTAAATCTTAACAGTTTCAACGATCTAAGATAAAATAATGATGCAAGACCCATATGATTTTCAGGCTACATACCCTTGTACTGTGACCTAATGGGAAAAAAATAGATCTTAGCATTTTCAGATATTCTGGGTTTTTTTAGAAATGTTTTAAGGGTCAATTTACAATTTTAGTTGTAATGGACCATGACAGCCATGGCTCGTTCATATCGCTGCAACATATCACTTTCCCACTAACTCCCTTCTCAACCATGATTATAAACCATGAGGAGCATATTTGGACAACAAGAGCCAGTAGCATAGTTGTAAGGTGCTCATCTAGCAATCACGAGGTTGCAGTTTTGAGTCACTACTATCAAAAATAAGATGAGCATATATAAATGATTTTGCACAACATAAAACATCTCTAAAGTTGGTTTTGAAGTTAACACTCTGAATATAAACTCATGCATATGCAATTATGTATCTTTCGTGGAAATCTATTGAAGATGATAGGTCACGTTACACATTTATATGTCATTGTTCCATTAAATATATTCTTCTACCTACTGACAAAAACACAACTATCAGTAGACATCAACAGGAACTTGGGGAATGTTGCCATTTTTAGAAAAGACATCCTTCTTTGAACTGAATGCAATCGTCTCGAGGCTATAGCTGTACACATCAAAAGGAACTTGGGGGATGTTGCCATTTTTAGTGTAACATCCTGTAGTATATGGGCCCAGGATTAGTCTGGCCCAGGTAGTACTTTAGTGGTTTTCTTATTATGAAATTAGTACTAGTACTTACTAAGGAATTAGAAATTGGAAAGTATCCCACGTTTTTGTTTTGGGACTGGAGTTGTATAACAACTATAGTAGAGGAAATAAGAGATATATTAGGATTAGGAAGTTTATACAACACATCCTTCTATATATACATAAGCAAACCAACAACCCTATTATGGTATTCTCTTTCCACTGGAGACAATTCTGAGAGAGAGAGTCTTGTGGCTGTTAATAAGGAGAAGGAAGGGAAAGCTATTGATGTTCTATTCGCGTCCACAGATTGCAAAGGCGACGATCGTTTATCAAAGGTGAGTGGATTTTCCTAGTTAACTAGCTGATCAATTAAGATGATTGATATTGTGATGTGATTTGGATAATCTGTGTTGAGAAGATCTACTGGTTATGAAATCATATGTTATGAGTAATTGACATTAAGAAGCTGATGGATCATATGTTATGTATATTCTTTGTTGCAAGAATTGTTGAATCTCATATTAATAGATAAGGGAATGGTGTTAATAGATTTGGATGCAAGAATATGAAACAGTTCTACAAAACCGATGGAAACCAGAGGCCTGATGGGGTGTTAGTTAATGGTCGTTTGTAGTTGTGAGACCCATCTATTGACTTGATCAATGATCAAGACCACACATCTTGTAGGAGACCCATGGTCGACTATAGGGTACTTGGGCATCTTGGATTAGGATCAGTGGGACCCACTGATCAAGGAACTCCATTGCAGCCAGGCGTGACTGTGTACAGGAACCAGTAAAAGTCGTTTCTGGCTTGTGGACCCCAGAACATGATCTAATCATGGATCAGATCCAATACGATGATGGTTTAGTAGTGGTCGACCATCACCTAGGTGGCTGATCTTGATTTAGTTGAGTGGGACCCACTGGATACCAAATTTGGAATATTACAGGCGTGAACCAGGCAGTTTGGTCGATGATAGTAGTGGGACCCACTAATTAAGCCAATCATGGATTAGGATCCCACGTCTTGAAGTAGACTCAGAGACGATCCCAATGGTGGTGGTCCCATGTGGCCTGGTCTCCATCTGACCAGTTATCCAGGAACTTCAATTTTGTTAACCATAAGGGTTATTTATCAATTTATTGAGACTGAGGGCCCAGTAAGGATACATGATGATTAATCAGAACCATGGGACTTAATGTAGGGCACTGGGTGACCATATAAATTAGGTTTGATCATGTATCATTCAAGTGGGGCCCACTATTCCATATATGTATATTACACAGGCGTTTTATCAGAGTCTGGGAAAAGGCAGAGAGTTAAATAAGACCTGGACTTTATAATAAAATTACATAATAGTCATAAGGCTTATTAGAACCTAGAATGTGTATTATGAGTAATTATATGGATTAATTAGGCCATGATTAATTATACGGATTGTGATTAAGTTACTGTGATCAATTAATTGTGATTAATTCTTAATGTGATGTTTTAAAAATGTGGGCCAACCATTCACCAATCAATACCAATTATGAATTGGAGTGGGGCAATAACTAGTGAATTTAGTAAGGGTTGGATCCACACGGTTGATTATGAACTGAAGGAAAAATTGTTAATAATATTGAGCTGTGGTTGTTATGAGATGGTGAGGTCCCAGACGTAGGATGTTGGACTTAGTGTCCAAGCCGTATAGCGGCTGGTCCATAGGGGACGTGTCCGATGAGACAGGGTCATAGTGACTGGTATACATGTATACAATGGGCCTTTGAGGCATGGTAAGGTACATGGGCACGGATATATATATATATATATGAATGAATTTTTATGGTATTTAATATATTGATTCAAATATGTTAAATCATGTAATATTATGTTTTATGCTGCTTATGTAATTAGGAATATTCATTCACCAGTAATACTGATGTTGTGTTGCCCCCTTCAGGTAATCTTACTGCGGGTGAGATAAATCAGGATGGCGCTCAGCACGTAGATTTTGGCATGCGTGGCTGGAGAGAGAGAACGAGAAATATTTATATGAGTGACAGAAGGATTAGTTGTTGTTTAACAATTGATTTAATGTTTAGTACATTATTAAATTGAGTTAGAACATAGGGATTGGGATTATTTAGAGATTTTTTATATTGTTTGACTTTATTTAAATTAATTGGAATTATAGTTGATTTATATGCCAAATCTCTTATGCGAATAATTTGATAAATGAATGGTAAACATTGCCAAGTTATCACGATCCGGATATCCGCCGAGGCCCCGGAATTTGGGTCATGACATTTAGAGAAGGCATCCTTCTTTGAACTCACAATCGTCTCGAGCCTATTTGGAAAAAAAAAAAAAAAAAAAAAGTCTACTTTCTTGAAACAAGAGCTCTAATAACACAGTCCACAGGGATTGGACGCAATCAAGACCCTAGGACATCTATGACAAAATGGCTCTTTTGTATGGAAATAAGAGCTCTAAAAAATAATAACACAATTCTCTGGGTCACAGATTGGAAATATGTCTGTGTGTGCGCGTGCAAATTATCTCATTTAAAGTTAGTTCCAAGTGTTTTTGAATTTTGAGGTCTAGAGTTACAAAAGTAGCCTCCAACCAAATACAGAGAAAAATGAAATAGCATTCCAGGGTTATCATGGAAATGGAGACATTTCATACACATACGCACAACATCACAAATAATAATGTATTACATATATTAAGAATTATGGCCAAGAACAATCCATTTTCAATAATAGATAAATTTTATCCATAAAAAACTATGAAAAATATACTTACTACAATTGCATTTGAAAGTTCTTGATGAGCATTATCAAGTCTCACAGCCATTTTAGCAATTCTGTGTGAAAGAACCTTTTGGCGATTGCTCCAATCTGAATTTCTCCATATGCCTTTTGGAATTTCACTCAAACCAAAGCCGAGAAGAAATGCACCAGTAACGAGTCCAAAAGTATTCGAGCAGGCCATGGCTAACCCCACAATTCCTTCACTCCTGGGAAGATAGAGAAATCATGCTCAAAAGATTGAACATATGTACGCTGCATAAGATTGAATGTAGTGGGACAAGCAAGCGGGGTTTGAAGCATGGCTTCTTCACAATTGGGAGGAAAAGCTGTCATGGCAGGGGTCGACACCTCATAGCATTTCTAGAGAAATAGACAAAGGAATGAGGAAGATTTCGATGGGAGTTGATCTATCTCAATTAATCTCCATCTTTTATTTGAATCCATGACATCCAATTGGCATCTTGACTAACTTTGCACCACTGGCCAGAGAACAGGTAGATTAACTTTGCCATACATATCAGGCAATGTCTTCACCCATACCTAATCAACTTGCCAAGTTGACTCAGAAACTCGGCCAATTAACATTGTTCACTCAACTGTGTACAGAGTGGCCCAAGTATTTTGCCACATCAGTGGACTCGTTTAGCCAGGTAATTGATAGGCTATGACTTCTCCGATCGCAAAGGTACTTTACAATTTTAAATTGTCATGAATTTTGACCCCTGATTGCTTCGGCAACCCAAATCCAGTTGAGAACACCACCTTTGCCTACGAAAGTCATTTTTTCCCATCTGATGTAAAATCTCTCTCTCTCTCTCTCTCTCTCTCTCTCTCTCTCTCTCTCTCTCTCTCTCACACACACACACACACACACACCCACACCCACACACACCCACACCCACACACCCCAGTACTAGAGTCCCTCACCAACAGCACTAAAACCAGCGTTTGATCCTTGGTTGTTTCCATTGAAGGGAGGTGTCCCAAGCAGGTCAAGCTGGACAAATTGCCTCTATTATACATTTATAAAGAAAAGTAAATCAATTTATGCATAATAGATCTATTAAATGCGTGATAAGCCCGCCATAGCGTTAGGACTTGCAAGAGCATTCTACTTAATAAGCAATCAATTAATGGCTGAAATTCTAGATAGTTTATTTCTTAAAAATGTTAACCTTGTTAGGGCAAGGGTAAAAAGTAAAGGGGGAAAATGGAACACAAACTATTAATAATATTTGAGATATATAAAATCAATATTCAAATAAGCAACATTTGATCCCATATGGGCAGACAAATGATTTAATATGAATCACTTTTGGGCTTCAGTAATTGGTGACCAAAACTCATAATTATGTTTTTATGTTTATCTCAATTTTTAAAATGTTGTTTTCGACTTTTCTAATATTTATAATTTTAATGACTCAGTCTGTGAGGCCCCACCCCTTGTGGGCCCTCTAATTGAGTTTTTGAATACTATTTAATATTAATTATTAGCTAATTATCCTAATTAGGGGTTAATAAGGGTAGTTATATTTTCCTAAGTTTTAGTTAGATTAGTTTAGTTGAGTTAGTAATTGAGTTAGAAAGGGGTCTTTTGCAATTATTAGGGTTAATGGTGAGTGGAGGCCCTAGCTAGTTATTAGAGTTTTCCATAGGGGGGTATCCGCAAAAATCTATTCTAGAACCTTCCCACCTAATGACCTAAAAGCCCACAACCCTAACCCTAATCCCATACTAACCTAAAGGGCATTTCAATCCTTAGCAACCCCCAAATCCTATAAATATAGCCCATTTCCCCAAAAACCTAGCAACTATTCATCTCTTCCATTTCCCTCTTCTTCTTCTCTCTCATTTCTCTTCTAGACTTAGGCTGGGACTGTTCTTGTGCTGGGAAATAGCTAGGAGCTTCATCATCTTCTTCATTGGATTGGGTTTTCTCTTCTTCCCCCTCTCTCTACAACCTCTCATTTCAAAGGCAAGTTCAATATACTTACTTAACATAGGTTGTATGCTCTATTTCATTTGATTCGGTGATTTTAGTTCAGTTATGTTGTTATTCATGTGATAGAAACTACCTTGAGCTTAGTTTTATGGAATTATGGCATTGATGGATGGGTTCTTACCCATTTGGAAGATCAATGGGCCATTTGGGCGATTGGATGATGGTGCATTGTAGTGTTTTCAGGTTTTCTCTTGTTCTGGTGTTGTTTGGGTGAGAATGGAGGAGGTTGGATGGAAAAACGGGTTGAAAAGTTGAAACCCTAAAAACTGGGTTTTCCCCAGTTCTGCGTGTGCCCGGTCGACCGGCCTAGAGCTCGGTCGACCGAGCACACTGAAACTGAGAGAAAACCCAGTCTCAGTTATTTTTCTGCAAACTGAAAGTTCAATGTGCCCGGTTGACAGAGCCCTGTGCCAGGTCGACCAAGCACACTGTTTTTGCAGGAAATAGCTGGGAGTTGCATTTTTCCTCAGATCCAGAAACCCTGTGTGCCAGGTCGATCGAGCCCTGTGCCAGGTCGACCGAGCACACAGGATTTGCAGGGAAAATGGCTGGAAGCTGGGACATCACTTTTTCCAGGGGTTTTTGGTGTATGCGGTCGACCGCCCAGGCCAGGAGGTCTACTGGACACACAGGAAACCACTGAGGCAGACCAAGACCCCAGGGGACTTGACCCAACTTTTTCTCAGTGCACTCAGTCGACCGACCCGACCAGGAGGTCGACCGAGCACACTGCACACTAAGTCGACCTGGAGGTCAACCCTCAGTGTGCCAGGTCGACCGAGCACACTGGGATCAGTGATTTTTCAGTTTTCAGTAGTTTGAAGTTGTGATCATTTGTGGGGCCCATTGACCATCCAAATGGACATCTATTGATGTGCCAAGCCCGAGTCAACGGTGTGGCTCAACCTTGACTCGTGGGGACCACCAATTAGGGTTTTGGTTGTTTAATCTAAGATGATTCGATCCCTAAAAGTTGTCAATGATGCCCGTAACCTCAGGAGCACCAAACACAGTATCCTTTGGCATCTGAGACTTCATTTAGAGATCTAATTACCAGAGATGGACCTGAACCCGAATGTGGTCTATTACCTAGGATTGGACTGTTGTTATTTTCCCTGTTGATTCTCTTACTGAAGTTCATACTTCACCTTTCTTATTTATTGTCACTCTTATATCCTTAGTGTAGCTTTTAACTGTTAATTAAATGGAAATGGATGACCTGAACCTAGAATATCTTAGAGGTGACCCGATAGTATGATTTGAAGAACACTGACTCGTGTCTGTGGCTAGGCAGGCCCTTTTTGGGCCTAAGTATGGAAATGTGTACCCTTAGAATTGGAGAGGTGGATTTTATCAATCTTATATATAACTCATGATGGATGTGAATGAGTTGGATATCAGTAGAAATGGATATGATGCCTCGTTTGGACTGTTTTAGACCAGGCCATGAGATTGATGGGCCTTGGTATGGATCCAACGAGTGGGCTTGGACTTGGAAGGTAATCCATGGACTGATTGCTATATGAACCTCTTAGAGACTTGGTTAGGACCTTGTTCACGCAAGGCAAAGCCTAGACAGACACAGATCTTTAGAGTTTCCTCGAGTCGGCATAGACATTCACTCGGTTGATTTAAGCTCAGCCAGTGGACTGATCATCCCCGGTAGGAGCTATTATGAGTATTGAGGAGCTATCATGATGAGCTGTGGTTAGACGGACGGTGTGATGCCGGGTCCGGTCTTTGAGTGATGAGTGTATGAGATTGTTGAGTGAAGTAATCCCCAGCACTGGTGAGATTTCCGCCGCAACTGTGTTCAGTATGGGAGGGCCGCGGCATAATATCCCGCGGTATCCAGCTCGTGTGAATGTGCCACATTGTAATTAGACTAGATGTTACATTTATTCTGATTCTAATAGTTTATCTTGCTCAACTGCCTAGATTCATTTGTCTTGACATTCCTTAATTTATATACCTGTCTCTACTCTTTCGATATATATGTCCTATGTTACTTGTATACTGTGACTTGCCAGATCTTTAGATCTGACCCATCTTTGGTACTTAGGCCTTGACCCCGAGTTCGCGGAGGACGTGCTCGCGCTCGTAGAGGCGCCTGTCGTTGGAGATTTCGAATGGGGCCCGGCCGACTCGGAAGTCAAGCCGGAGGGTGGAGAGCCGTTACCAGGGCTTTGAGCGTTATCTTTCTTTTGGGCTTTTGAGCGAATTTTGTAGTGAGCCGGGTAGTTATCAAAGATGTAATTAACTTTTATTGTCTTGACAACTGATACCTTTAAACTAGACTATAGTTCTGCTCACATTTTATATATATTGATACCTATTGCTTCCGCTTCACTTCTTATGCTTCCGTAATTTAACCATTGATAGTATATTGTTCAAAAGTTTTAAATTGGACCTCACTACGAACCTACGATCTTGGAAGTTCTCGGATTTTTCGGGAAGTAGCGCGCCAACTTCGGGTATTCCGACGACTTTCTCGGTATCCGGAATTGGGGCGTTACACAGTCCCCCTTCTCTCGAGTTGACTTGGCTTGGTCGGACCAAGTCACACCCTAGACTCAATAACATTTGAAAAATATGAAAACATAGCAAGAATTAATCTAAAAAATGGAAAAATATAGTTCTATGAGTCTAGAATGTCAAGTTTGTTGTGTTTCATTTATTAATAATGAATTCAAGCTGTCATAGGTACGCAAACTTATTTCTTTCAGTCAAATAAATAGCACCA
Source organism: Cinnamomum chago (assembly GCA_038049695.1). Classification (NCBI taxonomy): domain Eukaryota; kingdom Viridiplantae; phylum Streptophyta; class Magnoliopsida; order Laurales; family Lauraceae; genus Cinnamomum; species Cinnamomum chago. Next base: position 60,128,454 of record CP142459.1, on the reverse strand, counting down.
TTGACCTTCATGCTTGGACCATAATCATCATCATTAAAGCCTCCAACTATGTTGAAAAAAAAAAAAAAAGTGGTTTTGATCTTATAGAATCAGTGTGAATTGTCCGTAAGAGCCTCCACAGCTTTTTCTAATTGGAAAAATAAGGAATAAAGTGCATTTAAGACCCAACATAGGACTCGGGCAGGTAGGAGACTCAACTCAGCACCAATCATGTCCAAGTCGACTCAGCTGAGTCTAGTAGGACTAGGCCAAATTTTAAAACCATGGACTCCAGTCCTTGGCCTACCAAGTCAAGGCCGAGCCATGAGTTGGAAAGCTTGCTACAACCTGGTTACATCTTCTATGCTAAAACTTGGTTACATTTTGTTTTGTTGCAAGTTAATTATATTTTTTGATTACCCAAAAAAAAAGGTTGAATCTGTTACTTGGTCAAAGAAAATGTTTGAATTCACAGAGAAGATTGTCATAGATTCCGTGTAGCAACAACCACTATCTTCTACTTTCTACTTCTGTGCCTCTGTTTTTTGGTTATTACTAAAATATATTCTTGTTATTGCATTTAAAGAAGGGTAAAAGTAACATGATGCAAAAAGCATTGTAGAAGATAGCTTCCTATGTAGATAGGCAGGCCAATTTAACATTAATCGAGCCTGATCACTAATATCTTCAGACGTTTCTTGATAGCTGAAATAAAATGGACATAGTATGAAATAAGACCCTGTTCGCTGGGAATTTATGAGTCTATAGAGGTGGGCAGTGGGCCAGGTGGCACTCAGCAGTCACCAATAATGAGGGACTAAAAGTTATTAGTATAGTCATTTAAAAGAGGAAGAAACATATTCCGGTGGAAAAGCTAAGGATCTCTACAGAATGTAAAGTTCTTAGAGAGGCTCTTTTCGACCCAAATCTCTGCAACTGAAGACAAAGATTTCAAGCAAGGAAGGTGGCTGCTCTAGTCAATAGCCTGGAAGCAACCATCTATACTGAAGCAAGTGAAGACTCCATGCACTGGACAAAAGCTGCTGCGAGTAGGAGTAATGTGACTCCAATCGCCACTCGATTTCCTGGCCTGGGATGAGGGTCTTTTGGTTTTTCTTGGTCTCTTATCTTCCTTGCATGGTCTGCTTTATAAACTTTTTTCCTTGCACCAAGTTTTGGCCATGTTTTTTTGTGATTTGGTCCAGCCTAGCTGCCCGCCAATTCACGTACATATCTTGGTTGGAGCTCTCAAGGATATATGAAACTGAAAAGAACAGATACTACACTTGATCTGAGCCAAAAGCCTGAGAAAGGTATACTGTCCAGCATATATACTTGTACATTGTACATCTTCTTTTGGAATATAAACACTTACCTTCCAAAAAAAAGTTCCAGTAGCTCTACTAATAGCGATGTAAATGAAAATGGGTCCCCATATACCTGAAGGATTCAAATTGAAAAAACCAGGCATTGGTCCAATGTTTAGACTCATTTTAAGTTTGGTCTGGGTTTGATTCCACCACACAGACCCCAAATAAAATTCAAATCCAGGTTCGGGTCCCCATGGACTTCATACCAAAGTACCAGAGTACCCAATGACACAGCTACATATCATGCTACATATTGTATACATATAGATACAGATGCCTATGACCCCTAATTACCCACTTACCCAAAGGACCCTACCCAAAAAATCCAGGCACGAACTGCAAATCTTGCCTGACTGATAATTAAGTTTAGGTTCAGGTGGCAGGTCCACATTCCAGGTATTGAGAATCAGATCCAGCCCATACTAGTCTGAGACCAAGGAAACAAATACCAAAGTGTGTAACATGTTTAGTGTATATCAATATATATATATATATATATATATATATATACACACACACACATTATAGGGAGATGCTCCTATGATAGTTACTCTCACAAACTATGAGAGTAAGGGTGGAGGCCCTCACATCCATATCCAATGCCAACAACCTAAATACGAGGGCCCTCACCTCTTACTCTCGTAGTACCGTGAGAGGAACTCTCACAAGAGCATCTCCCTGCATTATATATCACTATATATTATATGGAATATAAATAGCTATATATTTATAATGGGAGATGCTCCTATGAGAGCATCTCTCACCCTACTATGATAGATAAAGGTGAGGGCCCTCACATTTAAGTTGTTGGCATTGAATATGAATGTGAGGGCCCCCACCTTATCTCTCATAGTAACATGAGAGGTGCTCTCATAGGAGCATCTCCCATTTATAATATATTAAATCGATATTGTTGTATATAATATAATAAGTTATAAAATATAGAATAACAGTGTAATTTGGCTTGGAGTTGGGGTTCAGTCCAATTGGGTCCATTAGCATTGAGTTTGTGTCCTAAATACTAGACCTAGTCCAGTTCAGGTCCAAGTTTGGTTTGATCCGAACCCAAACTGTTGACATCCCTACATATAGATATATTTAAGTATATTTTTATTGGTTGAAGAGGAGACTCACTTCTAGAAGATAAGCACATACCACCAAAGGAAATTTTTTTACAAGAATACAATTAGACCAATTATAACCTACGGAGCAGAATGTTGGCTGATCAAGAAACGCATGTAAAAAATGTATGTAGCAGAGATGAGAATATTGAGACTGATGTTTGGTAAAACAAGAAAAGATAAAATCAGAAAAATGAGAGCATTCGGGAGCATTTAAGGGTAGCATCAATACATGATAAATTAAGAGAGACTTGTTTGAGATGGTTCCAACATGTCCAACATAGGCTAGCAACGGCACCTATGAGGAAAAGTTTTTCAATACAAGTTGATGGCCCCTCGAGAGAAAAGGGTAAGGCTAAATAGGATATGGATCGAAGTAGTACAGATAGATCTAAAGTATAACCTATTTGAAGATTTGGCCCTAGATAGACTGGAGTGGAGAAATAGAATTCATGTATCCGAGCCCGACCCCAACATGGTTTGGACAAGGCCTTGATGAGATTATTATTATTATTATTAATTAATTATGTGTTAGTATAAATAAATTGGTCTCAATTTGGGACCATAGCCAAGCACTTTGTTAAAGTTTGGGCCTAGGTTTAGGTCTCAAATAAATCTGGGTACGGGTATGGGTCTTGTAACTCAGACCTAGTTCGGTTTCTGGTTTCAAGTACAGATCTCAACTAGTAATTGGCTCTAAGTATATGGACACAACCTGAACCCGACCCTTTTTCATCCCTATTTACCAATGTTTCATAGAAAATACCAATGGGAGTATGTAGTGATATATTTGAGTCACCTACTCGAAGTAGGTGACCAAAAACATGCAGATTTGATTGTGGTCCAAGAAGCTTTAAGGCTGTTCCAATCTCCAGAATCATTCTAGTATGGCCTTAGAGGCAGGTTCAAAGAGTACATTGTCTTGGGTTTGGGAAACGTGTTATGATCCACAACCATTGAGATAAAGACTAAGGTTTGGAAGTCAAAAGCATAAGTTAACCTAAGCCTTTAGAAGGCTAATGGCCACATAACTTCAGGCTGGCGTCACAGTGGAAGGTGTTAAGTTACTCATGTGATGTCCTGTCCTAAGGGTGGTTTGTTTGTTCTTCCATCTCCATGATAGAAGGTGTCTGCATTTTCATATATGATAAGTTGCCACAATAAGTATTGCTTTCTTGATTACAGTTGTTACATTAGAAAAATGTGGGTCCATGCAAAATGAAATCAATTTAATTTAAACAGGGGTCAATGGATAGAAGGCAAACCAAATTCTGTGCATAATTATGAGGAGAACAAGTCCAAAAAGTCCAATTGACCCCACACTTAAATAGAAGATTAAGTTCGCATGTATGCTAGTCTTCAGTCGTTCAGTCATAGTGAAATCCCCTGCATCTTCATAACCTTGAATAGCAGGCACCACTACCCTGCATAGAGAAATATCATAATAAAAATAATGATGGTGTAGTTGTAAGCATCGATAAGTTACAAAAATACTACAGCATTTCTTGTCTAAAAAACAAAAGACAAAAATGATTTATAGAGATAACAGTTATCAGAACTCATAAGTTAAATAGAAAAGTGTGCGGCTGTTGAATAACTTTCTAAGTGAAATCAGAGTATCAGACTATGATTGTAATATTAGAATCGGCTGTTTCCCTCATATTATATTTATCAGGAACATGCAACGCACAAGGAGTTACTTGTGCAGCGATTGGTTTTGGGATTACTGGCTAGCAACTCTGTCAAGTCCAACTTACATGGAGCACCAAATGAATTCCATTCACAGTCAAAGTTCAGACCTTGGAAACTTTTAGAGAGAGAGAGAGATTGAGAGCAAATCAAATCCATATCAACCAAGGAACTAAATCAAAACATTGCTAAGGTTTTCACAACTCGCGCAAGTAAAAAATTGATACTCTACTTGTTCAAACAAGTCCCAATGACTTTATGCATAGTTGCTCAAGAGATGTGAACAAACCAATCATAGCTCCAAGTTCATAAGTAGCATACCATGTAAGCACAAAAGTGCTCCAATATGACCAGCTCCATAGAAAAGAAATCCCTCCTTTCTCATGATCAATTATTGTCTGAACAAAAAAAAAAGAGCAAACAATTAAACTCATAAACAGGAACAGCATATTCAACAAATAAGACCATTTCTCACTAGCTTAGAATTCCTCCCCCCCCCCCGCCCCCCTTAAAAAAAAAATCCCATTTCTGGGATCAATGCCTTAAATGCATGCAAAGCATTTCCCAGTCCATCACAGTGGAACAAAACAATATTCCAGATTTTGAATGTATAAACTGAAGACTGTGTCTAAAGGTTGTCAATCTACAACACAATACATATCTTCTATAGAATTCTTGTCAAAATTTTGCTGCTTTTCTGCTTTCCCATAACTAATTAAAGGTAGACTGATTGCATGCAACCCAAATTCCAAATTCCAACTAATTTCTCATTCACCCAAAGTTTCTTTCAACATCCAAACGTGTGCTAGGGTTTTTGTCCTTGATTGATGATCATAAAAAGGCAGGAATTCCCATCTGCATGAAGTGAATTTGTGAATTGTAGAATTGCAAAGAGGAGTAAGTTTATGAGGGGGGTTGATGATTAATTACTAATGATTGGGGATGATGATCTTACGGTCCAGATATCAGCAGGGACGAGGATGATGATGGAGATGGAGCAGAACCAGGTGTATCCGACGGTCAAGAGGACATAGCGAGGAACATCGGGTCCTGCGAAGTACCTCAGAGTCACTGCGACCATGCCCAGCGTCAAGGGAAGCGAAATCAAGTAGAATAACCACATGATCTCTCTCCCTCTCCCTCCCTCCCTCCCTCCCTGAACCTGGAAGCCTGGAATGAGGTGTTATGGGTAGGTAGACCTGTGGACTGTTGGACAGGGGCGTTTTATATAAGTGGTGGTGGTCCGCGGGAAAGGTTTATGCTTAATGAGCCCACTTTGATGGGGCCCACTTGGATAAATTCATTGATTGATTTGGATATACGTATATGTTGGCCCGCTTGTTTGCTAGTAGGATTGTAAATAGGTTGGTTTTGGTCCGAAACTGTTAAAGAGAAGGTGGAATCAGATTCGGATCTAGAATCGTTTTGGATCTGATTTCTTGACTCTGGAACCGGAACTAGATACATATATAGGATGGGTCTAGATCTGGGTTGTGGTTTAGGGAGAGAATGATATTAAAAAAAAATGGTTTTTAGGAGAGATTTTTGAAAATTGAGATATTATGTCGGGTTTCAGGTCCATAGGTCTAAACCAAGGTAGAACCGGACCCAGACCCATTTACTTATCGCGGTTTATATAAAGGCTCAGATCCTGTTTTTAACGGATCAGAACCTCCGGGTAATCAAATAATCGGGTACCTATTTACATCCATATTTGCTAGTATCACTCTAAATATTGTCCTTTACCTGGTCTGCAAATGCTTACCAGATACATTGTAGCATTTTGAAAACTTTGATTTGGAGAAGTTTCCAAGTCAAAAGTAAGATCACTTCTTATCGTTTAATTAGGAAATTCAAAATCTCCGAGGAATAAAAGCAGTTATTTTTTTTTTAGAAATACCTACAAACAAATAGACTCGTGTGACCTATAAGATGTCTCTCCAGGTGCACACCTCTCAGATTGAAGATTTTCCCTTGTACAATCAAAAGGACACATTTTGAGCCTCGTGTGAACTGGTGGTCTGAACCCATGGATATCATATATATCCATTCCAACAATATTTCATTTGTATGGAGTAATTGTATGGACCTATTTTGTAATAATGTAATGGTCCTCTTCAAGAGTTGGTGTGCCCCCAAGTGCCTACAGTTTATATATAACTTAGTTGGGCCGTTTATTTGGGTAGAGGATCAAGTTCAAGCTTCAAGGCCCTTGTGGAAACTTGCTCCGGCAAAGATAACATAAGCCTAAGGTGGTGCAAAAGGGGGCTATGTCTTTCTCTTGAGGTTATCACATTCATCTTGTATGGTCCGGATTATCTCTATGCGGGCCCCACAATGGAGTTTCAGTGTAGTAACTTCTCAAGTGGCACTAATAGGGAAAAAAACAAAAAAATCTGCTATGTTCCTGCATGAACTCCTACCTGGTTATTTAACCATTATTATCCATATGTGTTTGGATATGTTTGGAAGTAACACAGCTGACTTTGATTGTGGTTTATGATAAGTAAGCAGTGACCCAACCTCCAAACTAACTCAAATCCAGCCAGTAATTGTTGCTTTGTGTTGGGCCTGTAGTCCTATACTTTTTACACTAAAAAATCAATCGAATCTGAGCCCTACCAAACTGACCAATTGTGACGCCCCGGAGTCTCACATCAACTATAGAGAGGAAAGTGAATGAGATTGTATATAAAGCTTACACCCTTACCTTGCACGAGGCCTTTTGGTGGGTTGAGGCCTCCCAAAAATAAAACCGTAAGGCTCGTGAGCTAAAGTGGACAATATCATGTAGGTGTGTGGCCTGGATCTGCCAGCCCAAATCCAATAATAGGAGATTTGGACTATCCATTGAGGACCAATGGGACAGATCGGGTGCAAGTTAGGATCCTAGTCCCTTACTGAGCCAGAGCCAGGTCTTCACTCCAGCCCATCATACTAGAAAAACAGTAAAATGGAAAAGTACAAAGGTAAAAGGCCCTACAAACTCAGCGCAAATCGAATTTGGACCGTTCATTAAACTTGCGCCTTTATCTGCTGGGCTTGGGACTCCTATACCTCTTAACAGGTGGTTTAACATGTAGGGCCAGAGATTCTGTTGGATCCAGACTTAGATAGATACCTACAATCCTTATTGGGCCAGAGATTCTGTTGGATCCGGACTTAGATCGATGCCCCTACAATCCTTATTGGGCCAACCCTTGACCCAATAGGTCCAAAAAAAATCCGGGCCATTGGCAGCTCTAGTTCGCAAAGACTGGAAGTGGTCATATTGTTCCCCAGGGATGTTACCCTAAGGCCTTCTATTGTAATGGTTGTGTCAAGTCCAGGCCATGTAAAGACACTGGCTAGCCACTCTGACTGAAATTTGGCCACCCAGACCCAGCACACATACTAGTAGAGGTGATCATAAGGCCGGGCTAGACTAAGACGTATCTAGGCCCACCTCACCTCAATCAAGTCAGGCCTGAACCACTCATTTAGTCAATTGGGTTTGGCTGAGCCAGGTTTTTTTGTCACTTAATTTGCTAAAAGTTACTAAACTAAAAACAATACTTATTTTGGCAAATAAGTTTCAACCACTTCATCCAAGACCGGCCCAAATATTAAAGTTCCCCAAATCTATATCCAGGCCCAGCCTGTATACTAAAACTCAAGGCCCAACCCAGCCCAAAGTGGCCGGTCCCTCTTTGGGCCCGGACCTCCCTGATTAATGAGCACCCCTACATACTATGGCTTTATTAGTATCCCAAGCTTGGTGGGCATGAGAATTACAGTGAATTAAAATATTGGATCAGAGCTTGAGGTTTGTGGTTCATGGGTCACAATCAGACTTGCAGTTAACACCATGTCATGATCTAAGTTCACATTTGTGCTTCTTATCTTGCTATGGTAATTAAGCCCAAGTACAGATGCAGTCCATCATTGATCTAAATTTAGAACTTTAATTATTGGCTGACAATCCAAGAGGATGGAGATGTTAACCCATCAAGGAATGGGATCACAATTTAGATTGGTGAATCATTTGTCATTATATCAACTTGGATTTTGAATCCCTATGACCCGGATTGCAGATGTGGGTTGATAAGGGAGGGAAAGGAGTAGTGATCTAGGGTACTGGGATTATAACCACAAATGAATGTAAGGGTCCCTTTTGTTTCATGTAATTGAAGATATTCTAAGAGTTCTAGTTCTAGGTGTGCTTAAAAAAATGGTGCTTGTTCAAACATAACTATCAAAATAATCTTTTCTTTAATTGATATTGAATCAAGGGAAGAAGAGATAGTGTGACCAGCCATCACCTTGGTAGTTCAAATCCAAAGACAGTCACTACCTTACATCATTTACCACTCACCTCGTATCCTTCATTCCTCTAACATGTAATAATATTTAGATGGAGCTCATTTGATCATGAATCGCTAAGTATTCATTCCTAATGTATTTTGTGCAAACAATCAAGCGTTTTATCCACTCAGGGATCAGTGAAACTTAGATGGCAATGCCATTGAGCCATAGTGCATTGGCTCCTCTCACTGTACCTACTAACTGCTGTATGTGACTTTTTGACCATTTGCGATCTGACCCAAACTTCAAAACTTCCTTTGTTTCATGATTGATACTTGTGGCTGCAAGAGTCATCAACTTTTAATTTCTTGTCGCTCCCTCTCCTTTTGACTTTGTATATAGAAGGTGTGACTTTAGAAGATTCCCATGGGGCTATGGAAACCTTTACTTCAGGGATGGCCATGGTTTCTTTTGTTTCTTTTTCAAAGTTGTTAAACTTACTTTTACATCTTTATTAAGGCTTACAAGAATCTCATAGACCAAGAAAACTTCCACCTTTAGTAGCGTCGGTTTGTTTTCTGCTTTTCATCGAAGGTCATTTCAAAGAACCATGGGTTAGGTAGCTAGTCAAATTCGAGGTGAAGGTGAGCCTCAGATCAGCTCAGCCTAGTTCATTGATACCCCTAATATATGATAGGATAAAGCAAACCTAAAATCCAGAGGGATCAACAAAGTCACATAGGAGTTTCCTACACACAAATATAGGCATAGGATCATTCTCAAGTTATAAACAAGATGATCCTAATACTCTCAGTCACTACTATCGGACATTAAGCCGCGGCCCATCATCCCACATGTGGGGCTCGCTGCCTCGCTCATGATCTTCCTGATAGAGTTCAGTTAAAATCCAACTTAAGAAGTTTAATTAAGAGAAATTACCATGCTCATAGTCATTTGGATCATAAACGGAAAATCCATCCACGCAATCAACTACTTCAGCTCATATTCATCAAACCAAACCACTATGCTCATTTAATTGTCTAGTGTTCGATCCTGAGTCCTCTCCATACGTATGCAAGAGGTTTTCCTCACAACGTGTGTTGGGGTTTAGCCTCATATATGTAAGTCGGGTCTCTCAATTGTCCAACCACCTTGGCTGGTACCAGAAAACAAAACTTCATAAGCGTGTGGTGGGTCTCAAGTCTCAACTTGAATTTGCTTTGAGGTACTGCAGCCTGATGGGTTGGGCAGGACATTTGAGGTGGTGATCACAACTCAATTGGGTACTCAAATCTGATATGGCCTATCCATGAAAGTGTAACATTCAATGCTTTCATCTGTTACTTTGCCAAATACAACCCTATTTAGTTGTCCATACCTTGTCCAACAATTACATTATTCATTCCCAACAAAATACTCACTTTACAGCATGGCAAATCAGCTACCGTACCCCGTCTGTTCTTCTATTCAATTGTCAAACCAACCTGCACATTCAACCACATTCACACCATTCCTATCTCATTCATGGCTCTCTCTCATAAATAATCCTGTAAGACATTTTCAGACTCATATGTTGTGGTTGAGATTAATCCGTTGGCTGATATGATAGTCCAAATCAAAATAAGTAGCTGTTTCACTATGTTTTTCTTAAAGAATAAAAAATGATAATTTTCATGTTTAATGATTTTTAAGGTGTCTTAGATGAGTATAATATGATGGTAAGGGCTCCATAGAGTTTAGGGCTTAAGCAAGCACAGAAAAATCATATTAATAAATCCATTACATGTCCTTGTTTCTTGAAACCTGCTTACAAAACTTTGATGGAGCTGTCCCTAAGATCAAAAACATCTTGTACCCCACAATAAAAATTGAAGATTGCCGTGTCATAGTCATAAAAAAATTAAGTTGAAAACGAAGTGATGCATAAAAGCAAACACCAAAAGCAAAAGACAAACAGAAGGAATAGGAGAAAGAAAGGCTTTACCTAATAAAGCAAGGAAAAGGACTTTACTTTGAAAAATACAAATGAGAAGGTGAGCTACAAAGAAATCTGGTGTAGTTTTTGTTAATATAAACGAAAATGTAACCACTCCATTATATTGTCTATACTTTTTACTTGCGTGCTTTTTTTATTTAATTTGAACACTTCAACTACATCTTTTATCTTATATTTGAAAAATAATGCCTCATGTACAATTGAGGTAAAACAATCTTATTTACTTGATATGACAAATGATCCAACATTGGTTTTTTTTTTTTTTACTACACTCATGGCCCATGTGACACTAGTTTTGAGGTAACCCCACAGCCCATTAGATTTTATCTTTTTTCCTAATTACCATGGCTTTTTATCATAGTTGTCAATATCATTTCAGACCCCATTTCAGTCTAGTCTCTAAAATGAAAAGTTTTAGCCAACTCGGAATTTCGGCAAAATTTTTCGGAAATACATTTTGGGAAAATATAAAATAATATATTTATATATAAAAAGTAGAAAATAAAAGAAAAAACTTATATTTAATCCATTCTAGTAAAATATTTTGGAATTACATTTTGGGCAAATATAAGAAATACAAAGAATATATATATATATGTAGAAAAATTAAAAAACTAAAAAAATTAATTATGTAAAATATCATTTCGACCGAAATGTGATTTTTTGGCCGAAATCCGAACTTTCGGCCGAAATGGACTGAAGTTTAAAACGAGAAATTTTATGCAAAATTTCGTTTTGGCTACTTAACCGAAGTAAAAAAATTTGGCCAAAATGGTATGAAATCAATAACTATGCTTTCTATCCCGACAAGACCAATCCATTGGGCACACGTACAACCCCGCATCATATGTCTAGTACATAAATGGGGGTGTTAAATATATAACATGGGGGAGCAAACCCACACCTTATACCAACAAACCAATTACTAATCCATTGGATTGCCAACATAGAAGTGTTTTAATGTTCATAGCCAATAATTCCCAAAATGCCCCCATTTACCATGCACACTTGATTTTTATTAAGCATGCTTGGTAACAGACGTGGAATTCATAGATCTGATGATTCTTCACTACCACTAGAACTGGAGATTTATATAGTAGAGAATTTCACATTGATATTGGTGTGTATCGATGCATATAGCTAAGAAAAATAGGGTTTTATATGCAAATACACTTAAGTGGTGATTTTCAAATCTTAGGGGGGTTGATCGGATCTGAAAATCCTAACAAATGAAGATTTTCATTCGTCCAAATTCTCAGCAATTTACAATTGCCAAACATGGATTTACCACAATGTTAAGAAAACCAAAAATCATTTTTTTTAAAAATTGGTTGTCAAACGTGACCTTTCCTTTTAAATCATTGAGTTTTGAATAGGATTTGAATCTGCCACCCGTCACTTCAAATCTTTTAATATGTACTGGAATCACTTGAATGCACATTATTAATGTGTTAGAGCCATTTATAAAATATTTAAAGCATTTATAAGCAAGGTGGAGCAAGGGGAGGCAGCCAACCCGATCGAATTTACCCCTAACCCGACTAAACTCACAAATTATATATCCATACCCGCCATCAGAGAAACCCCAAGGGGTTGGCCGAGTGGTTAGGATTACGGTTCCTCCCTTTTCCGGAGCTAGAGGACTTGATATCGACCCCCGGTTCCCCCCTCTTCAAGAATCGAATGTTGAGTTTACTTGTGCTCCCACCTAGAGGCCATAGGGGTTTTACCAGGTTTCTCTCTGGACCCGGAGGGAATAGTCCAACCCAAAGAGTTGGGAACCCTCCTTTAGCAAAAAAAAAAAAAAATACCCACCATCAGACTAAATTGAAACTTGATCCATTTTCATCATTATCATTAGTTAAATATGACAATAACACACCCCACAACCCCTCCAAAAACTGGTGGAACCCCCCTTGGCATCTTGAAATTCTTTACATTTTTATTTTTTAACATATTGCCCCCAAAATTTTAAACAACCCCTAAGTATTTTAAAAACTCCATATATTCTTTTATATATGGTCCCCCAAGAATTTCTTTTTACATAGTGCCCCCACCCCGCCGGGGGCAGAAGTTTTCCTAGGTCTTCCCCCTTATTGTTTAATTATATTTGAAACATTCTAAAAGAATTTAACAGTAAAGATTCAATGATATTTCTATCTTCTAAATACTTTAAAAATGCTTCCGTTTAATGATAGGACCAAAACAAATTAAAATATCAATCACTAGGTGGGCAGCCCCCATCCCACACCACCACTTTGGAAAACACCCCTCAAGTAGGTGGAAATGGAAATTTAAGAGCCCCCCAGGCAATTTTTTGGGTGTCATCCCTGCCTTGCCCCTATCTCATCGTTTGGGGCCTATTTTCTTATTATAATTTTTGACAAGAATTTGCTATGTTACAATTTTTTTGGACATTAGTTGACATCTTACCTCTTGACATTTGCAAATGTTATGTTTCTTTAAGGAGAACTCCAAAACTTTAGCCACCTAAAAGGTTTCAAATGAGCTTTCGAATTACTGAAATTCTTGAAATTCTAGCCCCTTTGATTTTTAGTAGAATTTCTAGATGCTGAAATATAAGGTAGCATTTAGGCATTCCACTATGCTAGGGAATTTCAAATTTCTCTATACAGAATTTTCACGAATTTCAGTAAAAAAAAAAAGCCTTTTAAATTTCAGAAAGAAAAAATCATACCATTCATCCACCCCTAATACATTGCAGCATTGACAAAGGCATTCACTTAGCAAACACATCAATCTCGTCGCCCAATAATATTGACCCCATCCCCTCACCTGATGTTTACTCCCCTCACCTGAGGTCTCCCTCGCCAGAGGACTAGGGGCGCAGCCCCCTAAGCTGGGATATAAAAAAAAAAAAAAAAAAAACCAGTGACCCCTCCACCACCACCATTAATAATAATAATAATAATAATAATAATAATAATAATAAGGAGAAGAAGATTCCACCATAGTGACTAGATGGCTACAATATTGTTAATTGGTCATTTCATGAAAGTCATATATATGCCAATGCTCTTGTAGCCCTTTCCCATGAAAATAACACGCAATCTCCATGGTCCCATAAAGGACATTGACCTTTGACCCTTTGGAGACCTTTTGCATCTTCCACTACCATGTGGTAGGTTCTGGTCGTCATTTTCACTTTAAGTTTTTCCTGATTTCAGCTCTCCATAGCAAAGTCAACTCTTAGTATAATACATAAGTACAAGAATACAATCTAAATATATGCATACATCACAAATAAATAAATAAATATACAGAAAAATAATCCATAAGTTGGTAGGTTGCCATGACACTAAGGTGGCGTTTGGCGTCTCTTATTATTGCCTCTATTTGTCTTAAAACTATTTGTAACACTTTTCAGACCGTTTGGAAACTTATGGTGTAAAGTCTATTTGAAATGGAGTTTATATGATTTGCCTCCATTTCAAGAAGCCAGCAAAAGGAGCATATTTGAATAATTGGTTTGTGTTTGAAGCGGAAAGACCCACATGGGCTACATTGAAACGGACGTCCTCATGGGACTGTTCGTTTTTTCAAAAAAAAAAAATTAATTTATGAGACCCAAAGTCATCATCCGGACCGCTAGATATATGAAGAATCAAACACGGCCACGTGTCAAAGTTTCAACCGTTGATCTATCTCGGATCTCGAGATATTTGCAAAAAACCGTGAGCCATTCGATCTAATATTCTTGACATTGTGGGTCCCATAATCATGATCCGATCTGTTGGTTCTCTTTGAAGGGCCAAAAACAGCTATGGGGCCCAAAAGTGAGCCTCTAATTCAAAGTGGATCGTGAGATATTTACAAAAATGTTTTTGACCGTTGATGTCCCATGCGTTATTGACTGAGTCTTGAAGTTGTACATTGCAGTGTGGTTTTTTTTGTTTTTTTTTTAAATTCAGGCACCATAAATCATGATCCAAACCATTGGATATATTCAAAAGATCATTCACGACTACGGGTCCAAATTTTAGCCATTGGATCATCATAGATTTTGAGATATTTATAAAAAATGACATACATTTATATTTACTTTTTTTTAAACCATGGCCCCAAATGCAAGATCCAAGCCATTAATTCTCTTTGTAATGTTAAACCCAACTATGAAGTCAAATCTCAATACTTGAATCCTCATAGATTTTAAGATATTTATGAAAAACTTTCAACCTTTGTTTTAAAAATATCTATTTCAATAAATTTTTATGTATTACCAAACAAGTTATTTCTACACCATCTATATCAAACAGGGCCATTTGAAGCAGATATGTTTTGTATGGATGAAAGACGCCAAACAAGCCCTTATGAGAAGGAAACAAACACTAGAGTAGACATAGATTTATGTGGTTTTTGTCATGTTGTATGACCATATCTTTGCTTATACGATAAAAGGATTTTCTACAATAGATAAATACAAGGGGTTTTGACATATTGGTTCTCCTTAAACTCCCTTTTTTCAATTTCATCACCCAAATTTAGATAATGTCAATTGACTCATTTGACTCTTGGCCAACATTATTTTTTGAACTTTTTTGCACCATACCTCATGATATCATGAGATTTATTAATTTATGTATCATAATAAACCAACTCATTTTTTACTGAACATGAAAACTAATATTTTGTCAAAAAGTAAATACACATCTGAACACCATTTCTCAAGTTTTATCATTTGAGAAATTCTTTCCTAAGATGCTGCATAAAAGTCATGATATCACGAGATTTATCAATTTTTGTGACGTATTGTTCCCATGATATAATGTGATCCGGCGCAAAAAAGTTTTTAAAAAATTATTCACCAGAGTCAAGCGACTCAGGTGACATTACATTAGTTTTGCCATAAAATTGAAACATCTGAATTTAAAAAAGGCAAATATGTCAAAATCCCTAAATACAAACTCCTATCTATAGTCTAACTATAGTCATCCGCTCCATTGAGACATCTCCCTTCCATAAAAAACAATAGGGATCAATCATCCCCAATTGTAGTGCCGATTACGAGAGACTTATGTGAGTGTATGTGTGTGAGTACTTACCTTAAAAAGAAGGTTTAAAACAGAAGATGATTTACTAGAGTAGTTTCTACTTCAAGTACTTTAAGATATTACCAGTAGATTTGTTTAATACTAGTGGATTTTACTTTACCAGAGAAAAAGACATGTCTTGAGAAGAAGATGATGGTAATGATGGGATTGAAAGTTGAAACCCCAATCTCCACCGCCCCATTAGGAATTCAGAGTGAGAAAGACAGAGAACCATTCATTATCATTAGATAAATAAGGAATCAACTCCTGCAAATTTCTTTTCTGCAGTCAGCAATTCTTCTTGCACGCTTGACAGCAACACAACGGTGGGGAATTATTGGGTTCTCTGCATCCAAGCAGGCCTGCATAGTATTCTGATGCATCAATTCCTATAGGTGGTGGGCCACACCTGTATGGGACAGGCCCAAAATATATTCCCATAGCTTTGACCTAAAGCAGCATGTGGACAAAGAGTCAATGTTTGGGTGGTTAAGATCTGTCAATTAGTAAGGCCCAATCATAGTATTGTGATGCATCAATTCCTATAGGTGGTGGGCCACACCTGTATGGGACTGGCCCAAAATATATTCCCATAGCTTAGACCTAAAGCAGCATGTGGACAAAGAATCAATGTTTGGGTGGTTAAGATCTGTCAATTAGTAAGGCCCATCAACTCATGATCTGACTGAAGGCAACAGGAAATCTATAGATCATTTGAATCAGGATGCAGGACTTGTGGGGTCCTTAATGTTAAAAGATTAAATGTACATGGTTTGGTGGCCTCCTGGAAAATGAAATTGGAACAGTACGAGCACTGGATACCCTAGAAGCTTCCTCGGGTGCAGCAGCAGAAATCCCGTGCGGCATTTTAAAATAGCAGTAGTTTGTAGGGCCCACTGAGGTGGGCTTTAAATTATAGTTTGGCAAACATGAGGCTTGGGCTCGTGATAAATTTATTAGTTCCTTTTTAGTGGAGCTTACTTATATGAAAAGTTTAAATGGTTAAAAATAATTGTCACTTTATAATATAGGCTTTAGCCAAATTTCAGTCCAAAAAAAAAATTGGGTTCACAAAGAGAACAGTAGGACATGCAATCCGCCATTCGATGCTCTTTGAGATTCTCATCTCCCCATGAATCGGGCATCCAGCCGAATCTCACTCTCATTATATCTTTATCTACTGTTGAATTGAATCTAAAAAAAAATATGGTTAAAAGGTCACTGAACTTTATGTTCGTTCAATCAAGGGCTATAATGATCTGATAGAGCTGATTTTCTTGCTTAACTTTATTTATAAGGAGATCTTTCCATGTACCCTCCCTCCCTCCCTCGTTCGTGTATAGGTATCTAAGTGGGCACCATGAGCTGGATTGCATATGAGAAATATGCGGTTTGCTCATAGGAGATTACTCCCCTTGTAGATTCATTACTTAGAAATTAAATCATAAATAAGACATTATGGAAAAAGTTAATATATATCATACAGATTTATCTAAAGGTGGCCCTAATGAACGTCATGCAACAAAGGAGACATTTATCTCGAGGGGTTCTAAATTTTTAATAAGTGCCACTGAAAAACCCCAAAAATCACTTGTGAGTGTATGACTGTAACGGCTATTTGTCCGCATTATATTACATATGAATTGAGTACATAAGAACTCATGTTATGATGAGTTTTACTGAAGGATTATTAAAGAGGTGATGTGTGAATCATATATGTGAGAGTTGAAAGATACAAGGTAGTGATGTAGATACCACCGTGTCGACCTTTCTAGGATTTCAATTACTAGGGTAATAATTGGGTATTCATTTTTCATTTTCCTCTTAATCGATTTTCATTGAAGGGGGGGTTATTTGATGATTATTTCTATAAACCCACCTTTGGCCTTCATTTTTAACCACATATGACATGAACTCTTATGTATTATATGTGGACAAGCAGACCCTAATAAAAGACAGTACTTTGAGTGGAGCCCACTCCTCAACAATTAGGCCAATAAACTACCCAATCCCTGCTTAATGTCCTATTTAAGTAGTAGAAGGGTTCAATTAGGAAAGTAGAAGATCATTAGCCTTAATCAAGTCCCTCATCATCTCTCTAACGTGCACAAGATAATGACAACCGCCAATCACATGGACAGATAATCACCCACATTCTCGACATCTCATTTTATGCTGGTGATTACATACTTTATAGATTCATTTGTTAATTCATCATTAGACTAATTATATCAAGGACAGAGCTCAACATGTACTGCAACAGATTCTTCACATAATTGTTATTTATTCATTGTCAACATTGAGTTTAATGTTTGATGCTAAAGATAAAAATGTAGATTAGAAGGTGTTAACATTAAAAAAAGAAAAGGCAAAAACACATTTACACGTTATTGAAATGGCAACGACCAGCCTTTTGCTTGTTGCATTGGGTAAATTTTGAAGAAGATAATGAATTCATTTATTTAAATCACAAATCATTAGGGGTCGCTTAGTTAGCATTGGACCGCAGTTTACACTTGGATGTTGTGGGTGTAGGGGAGCGGGAATTGCCGCCGCCGCACCAGCTGAACCCCCGTAGGGTGCCCGGGGACGTGGGGCCCTTCACCCTGCAGGTTCCCCCTCCCCGTGAGGGGTTAGCCCACCCCAGGGTGTACCAGTGGGGCCTACTCGGGCCAATTGTTTATTTGTTCCCCCCTTGGGGGGAGGCCTCCCCAGGAGTCGAACCCGAGACCTCTCACTTTAAGAGATAATCTGGGTGAGTCCTGGTACCACTTTAAGAGATAATCTAGGTGAGTCCTGGTACCACTTGAGCTAGGCCTCCCCCCCAAGGGGGGGAACAAATAAACAATTGGCCCGAGTAGGCCCCACTGGTACGCCCTGGGGTAGGCTAACCCCCCTACGGGGGGGAAACACCTGCAGGGTGAAGGGCCCGACGGACCTGGGCACCCTACGAGGGTTCAGCTGATGCTCCGACGATGGTTCCGCTCCCCTACAATGGGTTTGAAATTGTACTACTACACTGGGGCCACAGGGAAATTTTACCCGGCTTTTTCTCCTGGGGCCGTAGGGATTATTCTGGCCCAAAGGGCAGGGAACCCTGCTTTATAAAAAGAAGAAGAAGAAGAAGAAGAAATTCTTTAAGTCACACAATTTTTCTAATAGTGTTGATATTGATGAAGCTTCGTAAGTCTACCATTTTGTGCCATCCTAATTTGGATTGACAGTTTTCTCCGCACTTGGGTTAAGTTTAATTGCTTGGATTTTAGTTGAAATAACCTGAAAAATGTGCATCCTGAGTCTGTTAATTCATTTTTGTATGGAAAATATTCAATTGAGAACTAGTTCTCACCTATTATATGAGAACTTTTTTGCAGGGCCCAACTAGTAATTCATCCAAACATAGCAACCAATAAAAAACCTCCTGATAGTCACTAATCCTAAGGATTGACACACATCCCAATGGACTGAACCGTTGGATTGAATGTTGAATATTTTTTTAATATGAAGTTATTAAACTTGTGGACCACGGATGAAGAGGTTTAGGGCATGAGTTTGGAGTCAAACTTGATACTTGGGGTGGTCTCACATAAATCTTCTCATCCCCCTGGTTCCATCCCCATATGAGACCCATAATTGGGCCCCATAAAAGAGTTCATATATAACATGTGAGAACTAGTTCTCACCTAAATATTGCCCTTTACATATTACTTAAAAATAATATATATTCTCACGAAAATGAAAGTAGCTAAATACCACCTTTTATGCTATGCTTGCGTGACAGCAGTTTCATTTTCCTGATCCCATAAAAATGCGATTCCGACTCTCGTATTAGAAATGGTTTTCTACGAATTCAGAAAAGTCAATTCAAAATCACAAGGAAATGAATTTTTAGAGCCAAGGAGAATCAGTTAAAAACTTTCTTTCATTGTGCACAACAAATCATAAAAAGTTGCGCAGAGTGCCTTATTTACGGGATCAAAAAGTCCTAATGTCACACAAATATGCCTTTAAAAGTGGATTAAACGCAGAGATGATTGGCCATTTACTGTAGAAAAAAATATCTAGCTACTGTACAATGAACGACAACTTTTCCCACCTCAATTTTCTCCACTTCTACCCACGTTCCAAGCATATCCTTCGTTCTCTTCAATGGTGAAATAGAGAAAAAGATTGATTTTGACTATAATGCATTAGTCAAAGCACATATAATTTTCTTCTACTGTGGATCACCAGGATCAAAGTACAAGCCTATGACCGTATGGGTTCTTTGAATGCATATCCACATCCTTTAAAATAAAAGAGAATGGACAAAATTACAGCTTGCCCAAGATAAAAGTACACAAATTTTAAAGGCCAATTCCATTCCCCTAAACTGCTAGCTGCAATCCATTTCCAAGAAAAATTCATCCTAACTCATTTTTTGCTTCGTACTTCCATATGGACATCGATTATCCAAGAGGTTATATAAGTCCCACTAGAGTTTCCCATCCCTATAAATCATCATTGATGTGTATCTCTAGAGTTCAAATAACAAAAACCATTGTCATGCATTTATATTTCATTTTTATTCAAAGCTTTCTCATGGTTAAATTAAACATCATCAAAACCTTGTTTCAATTATATATGTTGGATTTGGATTCATAAATTAATTTTATTTAATTTAATAAATTTATTGTCCATTCTAAATTCGAACATATGATTGTACCCGGTCAATAGTCAACGTAAACCTTGAGTTCTTTAGGTCAAGTTGATCATCAATAAAATAGGGGACTAAAATATATATAAAAAATAGTCAATCACAAGTTCTCCATGTGATAAATCTACCTTTCACCGTAACTCCAATCGGAATGAAAAACCACCTAGATGTCGTAGGTGATCCAACAATGATTTGAGGCAGGCACCACTAATGGATTTATATCCAAAGCTTGAGGATGTAGGTTCAGGTGAACCTACTTTCTTTTTTTATTGAAGAATTTACGGAAAAAGTCCCCGTAGGACTCCATATGTTTTACCAGGTCCCCGTATCATGTTGGACACGGGAGGGGTCCTCATGTGGCCCTTTTTTTTTTTATTATTATTATTTTGTCGTTTTGCGATTCTGATGGTCGATATCGACCATTCTGTTAGTTAGATTTTCTTCGACATGTAATTGTTTTATTTGCTGAATATAACAAAATGATCAAATGATCGATATCGACCATATCGCGAAATAACAAGAAAAAAGACGAATCTGCATATTCACCTATGGATCATCCGCCCTCGCCTCCTCTCACTCCCCTTGAGTCTGCAGGTCTTTGGCCCTCATCCCCTCCCTCCCACACTACCTGCAAGCCCAGCCCTATTCCTCATCTTCATCTACAACTTCGCCTCTGTCTCTCCTCCCCTCTTCCCCTCCCTCCATGTCGATCCTCTCTCATCCTCTGACGAAAATGACCCCATGCTCGCCGGCCTCCATTCCTTCGTATCCTCCCTCTCCCTGCCTCCCTTGGCCTCATCCACTGCTCTGGAGTAGCATCAGCAACTAAGAGAAAAAAACTCAATTTCTATTTGAATTCTACAAATCAAGAGCAACAACAGCAGAATGTTCGATATCGATCATATTGCTACATGACAAAAAAATAAAATAAAAGGGTCACATGAGGACCCCTCCCATGTCCAACATGATACGGGGACCTGATAAAACGAATGGGGTCCAACTGATACTTTTTCCGTAAATTCCTTTTTCTTATTATTATTGTTATTATTATTATTATTTTTTAAAACCCGGGTGAACCTACTTGCCACCTCCAATCAACTCATACATGCAGTAAACTGATGGGAGATGTCCATCCAGTGGAACGCACATTCTAAATGGCCTAAGAGTAAGTGCCCAACGATGAATGACTTTTCATGGTGGCACTATTTTAAATGGTGTCAGCCTGAAGGTGGCATAGTCTCACCATTCGGGCAATCTCGACAACTGAGCCATGCAACCACACGTTCGTCCACAAGTGAAGTGATGGTTCATGACTCAGGCCATGCCATCTTCCCCACAACTTCCATGGGAATAACCAGACAGACTGAATACTTCAAATCTTTTTTATATGATGTAAGACAAATGAGAGAGGTCCTACAAAGAAAATATTGTCAACTGCGGAAATAAAGGGGCCTGCCAAGTGAATGATTGAGATCGGACTCTGTAGAGTGGACCCATCTCAACGGCTTCATCAGACCAAACATGACAGACTATGAAAAAAGCCCATTAAAGGCTTAGATTGCCAAAATAGTAATATATATACATGGAAATGATCGATTTCAAAGGATATATATATATATATATATGACTGATAATTATTAGCAGTTGATGCCTCCACGCACACTTCCTTTTGTGCTCATGTGGGGGTTCGACCCTTGGCTCTAAGTTATACACAAGTGGGTTAAATTTCTTTATTTTAATTTGTCAAACCTTTGCATTTTTTGGAGAAGTTTTATCCAGGGATGTAAATGAGTCTCCAATTTTCCGATTATCTAAAGGTTGTGACCCGTTAAAAACCGGGTATGAGTTCTTATTTAGGCATCGATAAGTAAATAGGCCCGTGTCCGATTCTACCTTAGTTCGAACCCGTGGATCCTAGATTCGATATGTTAACTCAATTTTCAAAAATCTCTCATAGAAGTTATATATTTTTAATATCATTCTCTATGTTAATCATGACCCAAATCCAGACCTGTCTCATATATGGTTTTGGTTTTGATTGCGGAGCCAAGAAACCGGTTCCAAAATGATTCCGGGTCCGGATTTGGTTTCACTTTTTCCTTAGGGGACGTTTGTTTTTTCCATTTACATATGTAATTGAATCACATGGGTAATGGATACACAAAAATCATGTTTGTTTGGTGTGATTTTGATTCACATGTGTAAAAAAGTTGTGTAAATGGTGTGAAAGATAGCCATTTTTATGCATTGCATTTTCACACCTCAAGAGGTGTGAAAAACTTACACATGTTACTGTTACTAGGCGGACTGCTACAGTGCCTCACTGAGCAGTCCGCCTTTTTTTTTTTTTAATTTTTTTGGGCCCCACTTGTAACATCCGAACCGTTCATTCTCTTAAGAAGCTCAAACACGGCTATGTGTCCAATTTTCAACCGTTGATGATGCATGGAGGTTGAGATATGATCAACATAATCACAGCCGTTCGATTAATCTACTATTACTAACATATAGCAGTCCGCCTTTTATGATTTTTTTATTTTTATGGGACTCACCTGTAAAATCAGGACCGTTCATATTCTTCAGAAGCTCAACCACGGCCATGTGTCCAATTTTCAACCGTTGATGATGTATGGAGGTTGAGATATCATCAAACAATATACAACCTATTGTTACTAACATACCCAGTCCGCCTTTTATTATTTTTTTAATGTTCTGGGCCCCACCTGTAAAATCAGGACCGTTCATATTCTTCAGAAGCTCAAACACGGTCATGTGTCTAATTTTCAACCATTGATGATGTTTGGATGTTGAGATATCATCAATCAATCTACAACTTATTCATAGATTCACATGTGAAATGTTATGTTAGTAACAAACGGTGGAATCTGATCCACATGTGAGTCATTTACATATGTGGGTCATTTACACATGTGAATCACTTTCACAAGAAACAAACAACCCCTTAATGGTTCCGGTTCCAGGTCCATGATGGACCCGAACCAGCCCGTTCACAACCCTACTTTTATTATTACTTGTAAATGGTGGCGGAAAAATATAACTTTTAGAGGCAGAATTTTTTATTTTTTTACTGAGGGCGAAGTTTTTGATCTTCCCATTGAAATGCCTCTTACCCTTATTTAAGTTTTTTTTTTTTTTTTTTTTTTTTTTTTTTTTTTCCACATCTTAGAAAGCTTTTCATATGCACATTTGAAGGCTTATCTGATTGATGGTAAGAAGTGGATAGCACGGTATTCCATTAAAAGCTTGGCCACATACGCGTGGATCCACATTGCACAAAGTTTGGAGTGAGTGCTAGGTGCTGCTTCTGGTCCCCTCTAATCCTCTGATGGTAATGGCACTAAATGCTAAAATTAGCAGATGCCCCGATTATCACATACGGTAGGTGCACTGAGCTGGACAACAGATGGATGTACGTACTCTGCCTTACATATTGGGTATCAATAATCATTCATTCTGAGGGTCCGTATATTATCATTATCTTCAGACATTTCACCCACTGGACGCATATAAGAGATTGGGACTCATGAAAAACAACACAATCTTTTCGCATTTGTAGCCTTTCTGCAATTTGGTGCAATCTATTTTTCCAAATATTTAATAATTAATTTATTGTAATATCATGAATTTTATTTTCATAAGGCATATTTGAGAATCACTTTTCCCCAACGAAGGAAAAAGATAAGTTTAAGGGTCTCATGTCACGAAGTGTTCGTTTGCATGAATTTACATGTATAAATGATTCACATGCATGCATTTATGTATATATCATATTTATTTGCATAACTTTATGCATGTGGATGTGGTGCAAAATGAAGCGAGTGATCATAACTCAAAAACTTATAAAATGAATCACACTCCTTCACTACAAGAGGTGCCGGGGAAGGTGAAAACACTATAATTTTTTCTCTCATGGAGGGGCCATCAAAGGCATTTACTTTTTTCATTCTTATGAGCCCCCATATTTGTGGCCAAAATATTCAATTTGCTTGTTGAACTATTTAACCCGATACTTGAAGTAACTTTTGAGTAATTTGTTAAATAGTCCCAACCTATTTATCTAATTTTGTAGACTTTTGTGGGCACTCAATTTGTAATAATGCATGGTAAACATCAACTTGTGCAGTCCCATATTTTATTTCTTCTTAGATTTTGAGAAATTTGTAAAAGCATAAAAAAAAATCCAAATATATCTAGAACCATTGTAAATACTTATTTACTCATGTAAAGAATTATGACCTTGGTGGATATGGTAATTTGTTTCACATGTGGATCCTCTGCTTATATAACATTTACATATATAATATTTGCATACATAAAAGGTCAATGAACTTTTTTTTTTTTTTTTTTTTAATTCCTTTTAGAGACAAGGTAGTTTTGGTGGGTTTTCATCTTGGTGGTATAAAAAGAATAAATGTCCTTTTTCTATACCCATTATACGTAGTGAAGTCTGGCATTTGTGGTGGGTTTCTTCAAATGTTTGAACACCATATTATATGCATTATGACACCTAATCAATTGAGCCATCATTCCACATGACACATGTGCATTGGATCCTCTACCCTTGTCACAATAGTGGTTCTTCCATAGTCAACCACCAAGGGACCACTTCTCTTGAAGATGGTCCATTTATCACACCTAGCATAACTTATAAAATTTCTTGACATGCTGGTACAACTCTAATTTAAAGGGGTTCTTCAAACGAGCTAGGATGAATAGAATAAAGATGAATATAGTAGGGAACGTGTCTACCAAATGCAAATGAACTTTATGAAAGAGGAATTCACAAAATGTATGATCAATTTGACATTTTTAGCTGTTAGACGTAATGTGATGGTTATTATAAGCTATTCACTATTTCACTATTTCTCATTTGAAGCTTTCATTTTGCTTTCCATAGAGGAGTGACAATAAGGATATGTTTGTGTAGGACTTCCACTTTTACACGAAAAATTCCTTTTTCATAATCCGCCCTTCCAACATTAGCCCTAAAAAACATCGGGAATAATTTTTCCCAAAATTATAGAGTATGACATTGCTTTTGACACTTTTTTCTAGCAGAAAAGTTTTCACACAAAATGACGGTGATGATCTTTTCCATGGAAAAATGTCTTACTTCTTCATGCCATTTCTATAGAAAACATAGTTATGAATTCTTGAGTGATTGAGGTAACTTTGTGATGGAAAGTAGATCAATCCATCGTGAACCCTCTTGTACTTGCAAATCCCATTGTACTCCTGATTTATTGGTGGAAAATAACAAATAAATTCTTTTAATTCTAGAACAAATTTATAATTAATTAACAAATAAAAAAAATTAACAATGGGCTGTTTGATTTAACTTGAGTCAATTGTGATGCAACAGATAATTAATTAAAATAAAATAAAATAATGAACAATGGGCCAATCATTGTAACCCACCTATTTTACCAATTTTGATCAATACCCCAATCCTAACCTAAATGAAACGGTGACCATTCTCTTCTGATTATCCCCAATTCAATCCAGCAACATAAATAGTGTAGCTACGGTAATCCTAATATACAATAATTACAATATATTATGCTGGAAGGTTTTGAATCTAATTTTGACAAAACAGCTATTTTCGAAATCTACAACTACTACCAAGTTATTTTTGGTTTCTGCAGCTAAATACTCTCCCTCCACTTTTTACTAATATACTTGCCCTACTTATGGACTTCAATCTTTCCCTTTTCTGCATATATAGAATTCTATATTTTCATGCATGCCCATAATTAACAAAGATTTTTATGCTAGTAACTTAATTATTCCTAACTATCTACTCAAAAGAACAATTAAATAGGCATAAACTCTTTAGATAGACACATCAAAAGGATCAATCCCTAAAAAATGAGTTTGGATCACCTATCGCATTTATTATATCTTTATCGTGAGTGGACTAATAACATTCCGTCACGTCATTTAAGAATTTAGGTTTAAATCAGATGAAAGAGAATCACTTAAATTCAATCACCTAAACTTTTAGATGACGTGACGGAGTGTTATTGGTCTACTCACGGTGAAGACGTAACAAATGCGATCGGTGATATGGACTCCTAAAAAATGCATTAAGGCACAAGGACCCCTTAATAATAATAATTATTTTGGAGTGAGGGACCATTTACCATTTTGTGTCCCTACATTAATCCATATAAAGGCATGGCACCGAATTTCAGCACCTCTGGTGTTTTTCCAGTCAGATCACCAAAAATTGGCCTCTCTCTGCTTCGTTCCTCCTCAAATTCCGGGCCACAACAACTCCCGGCGCACATGACCCACTCCCAAGCATCTCCATACTAACGTGCGCCATGGGCGACGCCGACACTGTCGCCGTCTCCAACAGCTTCCGCTCCCTCGTCGACTCCGCCGACCGGAAGTTCGCACGCGTCCGCGACCTCCCCTCCTACGGCGGCGGGGGCCACCAACACCACTACCTCCACAAGGTCTTCAAGGCATACACCAAGCTCTGGAAGTTCCAGCAGGAGAATCGCCAAGAACTCGTGGAATCGGGCCTCAAGCGCTGGGAAATCGGGGAAATCGCCTCCCGAATCGGCCAGCTCTACTACGGACAGTACCTGAGGACGAGCGAAGCGAGGTTTCTGCTCGAGTCGTACGTCTTCTACGAGGCGATTCTCAACCGTGGCTACTTTCAATGTCCCTCGGGAGCACCCAAGGATCTGGTTCTGCGGTACAAGGAGCTTAGGTTCTATGCTCGGTTTCTGGTGGTTTCGATGGTCTTAAACCGGACTGAGATGGTGCGGATCCTTGTGGACCGGTTCAAGGCTTTGGTTGATGACAGCAAGGTCGCCTTTCCGGTAATCTTGATTACAGGAGCTGCTTCTAGCTCTCAAAATTTGGTTTTTTTTTTAGTTTTTAGTTTTCCTTGAATTCTTTGATTTCTTATGGTTAGTAGATGCAGAAAGATTCGGCCTTTTCTGGGTCTGCTTTAATTTGATTATGGAAGTTGCTTCTAGAGTTTAGGCTGTGGAAATTCTGTTTTTTGTTCTTTGATTTTTTTGATTTTGTGTGTGGTAGAGTTAGAAAGATTCATTTTTTTTTCTTTGTTTCTGGTTGATTTCTGAAATGATTGATTTGTTCATTTCAATAGAGAGAGAGAGAGAGAGAGAGAGAGAGAGAGAGAGAGAGAGAGAGAGAGAGTGATTCTTTTTTCTTGTTTGATTCTACAACTTGTTTTTGCTTACTAGTGACAGGTAATTGTGTTGAGATAGGAGAGATGAGAGTACTAGATCCATAGCAGATGAAAATGAAGAACAGCAATGAAACAAAAACTGGGGTATAAGACAAATATACCATTTAAAAAAAAAAAACATCACACAATGGAGCAAGGGAAGATATTTCCCTTTTCGCCCATTGCGTAGGTTCCCATTCCATTAACAGGGTCCTTGATTGAACTGCACTCGCACAATGGGGGTTAGAACATGAATTTCTTTGAGAAGAAAATGAAGCTTCCAAGGACCCATAGGCCATACCTGAGCTTAATTCTTCAAATATTGTGCGCAGGATTGGTGAATAATTGCAAGCGGTGTTTTCAATCATGCGTAAGTTTGTTGAGTATTCCTCTACCAAAAAGAGGTTTGAGTGCATAAATCTCATCACTGGACTAAAAGTATTCATTCACTGATATCAACTTCTTTGAAGAATTATGAGCATTATTTATGCTTTGGCAGAGCAGATGCCATTCTATGCTTCTAAACATTTGGGCAAACGGAGAAAATAAAAGCTTATTAGATGGGGTGTTCTTTCTCTAGCCCTTCTGCCTGCTGTAGACTTTGAAAGACAAGTTGAAGTTGGTATCGGTGGAGAAGTACCCTGCTAGATCAGCTTTTACAGGAACGTTCAAACAGGCCCTAGTAGATGTAAAATTACTATAGTAGAGGTTTTTTTTTTTTTTTTGTTTTTGTTATTTTTAGTGCCTTTTTCTTTGGAGATATTTCTAACGAAAATTGCTGGTATTGGGAATTTCTGAAGCTGATGTCAGCAGATCATGTCTTTAGAGCATTTGGAATTCTCCGGTTGAATGCTAGAATTCTGATCACCAACCTCTTGCAAAGCCTTTTTTGGCCTTTGGAATTATCAGAATTCTAGCTTCCTATGAATGCTGGATTGTACTTTGAGTATTTTGGAGACCACTTGGTGGAAAATATTTGAAGAATTCATAATTTTCCCTGGACAAGAATTCTTGGAATTCATCTTGCCAAATAAGCCCTTATTCTTTTCTATAGAGTTCACTGAGAAAGAGCTGGGTTAAGTCATGACTTTTGGGTGTTTGTCTCTGTATAATCTTGGTCTTGTTAGCATATATGGCTGAGTCTGCAAATTACACACACTGTAGTTACTTTTGGATATAACCCAATTCAAACTTCTGCACTAATTTTTACAGTGGATTTAGCTAGTGCTACATTTCGGAAGTGCAGGAAAATGTTAAGCACAATTGATGGGGCATCTTTACCCGAAATCTGAATCTGATCAACCTGAAATGTGGCAGGAAGATCTTAGGCTGAAATCCATCCTGTACTCCTTGTTTTGGGTGGGACTTCCAACGTGGCAATTTTGGAAATGATGTTTGATCTTCTTCTTTGTTGGCAGGTGTAAACCATATGCTATATCAGTTTCCTTTTGTTTTGTGTTTTTTTTTGGTAAATCGTGCACTGTGTAAGGAGCGCGTTCATAGTTTACACGTGTATGTGGGTATACATGTATGTGACTGCTTGTGTGTGGTAATGGTAACAATAACTCCTAAATGATAGAAAGCTAGCTCCCAGGGGAATTTTCACCTACAAGTGGTCTGGCTATTGTTCATATGCAATACAGCTCGTGGGGCTCATACGGATGCATGCATGTTAGTGGGAGGTAAGCGTCAGGCAGAATATCAGCCCAATCAGATTATCCTAATCCCTGATTCAACTGCCTTAATGTTCTACCATATATATATTATTTTTCAGATTCAATCCAATGGTGAATAAGGGTCGGATGAGTGTCAAATTAAACTTGGTTTCAGATCATGAAGGGTAGTGAGTGTGAAGGGGGTACTCTGATTAATGGTGAGTCCAAGTGGGCCCTGTACAGCAGGACTGCACAAGCAAGTTACTTTTAGAAGAAAATTTCTTCCAAGGATGACACGGGATCTAGTCAATTGAACTACAACAATTAAATTGATGTAGTGAAAATGACCAAACGAGATGGCCCCCATTTTGATTGATAATGCTGATTGACTAGTGAAACAGGGACATTTTCACAACTCTTTAACTTCTGGAATACAGTGCTTCTTTCTGATATCCTTGTTTGCTGTTGTTTATTTTGTGCTTAGTGGAATCAATAGCACAACTTCCGAAGAAAACCTCGTCCCAATTGGCATTCCATGCATATCAAGTAACCTGAAATAATCATATCATATGGTTTTATATGGTCTGCTCCTTCAGAAAATTGGTTAGTTTCTTTTTGTTGAATTCAGTTGTTTGCGCTATCCATCTAAATCTCCATCACATGGTACTTAAATACAGTTTCATGTCCCATTAAAGGTCAAGAGCATGACAGCTATCTGTCTGCTTTGTCCTGTTTAGTGGAAAAAGAATTATTGAAAAAAAATGGAATTCGTTACTTTCTAAGACATTTTGGTCAGTTTTTTTTTTTATCTGTGTGTTCTGGACATAAAGAAAAGTTTAGAATGAAAATGAAGGTGGAAAGATCAGATTTTTAATATACTTTGGGTATGGGACTGTAATAACCCTAAATTGGTATTGGTCAGCCAAAATCGTTACATAGGCCATGTTTATAATGCTCTGTAGAGTTTTTTCATCTTTTGTAGGTTTGCATGTTAAAATATATATCCTGTTCAAAAGTGATTCTTTCTAATTTTCAAACATTTGATCTGGTAACCCATAAGATTTGGCATCTATACATGTCTATTTATCGCATGCCTAGCCAAGCGGCCCCAACAGGGAATATACCGTCTCCCTTTTGTTTGAACACTAGATGATGCTAGAATATCATCCAAAAACCTTAAAAGAGAGGTTTACTTATTTTTATGTAATTGGATGCTGAAGGCACACATATATAATAATTCATGGATAAAGTGCATAGTCTTTGTTGCACTATTTCACCTGATAAATCTCTGCATCTATTTTGTACAGTGTGCAATTTTATTTTTAAAAAATCTTCATATTGCTTTTGTAGTCCTTTATTGGCTTTGGTTCTAGTCACATTTTCTTCTACTTTGTTATCTGTATATTTTTTTTCCCTTATTGTCTTTTAAAATTTAATTCTGCCTATTCACATGGAAGGAACTCTTTTGGTTACTTCAAAATAAAAAGTGTTTATAGATGCTGTCATCATGCCATACATTTCAAAACAGCCTGAATTGTTGTCTCTTAGAATAATTTTTGGACCATTTGACCAGGAGACAAACTTTAAAGAATGGAAGCAAGTGGTGCAAGAAATTGTCAGATTTTTGAAAGTTGATACAGCTTTTATGAATATCAGGCCGTTGCGATATTGTTTGCTATTTGATTCCCATCCATCTTCTGTTCCACGTGGTGCTCGTTTTCAGGCAAGAAATTTAAAGCTGCAAGATGCATTGCTCACTAGCTTTCGTCGCAATGAGGTAAGCTGTTTTACATGTTTATTAGCATGAGGATATTTGTAAGGAACACATATCCTAGAAAATGTATGATAATGTAGCTATGTTGGTTTTATAACTTAGTTGTGCAAAAAATTGCATACTATAATAAAGATGATGTGACTGATGTTAATCTTGTCAATTACATTAGGTAAAATTTACAGAGCTTACTCTGGACACATTCAGAATGCTGCAATGTCTGGAGTGGGAGCCTAGTGGAACCTTCTACCAAATGCGTACAAAGGAATCAAATAGCAATGGTGCTTTTACCGATCAGTCTGGACTGATTGATATAAATCTCGCCGCAGATATGACGGATCCAACATTGCCTCCCAATCCACGGAAAGCTATTCTTTATCGCCCTTCTGTCACACATTTAATCTCTGTGAGTAACAAAGCTACAGTTATATTGTGTTTCTCTCCAAGTACCTTTCTCTGATAGCCAATTCAGTATGGAAACTTGCATTTTTATTCTATTCTTTTGGGGAATTATATTGTTGTTCTTCACTTGGCTATACCTTCATAGTTTGGAATCTCAATATTGATTCTTTATGCTGGATAGTCAAGATTACAAATACCAGCTGTCTCAACCAATAGAAATCTATTGATTTACTCATGTAGAACCTGAACTTCAGTATTACATATCAATGACCATTTTTCCGGGTCCCAAGTCATGTGTTTACATGTATGGAGTGTGTGATGCAAAGTATGTGGGCTGACACAATCAGGCCCATGGCCCACATGTAGGAACCAAATAAGGGCGGTCTAATGACTAGATGTCCAAACAATTGGGATTACCTCTGCTCCTACGTTTTTTTTTTCTCTTTATTTTTTAATGATTTGTAATTATGATTAGCGTTTAATTTCATTAGAAGTTTGGATTTAAGGATTTTATTTTCCTATATATATGAGCATTGTAAAATGTTAAAGGTGGTTTTGGAGATTAATAAAATTTTCTTTTGTAGATGGAGTTTTCCTTCGAGGTTCGTTCCTCGTGAGAAGTCTCTTGGAGACATCTTTTATGTGCTTCGGCATGTTGCAAAGCTTCGATCCAAACCCATAGGAGTTTGCATCAATTTAGGTGTCAGAGCTTCAGGTTCGTTAGGTGAACAACGGATTTGAAGGAACCCTTAAATAGTACAAAAGGGGGCTTAGATCGTTGTCAGAAAAGAGATGAAGCAAGGGTGGAGGGGCTTTTGCTGTTTTCAACCGAGTAAGGGGAAGGAGCAAACCCTTCTGTACCTCTTGTTTGGTAAATGAATTGAGGGGGAGTTTATTTCTCTCTGATTGTTGTGCAGAAGGAGAAAGAGGAGAGAGAAACTGAAAGAGAAGGTTTTTTTTTCCCTCCAGTTTACGGGAGTGCATAAACCTCAAGGTGGCCCGGCTGCCATATATTGCCTGCAGATGGACCACACCACCTGCTGCCAACCGTCCATATGTATGGCGGTCAAGGTGGCACGACCACTCCTCAGTTGGACCACGATAAGCAAACAAGTTGGAGAGGATGGAGTGGCATGCTCGTGTGTCTCTGTCCTGTCACTCCTGTGGACTAATCAGTAATCGCCACAAAGTTTTATTGTGTGCAAGTCTGGAAATAGTACATTGCCGCTAATCCAATTTTCACTATTCCATCTATTTGGAGTCAACTTAAGTGTTCTACTTCTTGGCTCATTCCTGTTTAGAGCTAAATTTTCTGTTGCTGTACAATCCAACATTCAGTTCTGGCTACTTCATTACAAGCCTTTATCGGTCTTCTAGTGTAGCACCATGCACAATAGGTTGCTTAGCAATTCTTTTTACAAGGGGCCAGCCTTATATAGACATGCCTAAACCATCTAAAAAAAGCAAGTGATAGTTCCTGATTTCCTCATTTTTTACATATATGTAGTAGCTATCAGTCAATTCTGTTCTACACTAGACGTGCAGTGTTCATGGTATGAACCCAACTCTGACAAAGGTTCCATTCTGCATGGGCAGGTACTTGCTTTGATCTGTGAAGAGCTCCCTCATGATAGCATTATGCTAATGTATATATCAGCATCAGGTTAATCCAGTTTCCTTGCTTTCCACTTCAATATTCTTCCCATCATTGTAAACTATCCTTGATTAATTATTTGTATGTTATATCTGCAGGAAAGGCTGGTCAGAATATTGCTTGTCAGAAGGAGATTTCCAGAACCTTGAAGAACTCTTCAAACTTGAACACACTCTCTCAGACCTTCCGACATCGTAATAGCTCATTACATAAACCCCTTGCTCATGACAAGGGAGATTCTGCAGACTGCTGCGGGAGTTGTCTGTATTTAGGTTCTCGAGGAAATGAAGGTGCTACATATTATCTATTGCATTATTTGTTTGCACCTCTAACCTGATGATCTCACTTCATTAAAATTGTAGGCAGAAAGAAGAAACTTCCCATGACTGATTATATAATTTTGAAGTACTAATATGTTGGTCAAGGTATTTATTCTTTCTCCTTATTATGGATAGATGTTGCTGATTTTCAGGTTCGAACAACCTTTACCCTGGTGATATAATTCCTTTTACAAGAAGGCCACTTTTCCTGATTATTGATAGCGACTGTAGTCATGCATTCAAGGCAGGTTTGTTAAAACTTGTTTCCTGCTTGCTAGATTATTTGGACTTTACCTTGAAGCAGTTTATAGATTCTGTAGTTAGCATCGTACTTTAATGTTACTAAAACTGGATGCTATAAAACACCATCTCACTCATCTATTGGAGTGTCTAGCACTATATAGTAATCATTTCTTCCTCACAAGCATTAAGGGGAGATTAATATTGTGATGCCACAGAGGGGCTTTGATAAAAGTTTCTCATGGCCTGGTTTGGAATTTGTATCTTCTTATAGATTCATGACAAGTTGAATAATCATTTTATACCTAGCAGGAGAAAAAGAAGAAGATAAAAAACTTATAGACATGTGCAAGCATTGGAGGCATAAGCTTCCAGTATGCTTTAAAGTGAGGCATAATATAAGTGCGACTGAAAATATCCTCCAGGCACATGATCGCTTTTCAGTGTGCCTCCAGAAGGTGCACGAAAGAGAGGTGGTCTATGTTTTAACCATGCTCATGGACCTAGATATAAATGTGGTTGTGCTCTGTGAACAGAAATCCAATCATGTATAGCATCCATTTCTTCAATAAAAGCAATACAATATGCATAAGGGCTTCATTTCATAATCCCCCCTTTTTTCTCTATTTCCCTCTTTCATTTCCATTTCAGTCTATACCGACCTTAGGCAGATGGAATATGGCTAAGATGATTATAATGGTGATTTCCCTTTCAGTCTTTGTACTTACATTTGATTTGGATTTGCACTGAAACATGTCCCCGGCAAGTTTAGATTATTGTGATTCGTCGATCCTATGTGTGCATTTTTCAACTCTCTATTCTTGTTTTATTATTTCCACTTATCTGTAGTTTGCAACATTTTTCCATTTTTAGACACCAGATGGGAATTGGTTATATTTCAAGGTTACACGGGCTACAGATGGGAATTGGTTATATTTCAAGGTTACATGGGCTACAGCTAGTCTTAAGCCTCACGTGGATGCATGGAATCTACCTGATGCATGGAAACTACCTGGGATCTATATAAGCAAGGATCCTAGATTTCGTTGTGAGATGGAATTCTAAAAATGGATTAGATCCTCATGTCCATACATTTTTAGGAATCCTCTCATAAAAAAAAAGGGAAAAAAAGAAGAAGAAAAAAAAAACTGATAATCTACTATTCAAAAAAATTAAAATAAATAACAAACAAACTGATAATCTAACATCCATGGGATACCGGGAATCAAAGAACACCATGATTTCATACATCCAGGTGAGCCCTTGGGTGATTTTTTTCATGTGTTTTTGTTTTTTGGTAACATGACTTGAACCCCCAACCTCGTGGTTGGAACCTGGAACAATGAGCAGTTCGAGCACCTTCCAACTGTGCTATGGGATCTTGTTTTCGGGGGCATTTTGATGTTCCATTAATTTCAATTATTTTCTACTTTTTTCCTTGTGTAGGGCATTAAGGAATTATGGCCCAATAACCTTTGGTGATTAGCACTAATTGCATTTCTGGCTTCTTCACCAC
The DNA here is from genome assembly GCA_038049695.1 of Cinnamomum chago. Lineage (NCBI taxonomy): Eukaryota > Viridiplantae > Streptophyta > Magnoliopsida > Laurales > Lauraceae > Cinnamomum > Cinnamomum chago. The sequence goes on along the minus strand of CP142459.1, from coordinate 60,093,482 downwards.
CATGTGTATAAGACCATCCATTAATGCCAATATTACACAACTTAAGCATTTCCCCCCTTCTTTTCCCTATTGGTGTTATGTTTGCCAAGTCTTCTTACCATATTGTATCCTTCTCTCATTCAAGTAATTGTTGCACCAGGTTATCCATGGTGAAGAAAGGGGTGAGAAAGCTGCACTGCTTCTTTCTCATGAAAGCCAGGTATTCCACAGCCCATCTTCTGCTGATCCAATGCAAAATGGAAGTCAGTTTACATTTTTCTTAACTGCTCCTTTACAAGCATTCTGCCAATTGGCTGGCCTTTCCACCTTGGATATGGACATTGTAAGTTGATCAGATACTTCAATTCTCAACTAAAATATAACTCTCGAGTTACATGGTTTGATACATTTTGTGGGTGCTTTCAGAATGTTTACAACAAGGCCGACAACATACTTTCCTCTGCCTTCTCTAAATGGGAAGTGATACTCTTTAGATCAGATTGCCTGGATCAGGTTTGGGCCCAGGTTTTGTCTGATCCATTTCTACGGCGGCTTATTCTTAGGTAATTTTTTGTTTTTCTATAATTTTCTTTTTCTTGACCTTTTCCATTAGGGTGTATTTGGATGTATGCCCAACAGCAAGAGATTTGAATTGGCAATATACACACATACAATTAAAACTCCAAAAATAGTCCAGCCCTGTTTCTACTCCCTAGAATAGTACTGCCTATGATAAATCCAAGCATTCAGACTTCAGAGTAACCCCTGAATGCGTAACACTCATCTCAATTTGACTCTGATTCGATCATTATCCACTGTTGGATTTATCACGATAGAAAATGTGCCCATAGAAACATCAAACATTGAATTCTCTCTCTCTCTCTCTCTCTCTCTCTCTCTCTCCAAATTGAACTGTCACTCACCCCTCTTTGACACTTATCCCAATTCCTAACAACATTGTGATTCCAATCTCTAATAACACCACCAATACCACCTCTTTCTAATGGATTAAACAAAACTTCCATCAAAGCTTAATTTGAGAACACCCATGTGAGGCCTTTCCCATAAAAGTCTATGCGAAGATTTAGCACACCGGCCCTGCATAAATTTGCTTTCCTAGATCTATTGAGATCTTCCATAAACTCCCAACAACATTGCCATTCCCAATCTCTAATAACACCACCAATACCTCTACTAATGGATTGAACAAAACTTCCATCAAAGTTTAATTTGAGAATGCCCATGGGAGGCCTCTCCCATGAAAGTCTATGCAAAAACTTAGTACACCAGCCAGCCAGCCACCCTCCCACTCCCCCTCTTTCCCTCCTCTCTCTTAAAATTTGCTACCCAAGATCTGTTGAGATCTTCCAATGCCACATGTTCGAACTCCTTTCTCGTATACACCCACTCTGACACTGGCCAAACAATTTCCTCCATGGATTTACTTTTGTTTATGAAAACTTGGTTGTTCCTTTCAAACCGAATTTTCCAAAGGTTAGCATACAACATTGTCTTCCATAGAATCTTGCCACGAACATATTTGATACACAAGTGCCATTGTTGAAAAAGATCAGCAACTCTCTAAGCAATAACCCAATGCATATCAAGCATATTAAGAATAGCTGACCAAACTCTTTGAGCAAAGATACAATGGATCATTAAATGATGCACTGTTTCCTCATTCTTCAAACACATTGGACAACCACTAATTATGATGTGCTTCCTTCTTCTTAACTTGTCTAGAGTAAGAATTTTGTGCCACCTTGCAACCCAACAGAAGGCCAGCACTTGAGGCGGAATTGAAGGATCCCAAAAACTCTGCCATCCATGCATACTATCAGAAGAGATGCCAATTCTCTGTATGGAATGTGAACTGATCACTTTTGTTTTAGGCACCACATGTGTGTGGTTCATCTGTTTTTTCTTTTAATCAGTAATGGTACTAGAGCATATTAAGGAAACAAAGAGAACCAAAACACAAACAATTACGTCAACGCAAAGTAAAGAGAGATACATCAACACAAAGTAAAGAGAGATGCACCCATCCACCCGCACACACAGAATTACGTCTCTAACCACCCCAACCTTGTTTAATGCATCTGCCATGCTGTTAGCTGAATGATCCGCATGCTGAACCACCACACACCTGATGGTAAGGATTTGATCTTCATTAAATAGAAAATGGAAAGGAACCCTTTTTTAAGTTGTCCATGTTAGAAAGATCACTTTCCTCCACCACCACTAGGCCTTGATTGTTAAGGGACAAACAAATTTTCGATTCTTCCAAAATTGTCAACACTTCTGCCTCATTGGAGTCTTTAATACCTACATGCTTCATAGAACATAAACAACACTTCACGTTTTTTGTTCTGTAAAATGTCACCAATACCTGCAGGGCCTTGTTTACCTCCAGCTGCACCATATTTTATATTTTAGCACACTGTTGATGGAGGAGACCAAACAATTGAAGGCCTTATCTTAGAAGATTCCCATTCCATGCACACTTCTTAGAAGATTGACATCAAATTTTAGCATCCCTGTCTGGTCCGGGATGGGTATACCACCCTGAGTTTTAGGTTGATACATCCGTGATGAAAAGATCTAGCATGTGTGCTACGAGGTGCATCCTCAATCGTCTTCATGCAATTATCAGCATCCTTAGCGGGTCCTGATATTATATCTTGCCACCTGCATTTCTACACTTCACCTTGAACTTTGAATATCCAACTTCTGTGAAATGTGTGTTTGGGCACCTTCGTTGCTGTATTCTTATTCTAATTATTTCACCAGGTTCATATTTTGTCGATCTGTCCTCTCGATGTTCTGCCCTTTGGGAAATGAGAATCAGTATCTACCCGATTGCCTGCCTCAACTTCCTGATTCTGTCTCTCCAAGTGCTGAAGCTGTGCAAATCAAGATACTCCGGCTTGCAAAAACCCTTGGTGTTTCCAGCCATTTTCAGTTGACAGACACAATTAGGACTGATGCTGATGATTCATCACTTGAATCTGAAGTGATTTAAGAAGCCTGTAGATGAGAAGTGGGGACATGCAATTTTCTAGCAGTTCAAGAGCCCCTAACAGTTAAGCAATCAAGAGTTCCATTGATCAGTTTGTGGGGGTGGGAGCTGCCAAGCAAGTGATATTCGATGACACATTGATATTTGTTGCGAGTCATGAGTTCAAATACATTTGTTCAATGTCAAGCCGCACCAAAGCTTGAAGTTTGAGTTTCTCCAATTTATTGTAGTTTTCTGTAAGATGGAGGCCAGGGTGTTAGATGTTGTAGAAGTGTTGCAAATTGTGAATGTGCATGTGTTAAGGTTCCGGCGGTGTGATATTTGATTATTGCTAATGGGTAAGAGGTGTAACAAATTAGGCTTAAAATTCTTTTCCTTGTAAAAGAAACAAGAAGTTGTTGTAGAGATGATTTTTAATACTCAAAGAAGATGACAGCAGTTGATAGATCTGTGTTAAATTGTCTGGACTTTCAATTCATCTTCCTGCCCCCTTAAGCTAATTGTCTTCCTTTCAGGTCAGTGAGGAGTTTGTAGAAAACATTTGGTTGGCAATGGCAGTACCCCATATGTAGCTGATGGCATTAGATCAAGCATATAACTAAATCTCTGTTGTGCATTACCTCATGATGGTTGGGTCTCAAATTTCTATTCTGGGTCTCTCTTAGTAATAGAAAAAGGTGTTTTGTTTTCCTGTAATTTTCTCTGTAGGTACATTCAGATAGGAAAAGATAAAAAAGAATGCACAAGCAGTTGGACATGATTTTTATTATCCAGAAGGGTTTCACAATCAGCAAGGTGAATTAGGACTCGGAAATTAATCCTTTTTAAGAAATCTATCAGTTCTGACATGTAACATAATTGAGAATGAGCCCTTATTCTATTATAGAAGGATTTTACAAATCCAATTGCATCCCATGAACAAAAGGCATATTTCATGTAAATACATATATAGGACCTGTTTGTTTGCATTAAAAGACATAGGATGTTTGAAAATGAAGACATCAGGTGAGATTTAAAAAAATGAGCATCAAATAGAATTTCAAAAATGAGCTTCAAATTTTTATGTTCATTTTTTTAATCCACCTTTGAGCTTCATTTTAACCACTTGATGATGCTTATTTTTTGAAATTCACCTTCGATCTTTGTTTTTAACCACCCTATGTATTCGATTCAAAACAAACAGGGCCTATAATGTAACTGATTTTTCTAGATTTTATTACATAAAAACAGAGACACAAGAAGCCTGCTCAAGGTAGGCAAAGGATGCAAGAAACAAGCAGACTGCCTTGTTAGCAACAATCTGGATCTCTTTGGCTTTCTGAGGGCATAAGAGAAATAAAGTAGAGTACCTTCAAGGAGACTTCTCACCCTGTCCAAGGCTGTGTGGACTGTTCCCAACGGCCCACAGGACACAACAAGAATAGGCTTCAATGACCAAAGAGAACAATAACCTCTTGCATGCCTCCCTAACTCCTATCAGCATAGCTAAGGACACTCTGCCTCATTGATGCTACAGAACCCCCAAGCCCTTTAAATGAGAGAATGAGCACCCCATCAGGCTTATAAATCAATCCTTCACTAGCCACTACTGGGTTCACAAGCGACCAGCATTGAAGTTGAGGTTGAAGAAACCTCTTGGGGGTAGGCTCCTCATTCCTCAAAGTTTAGTTTAAGGGTTGTGGATGGCTATCAATTTAGCAATGCAAATGATTATCCAATTATCCAGATTTTCTGACCCATAAAAAAATCGGATTTGGAATATGTTTTAGCTTCCAATTCATAAACGGGGTTTAGATTTGAAGCCCAATTTAGGTTTTGATTTCTAAACGGATCCAGTTTTAGACCTATATAGGTTCTAACCCGTGGACCTAAGACCCATAAAATTGGTAGGCCCTCTTTGTTGATGAGCAACTAGATAAAATATGGCAATGGCCCTTCCCTCTCTCTATTTTTGCATTCTGTGGTAATTTAGAATCATGTTCATGTTCAAAATATTTTTGAACCAAGATTTAGTACATGATTTGTTCGTTTTTTGGCTCGAAGAGTTTGGATGTGCGTTTTTAAGTCATGGTTCGAGACATGGTCCTCTTTCTAGAACTGGTCCAAAACCAAGAAACAGGTTCCGAGCTGGAACAGGATCCAGAACTAGAACTGACCTTTATAAAGTAGTTCGGGTTTTTGGTCCAGTATGGTTCCTGGTTATCATCACCTCTAGACTGCAACCACCATATAGATACTATCCAGTATTCACACCAACATGCCTAATAATAGATTGGTAGAAGCAGCCCATGATATCACTCTTATTACTACAAGTTTGATGTGGGCTTGTTTAGCCATCTAATCTTTGTTTTTCTGGCATTGAGTCTTGGTTGAAACACCTGTTATTTATTTCTTTCCAATGAAACCAAATTACTGCAACAAATGATAAGACTACTCTTGTGTTTGCCGTGGCCAAATTTCCTAGATGATAAGTGAGATACCATGTCCTGTGTAAATTGATTGAGACAATTCAGCTGGTGATCAGCTAATTCAAAATCTGGCTGATTGAGACAATCCAAATGGTGATCCTTAAGATGATTATGCCAATCAAATCGTGATTTTTAGGTGAGAATTTGTCATCTCAATGTTGCTAGATAATAGGGTTTGACATGCTCTTTTGTCCACTTGATGATGGGTTTGTAGATCCAAATTATTTATCATTACAAATCTTCAAAAGTGCTCTTCTACGCCAGGTCAGTTGCCATGAAGAGTCTCATTTAGGTTTCTAAGAAACCAGCTGCCTTACAGCTATCATGAGGTGGTTTACATACACCCACTTCACCAGATGTTTCTATTCCCACTCCTTGCTAAAAGAAATTCTCAATCCAAGTCTTTAAATTTATATTTACCCTCACCATTGGAATCTAAAAAGGGACATGAAATATTAAGATAGACAAAGCAACTTTAATAAGAGTAATGCACCTTAAAAAGAGAGATACTTAAAAAGATTTACATCCCTTAAAAGACATGCTCTATTCTTTCTAACAAAGAGCTCCTATTGCTTCCCCAACATTTTTAGGAAGGCCCATTAACTGCCCAAACAAAATTAAGATCTGGCAAAAATCAAGTAGCTCAACCCATGAAAGAAAGAAGCTATAGATCAGATAACCTGTCATATTGCAATCTAAATACAAATGGCCCACTTGTTGGATAGGGTTCTTGTAGAATGGTAGGTGAGATTCCAAAGGGGTCCTAATAAAGAACAAAAGCTAGTGCACTGAAATTAAGAAATTCTATACATCAAGAGACTTGACATTTAACTGATACGCCCATTCATCAGTTTTGTCCTTGCATGAAAATTTCTGCTTTCATTGCGGATGGAATTTGTTAAAGAGCAGCAGTGGTGATGGGGAAAGGGCAGTGAGGGACCACCGAATGACAGTTCTATTTCCTTTTCTTTTTTTTATAGGCAATAAAAATTTCATTAAAAAACAGAAGAAAAAAAATACATCAAAACTTAAATAAAAAATGAGTTGAAAGGTGCAAGAGAGAAGCACCAACCACATCTCCAATTATAAGATGACACTCACCCAACGAATTATCCTATTCACCCCTGTGCTAGCACATCTGCCATTAAGTTCGTGGATTTAATCTCATGACGGAATGAGACATTAATGCGAACTGAAATCTCTCTAATTTCATTGAAAATGAATTGAAATTTTCATTGGTTAAACTTTTAGTTAGATACCCACGCAATCGCATTTGAAGTATCACTTTCTAACACAAGGGCACCCCTATATGTTGTTGAGAACAATCTAAGACCTTCCAAAATTGATAGCACATCCGCTTCATTAGAGTCGCATACACCAATATGTTTGGAGAACATAAGAACGACATCACCGTTGCTATTGCAAAGTACGCCTCCAATCCCTGCTAGGCCCGGCTTACCCTTGAAGCACTATCTACATTAAACTTTAAAACTCTGTAAAGATACCCTTGAATCACCATCCGATCCATTATAAGAGAGACAACCTTTTAAAGGCCACGCGTCAAATGGTTATACTTACAGAATCCATTTCAGATGTTGCTTTTGGACAGTTTGGCACATAGCACATCCTGAGTAAATATCACATGGGTGAGTTATCACCAATCAATGCACTGAATGTTGTAGATTATGGTCTTTCTAGTTCTAGTCTCTGTTTTTGTTGGAATAGATACTCCTTCCAATTGTCCCTACAAACTTTGTACCCCTTGTTTTCTTCTCCCCCTGTAGATTATGTCTTTTTAGTCAAATTCTTTTCAATTCTCCCTTGAGAATTTTGTGTTGCAGGGAGAATTTCTCCTGCGGCACGGCGCTCATCTGAACCATCTCAAATGCGGGACTTCCTAAATTTATTTTGCTTACTTGTGATAACCAATGCTGATTCATTGGATTGTTGCGTAGAGGAGCGTGGGAGAATATAATCTAATGCTCTCTTTCCCAACCTTTGGGTATAACTCGGGGTCGAACTTCACCCTTTCGGCTTACACACTTATAGCTACTGATTGATAATTAGTGCTTGTTTGTTTGCATAACATAGATAGAAATTGAAAATATTAAAATTTATAGTCAAATGAGCTTTTCTAAAAGATTATTAAAAAGACAAGGGATTAAGGATATAAAGTAGAGATATAGAAGGGACTTTGGCTTTTTAGGATTTGAATTATTAAAGTGATGAATGAATATTTATTTTTAATTATTTATAAACATTCAAAGCCTTACAATTCCTTAAAGTACAATTCCATGAAACAAACATATCCTAAGGCCATTTTTGTTTGCATTAAAATACATAGGAATTTAATTCATAGGGAGATTAAAAATGAAGATAAGAGGTAAATTAAAAAAAGCATTAAATATCATTTTTCGATTCAATTTCCCTTAAAGAAAATGTTATTTGATATTCGTTTTTGGATATTCATCTTTGATCTTAATTTTTAACCTCCTATGTATTCAATTCACATGTATTCTAATGAAAACAACCATGCCCTAAATTAAGTAGGATGAGTATCTGAAATTCCCAGTTCTGTGACCCACCAGACCCAAACAGCTTGCAACATGGACTACAAATATTGCCAATTCCAAGATAGGAGAACCCCAATTTACACTTTTCAACTGTACTGCTGCAGGTTCATTTCACTGCTCACCATTGCAAATTCTGACAAAGAACAATGCTGTTCAGTGACAGAAAATCAATTAAAGGAATAACAATGCTTTCCAGCACTTGTAGATTCGTACATTTTCTGGCCTCCCATTAGTACTTACCTAAGACCATTCCATCAGTCACTATCTGTCTAGAATATCAATTCAACTGTTGCTGAAAGGAACTAACCGCATCCAATGGCCTAATTGCCCCAATTGGATTTGAATTTTTTAGCAGCAATTCTTAGATGGCTGTTGGGGTGACTGAATGGTCTGGATGAACAAGATGTGGGCCACCATCATAATGAGGTGCCCTGCCAAGAAGCCCCAGGAGATTAAGTACCCTCTTTATGGTAGAGTAATCTCAACACTTCAGCCCAACCTGCACATGGGTTGTCGCCTTGTTGGACAAAGAAAACATGGCCAACCCCATTTCAATTTGCATGATGATAAGTGAAAGGAAAGATACATGTGGGACCCACCTCCATTTTAAAATCCACAAATCTTACTCTGTCTTTGTTAACCCCTCATCAATCACCTTATGCAAATGTGACCAATTACATGTGGGTGGGTCATCTTTCCAAAAGTCTTTCTTGATCAGAATATGATCATGTTGGAAAAGTCTCAGATTTGGTGCTTCTGTGGGAGTGTTTTTAGGGGAACTTTATGAAAATTAAAAGGATTCTGAATAATTAAAGAATGAAAAAAAACCAAAAAATAAATATCATCACCATTGAGATTTGGTTTTCAGATAGTTTTTGCTGTTTTTACAAATATTATTTGATGGGGACAGCTCTCCTAAGCTGCAACTTAACTTAGCTTGAGCTGAAATAGGGTTGGTCCCACAAATCAAAGTCAATTATGTTATTTTTTGCATGATGATCGTCTCCAAAATCAAGATAAATCAAATCAGAACTGAATTTTTCAGTTCCATTATGCAAAAAACAGATATAATCAACTTTGATTTGTAAGATCAGCCTTATTCCAGCTTATCGCAGCTTAACTTCTCCTAAACTGAAACAAAATTAGTCCTACAATCAAAGTTGATTATGCTGTTTTTTGTATGATGATCGTCTCCAAAATCAAGATAAATCCAATCAGAATTGGATTTTTTAGTTTCATTATGCAAAAAACAGATATAATCAACTTTGATTTGTGGGACCAGCCTTATTCAAGCTTATGATAAGCTAAGTTGCAGTTTAAAAGAGCCCTGCTCTTCTTTGATAATATGACTATTTTCTTATGTATTTCTTATGACACTTTTGGGGAGAGTTTGGAGGTAATAAATCACTTGTGTTGGCATGTGAATGGTGGTGCAAAGAACTTCACCAAAATGACAATTTTTTCTAAATCTTATCACATTTGACAAGTCCTCACACACAAAGATGTTTTCTTTTTTATTTCAAACTACTGTGGGAGGCTATTGGGCTCATTTGGCTTGAGTTGCTTGATTCAATGGTATAGGAAAAAGGTTTAATGATTGAATGCAATGATCTAATTGTCCCAGCAGGCACAACATATTTTGATGTCACAGAAAAAACACAAACAATATAATTGTCATTTAGGAAGCACTACCACTAGGGTTACTACCGGGTGACTCTACCTTTGCCTAAGGGCGGACCCAGGAAATTTAACTTGTGGACCATTCTAAGTCACGTATATAGGCTTTGGAAAAATACCATTCTAAGTAAATATTGTGGTTTTTTTAATATATTGCTGATTTTTATGACCATGCTAGAGAGGGATATACTTGGCCATCCATCTTACATATAGAAGAAAGACCCTATGAATTGGATGGGTACTTGCAACAACTGATGTCTATTAAATCATCATGTCGATTGAACTGGCAGATAATTTCTTCTTAAACGTTTAGCCATCTTAGCCTGTAATTGGTAATATTGTGGACCAAGAATCACCAAGCCATTCATAGAATTTCTTTGTACCTAACACCCAAATCATAACACTGACAGTTGGCTTGGCTTTTCCACTGTCCATAGTACATGACTCTCGTCCAAATATATTGAAGTGGAGATCTCCATTCCAGTGATTCAGGCCATGGTCCCAAAGATTGCTATCAGGCTAATATTGACCAGGAGAAAAACTTGGTCACTGGGACATCAGAATTTGCCGTATCTTAGAAAAACAGATGAAATAATAGTTGTATCAGCTGCCAATCCTATTGGTCCATATCAAGGGTGCTTGACTTGGGGGGTCTAGGGTATTGACTGAAGCCAAGCTAAACCAGATTGTACCATGTAAACCCTAACCCCAACAGAACCCAAATGAAGCCCCAAAAAAGTGGCTGAGGCTCTGCTTGAACTGTAATTCCCTTTCCGAGTGCTATTCGGGTGAGAAAGATAAATTTAGCGGTTGGGTTAGGAATGAAAACCGTGCCGTGTCGGCCCGTGAAATTTTAGGGGCCGTGCCGTGCCCAAACAGTTGGGGCTCAAACCAACACAGCTCAAGGCACGGAATTATTTGCGTCGTGCCACCCACGGGCCGGCCCATATTCCTCTTCTATTTTTCTATAATTTGTTTATATAAGTCGAAAGAGACTTTATGGACTTTTAGGGGCTCTTAACTTGAAATAAAGTTAAAACTATTAAAATAGATGCACAAACATTAATAATAATATACAAATGAGTAATAAATCTTTAATTATTTTTAGCTTTGTATTTTATTTATATAAAAATAAATAAAATTTATATATATGGGCCATGCAATGCCGTGCTGTGCTCCTAGGCACCCTAGACCAGCACGACACGGCTAAGGACTGGGCCGTGTCGTGTCGTGCCACGACCCAAAGCTCCCTAGCCAGCACGGCCAATTGACTAGGTCAATGGCCTAAGCACGGTTTTTCCCATGCTTGGCTGTGTCGGGCCTGGGCGGCTTGCCCAAACTTTCATCTCTAGGTTAGGTACTAAAAAAACTTTCAGCTTTAGTGGTATAATATTTTGAAAATATGCATATGACTTGTATATAAGGTTTCTTTTTTTTTTCCTCCTTAAAAAGAGACATAAAGTCATGCACCCACAGATGCTATACATTTCGTGTTGCTAACCAATTGGGCAATGGCTAAATGTATAAGGAGTCATTTGTTTGTAGTCATTCATATATGTGAATGATTCGCATGCATAATGATTATATATCATCACAATTGGTCGTGCTCATTAAATGGGGCGTAAAAAATAAGTCATCTCCGCACACGAAATTTCACACCTAAAGAGGTGCCACACCTCCTCTTTGCAAAAGGCGTTAGTACAGTCTCACATGGTGATTTACATTCCATTAGGCCCCATCAATCACCCCTTTTTCTTTCTTATGGGGTCCATATTTGTAACACAACCATTCAATTTGCTTATTAAACTAATAAACCCTAAGACCTTGAAGTTCTTTATCTTAAATCTTCATAGATCTTGAGTTATTCATAAAAAACTCCCAACCTAAAAATCTAATTCTCTAAACTTTTTTAGGCTCCCAATTAATGATCAAAACCATTCAATATTCTTGTTCAGTCATAAGTATCAAGAGAGGTCCATATCTTAAATCGTAATGGATTTTAGTTAGAATTTGTGAAAAAACATCTAAAGCATAAAAAACGTCCAAATTAATCTACAACCATTGGATCTGCTCATTTATTGATGTAAAAATAATAATTTTGATAAACATTGTAATATTTTTCACATGTGTAACACTTACCTATGTAAAACCCATTTTTCCATCACATGCCTACAAGTCGAGGGACCCCTAAGTTCATCTTTATATAATATCCATGCATATATATGTTAATAGATAAGTAAGATGGTTCTCAAGTTATGTAAAAATAAAAAACATATACCAAAGGTCAAATGCATAAAAGTCAAACGATCCAAATGGCATGTATCTTTACCAGAATTCTTGACAAGAATTTGACATGTTGAGGACATGATGTGATATTTTGTCCCTTGGCATTTGAAATGCCATGTTGACTAGAAATTCAAATTCTAACTACCTAAAAGGTCTCAAATGATCTTTTGAAATTATTGAAATTCATTCTCTATGCGTATTTTGTTGGAATTTCAAATGCTAACACCAAGAGAAAGGATTTAGATTTCCACCTAAAGGGGACAACTTTTGGAAAACGAATTGAAAATTTCGCTGGACTTGAATTCTTGAAATTCTAGTAAAGAAATAATTCCTAAGTTCACATTTACCTATATGTAAAACTTTTGGTTGTCATGCTGGTTAGCAAGGGCGGGGGGAGTTCCATTCCTATAGGGAGAGAGAGAGAGGGCCGGGGGAGTTTCATTCATACATATATATATATATATGAGAAATATTCAAGTTGTGTGGTGAGAGACTCCCATTTTGGTGAGGTTTCAAGAGTACACTTTTTTATACTTGAAACTTCTCCAAAAAGGGAGTCCCTCACCACACATGGTGAGAGAATCTCTTACTTGAATACCCTATATATATATATATATATATATATATATATATATAAAGAGAGTAAAAAAGGTAAGATATCGCCTTGATTTCATCTTTTCAAAAGCCAACCCTAAACCTACAAGAACGTTGCCCTGATTTAGGTGTTGGATGACTGGTCAGCTAGCTAGACTTTCAAAACACAACAGGTACGTAGATCATCAGGAGCATATTACATATATATAGATCGACTACAGATTCAGCATCGTGGAACCCCTCCCCAGCTCCCCGGCCCTACATCTACATGTGAGCTTCAGAACTCACAATAAATAAAACAAAAAGAAAGATAGAGTCGAGCCCACACAGAATCGCATCTCAGGATCACATGAAGAAATGCTGTTGCTCTCTTGCATCACGCACTTCTCACTTCGATCTCCTTTTCTCTTTCTGATACGTACCCATATCAATTCTGATGGATTCTTCCAAGTCTCCCAAAGCTAATCTCCCATCACTATTTTTTTTCCTTGCAGCTTTATCTTCTTCTTTTTCTCTACATCACGTGAACTGAAAGAACCAACTGACATATAACTTTGAATTTAGCAATTCCTCATGGTTAGATGTTCTTGGTTCATATAATGCACATTTTTTAACTAAGAAACTAAGTTACATGTATGTAATTAGATAAGGTATTATATATATATATATATATATATATATATATATGTATTTGACCATTTGTTTGGGCCATGTGTGGCTTGGCTTATCTTTCCTTGACTGACACACTCGTATCTCACACTACTTGAACATTTCTTGGAACTGTTCCAAATGTTGGAGAGAATTTCTGCTCGAAGAATTTCTGTATTTTCAAACATGTGGAGTTTTTGGATCCTCATTCTTTGGAGCATCCAAAAATCCTAGCAAAAAGTAAAAAGCTTGTCATTTGAGACTTTTTAGATGACTGTGATTTTGGAATTATTATAAAGAAGTATTACATGGCAAATGTTATGGGGTAAGCCATCGCATCATGTCTAAAAAAAACCCTCAACCCAACACACTAAATTCTTGTAAGAAATTCTAGTGAAATGAAGAAACATGTATCACATCATGTTCGAAAAAACCCTAATACACCAAATTCTTATAAGTAATTCTAGTTAAGAAACTTGCCCTGACGACAATGTATGTCTAAGTTATTAGCATAAAATCATTGAGATTTAGATAAATTTTAGATGAACGGTGAGTATGTGATATGAGTAGATTGGATCAAATAAAAATAAGTATAGTTTGTTAGTCCAGTAGATTGTCATGAGCGTTGAGTTCAACAACCTCCTTGAAGTTGGGACCCACTTTTGCAGCCCCCGTTGCTTTTCTAGCAAGTGCTTGGTCCCTACCATACCATGTTAGGCTGTGATCACATTTTGTCATGGGCCCAATTTACATTTAATATCTGGACCATGTATCATAAATCATAAAGAGAAGTGTACGTAAGGGAGTTGTGCACTTTTTTAAGTACCAAAAGTCTTCAAGATATGCATCTTTTCTTACCCATAGAATGAGAATTTCACATATAGCCACCTTTATTTTTGGAAAATAACAAATAACCACCTCCATCAGTTGAAAATCTTGATCATGGCTGACATTCAATGGTTAATTTTCAACCATTTGAAAAAAAAAATGCACTGCAGCATGTCTTAAAAGAATATAATTTCCCTTAGATCAACATTCTTTAGATTACATCGAGGAGAATAACGTGAAAGACCATTAATTAAATATTTAAGTGGAGTTTGTGTTCTTAGTTTAATCTTAATCAGATAAGATGTGTACGACTTTTTCTTCAGTTTACGATAAAATACAATAGATTTCACCAATTGATCACAAATACATACTTCCGTATCTATTTGTCTAGGATTCGAATATGGACTGTCACCTTTTCTCACCCGATGGCAGTCCTATCTCTCTTAATGTCGACTCTTCTACCTTACCTAAGGTCTATTTCTCTCATCAGATGGATGGGGTCGCCCCCCCCGCAAGCCAGGTTAAAAAAAAACCTTATACTTTTATCAATACTGTATAAATAGACTGCAGGAAGAAAAGTTAGTTTTTTTGGATAAAAGGATGTAGAAAGAAGAGGTTTTTTTTTTTTTTTTTTGGGAGGGGGGGGGGGGGGGGAGGGATGGGATGGGATGGTAAAAAGAAAGAAGGGTGGAAAACATCCAATGAGGAGAAAAATGGCCAACCCATTTCTGACCCATTTACTCTATCCACCTAAAAACCTATTCATGAATGAGCTGGACTGTGGACCATGATTTGCGACGTCAAGATATTGTATTTATTTGTTGCTCTATTTCACATGGCCATAAAATGAATGCCCCACTCATAAATGTTGCACTTTATTTATGTCATTTGTCAATGGTACTCAAATACAGAAAAGAAGGAATCTAAACTATTTTCAGTACAATCTCCCTTTCAGACAGCGACATTCTAACGCGTTTGAGTTGGTGCTTTTGTTTCATGTTTTTCTAGTCCTATTAGTTTGGAGTACTTGTAACAAATTTTTTTTTTTCAAGATAAATTTTACAATTCATCCTCACCCAATAGGAAAAGAAAGTACTTAAGTAATTACCAGCACCTCCCAAATGCAAAACACATGAACAACTATTGGAGAAAGAACCCTCCAGTCATTAGGTATTAGTAGTTGCTTGAGTTGGTCATTTCAGGTTGCTTCAATTCAAAAACTTATGTAACAAGTCAATTGCATTGTTGTATGGAGAATTACTCAATTGATCTCAGTCATGTGAAAGAATTACTCAATTACTGGTGTGTAGTTTTATGTTCGGACCATCAATAATGTGTGTGATTGATGACCTTTTTTCATAAATGGTTAATCCACACAATCCTATTGTTATATGAGGGTTAAAAGTTGAATGCGTTTATGACCATTAATGTTTTTAACCATCAATTTCATAAGCTTATAAAACATTAAGAATCCTCTTTTCTTGATAAATGGTTTATCCACACGATCTTCTTTTTTTGTATGTGTTGAGTGAATTAAGGTGCTGTTTAACAATGACTAGTTTTTTAGTCTATTTGACTCAAAGCTAATTTAAGTAGATGTTGGAGTGCTTTATATTATTAGGAGGAAAACCGACGTGAATCTTTGACTGAGTTAATTTCATATTTATATCTCTTCTCTTAAAAAATCTTGACGAAAAATATAGTATTAATTTTGATACAGATATCAATATCTCAAGCAATCAAACTTCTTTTGACAATTTTTTCTTTTACAAGTTTACATATATATAACTTTTATACTACAAGTTCTTAGAATTGAATGTATTTTGATCATCAATTTCAAAGCCTTAGACTTAAACATTAAATACGGATAATATGGTATGTTTAGATTTACCATCATAACACAGCTATAAGTTAATCCTAATGTGAAAGACTTGCACTGGTTGTCACCTGATGTTCCTCGGTCTGATAAATTTGTGTGGTTTGAGGAGAAGACCCAAGCACTTATCCCTATGTAAGAACCTACCACCACCATTAACACATTGACACATACACACTTAAATTCCTTGATTTCCATTAACCAATTGCTTGTAAGAAGTGCAGGAGGGACAAGGGAGTTGTTGAAGTCAGTGCTTAGCATTTTACAAGGTGTCATTAAGCACCCACTAATTATTAATTTATCTAGTTCTAAAACTCAACAACTTCAATCTAATCATCACTCACATACAGAGATTGCTCATTTCAAGAATATGACCTGATTTGAATTGTAAATCCAATCATTTTCAACACCCAAAAGAATTCATCCATGGATGGGCCACCGATTGATGAAGTTCACCAGAAGGATGATAGAGATACACATGCTCTGGTTGGTGGATGAGTGTGGTTTTATCCTTGGTAATGTGTAATTAAATTTTGTAAGTTACCAGACAGAAATGTTTCATCTGAATGTAATAATTAAACAAATCTTACAGCTGTTCTAGATAAGGCAGAAGAGTATATAACTATTTATCTGCCAAGGTGGGTGTGAGTTTTCTGCACCCTATTGAGTGCCGTACCTGAAAAAATGCATGTGAATCTTAAAAAGTAGTGAGGATTAGGAAGGGATTGGTGTGAATCTGGTGTGAATCAAACATCAGTACAATTGATTGGGTTTGACAACTTTTGTGACCTCCAAAAATTATAATTTTATAAGTGCATCTTCTTCCTTTCTTTCTATCTTTTCTCATAATTCAATCATTTGATAAATAATGGTCAAATTAGTACCAAATTAAATTGAGTATTAATTATGAAAGGCAAGTGTATGACAACCAAAATGGGGTGGATGAAACTTGGGAATATTGATACAATTTTTGTTTTCTGTTTTTATAAATTGATTATAGTTTTAACCATATAATGATTTAGAGTTGGATAATGCAATACATGTAGGTTGGGTGCCACTTCTATTGATCTCAATTGTTTCATCTGACCGGACCCACTATACATTGATATTGAAACAACTTCATCCGACTGCTTCAATGTTTTTTTTTTTTTTTTTAATTGAAATAGGTCAACTCTATGTCCTCTTAAATTGCAGATATTGATATTGAAACAACTTCATCCGACTAGTTCAATGGTTTTATTATTATTATTATTATTGAAATAGGTCAACTCTATTTTCCCTTAAATTGCAGATATATATTGATATTGAAACAACTTCATCCGACTGGTTCAATGTTTTTATTTTTTATTTTTTTATTGAAATAGGTCAACTCTATTTTCCCTTAAATTGCAGATATTGATATTGAAACAACTTCATCCGATTGGTTCAATGATTTTTTTTTATTGAAATAGGTCAACTCTATTTTCCCTCAAATTGCAGATATTGATATTGAAACAACTTCATCCAACTGGTTTAAAGGTTTTATTTTTTATTTTTTATTTTATTGAAATAGGTCAACTCTATTTTCCCTTAAATTGCAGGGTTAGATCACAATAAACTTATCTTACATTTGGTAACATACGAGGAATCTACAGAGCTAATGACTATCCGTTGAGGATTTATAGGGTTTTACATCGCAGTTTGTATCGTTGCATATGGTTTAAAAAAAACTAGTTTTGATATGTAGATCCGCAACGTGATTACTTCAAAATCATTTTAGAGAGATCGGACCTAAAAAGCCCTAAAAAAGAAGAATCCCTATAAGTCTAAATCCTCTATTATTTACAATTGCCAAATATGGGTTTTCCGCAACTCTGTGCATAGTGAAAATCCATATTAAGAGATTGGAATAAATTTATTTTGAAATGATCTCAAATATCTGTATCATAAGTTTTGAGCTTATATTGATTGATCCAACCCATTCATATCACTTTACCCCCACCTCATTAGCGAGATTGGAGTGAGTTTCATCTAATATGATTGCAATACCAGTGATTCATCAGGGAGAGAATTGGACCCACATAAGGTGTGAAATCCTGAAACTTCTCCTCAACAAGTACATGTTGTCAATCCTGAAAGGTTTTTGGAGGTTAGCCCCCAACCCCATTCGTACTTCAATGTAGTCCGTGCTTGATATTAATAGCCGGTACATGTGCATTATGTTATCCCAAAATCAATGCCCTTGAATGCGCTCTTCCAATACATTGCAAGCTTGCAACCTCACAACTTCCACAGCACTTCCACAGCTGAAAAAGACCAGTTTGAAAGATAACCCATCTGCAAGAGCTAAGAAATGAAGAATAGATGGTGGAGTGCTCTTCTTCAATGCATGGTCAAGTCCATCCGTTTAAAATCCAAGCGATTATTAGCACTAACACACCTTATGTAGTGATCAACGTGTAAATTATTATTCAAACATATAAGGTGGCCACCATTGGATTCGACTGAATCAAAACATGTGAAGAACTCATTTTACTTCTATATTTTTGATTAAGAATGGTGGGAGTCCCTCATGTGTGATTAATCTAATGGTTGGCCTACTAAGATTTTCTTTGAAAACTTAGATATAACGAATATAGTGGTGGTAGAACTTATGACCATCTTGGGTTTTGAAATGGCGGACCCGACCCCACACGCATTGAAGAAGGGCACTGCATTGTCATTCTGCCCAAAAATTGAAATAACAATAATCTAAAGGCTCTTTATAAATGTTTAACTACACTTATAGTGTTGCAACTTGCAAGACCAAGTATTTACCTTTATAGGGTAAAAAAAAAAAAGAGACTATAATTCTCATGCAGGACACAATTTTACTCCTTTTAAAAATATTATATATAATAAAGTTTACGAAGTAAAACTTGCTGAGGTCAATGTCCACCCTTGATCTCTGAGCAGTCATAATTGTAGTCGAACCCTCTCCCTCACTATAAAACTATTGTTGTGTCATATTCAATCACCAATTGGTTTTGAGATAAATGGTAGCTCAATGGGGTGTAAGATCTTACAAGTGATATCAGAGCCTGGTAGGTCGAGTCGCGGCGGGTGTGCCGTTGACGAGCGGTTATTATTGGTCAATCAATCATTGTTGTGATACTGTTAGGGTTTTTCTCTTTTCTCCCACAAAATCATAGAGAATGTGATTTAATAGGAGAATGAGAAAATCCAATGCAATGGAACTTAGAAGACATCATTTTATGGTCTTAGATGGGGCGGATAAAATTATCCACCCGGGTTCTATGTATGTCACAAGGTCCAAGCCCAAACAAGCCCAACCCAAATCCCACATTTGGTCAAGTCTCATCCCATGCTAATTTGAGTTTGACCCAAGCCAAGTTGCACACCCTATTCACATTCCTATCTTCTTGGGGAGTCCATTCCAATCAGTTCAAATGGTACAAAACACCCCCCCACATTTTCAGTACATTTGATGGTTTCCTTTGTCCAAATACAACTTACAACCTACACCTGGTAATAATCTCCCGTATAAACTGCTCAAACATAGGTACCACCACTTCCTTCAACTTTTTAGATCCTCCCTCCCCCACACGTGCAAAGCACGTGACAGTGACCCCTCAGAGAAGGAACCGAGTGAAGAACATAGAAGAGAACCAGCTGCGAATGAAAACAAGACCGACCTGTAGTAATTGCACTTCCATCCTTTTCTTCCTCCCTCTCTGCTCCACCTGCACCTATTCCCCTGTGTCCATCTGTCTCTATTTCCAAAGCTCTTGCTCATATAGCAGTAACACCACCACCTCCAAATCTACGAATCGATCGAAAGATGAGATTTTTCTCTCTGGTTCTCAGAGGCTTTTTGTCGAACAGTTGTTGAGCGTTCTCGAAAGAGCTTCGTTTGATCGAACAGTTGTGTGTGTGTGTGTGTGTGAGAGAGAGAGAGAGAGAGAGAGAGAGAGAGAGAGAGAGAGAGAGAGAGAGAGAGAGAGAGAGAGAGAGAGAGAGAGAGAGAGAGAGAGAGAGAGAGAAATGCAGAGGCGCAGGTTGAGGCCTGGGATCATGTGCAGGTTGTCTCTCCTGAGGCTTCTGCTGGCATGTGCTCTTGGGACGATAGCGCTTGCTGCGCTGCTTGCCTCTCACGTATTCCCTTCACCGAAAGTTCATCTTCCCAAGGCAATTTTCTTTGTTTTAATCTCTCTTTCTCTTTGTCTTTCTCTCTTTCGGATGATGTTACTTGTTGTAATACTGTTGGTGGGGTTTTGTGATTTCTTGCTTTGGTGGGGGCTATTGGGGAAGATGGTAGATGTTTCTTTGGAGGTTTCTATTTCTAGCTTGGGTGGTTTTTTATAGATTGGATTAGTGTGATTGGTTGTCTTGATCTAGTTGAATTCCCCCATTCCTAGATTGGGGTGAATCAATTTCCATATTTTCTCTTTCTTTTTGAAATGGGTCTCTCTTTTTGGATTACTGTTGCTTAGATGAAGGAAATGCATAAAAATGGATGGTTTCTATTTTGGGCATTTTTTTTCCATTCAGAATTGCATTTATAGTAATCTTTTTTTTTTTTTATTCATAGTTTCTTATTTTTAGTATATGTCCTTTTTATTAGATTTTTACTGATCATTGGAAATTCATTTGGTGCAATGAAATCATGTGCTGATGTTGGTTTTTTTTTTTTTTTAAATTTAATTTTTCAGCATGAAATTGGATACCAGGGATGGAAAGGCGAGTTGAGTTGGACGCGCGAATTTTCTCCACCGCAACTGTCCAGAGCGCCCCTTCCCTCAAAGGAGGTGATCTTGATTTGAGAAATCTTCTTTGAAATTGTTTTCGCGTTCTTTGCACTTGGTTTAGATCAAAGAGAGATATAGAATGATGAAATGAAATATGTTATGAATATGGAAACCGAGTGCATTTGATCTGATTCATAAGGTTGATTGAGTGTGCAGTAGATTATGTAAGAATTTGATTTGTTTAAAGTCAAATTAGTCATACATCTTCCATGTTTTCACTCTTCTAGACTTGACAGTTGGTTGCTGCAAACGACAAGCGGGACATTGAGAGTCTGTGGAAGCCTCCGCCGAGTCGTGGCTTTGTGCCCTGTATAGAGCCAAGCGATTCATATTTACGTAAGGAAGCTGGGATTTTCATTTACTTATTGCGCAGATTTATAACTTTGCAACTTATGCTATGTTTGTCCGGTTCATGTAACTTGATTCTATTTTTTGCTCCAGCGCCTACGGAATCACTGGGATACTTGCTTGTTCATACCAATGGTGGGCTTAACCAGATGCGGGCTGGGGTATCTCTCTCTCTCTCTGATGTGTTTATATATATCTATAGGTGTATTTAATATTTATACCATATGTAGCATAATGCATAAATTAATAAGTGGATGAGTAAGAAAACTACTTAATATGACATCTTACTTGTTATATGTTGCATTTATACCAATTAATCATTAGATGCATTGGCTTATGTGATGTATAATATCATAAATTAGGAATAATTTCAAAGGTTGACACTACCATTTAAACCAATCATCTATTATCAAGATTTGCCTACCATACAAAGGTGCCATCTATTAGTTACTCTCTCTAAGAAAATGTTAAAACTCTTGATGTCTCTCACAACTCTAAAGATGCTATCATGTTTCTTTTAAACCCCTCTTTACATTAGCAAGCTCATGACATATTATAGACCCATATACCTATTGAATACCCCCTTCATTTGAAATTGGGTTTCTTACGTTTCTAGATCCAATGTTAGCATGCATTGCCTCTACTAATATCTAGGAAATAATTAGGAGAAATACACACTCTGTGACCATTAAAAAAATGCACTCTGTGTTTTTATAAACTAAATGACTTTGACGACATTTAACAAAATTGCAGGCTAATCCTACTAGATCTCCACTGAATTAGGTGCTCATGTTGACAATACCATACGTGAGAGGTCTGTAAGAAGCCATCTATTTGAGACCTGTCAGAAGATCTAAACACTACTATAATCGAACTAAGCAACTCTTTTGGATGTACTATCATCAAAGATGAAAAAGAATGAGCAGAATATTTCTCTGTGAATCGATGCTATCCCCTTTGGGGATGATCTCAATATATCTTTTAATAGTTGCCAAATAAAAGGCTACAATCAAGGCATTTACAGATGGGTAGTATATCAAGAAGATTTGCATTAGGTTAAGCTTAGACACAATGTACAGTATACAATACTTACCTCCAAGAGACCTCGTGGAGATAATATCACAGCTTAGTGGGCCTATGTGGATCAGGGCCTGAACATGGCCATGGTCAGTAAACTTATGTTTACATGTAGAAGGCAAAGCAATGTCTCATGCTTTTGAAATGGATTTAGGCTATGATATATCATCTTCCAATGGGTGAACTCCTAGAAGAAGTAACCCTCCGTCAATTATTGAAGAACCATTGTGGCATTATCTGATAACCTTGACTATGCTTGACAACTATGTTGCAAACTTTGAGCAATAATAGAACCACGACCATCCACCTGCCCAATGGACATGAATAATCACTGATCTAATATTTTCATTAAAGGTTGGTTAAACCTTATTTTATTTGTAATTAGTCGACCCGTTTTGCATGCAGAGTTCTATTTGAGCAAATGCATCAGATTTATGGATACGATGTAACGATCCACACGCACACATATAGGTATTAGATTGACTTCAAATTTGATATGTAGGTTGGCCCCACTTGGATCTTGGGGTCTGACAGTGGGCCCCACTAGGCGGTCCACACCGTAAGCTTGTAAGGACCGTCCTTACAGGACTGGTTCCCATATATATATATATATATAACGTTCAAGTTTATGAATTTAGAAGATTCAATATCAATGATTGTTCCTGAAAAAGAAAATTCGATGTCTACACCTCTCACCAGTACAAGAGTAATTTGGATACAACACTACGAGGGAATTTCCAGAGAAGAGCACATCTAGGAGACTGCCGCCAGATATTTCTCACCATTTTAACCATTTCTTATGAGGACATCTAAAGAATCAAGACTGGGAAATACAATGGAGGACTATAGCCAAGTTTATGCTGCATTTCCCTCTCTTTTGAATAGTCATCACAAATGCTTAAAAGAAGAGGCATTGAAACAACTTTGGCACAAATTCTGAAGCTTTGTTTACCTGAATGTTCTTTTTGATGTCACTTGACTCCTGTTGCTGTGCTGTAATTGGTCAGAGCCCATAAGGGGATGAAAGCCTTTTCTTTTTATTTCTTTTCTTTTCTTTTTTTTTTTTTGGTAACCGCCATAATGCATCAGACTCCATTTTGAAAACTTTGACTATTTTTTATGTCATCTTTTGACCTGACATTATTCCTCCACTTTCACTTAGTGTGATGAACGAGGTGAATTTTCAAGCTGATCCTAGTTTTGGACCTTTCTTTGATTTCAGGACTCCCTCTTCCACCGCCAATCAACAATCCCTGTCACTATTGTCTTTTATGTTATTTATCTAACAGTTTGCACTCTTATTTATTGTCTTATTTGTGCATTATTGAAATCCCCCTTTTTTTTCCCAATCACAATCACAAATTTGTATTTTAGGTAGTTCATGTATGGACGCATTAGTGAGGATTTGGCCTGACATGTTTAAAGTATTTTGTAACTTATTGGTTGAGTCCGGCATCTTGTAACTCATTGATAAATGGGAGTGATTATTAATTACTTCATGTGGTTGCATTGCCTGCTTATGTACTATTTTTGAGTTAAGTGTCACTCATATACTCATGAAAATTTAATATGCCATTGGTAAATTTTAGAGTACATAAACCATGTTTTTTTTTTTTTACCTGTGCTTCTTGATATAATTGATAGCATTGCATGGTTCTGAAAGTCCAAATATCCGTAAATGGCAGATATGTGACATGGTAGCAGTGGCCCGTATCATAAATGCTACTCTTGTTATTCCAGAACTTGACAAACGATCGTTTTGGCAAGATTCGAGGTATGAATTTTATCCCTTCTTTTTATTGGGAATGTGAGTTGAACCTACAACCTCATGGTTGCAAATTGCAATA
This sequence comes from Cinnamomum chago, assembly GCA_038049695.1. Taxonomy (NCBI): domain Eukaryota; kingdom Viridiplantae; phylum Streptophyta; class Magnoliopsida; order Laurales; family Lauraceae; genus Cinnamomum; species Cinnamomum chago. The sequence goes on along the minus strand of CP142459.1, from coordinate 60,069,475 downwards.
GAGAGCACCTTCCATTGAATTATGGACTCGTCTAATTTTACCCCATGTCCTAGTCTTTTTTTGCCTCTTAAATAGTTTAATGATTCATGAAATCCAATACTAGTCAGTTCTAATAACAATAAATAATAATATTGGAATTGCAGCAATTTTTCTGATGTCTTTGATGTGGAGCATTTTATAAGTGCTTTGGCTAATGATGTCAAAGTGATAAAAAAACTTCCAAAAGAACTGGCAACAACTACAAAAGCTGTCAAGCATTTTAGAAGCTGGTCTGGTGTAGACTACTACCAAGATGAGATATCTCGCCTTTGGGAAGATTATGAGGTCTCACACTTTATTTACAATCCATTTAATTGAACAGATCTTATTTTCTGATGCATCAGCTAATGTATCTCATATTTCCTTTAGATTATTCGAGCGGCTAAATCTGATTCACGCCTTGCTAATAATAATCTGCCGCCAGACATTCAAAAGTTGCGTTGTCGTGCTCTTTATGAGGCTCTTCATTTTTCCCCTCGCATTGAGACCTTAGGAAAAGTAACCTCAAATCTGAAGTCTTCTGTGATTTAAGTATGTACCTTACTTATATCTACTATATGTAGCTTGCTCTAAATAATTAATAATGCTGACTTGGCAGTTATTGGTGGAGAGAATGAGATCATATGGCCGTTACATTGCTTTACACTTGCGTTATGAGAAGGATATGCTTGCTTTTAGTGGATGCACGTATGGTTTATCCCCAGCTGAAGCAGATGAGCTGACCAAAATCAGGTAGAACACATTTGAAGGCTGGACTTCCAAGCAGTCAATTGGTTTCATTCTTTTTTAAACCTGCTTTCGCTTTTCCTCTCAGAGAAAACACTGCATACTGGAAGGTAAAGGACATTGATTCTATGGAACAAAGAGCCAAGGGATATTGCCCACTAACTCCAAAGGAGGTTGGAATTTTCCTTTCTGCTCTTGGATATCCATCAAACACTCCCATATATATTGCTGCTGGAGAGATATATGGTGGCAATTCTCGTATTGCTGATCTGGAATCTCGCTTTCCAATATTAATGAACAAGGTAGGGAGCATCTAACTGGTGGTTGAATACAAGTTTATTATAGTTCCTAGGACGCATACTGTCAGTAGAAATTGGTATTTTTGTTAGTTCTCACTTATTATCTGTTGTCCCTATTTGATGTGGCATTTATATTCTGGAGCTTAATATGAGATTTAGTATTTTACAAAAATGGAACTCTTTCTTGATGAAAATTTAACACATTTGAGCCTTATCTATCACATTCTACTTTTTAAAGTCTGAGTGCTCTTTTAGCGGATTAATTGTCTAAAAGTGCATGATAACCCTGCAATCACTGACAGCAAATTTGGAAGGCAGTGGTTTCCCTCATTATTTTCTTCCCCACTGCTATATAGAAGTGACTCTGATTTATTTATTTATTTATTTTGTATAGTTTCCTAGAAGTGAAGAGCTGCTTTAGCTTATATGTGGCTCATTTCTTCAAGGACCTGTCTGGATCTGTGTAAACCAAGTGCAGGTAACTCAGTCTAAGCATTAGCCAGGAGGTCAAGCACTTGGATATCTATGCTCCAAGACCTTTGTAACTTTGAATAACTTCTCATTGCTTGGAACTCCTATTCGAGAAGTTAAGAACTCCCCTGGTGATCAGATTTGCAAGGGATGCAAAAAATTACCACTCTGCTGACCTGTAACTGATGACATTTATCAGAGTTCAAGGTGATTAGATTAATAGGTAACTAGAGTTACAGTATTGAAACTATCACAAATGGCCCGACAAGAGTTACAGGGATCCAAATTGGCCCTAAATCCAATGAAAGATAATAGACTAAGAAACCACCTCCTTCCAAGGATTCCTGTCTAGATGCCAAAATAATATTATTATTTATTTACCTACATAAAAGAAGTTGGTTAAAATAATTTTTGTAATTGAGTAGAAGCTTGAATCAGTTGAGGTTTCCATTCAAGATAGGATCAACAGAGCCAGGAACATTTTGGTTGTTTCTAGGCACGGAAGCAGACCTGATGGTATTGCAGAACAGACTCATTCTGGTAATGATGTTAACTAGCTGCCAATGTCTATGTTGGCTTTCATGGAATGCTTGAAAGTGTTTTTTTTTTGGATAAATCCGAGTTTTCCAGCATGATACCAGGGACTTGCTGATTGTCCATCTTTGGCAACACAATGATATTTCAACTGCAATACCACTTGATTATGTAGAAACTTCCTGCCCAGTGTTTATTTGATTTTAAAACCATGCAAAATCTAGCAGTTTAGATAGGAAGTTCATCCCCACACGACTTGACAAACTTTGTCATTTTCATTTTGCCTGTTTACTTTGGATTTGTTGAAGAATATTATTAGAAAATCTCGCTGCAAGGCAAAGCATTTTTATTTTTGTTTTTTGCTTTCTTTTAAATGATTGATTATATAACTACGAAAATAGTATCATATTTGTCAAACTTTCGGGTATTTTGTCATTCAAACTTCCCCATTGACTTACTCTCCTTCAGTCCAGCGAATGAATCTCTCTTGGATCTGAAGATTCACCATCTATATTATACTCTACCCCTGACAAACCCTTATCCAACCATTGAAGATATGCGCTGCTTGAATCTTGAAACATTATGCGTTACTTTTTCCATATTGACAGGAAAAATTAGCATCAGCGGATGAGCTCGAACCTTTTATGTCTCATGCGTCTCAAATGGCTGCTTTAGACTACATAGTATCTGTGGAGAGCGACGTCTTTGTTCCTTCATACTCTGGAAACATGGCAAGGGCTGTTGAAGGTCACCGTCGCTTTTTGGGGCATAGAAAAACTATTTCCCCTGACAGGCAAGACCATGCTATTTTCTCAGACATGTGATCTTTGGTTCCTCAATTTCTTTTATTTCAGAAACATTGACATATTATTGAAGCTCCTTTATCTTTTCTTCACCAGAAAAGCACTAGTCCATTTGTTTGATAAAATTGACTGGGGTTCTCTCAAGGAAGGCAAAAAGCTGTCAGATATGGTTATCGAAATCCATAAAAAACGGTGAGTGAGTCAAAACTATTTTGGTGTTTGGTGTATGTGAAAATAGACTTTATTTTAATTTTGGTTGGACAGGCAAGGGTCACCACGGAGAAGAAAAGGACCCATTTCTGGAACGAAGGGCAAGGAGAGGTTCCGCTCAGAAGAATCATTTTATGAGAATCCTTTACCGGATTGTTTATGTCGTGAAGAATTGCCCGGCAAAAACAGTTTGGCTAATGCATAGGCTTTTTTGTTTTTTACTACACATTGTTTCTATACACGGAATTCTTCATCCTCGGGAAGTGATTTGTATCACCATTGGCCGCTCTCGAAGGTGCATATACACAACATCAGACCTGTGAGACTGTTGTGCCATTGTCGTTCAAAGCTGCGGAATGTAAATATTTTGAGCCTGTAACTAGGAAAATTGATAGATTTGAAAGTGACATTGATGCTGGCTTTATACTGGGGACTGGGAGTTTTGCATGAGGTCTTTGGTTCTTTTCATATTGATATATAGCTTTCGTGTATTCAATTGTCAAGACTTGTTGTATGAACTACAGAAGAAAATAATAAGCTCTTCCACGTTTATTCACTTCATTTTGTGTGATCAGATTTTAGGATTTAAGAATCACGCTGCATATATACACAACTAAAGATGTCATTATTTTCTTTTAGGCCGTGCGTCTGTGATGAGGATTCCATGACACTGCAGAAAATGCTCCTATTTTATGAATGTGCAATTTTTTTTTTATTGGTTTGGCGCAGTGCTTTTCCATGCAAAAAGACTCAAGTTTGGAACTAATTTTCCTCCATTTTAGGAGAACCCTTTGCAAGGAGGGGTTTGGAAATAAAACTTCTGTGGAGCAAGGAATCAGTGTTACACAAATAAGCATATTGCTTCAGAACAGTTGAAAGAAGAGTTTATGAGTACGCTCTGTTGCACTATGTATGCAGCCGGAGCTAAGAAATATGGTCCAGATTTCTTTTCAAAGCAAAATAGTACTATAACACAAGAACACCCCCAAAGATTAACATGAGAACGCTAGAAATGAAGATACAGGCAAAAAGCATGCTCTTGCTGGAGTTCTTTATTGGAATTCCAATAATTTATGTCCGGAGGAATTTCATATTCTCCAAAAGTTGTCTCCTTGAGGTGGAATTCTAAATCCCCCTCTTGGTGGAGCATTTGAAATTTCAACCAAATATGCAGAGAATGGAATTCCAAAAGGTCATCTGAGACATCATGTCCAAAAAATCACAATATAGCAAATTCTTAATTCCAGTAAAGAAACAGGCCCCAAAAGTATCTTATATAGATATGTCAATTTAGAAATGCCAAATTTCAATTGCATGCTAACATGGCAATTTGAAGGTTTGGAATTTGACATCTTCAAAAGGTATGGACTCCACCCCATATGTTAAATTGTTATTTTATTATATTCTTATCTTTTTACAAGACCCACATCATTAAAGAAAAAAAAACTTTTACATTCTTGCGGGCCCTTTTGGTAAGTCGCGTTTGGATTAGCTTTTGGAGTGGTCCTCCATGTGGTGTGGGAAGAGATTTGAAAGTGCTGATGGAGATGCTCTAAAGTCCCCATTTTGTCAGAGTTGATGCTTGCACCCTGAGCAAAAAGCCTCAGGTATTTGGTAAGTAGTGTCCAGCTAATTCCATTATGTTTTGTATTTTTCATAGTGTCCCTTAAACCCTAAATTTATCAGGCAGATCTAGCATTTGACTTAAAAATTACAGGCATAGCGATTTGTAATAAAAAGGAAGCCCTTTTTTTTTTTTTCTTTTTTTTTGGGTGATATTGCATTGCACAATTTTATGATGTAAGCTGTATATCATGACATATAGGTATTTTTGCCCCACCTACTGCATACTTCTAAATAGACTCCAGCCTATAATTTCAGAGTTTAAACAGTTTTTTTTTAATAAAAGCCTAATTTAAATTTTATCCAATTTTAATTGCTGAAATTATTCTATTGTATTCAAAATATCTTCAATCAAAATTTATTTCTAGAGAGAGAGAGAGCAGGACTCTCATCCCAGATTCCCAGTTAATGTTGTGATCATGTTCGACTATTCATCATCTTCTGATTTCATTTTGAGTTAGCAACTAAGTTTACTCTCCAATTCTTGCATCTTAGCCCTTTGAATAATCCAAAAACATCTTTAACCATCCATCATCAATGAAAACAGTATCCAAATCCATCCACATCTCCAACCATACTGGGACCAGCAGCAATACCATATAAAATGGAAACCCATCTCCATCCAGCAATCTAACCACACTAATCAATCTCTCCCCCACCATATTGAAACCCACGCTTGAAATGCTTTCATAAATCCACCCACCCTCTCCTCAATCTACTTTACACATCCAACAACTTCAATCTCATTTTATGAATCCACCAACACTCTCCTAATGTCCAGAGCTTGAAAACTTTTTTATCTTTCTAGATAGGTGAGTGGTAAAGTACTTTTGTGAAGACCTGCCTGCCCAGTGATTTTAGATGAGGCACCCTTAACCACTGGGGTATCTGGTGTTTCTTGAACCTTATTGTTGTTTTCACCCCAACAGATCACAAACTCTTTTCAATCCACAGTTAAGACAACTATTGTCCAATACAGGTAATCCCAACAGAAAGGCATGCAAAACAAGTCAACCAAGTTTACAACAAATGACACACATTTCACACAACAATCAAAACAACAGATTGCATCATTGACCATAGAAACACACACACTTTAGTCATACAATCCAATTAGAGAAAATCACACGTCCCCATTATCATTTCCATTACTTAGAAAGCAGACACTACTATGTTGCTATTATAAATATGTGCACATGGAGAAGGTTCAGCATGAAAAAAGATAAGTGATCAAGGGAGGGGAGATGGATCAAGCCCTCTCGCCGCGGATTCTCCTGGCAAGCTGAATGTCTTTTGGCATTATGGTAACCCGCTTGGCATGGATGGCACAGAGATTGGTGTCTTCAAACAGCCCCACTAGGTATGCCTCTGCAGCCTCCTGCAATGCAAGAACTGCATGGCTCTGGAAACGCAGATCCGTCTGCATACTCAACAACACACCACCCAACAAGATGCAGTAAGAAAAACCACCACATTCATTCAGATAATTCTGAATGACAAAGGCAAATCCAACCCTTCTTCCACCCTCACCTTGAAGTCTTGAGCAATTTCCCGGACTAGCCTCTGAAACGGCAGCTTCCTAATCAGCAGCTCTGTGCTCTTCTGATATTTGCGGATTTCACTACAAAGAACAAGCAGACCCCTCATCAAGCAGGGAAACAAAAGACCAACCAACAAAAAAAAAACAGAAAATACATATCTTACCGAAGAGCAACTGTTCCAGGGCGGTATCGGTGGGGCTTCTTCACTCCTCCAGTAGTTGGGGCAGATTTTCGAGCTGCCTGAAAAACTCAATGTCAACTAATTTGGATTTAACAGGAATAACTGCCTATTTGCATCAGTATCAAATTCCTAGAATTTCCAAACAACAATTTTGCTTCGCGCCAGGCTCCCTTCGCCTCTCGGAAGCAAGAAAGCAAGCAGCAAGCACGTCAGGCTGAGACAAAGCTGAAAAGCCCCTATCAAATTCCTAGAATTTCCAAACAATGCCTTTCTATAAAAGGAGTTAAAGTTGAAGATTGCATTGGTTAAGATAAAAAAAAAGGGCCATCATCAAACAATTAACCCCTTGATAGGAAGTGATTACCCAACAATGACACTAAGTAAATCAAAACTTTGAAAATGGATGGCCATGTGCATATCTACACTTTAGCTCCTTCACAGCTTAACCACTACACTACTCCAATCAAAGCCCTTTAACCATAAAATCCTACAAACTCAAGATGAAAATGCAGCCATGGAAAACAATGATCATATGAAGTCTCTGTCAAGAAGATCAAACCTTAGTTGCGAGCTGCTTCCTAGGAGCCTTCCCTCCAGTGGATTTGCGAGCAGTCTGCTTGGTACGAGCCATCTGAAAATGCCATATTTCACACAATCACTCACTACTCTTGTGACGACGCCCGCGGACAATATCGTACATGCGTGAAGGGTGGGACATTACAACTCTTTACATTAAATAGATTTTACATTGTCCTCTCTACTCAACAATACACCCCCACCCAGTGTCACCCATTATCAGAGAGATGATTTTTCTCTGATACAACATCTCCCAAATATCACCAAATGCTACATTTGGGAAATGATGACATCAGGCATGCCACTTCTGCCACCTCCAAATCTCAATTGCAATGAATACCACATCTACTGAAATGAGATTTAAAGAAAAAAAAACACAAAGAACAAAAAGTCCACAGAGCCATAACAAGCAAAAAAAAAAAAAAAAAACCATTGGGTTCATCCTAAATACATGATGGACCCCAGAAGAAAACTATTTGTCATATATGTGATGCAGATTAGGACTATCATTCCAATACCCTGCATGGTTTCTTAAAACCCACATCAATTGTAAATCATTAAAAGGCACACACAATGTAATTGTGTGTTTTAAAAATCAAACATCAAAGCATGTAAACTAATATCAGACGACACAAAATCAAGCTCAGGACCAAATCAGCCCTAACCCTAACCTCAAAGGGAGATGGAGATTAGAGGGGACTCTACACTGCTTTACCTTTGATCAAAAGGTACTAAAAGAGAGATGAGAATGAGATCCTTCAAACTGACCCAGAGAAAAATATGTGAGATTTGAAGGAGTCGGTTCCTATATATAGCTACTGTAAAATAACCGTCTTGTAACGGTGGATGCGAATCTCGTTCGTATCGGAAGGTCAGGATTCGCTTTAGCTTTTGTGCTTTTGCCAGTGGAGGATCTGACGGTTGAGAAGGTTTCTGGCTGTGTTTGTTGGCGCTGAGCTGGACGGATGAGATCGGTTTGAGAGGGTGTGTGGCGGATCGCCAATTTGCAAACTTGGATGCTGTTTCTTTTATATCGTAACGTTACGTGGCGCGCCCAAATACACAAGAACCGATGCTATTCCCGCGCTATTTCAAACGGGCTGCAGCTCTCTCCCCCAACATTCAAATTCTCCTCTTCGGCGTCTGCCCTTCCCGCCATTTTCTGCTACCACACTCTAGGCTCATCTCTACCCAACAGATATTCTCTTGCAATGTCCAGATTGCCAACCTCGCCCGCTCGGGCAAGATCGAAGCCGCGCGTCAACTGTTCGACGAAATGCCCCAGAGAGATGTCGTTTCGTGGAATGCAGTTGTCGCCGCTTACTGGCAGAATGGCGATATCGAGGAGTCGAAGAGAATGTTCAATTTGATGCCGACGAGGAATGTGGTGTCTTGGAATTCGATGATCGCCGGGTGCATTGAGCATGAGAGGATGGAGGAGGCCTGCGCTTATTTCCATGCCATGCCCAAGAGAAATGTTGCCTCATGGAACGCGATGATCTCTGGGTTTGTGAGGAATGACAGGGTGGAGGAAGCTGCCAGGCTCTTTGAAGAAATGCCCAAGAGGAATGTGATTTCCTACACTGCAATGGTTGATGGGTACACCCGGAATGGAGAGATTGACAGGGCGCGTGCTCTGTTTGATCAGATCCCGGGGAAGAATGCTGTTTCTTGGACTGTGATGATCAGTGGGTACGTGGAGAGTGGCAGGTTTGAGGAAGCCAGGGGATTATTTGATGAGATGCCTGAGAAGAATGTGGTTACATTAACTGCGATGATCACGGGTTACTGTAAGGAGGGGAAGATGGAAGATGCAAGGAAGTTGTTTGAAAGAATTCAACACAAGGATCTTGTCTCTTGGAATGCCATAATAGGAGGTATGCAACAAGGATCCAACCAACTTGTTATTCTGACTAATGTGGAATATGATCCTGCAAGATGCATATTTCCCATCTTGGTTACCTCGCTGGATTATTGGTCTGATGGTTAATTAATCACTTTGGATTTGGAACGCTTTAAAAATCTCCATGATTCCAAAATCCCAACCACTTAATTATAGGCCTATAGTTGGTTAGGAATGAAAACACAAGCAGTCCTATCAAGATCAATGATCCAGATCTAGAAACTATGTATTGGCTTTGTAGTCAACGAAATGACATGTTTTCCCCGACTACTCCAACATCAACATCAATTCATGTCTATGAATATCATCGAATTCTTAGCTTTTCTGCTCTTAGTTGTAAGCTTTGTTATCAGTTCACTTAACTGAACTGTGAAATGCTGCTTAGACTCTTGAGACCATACATGATGTGCTTATATTGCAAAAAAATTCCGTTGTTTTACAGGCTATGTGCACAATGGGCAAGGTGAGGAAGCCTTGAAATTACATTCCTTAATGGTGGAAACAGGTACAAGACCGGATCACTCAACCATGGTGGTTGTAGTTACTGCATGTTCCCTTCTTGCATCATTACAACAAGGGAGGCAAGCTCATGCCATTGTGGTGAAATGTGGTTTTAAGTTGAATATTTCTGTATGCAACACCTTGATAACTATGTATGGCAAATGTGGTAGCATCCATGAATCAGAATCTGTCTTTCGACAAATCCACAGTCCAGATTTGGTGTCATGGAATACAGTCATAGCAGCATATGCACAACATGGACACTATGAAATAGCACTTGGTTTATTTGATGAGATGGGAACAAATGGATTGAAGCCAGATGGCATAACTTTTCTCAGTGTCTTGTCTGCATGTGGGCATGTTGGGAAGGTGAAAGAGAGCATGGATTGGTTCAATTCAATGGTTGAAGAATATGGGGTTACTCCGAGGGCCGAACACTATTCATGCCTGGTTGACATATTGAGTCGTGCAGGGCAGTTGGAGAAGGCATATGATTTTATAAGACAGATGCCATTTGAAGCAGATGGAGCTGTTTGGGGTGCTCTGCTTGGTGCCTGTCGAGTCCATAAGAATGTAGAACTAGGGAAGCTGGCTGCTGAGAAGCTAGTTGAACTGGATCCACATAATTCAGGGGCTTATGTTATGTTATCAAATATTTATGCAGCTGCAGGCATGTGGAGGGAGGTTACTAGAGTTAGGGGGTTGATGAAAGAGCAAGGCGTTAAGAAGCAGCCTGGTTACAGTTGGATGGAAATTGCAAGTCAAGTTCATCTGTTCTCAGGAGGAGGATTACATCCAGAGATTGATAGGATTCATTTGGAGCTTCAAAAAATAAATTTGCACATGAAGATTAATAGTGATATTGAAGATTTGATATTCATGTAGCCCAGATACATTTTAATGTTCTTTTAGCATTTGTTGCATGCCGTGAGATCACTATATGACCAAAATCCTATACAGAACAGGGCTTTCTGGATTCATTGTTGACTTGTCCATGGATATTTAGAGGTTCCATGTGGTATTGATTCAGAGGGATCATTAGGTTGTCACCAAAAAAGGAAATTTGCAGGGACGAAATGTGTATGCATTGTCTCAACAAGTTTTTATTTCTTCTTTTTTGCCAGATGGGAGCTCAGCAGTTCCATTTTCTTGACTGAGATAATATGGAGTCAATAGACAATGAAAGAGGCCACCTCATATAAAGAGAAATGGATTATGGGCCTGAAATTTCTCGTTTGTTTTGACATGGACCTCATCTCTCAAGTGGTATTACAGGATTAGAACGAAGCAGGTACTTTAAAGCATGCAAGGATGGAGAATATGAAGATGTGCCAGGATTTACAACATCAATTAAGGTAATGACATATCCACCTTCATTTGACTAGTTCAGTAGCCTTGAGTATTGGTTCTCCACATACTTCAGTAGCATAACTCTTTTGTGTCTCCCCAGTAACTGGAGCCCTACTCAGATTGGAAAGCATTTTGTTGCAGATTGAAGATGGGGGCAATTTGCATGAGTTGCAGTGACTGGGTGAGCATCTGGTTGTAATATGGCGTTAAAATGGATAAATAATTTAGTAAGCATTTATTTTGGGGTTTCAGTGATCTTTATACAAGCCCTGAGGAGCTTGTCAATTCAATTAATTGTTTTCACTTCTCACCACTGTCTATCAACTTGGGACCAAGTGGATTAACTTCCTCATGAGATTGATGTCAAGGAAAGCTGCAACAACCCTATGGGCCCTTTCAAAGCAACACTTCAAAACCCTTATCATGTATCTAGCTGTATACTGGATCATTTCTCAATTATCTACTGCAAAAAAGGAGACTTACACTACAGGATGCTGTCACACCACCCATTTAAACTCTCCTTGAAAGTGCATACAATGTTTCATCTCTAGTGATATACAATGAGGCTGAGAAAATTTTCAAAAAGAAGATGCAGGGTAATGACTGTCAATTGTATTAAGCAATTTAGCACTAATAAATGAGATCATTGAACTAATTATTTCCACAGGGGGGAAATGGAGTCTCAAACAATGTTATCAAGGATGACAACTCTTGTAACTTGAAAGATCAAAAGATCAATCTTCTACTGTCAATTAATCTGTGGAATTCATCATATGAAGATGCGATTGGATGGAATCTTTTGCGCTCCAATAAAATGCTTACAAGGCATGAAAACTGTATGACTCAAGATTTCTTTAATATGAAGAACCACAGGGCCTGTACGCATAATGTTGGCAACTTTATTGTAGTGTGCGATTTTTTTTTTTTTTTTAATTCATAGCCTTAGTTCATATATGAGCATATGTGGAAAGAAATTGAAGGAGTGATCCTGAAGAGTTCTTTATTATTGGAATAGTCCAAGTCCATTTTGAACAGCTTTGCAGAGATCGGCAAGTATCTAGAAAAGCCTGTTTGTTTGCATGGAATTGAATTTCTAGGGAATCATGGAAAAATTGGCTCCAACAAAGGGTAGATAAAGAGGCTAAAGATGAAGGATATAAGGTAGCGATGTAGATGTGCGATCATTTATGAATCTTCCCATGATTCTTCAAATTTTAGTAGGCTGTAGGGCATTTTCTATGAATCGCTACAAATTCAAAACAAACGGGCCTATAGTCATTACAGTCTAAAATTTTTGAAAACAGAAGGGGCCCACGTTATTGATAGGATAAGCTGGCCTCTCGCCTTTAAAACATTGCCCACATTTCTGAACCAAAAAGTCTACTTGGACAAACTTTCTGGCCAGAATTTTGGCCAACCCATATGGTTTCCATTGAATATCATAGTGATATTCAATGGAAACCATATGGGTTGGCCAAAATTCTGGCCAAAAAGTTTGTCCATGTAGCATTTCTGAACCGCTGTCCCTGTGGAGGCTATCACATGGGAACCGGGGAATTCTATCCTGGCCCGACACAGAGATAAATCCGGGCCGTTAAATATGAACACCATATTCGTCAAGTATAAATTCTGAGATTTCAGTTCAATTGAAGTGGGCCCTCCGTCTCATCAAACACATGATTGAAAATCTGACTAGGCGTACGGTGGGACCCACTCTAAAACATTAAAATATGATCTTATATTAGATGAGAATATTCTTGAACCGTCTAAATTATCTCCGTGTACGTCCTATCATAGAGTTTGGCAATAGTTGTAACAAAAGACCTTGGCTCAATTTTTTAAAGCCAATTGTCAAACTCAAGGCATGTGATTTCGTCCAAATCAAATAGATATTCGGCCTTATAACCTTGTTTTAATAAATTATTTACCGAACCATTAAATATGCAGATTTGATTTAAACAACTAATATTTAGTTTTTAAAAAATTATACACAAGATTTGGTCTCTTCAACTTAAAAATGATGATTAGGACGTAATTTAAAACTTATATTTAAAATTTTACCTTTAATAATTACACAAACAAATCATGTAATATATAATATTTTTTTTCTTTTCTTTTCTATAGCATATTTCTTTTATCAAAAAGTCTACTTGGACAAACTTTTTGGCCAGAATTTTGGCCAACCCATATGGTTTCCATTGAATATCACATGATATTCAATGGAAACCATATGGGTTGGCCAAAATTCTGGCCAAAAAGTTTGTCCAAGTAGACTTTTTGATAAATATAAACTTACTAATTTAAATCGATTGATCATAAGACATAAATTCATGTAAATAAACATTTCATTTCATTTTTAAGTATTTGACTCATTTTAAAATATTTTTAAAACTATGACTCATTTGTTTTCATTAGATGAGTTGAGCCCGAGTCGAGGGTTTTTTTAAACATTGGTCAAACTAGACCTAACTGAGCCAAAACAAACACATTGGAATTGGATGGTGACCCATTTTCAATCCGAATCTAACCCAAAAGTCAAAATTGGGCCCCACATCACAATCAACGGCCACGATACCCTTCTTCTCCCAACTTCCAGATCATTCCCCAAGTGGGCCCCATCCCTGAAAAATAGCCAAAAGCCACCACTCCTCCACCTGCACTTGCACTCCTAGCAGCAGCTCAGCTTTCCCTCTGCTCAATAATGGCTGCAATTTCAACTACATCTTCTCTCATTCCCACTCAAATCACTCCACATCGCCCTAAAACCCTACTTCCTCTCCCCCCTTCCCTCAAACTCCTCCACAAAAACCCTAATTTCCCCAAACCCCCTGTCCTCTTCCTCCACAGCAACAGCAGCAGCAGCAGCAGCAGAAATCCTCTCTTGTTCTTCCACAACCCACTCTGCAAAACCAATCCCTTCTCTTTCTCCCCATGCTTGGATTCCATCTTCGTCTTCTGCGCATCTCTCGCTCTCTCCTTCTCCCTCTTCGTTGCAGATGTAGACTCCGCTTCTGCATTCGTTGTCACCGCTCCCAGGAAGCTGCAGTCGGATGAGCTCGCTACTGTTCGCCTCTTCCAGGAAAATACACCGTCCGTCGTCTACATTACGAATCTTGCTTCTAGGTACTTTGATTAGGGTTTTTCTTTCATGGGGTTTTTCTTTTTGGTTGATTATGGTCTGGGTTTCTCTTTCTTTTGGAAAGAGATGATTTTTCGTAATGACTGACTGCTACTCATCTAATTGAGTTATGAAGCTTTTTTGACTACATGACAAGTTTGCATTTCTTTCAATTTCATCACATTCCAAAGGGTCTATTTGTGAAATGGTCTAATTGAATCAGCTCTATTTCAAACATTTTGATGGTTTCAATCGTATGCTTTACTTTGATTGGGGTGAAATTTGAGCTGCTGAGGGAGATAGATGATACCAGTGAGTTGGATTAAAGTGGGCCGCATATGGGTTGAATTGGTTTTTAGCTGCAGTCAGACTCAGCATCATACTGAAGGCAGCTTAGTATTGATTCTCTTTGTTTGTTGGGTTGTTTCTTCTTCTGCAGACAAGATGCATTCACGTTGGATGTCTTTGAGGTGCCTCAGGGATCTGGGTCGGGCTTTGTTTGGGATAAAGATGGACATATTGTCACGAATTATCATGTCATTCGCGGCGCCTCTGATCTCAGGTTTTATGGTTTTAATTTCTGTCTTTGTTTTTTTTCTTGATGAGTTGTTACATTGCATATGGAGTTGAATTCAATTTATCTGGTTGTACTCTATGATTACTTGCAGCTATTTTGGTGTTTACTGGTAGTACATAAACACACTGCTGTATGCCATTCAATGGTTCCGTTGGAAGCATGAAATCCTGGTATTTATTATAGAATTCTACGGCACAAGAATTGGTAGGATAACTTGGATCCTCACTTTAATGGATTCCAAGGTAGAGTTCCACACATCTAGAATGTGGTCCGATGCTTACTGTAATTAAGTGCTATGATTTTGTATGCGTTGTTTGTATCTTTGAGACTTTTAATAATAGCAACAAGAACTGTTGTGAGTTCTATGGAATTTGCGGTAGTAGTAGCTTCCAACAACTCTGAATGAAATGGCTTTTTAGGACTTTGTGAGCTATCTTGAAACACCTCTATCATTTTCATGGTGACATTTTTTTTTTAATGACATTGTTTTGGATTGAATGGTTTGGTACTGGTTTTGATGTGTTTCAGCCCAAGTCAGGTCGGGGTGGGTCTGGGAATTGGCATTCCTGTTGTGAACTGCTTACATATTTATAATCTAATATTATGCTTAAAAATATTTTTTTAAATGATTAATATTTGTTTTAAATAAAAATGTGTGTATGAGCTCGCTCGATTGAAAGGCCGGGGAGGGGTCATCTCCTACCTGCCCTTGCAGTGAATCGATAAGGATAGAGGTGCGAGGTGAAGTGTCATCTCCCACCTGCCCTCGAAGTGAATTGGTAAGGATAGAATAGTGAGGCGAACATCCGCACATTCAGGGAGGCTAGTGCTGGTAAGCTCACATAAGGGTCTGAGCTCATATGGTTTTACTTTGATGCTTACCAAACCCAATAGTTGACATTTCTCTATCCCTTGCATGTTATTAATCTACTCAGCATATATGCACATTCGCTTTGTGCCATCATCATAGTGTGGAACGTCAGCGCAAATCTTGTTCTGACTTCTCAACGATTTCTTGTATCAATAAAATTTCCATTTTTTTTTTGTTTTTCTTCTAAGGATATTATTATTATTATTATTATTATATATTACAGGATGCATTTTGGGTATTGAATTGTTGCAAATTTTTAGCTATCGCAATCACTATTTGTTCACAATCAAGCTGGTGTACAGGGTTGCTCTTGCTGATCAATCAACCTATGATGCAGAAGTTGTTGGATATGACCAAGATAAGGATGTGGCTGTGTTGCATGTTGATGCACCAAAAGATAAATTAAGGCCCATACCAATTGGTGTCTCTGCGGACCTGCTTGTTGGCCAGAAGGTGTATGCCATCGGTAATCCTGTGAGTACAATTTGATGTCCAGTTGCCCATATTCTGCTGCTGGGTCAAAACATGAATTATACCCATGGTTCAAAATCACGGTTGACCTTGAAAACTGTTATGATGCGGCATCGCATTGCAATTTGCGATCATTGCGATTCATCGTGGTGCAGTTTTTTTACCCAAAAAACATGAAAAAAAAAAACCCAAAAAAATCCAGAATACTATAAATGCTAGAAAATAATGTTTTCCCCCATTAGCAAACACTATAAAGTCAGAGCTAACCATTAGTGTGAAACAATTAGACTCAAGAAACTAATAGTAGTAGTATTCAATTAGTCAATCATGAAGTAAATTGTCAGTGAATTTCATAGCATTTACTACATCAAGATGAATTATTTAATTAATTAAAGTAATCAGCATGCAAATTGGTTGAGTTTTATTGAAAGAAGGGGTTTGGGGGAGCTCTAGCAGACTCTTAGGTAGCTCTACAGGTGTTTGGGAATGAAAGAAATGGAAGAAAGAAAGAGAAAACGGGTTTTAAAGAACAAGGCATCTGGTTGATTGATATTTTGAAAATATCGGCTGATATATCGGCCTGGACCAATATTGACTCATCTTTTGAAAATATTGGCCGATATTGTCTGATATTTTGGTCCAGGCCATAATGGGACCGCGATTTTCAAAATATTGTTTAGGTATGGATCAATACTGGTTCATATCGTTTGATATTTTGAGCCATGAGTGTATCTCCTATTTGATTTCTTGGATTTAAGTTATGCATATCCATCAACTCTAGGATTTACGTAATGTCACTCGATGTGAATCATCAGAAATAAATTTGTGTCCGGACTTAAAGGAACTAGTTGTACTTTTCCAACTACCATATATGCTATGACCAACTAAGAGAACTTGTGAAAATTTTGTTGTTGTTGCTGTTCATTATCTCCTTTGAACAAGTTATTCGCATCCATAAAGGCAGTATATTTCTTGCCAAATTATTTCCAATCTTTTGTCGTGGTGGTGGTGGTCTTTTTTCCTTTGTCTTGTGGCTGTGCACTTGAGGCCTTCCCTAATAAAGTAGTGATTCACACCTTCTTTTCTGTGTGTTTTTGCAGTTTGGCCTTGATCACACACTTACAACTGGTGTTATCAGGTAAGAAATCTTTGTTGTTTTAATCGCAAACCAGCCCCCACCAAAAAAGAAAACCTCTCTTCTTCTCTCTCTCCATATATATATGTGGCTGCATTGGAGCATTCTAGCCTGTGGGGCCCGCCAGGCACCTAAGAGTCTTGGTTAGTTCAGGATTTGAAAGCTCTCCTTATGACCTTCCTATGCGCAGAAAATGGGAATTATTTGATTAAAGGAGGTACTGTTTTAAAGGCTTCGAAATTGTCAAAGTCCTGGCTGTTAAATAAAGTGAGATGGGTGCTAAAATTTTCATGATTGATGGAATGTCTTATACAACTCGGTTTAGTGTCAAATTTTGGGTGGGTGTCAATGCTCCTTGCTAGCTCATGCAAACCAGGACAAGTCAGCCTGAGTGATGAGGTGACCAGTGGGATTGACCTGGTTTTGACTGAACACCCAAGCTGAGTTCAAATGACCCTATCATTGCATGTGTAACCTGGCCGAGTTGACTCAAATGACCCTATCATTGCATGTGTAACCTGGCCGAGTTGACTCAATAGAATTCCTAGTTGAGCTTAGTTGGAAAACTATGATCAAAATCACTTGCAACCCTTACTGACATCTTTCTATTGTTTACAGTGGACTACGAAGAGAAATCAGTTCTGCAGCCACTGGACGCCCCATTCAGGATGTCATCCAGACTGATGCAGCCATAAACCCAGGGAATAGTGGAGGGCCACTCCTTGATAGTTCAGGAAACTTAATTGGGATAAATACAGCTATCTACTCTCCATCGGGAGCATCATCTGGTGTTGGATTTTCAATTCCAGTAGATACGGTATGGTGTGCTCTTCATCATTTTGCTTTCATGCTTTAGAAAAGGGAAACAACTGATGTTATACTGCCTTTTTCTAGTTTAATTATCATGCAATCTACTTCCATGTATGTGATGCTCATGCATTGGATTGGGACTGTTCTGTCCGCAGGGCCTTCTATGTGTTCTGTACCTAAATGATATACCAATTGTTTGATTCTGTTACGAAATGAAGGATTTGAGTTTTGAGAATAATAAATTAATAATGTAAAATAAGTTTAACTAACAGTAGCGGCAAAATTCCCTAAAGCTGTTGGCTGGGATAATCTGACTGTTGATATTTACGCATGATGAATCCTGCACAGGGCCAAGCAGATGAAATGTTTGAATCTCCTATGCGCATTGCATATGTATGGATTGAGGACTGAATGATAACATAGAAATGAGTAAAACCATGTACACACAAAAATGCTGAAGGATTTCTGAAATTTTCTGCTTTTAATTTTACTTGTTACATAAAAAAATATCTCGATAATATTGTCTATATTCAAACTAATTAGATGCATTTTCTAACCTATCCAGGTAGGTGGCATTGTTGACCAGTTAGTGAAATTTGGTAAAGTCACAAGGCCTATCTTAGGGATTAAATTTGCACCGGATCAGTCCGTCGAACAACTTGGGCTTAGTGGGGTGCTTGTCCTCGATGCTCCTGCGAACGGCCCAGCTGGAAAAGCAGTAATTTTTATCTTCTACTGTAGACTTATTGGTTCCTTGGATTGTCAAGATTACTTCATTCCATAAAATTTCATAGATGGTTAGCTAAGATGATGTTGGTGGCTGCCAATCCACTGATAACTCAGTGGTAGGCATCTCCCTCTCCATATAAACAACCAGGGGTCGATCCATGATTGTGTTGGTGAGGGATTTGGCTGTGATTTTTTTTCCATGGGAGTGGATGCTTACTTCAATAATCATCTTTTGTCTGCATTTTCATTTGAAAATCTCCTATCCTTTTAGCTTGGATAATCCTTAAATTTTCAATAGATCTTAGCGATACATGGCTTGTTTCACACATGTGGCAGTACACCTGATGAATCTTAACATTCCGCAGGGTCTGCAACCAACAAAACGAGATACCTTTGGTCGACTTATCTTGGGTGATATCATAACATCTGTGAATGATAAAAAAGTCAAAAATGGGAGCGACTTGTACAGAATTCTTGACCAATGTAAAGTAGGCGACACGGTAAGATGCTGTTGAACTACTTTTGCCTTACCTTACTATGGGTTGAAACCTCTGTGTGTGTGTGTGTGTGTGAGAGAGAGAGAGAGAGAGAGAGAGAGAGAGAGAGAGAGAGAGAGAGAGAGAGAGAGAGAGAGAGAGAGAGAGAGAGAGAGAGATGTAAGTCTTGATGTCATGTTCCATAATATAATAATAGAAAATTTGTTTTGCCCTATGAAAATGATTAAAGAAGATTGTGTGTGAAGATTTTAATATAACTTACATACCTATTCATGATATAAACTCTGACATTGAGAACATGGCTTTGAAATAGGTTGAGATACAAACTCTGGCATTGAGAACATGACTTTGAAATAGCTTGAGATATAAACTCTTGCATTGAGAACATGGTTTTGAAGTAGGTTGAGTGGAAAAGCTGAAACCACAAAGCTGACCCATATCGTTGGGGAAAGTCTCTGGTGATGATGATGGCAATGATTGATAATTCATAATAAAAATTTATAATTCATTAGCTACTAATAAGTATTACTGTCATCACCCTAAATCTGGGGCCCGCGAATTCTGCGTCGTGACTATTTTGTATTCTAAAACACATTCATAAGTAAAATTTAATACGCAAAAATAAGAATTCATGGCATCCATTTAATAAATTCCAATCTCTACAATTGAAAGTCTGAATCAAATTTAAATAACTAAACATACCTAATGGTGTCAAATAAAACAACTAGAAAGTCCTCAATGTCCAACTAAATAAAATTAAAATCAATCCTTTGAGGTTAATCCTTTCATCAACTATCTGGATTATTGCCTCTCAATTCCGCATGCCGAATCCCATAGCATCCTGATCATCCACATCCTCAGTCACTAGGTTGCCTGGTTGGGGCAATCCAAAAGTCAGTGCAAACTGAGTGAATAAACATCCTGATCCACATGTATACACATTCACATGTTAAATAAAATTACACATCAAAATGCAAAGTAGCATTCATATGGTCTCATTATTAGTCAGGGTACAGTGAATCAAGTTAGGTCTAATGACAACCACCTAGCCACTTAGTAGCACAGGCCCATAACTCTTGCACCACATGGATGCCAATCATAACAGAAAGGTACCTTCACATCTGTTGTACACATAATGGAATGACCAACAAGGGTCCACACCGAATGACCCAAGGGATCGAAATGGTACCTAAAAGC
This sequence comes from Cinnamomum chago, assembly GCA_038049695.1. Taxonomy (NCBI): domain Eukaryota; kingdom Viridiplantae; phylum Streptophyta; class Magnoliopsida; order Laurales; family Lauraceae; genus Cinnamomum; species Cinnamomum chago. The sequence continues at coordinate 60,049,313 of CP142459.1, read as the reverse complement.
ATAGTTACCTGATTCGTGACTTGACTAATTTGAATTCGATTTCGCAGTTCGAAGTTCGACACTCCATCAAATTCGAAAATTCGATAGGGTAGGTTTGCTTAATTTGATTTTCGATTCGCTTGATTCGCAATTCGAGCTCGATTAGTTCGATATTCTAATTCACAAGTCCAATTAAATATATATGTAAATATTTTAATAAAACTTTAGATACTTTAACAAATATATAAATAATAATATTTCACAAAAATAGATACAAATGGATATATAAAGACCATCTTTATCGTCATCATCGAAGCCTTGTCCCAACTATGTTAGGTAAGCTATTTGAGTTGTAATAAAATATATGCTTCCCACTAATAAGCATGGTGAAAATTTTCAATTTGATAAAAGAATGTCTCATCATCACATTGACCAATATAAAAGCATGCACATTTGTTTTTTTTATTATAATCAAGTGTTCTATATGTAATTAATCTTATGGCAGGCCCAAGTTTGTTTGAAGTAAAAACTTGTTGAATCCTATAAAAGATAAGAACAATCCTTTTCACTGATTTGGATTTCTAACAAGTGGCTGCACTATGGGCCCCACTAATTTCTCATATATCTAATTTTTAAAACTTTAAAAGGACATGGAGGCATTAAATATCCACCCTTTTCTCTTGGGAAGAGACGATTGAGATGAGAGAGAGAAAGTAGTACTTTTTTTTTAGCAAAACAAGAATGTAGTACATTGGAAAGATATTGGAAAGGTCCGATAGTTAAGAGAGAGAAGCTCATTTTCCTCTCATACAAGGGACTGGTAGAAAGGAAGCTGCTGTGCTACCTTGCATTAAAAGCCTACCATTTTTTTCTCTTGCATAGAGACCATAGGAAAAGTTGTACCACCATTCTCTCAGCTTCTTCTCCACAGTGACCTTGGACAAACTGCAACGTTCTCAAGACCCCGAATTCGACCGAATCGAACAGCAAATTGTTCGATTCGAATGGGACGGGATTCGAAGGCTGCCTGACCGAATCACCTAACCTAAGAAGCACGGACACGGACACGCCGACATGGCATTTTCCAAAAAAGTAGGACACGGACACGTCGGGGACACGTTAATAATAATAATAATAATAATAATAATATCTAATCATATATTAAAAGACTATCATTTTAACTTTGTAATCAATTTAGCAATCAAATAAATAAAAATCCAAGTACCAGTGACCTAACTATGCCTGAAAGTCAAACTCTCCAAAACTGTGACCTAAAGTCAACAAGTCTTACAAAATTTGGCAATTGTACAAGAACGTTTCCCCATACACTGCTAGCAGTCTAGGGGTGTCCAAAGGTTTCCTCCAATGAAACTAGACTTTTAACTTTTTTTTCGTTCTTATTGCCTACAATGGCTGGTTCTGCAACCAGCCCTCACACATGTTCCGGATTTTATTTTGCCCCTAACCAAATCAGTATTGGTATCTGATGGCGTAAGGTTAGTCCCAAAGCCTGCCACTTATAGGTTAAGACACAATTCCCAAAATAATGGATCATAAGCACATAATGAATCACATAACTATCACAATAAATAACATAATTACAAACAATGGATCATTTATACAAAACTACGTCATAGGCAATGGCTTGCCTAGGAGATCGGTCAAAAGATCATCATTCACATATTGAAACATTGTATAACTAAGAATCAGAGTGAGAAACCATGGTCAAAATCCCAAAATTGGAATTCGTCCAAGCCCAAAACCGTAACTCTAGAGTTTGACCAACCCAAAACCCTAATTCTAGGGTTTTGGCCAATGTCCAGCAACTTGTCATTAATTCAGATGTATCACTTTTTACACAATCTCATCATGGTGAATCTAAATACCCAAATCATCACTACTTACAATGTAACCACAATGAATAAAACATATAATCACAAAAAGTGAGGTTTTTTTGTGAATTCGGCCAAGACCAGCCCCTCAATTTGGCCAATCAACCCCTCAATAGGGGTGCGCATAGCCCAAGAGGCCCTCAGGATTAAAACTCTTTATTTGAAACCTCATTTAATCCTAAGATATTAATTAATAACAAAATTAGTAAAAATACCAGAGGATTCAAATAACAAAATTCATTGGACATAATAAGTTTCAAAAAATAAAATAAAATAAACTACCTCCAAATTCCTGTTGTAGGGATTCTGGGATATGTGTAACTTCCTCTCTTGGGAAATTTGTCCACCAAATTTATCACATACCTTACTCAAAAAGATGCGGGTATCTTTCTTTGACTTTATCCTCCATTTCCCAAGTCACCTCCATCTGATTATAATGCTCCCAGAGCACTTTAACTACGCGAACTATTTTCTTTTGTAACACCTTTTCTCTGGTCTCTAGGATAGCCACAGGATTCTCTTCATAGAACGAGTCACTTTGGGTGTTCATGGGTTCATAGTCAATCACATGAGAAGGTTCCATTTCATATTTCCATAGCATAGATACATGGAAGACATCATGGACTTCTGCGAGCTGAGGTGACAATTCCAACCTTTATGCATTACTATTTCTGACACAGCCAGTTATCTTAAAAGGGCCAATGCATCTAGGGCCCTCTTTACCTTTCTTTCCAAACCTCATGACTCCCTTGGTTGGAAAGTCCTTTAGAAAAAAAATATCTCCTTTCTCAAATTCGAGCTCTCCCCGGTGCTTGTATGTATAACTCTTTTGTCGACTCTACACTGTCTTCAATCCGTCTCTTGTAGTTTTAATATTGTCGGTAGAGGTGTGCACCTATTCCAGTCCCAACAATCACCATTCACGGACTTCTTCTCAACAAATAGGTGAACACCTCCTTCCACATAGGGATTCAAATGGTGCCATCTGAAAACCGGAATGGTAACTGTTATATGCAAATTCCATCAATGGCAACTGATCATCCCAATTACCCCCAAAATCCAACGCACAGGCTCTAAGCATGCCTTAAAGTGTTTGATTGGTTCCAAACCCGTGAGGCCCTCTTAATGTCTCTTCCAAAATCCTTGCTTTAATCTCTCTTGGTCAAAGGATGTTCACTCTCCTATTGTCAAGTGACAAACAAAAGGGAAATAGACTCTAAGCCAATAAATAGCTTTTAATTCACCTTATGGGCCACCAATTATAGTGTCTTGTTACAGATAGTGATACTAACATAGGAAACTGCATTGGTAGTTTTAAGATGTAGTACAAAAAGTATCTTATGATGGTAGGTTCATTGTTCTGAGTTCCTAGTAATTTTCTTGTGGTACTAAAGTTTCACAGCCTGTGGGATGCCCTAATCTATATCTGTATTTGTCTTAAGATTTTGGGAAATGTAGAGCTGTAATCCTGCTAAATGGACCCATCACATACTCCATATCCTATATCAGTTTTCCACGTAGAACAATCCCGGGATTTTTTTATATTATAGGATTCCATTTGTAATATATCAACAGCTCAGGTAAGTTGGTATTTGTGATCTCAGCAAGATCAAGTGAATAGTAGAACCGTTCCATCATTAGCATATCCAGCCTTCCTGCTTGAATCGCCTTCATTTTTGTGAAAATCTGTCTAAACTCTCAAATGCATTTCTGGATTTGCATGCCACCCTGAACTTGCCAGAAATGAGAACCATTTGTTCTGCAAATAATTGAATTGTTGGCAATTTGGTTTTGCATTTTAACAACCATGCGAAATATGCACTGGGCTTGGTGGATGTGTTTGTTTCAACTAAGTTTCTTCTGTGCTTTTGAATTTCAGGTGACCGTGGAGGTCTTGCGTGGTGATCATAAAGAGAAGCTCCCTGTGGTCCTTGAACCAAAGCCTGATGAAACATGATTGCCGGCTTGAGAAGATTTAACTGCAATGATTGTGTGTTTGTTCCCTTCTTCCCAGATTATCATGCTTACATATATTTAAGTAAATGGCTGCTGGCCTATTGTTGTTCGGTAATTTTCTGATTCATCCACGGAAAGTACTGTACATAGTAACTTTGTACTTAAACTTGCTTATCAAAAGTGTATGCTCTCAAATATTTATCATCATGATGATATATTATTTCTTCCAAATTGCAACCCTGTTGTATCTAGTGATGTTGATCTGATTTCCCCTAGAATAAATGTGGACTTGCATGGTTGTAACAAATCCCATTTTCTGAATCTTTATATTCAGGCTTTGCTGAGTTTGATGTTTGTTGCTAGGATGGAGTGGCACATATTGCAGATACTTGTTGGAGTTTTTTCAAATATGGATAATACCAAGACATTCTTAATGCTTTGATTGGCTTGGCTTTTCTCCCTCATTGGTGCCCATCCTTTGGATATTCTGGCATGGGCATGCCCTGCAAATGTATTTGAAGTATAATGTGGATGTGCTGCCATGGATTAACATTGGAGTCCAGTTGGGTGAGTGGCTTTTTATACCCATGGATTTAGAAGAAGTTTCTTCTCTTCTTGTCAACTTTTTCGGGGAATGAGAGATTCAATAAAAAGTTGAAAACAATAGCGTGGAACAGAAATAAAGAGAAGAAAAATATTGAGTGTCTAGTTTGTAAGGACAATAAAACCCAACCGCCCTACTCCATGATATTGAGGATTAACTTCCGTTATCTTAGCTTTGATTTATCTTCAAGAGATGACGGAGTTATGAGGAATTCAGGTTCTGCATTCGAGAAATATGGTGTTATTAGCGCCTTATCCAAATTTGAAATGAGATTGGGGCTAGTCTGTTGGCCATGCCATTCTCTGACCTGGGCTTTGAAACTGATCCATGGCCACCTCCCATACCCTTTTCCCTAACTTCGCTAGGTCTGGTCACTTCTCTCCTGTTGCAAGACAATGTTTTAGGACTCCTATCATTGACAAGGTCATTCTGCTTCATTGTTGATTGGTAGTGTTGGTGGCAGTGTGGTGAGAACCGACAACTTCAAGGTTGCAATGGTGAGAACATTCCTTTTATACCTCGTAGAAAGAAATATTCATGTTTGTTTGCATTAAGATACATAGGAATTCATGGTGAAATGAATTTTTAACAAGGGTTCAGTAAAGAGGTGTTGAGATGTAGATACACCTTCACTTTTCTATGTATTGAATTAATAAGGTGATGGTTGGGTATTCATTTCTTTTTTTTTTATTCTATTTTATTTGATGCTTATTTTTTGGAAATTATCTCTGATCTTTTTTCTAAACCACTTATGGTGAGAATCCTATTTATTCAATTCCTATATATTCTAATGCAAACAAACAGACCCTAAATAAAGGCAGCTAAGCCTGCCATAACACCTGCTTTGCTGTTTCTTCTGCCTGTGAGATCATATGACCCATCAAAAAGCTATTTCCCAAACCATTGCTGGCCATGGCCCTAGATTGTAGTGCTCATTTCCTAGGGTGGTTTTGGTCACTGCTGTGCCTGAAACTCTGCTGTCTTGTGATTTTAGTGATGATAGAAATTTTGAATGTGATAAAACTGCAGGTTTAACCAAAACAAAGGAAGTTCATTTTAACGTCTTTATGCTTCTTCTTTTTTTTGGGCGTTTCATAGTTAAGCCATGGATGCAAGAGTTTGAAAAATGGCCACGTTCAACCAGGGGATCCATCCATATGGTATAGGATGAGGCTGGGCCCAAGATTGTACAAGACCAGTCTGTGTAGCAATTGGGGTTACTGTTTAGCCCAGCAACTGTTCCATAGGCATAAAATTCATGACTAGTCCCTGGCTATTTGTAAACAATAAATCCATTTTGTACAAGATAAGTTGGTACAGGTCTGGCTGATCTTTTAAACATCCATATGCTCCTATTTAACTGCCGGGCCAGAAAATTATGCTTGGGTCTAAACACTGCACAGTGCAAGCTGGCTTCTGAGTAAAAGCAAACTTGCTGCGTCTCCTTCAATTCTTTTAGATTATTCACAAATCCCCAATAAACTTCCCTTTACCATTAACTCTGATTATTAGAGCAGATGAGGAAATTCTCTTCTGAATTTGCTCAAGTTTGTGTGAGGGTCGAGTTTGTTACTTCCCATTTTGGCTCTGGTCCTAGGATTGAGTTCTTTTTTTGTTTTGTTTGTAACGGAAGTATCCCAACCCTTCGGGCCGGACTCATCCCTTCGGGCCCAGGGAAAGCTAGGTAAATCCCCTATGGCCCTAGTGTGGTAGCGTAGTTTCGAACCCTCAACCACTTCTGGGAGCAAACTGTGGTCCTAGGCCAATTAAGCTACCCCTCACGGTTAGAATGGAGTTTGTTAAGAGTTCCTTTCAAAATCAATGATTTAATGACCAAAGTGACTACTCCGTAGAATATTCAGATACTATACACAATAGGCAATCTATATACATAGTTCTATCATATCCAATACTTCAGATTCATTGGATAAATCTATGTTTCACTGCCTATCTTGGCATTGGAGTCATTAACCACCATGTTAGCTTCAGAATTCCAAACCGTGTCAATTCAAGAGTCCCTTTATGCTGATGGCATGCTATTTTCTACAGTGAAGGACATGAGCATGACAAACTGATACTTTATATTATTGCTTCGAATAGCTTAGGGCCTGCATTTACACACAATTTTTTTTTTTTTTCAATGTAAAACTAGATAGAATCATATCCATAATGTCATGCTCACAGCGCTCAATAGGACCTGTAAGCCCTTGAAAACATATAAGCTTTAGACTTGCATTGTGGTGATATTTCTACCGTGATAAAACATCTTTTTTTACTTCTTTCAAGCTTCAATTTCCTTGAAAGCACACAAGATAATTTTCATACAAGTTGTTCCTACTATACACAATGTTACAAAAACAACAGGCATAGCAACAATGATGATATCTGGAAGGGTATGAGTTTACAAAAGAACTTAGGAATACTCGATACCCACGTAAATTTGTAAGGGAATTGTATAACTTATCTACTTACATAAGGCTAAAGCTATGACTTGTTAGGCTTCTTCTCCTTAGCCATTTCTTTTTCTAAGCAAATTTCCAAATCGGTGAAGCAATGCTTTCGTCTTTTTCTGCCTTATTGCGGACCTTCGATCATAATCAAAATCATCAAGCTGACCTCCTTCAAGGTGATCGACACCACCCAGTTTAGTTTTTTGTCCATCATCTGCGAAAAACGAAGAGGAAGCTCTCTGTTCAGACATGCTATCCTGCTCTGGCAAGGTCAACAAATCGCTTAATGGCCCCTCAAGCACTAAAGAGTCTGTGATTCCAATCTTATCATTTTGAAGTATGAGATCTTGAAAATGCTGTTTCTTTGATTGTTCTGATGGGGTTTTCATCGCTTCCTCAAGTTGCTCCTTAGCCTCTGCTCCCTCTGTGCCCAAGGAACTGTCAGTTTTGCCCAAGGTAAATTTTGATGCTATAGCATGCAGAGTCTTCACTTCCTTTACTTTGAATTTAAGAGATTCGTTTTCTTTGATTATTCTCTCCAATTCACTGCTCATGTCTGATAGGTTATCCTTTAGTTGAGAATTCTCAGTCCTGGCGATCTCTGCAGCTTCTTTTGCAACCGTAGCCTCGTTTATAGCTTGTTTAACAATATCTCGCAAATTCCTAGTTTCGACCTTTGCCATATCGGCTTCTGCCTCACCCTCCGTTAGAGACTCAATCAATTTTATGTTCTCTTCTTTTGTGCTTGCGATCTCCTCTTCAGATTTCTTAATGGAGTCAACTAACTCAACTTCCTTTTGGTTCCAAGAAGTGGTCAATTGGTCAGCTTCTTGTTTCAGTGTTTTAACCGCCTCTTTATAACGGTCAATTTCTTTCCTCGCTTCATCCACAAGTGCTCGATACTTGTCTTTTGTTTTCTTTGCAATCAGTTTTGAATGTTCTGCTTCCATCTTGACATGCTGTAGCTCAGATTGTGCTGATGCAAGTTTTTCATTGGCCTGGTTGGCCTCTGTTGTGACTTCTTTGAGAGCTGATGCTAAACCATCCAAGGCCTTCTTGCTCTTCTTGTCTGCTTCTGTGGCTAATTTTAGCTCATCTTTAAGCCGACTCATCTCCTCTGCTAAATTACGAGCGTTCGACAAAGCCAGTTCTTCTGTCTCTTTCGTACAATCCAACTCCTCTTTTATCCTTTGGAGTTCATCCTTGAGCATCTTCACAGTTTCATGTAGCTGGCTGACCTCACTGCAGTGATGAGGCCCATCAAGAGCCCTACTATTTTCGATGTTTTCATGCAGAGAAGCAATCTCAAGCTTTGCTTCTACGAGCGAGATCTTAGTTTCTTCACACTGTTCTGTTTGAGAGATTAGAGACTCCAACATTTTAACTTCCGACTCCTTTGCTTTCTCTAGTTCCATCTCTAGAATCCCAATTCTTAATTTGCTTTCAGCTAAAGAGCCCATTTCTCGAGACTCATGTTCGTTGGCATTCCTCAACTCCAGTGCCTTTCTCTCTATCATGGACTCTCTTTCAACCGTTTCTGTTTCCACTTCTTTCGACTTTCCGACTACAATCCTTTGTGGATCAGTCATGGAACTTTTCGAAAGCAAGAATTCATTAGCTTTGCTTGATTCATTTTCCACATTGAAATTGCTTAACTTCTTCTCCGCAACCGACCGAGAAACATTAGCTGTTCTGACTGTCTCCTTTAGAAAACTAAGCTCTGAAGAGAGGTCCTTGACCTTCTTGGCATTGGCTTCAGTCGCAATCCTAGCATTTTCAGCCTCTCCAAGAGCTTTGTTTTTCTCCCCAATTGCCGAGGACAGCTCATTGTTAACCCGCTCAATTTCTTTGGCAGCAGATGTAAGAGCCTTCGCATCTGAAGCTTGTTGCTTCTGAATACCCTCAAGCTCAAGCTGCCATGCCTGATCTCTCTTCTGTGCAGATTCGAAACTCGCCTGCTCTAAATCCTTGAGACGGACCTTCTCAATCTCACAACTCTCTTTCGCCTCTTGGTTAGCCAAAACAGCCACTTTCAGTTTCAAATTCGTGCTCTCTGCCACTTGCTGCATCTCTTTGAGCTCGTCAAGGATTCGATATTTCTCCTGCTTCACAGACTCTATGTGATTATTTGCCACCTTCAGATCCTCCTGAGCTTGGCCCAGTTGTTGTTGCATCTCTAATCCTCCTGTCACATATTTCTGCATTGAATTAAGTAAACCATCAATTGAATAAGAAGGGAATCTATCAAATTCACCAATTAATGAAATTTAACCAAGTTTTTAAAATAAAGGTGTGTTTTATATGTATTTAAAAAATGTACATGGAAAGAGTATTTGAAACATGTCCCTCTGTGGAAATGGAAAAATGCTTGTTCTGGATATTGTTTTCTTCCCCTTTCAACTCCAATTTCATATACGGATTGAGTCAGGCATCCTTTTCCCTTTTGAAACATCCAACTTCCAAATGCAGCCTAAAACAGCATATGAAAAAGACAAGTACCTGAGCCATTGCATCAATCACCAACGACGAACACAGTTGAAGAAATCTATTGCCTTGTGTACCAATATCATAAGAAACTGGCGTTGAATTGGGGGTGGTGTGGCAAAGGCCATTTCAGAAGACCCACATCTGAAAACCCACAAAAATATTATTTCAGAGATCAATGGAATTACATCCATATGTGTAAAAACACAAGTAAATGTTTCAATGAAAAAAAAAACAGAGCTATGAAATAAAACAATAACAAATGTGAGTAATTACAGAACCACTTTTCACAAATTAGTATTTTTATTTAGAAAACAGAACAAAAGTATGAATTTGTCATGATCCATCAAACTAAAAACAGGGGAACAAGGAACAAAACAAAAAATAATCCATATGGGAAAATTTATTTTGCAGGAAAACTGTAATCCAACCTCAATGAAAAGCAATGGAACATAAAACCAATTAGAAAACTGGGGTTTTATTTATTCTCTTTTAAAGAAAAGAGGCCTGTAACAATCAACCCATCATGGTTAAAACAGAGAACATAAAACAGAATAGAATCTAGAAATATGGCTAGGAATCAAAATATCAACCTGCTCATAGAAGGTGATATCTTGGAAGATACCCGGGTGCATTTTGTTTGTGTGTGTTGATGAGAGAGAGAGAGAGAGAGAGAGAGAGAGAGAGAGAGAGAGAGACTATTTATAGGGTGTTGATTTGCGGCAACTGCATAGCCATAGCCAACAACGGCTAGTATCTAACAGAGCCAATAACGACTAGTATCTAAATGCAGCATTTCTTATTTGGAGGATTTTTGTTAGGCCGGCTTCCAAATGCTTCAGCTCGGCTCGATAGGGCTGGAGTTCGGCTCTACCTGGTTGTTTTCATATGCCAGCCTCAAGCAATTGGCACAGCTTGAGCTAAGCCTAATAAGGTGCTCAGCCCGAGCTCTAGCTTTGGTCAGCTCAGCTTAATAGAAATGTGTTATCCTAAATATTTATTTATTGGTCCCTCTTCACCTGCACACCTTATCTGTGCACACCTCCTTGTGGGGCTCACTGGGGCCACGACAATCAAGGGGAAGGTAGGAGATTGAAAGTTATCGATGGATTGCAGGATGATAATAATAAAAAAAGAACGGTTGCAGTGGGCATAGCGGCCACTGGCCAAAACGATACGTAACGGTTGCGGCGCAAAGGTGTAAATTTTCTAAAGTTTAAAAAATATTTCAATTTTATCTAGCAACCGATTTTGTATTTTTTTTTTTTTTTAGTGATTTGAAGCCATATAAGGGTAAAAACAACCGTTTTTTTAAGAAGAAAAATCAAATGTTTATAAGGCAACCATAGGAATAAGAAATAGAAAAATATTGTTTTAAATTAAAACTACTTTGCTTTATTAGGTTTTAGACTATAACGCCACTATTTTCAAAATAGCATATCAGCTGCAACTTCTACGACTATAACGTAGTGGCTATTATTTTGAACCACGATGGATTGGACTGTCTACAAGATTCCAAGCTATCTATAGCCCTCAAGTTAAATACTTTACCAACCATCATTTTTCTTATTTCAATTCAATGGAGGGCCCTATTCAAATCAGTGTAGGATCAGTGACATTAGGTGTGTGGTGGGTGATGGGTTTGTATCGATCAGAGGGGTCCTACCTGCCCAAAAACAGACGGTGCTCGAGGATGTGTGCTTATATATCAATGGTTAATGGAGGGGAATCCATATTTATTAGTAAAACATATTTATACTTAACAAGTTTGAAATAACATTAAACATCAAAGATTGTTTAGATAGAAGAATAATACCTTCTTGTGACATCTTTTAAAGTGGAGTGAGGTGATTAAACCAAAGTGGAGTGGAGGTTTGGGTCTTGGTACTTTGGAGAATAAAAATATGTCTTTATTGGTGAAATGGTGGTGGAGGTTTGGGGAGGAGAAAGAAGGTCATTGCTACTAAATAAGAGGATAGGTGGGGGTGGTGGCCTGGCCCTAAACACCGTAGGCCGGGAGTGTGGGGTGCCATTGCTTCAGTTGGTAATGTGTCTTCTGAATGGGGGAAAGTATTGTCCAAAGGGGTTGGTTTTGTGGTGGTTGAGGGGAGGGAGGTCAGGTTTTGGTTGGATGATTGGGTAGGGATAGGACCTTTGTCTGAGTTATTTCCTACGTTATTTAGAGTGGTGTTGAATAAAGAGTCTGTTGTCAGTGATTGTTATGAGGTGAGGGAGGGTGGGACTATGTGGAATGTGTCTTTTAGGAGAGGGCTTCGCTTGTTAAAAGAGGTTCAATATGGAGAGTTGTTGAGTCTTCTTTCTAACATATTTTTGTGCAGGGATTATAAGGACTCTCGTATTTGAAAACCTTCCTTATCCGGAGAGTTCTCAGCTAGCGCTTTTCACTTGGCCTTGGAGAAGAACCATACCTCTAGATCTTCTTCTTCTTTGGTTTGGATGGGGCTAATTCCTCCCCAGGTTGAGGTCTTCTGTTGGCTTGTTGCTGTAGCAAAAGTATCTACGACAGACAATTTGAGAAGGAGAGGAATGACAACGTCTAGCATCTCCAATATTTATGTGATGTGTCATAACAAAGGGGAAACAATGAACCACCTTTTTCTTCATTGTAAAGTTACAACAAGTATATGAGGTTATTTCTTTGGCAGGTGTGGAGTAGCTTCGTGTAGTTCAGAGAATATTACAGATGCGGTAGAGTCTTGGGCAAGAGGGTCATTTGTTGGATGTGGGCGTATGTTGTGGGGGTTGATTCCTTTTGCTATTCTTTAGTACATTTGGAAAGAAGGAAATGACAGGATTTTTAGAAATGTCTCCTCTACTTCAGAAGAGTTGGTTGCCTTGATCTCTTTGATGATTGCTAATTGGGCTTTGGTTAGAAAGGAGTTCTCGAATTTTAGTCTCAATGACATATTAGTCAATTGGGAAGCTTGTATGAGGTGTGGTTGTTTTAAGGTGATGAAGTCTGTTTATTGGTCTCCTTCCCCTCTTGGTGTTCTTAAGTTCAACATCGTCGGAGCTGCTAGAGGTAAACTGGGGCTAGCAGGAATTGGTGGGGTACTTCTAAATAGTAAGGGAGAGGTTTTATTCATGTTCTCCAAGCATACAGGGGTTTGTGACTCTAATGAAGCAAATGTTTTAGCGATTTTGAAAGCTTTTCGTTGCTTCTCTAGAAACTTTTATGGTGTTCTTATTGTGGAGAGTGACTCCTCTAATGCGATCGCTTGGATGACTAATCGGAAGAGGAACCCATGGAAATTTCAATTCCTCTTTAATGAAATTCGGGCTGTATCTTCCTCGATCAATGTTCACTTTTGCTATGAGCTTAGATCAGCCAACTACTTCGCCGATGCTTTAGCTAAACAGGGGATTGAGAGGATGTCTCATTGAGAGGGTATTATCTTGTAGTTTCCTTCGGTGGGGTACGACACTCTTGTACCTAGTTGCTATTTTCTCTTTTTGTGTTTCCCTTTTCTTTTATGTTCTTTTTTTATCTCTTCCTCTTTGTTTTCCTTTTTTGTAACCTTCTTTGAATTAATTAAGAAGTTTCACTTACCGTTAAAAAATAAATAAATTAACATGAGCAATGAAAACTATTCTGATGACTGAATTGTACTTCGACAATCGCCTGAAACAATTCCTCCCGCATACTAATCTTGGTATATGTAGGTGTACTCCTCTGAAACTCAAACAAATCCTCCCAGATACTAATCTTGGTATAAGCTTCTTTGTAGAGGATTATGCCCTTTTCTTTTCTTAATGGTGGCTCAAAGTTTTTTTGTTGGAAGGTAATTGTATTGTGATGTATTATGAACAAAACATTACAAGCATAGCCTACTATGTTTCTAGGCATTAATGTGGCCTCTGAACTGCATACAACAGAAAAGAAACAGAAGCGCATGAAGGGAGAAAGAAAACAATGCAACATGGGATGGCCCAGGACACGAGGAACCGACAAAACACCCAAAAAATAAAAAAACCACAACCACCACCACCACCCAACCCCCCCGCGCCGCCCCCCCCCCCCCCCCGAGTTAAGCAAAGACCAAAAAGGAAGCCCAAAGAGGTTTTGCATTAATCTTTGCAGACACTCTGGAGTGAATTTGAGCAGCTTCAGAATTGAGGGACCGGAGGCAAGCTTGCAGCTAGCTGAAAAGGGCAGCCACCTTTCTGGCTTTGAACCTCAGATGCCATGGAGAAAGCTTAGGATTGGACAAGGAATCTCTAAGACTCTTAGAGTCAGAAGAAATGATCTGGTTGGAGGTTAGTTTGGCACCTTTGGAGATGATTCTGAATGCAGCCTCAAACATATCAGTTTCCATAGCCACCCTAGCCCATGGATCCTGTTGAGGTCAACTTCCACCCTTATTCCAGAGCGGTTATAATCGTGGTCGAGCCCTCGCCCTCGCCCTCACCCTCACCATAAAACTATTGTTGTGCCGTTTCCTATCACCAATTGGTTTTGAGATAAGTGGTAGCTCAATGGGGTGTAAGATCCTACAAGTAGTATCAGAGCCTGGTAGGTCGGGTGTTTGAGTCACGGGACACGTTTGAGAGTTCGCACCAGAAGTCGCGGCGGGTGTGCTGTTGAGGGAGGGATTGTTCACAGATCCTCAAAGGAATCCATATTGAAGATGTTCCAGTCTTCCTTGACCAAATGTAGGTGATCGCAAAACTAGGTGGGAGGAGGAGAGACAGATCCCAAAGTGCATTATAAGGGGAGCTCTGGAGTTGACCTGTTGAAGCATATCCTTTCGAACTGAATCCCAAGGCCTGCACACATTCTGAAATATGCGTGGATTGTGTTACTTCCAAATATTCCTAACTATGGAAGGGGAAGCAGAGCTTGGCAAGGGTGTAGTCTCCTTTCTTACGGTGAATACAATTTTCTAAAAACCATTGCACCTCTTCAACCATTGTTAGATTGGGAGCACTACTTTGTTGATTGATACCCAACTTGGAGGCAACAGAGTCTCAAATCTGTATGAATATGTGGGTCGATGTTTACACACAGGTTGCATAGAATGGTGGCTCAAAGTTGTCAACATTTGTTCTAATGGTGACTATTTTACCAACAATAAGGTAGATGTAGAGCACATCGACATACAGATCTAACCATCTCCTTTCACTTTCTTGTGGGCTCCCCGGGAGTCTATTGGGGGATTAGCCAATTAGGTGTAGGGATGAAAACGGGTATCCAATTCTCTAATTATTTGAAAGTTCCGACCCATAAAATATCAGAACCTATTCTAAGTTCCGATTCATAAATGGGTCCAAGTCCGGGTTCCAATTTATGTTCCTATTGATAAATGAGTCTGATTCCGGATTTATACAGATTTCAATCCCTGGAGCCGGGCTGAGGCATATCTAGGCCCGGTCTGACTATAAAACGTTAGCCGATATTCGTCACAAGCCCAACATAGGCACTAACTGCCTGGCCCAGGCTCAGTACACCTCAAACATGTCAGGCCGAGCCCGCCCATTAAACCAACCTGGCTGAGCAAGGTTTTGGGCTTTCTATCAGTTAGCTTAAGCCCATACTGAATATTAAACAGGCTTAATTTTTTAGATGCAGGCCTGTCCTGAGTACTAAAACCTAAGGTCCAAACCCAGCCCAGAGTGCCTTTATAAGGAACCACTGTGATGATCATATGGTCAATCTATTAGATCAGTTTGTCATCTGCAATTAGCTCTTGGCATCCATCACATAACTCACTCTTTGAGGGTCAATACCTCAAATGGAGACTCAATTTATCCAAGTAGTTTATAACTAGGAGAGACAATGGGTAGGATCTGGATTGGTTACATATGCTCAACCATCCCAGCATGTTTATTAATGAGGTTATAGTGTCAACACAGGCGCACCCAAAAGTAGGCTCAACCATGCTCGGTTAGGATCGGCTTAGGTGGATAAGTTCCAATGGGTCGGGTTGGATCTGGTCAAATAGATTCCACCCAAAGCCAACCCATTCATTAACACAGAAAATGCCAGCTTTAACCAAAACCCTGAAAGCAAAAGAGTTGGTTATAATCCTGAATATCAAGTTGGGTAGGCAAGTCAAGTCAGGTCAGGAATTGCCACCTCTACTTGTTATTCTGACCTTGTTGCTGAGCTGAAACTGGTTCCAAACCTTGGTAGGTCAAACTGGTCCAGCCCATGTTCAAACCTAACCGCAATCCTCGGCCTAGTTACGTGGAGAAAAGAAAATCAAATGCTTTTTTTTTTCTTTTCCTTTTTTGGTAACGTAGTGAAGGGGCTAAGACCCTGAGACTCATGACACGACTCACACATGAGAGGAGCCCTAACAGCGGCGGACCCAGGATTTTTATTTGAGGGGGGATTGATAATAGTCGGGAGTCAAAAATTTTATGTCATGCTAAAGGGACTGAAAGGAAGTGAACAAGGGGGAAAATCCCTTTCCATTGTGTTGAAACAAAGAATTCTCCTGAATATATTTCAAGAGGAATAATTTGGTATACAACAAATTCTGGTTATCTTCTTGCTGATATTTTTAAATCCTACTTGCAAGATGATTTTGTGGGTCGGGCTCATGTAACTGAACTGTTAAATCAATCAGACTGATGGCCATGGAAAGAGAGAAAGTAAGAGAATGGAAGTGTAAAATCAGTAATACTCTGTAAAAGTCATTCAAACAAGAGAATGGATTCTCCTACAATATTGCCTCAAACAAATGAAGAAATCATTCAAACAAGAAACATAATAAAAGTGAGGCGAATTCAATGCACTTCCAAGTATCATCCCTGTAAAGTAGTTTAGTAAATAAGGTATTTGATTTCTAGACTTTCTAAGCATCACATTTCTATAAAAAGAGCCTAAACCAATATTAGGTGTTTTTATCTCCTTTGGTAAAAGACTAGAACTCACCATTAGAAAATGGGCTATAACCCCTTCAATTAATTCTTGGGTGTTATCATGCAGTAAAGTTATTTCGATTTTCTTTCTATTCAGTTAGTCAAAGTAGCCATTCATTAAAGATGAAACATATTTCAACAAGGTTTAGTCTCAGAACAAGCTAGATGCATTTTAAGTACATGTATTTAACTCCAAAGCAGATGATGTAACCCAAGAAATTTAAAGGAAAAAATGCATATTACATAACCAAAAGCAATAACAATCAATCTTCTTCAACAACCAGTTCAAACTAAAAGGAAAGGCTTAATTTGAGATTACTGATCTCAAAGCCTATATAAGGCAATAACAATCAATCTTCTTCAACAACCAGTTCAAACTAAAAAGAAAGGCTTAATTTGAGATTACTGATCTCGAAGCCTATATAAGGCTCTGCATTCAGATCAAGGTCGTCGCCATCCTTGTAAATTCTAAAGAGAAGATAGCAAGAGAGGGGGATTGATAGAGAGAAATCAGGCCCCTAAGTAAAAGGTGGCCTGCACTCATTTATCCATCCATATGATGCAACGGATGCTCTTCCCTTGAAGTAGAAGTTCAAAAGCTCTGTTTATGTATTTGAATTCCAGCTCTTGTGTTATAAACTCATCCAAATTAAGCTCCTGCAAAACAAGCCAACCAAAGACAGATGAGCAAGGGCGTTCTCTCAAAAATGTTTTAGAATTAGGTGGTGCTTAAAATTAAGCCAAATCTCAAGGAGAGAGCTGTTTAGCTAGAAGTAATCTCTACCCAGCTTGTTTGATCTGTATTGAATTCCTTGGAGTTCAAAGTAAAATCTTCCAATGAAGGGCTAAAATTGGAGTAAAGATCCACAAAGGGCCATCAATAATCTTTGTTTTATTATGAAATGATCACTCAATCATCATCTTAGTAAAAATCAAATCTTTAGCTATTGAGGCTGCCTTCTGATCTTCACCAAAATTCCTTAACTATAGCTTCATAGCATGCTTTACTATGATTTTTTTCAAAAATTCAAAACAAAGTAGGCAAGAACGCGATCCCTGGGTATGCCACTCTTGCCACATTTCTGGGCTCTCTTGGGTCCCAGTCACCTAGGGGTGGGGTGCCAAAAAAAAGGTAGTTAACAGGCTCACGGTAAGAGCACAGTATATTTGTAGAATTTCACAGTATAAATTATGTATTTTTTTATTAAATGAGATAATAAAGTGGAAGGATTACCTTGTCCATGTAGCGCTTTACAAGGAGTGGAATATCTGATTTTGGTTTAAGGCCACCAAACCATGCTCCTTTCATGGTTTTCCCACGTAGGATTGCACCTGAGTGAATGATTATTGGTGAACCATACATTTCCAGCCCTACGATGATGGTTTGGCCCCAGCCCTAAACACATAGACAAACAAATTACAAACTATGGGTTGATCATGATGTTGAAAAATAATTTCCAGTCAAGGACTATATACTCTGAAGGTTAGGTTTGAAAAGCAAGAGAAAAATGTAGAACTCACAAATCCGAACCCAAATAGAAAGATAAAGCGTTAATGACGCTAACTACAATGATGATGATGATGATGATGAACAACTAAATAATGGACTCGACTTTGACAAGCATTGGCTCATCACCTGTACTGATCAAGTCCTATTATCACCTTTTATCTTGTTCTTTCATCTTTCACCCCAAAAGAAAAATTACTTGCTCTTTCATCTGCTATGTATTGAGATGAACTAACCTGTCTGGAGCTAGCGAATGCAGCCTTCATCACAGAATCCAACCCTAAACACTCAAAGCAAAAGTCTGCACCTCCATTGGTCATTTCCATAATAACCTGCTCAATACAAAAACATCCAACAAAAACAAAAGATTTCCTTGGGTTCATGTACATTTCATTAAAAACAGTGGTATTTGCAGTAATGAATCTCTTAACAGTGTTGAGATCAAGAGGTGACCTCACTGACTGGTTTGTCTCCACAGTCTGCAGGGTTAATATAATCTGTGAGTCCCAAGTTCTTTCCTGCAATGAAATTAGCAAATTTATTAGCAAAAACATTATAATATGGGTCCAAGTTTTAAAAAAGTACCCCACATACCAATCTAAAACTTTTCAGGGATTTTATCAACACCAATGATTCTTGAAGCTCCACGGAGTCTTGCTCCCTCTGCAACCTATGGCCCAAATATACAGATGTGTATAAGAAAGACACTGAAATGTTTCAAAACAATATATTCTCTTCAACTAAAAAAAAAACACCTAAAAAGAAATGACAAGATTACTGTCATTATAGAACTAGTTTAAACTATCTTGTTTATGTCTTAGTTTATCTACCTATGTGAGGTTTAGATGTTGATGAGAAGGATTTTATACAATTGTGTAAGGTCAAAATATTATGTTCATAATAATCCTGCTGCCAGGGGTCTAAAAAAAAAGATAGAAACACTTTGGTTCAACTGTTCATATCCATCGGTGTGCGCACGTATGTGTTAATTATCCAAGTGCCACTTATTTTGTTTCCACGTGGGGGCCCCACAAGAGATAAATCCCATCAGTTCATGGGCTGCTTATAAATCCTCAGTGAGCCCCAGTACTGAAATCCAAATCACTCAAAATCATAGTTTTCGTATATTAGAGCTAGGTCAAGTTTTATTTCAATTGGAGTTGTGTCGACTGTAATACTAATGCAGCTCACTTGTTTTGTGACAGTGGACCCATCTGTAGGAGGAGTAAAATTCGGACCATTAAAATGGGGTCCGCAATCTTGAGCAGTTTGGATTTGAAAGGTGGCATGGTTTTAAATATTGTTAACAGATTCCATATCAGTTTTCTGAAAAACTGATACAAATTGGCCACATTGGTGATAACATATCTCTATCAGGCTGATATTAGACTACAAATCGGATTTACAATAGGGTCAATTAATTTTTTTTTTTTTAAGATAATAGAAATAGAACAGCCTAGAAGAACTATTTTTTGTATATCTGCTCAATCTGTGTGTGTATTACACTACTCTATGGTGATATGCATTCAACAAGACAGGAATTGTTCTGTACTTTTTGACACTAAGCATAATCAGCTATAGATTTTGTGTTATTTACTACTGGATTTATTACTTAGTAGACTAGTGTTTCTACCAAGTGCAGTTTCATAACTTTGCACTATTGTTTTTCTGTTTATTTTTTAAGATTCCAAATCAAAATATTAGAATTTTCAAATAAAATAGTCTTAAAAAAAAACTATCAATTAATGTGACACTCGGAGATAAGTAAAAGAAAAAAACAATAACAGTATTCTTTTGGATCGAGAACTGCCACTTGCCTCGTTAGTAAGTGGCGGCAGTTCTCACCTAGCTGTCCAGGGTTTGAACCTTGGATACTCCAATTTTCTCATTTGTGTGGCCTTTCTTCGTGCTTGTGCGGTTTGTCTTCTCGTGCGTATGCGGCTTCTTTCTTGAGTTCCAGCCCCCTTGGCTCGGTTTCCAAAAAATAATATTATTTTTTTGGATCTTTTTCTCAACATTAGAGAAGAGGCATGATATTTCTTTTATATTAAATAACATTTATGTTACAATTGGGTATAATGCATATATAATACATTGCTGAGTATAATAACAAAATAGAAATACACTTAATGGAGTACTGATGGAGTAATTGATGGAATGAATCACATTGGATTTTTGTTATTGAATATGATGACATTGGAGTAACAATTGGGTTTGAAAGGGCTGAGATATTCGATGCAGTGGACTAGTTAAGAAATGGCTTTGTGGGCTCATTCTCTATATTTCCCTCAAAGTGGGCCGAGGAGATGGAACGAGGCCCAGCTTGTGACTCAGTGTTGGTAATTGAGGCTCGAGACGGCGGTTTAAAAAAAAGTTGGCGAGACCTGATTGACGAAGGCAGCCGGGAGGGGGAGGGGGAGGGGGAGGGGGAGGGGGAGCAACCAATAATATTAGTTGACTTGTGAGAAATATAAAATTATAAATTAACCATTAAGAAAGTTACCTGTTTCCTTAATATTCTTTATAAGATTTTCGCTTAAATGTTCCATATAGTAACTTAAGAAAAATTAGAAAATTACTAAAAATATAATTTTTTGCTAAGATTGATTTGACAATAGGCCTATATTGTATTTGAGTGAAATCTCTCGTGGAAAAGTGGGGCACTTCTTTTGTGGCTTACTAATGATTTCAAGGCCCCAATATTATTTACATGTAGACGGGAGAAAAGAAGAGAAAATAATGACTTTTAGAAGAGTTCCATAGTGGGCCCACCCCATCTAGTTAATTGGGCCTTAGAATTACAGCCTGGTTAATGCTCAATCCCATCTAGAAATTAGTGTGGATTGTACCAATTATATATAGTAAAGCAGTAGGTGAATTCGTGAGGGAGCGACACGTGGCGGCAGGGGGCTTCTTTGGAGAGCGACATCTGGCGGTAGGAAATTAATTCCTTTGAATTACCCTAAAATCTCTCAATGAGATATCTATTTTATCCTAAAATCTCTCATTCCATAAGATCCCTGAATTACCCTAAAATCTCTCAATGAGATCCCTATTTTATCCTAAAATCTCTCGATCCATAAGATCCCTGTTAACACAACATCTCTCATAAACCCACGACCTTCTAAAACCCTTCCTCTTTAAATCTCCTAAAAATGAGAGAGAGTCTGTATTCTTGCCCAGGGAAAAGGTCAGTTCTTTCTCTCTCTAGATTCAGTGTTTTTTTTTCTCTCTCTTCTTTGATTCACCTTGATTAGCAGAGGGATCTCTCTCTCAAATTGATGAATCAAATAGAGGAGATCCTTTTCTTCTCAGATTGATGAACTGTTTCCGCGTTCTTAACTAGATCTGTATTCCTATTTGCAAATTTAAAACCTAATTTCATCAGTTATTACGAGATGTTTGCATTAGTTGGAAACCCATCCACGTCAACCTCTTTGCACTTGCATCTAATAAGATCAAGTTAATTGTTTTCTTTACTCTTCACATAATAAGGTAATAATATATTCTCCTATTACATACAAGAATATCAGAATACAAAATGAGGCATTGATTTTTTATTTTTTATTTATTTTCCAGATCTACTATTAACTATCATCAGACTATCAAAGCTCGAAGACAAAGAGGACCTCACACCTCATAGGAGAAGTTGGAAACATGCTGGATCTGTATTCCTATTTGCAAAAAGAGGAGCAACAAATACATCATCTTCATGGAATAAGGAAATCTTTTCTCCTACTTCATACAAGAATATCATAATATTAGAATACAAGATGAGGCGTTGATTTCGAGATCTACTATCCTTTGTTGTATCTTTGTTATTATATATTTTTAAAATTTTCATTTCATGCTCAATAAAAATTATTTTAATTTTATATTAAATAGTCTTAGTTTATTGATAATTGTTATAAGTCGTTCTATGAAAATTTGTCATTAAACAGATGCACATAAAAGTGAATATCAACTTCCGAAAATGAGAAGGCCGACAAGATTTCGCTCCAAATATTTAGATGCACAAATGGATGTGAATCCCCATTTTCAAATAACCACATTCAGATGCTCCAAAATGATGTAACAACTGCATGAATCGAAAAAGTTGATGGACAAAAGAAATATAATGAATTGAATGATGGAGACTTATAAACATTTTTCATGTTTTATTTTAATACATTTCCCCTTAATATTGTAGTTCTTTTATATGTTTTTTATATACTCATTCTATTTACTAAATCTTTAAAATATTTGCTTTTAAATAATTTTATTTCTTATTTCTACTAAACAACTTGCTTTCTCTTTTTCATTCTTATAATGTTCATATAACATTCATGCATGATATATGGAAGTAGAAATTTTAGTTATTCCATTGTAGGATGGAGCATCAACATCAACCTCCTCTCCGACTGCATCCAATGATATATTACATAGCTGAGACATCTCTAGAATCGTCGTCATTGATACCATAAAAATACGGTAAGTTTGACTAAAATATGATTTAATGTTTTTCTTTTGACGATTCATTTAGATTTATATATAAGATTCTTTTATAATATTTTCCTTTATAAAAAAAATCCATGCCTACCAAATGCATTTGACCAACAATTATTGCATAGTTATAATTTATTTTACTTTCAACTAACCTCTCTCTCTATATATATCAAATATCCATGCTCCATAAATAGAAAGGTATATGGGGTTCTCCAAAAGATGGTGATCATTCTTGAATTTTCTATATAATTGTATTAAATGTAGTTAATTTGTTTACTCGGTGTGTACTTTCAATTTAAATTGAGATTTCCTTGGATGAATTAAACCAACGCGAGCCCTGACGTGCTTGTAGGATAAGATAGAAAAAGGAGTGTCCTGTGAGGTTGAGATAGGATGCAAATTACTTTCATGATCTGAAGAGATTGTCTCTGACTTAGCTGTACATATAGGGTACGGTTTAACACAAATATAGAGAGACTAGTACTTTTTAGATCGGAATGAGATTAAATTTATTATCCTTGCTTTCCTCTGGCATCTATGACTCCTTGCTTTAGGACAGAGAATCAAAATGGAAATAAGAGGGAGAGGGACAGATACAAACCCCTAACGTGCACTCTTCTCATTATCCGTCTTATTGGAGGCCGGGCTGAGTTGGGCTTTGGGCTTTCTATCACTTAATCCAAGCCTGGTCGATGTACTAAATAAGACCAAGATTTTAATCTAGGGCCATCCCGATCACTAAAACCTAAGGCCCAAGGCCAGCCCAAAGTGGGCTAGGGTCGGGTCAGGGTTGGGCCATTCCGGTCTATGAGCACCCCTAGGTATAACTGAAAGAGGACTTCTATTACAGCATAATAAATGGTGTGTATAAGAATAGGATATAAATACAGTTAATGGAGTGATGGAGCAGTTAATGGAGTGAATCCCATTGGATTTGAATGGGATGAAATACTTTCTGCATTGAATGATGAGCTGGTTGTCACTGTTGGGTATGAATGGGCTGAGATAATTTTGTGCATCGGATGCATTTTTTGGACGAGCTAAATGGCTTTGTGGGCCCATTACCTATAATTATAAATAGTCTTCAATATGGTGAACCAAATGAAGAAGGATCTCCCAACTCTAAAAGGATGTTATGCATTATACCTTTGTCACTTCTCAAATTGGCCATATATAGGTGGCCATATCCATAAAACTAAAAAGGGGATATTGCATAGAATTAAGTAATAAGGTTTTTTTTTTTTTAACTTTTTTTCATTCTTGTTTTATAATTTATTTTATTGAAATATTAATTTAAAATCTATTTGAAAAACCCACATCAGTCTTGTATCTGTCTATACACACTACATATTTTAATTACAGATATTGCACCCAAAAAAAAAAAAAAAAATCAAATATGTGTTCACCAATATTTTAAACCATGATGGTGGTCTTAGACCTGCATTCATAGCATTTGGACTTGATAAAGGGAGGATAAAAAAAAGAGCAAAAAATGGGACAATGATACTAACCGCAAGTCCAACAGCCCCGAGTCCAAATATTGCAACGGTGGAGCCTGGGGTCACTTCAGCTACTTTCCAAGCAGCACCTATTCCTGCAAGTCCATCATTCCAAACATTAACACCATCAATAACACTTCCAAGATTTGCAAATGGGTAGAGTTGGGGATAGAACCATGTTGCATTTATTAAAAGGATACTAGATCCAAGTAAGATGAAAGATTCAATTATTAGGGTTTTGGGAATGGGTCTTAAAACATATCTTATATCCTTTTTTTTTTTTTTTTTTATGGGAGGGTTTCCAATCCTTTGGGCTAGACTAATCCCTCCGAATCGAGAGGAAAGCTGAGTAAACTCCCCTATAACCCAGTGTGGTAGCACAGTTTTGAACCTATAACCTCCGGGTGCAAACCGTGGTCCTAGGCCAACTGAGCTAACATTTTGGGGTTATATCTTATATACTTTAGTAATGGGGTTTGGGTCAGAGTCCTAGGGTATGAACATTTATGAATTGGACCTGATTTTCTATCGGATCCTATAATATATTTGGAATCTAGATTTTCTCCGGATAATCTGAAATCCATTTGCATGCAACCCTACAGTTCAAACCTTCCACAGTTTTCCTTAAAACATGGCATGCATATACACCAAGTCTCAGTATATATTCCAACAAAGTTTATCAGCAACTCAATTTTACCTGCAGATACTCCACCACTGAGGAGGCAGGCTTTCTCTGGGGGGATGTCCGAGTCTATTTTCACAATGTTATTGATGTCCACCACCGTATATTCGCTGAAACTCGAAACATTGAGGAAATTGTATACAGTTTTCCCTTTGGAATCAGTAATCCTACTTGTTCCATCTCTCATCCCAGGTTGGACCTGGGTAGGGAACCTACAGCATATGTTGCTCTTCTTGGACTTGCAATCCATGCATTCTCCACAGTTGGGAAGGAATACTGGAACCACAGAGTCTCCTTCTTTGACTTCTTCTACATCTTCTCCCATGCTCTCCACAATGCTGTGATCATGAAAGTACAAGACATTTTCATTAGCTACAGTCTCTTCCTAACAATATAAAGGTTAGGTTGAATGCAATTTTTATGTAAAAATAGACTTAAAATGTCTGATTCAGCAGACTTTAATCGTTGACTGCTTGTGTGATGCCAACACCTTTTCTTTTCGTGTGTAGGATGGAAAGATGTCAGAAGCAACAGCACGCATGGCGGAGGAATTATTGCTGTAGGAACTAGGAAGTATATTGAAACAAGATACTAGAATTTTAATTAATTTATGTCAAAATGAATGATGGGGGATATATATATAACAATGGGATAATTCCAACCTTAATAAAGCATAATGTTAATATATTCGACTAATATTAAATATTATTATCTTTTGGGTTTACAAAGAATTAAGATTAAATCTTGATTCAATGGATTTACGAAGAAAAACAATAAAACTTTGCCCCTACTCTTTTTTTTTTTTAATACCACCATACTATCCTCGTTGACGATATCGCCAAAGACCTTTAGGCTGTAACTTCTTATTTTTCTAGAGACCATCTTCTACTTCATCTTCCTCAATGTGGGATCTAAAATGTGATGAGAGAAAAGGAGAATAGAAGTGTGATTGTGGAAAAAGTGGAGAGATTGAGAGATGGAGATGAGAAAAGGGATGATGGGGCGCAAGATTAACGGTGAAGATGGTTGGTTGGTGATGGGAAGGGTATTTGAAAGATGAATGAGAAAGAAGTGGGATCGTTGGGTGTGATGTATTTCGAAGATGGAGGAGATGTGGATTTAGTGGCCCTTGAGCTGCCTCAAGGATGGATGAGAAGTGGATTCAATGGTTTTAAAGTGTTTGGAAGATGAAAGGGTCTGGAAATGTGCTTGATGGCTGAGAGGTGTCTGGAAGGTGGACGAGATGTGGAATGATGAGGAAAAGTTTATTGAAGAGAGAAGGTGAGAGGGAAAGAGGCAAGAGGATATTGGAATGAAGTGAGAGACATGAAATGGGAGAATGGAAGATGAAGTGGGTTAGTGATGGATATATAGAGAAGATAATGGAGAGTGTAAGGATTTGAGTGTTGACAAATTCATTATGATGGACGAGACTTGGGTTCATTGAGTTGTAATTTTTAGTTTCTAGATGGACTGTCGATTGCGTGCACAAAGTAAAGTCAATGGAAGCAAGATCCAATGTTTCGTCAAAGTGCACTATCCAATTGATTGGACATGGAATCACTCTTAGTTAATCGGCATCGTAGATTTTCAACCGAGACAGAACCCTCATCTGATCGATCGCATGGAGGCGAGTTTTTTTATCCGAGAGTTTCCAATTTTTTCAAAACTTCCCAATTATTCTCCCATTGCAGCCCTAATTCTTCTACACGAACCTACATCTATTAAAACACTCCACCTCAAACCTAATAATCGCTCTCACAATTCTAAACCCGAGAAGTCCTTTGAGAGATTCATCTTCTTCTCCAAAGAGCCATCATAGTTGCAGTGTGAAGTTTTCATCTCCTGGAGTCTTTCTTCTACTCTTGTAATAGATTCATTTTGAGCTGCATTAAGGCGTGAAGATATAAGCACGGGAAAAGGAGAACGGCACGGTTATTAGCAAGTTCAAGTACGGTCCCTTAAGTTGTGTTCAACTGGGCAAGGTTAGTGATTACTTCTTATAACCTTTGATTTCACAGTGCTTGGTTTGCAATTGGTTCGGGTTATAGGACTTGTGGTTTTTCCCGTGTTCGGATCTTCCACATAAAAAACGTATCTCTCTTTCTTGTAGTTCCTTGCTTTTCAATTTAGGTTAATCACTTCAGGGTTTAATTAGTCGAAACTGAAATTCATAAAGAAATTTGAGTTGGGACCTTAGCATGTATTAAGACTTAAATCTCTTGCAGCAGCCATTTTCGTCCAAGCCATCTCAGTCCTTTGGTTCCTTCGGAATGAATCAAAGTTCAAAGGCAAGTCCCCCTCCTTGGTTAGAGATAAAATTCTTCTTAGGACCGTTTGAAGGGTATGGTCTGCTCCCTCTCAGGTTTAGTCGACAGGCAGGTCAGCTCCCTCTCAGGGTCAAGCGATAGGTCAGCTCCCTCTCAGGTTCAGGAGACATGCAGGTTCTTCCTCTCCACTCCATCTTGAAGACTCTGGGTCTAATTGATTAGTTTCGTCTGATCTGTATTTTGTTCTTTGTTTTCTGTTTTCTTTTTTTTGGCATATTTTTTTTTTTTTTTTGCTTTCCTTTTATTGTTTTGGGGGGCTATTCCTGCCCTGCTTTTCTCTTTTAATGCTAATTGACCTTACAACAAAAAGAAAAAAAAAGGGCTTAAATCTCTTTTAGAGAAATTGAGGAGGAATGGTTTGTTGGTGGTGAAAAACAAAAAGTGAATGAAAGACGATTCGATTGAAAGGAGATGTTAGAAATTGAGATGTTAAAAGAAAATATTGAGTTGTTAGGGTTTAGTTGGTTAGAAGTTATTGATAGCTTTGAATTTGAATAATGGTTGAATGGGATTGTTATCAAGTTGCATAAATAGAGACCATTCTTCAATGAATGTTATGGTGATTTCTCGACAATTGGTGAAGGGAGAAGGTGGTGAGAGATTTAAGGTTAGTATGAGATGCAAGAAAGAAAAATCATTCTAACAATAGCATTAATGTAAAAAAACTGTAGGAACCACTAACCCATGGTTTTATTGTTTTTGTTCATAAAACCATTACATCAGAGTTTAAGCTTAATTATTTCATAAAAAAACATTATTTTTCTGGAATTCTAGTAGTTACCTTGTAAACCATTTCTATTTTTAATTTTTCTTCCTTCGATAGTAAAGACAATTATTATGAAGACTTTAAGAGCCCGTTCGTTCTCATGGAATTGAAAACATGTCCATTCATTGTACATGATTATTATATGGAGGTAATTTTCTCCTGTGAACGTTCCTGCAGATGTGTGACATTCTCATGATCGACACTTTAAATCAGGGGGGGGGTTCTTTTGACAGGCCCACACCTCCTTGGCCGCAGGATAATTGCATGATACAGGTGTATAAACTCGAGAAGACTATGGGACCCTGACTTTCTTGGGTTTTGAATTACTAAGGTGATGGGTGGGTATTCAATTTTCATCACCCCTAAATTCATTTTCCATTGATGGAGAGACTCTTTCAGTCATGCATGCATCTTTATGTTTATTTTCCAATTTTAGCCACTTTACTGGAGTCACATTTAAGAGTTCCTAGCAATTCAATCCCATGAGAAAATAATAAAATAAAAGGACAACTTGGACCTTA
The DNA here is from genome assembly GCA_038049695.1 of Cinnamomum chago. Taxonomy (NCBI): domain Eukaryota; kingdom Viridiplantae; phylum Streptophyta; class Magnoliopsida; order Laurales; family Lauraceae; genus Cinnamomum; species Cinnamomum chago. Next base: position 60,021,270 of record CP142459.1, on the reverse strand, counting down.
AACTTACCCAGCTGCCTCATGACCGAAAATCCTTGGGTAAAATCCAGGGCCCTAAATAACATAATAGAAAACAATTAATTTATTGCAAAACCAGGAGATTAAGCTTGTAGTAATAAAAAGTTCAAAATCATGATATCTGAGTTGGGTTTTATTATCTCTCTCTCTCTCTCTCTCTCTCTCTCTCTCTCTCTCTCTCTCTCTTTGTACTTTCATTTGCCAGATGGTTATGTCGGTGCGGCAGAGTGATGTGCAGATGATTTTGATCCGGACTTCCCAAGCTTTTGGTGGGGCTACTTCCACCTCCTCTATCTCCAGCTCTTCTGCAGATCCTCTGCATACTGCAGCTGTATTTTGGTTCATTCAAGACATACATAGATGATCAGTTTCATAGGGTGGAAATAAACTTCTTTTAAGGGAGGTGGATAGATGGGTTACCTTTGCACCTAATGGGTTTTCCAATATGTGGGCTTCTTCGCTCTCTCTCTCTCTCTCTCTATAGAACAAGAAGATATGTGGTCTTCCCCAATTTTGTGGCTTTTTCAGCTCTTCCTGTGGCCTTCGACAGGGAGATCCGCTATCCCCCTACCTTTTCATATTAGCTGAGGAGATTCTTAGTCTGCAGCTTGAAGGCCTTCATAAATCAGGAGCTATTGAACCTATTTCCTCGGTTCCCTCCACCCCCTGCCACCTCTTCTATGCGGACGATATCCTGGTCTTCATCAGAGCATACAAGCGCAGTCTGAGGAGTGTTAAAGAGCTCTTTGCCTCATACCAAGACTCTTCTGGTCAGTTTTTCAACCTTCAGAAGAGTCATCTTTTTGTGGGTAAGCGTCCTTCCAGGAGGGCCCATCTGGCATCAGATTATCTCAGCATTCCTAGGGCTTCTCTTCCCTCTACCTATCTGGGAGTTCCCATCTTCTTTGGAGCATCCAGGCACTCCTATTTTAATAAGACCCTGGATTCCATCAGGTCGAGGTTAGCTGGCTGGAAATCTAAATGTCTATCCTTTGCTGGTAGACTAATTCTAGTCAAGCACGTGCTTTCTGCAATCCCCCTCCATATCTCTCTTGCAGTTCCTTTCCCCAGTAAATCCTGTCTCCAGGTGGAGCGCCTAATGCGTAATTTTCTTTGGGCTGCCAGCTCAGAAAATCCCAGTAGCCAAGTGAATTGGGGGCAGGTCTGCTTACCGAAAGCTGAAGGTGGCCTTGGTCTGCGCAGAGTCAAGGACCTCAATGATGCTTGCTTGTTGAAGCTAGGCTGGTCAGCAGCTACCTCCTTCTCCCTGTGGGCTTCTTGGTTCAGAGTAAATTACTTTAAAAGCTACTCAATTTGGTCCCCTCGTTCCAAAAGAGGAGGTTCCTGTATTTGGAAGAGGATCAGGTCCCTGGCTTATCATCTTCAGAGTGGCAGCTCGTGGAAGGTTGGCAATGGGCATTCGATTAGTTTATGGTTTGATAATTGGTTGGGTAAGGGATCAGTTGCCTCTTATTTTCCTCATCTTCTCTTCTCAGACCTGGACCTTCTGGCAGACATCTTGCAAGACTCTTCCTGGAGAGTTCCTCCCCATCTTCCTACTGAGGTCTACAATTTTCTTCTTCATTCAACCAGTCATCTCCCTTTGAGTGGTTTAGAGGTTTCAGATTCTCTGCTCTGGAAAGGTGGGCCGGCTGGTAGTCTCTCTCTCAAAGAAGTCTGGAATCATATAAGGCCCAGTCATGCAGAGGTGCCCTGGGCCAGTCTAGTCTGGAATAAGATGATGAATCCCAGGCTCGCTTGTTTCAGTTGGCGCCTCCTTCTTAGGAGAACTCCCACAGACAGTAGGGCCAAGCAAAGAGGTTGGGTAATGGCCTCAAGATGCTTTCTCTGCCTTAGTCATGAAGAAGATGACATCCACCTCTTCTTCCTCTGCCCGTTGGCTCGTCAGCTGTGGACTTGGATTCTCAGCCTCGGCGGTCTTTTCCTCCCCCTCCCTATGTCAGTGCCTGCTGTCTGGTTCTCCCTCTCCCAAGGTGTTGATGTTCAAGGTAGGAAAGAAGCTGCGGTTATTTTCTTCCAAGCTATCTCCTCCCTCTGGTCTCTCAGAAATGATGCAAAGCACAGCAACCTGAAGCCCTCTCTGACTAGAGCAAAGCTCCTATTTATGGACCGGCTGAGAGGTCTCCCCAGCTCTGCCCCAGGTTCTGCTAGCTCTCCTCCTCATCCTGTTCTTAGAGGACTGGGTCAGTTCTGAATTCTGCTCTGTCCCGGTTTTCTCTTTGCTTTTAGCTGGGTTCCAGGGGTGCTCCTCTCTGTTTTGTTGCTGGAGTAGTCCTCTCTTTGTGGTTGCAGCTCTGCCTCAGGTTCCCTCAGTAAAAAAAGGTCTCCTGCTGCTTCTTCTGGGTTGTGCTGGGTGCGCTGTGCTGCTGGCAGTCTTGCTCGTCTGCTCCTGCTGCTCTGCTGGTTGTCTTGTTTGTCTGGTTGGGTTAGCCTTGGTGGTCCTTGCTGGGCTGGTTGCTTCTGCTTTCCTGTTGTGGGTGGCAGGTGTTCTTCTCTGCTGCTGGTCAGAGCAGGTCTCGGCAGTCCTTTTGGCCGAGGGGCCTGTGCTTGAGCTGGCTGGGTTTCAGGGGAATTCCTCCTCCTTCGGCTGCTGCCTGCTTTCTGTGCAGTCCTCTCTTTGCTGCTGGTTGGTTCTGTCTTTGCTGTTGCCTTAGCTGTTGGGTGCTCTCTGTTTTGGTGCTCTGGGGTGATGTGCTTTGTCTCTCCTTTTGTTGGGTTGCCTTAGCTTCTCTTGCTTTGGTCTTTTTGTTTTGGTTTCCTTCCTGTTGCTGGGTTGTTTCTTCTCTGGCTGTTATTTTTTGGTTGTATTCTTTTTCCTCCTGTCCCCGGGGCTTTGCCCGGCTTCTTTCGCTTAATTCCAATTTACCAATTAGCGAAAAAAAATTAATTAACCGTTTTCATAGTTAAGTAATGCAATGTATATATTTAGACGTCATTGCCTCAGATTTCTAAGATTTGAAGCATTGCTAGATTTGTCCAGCCTCACCATTTTGAAACAAAACTAAGGTATATATGCATGCATCTTGTTACAGATGGATTTGGGCCACCCTATTCATAGTTCTAATCTATATAATTAATGGCTAAGAGTTATCCACATGTCATTCAACAGACAGATGAGACAGAATTGTCCAGCCCGCTACACATTTTGCAATTTAGGAGGGCACCTAATAATTTTATATAATTCAGGACACTCTAGCTTGTTTTAAATGTTTTGGGCCGTATAAATAATATAGGGGTTTATATTAGTCCCCCTTAAACTAAGATGTTCCAATTTCATGACCAGAATTCAGGTACTGTCACTAGAGTTGTTTGACTCTGGTCAACTTTTTTTTTTTTTTGCTTTGGATCCCATGATATCATGTCTTTTATGCTGTAACATAGGGAGATTTTTTTTTCAATAGATAAAACTTAAGAAATGGTGATATGATGTATATTTACTTTTAAAAAAATATCAGTTTTTGTATTCTATAAAAAATGAATGTGTTCACTAGTTGCAAAAAAATACATGATATAGAAATTGATAAATCCCATAATATCATGGGATATGTTGCAAAAAAGTAAAAAAAAAAAAAATAGTGTTGACCAGAGTCAAACGACTCTGGTGACAATTTCTAAATTTGAGTCATTAAATTGAAAAAAAAATAAAATTTAAGGTGAGCCAATAAGTCACAACCCATTAATATAATCTTGGGAAATAAAATCCAGAACAAGGGGGTTGTCAATAAAATTAATAACCGCAAAGAAACGATGGCTTCCGGGAGGAGAAACCAAGATCATGATCACAGTGTGCTCCATGAAAGTGGATAAGCAGAAGTAGTGGCCCTCTTTAGGATGAGTTTTGGTCCTTAGATATTCAAGAGAACCGCCCCTAGGATACAATGACCTTTCTATGATGTTGGGTAGATCAATCACACTATGCAGTTTCCAATTCAAGATTTCCATGATTCTCCAGCAGAAAACGGCGAAGCTACTTAGGTTTGGCTTTTATGTAAAGTAGAAGAGAGAAATTGTGGCATGTTTGTTCGCCATGGAATAGAGTGAGGGACAGTTGAAATGGGATTTAACAATTGGATTTTTTTTTTTTTACTAAAAAACGTGTTTGGGGAGATTGTCTACCAAGCTATCATTGCTTGTCCCTTGTAATCTCCCTAAACACATCTTTGAGTAAAAAAAAAGCGGAAACAATAGATCCTATTTCGACCCTCCTTTACTCTATTCCATGACAAACAAATAGGCACTTTTAGGTTTGTTTGCACTTGTAAATGACTCCCATTCATTAATCAGTTGAGAAAGTGGTTCATAAATAAGCTCATTTTCATAGGTTCATTTTCACACGCCCCCTAGCAAACCGTTTCACGCCACCTGATGCAAGAGGTGTTGCTACAATTTTGTGGCCCGTGATTCACAACACAGTTTTTTTTTCCTATGAGGTCAAAAGCCTTTATGTTTTTCATTATTGTGGCTCTTAATTCATGATATGAATCGCTCATCTTTTTTATATGGCTAAAAATAGTTAAGATATTCAATTACATATATTAATTCTTCATAGATTTTGAGAAATTTAAGGAAAAGTCTAAACTATTAGAGCTAATTTTCTAGACTTTTGTGAGTTGCCATTTAATGATCCAAACACCGTTCATTTTCTATTAGAGCTATTTCTTATCTTAATTATTCATGAATTTTGAGAAATTTGTGAAAAAATCACAATACTAGAATCATTGGATATACTAATTTACTCATGTTAATTGACAAACATCATTATGAAAAATGAGGGCCTTTTCAATGAATCATTTACATACCTAAGGAGGTCAACTAGTAGGGTTGCAAATGGGTACTCGATTATTAGATTATCCGACGGTTTCGATAAAAAAAAAACTAGGTAAGAAGCCTATTTTAGGCTCCAATTCACAAACGGGTCCGGGTCCGAAACCCAATCTAGGTTTCGATTGACAAACGGGTTCGGTTTTGGGTCGATATAGGTTCCAACTCGTGGACCCGAGCCTCGGCATATGAGTATTTGATATGGCAAATTATACCTCGAAAATAACTTTTTTTGTATATTTTTATGTATAATACTAGAGGTAGTAGACTTGATTCGTTGTTATAAGTTGAATGTTGATTTATAAGTTGAATATTGATATACTTATTTTAACTTTAAAAAAGGAAAAATTAAGAGAAGTTATAACCAATTTTGGAACTAGATCCAGTCATTTAGGTGGACCTGTTTCTAGAACCGGATCCGGGTTTTTCTATCAGAACCAAGTCTGGAACCAACAAAATAGGTTTCGAGTCAAAACTAGAACCGTTATTGAGAAACAGGTCCAAGTCCGGAATGATTCTGATCCGGAACCGTTTCGTTTGCAACTCTATCACCTAGTATACATGCAATAAGGCATTCACCTAGTGCAGGTTGCAGGTTCAAACTCATTCAACCATTTTTTTCACTTTTGTGGGTCCAAATCGGTAATCCGAGAAGTTCACCTTCTTTATAGGTCTAAAGAAAACCTCAAACGTTTAATTTCATATATTAATTCTTCATAGATTTTGATAAATTTGTGAAAAATATTTAAAAAGTTTGGTAACAATAGATAGCATCCTATGAAAAATGCCCCTCCTAGTTGGGCTCACTAGGATGCATGGCAACCATGGAAGTCCATTGAATGAGAAAGATCTATATGAGACCTACATATGTACAAAATTCTAACTCCATAAGATCATCCTAGCCCTTTGATTTATGGCCCTAGAATTTAATAGTTGTAGAGGCATAATTTTCTTATGATTTCAATCCAATGGTGAGGAAAAGTTGGATGAGTATCAAATTTGGACTTATAGCTATTTATTTGGGGGTGGGGGTGGTTGAGTGTGTAAAAATATTGGATTGACTCACAGTTGGCCCCATGATAAAAAAAGAAAAAAAGAAAAGAAAATGAGGGGCGGAAAAGGGGTATTTTAGTTCACCTTTTTGGTAATGAGCATCTAAAGGGCCCAGAGTTGTTTCACCCAAAAAGGTTATAGCAGTGGTGGTTCTCTTTGCACTAGATACGGCTAAGAGTATGGGGGAATAAAAAAATTGCTCTCTTCATGGATGCCTTAGAAGTCATCAAAGCCTTTAAGGGCCGGAAGGACTGGAGTATTGCCTTTGATTCAAGATATTTAAGACTTTGTTGTTTCTTTTAGTTTTATCACTAGTGATTTAAATGCAGTGGCACATAATTTTGTTAAATTGGCATTTACTTTTGGGGCGGATTAATTTTACTCCATTTTGTTTATTTGTTTTGGTTGCTTTTGGGGCGGATTAATGATTCATGAGAAGAAGTGTGGCCATTTTTCAAAAGTTCTTATTTAAAGAACTAAGACATTTCACTCATTTCACCAATAGGAATTGTAGATAATAAAGTTGAATAAACTTATTTAGCTTATATTCAACTTAGGGCAAGGATTGGACAACCTCGGGCAGGTCCACCCAATATTTGGGACGGAATTGGACAACCCAAACACAGGCCCGGCCCGTTCTATTGGCTGGCCTAAACGTCCGGTACAACTCACGCGTATGAGATTCTCAATTGCACATAAGTTAGTTCAGCACATGAGAGCAGCTGAAGGGGCCTCTCTCTCTCTCTCTATATATATATATATATGATTTGAGCTATTTAATATCCTCATACTAATGATAAGCATCAAGACCTTTAGTTTCATATTATAAGTATTCATAGAACTTGAGATCCATGTGAATGCATAAATACATGTAAACACATCTAAAAACGTCCTCATTTGATAGAGTGAAAATGGTATATTTTTCTTTTCTTTTAAAAAAAGTATATCATATGTTTAACATTTGCATATGAAAAAGTTTTACATATATATATATATAGAGGAGAGCTCACACAAGCTGCAGCCCAGCTTATTACAAGCTGGAGCCTGTGAGGCCCAGGTGAGGTCCAACAGTGGTTAGCTCTCCTCATAGGGTGAGGGATGCTTCCATAAATGGGAGGTTTTAAGTACAAAAGGGGGATTTCAAGTACATAAGATGTACTTGAAACCTTCCATTTATGGAAGCATCCCTCACCCTATGGTGAGGGATGGATGCACATGAACATTCCCCATATATATAACCCTTTATATATCTATGTTCATTTCGCATGCCTAAAAGCAAACGACCCCTGAAGTCTTCTTCTATGTCCAATAAATGACTATATGCTGCCACGTGAAACAAGGGTGGTCAAAAGGAACAAAAGGCAAATATAAAAGCATTTTCTTTGTTTTGTAACAAAGGCAAACCCAATCTACATTAAACTTAAAAATTATTTGGATTTAGAAGAAAAAACCTGATTATAATACTTTAACATGAGTAATGAGCATTTTTTTTATAATGATTACATCACATTTGTTTGTCACCACATTGCTTATAGATAGCACAAGATATTCTTTGCATAACCATGCTTATGGTCCATTTGTGCAGTTGCCAAAGAAGAATAAACCGTTCTACGGCACCTGAAATCTTTTCACTTTACTTAGAAAAGCCAAATCCTACGTTGTGGGAAAATCACTTAATTTTTTATCCGTTTTCTTTGCCATACGACGTTACACTAAAGAATAAATGTCACATATGAGCAGAAACACTATCCGCTTCCGCAGAAAGGACTGTTGCACAAACACGCCATTTAGATCTGGCCTTATCTCTGAAATTAATATAGAATGCTGTATTCTAATGCTGCATGATTATGTCACCAATGCTTATAGAAAATAGCATATACATAAACCCATTTAATAAGTACCTTCTGTGGAGTGGACCTAGGTACAAGGTTTTGAGGGCAGTCGCCCTCATGGACCTCGAAAAGGCCTGAAAGGGGATCTGGTCCAGATAGCCATGCTCCCGTCAAAATTAAAACTCCGCTTGGGTCCATGAAAATCTCCGTTCTTATCATCTCTAAATAGTAAAATAATGATTGACATTTTAAATTGACCAGCATCTGCTTATGTCTTTCAAGCTTTGCTTAGCTTGATATCTAGTGAAGCCTGGGCTTTGTTTTTTTTTTTTGCTAAAAGGCAATTGTATTAAAGGAGGAAGAATAAAAAAAAAAAAGGGCAAAAAGCCCCCAAAGAAACAGCCACTTGGTTAGAGATAACCATAATTAGGTTTCTTTAGGTTGCCTAGAGATTCGAAGAGTTTTGAGTTTTAAATAATGGCTGAATAGATTTTTTGTTATAACTGAGATTATTCTTTGGATGAATCACTGAGAATTATTGAAATGACTTGATCTCGAGCCCGAGCTCAACATGAGCTCAATTTATGTTCATGAAGCTTATAGCATGGCTTGACTTGATTAATGTCCTCTTCAAGCCCAAGCTTAGGCCCGGCTCGGCTTGTTTACATGGCTAGTTGGGTGATGATGGCCAAATATGGTGTAATAGATGGGAGGAGAGGATTTGTCTCGGAACTAGAGCCCAATGTTCATTAGTCACTAGTAGGCATGACTGCCAAACAAGTTTTTCTATCTTTATATTTATTCATTTTTTTTTTAAATCTGATTCAAACCCACAACCTTATATGTTCTATTTGTTTTTCAAAAATAATGGAGGCGGCGAATAAATGAAGAAGTTTTCTTAAGATATCAAGACCTCCAGCATTTACAAGATGATCGAGGTCCACAATTGTGTAATCTGGTTCATTTATCTAGCAAGTCATATGGTGGGTGGATGATTTATATTCCAAAACATCTTAATGATCATCATGTAAATCTAACTATACTGGAGTCAACTACATAAAATCTGTTTCACCATTCCAAACCATCTTCCTCAAAATTCCAAAACATGCATCATCACAAGCCCATAAAACGCATCTGATTTTTTTAGCTGCCATATTAGATCCCAGAAACATGTGGGCAAGAAACAATAGATTATGTAACTGGGACTTGGGAAAGGAACTTGGGTCGGGTGGGGTGAGGTCTGGATTGGTGATCACTGTGGGTAATATTATAAGTATCTGCTCAACCAGCAACCAAAAGTTAAAAGGGTGAACCCATGTCACTACAAGAAAAATGGGTTTTCCCGGCGATTAAATAATTGCCGGAAAAGAAATCGCTGCTAAAAGTGTTTTTTTGCGGCGAAATACATACCGTTGCGAAGTTTCGAGGTTTATGTGACCATCACATTTTTTGCGGCCATTTTAAATACTATTGCGGCGACTTAATTAGACGCGTAAACAATTAATTTTTAACGACGTTTTTTTTCGCTGCAAATAGCCAAACCCAGAGAAATTTTTTGCAACTTCCATCTGAAAATCCATATTTTCAACATCCCGCGCCCGTGCTCACTCATTTCTCCGTCTCCCGCGCGTTTCTCCCATTCCCTCCAAATTTCCTGTTTTCCCCTCCTCACGCTTCCCACATTCAGACATTTCCCTCACGCTTCCCATCTTCCCTTTTTTCTGCCCACGCTTCATCGATCGCCCCCACCTCTCCATCGGCCGACTCTCCCCCTCCGTTTTCCAGAACCCATATCGATCACCCCACCTATCCATCGGCCTCCGTTCATTCCTCTGTATATCTACAGATCTCTCCTCTCCAAGGCAGACGATCAACTTCAACAGCACTGACAATCGGCGGCAGCAGCCATTGGACGCCGGCAGTCTTCATCTTCCTCATCGGGGTCCAGGACGCCTCCCCTTCACCAGGTACACCACTCCTCTTCCTGCACACCGGACACACCGCTTCGCTCTTCTATTTCTTCTCTGATCTCTATCTCCCACGTGCCCCATGTCTAGGTTCCCTCTGTCTTCTCTCCTCCCTCCCTTCCTCTCTTCTTCTTCCTCCCCTGTCTCCCATCACCTGTGCTTCTTGCGGCGCCCACCTGCACACCACTTCGTCTCTGCCTTGGTTCCCTCTCTTTCTCCCTCCCTCTCTCTCCCCCTCTCTTCTCTTCTTTCTCCCCTGTTCCTCTCCCTCTCCCCTGCTTCATCCACTGTTCCGCCCTGCACTCACCTGCACACTACTCCCTTTCTCCCTCGGTTCTCTCTCTCTCTCTCTTCCTCATCCCATGTTCCTCTCCTCTCCTCTGCACTGCGTAGCCATCTTTTCCTCCTCCTCCTCCTCTTCTTTCTTCCCCATCCTTCTCAGGGGCGAATGAAAGTGGGGAGGGGGGGGGGGGGTGGCGGGGGCTGGGGCTAGGACAGGGGTCGTTCTAGCCCACCCAAGCTTTCAGCCAAAAAACTATAAATGCTGGGTTTGGAGATTGAGGTAGTAACTAATGGCATTGATTTCAGATTTGGGTTTCCACTTGGGTACTGGGTTTTAGATTGATGTACCAATTTTGTACATGGTTTTCATTTGGGCATTCATTTGGAGATTGTGGTACTAATTTATGGTATTGATTTCAGATTTGGGTTTCATTTGGCTGCTTCTATCCACAGCTCTCTCTGTCTCTGCTAATACGCCGTCAATTTCTATCCCGGTATGTGTTTCATCTATGTATTGCTTGATTGATTGCCAGTTGTTGTTTTATGATTTATGTAACTTGAAATTGAAATATTCATATCAAATAATGCTTGTATGAAATTTAAATATATATATGTCTACATGCTTATATGTTCCTGTCATTCATGATTGTTAGTGTAGACAACTTGTTCATAACTTGAGGAATGAGTAACAGGACAGAAGTATGATAAAAACCATTGCATTATGCATTTAAGAGCATAGTTTGAGTTCCACAAAGGAGCTTGGGCTAAATCATATAGCATTGAACTGTATAGAGTGATTAAATAACATGTGAATAATATAGAAAAGAGACAGATTTTTTATTTTATATGTGATTCTGTCAGTGGATATGATAAGGGAAAAAGAGGCAACTACTTGTTTAACTCAAAGCAGTCCTCTGCCTATATGAATTATACTCCTTGTCTAAAGCATAGTAGTTTTGGCTTATTCTGTTTTAGAGCCCCTTCGGTGCTTTTTTGTTTAGGCCTGCAGTGCTCCCTTCCATCTTGTCTTTTATCTTTCATGTCCCTCTTGTTTCGAGGATGGAATTTTGTCCTTTTGTATGTTCTATTTTTGCTTCTCTTTTGTCCCCAAGGATTTGCCTTTTTCTCCTATCAATATCAAATTTACCATTAGCAAAAAAAATAAAATAAATAAATAAATAAATAAAACACTGGAAAAAAATAAAAAAATTAGCAATGACTCATATTGCTCAATGTGAGGATAATATGCACTTGAATTATCCCCACTTCAATGTGAGGATAATATGTTACTATTTTGGATTTTTTCAATTTTCTTTTCCAATTTATCCTCAAATAGAGGTAGAAAAAATGGGTGGACAAGTTTATTTACCTTGATTCCCCTCTCCCCAATCCAATGGGAGGGATTAACACTTATTGAAATTAGGGATTTTATACAAATAAAAGCCTTCCCCTATTTTGTGTCTTAATTGCGAGAATCTTTATTTTCCATGGATTAAAGTGTCCTTTGGACACTAAGATTGTTGAATAATAGTGTGGTATGATCTATATCAGGAAACGTACTGGTACAACACCACCTACTGTACTTTTCCAACTTTGTGAATTGGGTTGGTCCAATTCCAGATTCGATCAAGTTGTGAGTTGCATACTTTGATTTGCAAGATTATATTTGTACCTGAGTGCTTGTCTTTTCTTGAATTGAGGAATGATGGAATCAGTATGGTACTTATATAGGAGGATTTGGATGTTGCCTAAGCTGTGTTTATCTTATTAGTATGGTACTTATATAGGAGGATTTGGATGTTGCCTAAGCTGTGTTTATCTTATTAGTATGGTACCTATATAGGAGGATTTGGATGTTTATCATAACGGGAGATTACCCAATGTCAGATAGCAAAGTAGCCCTTTTCACACAATGAATGAGGAAAGTACTAGAGCTTGGAGCATATTGTTGGAACTTAGTTTGAACAGCTTTGTTTTAAGTTCCTTAAATCTTGTGCCAATCTCTGCCACCCATTTTTCTCCTTTTTTTTTTTTTTAATCTCTAAGCTGTTTTGACATGCAATAATCAATGTGCAACAGTTAGGATTGATAGTATCTGGGCCAGGCTAAAGTTTTTTATTGGGCCAATTAGATACCACCTGATGAGCTCATAGTAATCCAACTCTTCACAAAATATGCACAGCCAATTTGTGATACATATATAGATATCATTAGAAATCTGGTTGGATCTTTGGACAGGCCTAGCACATTTAATTATCACGTTAGAATATATGAGTTGCTATGCCCAGTGTCAGGTCCAAAACGTAACCCAATGCAGGCTGGGCTGGACCATCCCATCCCCGTTTTAACCATAACAATGACTCTTGAAATCATCCAAAAAAAAATGACTCATCCAAAAAAAAAAAGTTCTCTAGTTATGTGACTCATTCAATGTGTCAAAAATTGCCGCATAACTCTCATTGTCTAATGAGTTCTCCCCATCATGTCTTTTCTCTAGATGGACAAAAGTTGGATGAACGAGCCCGACAGACTTTTGTCACCTGCATACACTGAAGGGGTTAACAATTTTCTCATGCAAGCACGGAACCATGCTCGTGGAAGGGATCGTATTCGATGTCCATGTCGTACATGCCTTAACAATCGGTGGTTGCCTATATTTGAGGTGGAAAATCATTTATATATGAAAGGGATCAATCCAAATTACACTCAGTGGTTATTTCATGGAGAGGAGGAGACATTTAATGACAGTGATGACGATGTTCAGGATGAGGTTATAGCAGAAGATGATTACATTGATGACATGCAACAGATGTTGGATGACATTCGGGCAGGCACCTATGTGGATGTGTCACATGACAACACCCCTGCATCGTCCAGTCGACCAATACCTGCAGCCACACCAGCGTCATCTTTTGACCAGCTATTAGAAGATGCTCGACGTCCTCTTTTCGATGGGTGTACACAGTTTTCAAAACTGTCATTCATGGTGAATTTGTTACATATCAAGTCAATCGGTGGATGGTCAGTTAAGTCATTTGACATGCTCCTTGACTTGTTGGGGTCTGCCTTCCCAGATGCTCTCTTGCCACAATCATATCAAGAGTCAAGGTCCTTGGAGCGCGATTTGGGTTTCAAGTACAACAAAATACATGCATGCGTCAATGACTGCATCTTATTTTGGAAGGAAAATGCTACTCTTAATGAATGCCCTGTATGTAAGGCTTCGAGATGGATGCCAAATACACACGGGTCACGAATGATGCCTCAAAAAGTGTTGCGACATTTTCCTCTGAAGCCGAGATTGCAACGTCTCTTTATGACGGCAAAGATAGCAGGTGATATGAGATGGCATAAAGAGCAGCGGGCGATAGAAGATATCAGTATGAGACATCCGGCCGACTCTGAGTCTTGGAAGAAATTTGATGAACAACATAGTTGGTTTGCTGATGATCCTCGCAATGTTAGGCTCGGGCTGTCAAGTGATGGCTTCACTCCCTTCAATAATTTGGCTAAACCTCATAGCATTTGGCCAGTGATCCTTGTTCCATATAATTTGCCGCCGTGGTCATGCATGAAAGACCAGTTCTTCATGACGTCTCTGATTATTCCTGGCCCAAAGTCACCAGGGAATGACATTGACGTTTACTTGCAGCCGTTGATTGATGAACTGCTTGAATTTTGGGAACACGGGGTACCGACATATGATGCCTCGACGAGGGAAACATTTATGTTGCATGCCGCCTTATTGTGGACAATTAGTGACTTTCCGGCCTACGGGAACTTGTCTGGTTGGTCAACAAAGGGAAAATTGGCGTGTCCAGCTTGCAATGCCGAAACAGACTCCAATTGGTTGAAGTATGGCAGAAAACATTGTTATATGGGACACCGACGTTTTTTACCGACAGATCACATGTGGAGAACGGAAAAGGCGTTGTTCAACGGTAAAGAAGATCATCGCATGGCACCGAATGATCTAGGAGGAGACGATATTCAAACGCAATTGCGTATGATTGGGGATGTTCAATTTGGTAAATCTCGTAGGAAGAGAAAACGCACTACTGAAGAGCTAAATTGGACAAAGCGTAGCATATTCTTCAACCTACCTTATTGGTCAACACTTAGACTTCGGCATAATTTGGATGTTATGCATATTGAGAAGAATATTGCCGATAGCATTTTATTCACTTTAATGAACATTCAGGGAAAAACTAAGGATAATATCAATGCACGGCGTGACTTGGAGATTTTGGGTTATAGAAAAGAATTACATTTGAGGCGTGAAGGCGATCGTGTAACAATGCCACATGCACTTTACGCATTACATGGAAATGAAAGGATTAAATTTTGTGAGTGGCTAGCCAGTATCAAATTTCCAGATGGCTTCGCTTCCAATATCTCAAAATGTGTTTCTTTACGTGATTGTAGAATCTCAGGGTTGAAAAGCCACGATTGTCATGTTTTCCTTCAAAGATTACTCCCCACTGCTGTTGGGGGGTACTTAAGAAGTGACATTGCTTTGGCACTAACTGAACTCAGCACTTTTTTCAAGGAGTTGTGCGCCCGAACTCTAAATGTGGATCGTATATTCCAGCTCCAGACTGATATCGTCACTACTCTATGCAAACTAGAGATGATATTTCCTCCATCCTTTTTCGATATCATGGTCCACCTAGCTATCCATTTACCTCGTGAGGCTATTCTTGGGGGTCCAGTACAATATAGATGGATGTATCCATTTGAGAGGTATCTCGGCAAATTCAAGCGGTATGTTAAGAATAAAGCCCGCCCAGAAGGTTCAATAGCTGAGGCTTACATTCACACTGAATGCCTGACATTTTGCTCCATGTACCTCCAAGATGTTGAGACGAAGTTTAATCGAGCGGATCGTAACGTTGACGCTAATGAAGAGGAAAGTATAGATGGATTCAAAATTTTCAACCAGCAAGTTCGCCCCTTGGGTAGAGGTTCTAATGTGCAATTAGAACAAAAACTCTTTAGAGCAGCCATTTGGTACGTGCTTAACAATTGTGTGGAGATTAGACCCTATATAGAGTAAGCATTAACGACTTTACTCACACATATACATTTTCCAGTCGAACTTAACATGTTTCTATCATCCCACACTAGCTAACTTGAAGATTTTGCACTACGATTTTGTGATCCAAATGCAGGGAGCACTACAAGAAATGTAGGGTACAACATCCACGTTCCGTCGATCGCACTCATCAAGATGAGTTTCCAGATTGGTTCAAGCAACGTGTAAATTCCTCTGACATCCCTATCTACTATCGATATCATAGCTTCTGTTTTGGTTTGGAATGACTAAAATATATTTTATGATTTTCATGAATCTTGTTGTAGATCCAGGAACAACGTACATCCAATCCAAGTGATGTGTCAGCTGATTTGTATGCCTTAGCTTGCGGTCTTGACCGTTGGATCGCATCATATGCTGCTTGCATTATAAATGGAAAAAGGTTTCATGTAAAGCATCGAGAACTTCGCCGGCGCACACAAAATTCTGGGGTGTTTGTAACTGGTGACGAGGCTACAAATCTGATAGATTTCTATGGTGTTATTAATAATATCATAGAGTTGCGGTACATGGAATGGCATCGGGTGTATCTATTTGAATGTGATTGGTTTAATGTCGGTGATCGAAAACGAGGCGTGCGGGTGGATGACCATATGACTAGTGTCAACATGGACATGACTTGGTATGACGATGAACCATTTGTGTTGGCGGGTCAGGCTTCTCAGTGTTTCTACATTAGAGATTTAAGGGCGAAAGGGAATTGGGGTGTTGTGCAGAACTATTCAAATAGGAATGTATACAACATTCCTCCAGCGCCGAGGGTTCTAGAACATATTGCTGGTGAATCAAGTGATGATGATGCCGATCAAGCAGATGAGTCAGCGTATGGTTATGGATTAGTGCAGTGTGATGCATGTCTTATGTCAACCCATATGAGTAGGAATGATATACTACCTAGTCATATTGATGCACGAGCTGTCATGGATCAGGATGGTCAAGTCACTCATTCAAACGTGTTCATCAACGATGACATTATCACTTCTAGTTCTGGAGATGCATATGGTCATGGGGAATATTCAGATGAGGGGGACCTATCCACAGAGGAAGAGTCTGCATCAGATTTATAATTACAACCAAAATAAGGGTCACTGAGTTTAAGGGTAACACGATAGATTAACTATTTGAGATTGAGTTTTCGACATGAGCTGTTAATGATTATATCGTTTGGAATTATTGCTTTTATCATATTAATATACCGTGTGCAATTATTGTTTTTATTTATTAAACCATCCAATTTATTATTGATAAATTGGTTGGACTAATTCACTCAAGATAGCATTTATGTTTCCATATATATATATATATATGGCTAAGTATAACTGACCATTTATTTATTTAGCTGTCAACTTGTTTGACTTATCATATGTATGATATTATTCTTTTTCAGGTGAGGTGAACCAGGACGGTGTTTTTTGTGACGTTGCTTCCTTCCAGCCGGTGAAGGTAGGTTTTACTTCTTTCTATCTCGGCCTATTTAATTATGCAAATAACAAACAAGTACAGAAGAAGTATTCAGCTTTTGGGTTACAATTTAATACCTGCTTAATTAAAGTCTATTGAGTGGTACTTATTTGATTCATGTGACATGAAATCGGGACATACCATGCTTCTAGGTGGTAAGCTGTGTCGAAATGTCATCACAATCTCATCTTCAATCTAGAGGCATGAGGAGCAACTATCAAGGTATATAATTTGATATTAATATCAAATACCAAGGTATATAATTTGATAATTTTCTTTATTTTTCTATTTATGTTATGCTCGTAACATGTGCTGCCATATACGTGCATTAAGAGACGGTAATTAATTTTAAGGATTCCAACTGCAAAAAACATAAGCCATATCAAATGTACGAATTAATCCACTAACAATTAAACCATGAAATAGTAGATATATGATCTTTGTTACCTACCTGTATTTGAATTTGACATTATCATGTGGAATGCAGTGGCATTTGTCTAAAATGATTATCTTGTGCACACGCAGGTAACCAACTACGAGAAAGTTTAAGAGGCTCAGGGAGATTTGGCCGTACTCGTGCCAAGGGCATTGCACGGTACGGATGTCAACGGGGCCGATCGCGTGGAGCGCGCCTGTCTTCATACCATAGCTCCGAGGAGGAAGATCAAACCAACTCGGATGATTCTACGCAGCCCCCAAGTCAGACATGGGTGCCTCCATGCACAGACCCAAGTCCCCAGCCGGATCCTATTCGAGAACTCTCACAAGTAGATACTTATGATGATATCAATATACCACGATCTGGTGCGTGTTTTATCCGTAGTTATAAAGAGTGGGTTGGCCTACTTACACATGTCTAATATTTAGTGACTGTTTGATTTAACGCCTCTAATTAAAAAACCAAAAATAGTTCCCCCTATATTAGATTGTCGCTGCTAAAATAAAAAATAGCACAAGCACATGAAAACTAGGTTTTAGCGAAGACTTGCAGTCGCGGCAAATTGTTTAACTTTTGGCATGACAACTACAAGACGTCGCTAAATATGTAACTTTTAACATCGATTATAAGTCACCACCAAATAAAAGATTTGACACATGATATAAGATTACTGTCTCCAAAATGATACCTGAGATGGACCCTTGATTATAGAACAGATATTTGGAAATGATCTGTCAAGATCTCAGCCACATGTAAAAATATAAAAAACAAAAAACAGAGAACCATTAAGGGACTTCTCCCTTCAAATAGAATGCCACATGTAAAATTAACTTTCAAACCTTAAGTACAGCATCCAAAGACTGCATAATCTAGTGGATCAGATCTGAATCATCTGATAACTAGGACATGTCAGTTTCTATATTCCGACATCATAACTATAACACACAATATATATTGCCAACGGTTTCATGTCTGGTAAATGCAAGTGAAAAGGTGTGATGAACATTCCCAAGTGCAGTTAACTTCTCCACTCATATCATTCATGTATTAAAGAAGAAAATTCATATAGAACTAAATCTTCAAGCAGAG
This sequence comes from Cinnamomum chago, assembly GCA_038049695.1. Taxonomy (NCBI): domain Eukaryota; kingdom Viridiplantae; phylum Streptophyta; class Magnoliopsida; order Laurales; family Lauraceae; genus Cinnamomum; species Cinnamomum chago. The sequence goes on along the minus strand of CP142459.1, from coordinate 60,003,195 downwards.
TACAACACTTCCAGCCAATATAACAACTCCCACTACCAGACATCCTAAATATGTGGGTGAAAGCATAAATCACTTTACCCAATTATCAGTCTGTCAATATTTGTTAGAAATGTTGACAATTTCGTCTCCCAAGTGAGACATAATGCATTTATTTTCATAAATATTAAAGGTTTGCTGGCGAGATGTTGATTATATCTTCGGATATCTATGCAGCTGAATTACAAACCAGCAAACCAGCAAACCAGCAACAGAAGAAGCGTACTCGTGGGCCTGCAAAATGCACCTTGTTTGATAAAATGAGGAAGATTGGGAAAGTACCTTTGAAGATAATTGATGGTGAGACTGCCCCGTGTTGTGAGAATGCTTCTATGTTCACATCTCGGGTGTCCTGGATTGTTAAACAAAATTGCGACATGAGTTACGCACGTTGGTCTGCTGTCCCACAAGCACAGAAGGAGGAGCTCATTGCCCGTGTCAAGGTAAGGCATTTGTTAATTAATATCGATAATTTGAAAGTGGGGTTGTAGTATAATCGCTGCCTAAATAACGTGATGACATAACATTGTAGGGTGACTTCGTGTTGGATTGGGAACGCGAAAACCACCGAATGACAGTGTCTAAGCAGCTTCGTAGGCGCTTCAACTCATTCCACCACGACTTACACAAGATATATTTATCATATGGAAGCCACGAAGAGGCACTGGCACATGGGACTACATTGGTTGACCCACTCGTATGGGTTAAGTTATGTGAGAGGTGGGGCAGCGACGAATTTAAGGTATGTATTGTCTATAACGGTAACTCATATATTTACCCATTTACTATGTCTAAATATTGATAATGGCAAATTAGTTTGTCTATTAGAGCTAACATATGGGTTTGGTGGCAGAAAATGTCGGCTCAAAATCGAGAGAATCGAAAGAAGCTCACGATTAATCACACATCAGGACGGAAAAGTTTTGTCCGGATCCTTGAGCAGAAGGTATATGTATCAAATGATTCATTCTCAGTGAGGTTACACATGTCCCAAATATGAACTCATCTCTCAACAATATGTAACATAATGACTTTCATGTATTAAATCAACCCCTTAGAAAAAGGTTGAACCTATACTTTTGAGAATGCATGAGGCAGCAACGATAGATGGGATTTCATATTATCTTAGGTTCCCTGTCTTGAGTGTTGTTTTATATACTAGTATTGATTGAAGTGAATTACGTGATTGTTTTTTGTGTTTGTATTAAAATATTCTTGTGATTCTTAAACTTGACAAAATGCTGACACATGCAGCGAGCTGGAAATAATTCATCGAATATGATTGACTTCTACAAGGAGACGCGTTGGTCGAAGAAGAAGAATGCGTTTGTGACAGCCGATACAGAAGAGATCTATGTAAGTGGTGAACTTTAACACCTTGGGATCTATGCTTCTTTTCAGAAGTGATGATTGCACCTCCAGGACAAGATATATCTAGATTTTCAATAACCAGTGTTTTCTCAAAATGTGCAGAAGAAGATGCAAGATAGGATGGATGGTCTAGAACCAGAGCATCGTACCGATGAGGTGGCAGCGACTGTCTTTAGGGAGGTTCTTGGCCATAAACCTGGATATGAACGGGGACTCGGAGAGATGGTCATCCCAGAGTCAAGCAGACTCCGTGACCAACTTAAAATGAAACAATATCTGGCCGAGATTGAGAGACAAAAGCAAGAGGCTGATCAACAAAGAAGAGATGCTGAACAGTATAAGATTCAACTTGAAGAAATGAGAACAGAGATGCGGGATCTTAAGGAGCAGCAGATGCAGACTAATAATATGCTCCAGACTTTCTTCAAGGGTCTGCCTGGATTCACTGGGTCATTTCAACAGACCCAGGGATGTTCTAATTCTCCTTGATACCTAAGTATTAGGAGTGTTTTGTAAATCATCTTTTGGGTGCTTTTTGGTAGATAAGTTGGAAAGAGGGCAATAGATATATAATAACATGATCAAATCTATAGGGTGCTATGTTGGGATCTTGAGAGACAAGCAGGCGGGTTTTTGTATTTTTGGTAAGACTTTTGAGCAAGGAGTACAGTGTCATCAGAGGTTGCTGATTATTTTTGGGGGCCTTTCACTGGTGCTATTGGGTGCTTTCATATTACGATATTTTTTGAGTGCCTTTCACTGGTGTTATTGAATGGCACAAGCTATTACCAAGATAGAGGTAATATTTGAATTGATATCTGATTACTTAGTAGCTCTTCACTAACCAAACTAGAGAATGAGTAATATGACAAGCGTTATTGATATACAGGCACTAAAGGAGGCTGTGGTAGAAATCTTCAACTATAAACAGGTCGATTTCAGTTGGTTACTTTGATTTGTTGTATATATTAACTATTTCATATATTGACATTGTGAACTCATATCAGCTTAATTTTCCTCTGTGCAATAGGCGATTCAATGGTTGAAACTTGGGCTGACAAGGTTCCAATGGAACAGGTAATTTGCTCAGTCCACAAACTCGAAATTCAAGTTTTTCAATAGTGAATTTTCCGGGGTCATTTAGAACTTTTGATATTTATTGGTAATTGTCTATTAGAATGCCTGTACTATGGATTTTGTGCATATGGGTGCACTTGGATCATTGTTTTGTGAAAATGGGTGACTTTTGAGCAATTTAGTTCTCTTCTAAGCTTCACTTCAGAACAATGAAAGCTCTGCCTCTGTCCATGTATTAGTTTCAAGTTTCAACAATCCATGTAGTTAGATCATCCTTCTCCCATCCCAGCACACCATAACAAATAAATACAGGGATGAAATTATATTCCTGGTTTTCCAAACTATGAAACCATGGAGCCCTGTCCCCATCTCTACTACCCTCTTCACCACAAACTACACATTGGTAAAAAAAAACTGTTAAAGTGGTATGACTTCGATCCAACAGGTGAATTATCAACCCAATCTAACTTATAGGCCAGTTGGAATTCAACCGGGTTTGGGTGGTGTTTCGATCAACAGTCTACCTTGATAGGAAATCGGTCCAAATAATGCAGATATTGTGCATCCATATCACAGCATATGATACTGTTTGAATCAGCTGTTTAGGGGTTGCTTGATTTAAATCTAATCACTGTGTGCTAATATCCTGCCCAACAGATCGTAAGACATGTTGAGAGGTGGAACGTTTCTGCTCTTCAAGCAATTGGTCAAATATTCACCCCTGGCTTTAGAAGCATGGTTAATGATTAAGGTATGTCCACAACATGGTACTATAATAGGCCCAGTGTAAACACAAGATGTCTTCTCCAATTGAACGAGTGAATCTCGTGCCAAAGAACAGCATCGACAACCACCCTTGTTCCTTGCTCTCAATGGATTTCTTTATTTATGAAAACAAGAGAGATATTGCCAAAGAATTGTATCAGCAGCCTCCACTATTTCTCAATGTACATGAATTCATTTATGACCTTATACCTGTATCTCTTACTTGGCTGTAATCTATCTACCAACCATATCTCATCTCACCAATAATAACGTGTGAGACATAAAAATGTAGCTTGATTCATCAATCCCTTTGCTAATTGATTGATAAGGCTTCAATGATCGTTCATTTCAAACTATTAATTGGCTCCTTCAAAACTAAGGTACGTATGTGACTAGATTCAAATTTCAAACTATTATTTGGCTGATACATTGAGTTATATATATATAAGAGCTACTGAATTGGTATCTTCTTAAGATAGAGATTTTAGTATGACTTGGTATTTTGTCAAATACCATATGATCTGTATTGGTCATTATTGACTTAGCAACAACAAAGTTCTCAACTAGTATATCAACAACAAAGAAAAAAAAAAGGTTCATAGTGATTTTGTATGTTCACATTTCATTTGAATATCCATTCTATTTTCTAAGCGCATGAAAACCAAATACCAATGGTTTTGCATCATTTGTAATTAGACAAAAAGTGAAAATAACCAAAACAGGCTTATGTGATTTTGGTTACAGCTATGTTAATTAAACTACTCAAATCAACTTTTTTAGTATATAAATGAGAAGTAAGTTATATTGTAAACCTATGGATTTCTTTATTTTCTATAACCTATTTTTGGCCATATGGATGTGTTTCAAGTACTACTTTTTTATACAAAAGTAAATTAGAATGTTTAACTTGTTGAGTTATTGTTATTTGCTGCCCGTTTGATGCCAACCCTCTTCTTTTTATGGATTCGAAGTTAAAAAAATTTACTTAGTTTTTATAATTAAACTTATTTGTTATTATTGTGCAAGAAGAAAATTCTAATATGCATGCGCACGCACATGTACACATGTAACTTGGATATTTGGTTATTACTTTTCTTATTGGACTAACATATACTCTAACTAACCCAATATTTTAAAAACTAGGAGAATAACATGATCTTCTACTGTATTATATTTGTGTGCTTTATACTTTTAAATATATTTTAGCATTTACATGAAAAATATACACATTGATGTCCATTTCTCAACAGAGTTATCCATCGTGGACATAGCAATTTCTTCCATCTTTCTGTATAATATGGTGCAAGGTGTTAACAGCTGCTATTGGAGCTTGCTTGACTCTGTCCACTTGCTATCCCTCAGGGGATCAGCTACGCCAAGCTTGCCAATCTACCACCTATACTTGGATTATGTATGATCTTGGTTTTCAGTAAATGTTTTTATTTTTATTTTTTAGTGTTGGTTTCTTGGTTTTTGAGGGGAATTGAAGGAGGCCCAGAACTGAATTTTTTGTGTTTGGTTGATGGGCAATGCAGATTCCAGCTTTGTGCCGCCTTTGGTTTATGCTATGATGGGTAGCTCTAGAGATTTAGCTGTGGGGACTGTTGCTGTTGCTTCTCTTCTTATGGCTTCCATGTTGGGGAAAGAAGTTTCCGCGACTGAGAATCCGTCCCTTTATCTTCACCTTGCTTTTACTGCTACTTTTTTTGCTGGGGTCTTTCAGGCAGCCTTGGGTTTATTAAGGTTAGAACGCAGAAATTTGATACTAGTTGGTAATATGGAAAGAGAGACAGAGAGATATGTGATCATTTATGCTTTGTTGTTATCTCTTCAATTCTCAATATATTTTATTCTGAGAGGGTTGTTTTTATGTGCTTTTTTGGTTTAACTCTTGTGGTGGTTGTTGGTTTATTTACAACAGGCTTGGGTTTATAGTAGATTTTCTTTCACATGCAACGATAGTGGGTTTCATGGCCGGAGCTGCAACTGTTGTTTGCTTGCAACAACTGAAAGGAATCCTTGGGTTAGAGCATTTCACCATTTCAACAGATGTTGTGTCTGTCATGCGCTCCATCTTCACCCAAATTCATCAGGTGATCCTATCTCCAATCCAACCCAATACAATAAAAAAAAAACCAAAAGCAAGAGTTCTATATATTAAAAAGGCTTCACACCTATATAAAAATCTCACTATATAAAAACACAAAGTCTTGCCTTGTAATCTTATGAATAATCACGTGTTTAGACTTTAGAACGAGATGATTGTTGGGCGCACTTTCTTCTTTTTTTGTCATTTTAGTTTTTTCAATGTCATTCATGGTCATCAAGTCCTTTTTTTCCTATGCTCTGCTGAAAATCAAAACTACCGAAAAAAGATGTCTTTTTCTTTTGAAACCTGAAGTTCAGAGATTGGTCTGTTTTTATTTTTTTCATTTGACATGTCATGACTCACGACTCACGACTCATGACTCACGAGTGTCTTTTTTTCTTTTCAAGGACTCTATAGTCTCTATACTGGACAATTATTTGGGTTTCTGACCCGATGGGTCATTTTTGAACGGACAAGTTAATTGCTTTAACCCAGTTTTGACCAGATGGGTCCTTTTGATCTGACCAGTTAAAGGACCAGTTCAGTCCAATTGGATCCGGGCTTAAACCCTCATTGCATATCTGTTTTAACAATTTCTTTATTGGGGAAATGATGAGTGGAAACATGAAATTTGTGATAAGGGTCTTCTTTGATTTTTATAGTTTTATTTTATAATAATGAGTTGATTGCTTGCGTCTTGTTTCTAATAGTTGTGATTGTGATGTTTGTTACAGTGGAAATGGGAAAGTATTGTATTAGGCTGCTCCTTCCTCTTCTTCCTCCTCCTCACTCGCTTCTTTGTAAGTAACTGAATGTGATATCATTTTTTTTTTTAATTCTCAACTTTTCAGAGAACAGAGAATAATGTTAGCCTCAAGAATATAATTTATAACATTTTTTATAGAAAAAACCAAAAAAGTTGACATGGGCAAGATGCTCTTTCCACAATAATATTTCATATTTGTGGGCCTTTAGGAAAAAAAAAAAAAAGATGCTACAGTTCTCCTCCCTGGTAGTCATTTTGTCTCAAGCTTTTTGGTACAGCCTTTGGCCTTTGGTGAGAAGCATGCAGTCCTACAAATGGGTTTTTTTTTTTTTTGTCTCATCCTTTTTATTTAACTTGTTCTCACTGGCCACCAATTATTGAGCTCCTTAATGCTATTGAAGTGCTAGAAACCCTATTTCTTTTCTTAAAAGTATAGACCAAACCATGTTTTTTTTAGCAAAATGAGGTGATGATTTGATGTTTTCCTGCCTCATTTTAGAGTCATCTATATAAGCAAGACCAATGTCAGTTTCTAGTTCCTTTCATTGTTATCCCCTTGCAAATGCATGAAGTGGGATTTCCCAACTTCCTTACCAACTCTAGGTATTCTATCATCAATCATCATAATTTTAATTCTGGAGACTTGCTAATTTTCATGGATGGAAACTTACTACTTTTCATATTTTAATCATCATACACTTTTAGTTCCACTTGTCCACTTGCTTGATTCATGTTTTCTTTGGTATTGTTTCATGTTTTCTTTGGTTTTGAGGTCCATTATTGAATATTTTGGTTTTCTTGGTTTTCATCATCACAAAGATAGCTCCCCACTATTCTAGGATGAAGAGATAAAAAAGGGGTGAATCCAATATACATAAGATATGGTTTCAGGGCCAAGACGTTCACAATTTAGTTTACTATTGCAACTCAAGAACTCCATCCCTGGAGAGAGATATAATGATCTTCAAGGACAGTATAAAAGGCATGGTATCTTCAGTCAAAGTGTTGCATCCCCACCCCATTTTGGTGGCTCTGGGTATTCTCATATAGCTTTTCTTTCTTTGTCATTGGAGCTTGCTCTGGGTTCTCTCTTTTTTCTTTTCTTTCTTTGTCTTTGGTGTATGCTCCTGGCCTCTTTTTTCTCTGTTTTGTTTTTAGGCTCTCCATTTTCTATTGGCTTTCTCTGTTTTGCCTTGGTTGCCTTTCTTCTGTATTTGGGGGCCTTGCCCTTTCTTCTTAATTCAATTTACCATTTAGCAAAAAAAAAGTTTACTATTGGTTGTATGCACATGCACAAGTTTGAAATACATTAGTCTTGCAGGTATGAGAAGGTAGCTGAGAAGCACCCATGACCCAAAGAGGATAGCACAATACTTGATGAATGAGAACTAAAGGGATGAACCTCTCACTTGGGTGAACGAAAAGCTACCAGTCTGCGGGATGATTTGGCATTTCTTTGAAAATGGGCTAAGTGGCAGCAACACATCAATTGTATTTTGGATATTTACCGCCTTCATTTTATTGATAATAGACACCTTAACTCTTTTTATGGCCACAACAGTGTGGTTGAATATTGTTTAACAGTAGCCCGATTTGTACTTGATGTGAATATAATGCACCGCCATATTATATAAATACATGAGTTTGGATGAATTGATGCTTGAACAAGTTAATGAAATTTTGTGTATTAATATATAGAAAATAGAGATTAATTATCTAGTTTTTAATTGGCAGATGTGACAATAAATGTGACGTTGGAAGAAAAACTGAAGACATTAATTACAGTGATTTAATTTGAGTGAAACAGTGGGACTTAATGGCATAATCAAGAAAAACATCAATTCCTACAATAAAATAATGATGTTTTTGAATTTTTGAAATTAAAAAAAAAAGTTGCATAGTTATAAACAAGCAATTCTGTCAAGTTGAAATTGACGCAATTGAGTTTCACCTTCGAAATCTATATAGCAGCGATGTGCACAGACGCTGCAAATGATTTTTTCCGACGATAAATAGTTGATGCTCTTGTTACATTGAAATCCAAACGAGAATTTGCGTCAATTTATGATAGTTGCAACTGAGTTTTAGCGGCGAGCATTTAATTACCGGCGAAGATAAAAAAACGCTGCGAAAAGAATTTTTTGGCGGCAAATAGTCAATGCGAAAGAATTTTAGAAAATTTAGAAAATAACGGTCAAAATTAGCAAATGCGTCGATTTGAGATCGATGCAATTTTGTTTTACCCGCCCTCAATTTTTTGCGGCAAATTTTAAAAACGCTGCAAATATTTTTTTGCGGCGATATATAGACGCTGGTAATAAATTTTTAAACGCTGCAACTGCATACTGCCAACTATTATTTGAATCCTTTTTGCGGCGTCTCTTGTAATTATTTGCGTCGGAAAAAAACGTCGCAAATAAAAAGAGTATTTGCGACAATTTTCGGTTATCGCCGCTAAAAGGCATGAGTGAAGGGTTACATGCGTCGATTCAGCGACGAGGTAAAATCGCTGGGAAAAGGATTTCGCATCGGTTATCTGTTTTTTAGCGGCGAAAATGTGCGCCGGGAAAACCAATTTTTCTTGTAGTGTGTCTTGATTTACCACGCCTGGTTAGGGTCGGTTTGGCTAAATATGTTTCAATGGGTCAGGTCAGATCTGGTCAAATAGCAAGTGTGGATTCCATCCGAACCCAACTCATTTATTAATGTAAATGCAACTTGAACCAAAACCCAGAAATCAAAAGAGTTGATTAGAACCCCCTAATAACCGAGTTGGGTTGGCAACCGACACTTAAAATGTTACCCACACTTAAAATGTTCGTGTGGTTAGGAAGTCCAGTTTTAATCTGGAGGTCCTGCCTTCGAATCCTTAAGGCCTTACCCGATACATAAGGCTAGTGGGTGGTTCTATGTATCCGTGGATTTACCAATGATCCCCCAAATTAAAGGGGGGTCGGCGGGTTCCCATGTTATCAAAAAAAAAAAAAATTCAGGTCAGGAATTGCCACCCAATAGGCGTAGTCAACTACTTGTTATTCTAGCAGGTTCCAAACGTTGTTGGGTTTAAACTGGCCCAGTCCATGTTCAAACCTAACTGCAATTCAAATTGGATATTTGTTAGGAAAAAAAGAAAAAAATGTTAGGAAAAAATGAGATTTATTGCATTCAAATTGGATATTTGTTTTTATTATTGTCATTATTATTTATTATATTTTGACCACCAAGGGCCTGTTTGTTTGCATTAAAATGCATAGATATTGAATACATAGAATTCATACTATTAGTGGTTAAAAATGAATTTTCCAAAATGAGTATCAACCTTTTAGAGAAATAGAATCAAAATAAGATGAAAATGAACTACTAGTCACTACCCTAATAGTTCAGTTTCCATCTTATTTTTATTCTATTTTCCTAAAAGGAATGGATATTTGATACTTATTTTTAGAAATTCACATTTGATCTTCATTTGTAACCACTAATGGTATGAATTCTATGTATTCAATTCCTATGTATTATAATACAAACAAATAGGCCCTAAGTGAGAAAGGCCGGAAAAGATAGGCTACACTCATTTATCCATCCATATAATGCAGCGGAGGCTCTTCCCTTGAAGGAGTAGATCAAAAGCTTTGTTAATGTCTTGCAACCCCACCTCATGCGTTACAAACTCATCCAAATGAAGCTCCTGCAAAACAAGCCAACCAAAGAAACATGATGAGGGTGTTTTTTCTTTAAAAGAATTTAAAAGTTAGGGTGCATCTTAAAATCAAGCTAACCAAAAAGAGAGCAGTTTAGAAGAAATCTCTAATCAACTTGTTTGAGCCCGTATTAATTCATTATAATTCTAGGTAAAATCTTCCTATCCAGGGGCTAAAATTGGAGGAGTAAAGATCCATAAAGAGTTGTCAGATAGTCCTTAGGAAATGATTACTCTATCAATATCCAAGTAATTAAACCAAATCTTTATACGAAATCATGTGGCCTGCTTGCCATGAGGGAAGAGAGTTTAGGGACAAACTAAGATAACACTAGATCTGTTGAGATAAGATATAGACCCGCAGTTAGCAGATTGCATCTTATCACCATGTAGTTAGCTTCCTAGATGGTTGGGCGATGTGGGTTTGTTGGCGGAGAATTTTTTAGTACGCATGACTCGGAATTATCTATTTAAGGTAGATGGGAGCCCAATATCATGTACTCATTGATGGGAAAATGAAGGAGAAATACAGTGGGCTAAATGTCAGTCTCTTCCACATCCAGAACCTTCAATCTTTAGCAATTTTTTGTGTGGAAAGAAATCATTATTTAGGTATTGAGGCTGCCTTCTTATTTCCACCTTATATTCTTCACTCACATCTTTAACATTCCTTCACTGTCGCGAACTTTCCTATCATTTTTCAGAAATTCAACACAAAGCAGAAAACGCAAAACGTGCTCCAAATAAGATCACATGAAATTTGTAGAATTTTACATCATAGATAGCATTTTTTATTAAATGAGATAATAATGATTACCTTGTCCATGTAGCGTTTCACAAGGAGTGGAATATCTGACTTGGCTTTGAGCCCTCCAAACAATGCACCTTTCATGGTTTTGCCACGTAGGATTGCACTTGAGTTGACTGGTATCGGTGAACCATGCATTTCCACCCCTAAGATGATGGTTTGGCCCCAACCCTGAACACATAGACAAGCAAATTACAAACTATGGTAATCATGATTTTGAAATATAACTTCCAGCTAAGGACCGTAAATAGACAATGGATATGAAGATTAGATCTAACTAAGCAAATACGGCTGAGTGAAAAAGTAGAACTCACAAATAAGAACTCGGAAAAAGCATCAATAATGATGCCAAAAACAACAAATGGGCTTGGCTTTGACAAGCATTGGCTCAATATTACAGAACTCTACTAATACTTTTTTAACTTGTTATTTCATCTGCAATGTGTTGAGATGATCAACGAACCTGTCTGCAGCTAGCAAATGCATCATTCATGAGAGACGCCAATCCTACGCACTCAAAGCAATAGTCTGCACCCCCATTGGTCATTTCCATAATCACCTGCTCAATACAAGAAAATTCAAGAAACTTTTATGGATATTTCATTGAAAACAGTGGTGTATGCAGTATTATATATCTCTTAAGAGTGTTGAGATCTAGAGCTTGACCTCACTGGCAGGTTTTTCACCACAGTTAGCAAGGTTTATATAATCTGTGAGTCCAAATTTCTTTCCTGCAATGAGATTAGCGGATTTATTAACAAAAAAAAAGTATTATAAATTGTTTTTTGTAGGGAAATATTATAATCTTTGAGTGCAAGAATTCAAGGAAAACCCACGTACCCATCTCAAATTTTTCAGGGATTAAATCAACACCAATGATTTTGGAAGCTCCTTGGAGTCTTGCTCCCTCTGCAACCTGTGGCCCAAAATTACATATGCATGTAAGAGACACTGAAGTGATTCAAAACAATATACTCTTCAAGTTTTTTTTTCTTTTAAAAGAAATGAAAGGATTAAGCTTCCATTGTAGTACAAGTCCTACTTATCTTGTGGAGACCAATTTAGCTACCTACGTAAGCGTTGGATGTTGGCTGAGGATGTTGGATGAGAAAGATTGTATATGATATCGTAAGGCTAAAATATTCTCTCCATTTGATGATGATTAGGATAATCCTACAAAGGGTGTTAAAAAAAATGAAAGAACACTTCGTCCTACTGTTTCAATGGCTATGATAATTGAATCATATCAATTAAAACTTTGGACATATAACCAACACTGTATTGACAAGGAGGGGTTGCTAGTTGATTGGCAACCTTGCCCGACACCCAGTTGTCTAGGGATAAGTCGTTGGCTTTGCTACTCTGCCCATGTGTGTGCATGGGCTTCTCTTCTCACGTGTGTGGGTCATACTTCCCACTTTGTGGATTTCTAGTTTCTTCCCAATTGTGTCGGTTCTCTTCTCTCTCCGCCTATTTCAAAAAGAAAACAAAAAACACAAACCCAGCAACGTATTTGTGTGCACAAGTATTGGCAAATCATCCAAATTATGCCCCTTTTCTAATGTCTTAGGCTTTTTTTTTTTTCAAGGCTACTGGTCTGGACTCGGCAGTGATATTTTAAATTGAAAGGCTAGAGATGGATCCCCTAGGCATCTGTTTGATACTAAAGTGTCAACAGTACTAATATCACTCAACCGTGAGTGTGTTGCCAGTGCCCTTTGGCACATGTGAAGAGATTAAATTAACCATAGGTGGCTAGGTTCCTGCATACAAACGTCATTGTTGTCAAGGTCGGTATTGCATATGGGAATCACTTGGTGGCCACATCCGAAGGAAAAAAGAAAGCATATGTAAGTGGTGTTGTATTGAAGTAGCAATTTTTTTTCTCAAATATCATTTTATCATTTTTAATAAAATACGAATTGTGCAGTTATATAACATGCTAGTCTAATTATTTATTTTCTTTAATTTAAAATCTAATAAAAAAACCTATATATATATCGGTCATGTATTAGTCTATAGGCGCTAGAGATACAAATATTGCACCGAAATTCAAATATGTATCAGCCGAAATTTTAAACCATGATAGTGCCTCTAAGACTTGCATTCATAGCATTTGAATTCAAAAAAGGGAGGAAAAGCACAAAGAGGGGCAATATACTGACCGCAAGTCCAATAGCTCCGAGCCCAAATATGGCAACAGTGGAGCCCTGGGTCACTCCAGCCACTTTCCAAGCAGCACCTATTCCTGCATGTCCACCATCCAAACATTAACACTATCAACTTCCACTTTCATTGATCAAGAACACTCATTTAATGGGCCATGTCTGAAGTCTTTCAAACACCCCAGATCCGTCAACCCATTAGTACTTCATTGATCATCCCATTGGCCCATCAAGTTGGACAGTTGCGATCAATTGGCATGCCCACCAAATCATCAATCCAAAGGTAGTAGTATTAGGGAAATCAATTGGCCGGTCATGGACAAGTTTAGTGTCTATAAACAAGCTGTAACTGTTAGATGTCTACTAGGCCATAGCATCAATAAATGTATATTGTCTATAAACAAGGCAATTGAATTAAACTAAATAATGATTCTTGTTAAAATTGGAGAACCCATGTCTAGCTTTAACAATCCCAAGGGGTAGCTCAGTTGGCCTAGGACCACGGTTTGCACCCGGAGGTTGTAGGTTCGAAACTGCACTACCACACTGGGGCTACAGGGGAGTTTACCCGGCTTCCCTCTTGGTCCGAAGGGATTAGTCGAGCCCAAAGGGTTAAGAACCCTCCGATAGCAAAAATAAAAAATGTCTAGCTTTAACAAATTTTTCTTTTTTTCCGGAGGTGGGCTTGGAACTAATAAATATTGATGCCCAAAGAGCCTACCTGGACCTAAATCCAGACTAGAGCCAATATGCAGGAACTTGAAGCTTGATTCAACTTGGAAGTTCAAGTCTAACTAAATATACAATCGGACTCTTCTCAGATTAGTTGATCATCCAGCTAAGTTGATTTGCATTACTAAAACCAGTTGAAGAAACCTTTTAGATTTAGATCAAAGGGAAAAATATAAACAAACTGGCCTTTAGCTTGATTCAAACTAGACTGGATTTGCAAATAGGTTGGGGTCAGGATGAAACCATGTTGTATCCGGAGCAAGTACTACTATTTAGAGGATACTGGATCTGGATCCGACACGAAATCCGGGCCTTTGGGGCACAAAAGATGAAAGATTTGATTACAGTTCGGGATTCAAGTTAAAACATAGTGGAAATGGGTCTTAAAACATATCTTATACATGCTTTAGTAATGGGTCCGGGTCCGGGTCCGGGTCCCAATCCTTGCATAGAAACATATATGGATCAAAAATCCATCCAAAATCCATTCTGGTTTTTCATGGACTCCATGTTTTGAATCCGGCTTTGATTTTTTTTTTTTATCAGAACGAAAATTTAAGTATCAAATTCCTTTTTCTCTAGGATGGTATATTAGTTTTCAACCTTACTTCAAACCAAGAAGGGCTCTTTACCACTTGGGTAAGGTGCATTAGTTCTTATCTAGCTGCCTGGGTTCAAATCCCGGGTACATCACATCTTCCTGCTTCTACAGTTCCCGTGCTAATGCGGGTTCTCTCTTAGGTCCCTAATCGTCTGAGATTCAGTACATATTCTAACAAAGGCTATTGGCAACTCAATTAATTACCTGTAGATACTCCACAACTGAGCAAGCAGGCTTTCTCTGGCGAAATATCCGAGTCAATTTTCACTATGTTGGTGACGTCCACCACAGTATATTGACTGAAGCTAGAAACATTGATGAAATTGTGTATAACATTTCCACTGGCATCTGTAAACCTACTTGTTCCGTCTCTCATCCCTGGTAGGGTACCTACAGCACATGTTACTCTTCTCCGACTTGCAATCTATGCATTCTCCACAATTGGGAAGGAACACAGGAATCACAAAATCACCTTCTTTGGTCTCTTCCACATTCTCTCCCACACTTTCCACCATTCTGTCATGAGAATTAATACAAGTCATTCTCATTAGCTACAATCTCTTGCTAACAATATCAAGCATAGGTTGAATGATATTTCTATGTAAAACTATACCAAAAAGTTTGATCCAGCCGATTTTTTTGACTGGCTGCATGAATGATGCTAATTTTGTGTTTTCTTTTTGTTGCATGAATACAAGAATAGTGATTGAAACAGGGTATTAGAAAATTAATTTTTGTTAGCATGGAATTGAATACATGTCAAATCATGGTAAACAATTATTGCATAGAGGTAATTTTCTCCTATATATGGTCCCGAATAAGGACATGTGACTTTTTCACGGTAGGCACTTTTAAATTGGGGTCCAGCTCTTTTGTCGGCCGAATGTCTCCTTGGCCTAAGGAATGTTTGTAGGGGTGAAAGATATGAACTCAAGAAGAAGATGGGACTTGACTTTCATCAATTTTGAATTACTATGGTGATGATTGGGTATTCAGTTTTCATATATCATCTCTTATTTCATTTTCCATGAATGGGGAGATTGTTTCATAGCCATTCATGCATCCTCATCCTTATTTTTCAATTTTAGCCAGTTTATATGATTACATGATCTCTTAGAATTCCTAGTGGTGATGAATGTGTATTCGATTTTCATATATCACCCCTTAATTCATTTTCCATGAGAGGGGATATTGTTTCATAGTCATTCATGCATCTTCATCTTTATTTTCCAATTTTAGCAACTTTATAGGATAACATGATCTCTTAGGATTCCTAAGAATTCAATTCCATGAAAAATAAAATTTTAATGAATCTTTAGACTTACCCAGATGCCTCATGGCCGAAAATCCTTGGGAAAAATCCAGGGCCCTAATTAAAAGAATAGCAAAAGAACCATGTGATTAAACTTATAATCATCAAAATCTCAAAATCATGATATGGATATGTGAGATGGGTCTTATTTCTGTGTACTTTCATTTTCCAGACAGTTAAGTCACTGTGGCAGAGTGATGTGCAGATGACTTTTATCCGGACTTCCCAAGCTTTTGGTGGGGCTACTTCCACCTCTTCAATCTGCAGAGCCTCTCCTGCTCCTCTGCATACTGCAGCTGTATTTTGGTTTGATTCAAGAATCAAGACATACAAAGATGATCATTTTCATAGGGTAGAAATAAACATATATATCTTTCAAGAGAAATGGATAGATGGGTAACCTTTGCACCTGATGGGTTTTCCATTATGTGGGCTTCTCTCCATCTCTCTCTCTCTCTCTCTCTCTCTCTCTCTCTCTCTCTCTCTGCTACCTCTCTCTATACAATAAGAAAATATGGGTTCTTAGGCAACTAGCTCTTTTTATTGTGTGATGTTATGCATTGTTTTAAGACACTTGTGAAATCTATAAGATGGCCCACGCCAGTCACTGTGAATCATCATAGATTTAGCTTGGACATGGGTTGAGTTGTCAAGGCCTGACCGTTTTGAAGCAAAACTGTGGTATGCATCTTGTATTCTTGTTACAAGTGGGATTGGGACCACCCTATTTATAGTAGTAAAATCTATATAATTAATGGCTAAGATTTATCTACATGTACATATCATCCAACGAACATATGAGACCCTTCTAGATTTTATTTTATTTTTTTCTGAAATTGGAGAAGTACATGCTAGGAAGACTATAGACAACCTACATGCCCAGGCATCAGTCCCTTTTTTTGGCACTTGTGTGAAACAAAGGGCCTGGCTACTTCTTCACTGGAATATCTGACAAGAATTTGAAGTGTCGGGATTCTTTTGGACATGATGTGATGATCACTTGTCTTATAACATTTGCGAATACTTTGTTTCTTCACAATAATTTTAAAATATCAACCACCTAAAAGGTCTTAAATGTCCTAGTAGAATTTTAGAATTCCAACTCCTTTAATTTTTAGTGGGATTTCTGAATACTTAAGTATAAAGGAGAACTTGAGAATTTCACTATGTCTAAGAATTCAGAACTTCCACAAATAGGAGTTCTCTTAATTCTAGTATAAAAAGAAGAAAAAAAATCCCTAAAGTGCCAAGCCATATAACTCAAGACTACTCCAGCATTTTTTTAGAGTTTTTATTTTTGGCGCCCTTTCATTCATGTTTGTGTAAAAATTATATATTGTTGGAAAATAAAGGCTACAACGAGAGGGCTGTTGTCAATAAATTAAATTACTACAAAGGAATGGTGGTACCTAGCTAGGATGAGAAACCAAGATCAATAGTAATGGTAGGCAGGCGTATATTTGGATGTATGGTGAATTAAAGTAAAGTGATGTGAAGCATCAAAGCAAGAGAGAATAAAATATAAAAGGTTACGATGGTTTTTTATTTTTAGAGATAATTAGTGAAAGGTCTTTAGAATTGAATCTATCCAGCCTCCAGTCCAGACAAATTCTTTTTAAGGGTTCTGGTCCAAGCAGCTAGACTGTTTGCAGCCAGAGGTCCCTGAATACAATTTACATGACTAATTTGCCCTCTTCCAACTGTTTAAGCATCTAATTTTGAAATTTCAAATTTCAAATCTTCCATTCTCCCCCTCATTACTTCAAACCGGACATGGATATTGACGGATTGGATCTCAACACTTGAGATCGATCTCTGAAGAAGAAGACCCCTGCAACGAAGAAGAAGAAGAAGAAAGACCCCTGCAACGAAGAAGAAGACCCCTGCAAAGAAGATGAAAAAGAAGAAGAAGAAAACCCCTGCAAAGAAGAAGAAGAAGAAGACACGTGCAAAGAAGAAGAAGAAGACCAAGAAGACGAAGAAGAAGACGACTTGCATAAAACGAAACAAAGAAGAAGACGATCTTCTGCGCCATCGCCGGATTTCCTGCGCCACCGTCGTTCCTACGTGTTGCCGGAGAAGAAGGATCGCCACCGGACGCCATGCTATGCCATCGCCGGAATCGAGGAAGGATATGAATGGAAGTTTTCTTTTGTGTTTCTGATTCCAGAATGAAGAAGAAGAAGAAAATGGGCCTAGGATCTGCAGTAGTTCCGGGTTAGTTCTAGGTCAGGTTTGACCTGACTCGTTCCAGAAGTCCATCTCCGTTCCAGTCAAATTTATCTGAGTTCTGGATAAATTTTTCTGAGTTCTGGATAAATCTGACTGAGTTTTGGCTATTTATCTGACTTCTGGAACAAATTTATCTGAGTTCTAAATAAATTTATCTGAATTTTGGACAAATATGTCTGCGTTTCTGGTTATTTATCTGACTTTTAGAACAAATTTATCTGAGTTCTGGACAAATCCGAGTTTTAGGCTATTTATCTAAGTTATAAACAAATCTATATGAGTTTTTGGCAGATTTATTTGTGTTTTTTAATTTTATTTGTGTCTTTTGAAACTTATTTGCATTTTTTCAAATAAATTTAACTGAGTTTTTGACAAAAAGACTTGAGTTTTTTGCCACATTGTTCGCTAATTTGGAAACTGGGGTTATCTTAGTTTTGGCAAATGTATTTGTGTTCTTTTTTTAATTTATTTGCATTTCTTAATTTTATTTACTTCTTTTGAAATTTATTTGAGTCTTTTGAAATTTATTTATATTTTTTTGAAATTTATTTGGATCTTTTGAAACTTATTTTCATCTTTTGAAATTTATTTGTGTCTTTTTAAATTTATTTGAGTTCTTTTGAAATTTATTTCTTTTTTTTAATTTATTGTATTTTTTGAAATTTATTTCATTTTTTGAGATTTATTTGCTTTCTTTTGAAATTTATTTACGTTTTTTAATTTTTATTTTATTTTTTAAAATTTATTTCATTTTTAGAAATTTATTTGAAATTTTTTTCCTATTTTTTGAAACTTATTTTTGTTTTTTTTAAATTGATTTGAAAATCTAATTAGTGGAATTTTATTAATCGTGACTAATTTAATGGTAGTTGACTATTATTAATGGCTTATCCCACTAATCATGGGATATGATTTGAAGAAAGGGTAAATTAGACATTTTAGGTTTTCAAATTTGGAAAAATGACCTATCACACTATAAGAAAAGATTGTGAACCTAAGGCAATAAAGTAAAATGTTCAGGGACCCGTCGCCGAATCCCCCTTATTTTTAGTTGTTTGATGGGGAGTCCTTTTTTACTTTTTTTGTAAAAAGATGATATATTTGTTGTCATTTAATAGAGAAAGGATGTTGCTTTTTTAACTTCTTTTTTTTTTTAAGGATGAGGGAATTCTGAATGTATGTACTTTTGATAAGACCCCATGTCTTTTCTTGTCTAGATAATGGAAGCTTTACTTTACTTTAATTTTACTAGTTAATTGTCAAACAAGTGGAGTTCCTATCCTCGGATTTTTTTTGGAAGAGGTTCCCCAGGTTTCACCCCTTTGTATATATAAATTCTTTTAGAATTGCTCCTAGGATACAATGGCATTTCTCACATGTCAATTAGATCAGCCACGCTCTGCATTTGCTAATTTAAGTGTTTTTAAGTAAAAAAGAAGAGAAAATGCATTAAGAAGAAGAGCTTTTTTTTAAAAAGATTATCAAGAGGCAGTGGAAGCCTTTATCTTATTTTATTTATTTTATACTACAGTGAAAACCTTTATTATATTAGGGGTTTAAGTTTGAATGCTCAAAATTAGTCGGCCATGTGAGTGCAATCCAGCATCTAGCTCACACAGCAGCACACTAACAAATGGACTTCAAAACTAAATTAATTGTAGAAGATTGCCAGAACTTATTTGTCACACCTGCATGTGCGACGAGTGTAGATGATGACATCTGCCTGATTAATCTTAACTCCTTTTTTTTTTTTCCTTTTTTGTTGGTTGGCTGACTGACCAGGAATGATACTGTCAATCTAAAGACTTGAGGATTGATCCCGAGTCATATTTGGGTTATGTAGGTGTAAACACCACTCAACTATGAGCGTGTTGAGTGATTAACCACTTTCAGAACTAAGGGCCGTTTGTTTGCGCATTAAAATATATAAGAACGGAATGAATAGAATTCATTCCATTACTAATTAAAAATGAAAATCAAATGTCCATTTTAAAGAATGAGCATCAAATAACCTACCAGCCATCACTCAGATAGCTCATTTCCCATATTTTTTTATTGTATTTTCCTAAAAAGAATGATTATTTGATGTTTATTTTTAAAAATCACATTTGAACATCATTTTTAACCACTTACGGTATGAATTCTATGTTCTCACTGCTACTTAGTATAATGCAATTATGCAAACAAACAGGCCGTAGCTAGCCTTGAGCTTGAGTTACTTATGCATGTAGGATTATTACTAAGTGCCCACGATATTAAAAACCCATTGTGAAAAATGCCTTGTAAAGGCCTAAGGTGCCGTTTGATACACTCATTTAGATGAGTAATTCAACTCATCTATGCATCACATGCGTAAATGAGTTGTGAAAGAAGTTGTATAAAGGATGGCCTTTTCAGTGAATCGTTTACCTACAAAACAAGGTGAGTTCAGCCAACCCCCTACACACACAACTCATATTTTTTATCTTGGAAAGAGAAAATTGTGTTTCATATATGTAACATTTGCATATAGGAAAGTTATATATATGAATCATTTTCTCATATCCCATGCATAAAAGCAGTGACGGACCGGTGCATATAGAAAATGATGATTTTGAAATGGGCGGACCCAAACAAGCAATTTGATTTTGTGGGCTATTGAAGATTTTCATGTGGATTTTGGAGACAGATCCATAATTTTTATATAGGTTTTAGAGGCAGACACAATTTTTATGCTAATTTTAATGGCAGATATTCCAAATTTGACAGGAGACTGCCCCCATTTCCTCATGTGTGGGTACTCCCAAACATAAAGTCTTCTTCCATTTCCAATGCATGAATGCATGAACATATTCCCCCCCCCCCCCCCCCACACACACTAAAAACAAGCCAAAGCAACAAAAGGAAAATATAAAAGCCTTTTAACACATGCCAACCCCACATGAATTCGTTATATTTAGATAGAGTAGAAAAATAACCAATTATAATACATTAACATATGATGAGTAATGAACATTTTCTAACGACAACATCTCATTTATTAATCACCTCATTGATTATACCACATGCTAGTCTTTGCAAAATCATTCTTAGTATCTTTCTTTTCACTGATGAAATCAATAGAAGATAGTATTCTAATAGTGAATGCATCATCGATGCTTAAAAAAAGCTATACACGCTAACCCATTTATATATAAAAGAAGTATCAGCTT
Organism: Cinnamomum chago; assembly: GCA_038049695.1. NCBI lineage: Eukaryota > Viridiplantae > Streptophyta > Magnoliopsida > Laurales > Lauraceae > Cinnamomum > Cinnamomum chago. The sequence goes on along the minus strand of CP142459.1, from coordinate 59,982,353 downwards.
TAGTTGACCTTAACAGCTTTTATTAAAAGCAAGCTCATCATGGTTTCCTAGGAGTTCCCTTTGGTCAAGCCCGGGTAATAGTTGTGCCAATCTTACAGCTAATCACACTTAAAAAATAATCTAGCTCGTTGTGATTTTGATTATCTTATTATAGTTATGATTTGAGTATTTTATATACCCCTATGGTTTATAAACTTTGTAAATATATATAGGCTTGTAAATATATATATATAGGCTCTTATGATTTGAGTATTTAGTGATATATTCCTGCTTTTTCATTTTTAATATAGTCCATGTGTCCAAAATTAGTAACCCACATGAGAATGGAAACCACCAGAAGGTATGTGTTGAGTTTTTTTAGAAAAAAAAAAAAGGACAGATTTTCCATTATATGCATAAAACAAAAATGAATCTGCCATTATTTATAAAAATGTCATATTCCAAGTCCCATTATCTCTCTCTACTACTCTCTCATGCACAGAAATCATAATCATGTGTTTTGAAAACTTACGTCAATCCAACGGTGAGTTGTGCATGGATTGAGTCGGTTATAATCAACTATACGCAAAGGTATTATCGATTTGGATTTAATGAAATAGGCCTCATGTTGATAAAAATGAATTTATATAGGATTACACTCTCCCACTAAATGTACCATAATAACCTTTTTTTTTTTTTTCAATTTAGAGAAGAATAAGTCCAACTTTTTGAAATTATACATATAGGTAAGAGTATCATTTCACTCTAAGAGCCTTACATTGGCTGTAAGGAGGGAGACAAGGAAGGTATTAAAATGATAAAGCAGGGATGTATTACCAAATATACAAAAACCATAGGGGCCTACTTAAAAATCCTAAAAGTCTTAAGGGGTATATATAAAAAAGAACTCTTATGATCTTTTCTTTATTTAGAAAGTATGTGGTCAATGCCAATAAAGGCAAAACATGTAGATTAATTCAATCAGTAGCTCTCAGGGCTTTGTAACTTATAAATGTCATCCCTGATGATGCACCCCAAAAGTTAAAAAGGGTCAACCCATAACCTGAATTATGAAGTCGGGTTAGGTCCGGCTTGGCTGGACTAGTTTAAATGGGTTGGGTTAGATCAGGTTAGGCTCCAAAGCGTCGCAGTCAAATAGCAAGTCTGGATTTCCAACTGAACCCAGTCCATTTATTACCAAGCCCATGACCTAGCCACAATTCTCAGTGGTTGCAGAGGATAAGAATGAAGAATCAAATGCTTGGAGAAAAATGGGATTTATTGAACGACATAAATGTTTCTATTATTGTCAATATTATTATTTATTATATCTTGACAATCACCAAATGAAGAGGGCCCCAAAGGAAAATGTGGGCCACACTCATTTATCCATCCATATAATGCAACGGAGGCTCTTCCCTTCGAGGAGTAGATCAAAAGCTTTGTTTACGTCTTTGAACCCCACCTCATGCGTTATATACTCATCCAAATGAAGTTCCTGCAAAACAAAGAAGGAATTAATCCAAACATCAGGGAGAGGGTCTAAAAGCAATCTCTCACCAGTTGATTAATGTGTACTGAATTCCTTAGAAATATAAGGGAAAGTCTCTTTCTCGAGGACGTCTCTCATGAGAGACATTTTGCGGATTTTCCTTTTTTAGCCGTGTGGGACCCCCTTATGTAAACCTCACTCTGTTCACACTCACTAATCTTTATGAATTGGCACTAGCTCAAATTTGACACGCATCCAACTATTATCCACAGTTGAAGTTAAATCTAAAGAAGAAAAAAATGAACCCTTCTAAAACAATTAAATTTGAGGGCCATGATGAAGGGGTTAATTAGGATGATCTATTGGTGCCGAAACTTCAAAGACTACTGGATCTCATTGAGATCTTTCCTTCCCCCACTGCTAAAGGGCCCAACCCTATAAAACCTACCTATATATGCATAAGCTTAAAGTATTTTTTTCATTTGTTTCTCTTGGGGGAAGCTCGCACCAGAGCCCACATTAGTGGGAAGGACAACCCACACAAGTGGCATGAGTGGTATACCCACGAATTGATCCCTACATAACATGTAGAGTTACCAACCAACTGTGCAACCCCATGTTGTCCACAAGCATGTAAGGTTAAAGGTGTAAAGATGGCAAACGCCATCAAATAGTATTCCTTTTGGTATGAAACAATCACCAAGCTCTTGCCCCAATATATCAAATCCTAAGCGGAGAGACTGCCTTCGATCTTCACATTATATCCTTCACTCCACTCTCTAATACTCTTCAAGTAGAGGACTCTCTACTCTAAATTTCTAGATAAACGGGCTCAACATAAAAGTACCGTAAGTTTGTAGAATTTCACAAAATGATCAAGATAATGAAGTGGGTGGATCACCTTGTCCATGCAGCGTTTCACAAGGAGTGGAATATCTGATTTGGCTTTGATCCCTCCAAACAGTGCCCCTGTCATGGTTTTGCCTCGTAGAATGTCCAATGAGCTGACCGGAATTGGTGAACCACGCATTTCCACACCTAAGATGATGGTTTTTCCCCAACCCTGAACATATACACAAATTAATTACAGTATGGTAAGTATGATTTTGAAACACAATTTCTGATACCCAGTCAACAACAAAGACAAATCTTTCTATATTATAGACTGATGTATCTTTCATTAACTGATATCACGTTTTGTATTGGACCCTTCTTAAGAAAGAAGGCGAAAAAATGTTTAGAACATAAGAGAAGTTCAAATCTTCATTTTTAACTCTCTATACAGTATTGCATACATGAATAAAATCACAGTAGAGATGGTGAGAGTGGTGTTTCAACTTTCAATACAGTTAAGTTTTCAGACTACTATGCCCACAAGCGTACATACTGTAAGTGCAGAAAATGATGCCTCCACACACATACATCATGCAAGACAACTCAATTTGGTTTGAGTATAAAACCCCACTTATCATTGATCAGTTATAGATATTCAATATATGGTGCATCAATATTAGTCATGTGGCCTGCTTTGGTGGGCCCACAATGTCAAACAATGTGACATGTCAACTAAGGTATGCTTCCAGGTGGCCCTACAAAATGGGATGCGCTTTTGAAAGAAAACCCAGTATCTTATAACAATCCTCAAAAATAGGCATCCTCGTTCATCCAGAGGATTGCATTAAAAATTTCTGCTAGGTTTGGGGCCCATGGGTTGGAGTCTGATAGTTAAAGGGGACAAGGCTTGAACCTTCTTGTGCTTAAATGCCCAGCCCAGCCCAGCCTGACATAGTTAGCACAAAGGGGCACATAAGATATTTTACAAAATGGACTTCGTACAGGCATAACTTTTGTGCCCAGGTCCGGACCCAAAAAGGCCTGAATAGGTCAACAGGATTGAGTGAAGAAATAGAACTCACAAACTCGACCCAGTCTGAGAGATAAGGCATCAACAACATTCACTGCTACAATGACAAAGACGATCAACTAAATGGGATTGGCTTGGACAAGCATCCGCTCTGTCGAGCCCCAATCCATCAAAATCCCACTCACATATAGGTTTTGATCAATGGACTTCAGAAAGTCCATCAATACTTTTTATATAACTCTTTCATCTGCAATATGTTGAAATGAACTAACCGGTCTGCAGCAAGAAAATGCATCATTCATGACAGACGCCAATCCTACGCACTCAAAGCAATAGTCTGCACCCCCATTGGTCATTTCTATAATCACCTGCTCAATACAAGAAAATTCAAGATCAACATTCACCTTGGATTATGGATATTTCATTAATAACAACAGTGTATGATTAATCTAAGACTGTTGAGTTCTAGAGCTTGACCTTACTGACAGGTTTTTCACCACATTCTCCAGGGTTTATATATTCTGTGACACCAAATTTCTTTCCTGCAATGAAACAAGCAAACTTATAACTTTGCAACTCCTACCATAATCTGTTTGGATGTGAAATAGTTTGCCTAGTAGACAGCCATCATCTGTCGTTGCAAGCCTTTTCCTTTTTGACTGCAACCTAATATATTGCAGTCATTGTTTCGGACAGATTTTCCAATTCAGGCATTAGAATGGTGACGTGCTAAACAAAATATTTTGAAGAGTGGACTCCATTTTATACTGCCTCTACTAACCCGTCCGTAGAAATGATTAGCTGAGGAAATTTAATAGAATATGATTGTCCCTTCTGGTGTCCCATTTAGATGGACTAGTCAATTCATTGTCTTCCCTGCTGATAGCGGCTTTCCTTTTCTAGTAGTCCAGTCCATTACTGATAGCCCCTTCTCCAGATGCAACTACTATATGCCAATGCACTCTACAAATTTTGCCATATGTCCTACTTTAAAAAGCATTTGCGGCTTGGATGATAAGATATGAATACACAGCCTTTTCCTGACTTCAAAGTAGGCCTGTCAATGGGCCGGACCGGGCCTAGGCTTGGGTTGTCAAATCTCGTCCCGAAAATAGACGGGCTTGCTAGGTGTTGTCCAATCCCGGCCCTAAATTAAACGGGCCTACATCAAATCCCGTCCCGTATGGGCCCGGACTAGGACAGGGCTTAGCCCGATTCTAGACATAAGCAAAACATTCTCTAATTATCCCTACTGTCACCGACACCCAGTGTGAACCGGACTTTAAACCCTCCTCATTTTTTCTGGACATGGGACCGGCAATGCAATGCAACAAGCAACATGGCAGAGTTAAAAACCCATTTTTTTTTTTGCCGGTGACAATAGAAAATCAGAAAATCAATAGAAATGAATGCGAATGAGTATCCTATATGAGTCAAGTTAAAGTAATGTAGAATCGGTTAAAAACTTCTTTTTTTTTGTTTTTTTTTTTTTTTTTTTGCTGGTGAAAGTAGAAAATCAATAACATGAATGAGAATGAATATCCTATATCGGTCAAGTAATGTAAAAAAGAAATCAACAGAAATTATTTTTTCTTTTAATATGTCTAAAACATCAGTTAGTGCATTCCCATCATTGTCTAAATCACCATCACTAGTTGGGTCATGATTAAACCAATATTGGATACAAACTAATGCCTCTACCGTATCTGGTTTCAAAGAAGTCCTATGTGGGTCAAGTACCCTCCCTCCGGTGCTAAATGTTGACTCTGAAGCAACGGTAGAAACTGGAATAGCTAAAATATCACGAGTCATTCGAAAAAAAATAAGATACTTAGTTGAATTTAATTTCCACCATTATAATATATAAATAATTATTGTTAAATGACTTTGTAGCTGGCCGGGCCGGGCTGGGTTGTTTCTGCCCAGTCTCAGTCCCATTTTGGCCGGGCTTTAAAATGTATTGTTCAAGCCCAGCCCACTGGGCTCAATTTTTTTTAAAAGCCCTGTATTTTCAAGCTTGGGACGGGCCGGGCCGGGCTTTCTACCCATTTCAATGCGTCCCATTGACAGGCCTACTTCAAAGTGTTGTAAAGCATGGATAAGTGCAAGTAGCATTTTCTTCTTTAATCTAGGGTTGCATTAATGAATCCAAATTCAGATGCTCCCATTCCATGGTCTCCCACATTTCTTCCAGCATTGTACCAATCAAACTGAAAATTGAGTTTATGTTGGATTTTATGGTGTTTCAAAAATTCCAAAAAGAACTTTTAGTCCTTTTTCCAAAAAGAACTTTTATTTTCTATGTTTCTATTATATATATGTATATTATTTTATTTTTTTCCGAAAAGTTTTGCCGAATTTCCAAAATACCATAATATTTCATCTTGGATGCTAGACTGAAATGCTGACCGAAACGGAATGGACAACTATGAGGTGTACGTGTCACGCACAGAGCACAGAGGGGGGTGCAAATTCAGCTTAACCAAGGTTCATGTGATCCATAAATATTTACAATAGGATGGACAACCTTTTGCATAGGTTTTTATTTGTTTTTGCCCATTTTCAAGAAACTTTTATAAAATAAAAAAAAAGGTCTTATGCATACTCGTGGCAATTAGGGGTGTATACGAATCGGATTGCTACGGATTGGGCCCAATCCATAACCAATCCGTTACCTACGGATTGATAGATTTGGAATCCGTCATCAATCCATGACTGTTAAAAACCGATCCGTTCCGATCCATGGAGGACTGAATCGGATCGGATTAATCCGTTCAATCTAATGTTTAAAGAGAAATATCAAGTTGTAAAAAATTTCATATTTGACATTTTAAATTTGTTTTCTTATTTTATATTTAGACATCTTAACTCTTAACTTATAATTAGATTCCTTAAATTTTTATTTATTTATATTTAATGTCAACGGGTCGGATTGGATTGAATCCACGGATTGAGGGTGAAATCCGTCACCGATCCGTTGCTAACGGATTACAAGATTTTCAATCCATCACTAATCCGTTTACCTTCGAATCGGTTAAAAATCCGCGGATCAAATCGGATCTGAACGATTTCACAGATCGACAGATTTTTTGTATACCCCTAGTGGCAATAACATAGTTTGAGCATAACAACTTTCCCGGCGACAATATTTATTTCTGAAAAAACAACTCCCCACTATAAGTCTTTAATCAGGTTTAAAAAGTTTCCAACAGCTCTTTTTACAACTTCTGGGGAAAAATACAGGAACTAGAAACTAGAAAGTGTTAAAATGAAGTTTGTCCAGATGCATACACTAGGAAAAGGATCCCCTGTTTGGACCAATCAGAGGGTGCCACATGGGGGAGAAAATTTTTTTTTGGAGGAAATGAGATGCCATTGAGTTGACATCCCATCCCACCCCCCCATGTGGCACCCCCTGAGTGGTCCAAGCAGGAAACAGGGAATCCATTTCCGCATGCACTATTGTCATGCAGATGGCACATGCACTACGGGGCCCTTGTGGCAATGGTGCCCCTGGAAGTTAAAACTGTACCATGCGTTCAGTGCCTGATGCTTAACTGATGACTCCCGATTCTGAGGAGTTGAATGAACTATTGAAATTCTTCACATCTCGCCGATTAAAGACCAATCAATGGTCAGGATTAGGGTTGATAGTGGGTCAGACTTTATCCCATACATGTTCCCACTCACATTAGGGCCCTTTATCTGATCCCAAACATGATGGGTTTAGGATATGTGATACCATACTCGCCTCGCCGCGCAACTCAATCGGGTTGGGTATTGGTTACTCATATTCTTGTGTGCAAACGTTTATGATAATATAAGTGAACATGTATAAAAATGGGGCTTAGTTACTCAAAAGACCAAACTCGAGTCAAAATCTATAAATCCATAGTTGCCCTAACCCAAAGAGACATTACTACCAAACCCACCCTTAATAGGAGGTTTCATGTTTAACCTGATTGACCACCCTTAAGACATAGTTATGATCATTTGATCATGTTTGACACAGTTTTAATATTTCAAAGCTATATTGACTCAAGTGTCGTCCAGTCTAATTACTCTGGCGGGTCTAGCTGCGAACTCATTCAGATTCTGCAAGACCCACCTCACTCAGTTGACCCAAAAAACTACAAATCTAGCTGACTACTCACTGTGACTCAGGTGAGCTAAAATGAGTTGTTAAACTGTGTTGGGATGTGAATGTGCAAATGCAAGAAGTCATTGAAATGTAAGGGGCTATTCACAGCAGCTGCAGACTTGGAAAACAAGAGAACGACCACAATTCAAGAAAATTCCACATACCAATCTCAAATTTTTCAGGGTTCAAATCAACACCAATTATTTTGGAAGCTCCAAGGAGTCTTGCTCCCTCTGCTACCTGTGGCCCAAAATTACTCTTGCATGTAAGAAAAAGAAAGTGACATTGTGGTTCAAAATAATATGTGCTCCATTTTCTTCACCAAAACAAAAGGAAATAATAAGATAGGTCCTTTTTGCTTTTTGGATTTTAACCGTACAACTGTCTTAAGACATGACATTTGCCTCAGAACAATCAAAGTTTAAGTATTTCTCCGCATAGTTATTCATATAATAACGGTGCGATATCGCACATCACCATGTGTGCAATTTCACACTACCCTAGGATATCGCACCAGGTGATATGTGCAATTTCGTATGACCCTAGGATATCGCACAGCGTGATGCATTCAATATCACATGGCGTTGGGATATTGCACAAATAGCTTATGTGGGAAATACTTAAACTACGAATGCCCAGGGGTGAATGTCAGGTTTAAGGGCAACTCTACGGGCAATATTCCTCTTTTTTCTTTCTTGTAGTGGGGCTATCTAGGTACAGGGTATGGAATTTTAGACTTTGAACTAAGTCGGGATTGGGTTTTGGGTGTTCTTGACCCACTCTCCTCCAGTTGATTTCTGCAAGTCTATCATAGCAAAACTGACTGCAGGTTCCCTACTTAAACAAAGGTCACACTTTTGAGCCACACCACAAAAAGATAAAAAAAAATTAACTTTTTATTTTTTTTTAAATTAAAAATACCAATTCCAAACCCAACCTGACCCGTCATCTCACAGGTCGGGTTTTGGGTTACAAAAACCAAATTAACTTGGTAAATGTCAGTTGGGTTGGGTCGGGCCAGACTTCGAACGAGGTAAATGCCAGTTGGGTTGGGCTTGGATCAGTCTAAACCCGAGACTGGCCCAAGTCAATGCCATCCCTAGCTTTAAGCCATAGTGGTGAGTATCTCTGTATTGAATACAGAGAGATTCATATGAGATACAGATAGTAAATCAATTTCTGTATGGAAGAGGCACAAAATTGACAAGCATCTGCTGATACTTTAAAACACACAAAAGCTGGAAATAGAGGGGCAAAATACTAACCGCAAGCCCAACAGATCCAAGCCCGAATATGACAACAGTGGATCCCGGGGACACTCCAGCCACCTTCCAAGCAGCACCTATTCCTGCATGTCCACCATTCCAAACATCAAAATCATCCACTTTCATTTACATTGATCTGGACCACTCATCTAATGGGCCATGTATGAAATCTTATAAATACCATAGATCCATCAACCCAATAGTAGTCCTCCATTGATCATCCTATTGGCCCATCCGTTACACGGTTGTGATCCACGGGCAGGCCAGCTGGCCAAATCACCGGTCCAACGGTAATGGTATAAGGGGTCAATTGGCCTGCCTTGGACAGGTTCTCAGGCCCGTGGTTCAGGCATAGGCCTACAAGATTCCATCCCAGTGTTCTCTTCCAAGGCCCTAATCTCCCCTGGATTTTCTCATTTAGGCCCACTAAGCAGTACCTGTTCGATTACTACTAATTAAGCTATGGCATCTATAAACACATATTCCAGCCTGACAGCTGCCAACTTAGTACAAATAAACAAGACTGTTTGATGTAAACTGAATAATCATAAAATTAAAGAACCCATGTCTAGCTTTGAACATTTTTCTTCCCAGGGGTGGTCTTGCGCCTGATTTGATACCCGAATGGCCCCGCCCGACCTGAAATCCCAACCTTTTATATCACTGAAATTTGGGAATTTGGGATTCTGGTCTTGGCATTTCAAATACGATCGAACAAGATGTCACGTCATATCAAAAAAAAATCCCGAACATATCAAATTCTTGTAAGGATTTCTAAGTAAAGAAAGTAAAGAAACAGGCCCCATGATAGGGAATATAGGCAGAGTTATAGTATATATTCTAACAGAGGGTATTAGCAACTCAGTTTACCTGTTGATACTCCACAACTGAGCAAGCAGGCCTGCTTTGGGGACAGATCTGAGTTATAGTATAGATTCTAACAGAGGGTATTAGCAACTCAGTTTACCTGTCGATACTCCACAACTGAGCAAGCAGGCCTGCTTTGGGGACAGATCTGAGTTGATTTTCACAATGTTATTGATGTCTACAACTGTGTATTCGCTGAAACTGGAAACATGGAGGAAATTGTGTAGAACATTTCCGTTGGAATCTGTAAATCTACTTGTTCCATCTCTCATCCCTGGGAGGACCGTAAAAGGGAAACTAGAGCACATATTACTCTTCTCCGACTTGCAATCTACGCATGCGCGACAATCCGCTAGGAACACCGGAATCACAAAATCTCCTTCTTTCACTTCCTCTACATTCTCTCCCACGCTCTCCACAACCCTGTCATTGGAAATACGACTGATCAACTCATCATCATTTGCTCCAATCTTTTCCTATATAATATAAGACAAGTCGAGAGCCGCTTTTATACAAAAGTAGACTCAATATTTGATTGATGTATTAAACTTTTAAGACTTTACCGAAGTCTTTTTTCTGTGTGATTGTGAAGGAGAGAGGCCAAAAGCACTACCAAATATGACAGTATATTAAATCAGAGTAATGGAATTTTAGAAATTTTGTTGCAGTGAATGTTGACATAGATAAGCATGAGGAATATAGCAATATTGCAATATTCAGCTAATGTTAATTATCATGTTGTTTTCTTTGAAGGAATGTCAAGTCATTTGGTGAAGGTGATGAAACCAATGCAAAATTTTACAATATTTTTGTAGGTGATGAAACCAATGCAAAATTTTACAATATTTTTGTCAGCGTTTGGTATCCCACCAATTCCATTTTCATTCTTTTCTTCCTTCCAAAAGAAAAAGAAAACAATTACCATGAAATCTTTGAACTTACCCAAATGCCTCATGACCAAAAATCCTTGGGAAAGCTGCAGGGGGAACCTAATTGAAAGAAAAGTAAACAATTTTATTAGCCTATTCCTAAATCATGAGAGCAGGCTTATAATCATCAAAATTCCAAAACCATGACATGGATATCAAATTGGGTGTTCTTTTTCTCTCTTTGCACCTTCATTTTCCAGTAGGTTATGTCGCTGTGGCAGAGTGATGTGCAGATCACTCTTATCCTGACTTCCCAAGCTTTTGGTGGGGCTACTTCCACCTCTTCTATTAGCAGAGCTTCTCCAGCTCCTCTGCATACCGCAGCTGCATTTTGGTTTGATTCAAGACATACATAGATGATCAGTTTCATAGGGTGGATATAAACATCTTTCAAGATAAATGGATAGATGGGTTACCTTTGCACCTGATTGGTTTTCCAATATGTGTGCTTCTCTCCATCTCTCTCTCTCTCTCGAATAGTAGGGGGATGTGATTATATGAAGTCTATTGCAACTAACACCTTTTATCCTTGTTATGTCATCAGCGTTGTATTTCGATATGTAGTCTTGTCGCCAGCTACTGACCGGAACTGAGAAGGGTCAGACTTTGACAAAAGTTTTCGTGTGAAAATGTCTTAAAAGGAACGTTGCCGGGTTGGCTTTGTCTTGTTTATGAAGGGAAGATAATATAATTTATAGATTTATCTAACATGGAATGGGCTATAGTGTGGGGCCCATCTAAGTCATGATATGCAGGGCCCACCTAAATAGACACTATGATTAATTTATATATATATATATATATATATATATATATATATATGCCTCTCACAGTCAGACCCATGACCCATTCATTGCAAAGGTGATCTAGAAATCTGGTAAAATTTGACTCTCGCCCTCTTACAAGCCCCCAAATTAATCATGTAAATTTCACACACATTTGATGGGTAGCATTTGGATGATTTGAGTATAGTAAGAAGTATACCCACCTCTCTCATGATCAATTTGACATTGGCACTATCCTATATATTCTATAAAATTAGATTTGTCCATGTATAATTTATTAAGTGAATGAGAACCTTGTAGATCCTACTGATCCACACCAATTTGGAAGAGTCTGGAACCCCAAACCCAAGGTGTCTCCCACACACTTGTTTATTTTAACATTAAATTTTAATTAGGAAAAGGCTCTAAAAGGGATAAAGCTTTTAGCTCATTTTCGAATAATGTACATGAAAATTTGAATATTTTAATAAAATATAAAAAGTTTTTTAAGATTTCTTTTGATCAAGTCCTTTCCTTAGAGAACGGCTCCTTATCTTAGTGGTAAAGAGTGGTAGTTCTCATTGGAATATTTCGGCTTCAAACGTAGCCTCACCCTCGTTACATATGTGAGTTGCTATCGCTTTACATTTGTGAGTTGTGTCTCTTCACACATGTTTCCATCACCTCGCAAAGTCGTGTCTTGTCGCATATGTGAGTTCGCATTACCTCACATGTGCAAGTCTGGTAGGGACCCAAACCCTTAGCTGAGATACCAAAAAAAAAAAAAAAAAAACATAGTTCCTCTCCATATTTTTTTTTTTTTTTTTTTTTTTGAGAAATAGCAAAAGTACATTTCCTTTACAACAGGCTTGTCTTTTCTTAATCTCTCTCCTCCCTAAAATTGGTTGTTTTGAGTTTGATGATCATAGTGATTTATTGATGCTAGTTTTTTGTCATTTGGAATCCCTTTTTTTTAACCATTCATAAGTAAAGGGAGTTGAAGTGGGCCTCACTAGGTTATTTGGGCTGGACTTGATCATTTCTCTTGAGTGATTTATCAAAGAAAATTTTCAAAAATGACATGGTGTTGTAAATAATAGGAGACAAGAGAAAGAAGATTAGGAGGGAGAAGAGGGAGTTTTCTATTATCTCATTATGTCTGTGTACAAATACAATAGGGAGATGCCTATTTATAGGCAAAGTAGTCTCACAAAAGAGAAACCCTAAACCTAACCCTAACTCATCTTAAGTGGGCATCCACCCAAGATCCATATTTTATAACACTCCCCCTTGGATGACCACCATTCAATGACAGTTGCCTCATTAAAAACCTTGCTAAGGAAAACCCAGTGGGAAAAAACCAAAGCGAAGGGAAAAAGAGTACAACATTCTTCAAAATCATTGAACTCGTGTTGGACGTGCATAATGCTACCTCGTTAAAACCTTAACTAGGAAAACCCAGTGGGATAAAACCTAGAGCAGGAAAAAGAGTACAGCGCACAAATGTCCATAGGTAGCATACTTCAGGATGCTCCCTGATAAACAACTCCCCCTGATGATAATAACCATTTTACATAGTTTGATTATGAACTCTGCGCATGCCAATCTCATATACAAACTTCTGGAATAATGATTTTGGCAAAGATTTTGTAAACATGTCAGCCAGATTGGTACTCGAACGAACTTGCTTGACTTCAATTTCATTGTTCTTCTGAAGTTCATGGGTGAAGAAGAACTTCGGTGTTATATGTTTAGTCTTGTCTCCTTTAATGAAACCTTCTCGAATCTGTTTTATGCATGCTTCATTATCTTCATAGATAATGTTTGGAATACCTGCAATAGAAGGCAATTGACAAGAACTACGAACATGCTGAATCATAGATTTTAGCCATACACATTCCCTACTGGCTTCATAAAGAGCCAAAATCTCAGCATGGTTGGAGGAAGTAGCTACCAAAGTCTGTTTTGTAGAACGCCAAGAAATGGAGGCATTATAATTTAAAAACACATAACCTGTCTGTGATCGACCCTTATGAGGATCAGAGAGATAACCTGAATCTGCATATCCTACTAAATTGGAATCTTTATGATCGTAAGCATAAAATATTCCCAAATCAGTTGTTCCACGCAGATATCGTAGGATGTGTTTAATACCAATCCAGTGCCTTTGAGTCGGTGCGGAACTATACCTGGCAAGTAGATTCACAGAAAATGCAATATCTGGTCTAGTGCATTGTGCCAAGTACATCAAGGCTCCAATAGCACTTAGGTATGGTACTTCGCGACCCAATACCTTTTCATTTTCCTCGATGGGACGGTATGGATCTTTCTTTATATCAAGAGACCGGACAACCATAGGGGTGCTTAATGGATGTGCCTTGTCCATACCAAATCGTTTTAAAACCTTCTCGGTATAATTGGATTGATGGACCAACATCCCATTAGAATTTATCTCGATTTGCAATCCGAGACAGAATCTCGTTTTTCCAAGGTCTTTCATTTCAAATTCTTTCTTTAAATAATTAGCAGTTTCTTCGAGCTCTTCTGGAGTCCCTATCAAATTTATATCATCAACATAAACTGCTAATATTGCAAATCCCTTCAAGAATTTCTTTATAAATAGACACGGGCAAATGGGATTGTTTTCATACCCCCTTTTAGACAAGTATTCACTAAGGCGATTGTACCACATTCTTCCGGATTGCTTCAGGCCGTACAATGATCGCCTTAATTGGATTGAGTACGTACTCCTTGGCTTTGCTTCAGGCAAAGGAAATCCTTCCGGGATTTTCATGTGAATTTCTGTGTCTAAGTCCCCATATAAGTAAGCAGTTACAACATCCATGAGTCTCATTTCTAGATTTTGAGAAACTGCTAAACTTATCAAATATCTGAATGTCGTTATATCCATAACGGGGGAGTATGTTTCCTCATAATCAATCCCAGGTTTCTGCAGGAAACCTTGTGCCACTAATCGTGCCTTATATCTGGTAATTTCATTCAGCTCATTCCTTTTTCTTACAAACACCCACTTGTAACCTACAGGGTTAACATCTTTTGGGGTTTGTACTATAGGTCCGAACACACCACGTTTGTTGAGAGACTCTAACTCTGTTTTGATGGCACATTCCCATTGTGGCCAATCATTTCTTTGTCGACATTCATTTATAGAACGTGGTTCTGTGTCCCAATCATCATCATCATTTTCCTTTGATATTTGTGTAGCTACCGCATATGCAAATGCGTCATCGATGATAATATCATTTCTATTCCATCTCTCTTTTGAATAATTGTTTAGTATAGAGATCTCTTTATTTTCCGGTACCGGTGCCTCTTCAGGGGCTTCCAAAGTCTCACCAGGGACTTCCATTATTCTAGAGAGAACGGATTTTGCCATAATCTCTTCCGGAGCATTATGTGCCTCTTCGGGAGGAACCTCTTCAGGAGCGTTACATGCCTCTTCGAGAGGATATGATGATGATTGCTCATTTCTCCTTTTCCGCGGAGCTGAGTCCTTTGAACCTATAGGTCTGCCACGCTTCTGGCGTATCGCAGATTCTTTTGCTGCCGTATTTTGATTTTGTCCTACAGGGACATTAATCCTGGCAGGTGCATTCATAGCTGGTATATGTGACTTTGTCACTTTTGCTGCATCGTTAAATGCATCAGGTAATTTGTTTGCAATTTCTTGCAAGTGCACAATTCTCCGAACTTCATTCTCACATTGTGAAGTTCGCGGATCTAGATGAGACAAAGTGGAAGTATTCCATGTTAATTCTCGCCGTTCTTCAGGAACGGATTGTTCTACGGGAACAGTACGTTCTTCAGGAACTATCTTATCTCCCCCTAACGGCGGGAAAATTGTCTTATCGAACTGACAATCGAGAAAACGAGCAGTGAAGACATCTCCTGTCCTTGGTTCTAGATATTGAATAATTGAAGGAGAGTCATAACCTACATATATTCCCAATCTACGTTGTGGTCCCAACTTAGTACGCTTAGGGGGTGGTATTGGGACTTGAACTGCACAACCAAACTTGCGCAAGTGAGAAATATTGGGTTGATGTCCTGATATAAGTTGTCCAGGGGAAAATTGATGATGTCCCCAAGCACTAACTGGTAATTTGGTTTGCATCAGCATAGTCCTAGAAATAAGTTGGATGCGCTTGATCATGGATTCAGCTAAGCCATTTTGGGTGTGGACATGGGGGACAGGATGCTCGACTACAATGCCTATAGACGAACAAAAATCATCAAAAACCTGGGATGTAAATTCGCCTGCATTATCAAGTCTTATAGACTTAATGGGAAAATCAGGGAAGTGAGCCCTCAGTTTAATTATTTGAGTTAATAGGCGGGCAAATGCTATGTTCCTAGTTGAAAGTAGACAAACATCCGACCAACGGGTGGAGGCATTTATCAAAACCATAAAATACTTAAAAGGTCCACTATGGGGATTGATGGGTCCACAAATATCACCTTGTATTCTTTGTAGAAAGGATGGGGATTCGGATGCAACTTTAGTAGGAGAGGGTCGGGTAATCAGTTTCCCTTGTGAACATGGGGTACATAAGTACCCACTAGGTATGGTCAATTGATGGTTCTCTAAGGAATGCCCAAAAAAATTATCGATGATTTTTCTCAACATAGTAGCCCCAGGGTGACCTAATCTATCATGCCAAAGCTGTAAAGCCTTAGGATCATTGAGCTTCGGGCTCAATTTTGTTGTTTTGCTCATAACTGAATGTGATTCAACGTTGGAGATTGTCGTGTAATATAACCCTGAGGAGAGTGCACTGAGTTTTTCTAGTATTTGCTTCTGGCTTCCAATACTAGTAACGATGCATAAGTATTCTTTGTTACATTCACTTACAGTCTCAATGTGGTACCCATTCATTTTGATGTCTTTGAAACTAATCAAGTTTCTTCGGGAACTTTTTGAGAACAAAGCATCTTTGATGAATAGATGGGTACCATTAGGTAACATCATATGGGCTCTTCCGGAGCCTTCAATTATCTGCACAGGTCCAGCTATGGTGGATATCTTTCGTGGAATGAATATCAATTTTGAGAAAAATTTCTGATTTTTCAGAATGGTGTGGGTTGTGGCACTATCTATCAAACAAAAATTGTCCTCAGTTCCATGATCCATACCTTTAACAAAAAAATAATAATAATAATAATAGCATCATAACTATGCAATAACATGATTAAAATTGAAATAATTAAAAAACATTCACCATAAAAAAATTTGGTCAAAGGAAAGTTAGAACATCATGTTCACAACTTTAAGAATCAGAACTGCTGGTTCTATCAAGACTTCAGGCTTGATTTAGAATTTCAAATTCATATTATTGATAATCAGAACTGCTGGTTCTGTCAAATCTTCACGCAGAACTTCTGGTTCGAGCAAATGATCAGAACTTCTGGTTCTATCAAAACTTCAGGTTTGAAGTAGAACTTCTGGTTCTAATAATTGATCAGAACTTCAAATCTTCAGGTTTGAAGTAGAACTTCTGGTTCTGTCAAAACTTCAGGTTTAATTGCATGGCTTTATAATTTTATGGATATGAATCTGCAGGTTCATATTAGTATTTCAATTTTTAGGATTGCTGGTCCATGGATATGTGAACTTCAGGTTCACTTTTTAGAACTTCTGGTTCTATTTTTTTTTTGTGAGTCATTTCTAGTATTGATAAATTTAAATTAAAAAAAAATATGAGAACCGAAGAGTCTTTTTTTTTTAGTCATTTACCCAAACCAAACAAAAGTCGTTACTAGTCTCCTCCTCCAACTTCTTAATAGCAGGCCAACATTTGTGGGCAAAACATAAGTAAATAATTTCTAGAAATAGATCATCACAGATTGGACACTACAATCATCTGATCCAAAGACATCTTTAACCTGTAGGCAAGGAAAGGCCACCATGTGGGACATACAAGGTGACATGTCACCAGGCTTTGTCCAGACTCACTGGAATAGAAAACACTGGTGGGCATTAGGGCTGAAATTGACAACCCATAAAAGAAAAGGTTAAAATGTCTCAGAATAAACAATAGAACTACACCTACCACTGCAAAAGGGATGCCATGGCCTCAAACTTCTCATTCTTCAAATGCACACCCTACTAACAGATATAAAAAAAAGAAAAAGGGTTCCATACCAGACAAATTCGTAGGATTTCCAGGGTAAAATCGGCAACCCGATTCATCTGAATAGACGCATGTGACATAGAGTAGAGACTCTCGAGGACCGGCCACGGCCACGAGCGAGGTCGTGTAGCCCGGACCCTTTGCTCCAAGCCAGCAGCTCTTACATGCAAGATCACCCGCCATTTTCTACTCCTTAAACGCATGAGAATCGAAGAGTCTCGTGCTGATAAGGTGTTGTAAATAATAGGAGACAAGAGAAAGAAGATTAGGAGGGAGAAGAGGGAGTTTTCTATTATCTCATTATGTCTGTGTACAAATACAATAGGGAGATGCCTATTTATAGGCAAAGTAGTCTCACAAAAGAGAAACCCTAAACCTAACCCTAACTCATCTTAAGTGGGCATCCACCCAAGATCCATATTTTATAACACATGGGTGTTTTTATCATTTTTTAATCTTTTTATGGAGAGAACTTAATTGAAAGAAAAGTGCAGGAGGGGACTTTTATACTTTTTTAAAACATTCAAACTTTCATGTACCTTGTTGAAAACTAGCCAAAAGTTTTATGCCTTTTTGAAATTCTCCCTTATAATTATTGTCTCTATTTCTCATCCACCCAAAAACCGATTTTTTTTTTTTATAAATTCTTTTTTCAACAGGGCTTCAATCCAAAGGAAGAAACCCTCCAAAAATAGGTGTTCACATGGTATTCGGTTCAGAGTTTTTCACTACTTAGCCCAAAGAGCAACACTAGACCCTGACAAATTAGTCTCCCTTGGCATTACACAAATGTGGCCTTTCCCCTTTTCGCTTTTGGCTTTTCGCTGTCAAAGGAATATTTTATTAAAAGACAAGAGACACCCAACACCATAAACACTAGGAAACAAAGGCCAGCCCATTCGGAAAAGAGTCCCAACTGGCAACTCCCACCCCTCAACAACATCAACACAAGAAGATTCAAATTTGGATACCACAAAATTCTAGGAATATGACAAAAGCTAGTGATTGCAAAATGGGCTGCCATCATTTTGATGCCCAACATATGAGTACCCAGAAACCAGTCATCCACACCATTCATAGGGTCAGTTACTTCAACAGCATCTGATAAATAAAGCCATTATCGATCCTTGGCTTTGCTTAGCAAAAACAAAATAAATAAAACCGAATTGGCTTTTAACAAAATTTCCTTTGATGAGTTCAAGAGCAAAATTTCGACATATATACACGCATACAAAACAATAATCTTATGATTGGCACTTTTAGTAGCAACATTTGCACAACAATGTCTGAAGAGTTTTTTTTTCTTTTTTCAGGTAGAGATGCAAATAGGTCAAGTCCGAAGTGGAACCATGGTGGATTCAGTTTCTCAGATCGAGATCCTATTTTGCACATAATCCGTGTTTCTTAATAAATTGGTGAGGAATTTGGAGAGCGAGAAATGAATTGAGTGCCAAAGGGCATATCTTAACACCGAAATAGGTTTTAACTATTGCTTACCATATGAACCTGCTTAATAAACCTTAATGCCCCTCATGCATCTTAGATCTCATTTCTTACTCCCCTATAATTAAAAAAGGGGATCTTGAGCAAATTGCCCTTCTCTTTAGCGATGCGGCATTTGATGTTCATACAGGCCAATCGGCTTTCGATTTTGCTTTGTTCTATCCAGCCTCTCGTAGAAGATAGCTGGAATTGCTTGAAGCATTTTGGGTCTTTTGAAACGTTTTCATTCCAAGAGATTTAAATATGGTTGCCCACTATCTTACTAAATGTGGACAATCTGGAATAAACTTTAGATGGCCTCATTGTGAATAGGCCTCAGTTTGTTTTCTTGTTAGTGTCCGAGTTGGTGTTTTTTTTTTTTTTTTTGTTGT
This sequence comes from Cinnamomum chago, assembly GCA_038049695.1. Taxonomy (NCBI): domain Eukaryota; kingdom Viridiplantae; phylum Streptophyta; class Magnoliopsida; order Laurales; family Lauraceae; genus Cinnamomum; species Cinnamomum chago. The sequence goes on along the minus strand of CP142459.1, from coordinate 59,963,026 downwards.
AGCTTATTTGTTGGCTTCCTTTTTTAATGAAATCTCCCTTTCTTATACCAAAAAAAAAAAAAAAAACCGTGTTCCTTATTGATCCAACATCAAACTTGAAAAAAGGGATTAAAAATCAAATCTGAATCCAAAATAAGATCATATGGAGTGCGTTAGTATAATTGCATAAAGTGCTTTAAAATAAAATTATAAGAATATAAGTGGACCATCAGGAACCGGACCTACTTTGTCTTATGCCCTATACTTTCTCTTATTTGATGGTGTGTGTGATGTTTTCGTTTCTAGTTTCTACAAGTAAATTGGAAAATTGTTAGCCCATCTCTATGCGTAGGTTGGTCATGAGGAACCTTAATCTGGTGGGCCATTACAGAGATGGCAAAAACCATAGTCGGGCCCAAAATCTTGGGTACGGCTTTGATCTAAATATATATAAGAAGAAAGGAGCTGCCGATTGGGACTCTTTAATGAGATTGATCGGTTAAAAGCAATCAATGGCATTTACAAAGGGCCTCTCATGTAAACGGATCACAGTATACACCTTTGTCTCAAGAATCTTCTCAGAACATGAAAGAAAGTTGCTAGGTTGCTTTCATGCAATGTTAAGTCGCCTTCTTTTCCTAATTTTGCCAAGCAAACGAGGTCAGTGGAAGCTTGGAGGGATCCGGATCCCCTGTTTCGTCCAAATAGGGACACAGAGGCCGACACACACGGGGGCGGAGGAAAGAAAAAGTGCATTTCTCTTTCCTCCGCCCCCGCATGTGGCGGCCCCTGTTTCGTCCAAACGGACCAAACAGGGGATCCTCTTCCAGCTTGGAGTGACGTGTCAGAGATAAAGACAAATTAAAAGCCACTGACCCTTTCCTTGTATTTTCCATGACATGCAAGATGTATATTATTGGCTAATTCATGGGTTAGATAAAACTCTGAGTCTTTTTGAGTTGTAATCTTATTTTAAAAAATGACTTTGAAGATAGAAGATTGAAAGGACTCTAAAAAGCAAGTATGAAAGAATTAGAAGAAAAAAGCTAGAGAAAATAGTGTTGAAATTCCGAATCTAGTCTAGAATGGTGTCCGCTCGAGCGGATGCAAGACAAATAGCTCCAGATGACTGACAGAAGCCTTTTTGCGCTGAAACAGAACCTCATCCGCTCGAGCAGATGGTGGGTCCACTCGAGCGGACAAGGCGACAAAGTCCTACAAAAATGAGAAACTAAATTCTAGCTGTGCCCAAACTGCTTGTTTTAATTCTAATCAAATTAGGCAACCTTAAGCACGACCTAAAGGATATTTAAAGGACTCAAGGGCTATTCTAAAGATACACCTCACCTCTCAAAGTTCTAAGTTAGAGATTATTATTGAGAGCACTCTTCTCTAGAGTTTCATTAAGGAGTTATGCTGACAAGTACTCTAGAGAGTCAGTTCTTCTGCAAAATTTGTAGAAGATTATCTTCTTGCGAGAAGATTTGAAAAGTCAAGCGATGGATTGAATCTGTTGCAATCAACGGTGTAAAGTCGTTGAAGTGTGAAGCGACACAAAATAACTTCAATATTTAGATAGAGGAAATCTGAGTTTCTTGTAATTGCCAAATTCATAGTGTTTGATTTGATTCAGATTGGATCAGTGATTTTTTACCCGGTTAGGGTTTTCCACCTTAAATTTGATGTCCATGTGGTATGTGCATGTGAGTTAATTTTCCGCTGCATAATATTTTTTTTGCACACTATTGGATTGATTGTTTGAGTAGATCAATCTAGACCTCACGCACCCCTAGAACTTTCAGTATCCCTCACCCATGTATGGTTGTTTATCCTTGGGATTTAGATCACCAGAATCAAGAAAATAGAAAAGGTCACGGAGTTCAGCCATCTACAAACTGGAAATCATTGGGTGTTTTCAAAAGTTAGGTCTAAGGTTTAAATTTAGTCGTCTTGGTTTGGTTCAAATTTAGGCTATCTGTCTCATAATTTTATATTTAGAACAATATCGGAGTGGTGGAATAAGTATATGAAAGTGCAAGACTCTTCAGGGCCAACCATAGATAACAGCACTACAGGCTTTACTCTGACTTTGTGGTGGGCCATTTGGAAATGTAGAAATGATTTTCTCTTTAGAGGAAAGGAGATGATTCCTACAAATACTACAAATATCGCTAGAAATGTTTTCATAGAGAGATGAATTCAAGAGAACAAAGATGAGGAAATGAAAAAAACTATCAGGATTTTGGCTTACCAACTAGATGTCATGAGGGGGCTATGATTTTTACTGATGCAGCTTTCGGTAAGCTTGATGGTAGCGCATGTTATGGTTTTGCAATTTGGATTAATGGCTCCTTTGTGGCTGCAGGCTCGTTGGATTGATCAAAAGTCTCTTCTTCCAAAGAAGTTGAGAAGAGGGTCATTCTCTCAACCGTGATTGAAGCAAAGGCAAGGTGTCACGTCCCCCAAATTACAAATTGGGGGAAAAACGTGAAAAATTAAATCAAATTCAAAGTTCCTGTGTTTAATACAACACAAGCTTCCAAAAGTGGACCCACCATAAAATTTCAACCTATGATGAGTCAAAATAAATTTCATTAAATGCAACGGAAGCTTTATTCAATTGGTATGAAATGTTCATAATGAGATCCAACACGAATTTAGATAAAACAATAATAGTCAAAGTTGCAGAATAAATTAAATAATTTCTAAAAGAGGTCTCAACACAAAAAAAGAAAGTTCATTTAAAATAATTCGAATGCGTCATTCTCTCTTGTGCAGGCTCAGACGGCTCCAAAGTCATCTCCGACATCCCACTCGGGTTCATCAGTTGGTTTAAACGTTTGAAATGTTTGACCCTCCTCCGTCTCATCGGTAAAGTAGGGCTCGGTACCTATGCACCAAATAATACAAAGTAAACAACAAGTACATAATCATAATTCGAAATTTAATACAACAATGAGAAGAATATAGACAAGTGTGATCATATAGAAGTAATGACAATGACAATGACAAGAAAGAACGTATAACATAATCCAAACAAAGCAAAATGAACAATATGATTCACACGAAGACAAGTGTCCTCGTTTTGGGTGGTCAACCCTAAATAAATCGGGAAAGCCCATCCATAACGTCGATGGTCATAAACCGATCAAATTAAAAATACAGGATAACCTGTTCACATTTATAGTGGATTATAAGTGATCCGGTCACATCGGTGATCAACCGTCCATATATCGATCTGCAGTCGTCTATAAATGACCCATATAAACATAAACATATAAGCATAATAGACTTGAATAATAATGCTCCGACACAACAGTCCTAAATCAAAGCAAAGTGCTGGTCATTCCACATTCCATATCATAATCAAATCGTCATATAAAATTTGTTAAGCCACTTTATAGTCCATAACACACAATAGGGTATACATCTAAAGGAGTACATATCCTAAACCAACATATTTATGCATGTGAAGGTTAAAACATAGATACGAATCGATTCTAAGGTCAAACATAAGGTCTCGTACCCAACAACCATAGGAATCTCTAATAAATATAAGATCAATGCATCCCTTTTCCATCAATGGTGCATAGAACCACTTAAGGGTTTTCCAATATAGATGGGTTGAACTCGAATCCATTAGGATTTTCCCAAGGTCATACCAAGTACTAAACTCTATGTTAGTAATATACCGTGTGCCCGGACGGTATATACTTGGTCCAAAGATCCACTAATAAAGTACAAAAATATAATTTTAATACATTAAAAACTAAGATGTCATTTAATATTAATTTGCAAACAAAAATAATCTTGGTCTATAATTTTAGAAAACTCAAGGACCCACAAAAGATATTTCCCAAATCAGTTATTTATAAAATAAGCTAAGGGGTCTAATTTAAATTTGTCAAAAGCTAAGGGTCCCCATTTTTAATTCAAGAAACTAATGGCACAAGTGTTATGAGTCAAATCATGACAGAACTCATCCCTTCTTCCTTTTTTTTTAATATTCTAATGGCAAGTGTTAAAGTCAATGCCATGTTCTGTCATCTCATCCCCCACACGTCATCATCATATTCTCCTTATCCCACAGAAACCCACCTTTTCTATGTACCCCCAGACCACCGAAAACTTGATCCCCTTCTTCCATCGACTTAAGCCTGGTAGCAGCGCATCTTAAGAAACAGAGTCCTTGTCTAGCATTACAATTGTTAACGCTGTGAACTCCACTGATCAAGGGTCCATGATCAGCCTTCATCCGTAAGGTCGCCCAGGCCCACTCTTCAAGATGTATAGGGACCTGATCTAAAATTAATGGTCCACATCGGCCCCACAGTCCCAAAAAGGGAAAAATCCAAACCCTCTTTTATACCGTCAGCCCTCTCTTTTGGGTTGTTGGATTGTGGACCAAACAGGGCCCACCCAACATGGGTCCGCCATGTCCGACCCAATGATCTATGACCAGATCATCCAATGGGTCCCACAACCGCCTGATGTCCAAAACTAATTATTTTCCCCTCAATCACACCATCTCTGATCAACCTAATGGATGGTGAGTCGGGGGTGTCCACTGCCTATGGGACCAATCCCTTTAAGGTCGCTCGTGGGTCCACTACCAGATCTATGGTCCTAATCAAAATCAGTGGGGTCCACATAGGCCCCACAACCAATACACATTGACAAAGCCTCACGATTTCCATCTAGGAACCTGTGACGGATAGGGTCGACAGTAATGCTATAAAAAAAAAAAAGAACATCAATGTGATGATCTCCGCTTTCCAATTTCATCACAAAAACAATTAAGATCATAGAAGGGGCATCAAAGGGTTTCTATATGCACCACAATGGAATCAACGAAAAACACAAGTATAAAACTCGCAAATTATATTTAGGTACTTGCCTTCTACCGGGGTTGAAAAATGCACAGATCCTAACCAAAACCCAAACCGAGATTCCCACAGCGCTCGAGCATAATCCTATCACCAATCTGATAGAGAATATGGGAAAGGAATGCTCAGATGAACAGATCTATGGTTCTCTTACCCAAATCTACCATTGAAAAGAAAAAGGAGATAACCCAAGAATATAGATCTACTTCTAATGGTTTGAGGAGAGGCTTACCTGAGGTAAGAAAGTTGAACCAAGAATGATTGTGTTTTCAGATCTTGATTCTGATGGCTGAATCCAAAAGTTACATAGGCTTGGGAAGTTGAAAGAGGAAGAAGACGAACGAGGAAACGGGAAGAGTTACAGAGATAAGTGGGGATGGGTAAGTCTCGCGGTTATATAAAACAGGGATTATGTTAAGAAGATATCTTCTATGCTTAAGTCATTGGGTCAGACTGCGGGTTAGGTCACCTACCCATTAACCCAACTCACCAAACCACGCATCTAATCTAACGTGTGCCCCACTTAATCCTAACCACTTAAACAACTAAAATACATTTAATTAAAATAATAGTATTATTCTAATTAAAATATAATAAAATATTAGAAGTGGGACCAGGATCTTACACAAGGGGCTTCTCAAAAGTTCATATTTTGACGGATGTTCTTGAAGTTGTACGTGCGATCAAGGGCAACTTGGATTGGTCTATTGAACCCCATTTTGCAAGACATCTCTACGAAGGCCTTATCTTTTTGAATGTTTTGAGGTTTCTTATATCCTCAGATCCATGAATGTGGTCGCACATAAATTTGCAAAAAATACTTATAGGGGTGATGGGGATAGGTTGTCTTCCATTTCCAAGTTGGCAGTGCTCTTTGGTTGGTTGTTTCTTGCATGTCTTTTTCCTTGTGTTCTCTTGTTCCTTTGCTGCTTTTAATGAATTCTTCTTTTATCAAAAAAAAAAACTATAGTTAGGTCTAAGACTTTAAAATCAATGATCAAAATAAAAGTTGGTGGAATTCCTAGGAATTTTAGGGCCCTTTTGTTTCATGAAGTTGGATTTTTAGGAATTTTAACTGTTGTATTATTAAAATTAAATAGTTAAGATTTGAGGAACTTTTTTATAAGAAAGATTAAAAACTGAAGATACAAAGGTGAATTAAAAAAAATGACCGTCAAATAATCTCACCTTCAATGGGAAATGATTGAGGAGTGATGGAAAATCATATGGAAGTCATGATTCCTTTATCTCTATCTTATATCATGTAACTAAATTTCTAGCATCTATTCACGGTGAAAGAGATTCCAGTACCGGAATATTAAAGAAGTAAGGAGTAAAAGATATAAGGTGGTTCTGAAGATGGAATCTCATTTTTCTTAAGATTTAAGTTATTAGAGTGCTGGTTAGATAATCATTTTCTACCAAGAGAATGATTATTCAATGGCCATTTATGAGTCTTGACACTTTTTTTTTCTTTAGATAATAGATTCTTACCCATTCACTCACACACTCCTGTCCCTAATCAACTGAGGTACAATAAGAGATATTTCTTTGTTGTTTTTCGAGGTTTTTACCAAAAGTATCCTCAAATATCTTTATACCTCCAAAAGCATCATTAAATACATGTAATGCCCAAAAGCATCTTATACAACACACGCTGATTTTTTCTGAACCAAATTGCCCCTCCAACCCCTTTCTCACGACATTAAGACTTGATTTCGCGACATCAAGACTTGATTTAGCACATTAATGTATTTCAATGCTAGTTCAACCCCTTTCCCATGACATCGAGACTCAATTTGGCATATTAAAGTATTTCGATACTAGTTTAACCCCTTTTTCCCGCAACATCGAGACTTTATTTGGTATGGCATATTGAAGTATTTAAAGGCTAGCTCAACCCCTTTCTCGCGACATCGGAACTTAATTTCACAAGATTGAGACTAGATTTAGCGCATTGCAGTATTTCTAGGAGATCTAAGGGCTGATGAAAAAATGGAAAAATTAACTAGGGAGTTTGAGAATTGAAAAGAAAAATTAGCCTAGAAATACTGCTATGTGCCAAATCAAGTCTTGATGTCATAGAATTAAGTCTCGATGTCGTGAGAAAGGGGTTGAACTAGCATCGAAATACTTCAGTGTGCCAAATCAAATCTCAAAGTTACGAGAAAGGGACCCCGAAATACTTTAATGTATCCTGCCAAATCAAATCTCGATGCTGTGAAATCAAATATCTATGTCACGACAAAAGGGGTTGGAAGGGCAATTTGATCCCAAAAAAATCAGAGTATGTCGTATAAGATGCTTTTGGGCATTACATATAAACAAAGATGCTTTTAGAGGTATAGGGATATTTGATGATGCTTTTGGCAAAAAAAAAAAAAAAAAAAAAAAATTCCATAAAATTGAGGTTTTTTAGAATTTATTTAGAATTCAATTCAATGTAAGTAATAGGACAGTTAGAAGGTGAAAAACTATTGTAGTCCTTTGTACTTTCTATGATTAGTGGGTACAAAACTGTTGTAGCCCTTTGTACTTTCTATGAACTCCTACTGAACAAACGGCCTAATATAACATGCCCTGCCTCTCCAAAGTAAAACATAGGGACAATAACCGTCATATACCTGACAATAGCCCCAGAACAGCCCAAAAATACAAATTTTCCACAGAGTTGTTCGATCCGTAGACGGGAAGACTTGAACTGTCTATTTTTTTCTTTTTTTCCTTGACTGGGACCACCAAACCACCATCCAAACCGTTGATCTATCACAGTTATCGAAAAACTTGCAAGAAAGTCACGTTGTTTTGCAAATTATAAGCCACGTCATTTTTTTTTTGCAAGTTTTTTTGCGATATTAGTTTTTACACTCATACAGTTATCAAACAGTTTGGATGATGGTTTGGTGGTCCCACAGTAAAGGAAAAAAAATAAATACACAGACTGTTCAAGTGATTGTGGAATATCTTACATCCGTAGGATATCGCAAGCTGCGATATCCTTCGGATCGAACAGTTATGCAGTAAATATATATTTTTGGGCTATTGTCAAGTTTATGACTGCCCGTACGGTAATTGTCCCTAAAACATAGTGGAGTGTCCGTGAAATATAAGGTCCTAGTTCCTCTTTGTCCAATGTGGAGGGTGGGTTCCTATACTACTGTAAAAAAGCCGGTTAGCCCACCAAAGAGCCATCCTTTTTTTTTTTTTTTTTTGCACCCTGGCGTAGACTGCTGTAGTTACTCAAGACAGCCCACAAGAGTAGGAAAAGAAAACCAACACCGGGGATAGGAAAGCACACACAAGTGAAAAGAAGAAGCCCGCAAAGTGAAAAAAATAGCCCACAAACAAGTGGGAGGAGTGGCTTGATTGGGAGACATACAGGGTTGCTAAGTGAGTAACCCTTGCTGTCAGCCAACCCAACCATGATGAAACACACCATGTCCAACTGAAAGATCAAACTATCAAGGGACCAGCTCACATTATGAAAGCTAGATTAGTTAGCAATTAGCATAAGGTTTGAAAGTACAGTAGAGCACGCCAAAGATGGAAAACATGATGTATCGATCACTGCCTATGACGGAGATCACAATAAGATCAAATAAAAATTATTGTGTGGATCAACCAGAAAAAAAAATAGAGAGAAAACCTCAATATCCATCTAGGGATTGAAATGCTAAAGGCCCATGCAAATAATGAAAACACTGAGTATGACCTACCAGATAACGAAAGCACGGTCAACTATGGACAAAAGGAAACATGCTCTCCAACATAAAAAAATAAAAAAAAATTCATGGTGTAGGGCACTCAAACAATGGAAATCAGGTGGATAGTGGGACTTGGACCATCTAATTCTAGCTTTTCACTGGAAACATGGTGGGGCTCATTAAAATGTATAGCTTCTTAGATTTGTGTATTAGCCGGCTTTCACATCACTTGAGACATATTAGCTAGTCCCTTGCAGCACCACTTTTTTTTTAAAGGTAAATACTCATACACCCACCCCTACTCATCCACACACTCATCCAAGTTCCTCACCATCCGCGCTACTACAAATTTTGCCTGCTGTTTTTCGGAATGGATGTGCCTCACTAACTAAGCTATAGCTAATCCCTTACAAAACTTGAGTTCCATTTAAAGGCTGCCGAAGGTGACACCAACTTGATAGATGTTGTAGATTAAACTATACATGAGCCAATTGTCTCATCAAGCAGCAAGTATACAATGGAGGAGATTTTTCATCTTCTATAAAAAAAATTATGTCCCCCAATATATTGTCATCATTAATTCTCAAACACAATACAAAACATTGGAACAATTTAAACATTCAAATGCAACATATTCAAATAGAGGCAGCACAATATTCATGTGACAATGCCATACATCAAATTGGTGGGTTTAAGAAGGTTTTAATTTAAATAATAAAGTATATGTTGCAGAACCACGAATAAGAGATGGATGATCTTCATTTATATAAACTAATTCAGTGCACATGAAACACCTTAATTGATTGTTTTTCCCTCACTTCATTGACTATGGCAATATATTTACTCATTTAGGCAACAAGTTCGTATCACATGCTATTTATTAAAACAATAGGTAATGCATCACAGGCCCCTTGATTAAGCAATCTCTCCAATTATTACATTAAAATAGTAAAGTATCCTTAGTCTAATTTATTTAATTTATCTTTCATTAATGATAATGCAGTTTAAGGGGCCCCACCACGAGTGTTCCGGTGGTCAAAACTCAGAGAGATTTTTGGGGGCTTCCTACATCATGGGTGACGATTGAATAAATATTTAAAAACATGTTTTTTGGATCCTGGTCATGTCTCTGTACATTCTGAGATAGACCCCAATCCTATCATTTTGGGCCTAAGAGAATTAAATTCTAAACATCCATAGTGTTAGTATTTTTATATTGGCTAATTCATAGGTTGGATAAAACTTTGGGTCCATTGAGTTGTATTTTCTAATTTATTTTAAAATAGACTGTAGTTGTGTCGCCGGAAGAGCTGAAGCGAATAGGAGAACAAAAAAGAAAAGACCAGGCGAACCTACGCAGGCCCGATTGATCGAGCTGTAAACGCATCAAGTTATTTGAACTATCCGATTGATCGAATGCATTGTCCGATTGATTGGACCGACGCGCAGAATTCCGGAAAAGTCTCATTTTCTTATTTTAGAAGTGTTTCCTTTGAGGCTATGTTTCCCAATTTGAGTCCTACTTGTGCACTAAGTCTAAGGCTATTTATAGGGTGTTTCTCTCAACCCTAGACGTACACACACAACTCTCATTGATCTGAGTTAGAGATATCTTTCAGAGAGTTTATTCTCTAAAGCTATTGGGAGACTATTCTAAATGGCTGCTTTAGAAGGTTGTTGCTGCTTCTACCTTTCTGGTAGAAGATTGATCATCTTGGTTGACAATATGCGAGGAGATCAAGTAAAGAGAATGGGGCAGGGTAGATGTCGTGTCAGTGGATTATTTGCATAAATAACTACAGTCCTTAAGTCAAGGTATAGACTGAGGTAAATGAGCTTGTGAGTATATCTTGTAACTGTTCGTGAATTCTTGATTTATGGTTCGTGGTTTTTCTCCCTGGATAGTATTTACACGCTAAATATTGTGTCTGCCTTCATGTAGTGTGTGATTGGTAGTTAACTAATTCTAGATTGTCTGATTGGTTTATTTATGCTGCATTGATTGGTTAAATTAAAACTAGTAATCCATTCTGGTAGCCCCCTAAAAGATTTTCAATTGGTATCAGAACAAGTTGCACTATTCTATTGTGTAGATCCTATTTTTTGCTAGAATGGATAATTACCGTGAAGACACTTCAACCAATAAGCCTCCTCTGTTAAATGGTAACAATTATGCTTATTGGAAAGCCAGGATGATTGCCTTCTTGAAAGCCATAGATCTTAAAGTTTGGAAATCGATTGTGAATGATTATTCCTTACCCACTATTACTACTGATGGAGTAACAGATCTCAAACCTAAAGATAAGTGGTCTAAGGAAGAAGAGTGGGCTGCCACTTGCAACTCTAGGGTTTTGAATGCTATCTATAATGAAGTTAGCATGTCTGAGTTTCGTAGAATTTCTACATGCACTACTACAAAAGAAGCTTGAGATATTCTGCAGACTGTGCATGAAGGGACTGACACTATCAAACAGTCAAAACTTCAGAAATTACATACAGCCTTCAAAACAATAAAGATGGAAGATGATGAGACTTTTGATGAGTTCAATTCGAAGCTGAATGCAATTGTGAATTATACATTTACTTTGGGAGAGTCAATTCCTGAGAATAGAGTTATGAAAAAAATTATGCGATCTCTTCCAAAAAGGTTTGATGCAAAGGTTGTGGCCATTGAGGAGAATAAAAATCTGAATACTCTCAAATCTGAAGATTTGGTTGATAACCTTCAGACTTTTGAAGCAAACCTAAGGACTAATGGGAAATCAAAATCCAAAGAATCATTCAAGAAAATTGCTAGTGATTCTGATTCTAAGGGGATTGATCCCTAAGTTGTTGTTCGGTTTATGAAGCAATTTCAAGCTTTTATGAAGGGGAAGAAAAGTGATTTGAAAGTCCCTAAAAATTTTATAAAGAAGAAATCTTCTATAGGGATTCAATATTTTGAGTGTCATGGTTATGGACACATTGCTAGTGATTGTGCTAACAAAAAGCCACAAAAGAAGGCTTTAAATTTGACTTGGGATGATGATACTTCTCGGGAAGATAATAAAAAAATCTGAGTCTACGAAGCCTGAAGCTAGCAAAGAAAAATTCATGGCAAATTCTGTTCTGCTACTCCACTAGTTTCTAATGATCGGACTATTCAAGATGTTAGTGAGTTAGAAACAGAACATGATTGGCAAGCTGAATATCATATACTGCTTGTAAAGACCATGAAAATGCTAAAGATGAATGAAAAAGTGGCTACAGGCTAGAAAGAATTTGAAGAGCAAAATACTTCTTTAAAAGCTGAGTTGTTTGAAGCTTTTACAAAAGTGAGTCACTTAGAGGCAGAAAATAACAAGTTGATAGATAAATTGACTGCTGAAGCACAGAAGTGTATTTTGATTAATCACAATATGGAGATCTTGAAAGCTGAAAATACCGACTTGCAAGGAAGACTCAAGATGATTCTTTCGAAGTTGGATACAAGCAAGGCTTCACTAAACAGGATGAATACTGAGTCTAAAAAACTTGATGACGTCTTGTGCAGTCAAAAGGCAAAGACTAACATGTTTGGCATTGGCTACGCTGACAGAGCATCTACATCAAAAGCCAAAGGTACTAACTGTTTTATTCAAAATCCAGTTGTTACTAATCCTACTGTTCATGTTACAAATACAACTTCCAAGAAGAAGAATGTGTCACGTCCTGAACGAATTCCCACTTGCCATCACTGTGGAATTCAAGGACTCGACCCCATTGCAATAAGCTGTGAAAGTCGCCAAATCAAAAGCAAAGGAAAAGGGCAGAAGGAAAAATCACCTATGAAAACCAAAGTTGTCTGGGTCAAGAAAGAAGACTTTCCATCTGTCTTGGTACACACTTTGCTGAACTGTCTAAATACGAAAGTATGTGTGCCAAAGCTTCATTACACCTAATCTACAAGATCAAGCCCCCACCCCAGTGCTGATGTGAAGATCATTTTGAGGGGGAGTCAAATTAAGGGGGAGCTGATGTAAGACCCCGACCCAAGTGACCCCAATTAATACTGATTAAGCCGTGTGTTAGCTCTAAGTGAGATTAATTGATTTTCGTTAAGTTGGGAATAGAAAAAATTTATATAGCTTTGGAAATTTTGAGTGCCTTCTTAATCTAGTGGGACCCTTTCTTTTAGTGACTTTGTGTGTGCTTGGGGGTTATTCGAGATTCCGATAATTCATGTTTTGACTTCGTTTGACTTATCTAGTTAATCTCTACAACTTTCGTATTGACTTCATTTTCGTTTGAAACCCCGAAACCTGACTTTTCCAACTTCGAGGGCAAAATAGTCTTTTTACACCAAATCTTGACACAAAATTTAATATCTCTGAAACCCTCGAAATGTATACTTTCCAGAAACTAGATTTTTCAATGATCGTTTCTTCCTTCTTCGTCGAATTCATCCGAGGCCCAAAAACCCATATTTTAGCTCAAAAAACCTTATAAGTTGTGGGACCCATCCCCACTTTGTATATATGGTGAGCCCATCTTCTTCTTCTTTCTCATGTTCTTCTGGAAGGAAAAGCTCTAACCCTAGGGTTATTCTTCTTGGTTTTCTTGCTCCTTCATCTTCAATCCACCACCAAACTCTTGCTAAAGGAAAAATGGACTTCACCATCTTTTTCCTCATCATGAGAGTTCTCCAAGGACACCATTTGTGAGAGAAATCCACCCACTCTAGGGTCTTCTTTGAGCTAACTCTTGTCATTATAGGACCTTTCAAGTAAGCAATCATCTTCATCTTCTAGATTTGTATTCTTGTAACCCTAGAGAGTCTCCATCTCCAATATTGGGAGCTCTCTCTTTTTATTTCATTGTTTTGACTATTTAGGGTTTGTAATGGGTTGTATTTGGGGGTTTTGTGTAGCTTGGTGATTTTGAGCTTAAAAAGGGAGATTAGGAGCTTGCTTAGTCATCCGTGAGCCCAATGCAAGTGGATGAATGGTTGTTGAATGATTTCATGTTTATGTGAAAATATGGATTCTCATTTATTGCCTTCACCTATGCTTTCTCTATGAATTTTAATAACTTTGAAATGTGCATAATGGTGAGTCTTTTCTCTTATTTGATCTCTTAAAATGTGTACATTATATTTTGTTAAAGTTATTTGTCACTTATGGATCTTCATAAATTATGGTTGTTCTTGTGATAAATGAAGTGGAAATGAATGTGGTTTTATGATTTTGGTGGAGTGGTTGTTGGAGGAGTTATTATGGTTTGGAGAAAGTAAAGGGACTTAAATGGTTGTGGAATAGAAGTGGTTCAAAGGAGGTTAGAAAGGGATGAAAGAAGAGAGCCCAAAACTGCATTTCTACAGCTTATGTGACAGTTCGCTCAAGCAACTGTGACAGTTCGCTCAAGCAACTGTGACAGTTCGCTCAAGCAACTGTGACAGTTCGCTCGAGCGAACCCATCCAGAGGACAATTGGCTCGAGCCAACCTAACCTGGGAATGTCCGCTCAAGCGAACCCCTCACAGAGAGCAGTTAGCTCGAGTGAACTTTGAGTCCGCTCGAGCCAACTATATAGTGGGCCTGGGTCAACACAGGAAGACTTGAAATATTCTTCTAAGGCTTGGGGAGGTATTGTTTGGAGCCTCAATGCGATGGTAAGGCCAAGAAAGCTAAGTGTGGAGCTTGATTGAGAAAGAAACCTCATCATGGAGATTCAGTGAGGATTTTTGGACTTGTCAATTTGTATAAGGAGCTTGGAATGTCCTTGTTTTTATTGAGTATCAAGCCAGTGACAAAAACAGACATATAGGATCCTTATGCACCTTGATTTAAATATTGGATCCTCCATGTATGGTCTGGCGTTTTGTGGAAATCTTTTTTTTTTGTGTTTTCGTATACTTGGATTTCATATATACTCTCTAGTTTTTATGTGATTTTACTAGCCTGCTCTAAAAATATGATTTATGCACTTTAAGTATCTTGCTAGCCTTGTATATACATGACCAGACATGAATGTGATTTATGTGCCTATGGGCACCCCGTTCCGCCTGCTGAGGTGTTACACACCTACCTATATATATATGTATATGTCTTGATTTCCTTTATGTAACATATAAGTCGACACCACTAAGCTTGGACAACCTTGTCTGCTTGATCCCCCGACTTGGCGTTCCCCTCTTGCTCCTGCCAGCTGCAGTCTGGATCCTGCCTGTCCCGTTACCCGGTTCTGCGGCCGTGATCTTGTCTAACTACATGTATATATTTTTAGTTGGTTCTCGTCACCTCGAGTGTCCGAGACCAACGCTCCTAGCGTGCTCTCATCACATTAGTGATGGAGGATTTAGCTCAGTGTGGTTGCCATCTTGCCAGTTTCCTGTTCCTTGGTACCTTTTCATGTTTTATATTGCACATGTGTTTTCTAGTTGATAATGCATTCTCGTTCATGGAAATTATTGTTTAAGCAGGTTTTAATGTTTTCCAAGGTAACTTGTATTTTTACTATTGTTGCTATATCTTTTCACCCACTTGTCAGACCTTCGTGTCTGACCCACTTTTTTGGTACTCAGGTTCAGATGCCGGTTATCCCGAGGAGGAGTCAGAGGAGGTGGCTGGTGAGCCGCAACGAATAAGAGAGTGGCATGCTAACGATGTCGTCTAGACACTCGGTCAAGCCTTGAAATACGAAACATTTTTGGGATTGTGACTAACACATTCTTTTGGTTGTAATGGCCTTTATTGGCCTTTATTTTTTGGGAGTGATTAATTAACTGATCTTTTATATAAACAGTTAACATTTACTTTTGGGGAAAATTTTATAATGATCATTGCTCACTCTAACATCAAGTTGTTACACGTGCTATCAGTCTTGTGATTTTGAAATGAATTATGGATTTGATTTGTTAGGTCACAACAGACTGCAGAATCCAGATTGGTAGAAGCTACTTGAAGATAATAGTTTGTCAATTATGGACAAAAAGGGGGAGAATATTGAAGCTAGGGGGAGAAAACAAGCAAAGATCTACAAATGTTGCTGTTGATTTTAGGGAGTTTTTTGTTGAAAATTCATGTATTTTGAGTTTTTTCTCTTTGGTAGATCATTTGTATTGTTTTAGGGAGTTTTATCCATGAACAATGATGGGTACAAAGAGAAGGTGATTTTACCAATTGAGTGTAAACTTAAAGGGAACGATTAGTTTTGCTTAATATGATCAAATTATCAAAATTAAGAGCAAGGTCAAGAGGATGCGATGGGGGATACATAGCATAACATCAACTAATATGCTCATGAAAATCATATGCTATGTATTGAACTCATTTCATCCAACATTAAATTTAAGAATATTGTGCAATGAGAATGAAATGAAATTCAATCATGAAGTCAACCTCAATTATTAACCAACCAAGATTATGATCATAAAAATGGTGGTTATGAGATTTACCCATGTGCTCATGAGAGTTGGCAAACATGAAGATTATGATGCTACTGGAATGTGTCATGCAATACAAACATATTTCCTAAATAAAATCAAGTTCAACCCAATGAACACAAGGTCTATCACATTCTCAAGATATACCAATTGAATATGATACCAATTGATCATGATACCAATTGATACTAATTGAATATCAAAACATAATTAAGAGCAAGGATGTGACAAACATAAAATTCCATCAAGCATCATAAATGGATATTATCACTATAATAATATGATAACTAGTGAGCAAAGTGATGAACAAGTTAAATTGCATACAAGGATATAGCTTGGTGATGCATGCAATTTTCAAAGTGTCAAAATCATATGAGATACAAAGATTGGATTTTAAAGAGGTTCATATGATTAAGATCACTACTATGAAGTTGAAATATGTATAAGGATGACATCACTTAGAGAATATACATGAATCAACATCATAACCATCCATAAAAAAAAATGACTAGAAAGCATAAAGGATGGATTTGAGTTCTAGTATGGTTTCTATAAATATAACAAAGATCACAACCATACATGGAACGATTTGACATTTGCATATAAAGAATGTAATCAAATGAGCAAAGATGCAAATATCTTGAAAACAACCGTCATTTCCATTTCTAAGATGATATAACCAAATGCATAAGGAAATGAGAACATGGAACATGATTTGATGATTATAACTAATGAAGTTTTAGAGCATTTTCATTCATACAATCTTCAAATCATTTCAATAAACAAAATCCAACAATGAGTATAAAAAGAATGATTTTGAAGATAACACATTATCAATTTTCAACTTTGCATTTTAAAATATATAACTAAATGAACAAAAAGCAAATCTATCATGATAATATTGCAATTAAAGGATTTTGAAAACCATCAGATATAACTAAAAGTTCATGAAGACAAAATCAAATGATCACAAAGAAATATTGCATTTTAAGAGATGTGACTTTATAGAAACAAAATGCAAATGTAATATGACCAACAATATGATGAGAAGATAAAAAATAGATTGGTCCAATGACTCTCCAATGATTATTTATATTCAGCTTCTTCTTCTTCTTCTTCTTTTTGTATCCACTGATTTTGAGAATTGATGTTGCATGGAAAAAAACAAAAGGTCAGCTGAGACTAACTTCTTCCTTCTTCTTTTTTTTTGTTGGTGTGTGTGTGTGTGTAAAATGGCTTGAGACACTGTTGTTTATCCTTTTGACCTATACCTCACTCTCAAGTCTCAAATAGGTTGGAAAAGAAAAAAAAAAAAAAGTGGTTCGGATTGTATCAAGGGAAGAGGAATAGCACATTGTCATATGCGAATTGTAAATGAGATATAGCGTTGCCACAAGGGGAAATATGAGTGCTGGGGGTGACTCAGTCCCCGCTTGAGTCAAGCCATTTAACTGAGTTACGCTGAGAATCAGCGAGTTGTCTGGCTGAGTTGCATCCTAGAGCACAAGAAGCCTTAAGATTTGTATAAAAATGGTTTAAAAAAAAATCTCTAGACATTAGAAAACAATGTCCAGTGAATTTAAGATTTTAGGATGTGTTTTAACTACTTTAAAAATAAATTAAAGTAGTAATATGTGGTTCGTTTTGTTTTTATACGAGTCCAACGAATAGTATCTTTTGATCTTTTAATGCTTACATTATTTACCGGAAATGTGGTTCTGTTCTTTCAAAATCAATGCAAAAGCTTCTCACATTTTCTCATGACATGAAATTGAGAAAAGTATTATCAATTTGAGACTTTTTTTCTATAGTAATCGGTGGGGCGGATCAGATTCAGAGGAGAGACTCGACTTGGTAGGAGCCGAGCTCGAGATTGTGACCTGACCTCTCTAACTGGGTAAGGCTAATAATCATGATGAGTGCTTTTGATAAGGACTAATAGCTGATCTCCCACACACATTGTTTTATTGGGATTTTTTTTTTCCCACCCGGTAGATTGCAATAGCGGGCACCCTACCATTGCCACGAGCTCATTTCATCCATTGCTTGGGATGATTATCCATTGCTCTAGCCTAAATGGTTGTATTGACTCTCCAATGATTATTTATATTTTTTTGAAATTTATTTGGATCTTTTGAAATTTATTTTCATCTTTTGAAATTTGTTTATATTTTTTTAGATTTATTTGTGTCTTTTTAAATTTATTTGCGTTCTTTTGAAATTTATTTCTTTTTTAAATTTATTGTGTTTTTTGAAATTTATTTGCTTTCTTTCGAAATTTATTTGCGTTTTTAAAATTTTATTTGCGTTTTTAAAATTTATTTCATTTTTAGAAATTTATTTGAAGTTTTTTTCCTATTTTTTGAAACTTATATTTGTTTTTTTTTAAATTGATTTGAAATTCTCATTAGTGGAATTTTATTAATCGTGACTAATTTAATGGTAGTTGATCATTATTAATGGCTTATCCCACTAATCATGGGATATGATTTGAAGAAAAGGTAAATTAGACATTTTAGGTTTTCAAATTTGGAAAAATGATCTATCACACTATAAGAAAAGATTGTGGACCTAAGGCAATAAAGTGAAATGTTCAGGGACCTGTCGCCGAATCCTCTTTATTTTTAGTTGTTTGATGGGGAGTCCTTTTTTACCTTTTGTGTAAAAAGAGGATATATTTGTTGTCATTTAATAGGGAAAGGATGTTGCTTTTTTAACATTTTTTTTTAAAGATGAGGGAATTCTGAATGTATGTACTTTTGATAAGACCCCATGTCTTTTCTTGTCTAGATAGTGGAGGCTTTACTTCACTT
This sequence comes from Cinnamomum chago, assembly GCA_038049695.1. Taxonomy (NCBI): domain Eukaryota; kingdom Viridiplantae; phylum Streptophyta; class Magnoliopsida; order Laurales; family Lauraceae; genus Cinnamomum; species Cinnamomum chago. Next base: position 59,944,243 of record CP142459.1, on the reverse strand, counting down.
TAACTTTACTAGTTAATTGCCAAACACGCAGAGTTCCTATCCTCGGATTTTTTTTTGAAGAGGTTCCCCAGGTTTCACCCCTCTGTATATATAAATTCTTTTAGAATTGCTCCTAGGATACAATGGCATTTCTCACATGTCAATTAGATCAGCCACGCTCTGCTTTTGCTAATTTAAGTGTTTTTAAGTAAAAAATAAGAGAAAATGCATTAAGAAGAAGAGCTTTTATCAAGAGGCAGTGGAAGCCTTTATCTTATTTTATTTATTTTATACTACAGTGAAAACCTTTATTATATTAGGGGTTTTAGTTTGAATGCTCAAAATTAGTCGGCCATGTGAGTGCGATCCAGCATCTAGCTCACACAGCAGCACACTAACAAATGGACTTCAAAACTAAATTAATTGTAGAAGATTGCCAGTCCTTATTTGTCACACCTGCATGTGCGACGAGTCCTTATTTAACCACTTATGTTACAAATTCTATGTTTTCACTGCTACTTAATATAATGCAATTATGCAAACAAACAGGCCGTAGCTAGCCTTGAGCTTGAGTTACTTATGCATGTAGGATTATTACTAAGTGCCCACGATATTAAAACCCCATTGTGAAAAATGCCTTGTAAAGACCTAAGGTGCCATTTGATACTCATTTAGATGAGTAATTCAACTCATCTATGTATCACATGCGTAAATGAGTTGTAAAAAAAGTTGTTTAAAGGATGGCCTTTTCAGTGAATCGTTTACCTACAAAACAAGGTGAGTTCAGCAAACCCCCCACACACACAACTCATATTTTTTACCACATTGGTGGGCCCAAAACTTGTAGTCCAAGAAGATCATCTTCTTTACAGGTTTTAAAAGAAAAGGCCCTATGACGTTTAATTTCATATATTAAGTCTTCATATTGATTTTAAGAAATTTGTGAAGTACGCCCAGAATGTTCCAACCTATAGATCTGATTTTCTATACTTTTGTAAGCTCTCAATCATGATCTAAACAATTCAACCAATATAAAAAAAAAAAACTACTCTTGCACTATGATAAACACCAAAACATCTAGTTTTATAACATAAATCTCATTGACTTTGAGATCCGTGTGAACATAAATACATATAAACACATCTAAAATGTTGGATGTCCTCATTTGCTCATGAGAAAATGATGATCTTGGAAAGAGAAAATTGTGTATCATATATGTAACATTTGCATATAGGAAAGTTATATATATATATATGAATCATTTTCTCATATCCCATGCATAAAAGCAGTGACGGACCCGTGCATATAGAAAATGACGATTTTGAAATGGGCGGACCCAAACAAGCAATTGGATTTTGTGAGCTATTGAAGATTTTCATGTGAATTTTGGAGACAGGCCCATAATTTTTATATAGATTTTAGAGGCAGACACAATTTTTATGCTAATTTTAATGGCAGATATTCCAATTTTGACGGGAGACTGCCCCCATATCCTCATGTGTGGGTACTCCCAAACATAAAGTCTTCTTCCATTTCCAATGCATGAACATATTCCCCCCACTAAAAACAAGCCAAAGCAACAAAAGGAAAATATAAAAGCCTTTTAACACATGCCAACCCCACATGAATTCGTTATATTTAGATAGAGTAGAAAAATAACCAATTATAATACATTAACATATGATGAGTAATGAACATTTTCTAACGACAACATCTCATTTATTAATCACCTCATTGATTATACCACATGCTAGTCTTTGCAAAATCATTCTTAGTATCTTTCTTTTCACTGATGAAATCAATAGAAGATAGTATTCTTATAGTGATTGCATCATCGATGCTTAAAAAAAGCTATACACGCTAACCCATTTATATATAAAAGAAGTATCAGCTTTAGTTGACCTTAACAGCTTTTATTAAAAGCAAGCTCACCATGGTTTCCTAGGAGTTCCCTTTGGTCAAGCCCGGGTAATAGTTGTGCCAATCTTACAGCTAATCACACTTAAAAAATAATCTAGCTCGTTGTGATTTTGATTATCTTATTATAGTTATGATTTGAGTATTTTATATACCCCTATGGTTTATAAACTTTGTAAATATATATAGGCTTGTAAATATATATATATAGGCTCTTATGATTTGAGTATTTAGTGATATATTCCTGCTTTTTCATTTTTAATATAGTCCATGTGTCCAAAATTAGTAACCCACATGAGAATGGAAACCACCAGAAGGTATGTGTTGAGTTTTTTTAGAAAAAAAAAAAAGGACAGATTTTCCATTATATGCATAAAACAAAAATGAATCTGCCATTATTTATAAAAATGTCATATTCCAAGTCCCATTATCTCTCTCTACTACTCTCTCATGCACAGAAATCATAATCATGTGTTTTGAAAACTTACGTCAATCCAACGGTGAGTTGTGCATGGATTGAGTCGGTTATAATCAACTATACGCAAAGGTATTATCGATTTGGATTTAATGAAATAGGCCTCATGTTGATAAAAATGAATTTATATAGGATTACACTCTCCCACTAAATGTACCATAATAACCTTTTTTTTTTTTTTCAATTTAGAGAAGAATAAGTCCAACTTTTTGAAATTATACATATAGGTAAGAGTATCATTTCACTCTAAGAGCCTTACATTGGCTGTAAGGAGGGAGACAAGGAAGGTATTAAAATGATAAAGCAGGGATGTATTACCAAATATACAAAAACCATAGGGGCCTACTTAAAAATCCTAAAAGTCTTAAGGGGTATATATAAAAAAGAACTCTTATGATCTTTTCTTTATTTAGAAAGTATGTGGTCAATGCCAATAAAGGCAAAACATGTAGATTAATTCAATCAGTAGCTCTCAGGGCTTTGTAACTTATAAATGTCATCCCTGATGATGCACCCCAAAAGTTAAAAAGGGTCAACCCATAACCTGAATTATGAAGTCGGGTTAGGTCCGGCTTGGCTGGACTAGTTTAAATGGGTTGGGTTAGATCAGGTTAGGCTCCAAAGCGTCGCAGTCAAATAGCAAGTCTGGATTTCCAACTGAACCCAGTCCATTTATTACCAAGCCCATGACCTAGCCACAATTCTCAGTGGTTGCAGAGGATAAGAATGAAGAATCAAATGCTTGGAGAAAAATGGGATTTATTGAACGACATAAATGTTTCTATTATTGTCAATATTATTATTTATTATATCTTGACAATCACCAAATGAAGAGGGCCCCAAAGGAAAATGTGGGCCACACTCATTTATCCATCCATATAATGCAACGGAGGCTCTTCCCTTCGAGGAGTAGATCAAAAGCTTTGTTTACGTCTTTGAACCCCACCTCATGCGTTATATACTCATCCAAATGAAGTTCCTGCAAAACAAAGAAGGAATTAATCCAAACATCAGGGAGAGGGTCTAAAAGCAATCTCTCACCAGTTGATTAATGTGTACTGAATTCCTTAGAAATATAAGGGAAAGTCTCTTTCTCGAGGACGTCTCTCATGAGAGACATTTTGCGGATTTTCCTTTTTTAGCCGTGTGGGACCCCCTTATGTAAACCTCACTCTGTTCACACTCACTAATCTTTATGAATTGGCACTAGCTCAAATTTGACACGCATCCAACTATTATCCACAGTTGAAGTTAAATCTAAAGAAGAAAAAAATGAACCCTTCTAAAACAATTAAATTTGAGGGCCATGATGAAGGGGTTAATTAGGATGATCTATTGGTGCCGAAACTTCAAAGACTACTGGATCTCATTGAGATCTTTCCTTCCCCCACTGCTAAAGGACCCAACCCTATAAAACCTACCTATATATGCATAAGCTTAAAGTATTTTTTTCATTTGTTTCTCTTGGGGGAAGCTCGCACCAGAGCCCACATTAGTGGGAAGGACAACCCACACAAGTGGCATGAGTGGTATACCCACGAATTGATCCCTACATAACATGTAGAGTTACCAACCAACTGTGCAACCCCATGTTGTCCACAAGCATGTAAGGTTAAAGGTGTAAAGATGGCAAACGCCATCAAATAGTATTCCTTTTGGTATGAAACAATCACCAAGCTCTTGCCCCAATATATCAAATCCTAAGCGGAGAGACTGCCTTCGATCTTCACATTATATCCTTCACTCCACTCTCTAATACTCTTCAAGTAGAGGACTCTCTACTCTAAATTTCTAGATAAACGAGCTCAACATAAAAGTACCGTAAGTTTGTAGAATTTCACAAAATGATCAAGATAATGAAGTGGGTGGATCACCTTGTCCATGCAGCGTTTCACAAGGAGTGGAATATCTGATTTGGCTTTGATCCCTCCAAACAGTGCCCCTGTCATGGTTTTGCCTCGTAGAATGTCCAATGAGCTGACCGGAATTGGTGAACCACGCATTTCCACACCTAAGATGATGGTTTTTCCCCAACCCTGAACATATACACAAATTAATTACAGTATGGTAAGTATGATTTTGAAACACAATTTCTGATACCCAGTCAACAACAAAGACAAATCTTTCTATATTATAGACTGATGTATCTTTCATTAACTGATATCACGTTTTGTATTGGACCCTTCTTAAGAAAGAAGGCGAAAAAATGTTTAGAACATAAGAGAAGTTCAAATCTTCATTTTTAACTCTCTATACAGTATTGCATACATGAATAAAATCACAGTAGAGATGGTGAGAGTGGTGTTTCAACTTTCAATACAGTTAAGTTTTCAGACTACTATGCCCACAAGCGTACATACTGTAAGTGCAGAAAATGATGCCTCCACACACATACATCATGCAAGACAACTCAATTTGGTTTGAGTATAAAACCCCACTTATCATTGATCAGTTATAGATATTCAATATATGGTGCATCAATATTAGTCATGTGGCCTGCTTTGGTGGGCCCACAATGTCAAACAATGTGACATGTCAACTAAGGTATGCTTCCAGGTGGCCCTACAAAATGGGATGCGCTTTTGAAAGAAAACCCAGTATCTTATAACAATCCTCAAAAATAGGCATCCTCGTTCATCCAGAGGATTGCATTAAAAATTTCTGCTAGGTTTGGGGCCCATGGGTTGGAGTCTGATAGTTAAAGGGGACAAGGCTTGAACCTTCTTGTGCTTAAATGCCCAGCCCAGCCCAGCCTGACATAGTTAGCACAAAGGGGCACATAAGATATTTTACAAAATGGACTTCGTACAGGCATAACTTTTGTGCCCAGGTCCGGACCCAAAAAGGCCTGAATAGGTCAACAGGATTGAGTGAAGAAATAGAACTAACAAACTCGACCCAGTCTGAGAGATAAGGCATCAACAACATTCACTGCTACAATGACAAAGACGATCAACTAAATGGGATTGGCTTGGACAAGCATCCGCTCTGTCGAGCCCCAATCCATCAAAATCCCACTCACATATAGGTTTTGATCAATGGACTTCAGAAAGTCCATCAATACTTTTTATATAACTCTTTCATCTGCAATATGTTGAAATGAACTAACCGGTCTGCAGCAAGAAAATGCATCATTCATGACAGACGCCAATCCTACGCACTCAAAGCAATAGTCTGCACCCCCATTGGTCATTTCTATAATCACCTGCTCAATACAAGAAAATTCAAGATCAACATTCACCTTGGATTATGGATATTTCATTAATAACAACAGTGTATGATTAATCTAAGACTGTTGAGTTCTAGAGCTTGACCTTACTGACAGGTTTTTCACCACATTCTCCAGGGTTTATATATTCTGTGACACCAAATTTCTTTCCTGCAATGAAACAAGCAAACTTATAACTTTGCAACTCCTACCATAATCTGTTTGGATGTGAAATAGTTTGCCTAGTAGACAGCCATCATCTGTCGTTGCAAGCTTTTTCCTTTTTGACTGCAACCTAATATATTGCAGTCATTGTTTCGGACAGATTTTCCAATTCAGGCATTAGAATGGTGACGTGCTAAACAAAATATTTTGAAGAGTGGACTCCATTTTATACTGCCTCTACTAACCCGTCCGTAGAAATGATTAGCTGAGGAAATTTAATAGAATATGATTGTCCCTTCTGGTGTCCCATTTAGATGGACTAGTCAATTCATTGTCTTCCCTGCTGATAGCGGCTTTCCTTTTCTAGTAGTCCAGTCCATTACTGATAGCCCCTTCTCCAGATGCAACTACTATATGCCAATGCACTCTACAAATTTTGCCATATGTCCTACTTTAAAAAGCATTTGCGGCTTGGATGATAAGATATGAATACACAGCCTTTTCCTGACTTCAAAGTAGGCCTGTCAATGGGCCGGACCGGGCCTAGGCTTGGGTTGTCAAATCTCGTCCCGAAAATAGACGGGCTTGCTAGGTGTTGTCCAATCCCGGCCCTAAATTAAACGGGCCTACATCAAATCCCGTCCCGTATGGGCCCGGACTAGGACAGGGCTTAGCCCGATTCTAGACATAAGCAAAACATTCTCTAATTATCCCTACTGTCACCGACACCCAGTGTGAACCGGACTTTAAACCCTCCTCATTTTTTCTGGACATGGGACCGGCAATGCAATGCAACAAGCAACATGGCAGAGTTAAAAACCCATTTTTTTTTTTGCCGGTGACAATAGAAAATCAGAAAATCAATAGAAATGAATGCGAATGAGTATCCTATATGAGTCAAGTTAAAGTAATGTAGAATCGGTTAAAAACTTCCTTTTTTTTGTTTTTTTTTTTTTTTTTTTGCTGGTGAAAGTAGAAAATCAATAACATGAATGAGAATGAATATCCTATATCGGTCAAGTAATGTAAAAAAGAAATCAACAGAAATTATTTTTTCTTTTAATATGTCTAAAACATCAGTTAGTGCATTCCCATCATTGTCTAAATCACCATCACTAGTTGGGTCATGATTAAACCAATATTGGATACAAACTAATGCCTCTACCGTATCTGGTTTCAAAGAAGTCCTATGTGGGTCAAGTACCCTCCCTCCGGTGCTAAATGTTGACTCTGAAGCAACGGTAGAAACTGGAATAGCTAAAATATCACGAGTCATTCGAAAAAAAATAAGATACTTAGTTGAATTTAATTTCCACCATTATAATATATAAATAATTATTGTTAAATGACTTTGTAGCTGGCCGGGCCGGGCTGGGTTGTTTCTGCCCAGTCTCAGTCCCATTTTGGCCGGGCTTTAAAATGTATTGTTCAAGCCCAGCCCACTGGGCTCAATTTTTTTAAAAGCCCTGTATTTTCAAGCTTGGGACGGGCCGGGCCGGGCTTTCTACCCATTTCAATGCGTCCCATTGACAGGCCTACTTCAAAGTGTTGTAAAGCATGGATAAGTGCAAGTAGCATTTTCTTCTTTAATCTAGGGTTGCATTAATGAATCCAAATTCAGATGCTCCCATTCCATGGTCTCCCACATTTCTTCCAGCATTGTACCAATCAAACTGAAAATTGAGTTTATGTTGGATTTTATGGTGTTTCAAAAATTCCAAAAAGAACTTTTAGTCCTTTTTCCAAAAAGAACTTTTATTTTCTATGTTTCTATTATATATATGTATATTATTTTATTTTTTTCCGAAAAGTTTTGCCGAATTTCCAAAATACCATAATATTTCATCTTGGATGCTAGACTGAAATGCTGACCGAAACGGAATGGACAACTATGAGGTGTACGTGTCACGCACAGAGCACAGAGGGGGGTGCAAATTCAGCTTAACCAAGGTTCATGTGATCCATAAATATTTACAATAGGATGGACAACCTTTTGCATAGGTTTTTATTTGTTTTTGCCCATTTTCAAGAAACTTTTATAAAATAAAAAAAAAGGTCTTATGCATACTCGTGGCAATTAGGGGTGTATATGAATCGGATTGCTGCGGATTGGGCCCAATCCATAACCAATCCGTTACCTACGGATTGATAGATTTGGAATCCGTCATCAATCCATGACTGTTAAAAACCGATCCGTTCCGATCCATGGAGGACTGAATCGGATCGGATTAATCCGTTCAATCTAATGTTTAAAGAGAAATATCAAGTTGTAAAAAATTTCATATTTGACATTTTAAATTTGTTTTCTTATTTTATATTTAGACATCTTAACTCTTAACTTATAATTAGATTCCTTAAATTTTTATTTATTTATATTTAATGTCAACGGGTCGGATTGGATTGAATCCACGGATTGAGGGTGAAATCCGTCACCGATCCGTTGCTAACGGATTACAAGATTTTCAATCCATCACTAATCCGTTTACCTTCGAATCGGTTAAAAATCCGCGGATCAAATCGGATCTGAACGATTTCACAGATCGACAGATTTTTTGTATACCCCTAGTGGCAATAACATAGTTTGAGCATAACAACTTTCCCGGCGACAATATTTATTTCTGAAAAAACAACTCCCCACTATAAGTCTTTAATCAGGTTTAAAAAGTTTCCAACAGCTCTTTTTACAACTTCTGGGGAAAAATACAGGAACTAGAAACTAGAAAGTGTTAAAATGAAGTTTGTCCAGATGCATACACTAGGAAAAGGATCCCCTGTTTGGACCAATCAGAGGGTGCCACATGGGGGAGAAAATTTTTTTTGGAGGAAATGAGATGCCATTGAGTTGACATCCCATCCCACCCCCCCATGTGGCACCCCCTGAGTGGTCCAAGCAGGAAACAGGGAATCCATTTCCGCATGCACTATTGTCATGCAGATGGCACATGCACTACGGGGCCCTTGTGGCAATGGTGCCCCTGGAAGTTAAAACTGTACCATGCGTTCAGTGCCTGATGCTTAACTGATGACTCCCGATTCTGAGGAGTTGAATGAACTATTGAAATTCTTCACATCTCGCCGATTAAAGACCAATCAATGGTCAGGATTAGGGTTGATAGTGGGTCAGACTTTATCCCATACATGTTCCCACTCACATTAGGGCCCTTTATCTGATCCCAAACATGATGGGTTTAGGATATGTGATACCATACTCGCCTCGCCGCGCAACTCAATCGGGTTGGGTATTGGTTACTCATATTCTTGTGTGCAAACGTTTATGATAATATAAGTGAACATGTATAAAAATGGGGCTTAGTTACTCAAAAGACCAAACTCGAGTCAAAATCTATAAATCCATAGTTGCCCTAACCCAAAGAGACATTACTACCAAACCCACCCTTAATAGGAGGTTTCATGTTTAACCTGATTGACCACCCTTAAGACATAGTTATGATCATTTGATCATGTTTGACACAGTTTTAATATTTCAAAGCTATATTGACTCAAGTGTCGTCCAGTCTAATTACTCTGGCGGGTCTAGCTGCGAACTCATTCAGATTCTGCAAGACCCACCTCACTCAGTTGACCCAAAAAACTACAAATCTAGCTGACTACTCACTGTGACTCAGGTGAGCTAAAATGAGTTGTTAAACTGTGTTGGGATGTGAATGTGCAAATGCAAGAAGTCATTGAAATGTAAGGGGCTATTCACAGCAGCTGCAGACTTGGAAAACAAGAGAACGACCACAATTCAAGAAAATTCCACATACCAATCTCAAATTTTTCAGGGTTCAAATCAACACCAATTATTTTGGAAGCTCCAAGGAGTCTTGCTCCCTCTGCTACCTGTGGCCCAAAATTACTCTTGCATGTAAGAAAAAGAAAGTGACATTGTGGTTCAAAATAATATGTGCTCCATTTTCTTCACCAAAACAAAAGGAAATAATAAGATAGGTCCTTTTTGTTTTTTGGATTTTAACCGTACAACTGTCTTAAGACATGACATTTGCCTCAGAACAATCAAAGTTTAAGTATTTCTCCGCATAGTTATTCATATAATAACGGTGCGATATCGCACATCACCATGTGTGCAATTTCACACTACCCTAGGATATCGCACCAGGTGATATGTGCAATTTCGTATGACCCTAGGATATCGCACAGCGTGATGCATTCAATATCACATGGCGTTGGGATATTGCACAAATAGCTTATGTGGGAAATACTTAAACTACGAATGCCCAGGGGTGAATGTCAGGTTTAAGGGCAACTCTACGGGCAATATTCCTCTTTTTTCTTTCTTGTAGTGGGGCTATCTAGGTACAGGGTATGGAATTTTAGACTTTGAACTAAGTCGGGATTGGGTTTTGGGTGTTCTTGACCCACTCTCCTCCAGTTGATTTCTGCAAGTCTATCATAGCAAAACTGACTGCAGGTTCCCTACTTAAACAAAGGTCACACTTTTGAGCCACACCACAAAAAGATAAAAAAAAATTAACTTTTTATTTTTTTTTAAATTAAAAATACCAATTCCAAACCCAACCTGACCCGTCATCTCACAGGTCGGGTTTTGGGTTACAAAAACCAAATTAACTTGGTAAATGTCAGTTGGGTTGGGTCGGGCCAGACTTCGAACGAGGTAAATGCCAGTTGGGTTGGGCTTGGATCAGTCTAAACCCGAGACTGGCCCAAGTCAATGCCATCCCTAGCTTTAAGCCATAGTGGTGAGTATCTCTGTATTGAATACAGAGAGATTCATATGAGATACAGATAGTAAATCAATTTCTGTATGGAAGAGGCACAAAATTGACAAGCATCTGCTGATACTTTAAAACACACAAAAGCTGGAAATAGAGGGGCAAAATACTAACCGCAAGCCCAACAGATCCAAGCCCGAATATGACAACAGTGGATCCCGGGGACACTCCAGCCACCTTCCAAGCAGCACCTATTCCTGCATGTCCACCATTCCAAACATCAAAATCATCCACTTTCATTTACATTGATCTGGACCACTCATCTAATGGGCCATGTATGAAATCTTATAAATACCATAGATCCATCAACCCAATAGTAGTCCTCCATTGATCATCCTATTGGCCCATCCGTTACACGGTTGTGATCCACGGGCAGGCCAGCTGGCCAAATCACCGGTCCAACGGTAATGGTATAAGGGGTCAATTGGCCTGCCTTGGACAGGTTCTCAGGCCCGTGGTTCAGGCATAGGCCTACAAGATTCCATCCCAGTGTTCTCTTCCAAGGCCCTAATCTCCCCTGGATTTTCTCATTTAGGCCCACTAAGCAGTACCTGTTCGATTACTACTAATTAAGCTATGGCATCTATAAACACATATTCCAGCCTGACAGCTGCCAACTTAGTACAAATAAACAAGACTGTTTGATGTAAACTGAATAATCATAAAATTAAAGAACCCATGTCTAGCTTTGAACATTTTTCTTCCCAGGGGTGGTCTTGCGCCTGATTTGATACCCGAATGGCCCCGCCCGACCTGAAATCCCAACCTTTTATATCACTGAAATTTGGGAATTTGGGATTCTGGTCTTGGCATTTCAAATACGATCGAACAAGATGTCACGTCATATCAAAAAAAAATCCCGAACATATCAAATTCTTGTAAGGATTTCTAAGTAAAGAAAGTAAAGAAACAGGCCCCATGATAGGGAATATAGGCAGAGTTATAGTATATATTCTAACAGAGGGTATTAGCAACTCAGTTTACCTGTTGATACTCCACAACTGAGCAAGCAGGCCTGCTTTGGGGACAGATCTGAGTTATAGTATAGATTCTAACAGAGGGTATTAGCAACTCAGTTTACCTGTCGATACTCCACAACTGAGCAAGCAGGCCTGCTTTGGGGACAGATCTGAGTTGATTTTCACAATGTTATTGATGTCTACAACTGTGTATTCGCTGAAACTGGAAACATGGAGGAAATTGTGTAGAACATTTCCGTTGGAATCTGTAAATCTACTTGTTCCATCTCTCATCCCTGGGAGGACCGTAAAAGGGAAACTAGAGCACATATTACTCTTCTCCGACTTGCAATCTACGCATGCGCGACAATCCGCTAGGAACACCGGAATCACAAAATCTCCTTCTTTCACTTCCTCTACATTCTCTCCCACGCTCTCCACAACCCTGTCATTGGAAATACGACTGATCAACTCATCATCATTTGCTCCAATCTTTTCCTATAGAATATAAGACAAGTCGAGAGCCGCTTTTATAAAAAAGTAGACTCAATATTTGATTGATGTATTAAACTTTTAAGACTTTACCGCAGTCTTTTTTCTGTGTGATTGTGAAGGAGAGAGGCCAAAAGCACTACCAAATATGACAGTATATTAAATCAGAGTAATGGAATTTTAGAAATTTTGTTGCAGTGAACGTTGACATAGATAAGCATGAGGAATATAGCAATATTGCAATATTCAGCTAATGTTAATTATCATGTTGTTTTCTTTGAAGGAATGTCAAGTCATTTGGTGAAGGTGATGAAACCAATGCAAAATTTTACAATATTTTTGTAGGTGATGAAACCAATGCAAAATTTTACAATATTTTTGTCAGCGTTTGGTATCCCACCAATTCCATTTTCATTCTTTTCTTCCTTCCAAAAGAAAAAGAAAACAATTACCATGAAATCTTTGAACTTACCCAAATGCCTCATGACCAAAAATCCTTGGGAAAGCTGCAGGGGGAACCTAATTGAAAGAAAAGTAAACAATTTTATTAGCCTATTCCTAAATCATGAGAGCAGGCTTATAATCATCAAAATTCCAAAACCATGACATGGATATCAAATTGGGTGTTCTTTTTCTCTCTTTGCACCTTCATTTTCCAGTAGGTTATGTCGCTGTGGCAGAGTGATGTGCAGATCACTCTTATCCTGACTTCCCAAGCTTTTGGTGGGGCTACTTCCACCTCTTCTATTAGAAGAGCTTCTCCAGCTCCTCTGCATACCGCAGCTGCATTTTGGTTTGATTCAAGACATACATAGATGATCAGTTTCATAGGGTGGATATAAACATCTTTCAAGATAAATGGATAGATGGGTTACCTTTGCACCTGATTGGTTTTCCAATATGTGTGCTTTTCTCCATCTCTCCCTCTCCTCCCTCTCCCTCTCTCTCTCGAATAGTAGGGGGATGTGATTATATGAAGTCTATGGCAACTAACACCTTTTATCCTTGTTATGTCATCAGCGTTGTATTTCGATATGTAGTCTTGTCGCCAGCTACTGACCGGAACTGAGAAGGGTCAGACTTTGACAAAAGTTTTCGTGTGAAAATGTCTTAAAAGGAACGTTGCCGGGTTGGCTTTGTCTTGTTTATGAAGGGAAGATAATATAATTTATAGATTTATCTAACATGGAATGGGCTATAGTGTGGGGCCCATCTAAGTCATGATATGCAGGGCCCACCTAAATAGACACTATGATTAATTTATATATATATATATATATATATATGCCTCTCACAGTCAGACCCATGACCCATTCATTGCAAAGGTGATCTAGAAATCTGGTAAAATTTGACTCTCGCCCTCTTACAAGCCCCCAAATTAATCATGTAAATTTCACACACATTTGATGGGTAGCATTTGGATGATTTGAGTATAGTAAGAAGTATACCCACCTCTCTCATGATCAATTTGACATTGGCACTATCCTATATATTCTATAAAATTAGATTTGTCCATGTATAATTTATTAAGTGAATGAGAACCTTGTAGATCCTACTGATCCACACCAATTTGGAAGAGTCTGGAACCCCAAACCCAAGGTGTCTCCCACACACTTGTTTATTTTAACATTAAATTTTAATTAGGAAAAGGCTCTAAAAGGGATAAAGCTTTTAGCTCATTTTCGAATAATGTACATGAAAATTTGAATATTTTAATAAAATATAAAAAGTTTTTTAAGATTTCTTTTGATCAAGTCCTTTCCTTAGAGAACGGCTCCTTATCTTAGTGGTAAAGAGTGGTAGTTCTCATTGAAATATTTCGGCTTCAAACGTAGCCTCACCCTCGTTACATATGTGAGTTGCTATCGCTTTACATTTGTGAGTTGTGTCTCTTCACACATGTTTCCATCACCTCGCAAAGTCGTGTCTTGTCGCATATGTGAGTTCGCATTACCTCACATGTGCAAGTCTGGTAGGGACCCAAACCCTTAGCTGAGATACCAAAAAAAAAAAAAAAAAAAACATAGTTCCTCTCCATAATTTTTTTTTTTTTTTTTTTTTTTTGAGAAATAGCAAAAGTACATTTCCTTTACAACAGGCTTGTCTTTTCTTAATCTCTCTCCTCCCTAAAATTGGTTGTTTTGAGTTTGATGATCATAGTGATTTATTGATGCTAGTTTTTTGTCATTTGGAATCCCTTTTTTTTAACCATTCATAAGTAAAGGGAGTTGAAGTGGGCCTCACTAGGTTATTTGGGCTGGACTTGATCATTTCTCTTGAGTGATTTATCAAAGAAAATTTTCAAAAATGACATGGTGTTAAATAATAGGAGACAAGAGAAAGAAGATTAGGAGGGAGAAGAGGGAGTTTTCTATTATCTCATTATGTCTGTGTACAAATACAATAGGGAGATGCCTATTTATAGGCAAAGTAGTCTCACAAAAGAGAAACCCTAAACCTAACCCTAACTCATCTTAAGTGGGCATCCACCCAAGATCCATATTTTATAACACTCCCCCTTGGATGACCACCATTCAATGACAGTTGCCTCATTAAAAACCTTGCTAAGGAAAACCCAGTGGGAAAAAACCAAAGCGAAGGGAAAAAGAGTACAACATTCTTCAAAATCATTGAACTCGTGTTGGACGTGCATAATGCTACCTCGTTAAAACCTTAACTAGGAAAACCCAGTGGGATAAAACCTAGAGCAGGAAAAAGAGTACAGCGCACAAATGTCCATAGGTAGCATACTTCAGGATGCTCCCTGATAAACAACTCCCCCTGATGATAATAACCATTTTACATAGTTTGATTATGAACTCTGCGCATGCCAATCTCATATACAAACTTCTGGAATAATGATTTTGGCAAAGATTTTGTAAACATGTCAGCCAGATTGGTACTCGAACGAACTTGCTTGACTTCAATTTCATTGTTCTTCTGAAGTTCATGGGTGAAGAAGAACTTCGGTGTTATATGTTTAGTCTTGTCTCCTTTAATGAAACCTTCTCGAATCTGTTTTATGCATGCTTCATTATCTTCATAGATAATGTTTGGAATACCTGCAATAGAAGGCAATTGACAAGAACTACGAACATGCTGAATCATAGATTTTAGCCATACACATTCCCTACTGGCTTCATAAAGAGCCAAAATCTCAGCATGGTTGGAGGAAGTAGCTACCAAAGTCTGTTTTGTAGAACGCCAAGAAATGGCGGCATTATAATTTAAAAACACATAACCTGTCTGTGATCGACCCTTATGAGGATCAGAGAGATAACCTGAATCTGCATATCCTACTAAATTGGAATCTTTATGATCGTAAGCATAAAATATTCCCAAATCAGTTGTTCCACGCAGATATCGTAGGATGTGTTTAATACCAATCCAGTGCCTTTGAGTCGGTGCGGAACTATACCTGGCAAGTAGATTCACAGAAAATGCAATATCTGGTCTAGTGCATTGTGCCAAGTACATCAAGGCTCCAATAGCACTTAGGTATGGTACTTCGCGACCCAATACCTTTTCATTTTCCTCGATGGGACGGTATGGATCTTTCTTTATATCAAGAGACCGGACAACCATAGGGGTGCTTAATGGATGTGCCTTGTCCATACCAAATCGTTTTAAAACCTTCTCGGTATAATTGGATTGATGGACCAACATCCCATTAGAATTTATCTCGATTTGCAATCCGAGACAGAATCTCGTTTTTCCAAGGTCTTTCATTTCAAATTCTTTCTTTAAATAATTAGCAGTTTCTTCGAGCTCTTCTGAGTCCCTATCAAATTTATATCATCAACATAAACTGCTAATATTGCAAATCCCTTCAAGAATTTCTTTATAAATAGACACGGGCAAATGGGATTGTTTTCATACCCCCTTTTAGACAAGTATTCACTAAGGCGATTGTACCACATTCTTCCGGATTGCTTCAGGCCGTACAATGATCGCCTTAATTGGATTGAGTACGTACTCCTTGGCTTTGCTTCAGGCAAAGGAAATCCTTCCGGGATTTTCATGTGAATTTCTGTGTCTAAGTCCCCATATAAGTAAGCAGTTACAACATCCATGAGTCTCATTTCTAGATTTTGAGAAACTGCTAAACTTATCAAATATCTGAATGTCGTTATATCCATAACGGGGGAGTATGTTTCCTCATAATCAATCCCAGGTTTCTGCAGGAAACCTTGTGCCACTAATCGTGCCTTATATCTGGTAATTTCATTCAGCTCATTCCTTTTTCTTACAAACACCCACTTGTAACCTACAGGGTTAACATCTTTTGGGGTTTGTACTATAGGTCCGAACACACCACGTTTGTTGAGAGACTCTAACTCTGTTTTGATGGCACATTCCCATTGTGGCCAATCATTTCTTTGTCGACATTCATTTATAGAACGTGGTTCTGTGTCCCAATCATCATCATCATTTTCCTTTGATATTTGTGTAGCTACCGCATATGCAAATGCGTCATCGATGATAATATCATTTCTATTCCATCTCTCTTTTGAATAATTGTTTAGTATAGAGATCTCTTTATTTTCCGGTACCGGTGCCTCTTCAGGGGCTTCCAAAGTCTCACCAGGGACTTCCATTATTCCAGAGAGAACGGATTTTGCCATAATCTCTTCCGGAGCATTATGTGCCTCTTCGGGAGGAACCTCTTCAGGAGCGTTACATGCCTCTTCGAGAGGATATGATGATGATTGCTCATTTCTCCTTTTCCGCGGAGCTGAGTCCTTTGAACCTATAGGTCTGCCACGCTTCTGGCGTATCGCAGATTCTTTTGCTGCCGTATTTTGATTTTGTCCTACAGGGACATTAATCCTGGCAGGTGCATTCATAGCTGGTATATGTGACTTTGTCACTTTTGCTGCATCGTTAAATGCATCAGGTAATTTGTTTGCAATTTCTTGCAAGTGCACAATTCTCCGAACTTCATTCTCACATTGTGAAGTTCGCGGATCTAGATGAGACAGAGTGGAAGTATTCCATGTTAATTCTCGCCGTTCTTCAGGAACGGATTGTTCTACGGGAACAGTACGTTCTTCAGGAACTATCTTATCTCCCCCTAACGGCGGGAAAATTGTCTTATCGAACTGACAATCGAGAAAACGAGCAGTGAAGACATCTCCTGTCCTTGGTTCTAGATATTGAATAATTGAAGGAGAGTCATAACCTACATATATTCCCAATCTACGTTGTGGTCCCAACTTAGTACGCTTAGGGGGTGGTATTGGGACTTGAACTGCACAACCAAACTTGCGCAAGTGAGAAATATTGGGTTGATGTCCTGATATAAGTTGTCCAGGGGAAAATTGATGATGTCCCCAAGCACTAACTGGTAATTTGGTTTGCATCAGCATAGTCCTAGAAATAAGTTGGATGCGCTTGATCATGGATTCAGCTAAGCCATTTTGGGTGTGGACATGGGGGACAGGATGCTCGACTACAATGCCTATAGACGAACAAAAATCATCAAAAACCTGGGATGTAAATTCGCCTGCATTATCAAGTCTTATAGACTTAATGGGAAAATCAGGGAAGTGAGCCCTCAGTTTAATTATTTGAGTTAATAGGCGGGCAAATGCTATGTTCCTAGTTGAAAGTAGACAAACATCCGACCAACGGGTGGAGGCATCGATCAAAACCATAAAATACTTAAAAGGTCCACTATGGGGATTGATGGGTCCACAAATATCACCTTGTATTCTTTGTAGAAAGGATGGGGATTCGGATGCAACTTTAGTAGGAGAGGGTCGGGTAATCAGTTTCCCTTGTGAACATGGGGTACATAAGTACCCACTAGGTATGGTCAATTGATGGTTCTCTAAGGAATGCCCAAAAAAATTATCGATGATTTTTCTCAACATAGTAGCCCCAGGGTGACCTAATCTATCATGCCAAAGCTGTAAAGCCTTAGGATCATTGAGCTTCGGGCTCAATTTTGTTGTTTTGCTCATAACTGAATGTGATTCAACGTTGGAGATTGTCGTGTAATATAACCCTGAGGAGAGTGCACTGAGTTTTTCTAGTATTTGCTTCTGGCTTCCAATACTAGTAACGATGCATAAGTATTCTTTGTTACATTCACTTACAGTCTCAATGTGGTACCCATTCATTTTGATGTCTTTGAAACTAATCAAGTTTCTTCGGGAACTTTTTGAGAACAAAGCATCTTTGATGAATAGATGGGTACCATTAGGTAACATCATATGGGCTCTTCCGGAGCCTTCAATTATCTGCACAGGTCCAGCTATGGTGGATATCTTTCGTGGAATGAATATCAATTTTGAGAAAAATTTCTGATTTTTCAGAATGGTGTGGGTTGTGGCACTATCTATCAAACAAAAATTGTCCTCAGTTCCATGATCCATACCTTTAACAAAAAAATAATAATAATAATAATAGCATCATAACTATGCAATAACATGATTAAAATTGAAATAATTAAAAAACATTCACCATAAAAAAATTTGGTCAAAGGAAAGTTAGAACATCAGGTTCACAACTTTAAGAATCAGAACTGCTGGTTCTATCAAGACTTCAGGCTTGATTTAGAATTTCAAATTCATATTATTGATAATCAGAACTGCTGGTTCTGTCAAATCTTCACGCAGAACTTCTGGTTCGAGCAAATGATCAGAACTTCTGGTTCTATCAAAACTTCAGGTTTGAAGTAGAACTTCTGGTTCTAATAATTGATCAGAACTTCAAATCTTCAGGTTTGAAGTAGAACTTCTGGTTCTGTCAAAACTTCAGGTTTAATTGCATGGCTTTATAATTTTATGGATATGAATCTGCAGGTTCATATTAGTATTTCAATTTTTAGGATTGCTGGTCCATGGATATGTGAACTTCAGGTTCACTTTTTAGAACTTCTGGTTCTATTTTTTTTTTTGTGAGTCATTTCTAGTATTGATAAATTTAAATTAAAAAAAAATATGAGAACCGAAGAGTCTTTTTTTTTTAGTCATTTACCCAAACCAAACAAAAGTCGTTACTAGTCTCCTCCTCCAACTTCTTAATAGCAGGCCAACATTTGTGGGCAAAACATAAGTAAATAATTTCTAGAAATAGATCATCACAGATTGGACACTACAATCATCTGATCCAAAGACATCTTTAACCTGTAGGCAAGGAAAGGCCACCATGTGGGACATACAAGGTGACATGTCACCAGGCTTTGTCCAGACTCACTGGAATAGAAAACACTGGTGGGCATTAGGGCTGAAATTGACAACCCATAAAAGAAAAGGTTAAAATGTCTCAGAATAAACAATAGAACTACACCTACCACTGCAAAAGGGATGCCATGGCCTCAAACTTCTCATTCTTCAAATGCACACCCTACTAACAGATATAAAAAAAAGAAAAAGGGTTCCATACCAGACAAA
The DNA here is from genome assembly GCA_038049695.1 of Cinnamomum chago. Taxonomy (NCBI): domain Eukaryota; kingdom Viridiplantae; phylum Streptophyta; class Magnoliopsida; order Laurales; family Lauraceae; genus Cinnamomum; species Cinnamomum chago. Next base: position 59,924,894 of record CP142459.1, on the reverse strand, counting down.
TTCGTAGGATTTCCAGGGTAAAATCGGCAACCCGATTCATCTGAATAGACGCATGTGACATAGAGTAGAGACTCTCGAGGACCGGCCACGGCCACGAGCGAGGTCGTGTAGCCCGGACCCTTTGCTCCAAGCCAGCAGCTCTTACATGCAAGATCACCCGCCATTTTCTACTCCTTAAACGCATGAGAATCGAAGAGTCTCGTGCTGATAAGGTGTTGTAAATAATAGGAGACAAGAGAAAGAAGATTAGGAGGGAGAAGAGGGAGTTTTCTATTATCTCATTATGTCTGTGTACAAATACAATAGGGAGATGCCTATTTATAGGCAAAGTAGTCTCACAAAAGAGAAACCCTAAACCTAACCCTAACTCATCTTAAGTGGGCATCCACCCAAGATCCATATTTTATAACACATGGGTGTTTTTATCATTTTTTAATCTTTTTATGGAGAGAACTTAATTGAAAGAAAAGTGCAGGAGGGGACTTTTATACTTTTTTAAAACATTCAAACTTTCATGTACCTTGTTGAAAACTAGCCAAAAGTTTTATGCCTTTTTGAAATTCTCCCTTATAATTATTGTCTCTATTTCTCATCCACCCAAAAACCGATTTTTTTTTTTTATAAATTCTTTTTTCAACAGGGCTTCAATCCAAAGGAAGAAACCCTCCAAAAATAGGTGTTCACATGGTATTCGGTTCAGAGTTTTTCACTACTTAGCCCAAAGAGCAACACTAGACCCTGACAAATTAGTCTCCCTTGGCATTACACAAATGTGGCCTTTCCCCTTTTCGCTTTTGGCTTTTCGCTGTCAAAGGAATATTTTATTAAAAGACAAGAGACACCCAACACCATAAACACTAGGAAACAAAGGCCAGCCCATTCGGAAAAGAGTCCCAACTGGCAACTCCCACCCCTCAACAACATCAACACAAGAAGATTCAAATTTGGATACCACAAAATTCTAGGAATATGACAAAAGCTAGTGATTGCAAAATGGGCTGCCATCATTTTGATGCCCAACATATGAGTACCCAGAAACCAGTCATCCACACCATTCATAGGGTCAGTTACTTCAACAGCATCTGATAAATAAAGCCATTATCGATCCTTGGCTTTGCTTAGCAAAAACAAAATAAATAAAACCGAATTGGCTTTTAACAAAATTTCCTTTGATGAGTTCAAGAGCAAAATTTCGACATATATACACGCATACAAAACAATAATCTTATGATTGGCACTTTTAGTAGCAACATTTGCACAACAATGTCTGAAGAGTTTTTTTTTCTTTTTTCAGGTAGAGATGCAAATAGGTCAAGTCCGAAGTGGAACCATGGTGGATTCAGTTTCTCAGATCGAGATCCTATTTTGCACATAATCCGTGTTTCTTAATAAATTGGTGAGGAATTTGGAGAGCGAGAAATGAATTGAGTGCCAAAGGGCATATCTTAACACCGAAATAGGTTTTAACTATTGCTTACCATATGAACCTGCTTAATAAACCTTAATGCCCCTCATGCATCTTAGATCTCATTTCTTACTCCCCTATAATTAAAAAAGGGGATCTTGAGCAAATTGCCCTTCTCTTTAGCGATGCGGCATTTGATGTTCATACAGGCCAATCGGCTTTCGATTTTGCTTTGTTCTATCCAGCCTCTCGTAGAAGATAGCTGGAATTGCTTGAAGCATTTTGGGTCTTTTGAAACGTTTTCATTCCAAGAGATTTAAATATGGTTGCCCACTATCTTACTAAATGTGGACAATCTGGAATAAACTTTAGATGGCCTCATTGTGAATAGGCCTCAGTTTGTTTTCTTGTTAGTGTCCGAGTTGGTGTTTTTTTTTTTTTTTTTGTTGTAGCTTATTTGTTGGCTTCCTTTTTTAATGAAATCTCCCTTTCTTATACCAAAAAAAAAAAAAAAAACCGTGTTCCTTATTGATCCAACATCAAACTTGAAAAAAGGGATTAAAAATCAAATCTGAATCCAAAATAAGATCATATGGAGTGCGTTAGTATAATTGCATAAAGTGCTTTAAAATAAAATTATAAGAATATAAGTGGACCATCAGGAACCGGACCTACTTTGTCTTATGCCCTATACTTTCTCTTATTTGATGGTGTGTGTGATGTTTTCGTTTCTAGTTTCTACAAGTAAATTGGAAAATTGTTAGCCCATCTCTATGCGTAGGTTGGTCATGAGGAACCTTAATCTGGTGGGCCATTACAGAGATGGCAAAAACCATAGTCGGGCCCAAAATCTTGGGTACGGCTTTGATCTAAATATATATAAGAAGAAAGGAGCTGCCGATTGGGACTCTTTAATGAGATTGATCGGTTAAAAGCAATCAATGGCATTTACAAAGGGCCTCTCATGTAAACGGATCACAGTATACACCTTTGTCTCAAGAATCTTCTCAGAACATGAAAGAAAGTTGCTAGGTTGCTTTCATGCAATGTTAAGTCGCCTTCTTTTCCTAATTTTGCCAAGCAAACGAGGTCAGTGGAAGCTTGGAGGGATCCGGATCCCCTGTTTCGTCCAAATAGGGACACAGAGGCCGACACACACGGGGGCGGAGGAAAGAAAAAGTGCATTTCTCTTTCCTCCGCCCCCGCATGTGGCGGCCCCTGTTTCGTCCAAACGGACCAAACAGGGGATCCTCTTCCAGCTTGGAGTGACGTGTCAGAGATAAAGACAAATTAAAAGCCACTGACCCTTTCCTTGTATTTTCCATGACATGCAAGATGTATATTATTGGCTAATTCATGGGTTAGATAAAACTCTGAGTCTTTTTGAGTTGTAATCTTATTTTAAAAAATGACTTTGAAGATAGAAGATTGAAAGGACTCTAAAAAGCAAGTATGAAAGAATTAGAAGAAAAAAGCTAGAGAAAATAGTGTTGAAATTCCGAATCTAGTCTAGAATGGTGTCCGCTCGAGCGGATGCAAGACAAATAGCTCCAGATGACTGACAGAAGCCTTTTTGCGCTGAAACAGAACCTCATCCGCTCGAGCAGATGGTGGGTCCACTCGAGCGGACAAGGCGACAAAGTCCTACAAAAATGAGAAACTAAATTCTAGCTGTGCCCAAACTGCTTGTTTTAATTCTAATCAAATTAGGCAACCTTAAGCACGACCTAAAGGATATTTAAAGGACTCAAGGGCTATTCTAAAGATACACCTCACCTCTCAAAGTTCTAAGTTAGAGATTATTATTGAGAGCACTCTTCTCTAGAGTTTCATTAAGGAGTTATGCTGACAAGTACTCTAGAGAGTCAGTTCTTCTGCAAAATTTGTAGAAGATTATCTTCTTGCGAGAAGATTTGAAAAGTCAAGCGCTGGATTGAATCTGTTGCAATCAACGGTGTAAAGTCGTTGAAGTGTGAAGCGACACAAAATAACTTCAATATTTAGATAGAGGAAATCTGAGTTTCTTGTAATTGCCAAATTCATAGTGTTTGATTTGATTCAGATTGGATCAGTGATTTTTTACCCGGTTAGGGTTTTCCACCTTAAATTTGATGTCCATGTGGTATGTGCATGTGAGTTAATTTTCCGCTGCATAATATTTTTTTTGCACACTATTGGATTGATTGTTTGAGTAGATCAATCTAGACCTCACGCACCCCTAGAACTTTCAGTATCCCTCACCCATGTATGGTTGTTTATCCTTGGGATTTAGATCACCAGAATCAAGAAAATAGAAAAGGTCACGGAGTTCAGCCATCTACAAACTGGAAATCATTGGGTGTTTTCAAAAGTTAGGTCTAAGGTTTAAATTTAGTCGTCTTGGTTTGGTTCAAATTTAGGCTATCTGTCTCATAATTTTATATTTAGAACAATATCGGAGTGGTGGAATAAGTATATGAAAGTGCAAGACTCTTCAGGGCCAACCATAGATAACAGCACTACAGGCTTTACTCTGACTTTGTGGTGGGCCATTTGGAAATGTAGAAATGATTTTCTCTTTAGAGGAAAGGAGATGATTCCTACAAATACTACAAATATCGCTAGAAATGTTTTCATAGAGAGATGAATTCAAGAGAACAAAGATGAGGAAATGAAAAAAACTATCAGGATTTTGGCTTACCAACTAGATGTCATGAGGGGGCTATGATTTTTACTGATGCAGCTTTCGGTAAGCTTGATGGTAGCGCATGTTATGGTTTTGCAATTTGGATTAATGGCTCCTTTGTGGCTGCAGGCTCGTTGGATTGATCAAAAGTCTCTTCTTCCAAAGAAGTTGAGAAGAGGGTCATTCTCTCAACCGTGATTGAAGCAAAGGCAAGGTGTCACGTCCCCCAAATTACAAATTGGGGGAAAAACGTGAAAAATTAAATCAAATTCAAAGTTCCTGTGTTTAATACAACACAAGCTTCCAAAAGTGGACCCACCATAAAATTTCAACCTATGATGAGTCAAAATAAATTTCATTAAATGCAACGGAAGCTTTATTCAATTGGTATGAAATGTTCATAATGAGATCCAACACGAATTTAGATAAAACAATAATAGTCAAAGTTGCAGAATAAATTAAATAATTTCTAAAAGAGGTCTCAACACAAAAAAAGAAAGTTCATTTAAAATAATTCGAATGCGTCATTCTCTCTTGTGCAGGCTCAGACGGCTCCAAAGTCATCTCCGACATCCCACTCGGGTTCATCAGTTGGTTTAAACGTTTGAAATGTTTGACCCTCCTCCGTCTCATCGGTAAAGTAGGGCTCGGTACCTATGCACCAAATAATACAAAGTAAACAACAAGTACATAATCATAATTCGGAATTTAATACAACAATGAGAAGAATATAGACAAGTGTGATCATATAGAAGTAATGACAATGACAATGACAAGAAAGAACGTATAACATAATCCAAACAAAGCAAAATGAACAATATGATTCACACGAAGACAAGTGTCCTCGTTTTGGGTGGTCAACCCTAAATAAATCGGGAAAGCCCATCCATAACGTCGATGGTCATAAACCGATCAAATTAAAAATACAGGATAACCTGTTCACATTTATAGTGGATTATAAGTGATCCGGTCACATCGGTGATCAACCGTCCATATATCGATCTGCAGTCGTCTATAAATGACCCATATAAACATAAACATATAAGCATAATAGACTTGAATAATAATGCTCCGACACAACAGTCCTAAATCAAAGCAAAGTGCTGGTCATTCCACATTCCATATCATAATCAAATCGTCATATAAAATTTGTTAAGCCACTTTATAGTCCATAACACACAATAGGGTATACATCTAAAGGAGTACATATCCTAAACCAACATATTTATGCATGTGAAGGTTAAAACATAGATACGAATCGATTCTAAGGTCAAACATAAGGTCTCGTACCCAACAACCATAGGAATCTCTAATAAATATAAGATCAATGCATCCCTTTTCCATCAATGGTGCATAGAACCACTTAAGGGTTTTCCAATATAGATGGGTTGAACTCGAATCCATTAGGATTTTCCCAAGGTCATACCAAGTACTAAACTCTATGTTAGTAATATACCGTGTGCCCGGACGGTATATACTTGGTCCAAAGATCCACTAATAAAGTACAAAAATATAATTTTAATACATTAAAAACTAAGATGTCATTTAATATTAATTTGCAAACAAAAATAATCTTGGTCTATAATTTTAGAAAACTCAAGGACCCACAAAAGATATTTCCCAAATCAGTTATTTATAAAATAAGCTAAGGGGTCTAATTTAAATTTGTCAAAAGCTAAGGGTCCCCATTTTTAATTCAAGAAACTAATGGCACAAGTGTTATGAGTCAAATCATGACAGAACTCATCCCTTCTTCCTTTTTTTTTAATATTCTAATGGCAAGTGTTAAAGTCAATGCCATGTTCTGTCATCTCATCCCCCACACGTCATCATCATATTCTCCTTATCCCACAGAAACCCACCTTTTCTATGTACCCCCAGACCACCGAAAACTTGATCCCCTTCTTCCATCGACTTAAGCCTGGTAGCAGCGCATCTTAAGAAACAGAGTCCTTGTCTAGCATTACAATTGTTAACGCTGTGAACTCCACTGATCAAGGGTCCATGATCAGCCTTCATCCGTAAGGTCGCCCAGGCCCACTCTTCAAGATGTATAGGGACCTGATCTAAAATTAATGGTCCACATCGGCCCCACAGTCCCAAAAAGGGAAAAATCCAAACCCTCTTTTATACCGTCAGCCCTCTCTTTTGGGTTGTTGGATTGTGGACCAAACAGGGCCCACCCAACATGGGTCCGCCATGTCCGACCCAATGATCTATGACCAGATCATCCAATGGGTCCCACAACCGCCTGATGTCCAAAACTAATTATTTTCCCCTCAATCACACCATCTCTGATCAACCTAATGGATGGTGAGTCGGGGGTGTCCACTGCCTATGGGACCAATCCCTTTAAGGTCGCTCGTGGGTCCACTACCAGATCTATGGTCCTAATCAAAATCAGTGGGGTCCACATAGGCCCCACAACCAATACACATTGACAAAGCCTCACGATTTCCATCTAGGAACCTGTGACGGATAGGGTCGACAGTAATGCTATAAAAAAAAAAAAGAACATCAATGTGATGATCTCCGCTTTCCAATTTCATCACAAAAACAATTAAGATCATAGAAGGGGCATCAAAGGGTTTCTATATGCACCACAATGGAATCAACGAAAAACACAAGTATAAAACTCGCAAATTATATTTAGGTACTTGCCTTCTACCGGGGTTGAAAAATGCACAGATCCTAACCAAAACCCAAACCGAGATTCCCACAGCGCTCGAGCATAATCCTATCACCAATCTGATAGAGAATATGGGAAAGGAATGCTCAGATGAACAGATCTATGGTTCTCTTACCCAAATCTACCATTGAAAAGAAAAAGGAGATAACCCAAGAATATAGATCTACTTCTAATGGTTTGAGGAGAGGCTTACCTGAGGTAAGAAAGTTGAACCAAGAATGATTGTGTTTTCAGATCTTGATTCTGATGGCTGAATCCAAAAGTTACATAGGCTTGGGAAGTTGAAAGAGGAAGAAGACGAACGAGGAAACGGGAAGAGTTACAGAGATAAGTGGGGATGGGTAAGTCTCGCGGTTATATAAAACAGGGATTATGTTAAGAAGATATCTTCTATGCTTAAGTCATTGGGTCAGACTGCGGGTTAGGTCACCTACCCATTAACCCAACTCACCAAACCACGCATCTAATCTAACGTGTGCCCCACTTAATCCTAACCACTTAAACAACTAAAATACATTTAATTAAAATAATAGTATTATTCTAATTAAAATATAATAAAATATTAGAAGTGGGACCAGGATCTTACACAAGGGGCTTCTCAAAAGTTCATATTTTGACGGATGTTCTTGAAGTTGTACGTGCGATCAAGGGCAACTTGGATTGGTCTATTGAACCCCATTTTGCAAGACATCTCTACGAAGGCCTTATCTTTTTGAATGTTTTGAGGTTTCTTATATCCTCAGATCCATGAATGTGGTCGCACATAAATTTGCAAAAAATACTTATAGGGGTGATGGGGATAGGTTGTCTTCCATTTCCAAGTTGGCAGTGCTCTTTGGTTGGTTGTTTCTTGCATGTCTTTTTCCTTGTGTTCTCTTGTTCCTTTGCTGCTTTTAATGAATTCTTCTTTTATCAAAAAAAAAAACTATAGTTAGGTCTAAGACTTTAAAATCAATGATCAAAATAAAAGTTGGTGGAATTCCTAGGAATTTTAGGGCCCTTTTGTTTCATGAAGTTGGATTTTTAGGAATTTTAACTGTTGTATTATTAAAATTAAATAGTTAAGATTTGAGGAACTTTTTTATAAGAAAGATTAAAAACTGAAGATACAAAGGTGAATTAAAAAAAATGACCGTCAAATAATCTCACCTTCAATGGGAAATGATTGAGGAGTGATGGAAAATCATATGGAAGTCATGATTCCTTTATCTCTATCTTATATCATGTAACTAAATTTCTAGCATCTATTCACGGTGAAAGAGATTCCAGTACCGGAATATTAAAGAAGTAAGGAGTAAAAGATATAAGGTGGTTCTGAAGATGGAATCTCATTTTTCTTAAGATTTAAGTTATTAGAGTGCTGGTTAGATAATCATTTTCTACCAAGAGAATGATTATTCAATGGCCATTTATGAGTCTTGACACTTTTTTTTTCTTTAGATAATAGATTCTTACCCATTCACTCACACACTCCTGTCCCTAATCAACTGAGGTACAATAAGAGATATTTCTTTGTTGTTTTTCGAGGTTTTTACCAAAAGTATCCTCAAATATCTTTATACCTCCAAAAGCATCATTAAATACATGTAATGCCCAAAAGCATCTTATACAACACACGCTGATTTTTTCTGAACCAAATTGCCCCTCCAACCCCTTTCTCACGACATTAAGACTTGATTTCGCGACATCAAGACTTGATTTAGCACATTAATGTATTTCAATGCTAGTTCAACCCCTTTCCCATGACATCGAGACTCAATTTGGCATATTAAAGTATTTCGATACTAGTTTAACCCCTTTTTCCCGCAACATCGAGACTTTATTTGGTATGGCATATTGAAGTATTTAAAGGCTAGCTCAACCCCTTTCTCGCGACATCGGAACTTAATTTCACAAGATTGAGACTAGATTTAGCGCATTGCAGTATTTCTAGGAGATCTAAGGGCTGATGAAAAAATGGAAAAATTAACTAGGGAGTTTGAGAATTGAAAAGAAAAATTAGCCTAGAAATACTGCTATGTGCCAAATCAAGTCTTGATGTCATAGAATTAAGTCTCGATGTCGTGAGAAAGGGGTTGAACTAGCATCGAAATACTTCAGTGTGCCAAATCAAATCTCAAAGTTACGAGAAAGGGACCCCGAAATACTTTAATGTATCCTGCCAAATCAAATCTCGATGCTGTGAAATCAAATATCTATGTCACGACAAAAGGGGTTGGAAGGGCAATTTGATCCCAAAAAAATCAGAGTATGTCGTATAAGATGCTTTTGGGCATTACATATAAACAAAGATGCTTTTAGAGGTATAGGGATATTTGATGATGCTTTTGGCAAAAAAAAAAAAAAAAAAAAAAAATTCCATAAAATTGAGGTTTTTTAGAATTTATTTAGAATTCAATTCAATGTAAGTAATAGGACAGTTAGAAGGTGAAAAACTATTGTAGTCCTTTGTACTTTCTATGATTAGTGGGTACAAAACTGTTGTAGCCCTTTGTACTTTCTATGAACTCCTACTGAACAAACGGCCTAATATAACATGCCCTGCCTCTCCAAAGTAAAACATAGGGACAATAACCGTCATATACCTGACAATAGCCCCAGAACAGCCCAAAAATACAAATTTTCCACAGAGTTGTTCGATCCGTAGACGGGAAGACTTGAACTGTCTATTTTTTTCTTTTTTTCCTTGACTGGGACCACCAAACCACCATCCAAACCGTTGATCTATCACAGTTATCGAAAAACTTGCAAGAAAGTCACGTTGTTTTGCAAATTATAAGCCACGTCATTTTTTTTTTGCAAGTTTTTTTGCGATATTAGTTTTTACACTCATACAGTTATCAAACAGTTTGGATGATGGTTTGGTGGTCCCACAGTAAAGGAAAAAAAATAAATACACAGACTGTTCAAGTGATTGTGGAATATCTTACATCCGTAGGATATCGCAAGCTGCGATATCCTTCGGATCGAACAGTTATGCAGTAAATATATATTTTTGGGCTATTGTCAAGTTTATGACTGCCCGTACGGTAATTGTCCCTAAAACATAGTGGAGTGTCCGTGAAATATAAGGTCCTAGTTCCTCTTTGTCCAATGTGGAGGGTGGGTTCCTATACTACTGTAAAAAAGCCGGTTAGCCCACCAAAGAGCCATCCTTTTTTTTTTTTTTTTTTGCACCCTGGCGTAGACTGCTGTAGTTACTCAAGACAGCCCACAAGAGTAGGAAAAGAAAACCAACACCGGGGATAGGAAAGCACACACAAGTGAAAAGAAGAAGCCCGCAAAGTGAAAAAAATAGCCCACAAACAAGTGGGAGGAGTGGCTTGATTGGGAGACATACAGGGTTGCTAAGTGAGTAACCCTTGCTGTCAGCCAACCCAACCATGATGAAACACACCATGTCCAACTGAAAGATCAAACTATCAAGGGACCAGCTCACATTATGAAAGCTAGATTAGTTAGCAATTAGCATAAGGTTTGAAAGTACAGTAGAGCACGCCAAAGATGGAAAACATGATGTATCGATCACTGCCTATGACGGAGATCACAATAAGATCAAATAAAAATTATTGTGTGGATCAACCAGAAAAAAAAATAGAGAGAAAACCTCAATATCCATCTAGGGATTGAAATGCTAAAGGCCCATGCAAATAATGAAAACACTGAGTATGACCTACCAGATAACGAAAGCACGGTCAACTATGGACAAAAGGAAACATGCTCTCCAACATAAAAAAATAAAAAAAAATTCATGGTGTAGGGCACTCAAACAATGGAAATCAGGTGGATAGTGGGACTTGGACCATCTAATTCTAGCTTTTCACTGGAAACATGGTGGGGCTCATTAAAATGTATAGCTTCTTAGATTTGTGTATTAGCCGGCTTTCACATCACTTGAGACATATTAGCTAGTCCCTTGCAGCACCACTTTTTTTTTAAAGGTAAATACTCATACACCCACCCCTACTCATCCACACACTCATCCAAGTTCCTCACCATCCGCGCTACTACAAATTTTGCCTGCTGTTTTTCGGAATGGATGTGCCTCACTAACTAAGCTATAGCTAATCCCTTACAAAACTTGAGTTCCATTTAAAGGCTGCCGAAGGTGACACCAACTTGATAGATGTTGTAGATTAAACTATACATGAGCCAATTGTCTCATCAAGCAGCAAGTATACAATGGAGGAGATTTTTCATCTTCTATAAAAAAAATTATGTCCCCCAATATATTGTCATCATTAATTCTCAAACACAATACAAAACATTGGAACAATTTAAACATTCAAATGCAACATATTCAAATAGAGGCAGCACAATATTCATGTGACAATGCCATACATCAAATTGGTGGGTTTAAGAAGGTTTTAATTTAAATAATAAAGTATATGTTGCAGAACCACGAATAAGAGATGGATGATCTTCATTTATATAAACTAATTCAGTGCACATGAAACACCTTAATTGATTGTTTTTCCCTCACTTCATTGACTATGGCAATATATTTACTCATTTAGGCAACAAGTTCGTATCACATGCTATTTATTAAAACAATAGGTAATGCATCACAGGCCCCTTGATTAAGCAATCTCTCCAATTATTACATTAAAATAGTAAAGTATCCTTAGTCTAATTTATTTAATTTATCTTTCATTAATGATAATGCAGTTTAAGGGGCCCCACCACGAGTGTTCCGGTGGTCAAAACTCAGAGAGATTTTTGGGGGCTTCCTACATCATGGGTGACGATTGAATAAATATTTAAAAACATGTTTTTTGGATCCTGGTCATGTCTCTGTACATTCTGAGATAGACCCCAATCCTATCATTTTGGGCCTAAGAGAATTAAATTCTAAACATCCATAGTGTTAGTATTTTTATATTGGCTAATTCATAGGTTGGATAAAACTTTGGGTCCATTGAGTTGTATTTTCTAATTTATTTTAAAATAGACTGTAGTTGTGTCGCCGGAAGAGCTGAAGCGAATAGGAGAACAAAAAAGAAAAGACCAGGCGAACCTACGCAGGCCCGATTGATCGAGCTGTAAACGCATCAAGTTATTTGAACTATCCGATTGATCGAATGCATTGTCCGATTGATTGGACCGACGCGCAGAATTCCGGAAAAGTCTCATTTTCTTATTTTAGAAGTGTTTCCTTTGAGGCTATGTTTCCCAATTTGAGTCCTACTTGTGCACTAAGTCTAAGGCTATTTATAGGGTGTTTCTCTCAACCCTAGACGTACACACACAACTCTCATTGATCTGAGTTAGAGATATCTTTCAGAGAGTTTATTCTCTAAAGCTATTGGGAGACTATTCTAAATGGCTGCTTTAGAAGGTTGTTGCTGCTTCTACCTTTCTGGTAGAAGATTGATCATCTTGGTTGACAATATGCGAGGAGATCAAGTAAAGAGAATGGGGCAGGGTAGATGTCGTGTCAGTGGATTATTTGCATAAATAACTACAGTCCTTAAGTCAAGGTATAGACTGAGGTAAATGAGCTTGTGAGTATATCTTGTAACTGTTCGTGAATTCTTGATTTATGGTTCGTGGTTTTTCTCCCTGGATAGTATTTACACGCTAAATATTGTGTCTGCCTTCATGTAGTGTGTGATTGGTAGTTAACTAATTCTAGATTGTCTGATTGGTTTATTTATGCTGCATTGATTGGTTAAATTAAAACTAGTAATCCATTCTGGTAGCCCCCTAAAAGATTTTCAATTGGTATCAGAACAAGTTGCACTATTCTATTGTGTAGATCCTATTTTTTGCTAGAATGGATAATTACCGTGAAGACACTTCAACCAATAAGCCTCCTCTGCTAAATGGTAACAATTATGCTTATTGGAAAGCCAGGATGATTGCCTTCTTGAAAGCCATAGATCTTAAAGTTTGGAAATCGATTGTGAATGATTATTCCTTACCCACTATTACTACTGATGGAGTAACAGATCTCAAACCTAAAGATAAGTGGTCTAAGGAAGAAGAGTGGGCTGCCACTTGCAACTCTAGGGTTTTGAATGCTATCTATAATGAAGTTAGCATGTCTGAGTTTCGTAGAATTTCTACATGCACTACTACAAAAGAAGCTTGAGATATTCTGCAGACTGTGCATGAAGGGACTGACACTATCAAACAGTCAAAACTTCAGAAATTACATACAGCCTTCAAAACAATAAAGATGGAAGATGATGAGACTTTTGATGAGTTCAATTCGAAGCTGAATGCAATTGTGAATTATACATTTACTTTGGGAGAGTCAATTCCTGAGAATAGAGTTATGAAAAAAATTATGCGATCTCTTCCAAAAAGGTTTGATGCAAAGGTTGTGGCCATTGAGGAGAATAAAAATCTGAATACTCTCAAATCTGAAGATTTGGTTGATAACCTTCAGAATTTTGAAGCAAACCTAAGGACTAATGGGAAATCAAAATCCAAAGAATCATTCAAGAAAATTGCTAGTGATTCTGATTCTAAGGGGATTGATCCCTAAGTTGTTGTTCGGTTTATGAAGCAATTTCAAGCTTTTATGAAGGGGAAGAAAAGTGATTTGAAAGTCCCTAAAAATTTTATAAAGAAGAAATCTTCTATAGGGATTCAATATTTTGAGTGTCATGGTTATGGACACATTGCTAGTGATTGTGCTAACAAAAAGCCACAAAAGAAGGCTTTAAATTTGACTTGGGATGATGATACTTCTCGGGAAGATAATAAAAAAATCTGAGTCTACGAAGCCTGAAGCTAGCAAAGAAAAATTCATGGCAAATTCTGTTCTGCTACTCCACTAGTTTCTAATGATCGGACTATTCAAGATGTTAGTGAGTTAGAAACAGAACATGATTGGCAAGCTGAATATCATATACTGCTTGTAAAGACCATGAAAATGCTAAAGATGAATGAAAAAGTGGCTACAGGCTAGAAAGAATTTGAAGAGCAAAATACTTCTTTAAAAGCTGAGTTGTTTGAAGCTTTTACAAAAGTGAGTCACTTAGAGGCAGAAAATAACAAGTTGATAGATAAATTGACTGCTGAAGCACAGAAGTGTATTTTGATTAATCACAATATGGAGATCTTGAAAGCTGAAAATACCGACTTGCAAGGAAGACTCAAGATGATTCTTTCGAAGTTGGATACAAGCAAGGCTTCACTAAACAGGATGAATACTGAGTCTAAAAAACTTGATGACGTCTTGTGCAGTCAAAAGGCAAAGACTAACATGTTTGGCATTGGCTACGCTGACAGAGCATCTACATCAAAAGCCAAAGGTACTAACTGTTTTATTCAAAATCCAGTTGTTACTAATCCTACTGTTCATGTTACAAATACAACTTCCAAGAAGAAGAATGTGTCACGTCCTGAACGAATTCCCACTTGCCATCACTGTGGAATTCAAGGACTCGACCCCATTGCAATAAGCTGTGAAAGTCGCCAAATCAAAAGCAAAGGAAAAGGGCAGAAGGAAAAATCACCTATGAAAACCAAAGTTGTCTGGGTCAAGAAAGAAGACTTTCCATCTGTCTTGGTACACACTTTGCTGAACTGTCTAAATACGAAAGTATGTGTGCCAAAGCTTCATTACACCTAATCTACAAGATCAAGCCCCCACCCCAGTGCTGATGTGAAGATCATTTTGAGGGAGAGTCAAATTAAGGGGGAGCTGATGTAAGACCCCGACCCAAGTGACCCCAATTAATACTGATTAAGCCGTGTGTTAGCTCTAAGTGAGATTAATTGATTTTCGTTAAGTTGGGAATAGAAAAAATTTATATAGCTTTGGAAATTTTGAGTGCCTTCTTAATCTAGTGGGACCCTTTCTTTTAGTGACTTTGTGTGTGCTTGGGGGTTATTCGAGATTCCGATAATTCATGTTTTGACTTCGTTTGACTTATCTAGTTAATCTCTACAACTTTCGTATTGACTTCATTTTCGTTTGAAACCCCGAAACCTGACTTTTCCAACTTCGAGGGCAAAATAGTCTTTTTACACCAAATCTTGACACAAAATTTAATATCTCTGAAACCCTCGAAATGTATACTTTCCAGAAACTAGATTTTTCAATGATCGTTTCTTCCTTCTTCGTCGAATTCATCCGAGGCCCAAAAACCCATATTTTAGCTCAAAAAACCTTATAAGTTGTGGGACCCATCCCCACTTTGTATATATGGTGAGCCCATCTTCTTCTTCTTTCTCATGTTCTTCTGGAAGGAAAAGCTCTAACCCTAGGGTTATTCTTCTTGGTTTTCTTGCTCCTTCATCTTCAATCCACCACCAAACTCTTGCTAAAGGAAAAATGGACTTCACCATCTTTTTCCTCATCATGAGAGTTCTCCAAGGACACCATTTGTGAGAGAAATCCACCCACTCTAGGGTCTTCTTTGAGCTAACTCTTGTCATTATAGGACCTTTCAAGTAAGCAATCATCTTCATCTTCTAGATTTGTATTCTTGTAACCCTAGAGAGTCTCCATCTCCAATATTGGGAGCTCTCTCTTTTTATTTCATTGTTTTGACTATTTAGGGTTTGTAATGGGTTGTATTTGGGGGTTTTGTGTAGCTTGGTGATTTTGAGCTTAAAAAGGGAGATTAGGAGCTTGCTTAGTCATCCGTGAGCCCAATGCAAGTGGATGAATGGTTGTTGAATGATTTCATGTTTATGTGAAAATATGGATTCTCATTTATTGCCTTCACCTATGCTTTCTCTATGAATTTTAATAACTTTGAAATGTGCATAATGGTGAGTCTTTTCTCTTATTTGATCTCTTAAAATGTGTACATTATATTTTGTTAAAGTTATTTGTCACTTATGGATCTTCATAAATTATGGTTGTTCTTGTGATAAATGAAGTGGAAATGAATGTGGTTTTATGATTTTGGTGGAGTGGTTGTTGGAGGAGTTATTATGGTTTGGAGAAAGTAAAGGGACTTAAATGGTTGTGGAATAGAAGTGGTTCAAAGGAGGTTAGAAAGGGATGAAAGAAGAGAGCCCAAAACTGCATTTCTACAGCTTATGTGACAGTTCGCTCAAGCAACTGTGACAGTTCGCTCAAGCAACTGTGACAGTTCGCTCGAGCGAACCCATCCAGAGGACAATTGGCTCGAGCCAACCTAACCTGGGAATGTCCGCTCAAGCGAACCCCTCACAGAGAGCAGTTAGCTCGAGTGAACTTTGAGTCCGCTCGAGCCAACTATATAGTGGGCCTGGGTCAACACAGGAAGACTTGAAATATTCTTCTAAGGCTTGGGGAGGTATTGTTTGGAGCCTCAATGCGATGGTAAGGCCAAGAAAGCTAAGTGTGGAGCTTGATTGAGAAAGAAACCTCATCATGGAGATTCAGTGAGGATTTTTGGACTTGTCAATTTGTATAAGGAGCTTGGAATGTCCTTGTTTTTATTGAGTATCAAGCCAGTGACAAAAACAGACATATAGGATCCTTATGCACCTTGATTTAAATATTGGATCCTCCATGTATGGTCCGGCGTTTTGTGGAAATCTTTTTTTTTGTGTTTTCGTATACTTGGATTTCATATATACTCTCTAGTTTTTATGTGATTTTACTAGCCTGCTCTAAAAATATGATTTATGCACTTTAAGTATCTTGCTAGCCTTGTATATACATGACCAGACATGAATGTGATTTATGTGCCTATGGGCACCCCGTTCCGCCTGCTGAGGTGTTACACACCTACCTATATATATATGTATATGTCTTGATTTCCTTCATGTAACATATAAGTCGACACCACTAAGCTTGGACAACCTTGTCTGCTTGATCCCCCGACTTGGCGTTCCCCTCTTGCTCCTGCCAGCTGCAGTCTGGATCCTGCCTGTCCCGTTACCCGGTTCTGCGGCCGTGATCTTGTCTAACTACATGTATATATTTTTAGTTGGTTCTCGTCACCTCGAGTGTCCGAGACCAACGCTCCTAGCGTGCTCTCATCACATTAGTGATGGAGGATTTAGCTCAGTGTGGTTGCCATCTTGCCAGTTTCCTGTTCCTTGGTACCTTTTCATGTTTTATATTGCACATGTGTTTTCTAGTTGATAATGCATTCTCGTTCATGGAAATTATTGTTTAAGCAGGTTTTAATGTTTTCCAAGGTAACTTGTATTTTTACTATTGTTGCTATATCTTTTCACCCACTTGTCAGACCTTCGTGTCTGACCCACTTTTTTGGTACTCAGGTTCAGATGCCGGTTATCCCGAGGAGGAGTCAGAGGAGGTGGCTGGTGAGCCGCAACGAATAAGAGAGTGGCATGCTAACGATGTCGTCTAGACACTCGGTCAAGCCTTGAAATACGAAACATTTTTGGGATTGTGACTAACACATTTTTTTGGTTGTAATGGCCTTTATTGGCCTTTATTTTTTGGGAGTGATTAATTAACTGATCTTTTATATAAACAGTTAACATTTACTTTTGGGGAAAATGTTATAATGATCATTGCTCACTCTAACATCAAGTTGTTACACGTGCTATCAGTCTTGTGATTTTGAAATGAATTATGGATTTGATTTGTTAGGTCACAACAGACTGCAGAATCCAGATTGGTAGAAGCTACTTGAAGATAATAGTTTGTCAATTATGGACAAAAAGGGGGAGAATATTGAAGCTAGGGGGAGAAAACAAGCAAAGATCTACAAATGTTGCTGTTGATTTTAGGGAGTTTTTTGTTGAAAATTCATGTATTTTGAGTTTTTTCTCTTTGGTAGATCATTTGTATTGTTTTAGGGAGTTTTATCCATGAACAATGATGGGTACAAAGAGAAGGTGATTTTACCAATTGAGTGTAAACTTAAAGGGAACGATTAGTTTTGCTTAATATGATCAAATTATCAAAATTAAGAGCAAGGTCAAGAGGATGCGATGGGGGATACATAGCATAACATCAACTAATATGCTCATGAAAATCATATGCTATGTATTGAACTCATTTCATCCAACATTAAATTTAAGAATATTGTGCAATGAGAATGAAATGAAATTCAATCATGAAGTCAACCTCAATTATTAACCAACCAAGATTATGATCATAAAAATGGTGGTTATGAGATTTACCCATGTGCTCATGAGAGTTGGCAAACATGAAGATTATGATGCTACTGGAATGTGTCATGCAATACAAACATATTTCCTAAATAAAATCAAGTTCAACCCAATGAACACAAGGTCTATCACATTCTCAAGATATACCAATTGAATATGATACCAATTGATCATGATACCAATTGATACTAATTGAATATCAAAACATAATTAAGAGCAAGGATGTGACAAACATAAAATTCCATCAAGCATCATAAATGGATATTATCACTATAATAATATGATAACTAGTGAGCAAAGTGATGAACAAGTTAAATTGCATACAAGGATATAGCTTGGTGATGCATGCAATTTTCAAAGTGTCAAAATCATATGAGATACAAAGATTGGATTTTAAAGAGGTTCATATGATTAAGATCACTACTATGAAGTTGAAATATGTATAAGGATGACATCACTTAGAGAATATACATGAATCAACATCATAACCATCCATAAAAAAAAATGACTAGAAAGCATAAAGGATGGATTTGAGTTCTAGTATGGTTTCTATAAATATAACAAAGATCACAACCATACATGGAACGATTTGACATTTGCATATAAAGAATGTAATCAAATGAGCAAAGATGCAAATATCTTGAAAACAACCGTCATTTCCATTTCTAAGATGATATAACCAAATGCATAAGGAAATGAGAACATCGAACATGATTTGATGATTATAACTAATGAAGTTTTAGAGCATTTTCATTCATACAATCTTCAAATCATTTCAATAAACAAAATCCAACAATGAGTATAAAAAGAATGATTTTGAAGATAACACATTATCAATTTTCAACTTTGCATTTTAAAATATATAACTAAATGAACAAAAAGCAAATCTATCATGATAATATTGCAATTAAAGGATTTTGAAAACCATCAGATATAACTAAAAGTTCATGAAGACAAAATCAAATGATCACAAAGAAATATTGCATTTTAAGAGATGTGACTTTATAGAAACAAAATGCAAATGTAATATGACCAACAATATGATGAGAAGATAAAAAATAGATTGGTCCAATGACTCTCCAATGATTATTTATATTCAGCTTCTTCTTCTTCTTCTTCTTTTTGTATCCACTGATTTTGAGAATTGATGTTGCATGGAAAAAAACAAAAGGTCAGCTGAGACTAACTTCTTCCTTCTTTTTTTTTTTTGTTGGTGTGTGTGTGTGTGTAAAATGGCTTGAGACACTGTTGTTTATCCTTTTGACCTATACCTCACTCTCAAGTCTCAAATAGGTTGGAAAAGAAAAAAAAAAAAAAGTGGTTCGGATTGTATCAAGGGAAGAGGAATAGCACATTGTCATATGCGAATTGTAAATGAGATATAGCGTTGCCACAAGGGGAAATATGAGTGCTGGGGGTGACTCAGTCCCCGCTTGAGTCAAGCCATTTAACTGAGTTACGCTGAGAATCAGCGAGTTGTCTGGCTGAGTTGCATCCTAGAGCACAAGAAGCCTTAAGATTTGTATAAAAATGGTTTAAAAAAAAATCTCTAGACATTAGAAAACAATGTCCAGTGAATTTAAGATTTTAGGATGTGTTTTAACTACTTTAAAAATAAATTAAAGTAGTAATATGTGGTTCGTTTTGTTTTTATACGAGTCCAACGAATAGTATCTTTTGATCTTTTAATGCTTACATTATTTACCGGAAATGTGGTTCTGTTCTTTCAAAATCAATGCAAAAGCTTCTCACATTTTCTCATGACATGAAATTGAGAAAAGTATTATCAATTTGAGACTTTTTTTCTATAGTAATCGGTGGGGCGGATCAGATTCAGAGGAGAGACTCGACTTGGTAGGAGCCGAGCTCGAGATTGTGACCTGACCTCTCTAACTGGGTAAGGCTAATAATCATGATGAGTGCTTTTGATAAGGACTAATAGCTGATCTCCCACACACATTGTTTTATTGGGATTTTTTTTTTTCCCACCCGGTAGATTGCAATAGCGAGCACCCTACCATTGCCACGAGCTCATTTCATCCATTGCTCTAGCCTAAATGGTTGTATTGACTCTCCAATGATTATTTATATTTTTTTGAAATTTATTTGGATCTTTTGAAATTTATTTTCATCTTTTGAAATTTGTTTATATTTTTTTAGATTTATTTGTGTCTTTTTAAATTTATTTGCGTTCTTTTGAAATTTATTTCTTTTTTAAATTTATTGTGTTTTTTGAAATTTATTTGCTTTCTTTCGAAATTTATTTGCGTTTTTAAAATTTTATTTGCGTTTTTAAAATTTATTTCATTTTTAGAAATTTATTTGAAGTTTTTTTCCTATTTTTTGAAACTTATATTTGTTTTTTTTAAAATTGATTTGAAATTCTCATTAGTGGAATTTTATTAATCGTGACTAATTTAATGGTAGTTGATCATTATTAATGGCTTATCCCACTAATCATGGGATATGATTTGAAGAAAAGGTAAATTAGACATTTTAGGTTTTCAAATTTGGAAAAATGATCTATCACACTATAAGAAAAGATTGTGGACCTAAGGCAATAAAGTGAAATGTTCAGGGACCTGTCGCCGAATCATCTTTATTTTTAGTTGTTTGATGGGGAGTCCTTTTTTACCTTTTGTGTAAAAAGAGGATATATTTGTTGTCATTTAATAGGGAAAGGATGTTGCTTTTTTAACATTTTTTTTTAAAGATGAGGGAATTCTGAATGTATGTACTTTTGATAAGACCCCATGTCTTTTCTTATCTAGATAGTGGAGGTTTTACTTCACTTTAACTTTACTAGTTAATTGCCAAACACGCAGAGTTCCTATCCTCGGATTTTTTTTTGAAGAGGTTCCCCAGGTTTCACCCCTCTGTATATATAAATTCTTTTAGAATTGCTCCTAGGATACAATGGCATTTCTCACATGTCAATTAGATCAGCCACGCTCTGCTTTTGCTAATTTAAGTGTTTTTAAGTAAAAAATAAGAGAAAATGCATTAAGAAGAAGAGCTTTTATCAAGAGGCAGTGGAAGCCTTTATCTTATTTTATTTATTTTATACTACAGTGAAAACCTTTATTATATTAGGGGTTTTAGTTTGAATGCTCAAAATTAGTCGGCCATGTGAGTGCGATCCAGCATCTAGCTCACACAGCAGCACACTAACAAATGGACTTCAAAACTAAATTAATTGTAGAAGATTGCCAGTCCTTATTTGTCACACCTGCATGTGCGACGAGTCCTTATTTAACCACTTATGTTACAAATTCTATGTTTTCACTGCTACTTAATATAATGCAATTATGCAAACAAACAGGCCGTAGCTAGCCTTGAGCTTGAGTTACTTATGCATGTAGGATTATTACTAAGTGCCCACGATATTAAAACCCCATTGTGAAAAATGCCTTGTAAAGACCTAAGGTGCCATTTGATACTCATTTAGATGAGTAATTCAACTCATCTATGTATCACATGCGTAAATGAGTTGTAAAAAAAGTTGTTTAAAGGATGGCCTTTTCAGTGAATCGTTTACCTACAAAACAAGGTGAGTTCAGCAAACCCCCCACACACACAACTCATATTTTTTACCACATTGGTGGGCCCAAAACTTGTAGTCCAAGAAGATCATCTTCTTTACAGGTTTTAAAAGAAAAGGCCCTATGACGTTTAATTTCATATATTAAGTCTTCATATTGATTTTAAGAAATTTGTGAAGTACGCCCAGAATGTTCCAACCTATAGATCTGATTTTCTATACTTTTGTAAGCTCTCAATCATGATCTAAACAATTCAACCAATATAAAAAAAAAAAACTACTCTTGCACTATGATAAACACCAAAACATCTAGTTTTATAACATAAATCTCATTGACTTTGAGATCCGTGTGAACATAAATACATATAAACACATCTAAAATGTTGGATGTCCTCATTTGCTCATGAGAAAATGATGATCTTGGAAAGAGAAAATTGTGTATCATATATGTAACATTTGCATATAGGAAAGTTATATATATATATATGAATCATTTTCTCATATCCCATGCATAAAAGCAGTGACGGACCCGTGCATATAGAAAATGACGATTTTGAAATGGGCGGACCCAAACAAGCAATTGGATTTTGTGAGCTATTGAAGATTTTCATGTGAATTTTGGAGACAGGCCCATAATTTTTATATAGATTTTAGAGGCAGACACAATTTTTATGCTAATTTTAATGGCAGATATTCCAATTTTGACGGGAGACTGCCCCCATATCCTCATGTGTGGGTACTCCCAAACATAAAGTCTTCTTCCATTTCCAATGCATGAACATATTCCCCCCACTAAAAACAAGCCAAAGCAACAAAAGGAAAATATAAAAGCCTTTTAACACATGCCAACCCCACATGAATTCGTTATATTTAGATAGAGTAGAAAAATAACCAATTATAATACATTAACATATGATGAGTAATGAACATTTTCTAACGACAACATCTCATTTATTAATCACCTCATTGATTATACCACATGCTAGTCTTTGCAAAATCATTCTTAGTATCTTTCTTTTCACTGATGAAATCAATAGAAGATAGTATTCTTATAGTGATTGCATCATCGATGCTTAAAAAAAGCTATACACGCTAACCCATTTATATATAAAAGAAGTATCAGCTTTAGTTGACCTTAACAGCTTTTATTAAAAGCAAGCTCACCATGGTTTCCTAGGAGTTCCCTTTGGTCAAGCCCGGGTAATAGTTGTGCCAATCTTACAGCTAATCACACTTAAAAAATAATCTAGCTCGTTGTGATTTTGATTATCTTATTATAGTTATGATTTGAGTATTTTATATACCCCTATGGTTTATAAACTTTGTAAATATATATAGGCTTGTAAATATATATATATAGGCTCTTATGATTTGAGTATTTAGTGATATATTCCTGCTTTTTCATTTTTAATATAGTCCATGTGTCCAAAATTAGTAACCCACATGAGAATGGAAACCACCAGAAGGTATGTGTTGAGTTTTTTTAGAAAAAAAAAAAAGGACAGATTTTCCATTATATGCATAAAACAAAAATGAATCTGCCATTATTTATAAAAATGTCATATTCCAAGTCCCATTATCTCTCTCTACTACTCTCTCATGCACAGAAATCATAATCATGTGTTTTGAAAACTTACGTCAATCCAACGGTGAGTTGTGCATGGATTGAGTCGGTTATAATCAACTATACGCAAAGGTATTATCGATTTGGATTTAATGAAATAGGCCTCATGTTGATAAAAATGAATTTATATAGGATTACACTCTCCCACTAAATGTACCATAATAACCTTTTTTTTTTTTTTCAATTTAGAGAAGAATAAGTCCAACTTTTTGAAATTATACATATAGGTAAGAGTATCATTTCACTCTAAGAGCCTTACATTGGCTGTAAGGAGGGAGACAAGGAAGGTATTAAAATGATAAAGCAGGGATGTATTACCAAATATACAAAAACCATAGGGGCCTACTTAAAAATCCTAAAAGTCTGGTATATATAAAAAAGAACTCTTATGATCTTTTCTTTATTTAGAAAGTATGTGGTCAATGCCAATAAAGGCAAAACATGTAGATTAATTCAATCAGTAGCTCTCAGGGCTTTGTAACTTATAAATGTCATCCCTGATGATGCACCCCAAAAGTTAAAAAGGGTCAACCCATAACCTGAATTATGAAGTCGGGTTAGGTCCGGCTTGGCTGGACTAGTTTAAATGGGTTGGGTTAGATCAGGTTAGGCTCCAAAGCGTCGCAGTCAAATAGCAAGTCTGGATTTCCAACTGAACCCAGTCCATTTATTACCAAGCCCATGACCTAGCCACAATTCTCAGTGGTTGCAGAGGATAAGAATGAAGAATCAAATGCTTGGAGAAAAATGGGATTTATTGAACGACATAAATGTTTCTATTATTGTCAATATTATTATTTATTATATCTTGACAATCACCAAATGAAGAGGGCCCCAAAGGAAAATGTGGGCCACACTCATTTATCCATCCATATAATGCAACGGAGGCTCTTCCCTTCGAGGAGTAGATCAAAAGCTTTGTTTACGTCTTTGAACCCCACCTCATGCGTTATATACTCATCCAAATGAAGTTCCTGCAAAACAAAGAAGGAATTAATCCAAACATCAGGGAGAGGGTCTAAAAGCAATCTCTCACCAGTTGATTAATGTGTACTGAATTCCTTAGAAATATAAGGGAAAGTCTCTTTCTCGAGGACGTCTCTCATGAGAGACATTTTGCGGATTTTCCTTTTTTAGCCGTGTGGGACCCCCTTATGTAAACCTCACTCTGTTCACACTCACTAATCTTTATGAATTGGCACTAGCTCAAATTTGACACGCATCCAACTATTATCCACAGTTGAAGTTAAATCTAAAGAAAAAAAAAATGAACCCTTCTAAAACAATTAAATTTGAGGGCCATGATGAAGGGGTTAATTAGGATGATCTATTGGTGCCGAAACTTCAAAGACTACTGGATCTCATTGAGATCTTTCCTTCCCCCACTGCTAAAGGGCCCAACCCTATAAAACCTACCTATATATGCATAAGCTTAAAGTATTTTTTTCATTTGTTTCTCTTGGGGGAAGCTCGCACCAGAGCCCACATTAGTGGGAAGGACAACCCACACAAGTGGCATGAGTGGTATACCCACGAATTGATCCCTACATAACATGTAGAGTTACCAACCAACTGTGCAACCCCATGTTGTCCACAAGCATGTAAGGTTAAAGGTGTAAAGATGGCAAACGCCATCAAATAGTATTCCTTTTGGTATGAAACAATCACCAAGCTCTTGCCCCAATATATCAAATCCTAAGCGGAGAGACTGCCTTCGATCTTCACATTATATCCTTCACTCCACTCTCTAATACTCTTCAAGTAGAGGACTCTCTACTCTAAATTTCTAGATAAACGGGCTCAACATAAAAGTACCGTAAGTTTGTAGAATTTCACAAAATGATCAAGATAATGAAGTGGGTGGATCACCTTGTCCATGCAGCGTTTCACAAGGAGTGGAATATCTGATTTGGCTTTGATCCCTCCAAACAGTGCCCCTGTCATGGTTTTGCCTCGTAGAATGTCCAATGAGCTGACCGGAATTGGTGAACCACGCATTTCCACACCTAAGATGATGGTTTTTCCCCAACCCTGAACATATACACAAATTAATTACAGTATGGTAAGTATGATTTTGAAACACAATTTCTGATACCCAGTCAACAACAAAGACAAATCTTTCTATATTATAGACTGATGTATCTTTCATTAACTGATATCACGTTTTGTATTGGACCCTTCTTAAGAAAGAAGGCGAAAAAATGTTTAGAACATAAGAGAAGTTCAAATCTTCATTTTTAACTCTCTATACAGTATTGCATACATGAATAAAATCACAGTAGAGATGGTGAGAGTGGTGTTTCAACTTTCAATACAGTTAAGTTTTCAGACTACTATGCCCACAAGCGTACATACTGTAAGTGCAGAAAATGATGCCTCCACACACATACATCATGCAAGACAACTCAATTTGGTTTGAGTATAAAACCCCACTTATCATTGATCAGTTATAGATATTCAATATATGGTGCATCAATATTAGTCATGTGGCCTGCTTTGGTGGGCCCACAATGTCAAACAATGTGACATGTCAACTAAGGTATGCTTCCAGGTGGCCCTACAAAATGGGATGCGCTTTTGAAAGAAAACCCAGTATCTTATAACAATCCTCAAAAATAGGCATCCTCGTTCATCCAGAGGATTGCATTAAAAATTTCTGCTAGGTTTGGGGCCCATGGGTTGGAGTCTGATAGTTAAAGGGGACAAGGCTTGAACCTTCTTGTGCTTAAATGCCCAGCCCAGCCTAGCCTGACATAGTTAGCACAAAGGGGCACATAAGATATTTTACAAACTGGACTTCGTACAGGCATAACTTTTGTGCCCAGGTCCGGACCCAAAAAGGCCTGAATAGGTCAACAGGATTGAGTGGAGAAATAGAACTCACAAACTCGACCCAGTCTGAGAGATAAGGCATCAACAACATTCACTGCTACAATGACAAAGACGATCAACTAAATGGGATTGGCTTGGACAAGCATCCGCTCTGTCGTGCCCCAATCCATCAAAATCCCACTCACATATAGGTTTTGATCAATGGACTTCAGAAAGTCCATCAATACTTTTTATATAACTCTTTCATCTGCAATATGTTGAAATGAACTAACCGGTCTGCAGCAAGAAAATGCATCATTCATGACAGACGCCAATCCTACGCATTCAAAGCAATAGTCTGCACCCCCATTGGTCATTTCTATAATCACCTGCTCAATACAAGAAAATTCAAGATCAACATTCACCTTGGATTATGGATATTTCATTAATAACAACAGTGTATGATTAATCTAAGACTGTTGAGTTCTAGAGCTTGACCTTACTGACAGGTTTTTCACCACATTCTCCAGGGTTTATATATTCTGTGACACCAAATTTCTTTCCTGCAATGAAACAAGCAAACTTATAACTTTGCAACTCCTACCATAATCTGTTTGGATGTGAAATAGTTTGCCTAGTAGACAGACTATGGTAGGAGTTGACTCTGAAGCAACGGTAGAAACTGGAAATACTTTGCAACTCAATTTGGTCAAGTACCCTCCCTCCGGTGCTAAATGTTGACTCTGAAGCAACGGTAGAAACTGGAATAGCTAAAATATCACGAGTCATTCGAGATAAAATAAGATACTTAGTTGAATTTAATTTCCACCATTATAATATATAAATAATTATTGTTAAATGACTTTGTAGCTGGCCGGGCCGGGCTGGGTTGTCTCTGCCCAGTCTCAATCCCATTTTGGCCGGGCTTTAAAATGTATTGTTCAAGTCCAGCCCACTGGGCTCAATTTTTTTTAAAAGCCCTGTATTTTCAAGCTTGGGACGGGCCGGGCAGGGCTTTCTACCCATTTCAATGCGTCCCATTGACAGGCCTACTTCAAAGTGTTGTAAAGCATGGATAAGTGCAAGTAGCATTTTCTTCTTTAATCTAGGGTTGCATTAATGAGTCCAAATTCAGATGCTCCCATTCCATGGTCTCCCACATTTCTTCCAGCATTGTACCAATCAAACTGAAAATTGAGTTTATGTTGGATTTTATGGTGTTTCAAAAATTCCAAAAAGAACTTTTAGTCCTTTTTCCAAAAAGAACTTTTATTTTCTATGTTTCTATTATATATATATGTATATTATTTATTTATTTTCCGAAAAGTTATTTCGAAAAGTTTTGCCAAATTTCCAAAATACCATAATATTTCATCTTGGATGCTAGACCGAAATGCTGACCGAAACGGAATGGACAACTATGAGGTGTACGTGTCACGCACATAGCACAGAGGGGGGTGCAAATTCAGCTTAACCAAGGTTCATGTGATCCATAAATATTTACAATAGGATGGACAACCTTTTGCATAGGTTTTTATTTGTTTTTGCCCATTTTCAAGAAACTTTTATAAAATAAAAAAAAAGGTCTTATGCATACTCGTGGCAATTAGGGGTGTATACGGATCGGATTGCTGCGGATTGGGCCCAATCCATAACCAATCCGTTACCTACGGATTGATAGATTTGGGATCCGTCATCAATCCATGACTGTTAAAAACCGATCCGTTCCGATCCATGGAGGACTGAATCGGATAGGATTAATCCGTTCAATCTAATGTTTAAAGAAAAATTTCATGTTGTAAAAAATTTCATATTTGACATTTTAAATTTGTTTTCTTATTTTATATTTAGACATCTTAACTCTTAACTTATAATTAGATTCCTTAAAATTTTTTTTATTTATATTTAATGTCAACGGATCGGATTGGATTGAATCCACGGATTGAGGGTGAAATCCGTCACCGATCCGTTGCTAACGGATTACAAGATTTTCAATCCATCACTAATCCGTTTACCTTCGAATCGGTTAAAAATCTGCGGATCAAATCAGATCTGAACGATTTCACAGATCGACAGATTTTTTGTACACCCCTAGTGGCAATAACATAGTTTGAGCATAACAACTTTCCCGGCGACAATATTTATTTCTGAAAAAACAACTCCCCACTATAAGTCTTTAATCAAGTTTAAAAAGTTTCCTACAGCTCTTTTTACAACTTCTGGGGAAAAATACAGGAACTAGAAACTAGAAAGTGTTAAAATGAAGTTTGTCCAGATGCATACACTAGGAAAAGGATCCCCTGTTTGATCCAAATAGGGAGACCCTGTTTGGACCAATCAGAGGGTGCCACATGGGGGAGAAAAAAAATTTTGGAGGAAATGAGATGCCATCGAGTTGACATCCCATCCCACCCCCCCATGTGGCACCCCCTGAGTGGTCCAAGCAGGAAACAGGGAATCCGTTTCCGCATGCACTATTGTCATGCAGATGGCACATGCACTACAGGGCCCTTGTGGCAATGGTGTCCCTGGAAGTTAAAACTGTACCATGCGTTCAGTGCCTGATGCTTAACTGATGACTCCCGATTCTGAGGAGTTGAATGAACTATTGAAATTCTTCACATCTCGCCGATTAAAGACCAATTAATGGTCAGGATTAGGGATGATAGTGGGTCAGACTTTATCCCATACATGTTCCCACTCACATTAGGGCCCTTTATCTGATCCCAAACATGATGGGTTTAGGATATGTGATACCATACTCGCCTCGCCGCGCAACTCAATCGGGTTGGGTATTGGTTACTCATATTCTTGTGTGCAAACGTTTATGATAATATAAGTGAACATGTATAAAAATGGGGCTTAGTTACTCAAAAGACCAAACTCGAGTCAAAATCTATAAATCCATAGTTGCCCTAACCCAAAGAGACATTACTACCAAACCCACCCTTAATAGGAGGTTTCATGTTTAACCTGATTGACCACCCTTAAGACATAGTTATGATCATTTGATCATGTTTGACACAGTTTTAATATTTCAAAGCTATATTGACTCAAGTGTCGTCCAGTCTAATTACTCTGGCGGGTCTAGCTGCAAACTCGTTCAGATTCTGCAAGACCCACCTCACTCACTTGACCCAAAAAACTACAAATCTAGCTGACTACTCACTGTGACTCAGGTGAGCTAAAATGAGTTGTTAAACTGTGTTGGGATGTGAATGTGCAAATGCAAGAAGTCATTGAAATGTAAGGGGCTATTCACAGCAGCTGCAGACTTGGAAAACAAGAGAACGACCACAATTCAAGAAAATTCCACATACCAATCTCAAATTTTTCAGGGTTCAAATCAACACCAATTATTTTGGAAGCTCCAAGGAGTCTTGCTCCCTCTGCTACCTGTGGCCCAAAATTACTCTTGCATGTAAGAAAAAGAAAGTGACATTGTGGTTCAAAATAATATGTGCTCCATTTTCTTCACCAAAACAAAAGGAAATAATAAGATAGGTCCTTTTTTTTTTTTGGATTTTAACCGTACAACTATCTTAAGACATGACATTTGCCTCAGAACAATCGAAGTTTAAGTATTTCTCCGCATAGTTATTCATATAATAACGGTGCGATATCGCACATCACCATGTGTGCAATTTCACACTACCCTAGGATATCGCACCAGGTGATATGTGCAATTTCGTATGACCTTAGGATATTGCACAGCGTGATGCATTCAATATCACATGCCGTTGGGATATTGCACAAATAGCTTATGTGGGAAATACTTAAACTACGAATGCCCAGGGGTGAATGTCAGGTTTAAGGGCAACTCGACGGGCAATATTCCTCTTTTTTCTTTCTTGTAGTGGGGCTATCTAGGTACAGGGTATGGAATTTTAGACTTTGAACTAAGTCGGGATTGGGTTTTGGGTGTTCTTGACCCACTCTCCTCCAGTTGATTTCTGCAAGTCTATCATAGCAAAACTGACTGCAGGTTCCCTACTTAAACAAAGGTCACACTTTTGAGCCACACCACAAAAAGATAGAAAATTTTAACTTTTTATTTTTTTTTAAATTAAAAATACCAATTCCAAACCCAACCTGGCCCGTCATCTCACAGGTCGGGTTTTGGATTACAAAAACCAAATTAACTTGGTAAATGTCAGTTGGGTTGGGTCGGGCCAGACTTCGAACGAGGTAAATGCCAGTTGGGTTGGGCTTGGATCAGTCTAAACCCGATACTAGCCCAAGTCATTGCCATCCCTAGCTTTAAGCCATAGTGGTGAGTATCTCTGTATTGAATACAGAGAGATTCATATGAGATACAGATAGTAAATCAATTTCTGTATGGAAGAGGCACAAAATTGACAAGCATCTGCTGATACTTTAAAACACACAAAAGCTGGAAATAGAGGGGCAAAATACTAACCGCAAGCCCAACAGATCCAAGCCCGAATATGACAACAGTGGATCCCGGGGACACTCTAGCCACTTTCCAAGCAGCACCTATTCCTGCATGTCCACCATTCCAAACATCAAAATCATCCACTTTCATTTACATTGATCTGGACCACTCATCTAATGGGCCATGTATGAAATCTGCTCAATACCATAGATCCATCAGCCCAATAGTAGTCCTCCATTGATCATCCTATTGGCCCATCCATTACACGGTTGTGATCCACGGGCAGGCCAGCGGGCCAAATCACCGGTCCAACGGTAATGGTATAAGGGGTCAATTGGCCTGCCTTGGACAGGTTCTCAGGCCCATGGTTCAGGCATAGGCCTACAAGATTCCATCCCAGTGTTCTCTTCCAAGGCCCTAATCTCCCCTGGATTTTCTCATTTAGGCCCACTAAGCAGTACCTGTTCGATTACTACTAATTAAGCTATGGCATCTATAAACACATATTCCAGCCTGACAGCTGCCAGCTGCCAGCTTAGTACAAATAAACAAGACTGTTTGATGTAAACTGCATAATCATAAAATTAAAGAATCCATGTCTAGCCTTGAACATTTTTCTTCCCAGGGGTGGTCTTGCGGCTGATTTGATACCCGAATGGCCCCGCCCGACCTGAAATCCCGACCTTTTAAATCACTGAAATTTGGGAATTTGGGATTCTGGTCTTGGCATTTCAAATACGATCGGACAAGATGTCACGTCATCTAAAAAAAAATCCCAAACATATCAAATTCTTGTAACGATTTCTAAATAAAGAAAGTAAAGAAACAGGCCCCATAATCCAAAATAGGGAATATAGGCAGAGTTATAGTATATATTCTAACAGAGGGTATTAGCAACTCAGTTTACCTGTTGATACTCCACAACTGAGCAAGCAGGCCTGCTTTGGGGACAGATCTGAGTTGATTTTCACAATGTTATTGATGTCTACAACTGTGTATTCGCTGAAACTGGAAACATGGAGGAAATTGTGTAGAACATTTCCGTTGGAATCTGTAAATCTACTTGTTCCATCTCTCATCCCTGGGAGGACCGTAAAAGGGAAACTAGAGCACATATTACTCTTCTCCGACTTGCAATCTACGCATGCGCGACAATCCGCTAGGAACACCGGAATCACAAAATCTCCTTCTTTCACTTCATCTACATTCTCTCCCACGCTCTCCACAACCCTGTCATTGGAAATACGACTAATCAACTCATCATCATTTGCTCCAATCTTTTCCTATATAATATAAGACAAGTCGAATTCCCTTGTTATACAAAAGTAGACTCAATATTTGATTGATGTATTAAACTTTAAGACTTTACCGAAGTCTTTTTTCTGTGTGATTGTGAAGGAGAAAGGCCAAAAGCACTACTAAATATGACAAAGTATATTAAATCAGAGTAATGGAATTTTTAGAAATTTTGTTGCAGTGAATGTTGACATAGATAAGCATGGGGAATATAGCAATATTGCAATATTCAGCTAATGTTAATTATCATGTTGTTTTCTTTGAAGGAAGTCAAGTCATTTGGTGAAGGTGATGAAACCAATGCAAAATTTTACAATATTTTTGTAGGTGATGAAACCAATGCAAAATTTTACAATATTTTTGTCAGCGTTTGGTATCCCACCAATTCCATTTTCATTCTTTTCTTCCTTCCAAAAGAAAAAGAAAACAATTACCATGAAATCTTTGAACTTACCCAAATGCCTCATGACCAAAAATCCTTGGGAAAGCTGCAGGGGGAACCTAATTGAAAGAAAAGTAAACAATTTTATTAGCCTATTCCTAAATCATGAGAGCAGGCTTATAATCATCAAAATTCCAAAACCATGACATGGATATCAAATTGGGTGTTCTTTTTCTCTCTTTGCACCTTCATTTTCCAGTAGGTTATGTCGCTGTGGCAGAGTGATGTGCAGATCACTCTTATCCTGACTTCCCAAGCTTTTGGTGAGGCTACTTCCACCTCTTCTATTAGCAGAGCTTCTCCAGCTCCTCTGCATACTGCAGCTGCATTTTGGTTTGATTCAAGACATACATAGATGATCAGTTTCATAGGGTGGATATAAACATCTTTCAAGATAAATGGATAGATGGGTTACCTTTGCACCTGATTGGTTTTCCAATATGTGTGCTTTTCTCCATCTCTGTGTTTCCTCTCTCTCTCTCTCTCTCTCTCGAATAGTAGGGGGATGTGATTATATGAAGTCTATGGCAACTAACACCTTTTATCCTTGTTATGTCATGAGCGTTGTATTTCGATATGTCGTCTTGTCGCCAGCTACTGACCGGAACTGAGAAGGGTCAGACTTTGACAAAAGTATTCGTGTGAAAATGGCTGTCTTGTTTATGAAGGGAAGATAATATAATTTATAGATTTATAGATTTATCTAACATGGAATGGGCTATAGTGTGGGGCCCATCTAAGTCATGATATGCAGGGCCCACCTAAATAGACTCTATGATTAATTTATATATATATATATATATATATATATATATATATATATATATGCCTCTCACAGTCAGACCCATGACCCATTCATTGCAAAGGTGATTTAGAAATCTGGTAAAATTTGACTCTCGCCCTCTTACAAGCCCCCAAATTAATCATGTAAATTTCACACACATTTGATGGGTAGCGTTTGGATGATTTGAGTATAGTAAGAAGTATACCTACCTCTCTCATGATCAATTTGACATTCTATAAAATTAGATTTGTCCATGTATAATTTATTAAGTGAATGAGAACCTTGTAGATCCTACTGATCCACACCAATTTGGAAGAGTCTGGAACCCCAAACCCAAGGTGTCTCCCACACACTTGTTTATTTTAACATTAAATTTTAATTAGGAAAAGGCTCTAAAAGGGATAAAGCTTTTAGCTCATTTTCGAATAAAGTATATGAAAATTTGAATATTTTAATAAAATATAAAAAGTTTTTTAAGATTTCTTTTGATCAAGTCCTTTCCTTAGAGAACGGCTCCTTATCTTAGTGGTAAAGAGTGGTAGTTCTCATTGGAATATTTCGGCTTCAAACGTAGCCTCACCCTCGTTACATATGTGAGTTGCTATCGCGTTATATTTGTGAGTTGTGTCTCTTCACACATGTTTCCATCACCTCGCAAAGTCGTGTCTTGTCGCATATGTGAGTTCGCATTACCTCACATGTGCAAGTCTGGTAGGGACCCAAACCCTTAGCTGAGATAACAAAAAAAAAAAACAACAAAGTTCCTCTCCATAAAAATTTTTTTTTTTTTTTGAGAAATAGCAAAAGTACATTTCCTTTACAACATGCTTGTCTTTTCTTAATCTCTCTCCTCCCTAAAATTGGTTGTTTTGAGTTTGATGATCATAGTGATTTATTGATGCTAGTTTTTTGTCATTTGGAATCCCTTTTTTTTAACCATTCATAAGTAAAGGGAGTTGAAGTGGGCCTGACTAGGTTATTTGGGCTGGACTTGATCATTTCTCTTGAGTGATTTATTAAAGAAAATTTTCAAAAATGACATGGGTGTTTTTATCATTTTTTAATCTTTTTATGGAGAGAACTTAATTGAAAGAAAAGTGTAGGGGACTTTTATACTTTTTTAAAACATTCAAACTTTCATGTACCTTGTTGAAAACTAGCCAAAAGTTTTATGCCTTTTTTAAATTCTCCCTTATAATTATTGTCTCTCTTTCTCATCCACCCAAAAACTGATTTTTTTTTTTTTATAAATTCTTTTTTCAACAAGGCTTCAATCCAAAGGAAGAAACCCTCCAAAAATAGGTGTTCACATGGTATTCGGTTCAGAGTTTTTCACTACTTAGCCCAAAGAGCAACACTAGACCCTGAAAAATTAGTCTCCCTTGGCATCACACAAATGTGGCCTTTCCTATTATATAATCAAACGTGCTAGGTGGACGAACTTTGGGACCGGACTGCCTGGGATCCTGAGGTTCTCATGGGGACCGGGCCACAGTCCGGTCCCCAGAGTTTATCCAAGTGGACTTTCTCTTATATAATTCCCCTTTTCGCTGTCAAAGGAATATTTTATTAAAAGACAAGAGACACCCAACACCATCAACACTAGGAAACAAAGGCCAGCCCATTCGGAAAAGAGTCCCAACTGGCAACTCCCACCCCTCAACAACATCAACACAAGAAGATTCAAATTTGGATACCACAAAATTCTAGGAATATGACAAAAGCTAGTGATTGCAAAATGAGCTGCCATCATTTTGATGCCCAACATATGAGTACCCAGAAACCAGTCATCCACACCATTCATAGGGTCAGTTACTTCAACAGCATCTGATAAATAAAGCCATTATCGATCCTTGGCTTTGCTTAGCAAAAACAAAAAAAATAAAACCGAATTGGCTTTTAACAAAATTTCCTTTGATGAGTTCAAGAGCAAAATTTCGACATATATACACGCATACAAAACAATAATGTTATGCTTGGCACTTTTAGTAGCAACATTTGCACAACATTGTCTGAAGAGTTTTTTTTTCTTTTTTCAGGTAGAGATGCAAATAGGTCAAGTCCGAAGC
Source organism: Cinnamomum chago (assembly GCA_038049695.1). Lineage (NCBI taxonomy): Eukaryota > Viridiplantae > Streptophyta > Magnoliopsida > Laurales > Lauraceae > Cinnamomum > Cinnamomum chago. The sequence continues at coordinate 59,890,129 of CP142459.1, read as the reverse complement.
GGAACCATGGTGGATTCAGTTTCTCAGATCGAGATCCTATTTTGCACATAATCCGTGTTCCTTAATAAATTGGTGAGGAATTTGGAGAGCGAGAAATGAATTGAATGCCGAAGGGCATATCTTAACACCGAAATAGATTTTAACTATTGCTTACCATATGAACCTGCTTAATAAACCTTAATGCCCCTCATGCATCTCAGATCTCATTTCTTACTCCCCTATAATTAAAAAAGGGGATCTTGAGCAAATCGCCCTTCTCTTTAGCGATGCGGCATTTGATGTTCATACAGGCCAATCGGCTTTCGATTTTGCTTTGTTCTATTCAGCCTCTCGTAGAAGATATTTGGAAGTGCTTGAAGCATTTTGGATCTTTTGAAACGTTTTCATTCCAAGAGATTTAAATATGGTTGCCCACTATCTTACTGAATGTGGACAATCTGGAATAAACTTTAGATGGCCTCATTGTGAATAGGCCTCTATTTGTTTTCTTGTTAGTGTCCGAGTTGGTGTTTTTTTTTTTTTTTTTTTTGTTGTAGCTTATTTGTTGGCTTCCTTTTTTAATGAAATCTCCCTTTCTTATACCAAAAAAAAAAATCCGTGTTCCTTATTGATCCAACATCAAACTTGAAAAAAGGGATTAAAAATCAAATCTGAATCCAAAATAAGATCATATGGAGTGCGTTAGTATAATTGCATAAAGTGCTTTAAAATAAAATTATAAGAATATAAGTGGACCATCAGGAACCGGACCTACTTTGTCTTATGCCCTATACTTTCTCTTATTTGATGGTGTGTGTGATGTTTTCGTTTCTAGTTTCTACAAGTAAATTGGAAAATTGTTAGCCCATCTCTATGCGTAGGTTGGTCATGAGGAACCTTAATCTGGTGGGCCATTACAGAGATGGCAAAAACCATAGTCGGGCCCAAATTCTTGGGTACGGCTTTGATCTAAATATATATAAGAAGGAAAGAGCTGCCGATTGGGAATCTTTAATGAGATTGATCGGTTAAAAGCAATCAATGGCATTTACAACTGAGCCACATATGCACAGAAGTTGGAAGTCTAAAAGATAATTATGTCGAACGTTTAGGTTAACCGCATAGATATTTTAAAGATAGAGATTAGACAACAATGACATCAGATGGAAAGGGATTAGAAATTGTATTAAACTAAACATAGGATTAAGAGAGGAGATTTAAGAAAATCTGTATGAGTTAAGATTTCAATGGAGGATATTTAAAGAAATTTATTGGGCTGTATATTTTTTTCGGAGAGGATTCTAAGGGTTGACGTGGCACCCCTCACAGGCCTCCCCTCCCTTACGCATGTGCTGAGCCCCGGCCAAAGCAAAGATATAGTAAATTATTATAATAATTAAAACTATAAAAAAAGAATCTACTATTATTATTTTTAAGAATTTTTAAAAGAAAATAAAGTGGAAAAAGACCTTAAGATTTTATGGTAAAAGAAAGAAATTATCGTGAAAAATAATAATGAGAATCTTGAAATATCACACCTATAAAATCTTTGTAAATTGAAAAAAAAATGCATGGGTTGAAAGTCCCCACTAAAAAAGAGAAAATTCTGGATGGAAGCAAAAAGAAAAAATGATACCATTCAAAGAAGGAAAAAAAATGAGAAAAGAAAAAAAATATGCGTCCATTAGTATTAGTCATAAGAAATGAATTCAAATTTTTGTTACTCATTGCTAATTTCAAAGCCCAATGAGGAAACTGAGAAGGGGAGATTGAGAAGGCCTCACGTGAAATTAGTTGCTCCCTTCTTTTTTTTTCTTTTGTATTTCTTTGAAATGAGAGATTTTTCAGGGATGAGGTGGCACCCCTTATAGCCCACCTCCCACTTTGCTTTAATATATATATAATGGTCCTAGATCCGAATTTCAGGTTGAAACTTGTAAGTATCCGGTTCTAAATCTTATATGCATGGGTCTGGATCCACATCCATACTTGTCCCAACTCCAAAAGTAAATTAGAAACCTGCTTTATTCAAAATCAGATGTTCTATATTTATATTATTCACCCGCCTAGAAGTTGGTGGAGTGAAATAAGGCATGGATTATTCTCCACATTTTGTGTTCGAAACTGCCCGAAATTTGCCAAGTGTGCATTTGTGTGGATCTAGGGGACACCAACGGGGAAAAGAATTCCCACCCCAAAAAATTCACCTTTAGTGGGGAAAAAAACACCTGCGACTAAAGGTCACTTTTTTTTAGGGCGCGGTTCACAGTATATACCTTGATCTCGAGACTATCCTCTTTAAATAAAATAAAATAAAAGGGAGGCTAAGTTGCTTTCATCTATGCTATAAATCGTCTTATTTTCCCAAATTTTGTAAAGAAAAAGAGAACGGTGGAAGCTTGGCTAGACTGGCATGTCTGAGATGGAGACAAATTAAAAACCATTGACCCTTGCCTTGTATATCTCAAGACATGCAAGATGTAGATGTATCACTCAGCCTTGTTTGGTTGTTTCTCCTTAGGATTTAGATTGTGATTTGCTTACGAGGTCTGTTGATTTTTTTGTCAATAAACTAGAGTTAATAATTTTTGGCATAATATTGCCCTCCTTTCGCCACCAGAAAAAAGTTACCAAACCCACTTCATCCAAAATCAGATGTTCTATATTTATATTATTCACCCACATGGGAGTTGGTGGAGTGGAATAATGCATGGATTTACTCTTCGGATCTTGTATTCGAAACTGCCTCAGATTTGTCAGGTGTGTATTTATGTGGATCTAGCTGTGCCAACCAGGGAATTAGTCTGATTAGGTCAAAGAACTCAAGGATACACCCGACCCGTCATCAAAAATATATATATATATTCATATTATTCATGCTTATGCTTATGTAATAATTTTCAAATAATAGTCAGATCCTTTAGAAACTGTTTTAATGGCTAAAATCACAGAACAAAAGTTCAAAGAGCCTCTCATGTAAACGGATCACAGTATACACCTTTGTCTCGTGAACCTTCTCAGAACATAAAAGAAAGTTGCTAGGTTGCTTTCATGCAATGTTAAGTCGCCTTCTTTCCCTAATTTAGCCAAGCAAACGAGGTCAGTGGAAGCTTGGAGTGACATGTCAGAGATAAAGACAAAATTAAAAGCCACTGACCCTTTCCTTGTATTTTTCAGGACATGCAAGATGTAAATTATTGGCTAATTTATGGGTTGGATAAAACTCTGAGTTTTTTTAAGTTGTAATCTTATTTTAAAAAATAAATCTAAAGATAGAAGATTAGAAGGACTCTAAAAAGCAAGTATGAAAGAATTAGAAGAAGAAAGCTAGAGAAAAGAGTGCTGAAATTCTGGATCTAGTCCAGAACGGTGTCCGCTCGAGCACCCATATCTTTGCTCGAGCGGATGCAAGACAAATAGCCCCAAACGCCTGACAGAAGCCTTTTTGCACTGAAACAGAACCTCATCCGCTCGAGCGGATAGTGGGTCCACTTGAACGGACAAGGCGGCAGAGTCCTACGAAAATGAGAAACTGAATTCTAGTTGTGCCCAAACTGCTTGTTTTAATTCTAATCAAATTAGGCAACCTTAAGCACGACCTAAGGGATATTTAAAGGATTCGAGGGCTATTCTAAAGATACACCTCACCTCTCAAGGTTCTAAATTAGAGATTATTATTGTGAGAATTCTTCTCTAGAGTTTCATTAAGGAGTTGTGCTAACAAGTACTCTAGTGAGTCAGTTCTTCTGCATCATTTGTAGAAGATTATCTTCTTGCGATAAAATTTGAAGAGTCAAGTGCAGGATTGAATCTGTTGTAATCAACGGTGTGAAGTCGTTGAAGCGTGAAACGACACAAAATAACTTCAGTCTTTAGATAAAGGATATCTGGGGAGGAAATCTGAGTTTCTTGTAATTGCGAGATTCATAGTGTTTGATTTGATTCAGTTTGGATCGGTGATTTTTTACCCGATTAGGGTTTTCCACCTTAAATTTGGTGTCCATGTGGTGTGTGCATGTGAGTTAATTTTCCGCTGCATAATAATTTTTTTGCACACTATTGGGTTGATTGTTTGAGTAGATCAATCTAGATCTCACGCACCCCTAGAACTTTCAGTATCCCTCAGCCATGTATGGTTGTTTATCCTTGGGATTTAGATCACCAGAATCAAGAAAATAGAAAAGGTCACTGAGTTCAGCCATCTACAAACTGGGCATTATTGGGTGTTTTCAAAAGTTAGGTCTAAGGTTTAAATTTAGTCATCTTGGTTTGGTTCAAATTTAGGCTATTTATCTAATAATTTTATGTTTGGAACAATATTGGAGTGGTGGAATAAGAATATGAAAGTGCAAGACTCTTCAGGGCCAACCATAGATAACAGCACTAAAGGCTTTACTCTGACTTTGTGGTGTGCCATTTGGAAATGTAAAAATGATTTTTTTTTTAGAGGAAAGGAGATGATTCCTACAAATACTATAAATATCGCTAGAAATGCTTTCATAGAGAGATGAATTCCATAGAACAAAGATGAGGAAATGAAAAAACTATCAGGATTTTGGCTTACCAACTAGATGTCATGAGGGGGCAATGATTTTTACTGATGCAGCTTTTGGTAAGCTTGATGGTAGCGCATGTAATGGTTTTGCAATTTGGATTAATGGCTCCTTTGTGGCTGCAGGCTCGTTGGATTGATCAAAAGTCTCTTCTTCAAAGAAGTTGAGACGAGGGTCATTCTCTCAACCGTGATTGAAGCAAAGGCAAGCGGCTTCTCAAAAGTTCATATTTTGACGGATGTTCTTGAAGTTGTGCGTGCGATCAAGGGCAACTTGGATTGGTCTATTGACCCCATTTTGCAAGACATCTCTACGAAGGCTTTATCTTTTTGAATGTTTTGAGGTTTCTTATATCCTCATATCCATGAATGTGGTCGCACATAATTTTGCAAAAAATACTTATAGGGGTGACGGGGATAGGTTGTCTTCCATTTCCAAGTTGGTAGTGCTCTTTGCAGGTTGGTTGTTTCTTGCATGTCTTTTTCCTTGTGTTCTCTTGTTCCTTTGCTGCTTTTAATGAATTCTTCTTTTATCAAAAAAAAAAAATTATAGTTAGGTCTAACTTCTAAGACTTAAAAATTAATGATCAAAATAAAAGTTGGTGGAATTCCTAGGAATTTTAGGGCCCTTTTGTCTCATGAAGTTGGATTTTTAGGAATTTTAATTGTTGTATTATTAAAATTAAATAGCTAAGATTTGAGGAATTTTTTTATAAGAAAGATTAAAAACTGAAGATACAAAGGTGAATATTAAAAAAAATGACAGTCAAATAATCTCACCTTCAATGGGAAATGATTGAGGAGTGATGGAAAATCATATGGAAGTCATGATTCCTTTACCTCTATCTTATATCATGTAACTGAATTTCTAGTATCTATTCATGGTGAAAGAGATTCCAGTACTGGAATATTAAAGAAGTAAGGAGTAAAAGATATAAGGTGGTTCTGAAGATGGAATCTCATTTTTCTTAAGATTTAAGTTATTAGAGTGCTGGTTAGATAATCATTTCCCACCAAGAGAATGATTATTCGATGGCCATTTATGAGTCTTGACTCTCTTTTTTTCTTTAGATAATAGATTCTTACCCATTCACTCACACACTCCTGTCCCTAATCAACTAAGGTACAATAAGAGATATTTCCTTGTTGTTTTTTGAGGTTATTACCAAAAGTATCCTCAAATATCTTTATACCTCCAAAAGCATCATTAAATAAATGTAATGCCCAAAAGCATCTTATACAGCATACGCTGACTTTTTTGAACCAAATTGCCCCTCCAACCTCTTTCTCACGACATTAAGACTTGATTTCGCGACATCGAGACTTGATTTAGCACATTAATGTATTTCAATGCGATTTCAACCCCTTTCCCATGACATCGAGACTCAATTTGGCATATTAAAGTATTTCGATGCTAGTTTAACCCCTTTTTCCCGCAACATCGAGAGTTTATTTGGTATGGCATATTGAAGTATTTCAAGGCTAACTCAACCCCTTTCTCGCGACATCGGAACTTAACTTCACAAGATTGAGACTAGATTTAGCGAATTGCAGTATTTCTAGGAGATCTAAGGGCTGATGAGAAAATGGAAAAATTAACTAGGGAGTTTGAGAATTGAAAAGAAAAATTAGCCTAAAAATACTGCAATGCGCCAAATCAAGTCTTGATGTCATGGAATTAAGTCTCGATGTCGTGAGAAAGGGATTGAACTAGCATCGAAATACTTCAGTGTGCCAAATCAAATCTCAAAGTTACGAGAAAGGGACCCCGAAATACTTTAATGTGTCCTGCCAAATCAAATCTCGATGCCGTAAAATCAAATCTCTATGTCACGACAAAAGGGGTTGGAATTGATCCCAAAAAAATCAGAGTATGTCGTATAAGATGCTTTTGGGCATTACATATAACTAAGGATGCTTTTAGAGGTATAGGGATATTTGATGATGCTTAATTTTGGTAAAAAAAAAAAAGAACCTTTTTTTTTCCACAAAAATTGAGGTTTTTTAGAATTTATTTAGAATTCAATTCGATGTAAGTAATAGGATGGTTAGAAGGTGAAAAACTATTGTAGTCCTTTGTACTTTCTATGATTAGTGGGTACAAAACTGTTGTAGCCCTTTGTACTTTCTATGAACTCCTACTGAACGGCCTAACATTCCCTGCCTCTCCAAAGTAAAACATAGGGACAATAACCGTCATATACCTGACAATAGCCCCAGAACAACCCAAAAATACATATTTACCACAGAGTTGTTCGATCCGTAGGCGGGAAGACTTGAACTGTCCGTTTTTGTCTTTTTTTCCTTGACTATGGGACCACCAAACCACCATCCAAACCGTTGATCTATCACGGTTATAGAGAAACTTGCAAGAAAGTCATGTTGTTTTGCAAATTATAAGAACAAATTAGAAGCCACGTTTTTTGTTTTTTTTTTTTGCAAGTTTTTTTGCGATATTAGTTTTTACACTCATACAGTTATCCAACGGTTTGGATGTTGGTTTGGTGGTCCCACAGTAAAGGAAAAATAAATAAATACACGGACTGTTCAAGTGATTGTGGAATATCTTACATCCGTAGGATATCGCAAGCTGTGATATCCTACGGATCGAACAGCTCTGCAGTAAATATATATTTTTGGGCTATTTTGGAGCTATTGTTAAGTTTATGATTGTCCGTACGGTAATTGTCCCTAAAACATAGTGGAGTGTCCGTGAAATATAAGGTCAAAGTTCCTATTTGACTAAGGTGGAGGGTGGGTTCCTATACCACTGTAAAAGCTGCTTGGCCCACCAAAGAATAGGGATGGCAACGGGGCGGGGCGGGGCCGGAATTGGGCTGCCCCGTCCCCGCCCCGAATCTCCCTGTCCCCGCCCCGACCCCGCCCAGCCCCGCAATTCGGGGTATGTTACATACCCCGTCCCCGCCCCGACATGCCCCGCGGGGCGCCCCGCCCCGATGTGGTACAATAATAAATATAATAAATAAATTTTGAATTGACTATAAAAAAGGGTAAATTAATTTATTTTACATGGTAAAAAGCACATGAATGATTCATCTATGTTGTCTCTATGCCTTTAATAATATTAAAAAAAAATCTCCCAAAATAGAATAAAAAGATCTCCCCGCATAAATATTTTATAAGTGTGGGGCACTGTTAGATTGTTTAAATTTTTTAAAATTATCTAAAATTAATAATATAAATTTTTCTTTTCCTGAAATTTTACCTATTTAAAGTGAGATTTTATTCTTATAAGATTTTCTCTAAGCCCTTGAAGGCCACTAACATACACTTGAAAATATCATATATGCTTTGAGACATTCTTTATAAAAAAGACAATATCTCTCTAAAATATCATGAACTCCATCAATACATGGTTTCACTCCATTTCTTGTATTGAACTGACTACATAATATATGTTCCAATTTTCCCTCAACAAGCTTACCCAACTTTCCATGGTGTGGGCCCCAACCATATGCATACCAGGTAAGAAAAATATTGGAAGATCTTAACGAGAATCAAGTCGAGTCAAAATTATTAATAGTTGATGGTCAAATATCATTAAATCTCATTGATTTGGCAGGAACCTCACTTTAAGACCAATGAACTCCACTTACTAATAAAGAGGTTGATTACATATAATTAAAATTAGTATAATTTATAGTGTTGTTAGTATGATTAGAATCATATTAAGTTACTAACTATAATTTACTTTGCTATTATAAGTTACTATAATTTACTTTGCTATTAAAGCATGATCCATCATTCTATTATATATTTATATTCGTTTTATTTAATATGATTTATCTTGTCACAATTTAACATTATATATGATTAAAGTAAAATAAGTTTAGATAGATTTTTTAACAACTTTAACTTCATTAAATTTGAATTAGAGGGAATGGGATCATATTATATGCTTTTATAATGTCTCATTCAATTACATGTTTAACTTTAAAAAAAGTCTTCAATCAATCTACTTAACCCTTAATAACAACATAAAATCAATATATACATTTACATATAAATATGTTTATTTATTATAAAAGAAATCTAATATATATTTATATTTTAGAGGATTATTAATTTCGGGGCGGGTTATGGGGCGGGGCATGGGGCGATATTTCGGGGCGGGGCATGGGGTGGGGCAGCGGGGCATGGGGTGGGGGCAGCGGGGCGGGGCGGGGCGGGGCGGGGCAAGAGCCATACCCATCCCCGCCCCGCCCCGGATTCGGGGTATGGTTTTTTTCCCCGTCCCCGCCCCATCTAAGAGTCGGGGCGGGGAAAAACCGTACGGGGCGGGGCGGGCACTTCGGGTTGGGGCGGGGCGGGTTAAAAATGCCATCCCTACCAAAGAACCATCCATTTTTTATTTATTTTTTTTTTTTTTTGCACCCTAGCATAGACTGCTGTAGTTACTCAAGAGAGCCTACAAGAGTAGGAAAAGAAAACCGACACCGTGGATAGGAAAGCACACACAAGTGAAAAGAAGAAGCCTGCAAAGTGGAAAAATAGCCCACAAACAAGTGGGAGGAGTGGCTTGATTGGGAGACATACAGGGTTGCTAAGTGAGTAACCCTTGTTGCCAGCCAACCCAACCATGATGAAAAACACCATGTCCAACTGAAAGAACTCACATTATGAAAGCTAGATTAGTTAGCAATTAGCATAAGGTTTGAAAGTACAGTAGAGCACGCCAATGATGGAAAACATGATGTATCGATCACTGCCTATGACGGAGATCACAATAAGATCAAATAAAAATTATTGTGTGGATCAACCAGAAGAAAAAAAAAAAAAAAGAGATAGAAAACCCCATGCAAATAATGAAAACACTGAGTCATCATGACCTACCAGATGACGAAAGCACGGTCAACTATGGACAGAAGGAAACATGCTCACCAACATAAAAAAAAAAAAATCATGGTGCAGGGCACTCAAACAATGGAAATCAGGTGGATAGGGGGACTTGGACCATCTAATTCTAGCTTTTCACTGGAAACATGGTGGGGCTCATTAAAATGTATAGCTTCTTAGATTTGTGTATTAGCCGGCTTTCACATCACTTGAGACATATTAGCTAGTCCCTTGCAGCACCACTTTTTTTTTAAAGGTAAATACTCATACACCCACCCCTACTCATCCACACACTCATCCAAGTTCCTCACCATCCGCACTACTAAAAATTTTGCCTGCTGTTTTTCGGAATGGATGTGCCTCACTAACTAAGCTATAGCTAATCCCTTACAAAACTTGAGTTCCATTTAAAGGGTGCCGAAGGTGACACCAACTTGATAGATGTTGTAGATTAAACTATACGTGAGCCAATTGTCTCATCAAGCAGCAAGTATACAATGGAGGAGATTTTTCATCTTCTATAAAAAAAATTATGTCCCCCAATATATTGTCATCATTAATTCTCAAACACAATACAAAACATTGGAACAATTTAAACATGCAAATGCAACATATTCAAATAGAGGCAGCACAATATTCATGTGACAATGCCATACATCAAATTGGTGGGTTTAAGAAGGTTTTAATTTAAATAATAAAGTATATGTTGCAGAACCACGAATAAGAGATGGATGATCTTCATTTATATAAACTAATTCAGTGTACATGAAGCACCTTAATTGATTGTTTTTCCCTCACTTCATTGACTATGGCAATATATTTACTCATTTAGGCAACAAGTTCGTATCACATGCTATTTATTAAAACAATAGGTAATGCATCACAGGCCCCTTGATTAAGCAATCTCTCCAATTATTACATTAAAATAGTAAAGTATCCTTAGTCTAATTTATTTAATTTATCTGTCATTAATGATAATGCAGTTTAAGGGGCCCCACCACGAGTGTTCCGGTGGTCAAAACTCAGAGAGATTTTTGGGGGCTTCCTACATCATGGGTGACGATTGAATAAATATTTAAAAACATGTTTTTTGGATCCTGGTCATGTCTCTGTACATTCTGAATAGACCCCAATCCTATCATTTTGGGCCTAAGAGAATTAAATTCTAAACATCCATAGTGTTAGTATTTTTATATTAGCTAATTCATAGGTTGGATAAAACTTTGGGTCCATTGAATTGTATTTTCTAATTTATTTTAAAATAGACTGTAGTTGTATCGCCGGAAAAGCTGAAGCAAATAAGAGAAGAAAAAAGAAAAGACCAGGCGAACCTCCCCAGGCCCGATCGATCGAACTGTAAACGCATCAAGTTATTTGGACTGTCCGATCGATCGAATGCACTGTCCGATTGATTGGACCGACGAGCAGAATCCCGGAAAAATCTCATTTTCTGATTTTAGAAGCGTTTCCTTTGAGGCTATGTTTCCCCATTTGAGTCCTACTCGTACACTAAGTCTAAGGCACGAATTTGGGGCTATTTATAGGGTGTTTCTCTCAACTCTAGACGTACACACACAACTCTCATTGATCTAAGTTAGAGATATCTTTGAGAGAGTTTATTCTCTAAAGCTATTGAGAGACTATTCTGAATGGCTGCTCTAGAAGGTTGTTGCTGCTTCTACCTTTCTGGTAGAAGATTGATCGTCTTGGTTGACAATATACGAGGAGATCAAGTAAAGAGAACGGGGTAGGGTGGATGTCGTGTCAGTGGATTATTTGCAAGAATAACTACAGTCCTTAGGTCGAGGTATAGACTGAGGTAAATGAGCTTGTGAGTATATTTTGTAACTGTTCATGAATTCTTGATTTATAGTTCGTGGTTTTTCTCCCTAGATAGTATTTTCACGCTAAATATTGTGTATGCATTCTTGTAGTGTGTGATTGGTAGATAACTAGTTCTAGATTGTCTGATTAGTTTATTTATGTTGCATTGATTGGTTAAATTAAAAATAGTAATCCATTCCGGTAGCCCCCCAAAAGATTTTCAATTGGTATCAGAACGGGTTGCACTATTCTATTGTGTAGATCCTATTTTTTGCTAGAATTGATAATTACCGTGAAGACACTTCAACCAATAAGCATCCTCTGCTGAATGGTGACAATCATGCTTATTGGAAAGCCAGGATGATTGCCTTCTTGAAAGCCATAGATCTTAAAGTTTAGAAATCTGTTGTGAATGGTTATTCCTTACCCACTATTACTGTTGATAGAGTAACAGATCTCAAACCTAAAGATAAGCGGTCTAAGGAAGAAGAGTGGGCTGCCACTTGCAACTCTAGGGTTTTGAATGTTATATATAATGAAGTTAGCATGTTTGAGTTTCATACAATTTCTACGTGCACTACTACAAAAGAAGCTTGAGATATTCTGCAGACTGTGCATGAAGGGACTGACACTATCAAACAGTCGAAACTTCAGAAATTGTATACAGCCTTCAAAACCATAAAGATGGAAGATGATGAGACTTTTGATGAGTTCAATTCGAAGCTGAATGCAATTGTGAATTATACATTTACTTTGGGAGAGTCAATTCCTGAGAATAGAGTTATGAAAAAAATTATGCGATCTCTTCCAGAAAGGTTTGATGCAAAGGTTGTGGCCATTGAGGAGAATAAAAATCTGAATACTCTCAAATCTGAAGATTTGGTTGATAACCTTCAGACTTTTGAAGCAAACCTAAGGACCAATGGGAAATCAAAATCCAAAGGTATTGCTTTGAGAGCCTCCAAAGAATCATTCAAGAAAATTGCTAGTGATTCTGATTCTAAGGGGATTGATCCCTAAGTTGTTGTCGGTTTATGAAGCAATATCAAGCTTTTATGAAGGGGAAGAAAAGTGATTTAAAGTCCCTAAAAATTTTATAAAGAAGAAATCTTCTATAAGGATTCAATATTTTGAGTGTCATGGTTATGGACACATTGCTAGTGACTGTGCTAACAAAAAGCCACAAAAGAAGGCTTTAAATTTGACTTGGGATGATGATACTTCTCGGGAAGATAATAAAAAAATCTGAGTCTACGAAGCCTGAAGCTAGCAAAGATAAATTCATGGCATTCATGGCAAATTCGGTTCTGCTACTCCACCAGTTTCTGATGATGGGACTATTCAAGATGTTAATGAGTTAGAAACAGAACATGATTGGCAAGCTGAATATCATATACTGCTTGCAAAGACCATGAAAATGCTAAAGATGAATGAAAAAGTGGCTACAGGCTAGAAAGAATTTGAAGAGCAAAATACTTCTTTAAAAGCTGAATTGTTTGAAACTTTTACAAAAGTGAGTCACTTAGAGGCAGAAAATAACAAGTTGACAGATAAATTGACTGCTGAAGCACAGAAGTGTATTTTGATTAATCACAATATAGAGATCTTGAAAGCTGAAAATACCGATTTGCAAGGAAAACTCAAGATGATTCTTTCGAACTTGGATACAAGCAAGGCTTCACTAAACAGGATGAATACTGAGTCTAAAAAACTTGATGACCTCCTGTGCAGTCAAAAGGCAAAGACTAACATGTATGGTATTGGCTACGCTGACAGAGCATCTACATCAAAAGCAGAAGGTACTAACTGTTTTATTCAAAATCCAGTTGTTACTAATCCTACTGTTTATGTTACAGATATAGCTGCCAAGAAGAAGAATGTGCCACGTCCTGAACGAACTCCCACTTGCCATCACTGTGGAATTCAAGGACTTGACTCCATTGCAATAAGCTGTAAAAGTCGCCAAATCAAAAGCAATGGAAAAGGGCAGAAGGAAAAGTCACCTATGAAAACCAAAGTTGTCTGGGTAAAGAAAAAAGACTATCCATCTGTCTTGATACACACTTTGCTAAACTGTCTAAATACGAAAGTGTGTGTGAAAAAGCTTCATTACACCTAATCTACAAGATCAAGCTCCCACCCCAATGATGCGAAGATCATCTTGAGGGGAGTTGCTGTAAGACCCCGACCCAAGTAACCCCAATTAGTACTGATTAAGCCGTGTGTTAGCTCTAAGTGAGATTAATGGATTTTCGTTAAGTTGGGAATAGAAAAAAATTTATATAGCTTTGGAAATTTTGAGTGCCTTCTTGATCTAGTGGGACCCTTTCTTTTAGTGACTTTGCGTGTGCTTGGGAGATTATTCGAGATTCCGATAATTCATGTTTTGACTTCGTTTGACTTATTTAGTTAATCTCTACAACTTTCGTGTTGACTTCATTTTCGTTTGAAACCCCGAAACCTGACTTTTCCAACTTCGAGGGCAAAATAGTCTTTTTACACCAAATATTGACACAAAATTTAATATCTCTGAAACTCTCGAAATGTATACTTTTCGGAAACTAGATTTTTCAATGATCGTTTCTTCCTTCTTCGTCAAATTCATCCGAGGCCCAAAAACCCATATTTTAGCTCAACAAACCTTATAAGTTGTGGGATCCATCCCCACTTTGTATATATAGTGAGCCCATCTTCTTCTTATTTCTCATGTTCTTCTAGAAGGAAAAGCTCCAACCCTGGGTTATTCTTCTTGGTTTTCTTGCTCCTTCATCTTCAATTCACCACCAAACTGTAACGCCCCGAATCCCGGAGCTCATCAGGATCCAGGGCCTTACTATAAGGAATCCATATCACTTCATAAATCAAATTAAGACAAGGGGCTGAGCAACGTAATAATTTATTTGAGGGATCAAATTAAATAGAAAAGAGACATCAACAAGTCTGCCAGTCAAAATAATCCTAAAAATCAACATTTATTGAAAGAAGTAATGCTAGTATCTATTTCAGTTCCATTATGACGCTCTCTTATCAGCCACGCATATTGAAGTCCAATGGCTGATTTTCCCCGTTGCCATGCTCCCCCCAAACGATGCACACCTGAAGTGGGGCAAACCACTTATCAGAAGTCTGGTGAGTAATATTACCATATACACAATTTATTGATAAAATAATGAATTGACAAAAATGCGGAAAAATTCACGAGAGAATAATGGATTACATAAATGATCCTTTTGCTAACTAAAGAGGGTACATAGTCAATCAGTAACTTTGATAGGTTCTGTGATCCCCAAATTCTGGGTTTTTATAATGGAACTCTAACCACAGAGTTTCAGTACTTCAGTCCCTTCCAAGGAGGAAGTTCTTAAATAATACATTCAAAACTCCCAGTAATCGAGTCAATTACGCAAATGGTATTTCAGTCCCAGTCCAGCCTTATTCCTCCTAACCCGCCAGGGGTTCAGTGTTCAATTTGATAAAACTCAGAAGTAAGGCTCCTTTCTGTTATTTCAATAAGGTGTCATTGTTTCATGTAACTCCATAGCAACCATTCTCAGAAGCGAAATTCATTAGTGTATATTTATCATGCACTCAGTAACATCATCACAGAATTGCACACCAATTATATTAATATAAGATTAGTCCCACATGATTGGGTTTATAAATATACAGGCCCCACTTAGATTCAACATCTGGTACCCACCGTTGTGGTACTATTCTTATATCATGCATTATGTGTTCTCAATACCTGTCTCATCATATATGTGAATCATTATTTATATTAAGGTTTCCCTAATGACTTGGAGACTCAATTTAAGATCAACCATATGATTCTGAATTACCAATAGCATATCGTAATATTAATTATTTATATGGATATATAATCTTAAAGTATATAGTTATCCAAGCCACAATAAAATACACCCCTGACATGAACAGTTTGTTTACAACTTCTAGGGTAATCTATGGCTGAGAAGGACTTGATATATATAAACAATAGCATCAGCACCCACTACCAGTGACTGCCACCAGGGTATTGTTGTCACTTGAATATAATGGGTCTCACGCCCAAGGTTTAAGGGAACATTGACCAGTGGGCCCCTAATGGTCCACTCATCAAGGGTCCGGGACCATCCTGATCAGCCACTGGGGATCAAACAATTGACTGGTCCTGATTTTCCCTCCAATCAACTGGTGGTCTGGTGTCTCCTAAACATGCTTAAGTAGAATCTAGCTTGGCTTGTCACTGTTCCTTTATTTTCTGTTAATTCCCTGCTTCATAAATTGTTTCCAGGCTGGGCTCCACACAGGATAAGTTTCTCCTCTCTACATATCACACTACAAAGGTTCCAAGAATCTCAGAACTAATTGCAGGAATTTTTGACAGCCATGTACAGTTAATTTAACAGGAAATAGGGGTTGATTAGATGGTGGGCCCTTGAATGGTTCAACTCCCCTGGGACCTAGCCCACTCTGGTCGCCCACCAGAGACCCACAATCTGGTCAGTCTTGATCCTTGATCAGGTGGGCCAGTGGGCCCCACAATCCAACCATGAAAAACCCAAGAATTTCCCAAAATTGACGTTGTAGAGACTTTGGGAATCAGATGTGTGGTCAGATGGGACCCACACTGGATGGGTCACCCACACCTGGGTCGCCCAGGGGTCCACTACCAGATCCCTGGGTCAGATGGGTGATAGAGTGGGCCCCCTGGTCCCACTATCAATTCTACCTACAGACCTCAAATGCTCAGCCTGGACGTTGGGCAGTTCCTTGGAAGCAACGGGGGGCCAGGTGGGACCCATCTCCAGATGAGTCCATATAGGCAGTGGTCGCCCAGGGGTCTACTATTAGATCCCTAGGTGTGATGCTTGAATGGGTGGGCCCCCTGATCACAGTACCCACATCGACAGATCTTGTATCTGTCGATGTGGTTGAGAACCAAGCCTCTGGCTTGAGTTTCTCCTCCATTTCCTCCTTCCTGATCAAATCAACATGTGTATACAATTATACCTCACATCCAGTCTTAAATAGACACCCATAATCTATTACTGATTAACTTGGGGATTACAAATCTTGGTCTAACCCCAAAAGAATTTCCAAGATCTGTTGGTAATCAATTGTTTCCCCCTTTTTGGGTTATATTCAGGAAACACATAAACACAGTATAACCCAAGGATCTACAGATCTATGTATTTGGAAAGATCACTCACCTCCTAGTGTAGCAGATCGTGGCATGGTTGATGTGGGATCTCGAGTGTTGCATCCACTAGGCCTTCCGGCTTCTTCCTCCTTCCCACAAGTCTGGTTGGTCTCTGTTGATCTTCAGAAGAGATCTATCTTTCTCCACTCTGCTACCCTCTTCTTTGGAAACCAAATACAAACCACGGAGATCAATAAGGAAACTAATAAGAGAGAAGATAAGGCCATCTGGGGATAACCCCAAATTTCAATCGTTGGAACCACACCCCCCCCCCCCCCCCCCAAGTTCTGAGATAGATATTCCCCTCCTTCAGGAATATCGTTCTAACAATTCTAACAGTACAAATGGGCCCTAATGAGTTAGAAGCAGGTTAAGACAACCCAACCCAATAACTTATGGGCCAGAAAAATCTGGGCCTAATCTTTCAATGATCGTTTCTTCCTTCTTCGTCAAATTCATCCGAGGCCCAAAAACCCATATTTTAGCTCAACAAACCTTATAAGTTGTGGGACCCATCCCCACTTTGTATATATAGTGAGCCCATCTTCTTCTTCTTTCTCATGTTCTTCTAGAAGGAAAAGCTCCAACCCTAGGGTTAAACTTCTTGGTTTTCTTGCTCCTTCATCTTCAATCCACCACCAAACTCTTACTAAAGGAAAAATGGACTTCACCATCTTTTTCCTCATCATGAGAGCTCTCCAAGGACACCATTTGTGAAAGAAATCCACCCACTCTAGGGTCTTCTTTGAGCTAACTCTTGCCATTATAGGACCTTTCAAGTAAGCAATCATCTTCATCTTCTAGATTTGTATTCTTGTAACCCTAGAGAGTCTCCATCTCCAATATTGGGAGCTCTCTCTTTTTATTTCATTGTTTTGACTATTTAGGGTTTGTAATAGGTTGTATTTGGGGGTTTCATGTAGCTTGGTGATTTTGAGTTTAAAAACGGGAGATTAGGACCTTGCTTAGTCATCCGTGAGCCCAAGGCAAGTGGATGAATGGGTTGTTGAATGATTTCATGTTTATGTGAAAATATGGATTTTCATTTATTGCCTTCACCTATGCTTTCTCTATGAATTTTAATAACTTTGAAATGTGCATAATGTAACGCCCCAATTCCGGATACCGATATACTCGTTCGATTACCCGAAATTGGCGCGCTACTTCCCGGAAAATCCGAGAACTTCCAAGATCGTAGGCCGCAGTGAGGTCCAATTTAAAACTTTTTGACCAACATAGTTATAACATCTAAATTGCGGAAGCATAACGATTTAAACAAAGCGGAAGCAATAGGTATCGATGTATATATATATTAAGTATGAGCGGAACATCAGTCTAATTAAAATGATTCAATATTAATCAAAGTTAATACATTTTGAGTCTACCCAACTCACTACAAAGTTTCGCTCAAACCCAAAATAAATGGAGTCCCTCAAAACCCATGTATAAACTCTTCGCCCTCCGGCTCGACATCCGTGTCGGCCGGGCCCCAAGCGTACTCTCCTGCAACGGGTGCCTCCACTAGGGCTAATGCATCGTCTGGGATCTCGGGATCAAGGCCTAAGCACCAATGAATGGGTCAGATCTAAACGATCTGGCAAGTTACAGCATACTACTAACATAGAACATATATATCAAAGGAAATAAAGACGAGTACATAAATTAAATGAATAGCAAGGGAAATAAACTAGGCAGGTGTGCATGATAATCATAAGGAACCAAGATAAATAGAAACATCTAAACTACTGTAAACAAAGGGGCACATTCACACGAGCTGGAATACCGCGGGATATTATGCCGCGGCCCTCCCATACTGAACACAGTTGCGGCGAGGAAATCTCACCAGTGGTAATAACTAATCCCAAATCTCACTCATCATCTCATCATCTCATCACCTCAACACTCCAGATCGGCACGGTATCACACCGTCCGTCTCAACCACACAGCTCATCATGATAGCTCCTCAACACTCAACTAGCTCCTACCGGGGATGATCAGTCCACAGGCTGAGCTTAAATCAACCGAGTGAATGTTCATGCCGACTCGAGAATAACTCTACGGTCTGTGTCTGTCTAGGCTTTGCCTTGCGTGAACAAGGTCCTATCAATATCCCTAAGAGGTCTACACATCTCAATACAGTCTCTGGATCTCATTCAAGGTCCAGGCCCACTCGTTGGATCCATACCAAGGCCCATCAGTACATGGCCTGGTCTAATACTGTCCATACGAGGCAACTAATCCACTTATACTGATAAACAGTTCCATTCCAATCCATATAACCTAACAGTCCAATAGAAACTACCTCTTCAAGCTAAAGGGTTCACATCTCCACACTTAGGCCCAATAAGGGCCCGCCTAGACACAGACACGGGTCAATGATCTCCGAAATCACACTATCGGGTCACCTCTAGATACCCTAAGTTCAGGTCTTCCAATTATGTTTAATTAACAGTGAACAGCTAATCTAAAGATCTAAGAATGACAGAACAATAATAAGGAAGTATGAACTTCAACATAGGAATCAATAGGGAAGAACAACGGTCCAATCCTAGGTAATGGGCCACTTTAGGTTCGGGTCTATCTCCGGTAATTCGATCTCTAAACGATGTCATTAATGCCGTAAAATACTGTATTCGGTGCTTAGTTGATTGAGGGCATCGTTGACAACTTTTAGAGGTCGAATCATCTTAGATTATCAACCAAAACTCTAAACAGTGGTCCCCGCGAGTCAAGGTTGAGCCACACCATTGACTTGGGCTTAGGACACTGATAAACACTTCATTTGGATGGTCAATGGGCCCCACAACTGATCATATCTCCTAAATGTTGAAAACTGGAACAATCAGGGTTTCCCAGGTGAACCTGATGTATGGTGAGCTCGGTTGATCTCCTGGCCGGGAGGATCAACCGAGTGCACTGACAAACCTGAATCAGGCTTCCTGGATAACTTAAATCGTTTCTAAAGGCTTACAGCGTGTCCGGTCAAACAACCAGGCCTAGGTGATTGACCGCATACTCTAAAAACCTTAGAAAGATTGATGATCCAGCTTTAAACACTTTTTAAATGCTAATTCTAAGTTTCGGGTTGGTGTGGGTGTAAACAGTCTGAATTTCGGGTGAAAAACCAACTTTTAGTCATTTCCCGCGAAAACCCTGTATACCGGGTCAACCTGGGCTAAGCCGGGTCAACCAAACTAAGTGAAATGGGTTTTCTGCAAGGAAATGGCTAATGGCCAATTTTTCATCAAAAACTCAGTGGTCTCGGTCGACCAGGATAGGTCCCAGTCGACCCAGACAACAGAAAACACAACCTGCAGAACAGAGCTAACTGAGAGCTTCATTTTCCACTTTTTCAGTGTTCCCGGTCGACCCAGAGAGGTCTCGGTCGACCTAGAACACTGTCGGGCGAGTCCCGGGCGTGTCAGGTCAAAACTGCAGGAAAATAACTGAGGCTGATTTTTTTGGAAATTCCAGTGTTGCCGGTCGACCGAGCCGAGCACACTGGAAAATCAGCCCCAGTTGCATTTCTGCAACTTTTCCGTTTGGGCTCCTTTTTCGCCCAAACCACTTCCAATCTCTTCCAAACTTCACTCAAACACTTCTAATCAATTAATAACACATAAACCATCCATCCATCACCTTATGGCCCACTGATCTTCCAAATGGGGGGTAAAAACCCCCATCCATCAGTGACCTTTCCATCCAAACAAACAAACAGGGCTCCAGGTAGAAACTAAACCATAACAGAACATCTAATGAAATGGAAAACTACTGAATCACAAATTAAAATACACATCCTAAGTTATGAGTATGATGCACTTGCCTCTTTAGGAAGATTTGTAGAGAGATTTGTAGAAAAGAGAGAAATAGGAGAGGAAAACCAAGTCCAGCTGAAGAAGAATAGGTTACAGCAGCAGTAGCAGAGTGTAGCAGTAGTAGTAACTCTTAATTGAAGAATCCCAGCAGTATCAGTGAATGAGAAGAAGAAGAAGATGATATAGCAGCAGCTGTAAATGGAGTTTCCAGCAACAGCAACAGTCCAACAGAGATAGGGAAATGGAGGAGAGGAAATGGGAAGATGAGGTGGTGGGGTAGTGGCTGCTCCCAGCTGAAGAAGAAGAGGAACACAGCAACAGTTGCAGTAGCAGGGGCTGGAATGAGAGGAGAACAGAGAGAGAAGTGGAGTAGCAGTGGCTGCAAGGGTCCTCCCAGCACAGAGTCTGTAGCTCAGGTGAATGAGGAAGAAGAAGAGGTAGAAGAAGACAGCAACAGTAGCTCTCCTTCAGCACCAACACAGTGATGGCTCAGCTCAAACGTAGGAGAAATTTGAAATGGAGGTTGGGAAGTTGCAATGAACAGTAATGGGAATTTGTCTTGGGAAGGGGGCTGGCTTAGGGTTTGCAAATGAGGATTAAGAGACATTTTATAGGTTAAAAGGGGGTGATTAATGACCATGATACCCTTAGGGTTTAATGGGATTAGGGTTAGGGTTTGAGGTTAATCTGGTCTTTGGGAAGAATCTTCTAGAGAGAGGGGCACCTTTGCACTAACCCAACCCTAATCAACTTAATTAGACTCAACTAAGGACCCATCTACACTAATAGCCTAGGATTAACTCATACACCCAACTAATTAAAAACACTAACCCACTAAGCTAATCTAACTATCTTAGGAAAAATTCTAACTAATCCCTCTATCAACTCCTAATTAGCCCAATTAAATAATAATTAGCCTAGATTAGCAAAGATTAGCAATAATTAGTGATAATTAGTAGTAATTAGCAAAGATTAGTATAATTAACCAATAATTAACATAGATTAGCATAAATTAGTCTATAAAATAGTAATTAGAGCGCCCACCAAGGGCGGACCTCACATCATTCCCTCCTTTTTAAAACATTTGTCCCCAAATGTAAAAACAAAGTTAGAACATACCTGAGGTAGAAGATGTGGATAGTCCTTCTCCACCTAGTCGCGTAGCTCCCACGTAGCCTCCTCCGGAGTGTGATGCTCCCACTGGACCTTCACCCAATGAATGGTTCGGGTCCGGAGTACCTGCTCCTTGGTGTCGATGATCGCGACTGGCCTGGCGACGTACGAAGCATCTGGCTGGATGTTGAGTGGCTCGTGATAAAGAATGTGGGTCGGGTCCTCCACATACTTCTTCAACATGGAGACGTGGAACACGTCATGCACTCCTGAAAGCTCTGATGGTAGCTGAAGCTTGTAAGCGACGTCTCCAACTCTCGACCTGATCTCGAAGGGTCCAACATATCTCCGCGCTAGCTTACCCTTCTCACCAAACCTCAGGGTACCTCTAGCCGGAGAAACCTTCAGGAAAACTCTGTCTCCCTTCTCGGACTCGAGCGGTCTGCGCCGGTTGTCTGCATAGCTCTTCTGTCTGTTGCGGCTGACCTTCAGGTTCTCAACTATCTGCCGAACCTTCTCGCTGGTGTCGCTGACTATGGATGGACCATGGAAGCTCCTGACACCAACTTCTTCCCAGCAAACTGGGGTCTTGCATCTCCTCCCGTACAAAGCCTCGAACGGTGTCATCTGGATGCTCGCATGGAAGCTGTTGTTGTAGGCGAACTCGCAAAGCGGCAAGGAATCCTCCCAGTTCTCCTTGAAGTCCAAGACACAGGCTCTCAACATGTCCTCTAGTGTCTGGTTGGTGCGCTCTGTCTACCCGTCTGTCTGAGGATGATAGGTTGTGATGAAGCTCAACTTGGTGCCCAAGGCCTGCTGAAGACTCTCCCAGAAGTGCGAAGTGAATCGCGGGTCTCTGTCTGAAACTATCGAGGCTGGAACTCCATGCAACGAGACAATCCGGTCGACGTACAGCTTAGCAAGGACGTCGAGTCCTGCTCTCATCGACACTGGCAAGAAATGGGCTGACTTAGTCAGCCGATCCACGATCACCCAAATGCCGTCGTGGCGTCTCCTGGTGGCTGGAAGTCCTGCGATGAAGTCCATGGTGATATGCTCCCACTTCCACTGAGGGATCTCAAGCTGATGAAGTAGTCCTGGCGGCTTCTGGTGTTCGACCTTGATCTGCTGACATGTCAAACACTTGGAGACATAGCGAGCTATCTCCTTCTTCATGTTGTTCCACCAGTAGTAGCTCCTCAGGTTCTGGTACATCTTGGTGCTGCCGGGGTGAATCGAGTATCTGCTGTGGTGTGCATCTGCAAGAATCTCGTCCTTCAGCTCCTGAATGTCTGGCACGCACAATCGGTCCTGGTAGTAGAGCACTCCTCCAATCAGTCTGAACTCTGGTCTCTGGTCGATCTGCTCGATCACTCTGACAAGCTTCGGATCGTTGCGTTGACTGTCCTTGACCTTGCCTAGCAACTCTGGTTCCCACGCTGACATGGTGGCAAGCAAGACTCTCTCGCTGAGCGGCTGAAACTGAACGTCTAAGCTGCTGAAGACGTCGGTCCACACACCCTCTGCTGCTAGAAAACTGACGAGGGCGGTCTTCCTGCTCAAAACGTCTGCTACGACGTTCGCCTTACCAGGATGGTATTTGATAGGGAAGTCGTAGTCCTTGATGTACTCCATCCACCTCCTCTGCCGGTTGTTGAGGTCGCTCTGCGTGAACAGGTACTGCAAACTACGATGATCTGAGTGCACCTCGAACTTCTCGCCGTAGAGGTAGTGCCGCCACAACTTCAAGGCAAAAACGACTGCTGCAAGCTCCAAGTCGTGAGTGGCGTACTTCTTCTCGTGCTCCTTCAACTGGCGCGATCCATAGGCAATAACCTTGCCCTCCTGCATCAGAACACATCCAAGACCGGTCCCTGAAGCGTCAGTGAAGACTACGAATCCACCACTGCCAGAAGGTAAAGACAAGATCGGCGTTATCGTCAATCTCTCCTTCAGCTCTTGAAAGCTGTTCTCACAAGCATCGGACCATACGAACGGTACATCCTTCCGTGTCAGCTTGGTCAACGGTGCTGAGATCGTGGAGAAACTCTTGACGAAACTGCGGTAGTAGCCTGCCAAGCCGAGAAAACTCCTAATCTCTGTGGCATTCTTCGGTCTCGCCCAGTTCGTCACTGCCTCTATCTTTGCTTGGTCCACTGCTAGTCCATCCTTGGAGATGATGTGTCCAAGGAAGACTACCTGCTCCAACCAAAACTCACACTTGGTGAGCTTCGCGTACAACTGGTTGTCGCGCAACAACTGCAAAGACGTCCTCAAATGCTGCCCGTGCTCCTCTCTGGTCTTGGAGTAGACCAAAACATCGTCGATGAAAACCACTGTGAAGCTGTCGAGGTGCGGAGCGAAGATCTTGTTCATCAGGGACATGAACACTGCTGGTGCATTCGTCAACCCGAACGGCATCACAAGGAACTCGTAGTGGCCATAGCGTGAACGGAACGCTGTCTTCTGCACATCTTGCTCTCTGACTCGAAGCTGATGATACCCCGACCTCAAGTCTATCTTCGAAAAGAACTGCGCACCCTGAAGCTGGTCGAAAAGCTCGTCGATCCGGGGAAGAGGATACTTGTTCTTCACTGTTGCCTGGTTCAACTGCCGGTAGTCGATGCACATCCTCATCGATCCATCCTTCTTCTTCACGAAGAGAACTGGTGCGCCCCATGGCGACACGCTCGGCCTGATGAAGCCTTTCTCTAGCAATTCCTCCAACTGAGTCTTCAACTCTCGCAGCTCTGCTGGAGCCATGCGATAGGGAGCTCTCGAAATCGGTGTCGTGCCTGGTGCAAGCTCGATGGTGAAGTCGATCTCTCGAATAGGCGGCAATCCCGGGATCTCGTCGGGAAATACATCTGGAAACTCGCTCGAGCGAACCCATCCAAAGGACAATTGGCTCGAGCCAACCTAACCTGGGAATGTCTGTTCGAGCGAACCCCTCACAGAGAGCAGTTAGCTCGAGCGAACTTTGAGTCCGCTCAAGCCAACTATATAGTGGGCCTGGGTCAATACAGGAAAACTTGAAATACTCTTCTAAGGCTTGGGGAGGTATTGTTTGGAGCCCCAATGCGATGGTAAGGCCGAGAAAGCTAAGTGTGGAGCTTGATTGAGAAAGAAACCTCATCATGGAGATTCAGTGAGGATTTTTGGACTTGTCAATTTGTATAAGGAGCTTGGAATGTCCTTGATTTTATTAAGTACCAAGCCAGTGACAAAAACAGACATACAGGATCCTTATGCGCCTTGATTTAAATATTGGATCCTCCATGTATGGTCCGGCATTTTGTGGAAATCTTTTTTTTGTGTTTTTGTATACTTGGATTTCATATATACTCTCTAGTTTTCATGTGATTTTACTAGCCTGCTCTAAAAATACTGATTTATGCACTTTAAGTGTCTTGTTGGCCTTGTATATGCATGACCAGACATGAATGTGATTTATGTGACTAAGGGCACCCCGTTCCGCCTGCTGAGGTGTTACACACCTACCTGTATATATATATATATATATATATATATGTATATGTCTTGATTTCATTCATGTAACCTATAAGTCGACACCACTAAACTTGGACAACCTTGTCTGCTTGATCCCCCGACTTGGCGTCCCCCTCTTGCTCCTGCCAGCTGCAGTTTGGATCCTGCCTGTCTCGTTACCCGATTCTGCGGCCGTGGTCTTATCTAACTACATGTATATATTTTTAGTTGGTTCTTGTCACCTCGAGTGTCCGAGACCAACGCCCCTAGCGTGCTCTCATCACATTAGTGATGGAGGATTTAGCTCAGTGTGGTTGTCATCTTGCCAGTTTCCTGTTCCTTGGTACCTTTTCATGTTTTATATTGCACATGTGTTTTCTAGTTGATAATGCATTCTCATTCATGGAAATTATTGTTTAAGCAGGTTTTAATGTTTTCCAAGGTAACTTGTATTTTTACCATTGTTCCTATATCTTTTCACTCACTTGTCAGACCTTCGTGTCTGACCCACTCTTTTGGTACTCAGGTTCAAATGCCGGTTATCCCGAGGAGGAGTCAGAGGAGGCGGCTGGTGAGCCACAACGAGTAAGAGAGTGGCATGCTAACGATGTTGTCTAGACACTCGGTCAAGCCTTGAGATACGAAACATTTTGGGGATTGTGACTAACACATTCATTTGGTTGTAATGGCCTTTATTGGCCTTTATTTTTTGGGAGTGATTAATTAACTGATCTTTTATATAAACAGTTAACATTTACTTTTGGGAAAAATGTTATAATGATCATTACTCATCTCACATCAAGTTGTTACACGTGTTATCAGTCTTGTGATTTTGAAATGAATTATGGATTTGATTTGCTACACGCTTCAGCACTTGAATGAATTTATTATGTTGGTATGATATCCTCACCGCGGACACCTGTGGAAAATCACATGCACGGGTGGTATCATGTTCTTTATTGACCCGTGTACGTATTAGCCAAATAAACATATGCACTAATGCATTGGCATCTCATCACTAACGCATCCCGATCCCGGCTTAGGCCCGCGGGCCCGGTCCAAGGTCACAACTAGAGGTGAAAATCTGGGCCGGCGGTCCAAGCCCAGAACTGGCCTGGCACGAAAAAACCGTGCTTGGGCACGTTGACTTGGTCAACGGGCCGGCCCGGCCTGGCCTGGCAGTCCCGCTGGGCCAGGGCTGCCAGGCCCAAGGCACTGCCCGGTTAAAAAACTGTGTCGTGCTGGGCCAGTGCCCCAGGCCCGCGGGCGGCCCGGCACTGCACGAGGCCCGGCCAAGCACGTCCAGGTACGGCCCAGCCCACCCCCAACGGCTCTTTTTTTTTTAAATCCCCCCCCCCCCAATTTATTTAATGTATTTTTTCAAAACATCATTGTGTTATTCTACTTGTTATCTCTCTTAATTACTTTGTTTTAATGAAATTGGTCCAAGACCAAGAGTGAAGAGTCTAAGTCTTTAAGATTTAAAGAACTTAAAAAAATTAAAAAAAAAAAGGGGGAGGGGGATATGTGGGCTGCCCACAGGCTACACGGCCCAGGCCTGACTAGGGGCCGGCCCAGCACGGCACGACCAGAGCCATGCCCTGGGCCGTGCTGGGCTGACCCCAAAGGCCCTGGGCCAGGCACAACACGGCCCGCATAATTATCATAGGCCATGCCGGCCCGGCTTGGGGCATGGCTGGGCCTAGCTGCCGGCATGGCCCAGATTTTCACCTCTAGTCACAACAGACTGCAGAATCCAGATTGGTAGAAGCTACTTGAAGATAATTGTTTGTCAATTATGGACAAAAAGGGGGAGAATATTGAAGTTAGGGGGAGAAAACAAGCAAAGATCTACAGATGTTGCTGTTGATTTTAGGGAGTTTTTTGTTGAAAATTCATGTATTTTGAGTTTTTTCTCTTTGGTAGATCATTGGTATTCTTTTAGGGAGTTTTATCCATGAACAATGATGGGTACAAAGAGAAGGTGATTTTACCAATTGAGGGTAAACTTAAAGGGAACGATTAGTTTTGCTTAATATGATCAAATTATCAAAATCAAGAGCAAGGTCAAGAGGATGCGATGGGGGATACATAGCATAACATCAACTAATATGCTCATGAAAATCATATGCTATGTATTGAACTCATTTCATCCAACATTAAATTTAAGAATAATGTGCAATGAGAATGAAATGAAATCCAACCATGAAGCCAACCTCAATTATTAACCAACCAAGATTATGATCATAAAAATGGTGGTTATGAGATTTACCCATGTGCTCATGAGAGTTGGCAAACATGAAGATTATGATGCTAATGGAATGTGTCATGCAATATAAACATATTTCCGAAATAAAATCAAGTTCAACCCAATGAACACAAGGTCTATCATATTCTCAAGATATACCAATTGAATATGATACCAATTGATACTAATTGAATATCAAAACATAATTAAAAGCAAAGATGTGACAAACATAAAATTCCATCAAGCATCATAAATGGATATTCATCACTATAATAATATGATAACTAATGAGCAAAGTGATGAACAAGTTAAATTGCATACAAGGATATAGCTTGGTGATGCATGCAATTTTCAAAGTGTCAAATTCATTTGAAATACAAAGAAGGAATTTTTAAGAGGTTCATATGATTAAGATCGCTACTATGAAGTTGAAATATGTATAAGGATAACATCACTTAGAGAATATACATGAATCAACATCATAACCATCCATAAAAAAAATGACTCAAAAGCATAAAGGATGGATTTGAGTTCTAGTATGATTTCTATAAATATAACAAAGATCACAACCATACATGGAACGATTTGACATTTGCATATAAAGAATGTAATCAAATGAGCAAAGATGCAAATATCTTGAAAACAACATTCATTTCCATTTCTAAGATGATATAACCAAATGCATAAGGAAATGAGAACATGGAACATGCTTTGATGATTATAACTAATGAAGTTTTAGAGCATTTCCATTCATACAATCTTCAAATCATTTCAATAAAAAAAATCCAATAATGAGTATAAAAAGAATGATTTTGAAGATAACACATTATAAATTTTCAACTTTGCATTTTAAAATATATAACTAAAAGAACAAAAAGCAAATCTATTATGATAATATTGCAATTAAAGGATTTTGAAAACCATCAGATATAACTAAAAGTTCATGAAGACAAAATCAAATGATCACAAAGAAATATTGCATTTTAAGAGATGTGACTTTATAGAAACAAAATGTAAATGTAACATGACCAACAATATGATGAGAAGATAAAAAATAGGTTGGTCCAATGAGGTTCAAGGCCTTAAGGTTTGTTTAAACGATAACCTTTGAAAATTCACCTAAGGTCTTGAGATGGTTGTCCTTGAGGGTTCACTTTTGATATCCCACCAACTCTTGGAGATTTAACTCGAAAAAGTCTTAGAGTGGTGAAATGATTCTTTGGGGAAATAAAGATCTAGGAAGGAAATTTTCATTTTTGACCATAGTAGAAATCATTTAAATGATATGCAATAAAACACAACACTAAGGTTCTAATCTAGACTTTAGTCAATAAGGATCAACTCCAGGTTGTTAAGCCCTATAATGGAGTAACCTTGCTCTGATACCAATTGAAAATCTGTAATCCGAACCCTAGATGGGGAGTGAATAGGGTGAGCTTCAAATAAGTGACCAATTATGACAATTTTAAATTCTATAGTTCAATTAGTCACTAGTGATGATTATTAAACTAAATGAGGAAACTAACAAAAACAATCATCACTAAGCATTCACCATCACACAATAATTTATAGTGGTTCGGCCTCAATGCCTACATCCACTACCGGCTTGTGATCCAACACCCCACCGGATTTCCACTATTTATGCTTTTCAATAAGCTACGCAATAACCTTTATAATATGCTTTCCAAGGCTAAGCAATAACCTCTATAACTGATATTTTTCAGTGCTTAACATCAACCTATACACTATGTTTTCTTGGCTAAGCAATAACCTATGCAACCTGAAGGTTGGATCTCTCTCTGAGTAGTGTCTAGAATACACTTTATGGAGATACAATTTAAGCTTAATTGCAATGCCTCTTGATTAGGCGGATATGAAAGTGAAAATCTAATTCACATACACACTATGAATGCAAAGATGAATGCACAATGTGTATGTATGATGTCCTCAAACAATTTGAAAATAAAAGCTCATAAATGTATGCCAAAGGCTTTTAAAAGTTTTAGCTCATAAAAACATTTATGATTGAATAATGAACGCTAATCACATGTTAAAAATAACTTGTAAAAGATATACCTATGTATTCTAAACAAGTTGTGAAATTCTAAAAACAAAACATGTGATGCATAAGGGTTTCAATTAAATTAACAATGTAGCTCAATATATATATGCTAAAAGCATTTGAAAGTGTAAAGAACAAAAATAGATTTGATTGAAGTGAATGAACAAATCACATGTTATTTAAAAACCAACTTGAAAAAGATGTATATCAATGCTAAGCAAGTTGTGTGAAACTTTAAAACAAAATACACGTGATTGGTGAAGTTGTTTAATCCAAAACATAAGATAGATTTGAAAGTGATTTTCTTATGATGAAAAACAACAACCAAAGATTCAACCAATTATAAGAATCATGTAAAATATAATTTCAAAGATGTTTTCATTAACATGATTTACTTAGATATACCCATTTGAGAACTACTTGGTTTGAATCAAGGTGATGCATCCAAAACAATAAATCAATTCAAAACATATACATGTTAAGGACACAACAAATCATAGTTAACATGCTTAAAAAGATTTACTAATAATTTAAGCAAAGCATGAAAACATATGAAAAGGAAAACTAAGCTTACATAGAAGATTTACTTATGATTCCAAGCTTTAGCTTCCCTTTTTAACCAACTAGCCTCCCTTAGCTCATTCCCCTTTAATTGGCCTCAAAACACCTCAAGGAGTATCCCTTGGATCCTCTCATTTGGCTAAGGAATGAACTTCAATTTATAGAAAATGTTGTCCAACGGCTAGCTTGTCGGTTGACAGACATTTGGGGTTCGGTCGACCGAACTCAACGGTCATAAAACAGCTAGTTTTGACCATTCTGGAATTGGAACCGACACTTGACCGAACTTTCCCTGATTTTTTAAATACTAGAAAAATGATTTTAAAAAGAGAAACTTGGTCTTGGAGGTCTAGGCCATTGAAACAAGCCTGGAAACATGTTTTAAATCATTCCAAGAGTTTTAAAAACATGAAACCTAAAATGCCTAAGTTTATTTGAAACTTTTAAAACCATAGGCAAGCTTGATTCGAAAATCTTCTTTTGAAAACTAAATGCATCCAAGTTTAAAATCAAAACATGCATAAATCAATATTTCTACAAGTCTAAAAAACAATGCATGTGTAAATCAAGATTTCAAGAATTCCAAAGTCAATGTATGTGTGAAAATTCGAATGATGCTAAAATGATAATGCATCCATCAAATTGCAATAACACAAAATCCCTAACACTATTATGACCCTTGGAGCCTACTTGTTTGCATAGAATACATAGGGTTTCATGCCAGGCAGGTTAAAAATAAGAGTGTTGCAACCTACACACTGCAAATAGCTCTCCACACACTGCATTTTAAATAAAATAAAATAAAAGGTTCCTAAACTAACCCTATCCCTCTCCTTCCTTCTCTCTCCCTCTCCCTGCTCTGGCCACCACCGCCCGACCGGTCACCGACCCACCTCCCTCTCCCTCTCCTTCCCTGCGTCAGCAGCGCCAAAGCAATCAAGACAGACCCGGAGAGTGACGAGTCAAACAGGTTCAAACTCACCACACGACCGTCCGAGTCACAAGAAACACCTCACCATGTGCAGACATCAGTATTCTGCAACTTCCAGCCGTCCAGCACATGCAAAGGGTCTTCCAAAAACAATCTCTGCTTTTTGAGGTGGGCAAAAGAGAGAGGTTGCATTGCTGCTTTTTGCTTCATGTTACCAATTCAAGATGTCAGAGACAGCAAGAATCGTTTCCAATACACACGACAAAGTCCAAGTCATGGATGCATGGTGGCGGCGGGCGAGAGGTAGAGTACGCGGGAGAGAAAGGGGGAGAGGGAGAGTGAGAAGCAGAGGGCTTTTGGGGGGTGGGGCGGGGGGGGCGGGCGACGGACTGGGGCTGCCGGAGGCGAGCAAGAGAGAGAGGAGGAGGGATCGGCGGAGGTGGTCGGAGCAAGAAGAAAGGAAAGAGAAGGAAGGAGAGGGATAAGGGTAGTTTAGGGATTTTTTATTTATTTTTTTTCAAATGTAGTGTGTGGAGCTTGCAGTGTGTAGATAGCCACTCTCTAAAAATAAAGATATAAGGTGAATGTACAAAAATGACCATGGAAAGTGAACATCATCAAATAACCTTCCCTATAATGGAAATTTAAGTAAATCAAGATGAGATGGAAAATGAATACCAAACAATCACCTTAGTATTATACTTAGAAAGTCAAAGTCTCACCTACATTGCTACTCCATATCCTTCGCCCCTCTCCTCATATATATACTTGGGGACCCACATGGGGATGGGGATGGGGGGATTTCAAGGACTCCCCGGACCACTCATCTCTGCTAAGAGTCAACCCCAACCGTGATTTCTATAATCTTTCATCTGCGCTCCAAAAGTTTAATGGTCAACAGTTCATTCAAATCAATACATAGTCGATTCAACAATTCAGTAAATTCAGATCTGACCGAAAGTTGGTGGACATGTACAATTCGGGGGGACGGGGCAAAGAGGGGCGTGTGTTTGGTCCATTTAGACGGACCAAGGGTGGGCCCCACTAGCGTGAGCTTACAGAATTTTATCATAAACTCACGCTTAGGAGAGCCTTGCCATATATATATATATGGGCAACTCTCCTAAGCTCAAGTGTGTGGTGGGACCCACATGGAGATGGAGATGGGGATGGGGATGGGGATGGGGGAGATTTCAAGAATAAAGTCCCACATGGGGACTTTTATATATATATATATATATATTAAAAGTTCACGTCACCAAATCTTTATTCTTACTTAAAATAGCGATAATGTTAGAGAGTAAGTGTCTCGTGCAGGACAATTATATAACATTCAATTTATCAGAACATTGGTTTCATTAATAAACGCAAGTGGTCAAAGCCACTTCGAAAGACAAATGGTTCAAGTGGGTCACATGGCAAAAGCATTATTCTATTTTGAAAGGTATCTGTTTTGATTTCCGGGGACCATTTACCTTTTTTTTACCTTGTGGGGGTCAAAAGTGATCATTACTTGCTCTAATTGCTCTCGTAGTCGTATGATTCTCTTTTGAAACTTGTATTTACTTTGAGAGAAAGATACTGCACATGTAAGTTTAAATGACTCATTAAAGATAATTAAAAATCATCTAATGCATATCAGTTGATTCATTACTGCAATTTTAAGTTACAGATTGAATTAGAGACTTTTTTTTTTTTTGGTAAAAGAATGGTTAGAGATTTGGAGACATCTGATGGGACTAACATTCGGCATCTGTTTAATTTAAAAACTCCCTCACATCTGGTGTAAGAGTCTACATGGGTTGGGTCTGGATCGGGTCCATGGTGCATATAGTTTTAAAAACCGGATCGGAGGGCGGAGCGGTCGAATCGACAGTTGGGTCAAACCTTGTTGAGTGACCTAGTTGAACCCATAAAATAATAAATATAGAAGAATCATTTTAAGATAATTTATGATGAGTCCAATAAGCACAACAGCTGATTTTTTTTTTTTTTACTATTTTGATCCGTTCTTAATGATTTTTGTCCAGTTTCGGTAAAAGTTTGTAAAATGTGAGCCCAATTGGACCTGGACATTAATCTAGGTCCAACTCGGACACAATTGGACCTGGACATTACTCTAGGTCCATTGAATCCTACAGCTCTACTAGTGTATGTCCTGTCCATTAACTTCTCCATTTCCCCACTAAGTGAATAGTAGTTCGGTAGCATGGAATGGACTGCAAGTGTAAACTGCATAACAGATATCATGTGAAATAAAAAGAAGCAGAGAAGAGAGTCTGGTACCTGTATGTCTTGGAAAAATGTACCTTATACACTGAGTGAAAAGCAAGGAGATTGGGAAGAGAACAGAAAATATAATCTAACAACCAGGGACATTTTTCATGGAAATGCAGATAGCCAATGCAGCCATGGGCTTCAGTCTGCTCCCAAATCTTGTTACATTCTTTTGGAGCTAGTTTTTTAAGTTCAACTGTATGAGTTTTCAATCTAATTCTTATGCACCATCCTTAAACCCCAAGGAAAGATGATCCATCCAAAATCAGAACAAGCTAAGGTGAACTTAGGGCTTGAAAAATGGTGTTCAAGGGCAAGGGCAGAAGTATCAAAGATTTTCAACTCAGCTTCAACTCTTGGTCTATCGTTGTAAATGTTATGATTGCACTAAGATATAGATTGTAGAAAGCATCCAGAGTCAGATGCTTAAGCTGCATCAATGGGATGGTAACTGCCTATAACCAAAAATATTGGCAAGAGAAACCATGAAACTGACCAATTGGGCAGGATTTTCTCTTCACCCAAATCATGTAAGCATCATTAGGTGGGAAACCAATTCAGTCAACTTAACCCCATTGATAATTCCAGCCAATTTGCTCAAGTGAGAATAATTTCATCATAGCCAAACAGACAGATCGTACATTGGCTAGTGGCACTAGTCAAGGGCCCGGTTGTTTACATAAAATATACGCGTAGGAAATCATTGTTAAATGAGCTCCGTCTTTAACATTATATTATATTATAGAGGGAGTGATAAAGGCCATTTAGGTAAGGGATAAAGGATACAAGGTGACAGTGTTGTAAATAAGTCATCTAATTTCTCAGGATTTAAATTACTAGAGTGATTGGCTAGGTACTCATTTCTCATTTTCCCTTATTCTACTTAAATAAAGGGAAAGTTTATTTTACGTTAATTTTTGGATATTCACCTTTTGGACTTCTTTTTTAAAACCTTTTTGGACATGACTTCCTATGCATTCAATTCCCACGTATTCTATGCAAACTATTCATACATATTCTATGCAAACTAACAGGCCCTTCATGGATTTCAATACATAACATTCGCATGTGTCCACGGTTGCAAGACGACTCAAGTTCTCGCAGCAAAACCCTATTAGCACTCCAGATACTTGTTGGCTTTCAAGATTCCAGAGACTAGTTTTTGCTGGAAAATCTTACATCCATTACATTCTATTCCTCAAGCATAAAATGTCTGTTTTCCATTATCTCCTGAAGCATAGAACGGATTGATTCTTACATTAACACCACATAAAACTTAATGCACATTTTCAATGATAAGTTCACCACAAAGCATCAATAGATACTCAAAATACTTCAAAAATAATATAATTGCTTCTGCTAAAAGCATTCATTACCGCTACAGATCATAAGTAGCCATTAAATCCATAAAAAAATAAAGGACATGATAACTTGGTACAAATCACAGCTTGAAACTATTCAAACCCAAAAGCAAATTAACCAAAGAAAACAGAAAATAGGAAAAACATAGTCACAAACTAATGAAACTCAGTACCTCATAAGTGGGATAATCTAGAGCTGAAATTCTAATACTCATTAAAAAAATAATAATAATAAGTGGAAAACAGCAACAACCAGGGCCTTCAAATGTTCAAATCAAGTGAAGAAGCCAAGCCCCAATCGGGAATGAAATTAATCACATTACTGTTCATCCTCACGCTTGGGTGCTTCTTTGATCTCATCAGTCCCATCATCCTACAAAACAAAGATGGCAAGAAATGTTTAAAAAACTGATTGATTTAAATTATCCATAGACAGTTTGAAATAAGAAACAGATGAGACAAGATTTAAGACCTGCATATCTGATGTCCACAAGGTCAAGTTGTCACGAAGGAGCTGCATTATAAGAGTGCTGTCCTTATATGATTCCTCCCCGAGAGTATCCAGCTCTGCAATGGCTTCATCAAAGGCCTATCGAAAAGCACAAAACATCAACCAAAGACATCCAACTAAATACGCAACATTCTTATAGATCAATTACAGAAACAACAACAATAATGATGCTCCTTTTTATAATATATGTCCTTGTTTGGTATGCACCCAGCTGCTTTTTTACAAAATGACTTGAAGTAGCCCTTATCAAACACCACCAAATATTGCTTTCTATTGATTTTTCTCAATACTAACTTGCATATCCATAATGTGCATTTAAATCCTCCACTCTCCAACAAGAAAACGATTGTTTGCACCTCCAAGCATGCCTTTGTCGTCTTCTCTTCTTTATGTTCAACATCACTTGGGTTTTAGACAAAATTTTCATCCAGCAGATACAAACATTCTCTCTCCTTTAACCTCTATCCTTTTCCCGAACTATTGAAAACAAGTTCTAGCTTTGTAACCTCAGATTTTTTTGAGCCCATAGCTATAAATTCACAAGTGGGTGAAATCCAAACCAATTAGATTCATTATCACACCACATTCTATCACAAAATTTCAACTAAAGTAGAGTTATTTCACATGTGCACCTTGCTGCTTTAGAGCAGTGGGCTCACTCCTCTGGAAAATGGGGACTCCATAAAAGCAACATAAAAAGTCCATTTCGGATGCCAACCCGTTTCTATCACAAAATTTCACTGAAGTCAGTGATTTCAAACGTGCATGCACCTTGCTGCTTTAGAGCAGTGGGCTCGCCCTCCCCTCAGAAAATCCAGACTCCAAAAAAGCACCCTAATAGATCCATTTTGGATGCTAGCCCATTCTCATGACTGTAGAAAACCCACAGAACTATCTTGTGGGGAGAGAGAGAGAGAGAGAGAGAGAGAGAGAGAGAGAGAGAGAGAGAGAGAAATTAATCAGAAGTCAGAATTATGAATTTCTCACATTTTGTAACAATGATTTTTAGAATTTATATTTGTAAGAACTTACATTTTGCAGCAACGTGATGGGTTTTGCAAGGAGAACTGCCATTTTCCTCAGCCGGATGATCAAGGACCTGTTTGCTTACTTTGTACTGAACTCCTCAGAATTCACAGAAGAGTAGGTTCTACGGAAGGATTTTCCCCCCTAGTATGGACAACTATGATGCCCATATACGGATTTGGATACGGACACTAATACGGGATCGTAGATATGACTCCTTTTAAAAATATAGGACACGGATACGGATACGTGTGTCCTAATTTTTTTTCTTTAGATCATTTTTTAATCAATGAAATTATCGAATTTTTTTTTCATCCCCTTCTAGCATTTTTTATGGTGAGAAGTAAAAATATTATATGAACTATATGAAATAAAGGATTTTATAAGTAGGATATGTTACACTTGTTCTATCAGGTACCAATACAAGTATTGCATCGGTCCGATACGGATACGTTGGGCTTGTACAAGTATCTGGGTATCATAGATGGACAACTGTTAGAAGTATCGGTGCACTGTCACGTACCAATACAAGTATTGCATCGGTCCGATACGGATACGTTAGGTTTGTACAAGTATCCAGGTATCATAGACGGACAACTGTTGGGAAGACTACCATGAGACCTACCCAAACTAGGATCAATCCCTGAGCAGCTACTAAGGTGAGAAGGCACACTGAAGAGTTGACAAGTGAAGAATATAAGGTGGAGATGTTGATAAAATCCACATTATCCTATTCTCCAATTTACTAGAACCGTGGTTGGGAAATCATTTCCTACCAAAGGATACTCTTTTGTGAATGCAAAGAAAAGAAAATGATATAAAAAAAATATGGGGTATTCAGATTTATTGATTTAGATCTGTTGGGGTACCAACTGCACTAGCCAGTTGATAGATACAAAATACAGAGCTCCAAGGATCAAGATTCAAGAGGGCACAAGAGTGGACTTTAGGTTAAATGCCTCAAAATTCCTACTAAAGAAAGAAAAATCCATGCCTTAAAATCTCCTTAAAAAAATATTCACATCTTCAAATGACCTAGGGGCCCGCCCTTAAAAACTTTGGAGGTCCCCAACTGTCAGAAGTCGAAGAAAGGTGAACTTAAGATGTTTTAGCATCAACTCAACCGTCGGCTGCTGACATCAAATGTGGGTGACTTTATGTCGGACATTAAAGCTAACGTTGGAAGTTGAGCGCTATCTCAAAAGTGGAGGACTTTACATCAGATGTTGGGCAGCAATGAACATTCAATGTCAATGTTGGACACGTAACCCCTTACATCCTGCATCGGGACCCAGCCTCAGAGTTCCATGCAGCACCAACTTTGACCAGTTGAAGCTCTTCATCCGTCCATCCAAATTCTGGAATATAATATACTGTTGGAAAGCTCTAGAAGATGGGATTGAAATGTTACATTTATTTGGGCCATTTGGAGTTATCTAGATGGATCAAACCGTAGTCTAGTAAGACAGTCCTCTGCTCAGCAGCAAGTCCATCGTCTTTTTCTTATTATTATTTTTATCTACATGTTTGGTAGCTGTATTCGTAAATATTCACCTTTAATCATCGGTTTCATAGCCATCCTGTAGATCTTCGCCTTTAATCTTCACTTTTTTCTCTTTCCCAGGAAGGCATTGGTCAGAACTATCAGGAATTTAACAGAGAGCAGCTGGCAATGCCCAGATTCCACAGGCAAAAATCCTATCAATGACCCCATCATAAGTATCTCCAACTGATATAGGATCCATAATTTTCAGAAGAATGTCAATGACCTGATCTGTAACATGTGCACGGAAGGTTTAGAAATGGTACAATCTTAGTTTATATCTATCCTCCTCTATTGGCTCATAGGCTTTTAATTCGAAGTCTTTCAAAGACTATTTTTATCTTTTAGGAGACCAAGTACAAGCAAGAAATTCCTCAGTGCTGGTGTCATAGGACCATAAACCTTATGACACTGACTGAACTCAACCATAAACCTTATGCACTGACTGAACCCATGGCTTTGTTGCCTAGTTTGTGGGAAATTTCAAAAATTTTAGATTTACCCTGAGATCCCATGAACCTATGGTTTGTAACCTAAGTTCGTGAAAAAACTCAAAATTCTTGGTTTGTAATAACAAATCCAATGAGCTTTCAGCTTGTAACCAAAGTTATTGGAAAATCTTAATCCTACCCTTGGGTTTGAATTAGACTCCTATAGATAAGAAGAAATGGATTTGCAAGCATGGACACCATAGCATATTTATGACATAAGTAAAAAATTAGAGTTAAGACAGGATAAAAATGATTCCTCCAAATGCCTGCAAGCCCAGAAGCCACATCTCAAGAAATAAAGGCCTGAGTCCAGAAATTTTAAATCCAGGTGTAGGTCTACTGACCACATCTTTATCAGATTCAAGTCGACTCTAGGTGCAGATCCAAGGAGTATGTACTAGTGAACTTAAAAACATATATAAAATGCAATTATATAAGTTCATATAGTATGTACTCAAGAACTTGCAAGCCGATACATGACATGCAATTGTGTAAGTGTATATATAATATTTTGTCAGTAAGCAAAATCTTAAATGCAACAACATTGTATAATTGACCAAAAAATTCTTCACCATGCACAAAGATAAGCCCAAACTAAAAACCCTATACCCTCTTTTATATACATCTTTTCCTCCACATTTATTGGTCCTTTAATGAATGGAAAATATTGCTATTTATTAAAGAAAGATACGGAAATAGATAAACCTCTTTTCCATCTTAGAAACAAGGAGAATCCCAAAGCCTAAAGTTCCCAAAATCGAGTGCGCATTGAATTTTGAAAATGTGGTGGATCTAACAGAGTCGACAACTTTACACTTCCAGATTTTATATTAAAATGTTATTTGGCAATCCAAGTTATAATGTTTCCTGTAGAATGAAGTTAATTTTTTCATGAGAATTACATTCACTGCTGTGAGACCTTTTGCTGATTTGAGTGGGTGTACCATAAATATGGAAGAACCTCAAGAGTTATCTCTGCAATCCTTACTTGACAAGTGCATCTCTGACGGAGACAATGAATCCCTTAGGGCCCGTTCGGTAATTTACTTTTAAAATAAAGTAGAGTGAAGTGAAATGAAAAGAATGAATAAAATATAAGTGCGTTATGATGGTATTTTGTTTTTAGTTGTTTGGGATGGAATATTTTTTACTTTTTGTATGGGGAAATGGAGTTTTTTTGTCTTTTAGTGAGTAAATGTAGTTGCTTTTTGACTTTTTTTGGAAAAGATGGAGGAAGTTTTGGTAAAAAGTGTTTTTGATGGGATGTTTAACTTGACTTGACTTCACTTGACGATATTAGTAAAATTACCAAACGGACCCTTATTGCTATTCCGTCTGTGGAGGAGATTAGACAAGCCACTTTCTCCCTAGGTAAATAATTATATCATACTACTTTGATTTTATTACTGATATTCAAAGACATGAAGAGCTTCATGAGAACACACAGAATTGCCTCTCCTTTATTGATGGAGCAATTTTATAATCAGAGGATACATACTGATAGTGTTTCATAGTTCAATCATGTTGTCAACGAACAGTTTCAAAGTCAAGAAGAGTTTAACCTTAGCAATCCATTTCCTCCATCTTGATTCTTGACTTTCCAAATGAACATGTTGGCGGTCAATTACAGAGTTGCAATGAACCGTTCGTGCAATGAGCTTCTTGAATCTGGACAATCATCTTCATCGCCAATAGTGGGGGAGCTTCAAAGTCAAGTGGATTATTTGAGCGGTCCTTTACAAGGCCAGTTGATCTCATAACCATGAAAGAACCTTTTTAATGGCCCAAGACATTTGGTGACCATTAAAAAATTAGCCACATCAGACTTTGTAGCCATATGTTAGAAGAAAATGAAAGCGAAGGGTAATATAGAAGGAATGATTGATTTCAAATCATTGACCTTGATTGAATGATAAGCCGTGATCAAAGAAGTCAATTCTTTCAAAGTAGCTAACCCACCAAAAATCTTTCACATAGTGGAACCAGAGGATCCCATCATGTAGGGAAACCGTTCTCCTACAGTGAACTGCAAGTGTAGTCCAACTCTATGGGGCTCACTTGGCCGACCTTTGATCAGTGCAGCTCTTTTCACACTCTAATTCCCCCATGATCTATCAATATGCCCAGTTTTATGTTCATCAAACCTTTACTCACCATTGGATTGAATCTCAAATAAAAAAATCATTGGCTAAAAGACAATTAAATTTCAAGCCCATCAAATCAAGGACTAGGATGATCTGATGGGATCGTTTTTTTCTTTTTTTGCATGACCCTTATCCATAAAGAGACCTTTCCATCCATCCTACCTAATGATAGGTAAGCATCCAAGTGCGCCCATGAGATGGATTGGATATGCACATAAACGGCCTGCTCGTAACTGAAAATCCTGCCACATGTAGTGCTTCCAATACTAGTTATATTATGATAATGACGATTTTCTTAAGACTCCAGCTTCTCTAGTGCGCAGTATGTCCCTCACTGCAGAAGACATGGGAGAGTTTGTGTGGCCCATTGGCCCTACTTGCTAAACAAGGCTTATAAATCCAACCATTGCAAAAGATTTTGTCCATTAGACATTGCAAACTATCTAAATTTTCAGTGTCTAATAGATCTTGATTTTGCTAATAGTTAGTTCCTGAAGCCCTTTTGTAGCTGGTAAAGCAAATTGGCACCACAAACATTCCAAAATTAGTAGAGGGTGTCCTACTAGAACAACTTGGGCAATTTTCACCAATGAGCAGACAGCACACATATGGGAACATCTTGTGAGGCCCACCTAAGTATGTTCCTACCAATGGAGGTAAGAGGGTTGAAAGGTCTCATCATGGATGAGGATTAAGCAAAAAAAAAAAAAAAGCCCCTTAGATTCTCCTAACCCTTGATTTAACAGCCTTAAAATTGTAACGTCTTGCACATTTCTTTAAGATTCAATCCAATGGTGAGAAAAGGTTAGATGAGTGTCACACTAGGCTCGTTGTTAGATCATGGATGGTAATTAGTGTGAAAGGGGTACACTGATCAAAGGTGAGGCCATGTAAACGCCATAGAGCACAATTGCACAAGTGATCCAGTCCTAGGAGAATTTTCTCGAGAAGCCAAAGGATTTAGTCTTTCTGTTTTATGAAGTATAAATATATTTGTCCTATTCGGACGCACAAAAAATTAACGATCTACTATAATATCTCATTTTCTAAATTTAAAAATTTTGCTTCTTCGGGAACCTAATAAAAGTCAGAAGAGAATATTCTTTTCTTTCAAATATGTTTTAACTATTTTCTCCTACAAGTCTCTTTAAAAAAAGTTATACAAGATAAAATCTCCCAAAATGCAAGCTTTAAGAATAATCTCTCACCTCTCACTCTTATTGAGGGAGTGTGTGCTGGTTAGGATGATGATGCTGGTGGCAGTGATGATAATGGTGATGATGGATCGTGGTGATGGTGATGGTGATGGTGATGGTGATGGTGATGGTGATGGTGATGGTGATGGTGGATGTGGTGATGGCGACGATGACGACGGTGGTGGTTATGATAATGATGACGCCAATGATGGTGGTGGTGGCATCATGATGATTATGATGGTCGTGATGGTCGTGGTGGCAATGTCCCAAATTGTCATATCATCAAGGAAAGTTTTACTCTAATGAAAGTTATATCTATAGTCTGATTGATGATGTTTGAAGCATATGATTTCAATTTTTCTTATTTTAATCACATGTAAGACATGATCAATCTTATAGTGGGGCATAAGACTAATTAGAATGAAATTTCCCTTGCTGATAGAACAATGTGGGAAGCTTATTATGGAGAGCTTGGATTTTAAAACTAGGCCCCATTGATGATAATGGTGGTGATGGTGCGTGATGATGATGGAGGTGGTGATGGTCTCCCACATTGTTATGTCATTAAGGAAAGTTATTATTCCGGTCAAAGTCATCCCACCATCAGACTAACGACCTGTAATTTGTAAAGCATATGAATTTAATTTTTTTCTTATGTTAATCACATGTTGTGGATGTGATCAATCTTATGGTGGGGTATAAGACTAATTAGAGCGAAATTATCCTTAATGATAGAATAATGTAGGGGAGAGAATTTGAGTAGATAAATGTAGGGGAGAGAATTTGAGTAGTTTAGATTTCGAAGTTGGACCTCATTGATGGATTTGAAGAGATAAATTATGCACAAATAAAGCATTTTGTAAGTGACTAGTCCCATAATGAAACCTACTAGTCCCATAGCATATATTATACTATGCAGCCAACTGCCAATTAAGTCAGTTAAAAATAGGTTGTATTTTTCAAAAACTGCCAACAATGAAAATATTATAATACTACACTACTCTATTCTGTAATATTTCATTCTTGCAATATTGACGTCTGTAGAGATTTTATTTATGCAAATATCCAAATGGGCCCTTAGAGCATCTCCAACCGAGATGTTGTTTTGGAGATGTCTAATTCCATTTGAAGGCTTAGGCGGCAATTTGAAGGTTTAGAATTTGGCAACTCCTAAAGTAGGAACTCCACCCGATGTACCAAATTCGTTATTTTATTATATTTGTGTCTTTTACATCTTTCGACCTCTTTGTCTTTTTCAAAAGATTTTGCATTCTTGTGGGACACATCATAAAATATTCAAAAATAATAAATAAATGGCATGTTGCTTCTTCATCTGCCAAATTTGGCAGCCCAATGTTCCATGCCAAATGCCACATCAGATTATGCATTTTGGGTGGAGTCTTCAATAGGCTTTTTTTTTACCGTTTGGAGTGCCATGAGGGATTTGACATATCCGTTGGAGATGCTCTAAGAGCATCTCCATTGGCCATGCCAAAAAAAGTCATGAGAGGACTCTCCACCCGAAATGCCATAAATGATGTGGCATTTGGCATGGCACATGGGGCTGCCAAATTTGGTAAATGAAAAGGCCAGATGCAATTTATTATTTTTGGATTTTTCATGATGTGGGTCAAATCGATTGAAAAAAAGGACCATGGGTATCTTTTTCATTTCTTTTTCTTTTTCATTTTCCACTCACTTATACTAGCCTTTGAAAACTTGGAATGC
This sequence comes from Cinnamomum chago, assembly GCA_038049695.1. Lineage (NCBI taxonomy): Eukaryota > Viridiplantae > Streptophyta > Magnoliopsida > Laurales > Lauraceae > Cinnamomum > Cinnamomum chago. Next base: position 59,847,221 of record CP142459.1, on the reverse strand, counting down.
TCCCTTCTGTTGACAAAAAGGACAATTAGGAATGCGCTACTTAGTTCTTTCTCGTTCACACCATGGATTCCCAATACTCTCAATTTCCTTATTTTTCCACCCAACAATCTCAATTTTCCAGTGAAGCCTCCGAAATCCATACTGGTGAAGCCTCAAACAAAAAGATTGTTGTTCGAGGTTCCAGGTTCAATATAGAAGAAGATCGTTCATGGCTCAACATAATAATGCACAACATGATTGTTGAAAATGAACGCGACAAAAGTCTACCACTCAATTACGATGCAAGAGAGGTTAAAGGTGGTGGGTGACCTTACAGCGTCGCGTGACCACACAGCAGAATTCTAAGATTTCATTCAAAATCTCCTATGCATTCACAACAGAGGAACACATTCTCAACTTCAAGCAAATCTGGTTGAGCACCTGTTGCATTTTCAGGGGCGGTAGTAGCATGTGATTTATTATTATATTATGTATTGTCATTTTACTTTTATTTGTTGTTTACACATGTATTGTACTCGAATTTCAAATGTGTATTTCCAATAAAAAATGTGTTTTAAATGCAATTAATATTTTTGTTAAATTTTTTTAAAAAGTAAATAATTATTTAATAACATTTAAATGGAACCAAACATGTTTCAATAGAAATTCAATCTAATTAATATAATAATAAAAAAAAAGGTCAAAAGAGATAAAAGACAAAAATATAATAAAATAATAAATTTGGTATATCGAATGGAATTCCTACTTTAGGAGATGCCAAATTCCAATTGAAGGCTTATGTGGCAATGGTTTGGAATTTGGCATCTCTTAAACAATGGGACTCCACCCCATATGCCAAATTATTATTTTATTATATTTTTCTCTTCTTACGAGACCCACATCATAAAAGAAAAAAAAAACCTTTTGCATTCTTGTGGGCCCCCTTCTAGAATAAAATATACCAAAATATTATTTGGTATGTGCCCTTCTCATATGCCAATTTGGCATTTCCCTCCAACATGCCAAGTGCCAAGTCACATTTGGAATGGCTTTTAGAGTGGTCCTCCATGCCAAATATGTCCGTTGGGGCATCTATGTGGGAGTTGAAAGAGGTGTTGGAGATGCTCGTGTGGAAATTTAAAGGTTTGGAATTTGGCATCTCCTAAAATAGGAACTCCACTCGTTATGCCAAATTTATTATTTTATTATATTTTTGTTTGGAATTTGAAGGTTTGGAACTCCACCCCATCTACAACTGTCCCTTTTTTCAAAAGATTTTTTTTTTTATAACGGAGGGTGTCCCAAATAATAAAAGTCATTTGCCTTTTTCATACTTCAAATTTGGTAGACCCATCAACCATGCCAAATGCCACATCACAAATGGCATCTCAGGTGGAGACATGGTCAATGCCATTTTTGACCGTTGCCACTGCCATTTAGCAAATGGAATGGCTGTGGGAGATGCTCTAATAGCCTCCAATATATATGTCAATTTGGAGATGCCAAATTCCAAACCAAATTGCCACATAAGCCTTCAATTGGAATTTGGCATCTCCAAAGTATGGGACTCCACCACATATGTCAAATTATTATTTTATTTCATTTTTATCTTTTTTATGGGACCCACATCATAAAAAAAAAAAAAAAGGAATTAGCATTCTTGCATTCTTATGGGCCCCTTTTGAAATAAAATAACCCAAAATAATACTTAGCATGTGCATTTCCCATATAACAATTTTGGCATTTCCCTCTAACATGCCAAATGCCATGTCATTTTTGGAATGGATGTTGGAGTGGTCCTCCATGCCAAATATCACTGTTGGCATGACCATGTGGGATTTGAAGGAGCCGTTGGAAATGCTCTAAGCCTTCAAATGGAATTTGAAATCTTCAAATAACATGTCCGTCGAAGATGTTCTCAGAGCATCTTCAACAGCACTATCAATTGCCACATGGACACCCCACCGGCCAAAATTGGCATACAGCACCACTCCAACAGCCATTCCATATGTGACTTGGTATTTGGCATGAAGGATGGATATGCCAAAATTGAAGTACGGGAAAGTGGCATGTCTTTTAATATTATGGTATATGCAAAAAGGGGCCCACAAGAATGCAAGAATGCAATAGGGGGAGAGGCCAAATTCCAAAACTTGGCATAATAAGATAAAATATAAAAATATAATATGCCAATAAGAAGATAAAAATATAATAAAATAATAATTTGGCATATGAGGTGGAGTCCCATACTTTTAGGAAATGCCAAATTCCAAACCTTTAATTAGATGGCCTACCCTAATTTTAAATGTGTATTCCAATAAAATTGTGTTTTAATTGCAATTAATAACTTTTTTAAAAATTTTAAAATAAATAATTGTTTAAAAACATTTAAATGGAACCAAACCTATTTCAGTAGAAATTCAATCTATTTAATATAATAAAAAAAGGTCAAAAGTGGTAAAAGACAAAAATATAATAAATTAATAAATTTGGCATATTTGGTGGAGTTCGTATTTTAGGATATGTCAAATTCCAAACCTTCAAATTACCACATAAGCCTTCAAATGGAATTTGACATTTCCAAAATATCATAAAGGATAGATCACTTCCACGATGTGGAGGAGTTTTCTAAGGGATATTTTGACCATCTTACATAAAATGTAGGGGGATGCATACAATTCAATTTATGCTTGTTTCCATTCAGGCAAACAAGCAACTGGATGTCACAAACACATGTGGCTTATAGATTATTTATTTGACACATGAAAATAGCATTTTGCATTTTTTATTTAGTAAAATTAATTAAATATACTATAGAATATTTGTTCAGCTCAATTTCCTTCTTTTTCCAAATTCTTCTAACCATATATTTTGAAATTTTTATAATTTGACCAAAACTAAACTCCAAACTACACGCCAAATTGCCAAATCAGCCGAAACATTTCGGTGTAGTGCCGAACCAGGGAAACATTTTAGTAGATGGTGCTGAATTAAAATGGGATTAGAAACCAAATAGGCAGTTATGAAGAATATGTCACATTTAGTCAAACAGGGATTGTGTGATAATCGGTAGTCTAATAATAATTCAGACTCTTTCGAGATATGCCAAGCAGCAGCACAAGATCAGAAATCCCTGCACTATTAAGACCGGAAACAACAAACTGAGATCATCAACCATATCTATCCAACATCCAACTCAGCATCAAGACCATTAAAAGATCTAAACAAATGAAAACCATATATAACTAAATAAACAACATCTAGTCTAGCATGCATTACAAGATCTGGAAGCCTACTGTAGAAAACCAGAGCAAACAAACAATATAAATCATCCATACTCATCTTCAAGACCATCAGATTAGATTAGATTTGACAAAAAGAGCAAACACACAAGATCTACCACAAATCACATATGTAAAAGCCCAACCCGAGAAAACCAAATGGAACAAAAAAAAAACAAGATCACCACCTAATCAAACTCAAAATCCAACTCATCATCAACAGTATCGAATCAAGACTCAACGATAAGAACAGTAAATGATGAAAGAGCGCAAAACCCCAAAAGATTCGATTTTTTCTCACCTGCTTAGCCAGAGCACAAGCTCGATCCGGAGAATTCAATATCTCATAGTAAAAGACAGAGAAGTTCAAAGCCAACCCTAGCCGGATCGGATGCGTTGGCGCCAGCTCAGCCACCGCAATATCCTGCAACAAAATCAGAATAAAAAAAAAAAAAAAAAAGAAAGCCCTAATCATCAAAACCTTATAAACGAAACCGTAGATCAAGATCTGGAGATTCGAAGAACCTGAGCGGATTTGTAGGCGGAGAGGGTGCTCTCGGCGGCCTCCTTCCGTTCGGCGCCGGTCTTGAACTCAGCGAGATATCGGTGGTAATCGCCCTTCATCTTGAGGTAGAAGACCTTGGAGTCGCCGGAGGAGGCGGAGGGGATGAGTCTGGAGTCGAGGAGGCGGAGGATCCCGTCGCAGATGGAGGAGAGCTCGGACTCGATCTTGGATCGGTAGTCGCGTATGGTGGAGACGTGGTGGTCGTTGCCGCGGCTCTCCTCCTTCTGCTCGATGGAGGAGATGATCCGCCATGAGGCGCGGCGGGCGCCGATCACATTCTTGTAGGCGACGGAGAGGAGGTTGCGCTCCTCCACCGTGAGCTCTTCGGCGTCGACGGCGGCCGATACCTTCTCCATGAACTCGACCATCTCCTCGTAGCGTTCGGCCTGCTCCGCCAGCTTCGCCATGTAGATGTTCTCGTCTCGAGCTGAAGACGCCATTGATGGATCTGCAATATCTCCTTTTCTTTGTATCTTTGTCTTTGTGTTTTGGTTTTGGATCTGGAGGAGGAGGTGGTGGAATGTGGAGAGGAGGGAGAAGAGGGTGTGGTTTTAAAGGTGGTTTTGAAGTCGCGCTCGGTGATGGTGCTGGAGGGGGATCGAAGATCGATCCTACGCGTTGCCTACAGCGAATCTACAGCTCAGCAAGTCAAGGGTCATTGAGTGGAAGGAAGGAGGGGCCCAGTTGGGAGTGGTTTGTGTGTTTTTTTTGGTGTGTTTTTTTTGGGGGGGTTTGATACTTTTTGATTGGAGGGAGGGAGGGAGGCAGGGAGGGGGAATGGGAGGGATTTTCAATTGATGTGATTGTTGATGGGACTCAATTGACATGAAGGTTTGGATTGGCCTTGTTGGGATGAGCTGTTTTTGTTGGAAACCAGGCTTGGAAATGGGATGAGGTAAGATCGAAAATGGGTATGGTGTTATCCAATGATTTGGAGGTTTTGATCCTAAAAGATTAGATCATTGGATTTGGAAACTGTTTCACGTTCCGATCTACAAATGGGTTTGAGCTCAAATCCAATTTAAATCTTGATAGACTAGTGGGAGTTTTTCATGTTTCATACAGATTTCGATCCTTAGACTTAAAAGATCTGGTACACGAGTCTTTAATATTAATAAATTTGGTGTACTACTTTAAATTAGATGATATTTTTATTTTAATATAAAAAATTTAATAGATGTTTGAATCAATTTTGGAGCTAGATCATGGTCTTCTAGTTGGATCCGGATCCGGGTATTGAACCAACAAAACTGGCTTCGAAGTAGAATCAAAACTATTATTTAAAAATAGGTTTTGGTCTACATGTGGAGTAGTTCCAACCTATAATCCATCCCATTTGCAACCCTAGGAATAAGAAGAGAGGGTTAAAGGGAATCATGTACAAGACCTATAAGATGAATATGAATATGCAGGAGAAAAACAACAAGAAGTTTAATTTTAATTTAGGATCTAAGGCTTACAAAATTGAGGTTAGTGTCAATTCAAACACATCAAAGCCAAAGCTTGAAGCCCGACAAATCCAGTCATCAGGTCTCACATTGGCTTGGATTTAGCCACCAAATGAAACTTAGCCAAAGCCCAACCCATTACAAAATGTATGCATCCTTTGTGTTAACATCTAAAGACTGAGACGAGCCTTTAGAGATATAAAGGCCCAAGAAGGTCCAATAATCATGTGGGAATAAATCCTAAATATGGCCCACAAACCCACATTTTAGTCCGTTATGGCCTGCTAGGTTCACCTAGATTTACGAGTACCTTAGACTTGGGCAATTGCATTTGTGGGAAGAGATGAATTAATGTTATTTTTTATTTTTAATGTAATCTCTCTTCTTCTTCTTTTCTGTTCAACTTGTGGTAAAGGAAAAATAAATTAATTTTCTTTCATAAAAGAGATCAGCACAAACTTATGCATTATTCATTCTAAACATTCATTGTATTATCGATCATGTATTCAATCATAAGATTAAAGTAAAATTTGATAATATGCCATTGGAGGGGATGGGAATAGGATCCAATTTCTAACCGTTAGGATACTCATGAGTGAACCCCAGGGCGAGTTTCACACATCCCCCTCGGGCATACGGACTCATCCAATAAGTGGTTTATCGTTCTGACGTGGGTCAATGGAGACTTTTATCAGTTCTGCGTGTACAGTTGGAGAGACGCTTTAGGGCCCGTTTGGTAATTTACTTTTAAAATAAAGTGGAGTGAAGTGAAATGAAAAGAATGAATAAAATATAAGTAAGTTATGATGATATTTTGTTTTTAGTTGTTTGGAATGGAATATTTTTGACTTTTTGTATGGGGAAATGTAGATTTTTTGTCTTTTAGTGAGTAAATGTAGTTGCTTTTTGACTTTTTTTGAAAAAGATGGAGGGAAGTTTTGTAAAAAGTGTTTTTGATGGGATGTTTAACTTAACTTGACTTTATTAGTAAATTTACCAAGCGGGCCCTTAAGATCATTGCACTCGTTTTTTGTGTTTGAAATTTGAACGAGCATTATCAATGTCAGGATAATAGCTTCTGGCGTGCACAAATAGATGGCCCACCCTAACCGGTCGGTGATGTGATGTCCCATCATACTAGGAGAGTTCCATTCACGGTAAGGGCCAATTATAAGTACGTGGGTGTGTACGATGAACAGGGCTGTCCTATCGGGTTAACAAATGCGGATTATGATTAAAATTATCTAAAATAATCCAATCCATTAATTTAATGGATTACACGATTTAATCCGTTCAGCCGTTAAGTAATTAAGTTATTTTAAAAATTAAAAAATATATATATAAAACTATATAAAGAGAAAAATATATAAACCATATAAAACTGTAAGTGATGATCTCGAGTGGATCCCACCTAAAATTCTATTATAAAATAATAATTTTTAATTTCTTTATTATGAATATAAATTAAATCTAACTATACTTAGGGACTAAAAAAATTTTAACGGATTAAGTGGGTTGTTAACGGGTTACTAATTTAATTCATACACGACCTGTTGACTTAACGTGTTAATGGATTTGACCCGTTAACGATCTGAACCCATTAAGAATCCACCCGAATCCGTTAATATCGTATGGGTTCGTGTCATGTTAACGGATCGTGTGGCATTTTGACAACCCCAATGATGAATGTATTCATTTAGAAGGAAATGTTAACAAATCATCCTAATATCCCTTTCTTTGGTAGGTATAAAATTTATCAATCCACCCGTGGATAAAAGTTCGATAAGAGTAAAATTAACTCTAGTGCCAAATCATGGAAATGAATGCTTGAAAAGCGCCTCTACTAACCAAGTGAGCCTCAAAAAGGAACTAGACTAGATGTGCTTTGCTCAAGGAGAACGTCCGTTGCATCCGAATGCATCCTCCTATTGGTATGACATGGATCGTATCTATTTTATGGAATATAAATACATTGTAATGATATTAAATTTAGAAGACAAAAAACTTAGGGGCGGATCATATTATGGCCTGCCATTGCTCATTTTTTAGGCCTAAAACTTAGACCCATTTGACCAATACTTACTTAAAAATTCATTATTTCATCTACGTATGTGGATGGGTAAGATTCAAGGCAAAAGTCATTTGTGTTCGGATTCAAATCTGTCTAATAACGAGGTGTTTGTGGCTAGTCCAAGTCTAACAAGAACCATTGAGCTTGGATCCAAGTTCTCTCATTTAAGGTACATTTACTGTATCGATACTTTATCGATCTTAGGAACCATGTCCAAATTCATAAAAAGAAGTCCACGTCAATTGAGAAAAAAAATAAAACTTTTTTTCGTATATGTCATACGCCTACTCTAAGACTAGCAAAGCATCTGCGCAAAGCTCAAGCCAGAAATTAAAAAAAAAAAAAAGAAGTCTAATTTGTGGCTATTTTATGAGATATTAATTAATGAGAAAATAAATATAAAATAAATAAATATATCATTTATTACGGTTCGAAGCATGGCCTAGGCCGACATTTATACAAAGTAAATATTATTTTTTATATAAATGAGTATAAAACTTAAAGTCTTATGTAAATTAACATCAATGTTTATGTATTTATTTTAGTAATTTCAACTTTATTTCAAGTTGCAAACCCTAAAAGCTCATACAGTCTCTTTTAATTCATATAAGCAAATTTAAAAATAAAATATTAGGATGGCATGTGGGCTAGCTCGTGGGTGGCACTACCTAACTTAATTGAGATATGGCACATTACAGCTAGGTCGATTTAAAATTGGGTCATGCTTTTTTGACAAAAGTTCAAATCTTATCTTTATTTGAGAATCACTAGAGGTCTTTATATCTTCTTAGTAAGAATCTCTTTGATTTTTATATTTTCTTAAAAATAATTTTGAAACAAATCACTTTTCCACAGAATGGGCCAAAATCCCATTTGGACGCCGGCCACCAATGTGAGGCCCCACCCTTGGTGGGCCCTCATTTTGAATTTGAATATTATTAATTATGGTGGTGGTAGTAGTAGTAGTAGTATTGTACTAATCAATGGAGATTAGTAATAGTAGATAGATATTTTCCTAAGTTTTAGCCTATTTTATAGGATTTATGCCTATTGTGTATTTTATAGATTTATAGGGTGTTTTTTTATAATTTTAGTAGGGTTTTAGGTGTTGAGGCCTTTACTAATAAATAGGTTTTTATAAGGGGGTTTTTTCCACACTTTGAAAATATTTTAGAACCTCTAGCAAAGGACCTAAATGCCCATGTCCTTATCCATACCCCTATACAAACTAAAAGGCCCTTTTAGTAATTGTCACAAACCTTAGCCTATATAAGCCATTGGAAAATGAACCCTAAATTCACTCTCATTTATCCCTCATTTGCCCCTCATTTCACAAAAACCCTAGCTAAAACCATAACCCTAGAAACCCTAACTAAAACCCTAAGTCCAAAACCCCAATTACAAGAAGAAGGAGGAGGCAATCTTCTACCCATTGCTACTATAATTCCCTAAGGAACCATCTCTTGTCAATCTCTTTCTCTTCTGCAAACCAAAGTAAGGCTCCTTCCTTAGTTCAATTTCCATGTGATTCACTATGATTTTCTTTCTCTTTAGATTTTCTTTCTGAGCCTTGGTTCTCTTATGAAATGGGTGCTAGGTTTGGTAGATTGGACTGGTTGGGTGTGAGAAGACCATTAGAGTTTTGGATAGCTAGGATTTCTTCTCCTTGACTATTTTCCCTTGCAAATTCGGATTTGAGGCAAGTGCAATGTATACACTTAGCATAGAATGCATGTTTATTTTTTTTTATTCTGAAATTCTATTCATATTATGTTAGAAATGCTTAGATTTACCCATGAGTTTGTTTCTTTGGGTTTTGGCCATTAATGGATAGATTTTTTGCTTATTTGGAAGGTTGCTGGGTCAATGATGATTGTGATAGGTTGTTGGAGTGGGATTTCACTCAAATCTACACATGGTAGTAAGAGAACTACGTGTAGCAGGTTCTTGGAGTCGGAACCGTGAGGGCCTGATTTTCTTGTGTTGATACCGGAACCTAGGTGGGCCACCCGATGGCCAATCTGATCCGTAGATGGTGTACCCATGCTAGGTGGGCCCTGTTTGGCCCACCATCCAGCACTTGATCAGAGAGAGGGTGTGTTTAGGAAAAAACCAGATCTGTATCAATGGATGGTGGGACCTACTAGATGATCCGATTGTAGATCGAGTCCCCACATCTGATAGTGGACCCAGGGACAAACCTGATGGTGGTGGACCCGTGGGGATTGGGTCTCATCTGGCCCCACATCTTAGGTTTTCACTTTACTGTCATTCACAATGGGGTTTTCTATTTTTTTTTTAACATTAGATCATGGCGGGACCCACTGAGTGATTGACCACAATCTGGGCCGGTCATCTAGCCGTATAGGCTTGGGCGACCAGGTTGTTAGGGCCTAATCTAAGCTTGGACCAGAGGAGCCCACGATCTTGTACACTCAATGTCCCAGGCGAGAGGCATGTTTTGGTGGAAAACGTTATGTTATAGAACCGTGTTGTGTGTTGAGTGAGGGGAGAGAATGATGATGACGTGTGTGGATAAGTGAAAAAGGACTCAAAGGAGGGAATGAGTGTGTGGTCGGGTGGTCTGAGGGTGCATGGGAAACCATGGCCACCTATTTTGAATACTTTACCTTTTTATGGTTTTTATTGTCAGTTGTACACTTGGCCCATTAGTTATAGGAAATGGGAATAAAAGCAAGGAATGTAGGGGGTTGACCTAGTGACCTGTGAACCTGGGCTTGTTTTTAATTATGGGAAACAACATGCTAATTGTAGATTATTTACTCTGACCCATTAATTTTTAAGAATTATAATAAAGCTCTAGTTATTTTCATTAACCTAGATTAGATTCTTGGATTATTTTGGAGAGGGAAATTATTTTGGGTTGGGGCCCATTGACCATCAAAAGAGACTTCCATTAACGTGCCAAGCACGAGTAATGGTATGGCCCAACCTTGACTCGTAGGCCACTAAGTAGGGTATAGGTCTAGATTTGACATCGATTCGATCCTTAAATGTTATCGAAAATGCCCGTAACTTTAGGAGCTCCAAATACAATATCTTTCGCATCTGAAACTTCATTTAAGGATCCAATTAACTGAAATGAACCTGGACCTAAATGTGGGCCATTGTTTAGGATTGGACCTTTGATATTCCCTTTGATTCAATTACTTGAAATTTATTTCACTTATTACATTAATGTCACTCTTATGTCCTTATCATTGCTTTGTACCTGATAATTAACTGAAAATGAAGGACCTGAACCTAGGACTTCCTAGAGGTGACCTGACGATATAGTTTGGAGGAATTTTACCCGTGTCTATGTCTAGGCGGGCCCTCCTACGGCCTAAGTTGTATATGTGAACCCTGAGATGAAGAGGTGGTTGTGATGGGACTTGTAACTCATTTTGGATTAGTATGGATTATTTGATATTGGATTGAGATTGGCGATCTCTTATGGACTATTTAGACTAAGGCCATGGCTTGGTGGGCCTTAGTATGGACCCAACGATTAGAACTTGGACTTCTTAGGAATTTGATAGAACCTTGCTCGCGCGAGGCAAGCCTAGACAGACACAGACCTGTAGCTTGGTTTCCTGAGTCGACACGAATATTCACTCAGTTCTTCTAAGCTCAGCCTGTTGACTGATCATTACTGGTATGAGTTATTTATAAGTGTTGAGTGGGCTATCATGATAAGCTGTATTTTAGACGGACGGTGTGATACCGGGTTCGGTCTCTTGAGTGATGAGTGTTTGAGATTGATGAGTGATTTGCGGGGTTAGTTATCCCCAGCACTTTTGAGATTTCCCCACCGCGACTATGTTCAGTATGAAAAGGTCGCGGCATAATATCCCGCGGTATCCAGCTTGTGTGAATGTGCTATGTTGTGTAGATAGATTGACTTATCTTATTTTCTTGATTCTAAATGTTTATCTTGCTTAATTGCTTAGCATTTGTACCTTGGATATTCTTATTGATTTTATTACCTTGGATATTCTTATTGATTTGCGGGATTAGTTATCCCCAGCACTTTTGAGATTTCCCCACCGCGACTATGTTCAGTATGGGAGGGCCGCGTCATAATATCCCGCGGTATCTAGCTTGTGTGAATGTGTCATGTTGTGTAGATAGATTGACTTATCTTATTTTCCTAATTCTAAATGTTTATCTTGCTCAATTGCCTCACATTTGTACCTTGGATATTCCTGTTGATTTTATTACTGTCTCTATTCCTTTTATGCATACATCATATGCTATTTGTATATTGTAACTTGTCAGATCCTTGGATCTAACTCATTCTCGGTGCTTAGGTGTTGAACCTGATTATGAGGACGAACTATGGATAGGGACCAGCCGACCAGGGGGTCGAACTATAGGATGGAGCGCCTGTACCGCGGGCTTGAGTGATTTTTTTTTTTGGGTTTGAGTGTCTTTATGTGGTGAGCAAGGAGTTAGTCTAATATGTTTATAAACATGTTCTTAATTATACATTGAAATTTAGGCTGAACTTCAGCCCTACTATACTTGATATATCTCTATGATACCTTATGCTTCCGCTTTACTCTTTACACTTCCGCAAACTTTTAACCATTGATTATATGTCAGTAAAAAAAAAATTAAATTGTACCTCACTGCGGACCTACGATCTTTGAAGTTTTCGGATTTTCCGGAAAGTAGCGTGCCAAATTTGGGTACCTTAACGGTTTTCTCAGTATTCGGAATTGGGACGTTACAGCCAATACATAGGATAATTTTGGACTTGAGTAGTTTGGATTTCACAAGGATGAATAAAAAAGATAGAAAGAAAATGTATCAAGATTTGACATTTATTTCTTTCCGAAGGCAAAGTTACAATATAACTTGCTGTAAAATTGTATGTATATTACATATCACTCGACACAGAATCTTTTAGTTATACAATGTGCAACTTTCTTAATCAATTGCAAGGTAACCTAAGAAATAAGATATATATTATGAATTATATTTGAATGAATCTCTTTATAAGAAAAAACCTAACAGATAAGATATATCTGTATTATTTTTAGAAAGAAGATAAACTAAAGTTAATATTAAAATATAAATCAAGCAATCAATTGCAAAATTGCACGTGACCCATCTTTAAGAATTAGAATATGATGCTCACTTTAAAAAAGTTTATTGTATGTGGAGCCCATATGTATAAATCACTATAAGGATCCACTTTTAGAAATCACAAATATTAAGGATTTTCTAACCATAATAGATATATTAAAATTCTAAATCCATCTAAAGAAAACTCATTTTAACTTGGTGGATACCTTTGTTGAGCAACGTGAATTTTTTCATCTGAACTCTTTAATCACCTATCCATAATAGATATATATTAAAATTTGAAATTCACATAAAAATGCTCAACAAAAGTGAACTCTTGATGTAAATCTTAAATTCTCTCCAATAAAAATTGAAATTGAAATTAGAATTGAAATTGGAGTTTCAATTTCGCAATTGAAATCGAAATTGAGCTCCAATTTTGCAATCAATTAGCAATCGGACTCCAATTTCGAAATCGATGTCTACATCTATAATATATTACAATGCCAATCTCTCTCTCTCTCTGCGCGCGCACTCACATAAGCAAGCTTTTAATGGTGGGGTAAGCATTTTTTTTTCGGGGGGACCCACTATACAAAAGAAAAATCTGACCAGGCCTAGCAATGATAACTGTGTGATTCAATGGAAAACAATCAGATTTCTGTGGGCATATATATATACTTTTGAAACCTTAATGCCCATTTTTCTTTTTTGGGAAAAAGTATAAAGAGAAAAAAGAAAAGAAAGAAAGACTTTCAATTAGTGTTCTTTGATTCCGCAGAAACCTTATTTCTTTGGTGGTGGGATGGATCAGAGTCCTTTTAGACGCGGCATGAAAATAAATTTCCCTTCTGCATGGGTCCCAATGTTAAATGTGCTCAATCAAAGAATTATTAAAAAGGCATGGTATAAAATGATTGATATAAGTGGTGAGGGATATAAAAGGCCTGGACAAGTGATTAAAATTATTATTATTTTAGTATGTAATTGGTGTATAAATAAGCTTAATAAAAGTCTCTGCCTGGGATCTAACCCATTTTCAAGCCCTTACACATTTGTATCCATATCTAGACTGGCTGACCTAATGCATGTCTAGCCCATCTGAATTTTTCCAGATTCAAGCCGAATATAGGCCTCAATTAGGCCCACTGACATCCCTGGTGTGACAATATGCAACAGTTTGAATCATCCTCCTTCAGAAGTAGTTGAGAGGGACCACATGTGAGAGGGCCCAGGAGAATGGGACATCGTTTCGCTGCCTCTCTATATCGGATCAATTGTTGAGGATATACTTATTGATTGTGGTCATTAGAATAGAGGCAGAAGGAACCAACAAAAACAAATCTTCATGTAGAGGTGGACACCAGAAATCCAATGGCCAGAGCGCATGATCACTCAGGGCAACACCTAATCTAAATCTAGCCTTTGGTTTGATAAGATGAAGGCCCACCTGTGATTTTTTTATTTAATTCAGCTACATGGGATCCTATATTCAGATCTCACTGTGATGATAATTCTTTTGTTTCCTTTCCTAGTGTGGAAAGGATCTCACTGTGATGATAATTCTATATTTTCCTTTCCTAGTGTGGAAAGGAAAGATTCGAGAATCGGTATAAATGAAAAGAAGCTACCTTTCCTCATGCCACTGACCACTGTATTCGTGCAAAACAAGTGCTGTTTCTGCTTTCTGTTGACAAACCCACGGTTTCAAAAGACATTCAGGTAAATTTTCCTCCAAACCAACAAAATAAAAACCAATGTTCCATAGGTACATCATAGGTGTCTATCTCTCATGCAGCTTGTTGATTACCAAGTTCCAAGCCTCCAGTTCTCAGAACCCATTACTCCAAATCTGTAGGTGGGACTCACTCTTGAAACCCAAACCACTAACCTAAATATATAAAATGGAGTAAAGTTTACTCCAATCATTGTCACCAAGGGTGTGGACCCAAATACAAGACTCCGGGGACTGAAACCCCCCCTTCCCGCATTTTCTTTTTTACATGTCACGCCCCATCCCATATCCATATATGATATTGTCCGCTTTGGCCCACGGGCCTCACAATTTTATTTCTAATGGGCCTTAACCCATCAAAAGGTCTCATGCAAGGTAAGTGTGTAAGCTCTATGTTCCCTAGGCCTGCTAGTCCTCTTAGCCCGCCCACCCACATGGTGGAGTCGGCTCCACACCCATTGCAAGATTGATCATATGTGAAATCACATTTAAAACACGTGATTGGTAAAAGGTCAAATCACACATTTTTCGCATTGTGAATTTGACGATAGGGAATAATTTTTTACTTAATGATAGTTCAAGGTGGGGTAGTGGTATTTAACGGCTGAATTTTAAAATGTGGGCTCTGTTGACGGTTTTTGTAGCATTGGCTTGGAAGACCTCCACGCTCAAAAAATCTGGAACGGCAACAAAGTTTGGCCCATGGTAAAGTCAATACAGCCCCAGGTTTGGTTGACATTCTTAGGATTCCCTCTTCCTCGTGTACCCTGCCGAAGTATAGAATCCTATGTATATTTAAAGGCCAAGCCCCATATCTAATTCCTACCCATGAACTACAATGGAGAGAATGAGCAAAATACAACTTCTCTATGATGCATGCAATGTCATCTTCTCTAACAAGAAAGGCCCAACCTTCCAAGACATTCAATGGTTGCGAAATCTCTTAAGTAATCAAATAACAATCTCTCTAATTTGTTTTTGCTCTCCTGTATTTTGCAGTCTTCTTCTTCTTCTTCTTCTTCTTCTCTCTCTCTCTCTCTCTGCTTGATTTTGAATCATTTCTCTTCACGACTTGCAGGCACCATGGAAGCTAATGACGTTGGAATCGATGAGTTTTCATGTCAGAGATTGATGGATAAAGTTGGGGCTTGCCATATGACTTATATACATATTTTCGAATGCGAGGAGTTCTCTGTGAGTATATGTGTTGACTAATCTATGAACATATGTGGATGAATGGTGATCATTTTTTCTATGAAGAAATGTGAAGGGAAGTTGATTGAAATGTCATTCTTATCTGTTGTATATGTTTGATGTATGCAGATTGGAGTGTTTTGCATTCCAGCAGGAATGAAATTTCCTTTACATGACCATCCTGAAATGACTGTGCTGAGCAAAGTGTTGTATGGATCGGTGCATGTCAAGGCGTATGATTGGGTGCAATGTGGTACCTCAAATGGCAAAACTGGTGAGTTAAATCATGTTGAATTCACCTTTGATTTCACTGTTTCTTCATGTTCTCCACCGATGTGTTGGATGTGCTACAGCGTTAGGTTTAAAAGCGAGATGCTTTTTAATTTTAATATTTTTAAAATAGGACACGTGATAGAGTTTGAAAGATAACGATAGTATAAAATCATATTATCAACACCAGGTGGACTACTTCTTCTTCTTATTCTTTTTTGTTTGAGTTGGGTGAGAAGACCTGATAAATTTAGGCATTTATTTTGCTGTGTTAGATCAGATGATTATCAATATCCGATGAATCTAATTTTTGAAGTTTCCCAAGATGGCCTCTAAAATACCTTTCTTTTGGGGAACCTAAAGCTGTAAAGAGGAAAACAAGTGGGAATAGTGTTGATTGGAACATTGTGTGAATCAGCTATTTACAGCCTGGGTTGATTGGATGTTTTTGATTGATGGTAGAAATGATTTGTTTACCAACTCTTGGTGTATTTGTTCTGTTTCAAGCTTTTTAGGACATTTTTCTTTGGATTCTTCGATAATCAGGATTAGGGCTGTAAAAGGAGAAAGATGGGACGGGGTGATCCATAACCTATATTCAATTGGGTCCTATTCAGTTGGGACCATAGATTTGGTTCGAGTCCATGTCATTCAGGTCCACTGGGTCAGACCCTGCATCTCTGGGCTCGAAACCAGAACTGTATTTTCCAATTGTGTTCAATCTCAATTCATTAACAGTTGATCTTGCCATTTGATCACAGCAAAATCTGAAACATCAGATCTTTCTCACACCTACCATTTTTACGCATGATTAGAGGCTGTCATTTTCAATCAAGCCATGATTAGTTAATCGGAAAATGAATGAACATCCGATCGGCGATCTTCTCAGTCCATGGCCCATTCACACTGGGCTGCACTCGTAAGACGATCCAAGCGGGTATGTCCGAGCCAAACTGGGTATTGGGCTAGACTCACATGAGTAACTTGACTCTGCAAACCTTTGTAGTTGAGTCAAGTCTGAGGTTCTGAGTTTTAACTATGATCTTAACAAGTTCAGTACAGGATTGGAAAACTCGCCAAATTGATTCGTGACTCATTTGAGTCACCTCATTTTGGACAAGAGCTTAGTTAAATACAGGGGAGACTTGGTATATATGAAAAATGCTCAACCTTTGAACATATTGTTTTCTTCTTATTTTTAGATTTTTTGAATCTGCAAATTAATTGATTTTGATTAATTATTAAAAATACAGGTGAATTAACATACATTTATCATGTTACATACATTAACTCTAATTTTAAATATATTAGAATAATGAAAATGACTCCATGAGTGACCACATCAACCCCTCTCCTGTCGACTCTTCGCACACGAAAAGAATAGTTTCCTGTCATCGTCCTATGCGGAAACTTTATATTATTTAAAATATCATATCTCCAAAAACTGTTTTTCTCGTGCACGGAGGGTCGATTTTCATTTAAAAAAAAAAAAGAAGAAGAAGAAAAGGTGTGCACCAAATGTGAATTTTTTTGGTAAAATCCTCAAGAAATAATTAGTGAGAGAGAGAGGGAGAAGATAGAGAGAGAAATTGACTTGTTTTCATGGCCTGGTGTGAGTAATAATGTATTTTGTTGAATGGTTCATGCAGTTGGATTGGCAGGAGCAGTGGTGGATGGAATAGTCCAAGCACCATGTGAAGCTTCAGTGTTGTTTCCAACGAGTGGTGGAAACATACATTCCCTTACTGCTTTGACACCTGCTGCTGTCTTAGATGTGTTGTCCCCACCCTATTCAGCAGAGTTGGGGAGGCCATCTACTTACTTTTCTGAGATTCCCTTTCTACCTGGTAAGCTCCTATTGTGCTTTATGCTTGATCTTTACCTTGTCCACCAAGTTGCTTGCCATGAATTTCTGAAATGGGTTTTTATCCTACTCCAGAGATATTCATGGTTTCAAATTTCAATTCTGTTCTGCTGATAAAATGTTCAGGGATGAGAGAAATTCTATGTTTAAAGGATGGCTTTGATTAAGCTATCACAAAATACATATCCCCAACAAGAAACATGGTGGGGATTGAAATTTTTTCTTAATGCAGAGTATAGTCAATTTGTCTTTCTTTAGTTCGATCTATTTTGGGGTTATGTGATGTGCCACTGCTAAAGTGGTAGTGCAACAAGAAAATGATCAGGACCTTAAGGACCCTCTTGACCACATGTGCAATAAGTGTAAGCCCACCTTTGTGTGGTTGCACCCATTCATCACTTGCCTTACAATGCATATTTTTTTTCTTACAAAATAAACCGGAAGGGACCGAACCTTAGACTACCATGCATATTTATTAGACCAAATTTTACTCCAACTGGAGCGAAATACACGGTCGAATGATCCTACATAAAAAATGTATATTTCAAATTTGGTTTCATAGAAAAAATTACAATTATATTTCAAGAATAGTCATTCTAGAGATGTGTAGAACTTTGCTTGGATTAAAATTTGGAAAATACCTCATCTTTCAAAAAAAAAAAAAAAGGACAATACCTCTAGAAATTCTAGCGGACGATTTAAATGGGATGAATAAGCAAAGATAGCCCCACACCTGCAAAACAAGCGAAGTAGTCTGAACGATCTCGCGTGTTTGGATTGATGCTGACCTTCCAAAAAAAAAATTCTTTTATTTCTGTGTTTTCATCAAACAAGCAATGCTTATTATCATATCCAATCCCTAATATTAGTTACAAGTTACAACTATATTGAAATCAGCAGTGTGAAGTTATCCATCTCATGATGACAAGTTCATTCCATGTTATGTCCATCAGGCTACACAATTCTGGAAGAAAGAGAGCAGCCAGAAGATCTTGTGGTCTATGGGGCACCCTATGTTGGCCCTCAGCTCTCCATTGAAGATGACTTCTGCTAAATTTTGCTTTTCTTCTGTATCATGTTATCTATCTATTAATATGAATGTAGATAAAAAGAGAACCATATGTAAGAGAGTTCGGATCCCTTTTTTCGTTGAACCGGGAGATATTGTTTCATCTTCTCAACATTTGCCAATTGTATACTCTGTTATTTTCTCTTTCCATTCCAAGAAAGCAACTGAGATGGTGCATTAGTTGGCAGGAGATTTTATACAGCTGGCGAATGTTGATAGGATGAAATAATATCTCCCTATTTCAACGTAACAAGAGATCGAATCTAGACTTCATGTAAGATGATACACATGAATGTAAATGTGAAACTCACCCCGGAAGCAAGGGAAGGCAACTCAAACTTGCATCACTATTCTCTCTACAGTTTAAGAAACCGAATGCTGAATGCTTATTTGTCTTTTTAGATTGTAATGAGATCCATCAGAAATAGATGAAGGCGCCTTGAATGGACAACTCCTACATGTCAATTGACAGCCTTCAAATGGAGGGTTGAAAAGGAAATGCATAAACAACAGGAAGAGAAATGTTCTCCTATGAGCTACTGCATATGCTGGGCCCACCTTGAATCAATTCATGTCCTTCCACACTCTCATCCCCTCACCTCATGATCCGGTAGCAAGTCCAGGTTCACTATCATCAAACCTTTGTCCACCAATGGATTGAGTCTCAAAAAAAAAAAATACGGGTTAAAAGACTACTAAAGTTCACGCCCTTTAAATTAAGCGCTAGGATTAGCATCTGATGCTTCTTTTTTTTTTTACCCTTATCTGGAAGGAAACCTTTCTGCGTACCCCACACCACTAATAAGAGAGTATCTTTAAGTGGGCCCCACAAGCTGTACTGCATGTTTATCAAATCCAGTCTTCTCATATAGGAGAGCATTGCCCATAACAGGAAATGCATTAATAGCCCATATCCAATGCTATGAATTACTAAACCAGGGGGAGCACATGTGGAAATTTAATTCTAAGGGGGATACCATACTAACACAGCCTCAACTCAAGTCACATAATCCTCCCAGACTCCCAGTACAGACCATAGTTTGTATTAACTGTATAAGGCCTTACATAGGTCTTCAGGCATTTGACCGCATGGAATCCTGGTGTTCCGCACTAAGTTTTCTTGGAATCATTGGTGCCCAGCCCAAGGAAAGGAGGAATACAACTTCTCATAAAGACATGAGGATTTCAAGAATGTCTTGTTGTGTGAAGAGTCCGGCTCCCCTGTTTTGAAACAGAACATCCCTGTTTAGACCAATCCACATGAGCCAAAGGAGGAATACAACTTCCCATAAAGACATGAGGATTTCAAGGATGTCTTATTTGTGTGAAGAGTCCGGATTCCCTGCTGTTTAGACCAATCCACATGAGCCAAGTTGGCAACTTGCCAACTCAGCTTGTATACTCTTTTTGGAATGAATAAAATAAAAGATTGGGGTCTTTCTTGCATATGGGGAAAAAAAATACTTCATGACCAAAACCCTACAGTAAGAAGTTCTCCTAACCCGGCGTCTCCTCGGGCAAAAAGACCTCATTAGCTCCTCGGCCTTCCTCTTCTCCTCTGGCTAGCGTGAGTTTCCTCTTCTCCTCCGGCTTCTTCATCTCTACCCGGCCAGCGGCCAGACCCCTATTAGTTGTCCGACCTTCCTCTTCTCCAGCCAATTCCAGGAGATCCCCTGTTTTATTAAAAATGAATCGAACCCCTAAAGCAAGAACAACCTCAACGGATCGTCTCCTCCAACCCTCTCCTCACTTACTCAGATGACTACACCCCATGCTAACTTAGTTGAAATGAAAATATTGTCATTTTGTTGAACTATATATATATTAGTTGAATGTGATGAGAAACTTCATGTTGAATGTGAGTGTCAGCATCAAATTCAATAAGAAAATGGATTTTGGTAACAAATGTGGAACTGTTAAGACGCTAATATTCAAGTTGGATTTCATTGATTGTATGTTAATATCAGTTCATCAAGAGATTAAAAATGGATGTTGGTAATGGCAAATGCGAAGGTCTGACAAGGAAAATCATGTGTTTTAATTTTGTATACTAAGGTTGGATGAAGAAACACCGAGGTTTTAGTGTTTCATTAGCTAAGAGAACCCCTTGCAGTCGATATAAAATGTGTTTATTAGAATGCATTTGCGAATGTCTAACAAGAAAAATCCACAGATTTCAATTTTGTGTACTAAGGTTAGATGAAAGATATACCGATGTTTCAGTGCTTCATTAGCCAAGAGACCCCGTATTCGATATAAAATATATTTATTAGAATGCACATGCGAAGGTCTAACGAGGAAAATCCATATGTTTCAATTCTGTTTACTAACGTTAGATGAAAGAAATACCGAGGTTTTAGTGTTTCATTAGCCAAGAGAACCCCCCCTATTCGATATAAAATCTATTTTTTAGAATGCATGTGCGAAGGTCCAACAAGCAAAATCCATAGGATTAATTTCTGCTACATCTAAGAAAATTGGTTCAAAATTTTCTCGCATAGGTAAAAGCATTGTGCAAAACCGTCCTTGGCCCACAACATAGCCAAAACTAGTGTACAAGAAAAATCATATTCAAACACAATACACATTGGAATCGCCATGTTATGAATTCCGAGGTTGGATTCCAAGGGGCATTATTCACTTTATATGGGCCATGATCACTTCTTCTTTTTTTTATAACCCAGGATATCTTCCACGCAACCGGTCCCGCCCAGGAGCCTTTCACCCTGAGCTCGAGGGACACTCGATTCTGGACAACCGATAACTAATCCATATAGGCACATGCAAATCCTCCTATCCACATGCACTAGGTAAAGTTATGGGAGGTGGCCAACAAAGGTAGGTATCGAACACATGACCTCTCCGCTTCATGAGGCGCAGAGTTCTTAGCCAACTGAGCCACTACTCATTGGTTAAGGGCTAAGGGCCATGATCACTTCTTCGCCGTTTTAGGAAAGAGTGAAGAACTTCCTTGGTACATTTGATAGTGGAGCCGTGAGTGTGAGTTACACAATTTTGAAATCTTAACCACTGAAGACCATTGTCTCATCTTTTTATTTTGATTTTATGGATAACAAAATCTCACCTTATTTTATTATTTTATGGATAAAAAAAATTATAATAAGGAAAAAAATTTATTTGCTCTTAGTGGACGCATGCCCACAATGTCAAAATTAGTTTCCCACTGTGGTATATCATCAAGGAAAATTTTACTCCAATAATACTTGAAATTTTCCTCATTATGAGGCGCAAAGATCTTTTGCAGTTACGAGTTCAAGGGTGGGCCCACGAATGGATTCATTTAAATAGGGTCAAAGCATTTCTCAGGAAGTTGACTTCTTTAAGGTGACCAGGACTTTTGTCAATAAAAGTGTTGCTTAGCCTCTCTCCGTAACTTGATAATGTACAACCTCAAGGGGGTAGCTTAGCTGGCCTAAGACTACGGTTTGCACCTAGGGGTTGTGGGTTCGAAACTGCACTACCATACTGGGGTTGCAGTGGAGTTTACCCGGCTTCCTTCTGGGCCCAGATGGATTAATCCATCTCAAAAGGGTTGGAAACCCTCTAATAGCAAGTTAAAAAAAAACAAAAAAACAAAAAACCTTGATAATGTACTAGATGAATGTAAAATCAGATTCTTAAATAGAGACATGGTAGAATATACAATGCCATACATGAGAAGTAAAAATCCAAACCGCTTGTGTGATCCACTAGAATACATGACAGTTACGAGAGGATTGTATGATGGAAAGATCGCGTTGTGGATATGATTTTAGGTGAACATCATCTCAATCACGTCACTACAACCACTAATTTAAAGGCGTTAAAGTTTAGCAATTTCTTATATTACATTTCTATGAAATTGAAACCAATGGTAGTTATAATTCACACTAGCATCAAATTAAGGTTATTGTAAATTTATGGAGGTAGTGAGTATGATCTTGGATTGATGATAGGGGTTGATCAAAAGATTACCTCAAGAGGACTTGTGACCTAAAAATTTCTCTTTTTTTCTGCCTAGTGGTAAAGGACCACGTAATATCGTAGTCCCACAAACTACCATAACAATCACACAAGAAGTAAGTGAAGAATCAAGAATCAAAACTAGGACGGTCAATCTGGCCTTTGACAAGGGGGCCGGCCCGCAAAAGCCCTCGAAGCGAGGGCTTCTTTTTTTGTCCTAAAGCCCAAAGGTATGGTAGGGTAGGGCCTGATTTTGAAAAGCCCGCAATATTGAGAGCCAAGCTAAGGCTTGACTTTTTCAGCCCGAGGGGACCCAGCCTGGCCCAGCTCGCAGTTTTATTAAGTATTAATATAAAATATATAATACATGATATATTTATAATATATCTAAGCAACTTGGGCCGCTTGAAAATTTTGTAAGATCCAGGCCCAACCAAGCCTTTCCTTTTCTTTATTTACAGCAATCAGAAATTATCAAAAAGCCCAGCCCACTGTCCCATAAGCAGTCACTTATTTGGGGCATTTTAGACTTTTATTAAAAAGTCGTAATTACCCCACATGGGGTAAACTGCAATGGTTATATTGAGGGGTAATGTGGTATTTTGATCCTAAAAAACCCTTAAATCTCTCTCTATAAGATCTCTTTCTTCATCGTTGGGTAAACCTCACAGAACGAAAGTTCAAAGCAGCCTCTTCTCCTTTTCGATTTCTCCCTCTCTGATCTTGAAGTTACTATTAATCTTGCTGTCAAAAGTTAATGCGTTCAGCATTTTGCTCAAAAAGAAGTATTTGGGATCATTTTGAACAATTGAAAGTTCTAAGAAACAAAAAAGATGGAACTCGAAAAGAATGTTGTGTTGCTGAGCATATATATTGTAAGAAACAACTAAATAATGATAAAAGAAATGGAATTACCCACATAACTAGACACTTTAATAAATAAATAATGTACAAAGACACCTAGACTTAATACAAACCAACAATTATTGCCTAAGGCTTTTGCCAAAGCCAATCATACCTCAGTTATCAATAAATTGGACAAAAACTAATATAGATTGGAAGTCGATGGTGATGTAAGAAATTTTTATTTTCTTTAAAAAAAATTCCTCCTTTTGGCCCTAGCTTGGCACTAACCCTTGAGGGCAGGGTAGGAGCCTAAAAATTACAAGCCCCCTATAAATGTAGAGGGGCCTTGATCGCACATGTGAAGGTAGGATAAGGACTTATCTTTGCCTGGACTTTTGACAGCCCTAAATCCTAATCAAAACCCTAGCCCTAAATCCTAATCAAAACCCTATAAAAAAAATATATCAAAAGGGAAACCTAGAGCCCCTTAAATCTTCTTCTCTGCAGAGCTTTTCTCGTCTCTGTCTTTGCAGAGGAAGAAACAGGCCTCGATCCAAGATGAAGGTACAGATAATTCTAAAACCCTAAATAAATCCCAATCTCATCATCTTCAATCTCATATTCTCACTTTCCATCTTTTGCAGTTCAATATCGCAAATCCTACCACAGGCTGCCAAAAAAAGCTGGAAATCGACGATGATCAGAAACTGTGAGTTCTTCTTCTTCTTCTTCCATTCATATCTTCTTTTTTATTGCGATTGAAGCTCAAAGTTGTATAAGAAATGTTGATGATTTTCCCACTTGCTCTTCTTAGTCACATTCTTTTGTTTGGTGTTTCTATTTGATCTATTTGTTAAAAGTCTCACATCAGTAGTTCTATATGATTTTCCCACTTGATCTATTTGTTAAAGTTTTCAATAATAATCCAAACATTATTGTGTTGGCTCAAGGATTTCACTTACCCAATTGGGTGTAGGAAAAAATAATGAAAGTCAAGAACTGTTGATAGGAGGCTATGTTAATAGCATTGGGTTTTCAGTAAAAAATGGCTCCCACTGGAATATGACAAGAAAGTAGTACTATATAAATAAATATGTCACTGCATAAACAAAAACAGCTCCATGGGATCAAACACATTCTTAAGAAACTCTTAGTTTAAAGAGGGCAAGCGTTCAATACGCGGTAGACATACTTTAAATAACAAATATTTTTACATTCACATGAACCTAATCAAAATGTGCTAGGTGAGAACATTACTGTTGTAACTTGTAACTGGTATCTGCTGCAACTGATATCAAGTTACAACTGAGGCTCACACAGTAAGAGTGGATGACGTGTGCTCATGTTGCTCTCGGGCCTCATCAACATATTCTCAGGCAAGAAAAGAAAAGAATAGGACTGACTAGATATTGTGTGATCAAGGCCATTGATCCAGGGAGAAAGAAGTCAAGAGAAAAACATTGTGTGTTGACCAAAACCTAATGGCCGCAAAATGACGTAGAAATAGAAGATATGTCCAAAGTTCCTTATGCCGCTGTTGTTGGTATTCTGATGTATGCCATGCTGTGTACTAGGCTAGAATTGTAGTTAACTTGGTGAGCGGATTCCAATGCAATCCGGGCCGTTCTCATTGGGCATGAGTAAAGCGTGTTTTTAGATATCTAAGAGGCCATGACATGATGCTATGCTTCAGAAGCAATGAATCGAAATTGGAAGCTTATTCGATACATCTTTTGCTAGTGATTCGGATGATGCTAAGTCCATCTTTGGATATGTTTTTCTACTAGGAGGTGGTGCTATTTCTCGGTCAAACAAAACAGCAGACTAGTCAAGCTATCTCGATCATTGAGGCTGAGTATGTGGCTTCTTGCGATGCAGCCACAGTAGGAGTATGGATCAAGATACTTGTTAATGTGTTGGACATTGTTTCCAATGCCCAAGTTCCTCTGCCGTTGTGGATGGATGCATGGATGGATGTTAAATTTGCTATGAACCTTGCAAATGAATGTTGGGATCTGTGATGGACCCCGGTTGTGCTTACATGTGGCTAGGCCTCCCATCATAGTAATACGCTCCTCACAAGGTAAGCCTAGGCAGTTGCCAACTAACGATGTGCTAATCCTTACATAATGATAAAGGATAAGAATCTTTCTGAATTTGGATCAAACTCTCAATCCCTAAAACCCATCTTAATTTGAATTAAGATCTTATGACCCTTGCAAGAGGCTATATGATAAGGATGGAAGATACTTACTGTCAATTCTTTTACGCATACACAATACAAGGGCTGGGATGGACACCTCGGTCATGGCGGATGATTATGGATGATTCAGATATAGTGGAATGAAGAGGGAATAGGCTTTCCTAGAAGGTTTTTCTCTTTCTTACTAGGACATTCTCCTCATTGGGCATATGTAATTGGATCATCTGCAATTCTCGTCCATCCCAATCATATAGCCTCTTGCAAGGGTGATAAGATCTCGATTCAACTTAGGACATGGAGGATGATGATGGATGGTTCATATATAGTGGAAGGAAGAGGGAATATGCTTTCCTGGAAGGTTTTTTCTCTTTCTTCTTACTAGGATATGTTCTCTTCATTGGGTATTCATATGTGTAATAGGATCATCTCCCATTTTCTTTCATCCCTATCATATAGCCTCTTACAAGGGTAATAAGATCTCGATTCAACTTCGGACATGGATGATGATGATGGACGGTTCAGATATAGTGGAAGAGGAAATAGGCTTTCCCGGAAGGATTTTTCTATTTCTTCTTATTAGGACATTCTCCTCATTGGGTATGTATAAAAGAATCTTTTGCAATTTTCTTCCATCCCTATCATATAGCCTCTTGCAAGGGTGATAAGATCTCGATTCAAATTGAGAGGGATTTTAGGGATGGAGAGTTACATCCAAATTCAAAAGGATTCTTATCCTTGTTACTATGTAAGGATTAACACATCCTTAGTTGGCAACTGTTGATGCTTGCCTTGTGAGGGACGTATTATTAGGATTGGAGGCCCAACCATATGAAAAGAACAATGATGTACTCAAAGCCTCAGTCAGGATTGTAGAGGTGTAAAGAGACTTGGCCAAAACCAAAATGTTATAAATGTTAGGAACTTGGCTATATCTCTAGGAATCGGTCTAAGCAAAACATAGTACACACCTTACCTTCATCGATGTCTTTGGTTTGTGTAGAATCCTTTGTGTGGATTAAAATTCTAATTGTTGGATATTGATTTAGGGGCAACCAAACAAGTGATCCAAAATACCACAAAAGATCCGAACATATAGACCCAAAATATCAATGAGGCACTTTGTGAAAATTGAAGAGACACTGGAGAATTGATATCCGATCCCATGATGAAGCCTCTAGCTGGAGATTTGTTTCATAAGCACGTCAAGCAGATGAAATTGAACAAATTGTAATATTCTTTAAGTGAGTGAGTGGAAGGTGATTTATGTATACATCTGGTTGTATATCAAAATAAATGAGAATACTTTTTTTTTTTTGAAAAAAGGTGAATCATTTTGCCTACTTTTACATCATTGTGTGCAACTTAACATTCTAGGCTCTATCACATCAGGAGTATGTTGTTGTGTTAAAATCGGCAGGCCGATCTCTTACTCGCATAGAATGACCAACCTTACTTGCGCGATATAGGCATTATCAAGTTGATGTTTTCATAAGAATGTGCTAACCACCATTTGACTTGCATGTCAAGGCATGATCAAAGGATGAAGTCCTTTGTGTGTCATGTTAGCTCCGTGATGCTTTATAAGTTATAAGGTGACATGTGTGTACTGCTTCCATTCACTGGGTGATTAGAGATGAGGCTCACTGTTGATCGAGTCGAATGGCATTGCGTTTTCTCCCTCTGGTTTAGCTTTACTCCCCATTATGAGTGCCATGACTAGATTTATACCTGGCATAATCATCTAATGATGTGCCCATGCATTGTAGATCTGACATGTGATACAATAATGATCCGGCATTATCATCTAATGATGTGCACACCTTGTTCACCAAGTGGTAATGAATGCATTAAATAATGCTGGGCATGTAGCTATGGTTGCTGAAAGAAGTAGGCTTAAAGATTAGCAGAAGTGTGGTGTCAAAAGAAGAAGAAATAATAACAGCAATAGGCCTGAGGAGTAAGACCATAGACTAGGACCAATTCTCCCCCAACAGGAATAGACCTGCTTGCCGAAATCCTGTACCACCTTAAAGAGGGGGTAGGCAACAGCTACAGCAGCAGCGGAGAGTTGACAAACCTTTTTTTTTGTTTGTGGGAAGCTTGGACATTGGGCAAGACAGTGCCCGGATATAAAAATGGTAAGAACCGGTTCACTCCTTCTAAATGTTTGTTCTGAAATTCTTATTGTTAATACACCCCTATCTGAATGGATTATTGATTCAGGTGCCAGTAAACATTTAACTAAGGAGAAGGTTTTGTAAATTTTGAGATGATGCAATAGGCAGTCATAAAATTTGTATGGGAAAAACTCAGCTGAAGATATTATAGGAGTTGAAATTTATCGCCTTCATTTGAGCACTGGATGTTTGTTGGATCTTCAAGACACTAGTACACCGCAAGAATGCGGAGAAACATATTTAGTTTCAATTCCTAGAAAAGAAGCTTTTGTTGGATCTTATTGTTGATACACTCCTATCTGAATGGATTATTGATTCAGGCGCCAGTAAACATATAACTAAGGAGAAGGAAGGTTTTGTAAATTTTGAGATGATGCTAATAGGTAGTCATAAAATTTGTATGGGAAAAACTCAGCTGAACATGTTATAGGACTTGAAATGTATTGCCTTCAATTGAGTACTGAATTTTTGTTGGATCTTCATGGCATTTGTACATTGCAAGAATGTGGAGAAACATATTTTCAGTTCCATGCCTAATAAATGAAACTTTTGGTATAAAAATTTTGTAATCCAAGGGGTGTTTATAAGGAAAAACATTGTAATTGTTGGTCGGGGAAATTTGATACAAGATCTGTTTAAATTTGAAACAGCAAATTTTTCTTGACAGTGCAATATCATTTCATGTTTTGTGTGCATGACTGACACCCAAGTAATTTCTAAATCTATTAAATGGCATGCACATTTAGGCCATATTAATAAAGGATGGCAAGATTAGCTATAGATGGATTGCTGGCACATTGACCTGACCAAGGTAGATTTGCTGGTATGTGAATTTTGTGTTGGCAAAGCTATAAGGAAACCTTTCCAAGCTCCTAGAACTCAAAGTCCATTATGATAATTTTCGAAATACAAGTTTGCAAAAGATTTTCTCTAAGATTTTATGATGCCACAACAAATAATTTCCAGGGTGCATTTCTCTCGAATAGTGTGATGCCAAGGGAACAGAGATTTGATTAACCACTTTCTTAGTAACACTGTCATCTGGTTGGATCAGTCAAGGCCTTCAACAAGTATACCAAAGTAGTGACACCCAATCTTATCCTCACAAATGCCATGTTGTTTTCTTTCATCATATTCAATATTTTTGCAATCATTATATTTCATGAGTTGCCGCTTATCATTCCTATCCTTTTCACATGATTCTTGAAGTAAATTTTGATAGGTGATTGATCTTAAATATGTATTTTCTTTTTCCTTGCAGCCGAGCATTTTATGACAAGAGACTTTCTCAGGAGGTCAATGGAGACGCCCTTGGTGAGGTATGATTCTAACCACACTTCAAAGTTGTTAGTTTTTTGAAAGATATTTTTTATTTGTAAAAAAATGTATCATAAAGCAAACAAATTACACCATGAGGTTTGATGAACCAACTATATGCTATAGTCAAGAAACTTCCTGGTTAGAGAATGCATCTTGATGCAGGATAGACCTCAAAGGCCACATGTGTAGGGCCCAATATAATTTAGGATTTTTATTATATGTCGTTAGTTTCCAATTTTATCTAAATATTAAAAAAAAAGGTTTCCAATTTTATCTATAGAATTGATTAATTAAAATTGGGTTTTCCCATTGAGGCATGTCCTCATTATGGTCTCTGCGGAGACCTTTGAATTGTCTTCGGATACATGCTTCGGCACCCTATTGTGCTTCCAACACTCCACGCAAGCCCAAATTCTAGAGCCTACATCACATCTGCCTTTCCGATTGCCTTTATTTTTTTATTTTTTTGAATGGCACTTTCCGATTGCAATTTGAATTGAATGAAAAAGAGATAATGAAAAGCTCGTAGCTATTCAACCCATATCGCCAGTCTCAAATGATTAGAATTAGAATCAATCCTACAGCCCATTCCCTAGCATTATTTTGATATCCATAATTAGCCTAATTAACATCAATCTGACTATCCGACTTCACCCCAAAGAATTTCACCAATGAAGATGCTGATATTGTAATGAGGATATTTTCATTAAAATCTTTCATTAGCCTTCCACTAACCCATCCAATTCCATTGTGGACTACCAACAGAATCTGAGTTAACTACTCCCTGAGGAAGTGGATTCTATTTGGTTTGAAGCATATTGCATTCCACTGTCTTATGAAAGTGCTTAACCACACCCATATAAGAATTGCCAATTAATTTCATATGACCCAAAGCCCGAAAATAACCAATTTTACTTTTTTAACCACCTCAAGCCTTGCATAACTTGGATTGGAGGAATTATATTGTTTCTTTCCTTCCAACAATCCATAGATCTGTTGACATCTTGCACCTTTGCAAATGGTTTGCTCTCCAAACCTTATTTATCCCTCACAACCTCACAGCTTACTGCCAAAACACATGGAGGGGCTTTTATAGAGTGATTAATCACATCATCCCTTGACATTCTATAAAAAGATTCAACTGCAAACTTGTAATAGATTTCAAACACCAGAAGCAACACTTGAGCCCGATCAAGTAAGAAGTCTTTTTTTTTTTTGGGTTTGGTGGGAGAGGTAAATAAAATTATAGGGAAAAACTAAGGGAACTGTACAAGATGACTATATGCTTAAAACACGAGAAACATGGATAACAAAAATAGAAGTAGAAAAGAGAAATCAAGTCTACAAACGAGAAAATCCGAGCATTGAGAAATGAGAAGTGGGGTGGGGTGGGGTGGGAGCGCCTGTGTACGCCTTCACTAGTGAATCTGCAACTCTGTTGGCCCTTATCAGTACGTACTGAGAAATTCCCACCATGCACATGCTCAAAACCATGATTTCAGTGATGAGAAAGTAAAACTTACAGTGAGCTTCACTCAATCTTCCGACCTGTTGGCATTCATGTTGGTTTCCCTAATTGGGAAAAAACACATAGATTTGCAGAGCCTCCTTAATTTCCAAGAGCTCCACTTCATACCTGTCTTCACCAGTGACCAACCCGGCCTGTGAACGAATAAAAAATATCTCCCGAATCATTGAAGAGTACTTCAGTGCCAACCAGGCACGGTTTCCACTAGTGTTTCCGTCTGCATTGAATTTTAAATAATCTGAAGGAGTGTGGCACCAATTAGCGAACTTTTACCACTTGGGAAAAGATGGAGGAGCTTTTCTGGATGATTGCTTAAATTTGTCAAAACAGAGATAACAAAAATAAATGTAGAAGCGAGAAATCAAGAGTACAAATTAGAAATCCCTAGCATAGAGAGGGCCAATCTACCCCTTCACCAGTGAATCTTTGAATCTATTGTTATTAAAAAAAAACTTTGACTCTATTGGCCCTTGATGCATGCACTGAAAATCTACCACCACAAGCCTGCTCAAAGCCATGATTTCATTGATGGCAAAGTAAAACTTCCATGAGGCTTAACTCAATCTTTTGTCTGTTTTTCTGCAATTACAGGTCCTTGGAAAAAAAAGTACCCACAGATCTGCGTGCTCTCATTGAGAATAGCTCATTTTCATACAAGTCACATACACCAGCCTTGCCTGTGCTGGAATACGATTTGTGAACCACATGATCTATTTGTAGCCAGCAAATTTTTTTGTTTAGGAGAAAGCCATTCTCATTGTATATTGACTGAAATCCATCGCTCCGAAATCTACAAGCACATCCCCTCGAATATTCTTCCGTTTTCCTTCCAAACTGACCAAAACATTTAAGCTTACATCAGCCTTGAGTTGGGGCACTTGTCATAAAATTTCTTTGCCCAGCATATCTTGATACAAGGAGGGATCTCGTTACAGTCTCCAAAGGATCTTGCTCTTAAAATGAAAAGGACTAAAGCCTCAAACAAGTACTTTTGAAATGTGCATACAAACCAGTTTTCCATGAATTCTATTAGAAAAACCCTGTACTTGTCCTTTATTTCTGGTAGCAATCCATATTGGTTCTTTGTATATATTTGCATTTTTACTTGAAAAGCTTGCCACAAGACCAAATAGGTTGGGAATGTTTATATATATATATTTATATATTTAAATCGTCATCAATGGATATCTTGTCATAAAGTTTTTGTTTTTTTCAGGAGTTCAAGGGATATGTGTTCAAGATCATGGGTGGATGTGACAAGCAAGGATTCCCAATGAAGCAGGGAGTGCTAACACCTGGCCGTGTCCGCCTGTTGTTGCATAGGGGTGAGTATATATATTTCTTGGCTTTACTAAGATTACTTGGAATATTTTACCCAAAAAAATTACTTGGAATATAGATAGATCAATTATTATGTCAAATACTCTCTATAGAAGTTTCAAATAGTGCCTGAGCTCATTATATTTATTGAGGGAGGCATTCTGATAATTTATTAGATTCTTCTGGATTTGTTTAAAGATGTGAATGCCTATGCATCTAGTAGTACTCTGCTAAGAAAATCCATATTTGTCACATTCTTTTTAGCTTGCAATGGGCTCCAGATTGTGATGGGGCAAGGATATGATGATGATGATGTTTAGTGTTGAGTTGAGTTGAGTTGGTGGGGATATGCAAATCTCAAGAAAAAGAGCTGGAAGAGATTTGTCTTGATGTTCCCCAGGGGCAAAACCATTAAAGGAGAAATTTTCATGGACTTGGATTTCTTCTACACAGTGAATAAAATAAAGGTGTTGCCTAAGCAATTAGATGCATCCTTTTCCATATCATACTAGAAAAAAGAAAAATTGTAAGTTCATACTTTGCCCAAATTAGGAGGTTCTAATTATAGATTTCCGACCTGGTGGATTCACTCATCCCAGTCATGACTGGGGGAATGGGTTGGTTGATCTCAATTTGGACAATTCTGGATTGACCCTGGCTGGTAGACTTGCCATTTAGTTTAATTTATCCTGATTTGGCTGAGTCAACCAGGTCAACTCAAGGACAATTTTGTCCTTACACATTCGTACAACACTTGCTAATAGTAAGCATCTGGACTCGGGTAGGGCCCATATATATGATGACTTGAGTGATGTCACTCAAGTGAGGAAGCGAGGGTTTTCTCTGCCTGTGAGGAAAATTTTTCCTGATGGACATTAGAACATTGGATTTGGGAAATCTTTTCTTGTTTCGTTTGTGTGTGATTTTTATGGAGTCATAAACTGGGAACAGGCTTATGTTGTACCCTGTTATTAAACGTTGCGCATGAATCACCTGAGCGGCATTACTCAGGCGATCAATCATCTCCCTCTCTATATGTATATAAAATTTTCTAGTTTTTTTTTTTTTTAAATGATGACGATTAGGGTTTTTCTTTTTTTCTTTTTTTAAGCTGGTAAAACAGTTGTTTCTCATTTATTTGAAATTGCTTTACCATTTTAAGGATCTCCTAGGTATTTGGTTATGTTTTGATCTGTTTGAGCTATGTAATCTTTTAGAGTATTTTCTTATTCTAATACTTAAAAATGAAGTAATTTCTTATGATATTAACATTGCTGTTCTGAAGTAAGGATCTCTTAGTTATTCGGTGGCAGATTTATTTTTCGATGTATAGTCTTTACCCAGATGATGTGCTTCTCATGTCTGGTGTGCTTTTTGGTAGGCACGCCGTGCTTCCGCGGACACGGAAGGCGCAATGGTGAGCGCAGAAGGAAGTCTGTTCGTGGATGTATTGTCAGCCCTGACCTTTCTGTTATAAACCTGGTTATAGTTAAGAAAGGTGATAATGATCTTCCTGGATTGACTGACATGGAAAAACCACGAATGAGGGGGCCAAAGAGGGCATCAAAAATTCGGAAACTCTTCAATCTCTCCAAGGAGGATGATGTTCGCAAGTATGTCAACACGTACCGCAGAACTTTTACCAACAAATCAGGTAGGTGTTTTATCTGTTGTTTTCTACTTTGAAAATGTTCCAGAAAATCTTGCAAGAAGTCATATTCCATATTTGATGCAGGGGATTGCTTGTTCTTCTGGATAGTAATCATTTGTCAATTTGGACAAGCATAATTTGTTTTATTTTGCAGTATCTCAAATTCTCAATGTACAAGGTGCTCTTAGTCACATTTGTAGCCATTTCCAGCTTTGAAATTGTTTTCTGATGAATATTGCATTTAAAGTTTAAGGGTTAGTGTTTTGGCTTTCTATACAGTTTGTGGAAGTCAGTCACATGTGGATTATTGCATTAAAGATAAAGGACTGATATTTTGCTTTAAAAAAACCCCAGACTCCAAGCATTTCAATTTACTGATGGGTAGCTAAAATTGTGGAGCTCTGGTGAATATATTGATAAGGTTCAAATTCATACATTTCACTGAATTATGGTGGGTGCAGGTAAGAAGTGCAGCAAAGCTCCCAAGATTCAGAGACTTGTCACTCCCCTGACTCTGCAAAGGAAGAGAGCAAGGATAGCAGAGAAGAAGAAGAGGATTGCCAAGGCCAAGTCAGAGGCTGCAGAATATCAGAAGCTTCTAGCAACACGACTGAAGGAGCAGAGAGAGCGCAGGAGCGAGAGCTTGGCAAAGAAGAGATCCAGGCTTTCTGCTGCTTCCAAGCCATCAGTTGTGGCCTAAGGCTCATGTTTGTTATTCTGTCCTTGGGAATTTTGATTGAATGCATGTTTTTTTAATCATAGCAGATTGAATTCAGCTAATTTCTGTTTCTGAATTTTGCTTTTCAATATTAAAAGACATGGATAAGTTGAGGTCCATCCATACATTTTGGGGTTGGTTATGATTTTCCTTAATTTGATGAGTAGATTATTTTTGGTGTGGTTCTTGGTCTTTGTAAGTCATTGTTGGTCCGTCTCTGCATATCCCAAGAATGCATACTTGTGCAAGATCTCAGTCAATCTGATGAGCGCTTGCCTTCGCCTGGATTCCGTCTTAGTAAAACCTGTATGTTGAATATGATAGGCTTTTGATTTTAACAAAAATCTGATGGCCTTGTGGTCCATCTCATAGGGCCTACCTACTGAGTGATGCTGCCTTGGGCTTGGTGATCTCTGTTGCATCTTCTGAATGGGCATTTTTACTCGATTTTTAAAGAATGGGGATCCCTCTATTTAGCGAGGAAAGGAAGGTTACCTTGGCCAACATAAAATGGAATTTGTCTGAAACCTCGAGAGTTGTGGATGGAATTCTAGTATAATTTAACTGTTTTGAAGGAAGCTGTGGAAAAGCCCCAATTTTGTACAGTTACCTGGCAAAGGCCCTCTCTGATGATGGTTCTATGGGAATGTGGCGCATGTTTGTGTCTGTCTGCATTGTGTGGGTTAGTCCAGAAGATGTGGCCAGTGAGATAGCTCTCCAGTTGCTGATGGCAGACCACCCTAATTAGTGTTTCCAGTTGCTGATGGCAGACCAACCTAATTAGTGTTTCAGCACCAAGCAATCAACATCATGTTAGCCTTATCACATGGGGTTGTCTTAACCAAATAAAGTATCTCATCTAGTATCCCACTTTTCAACTATCAGTTTAGCCTTGTCATATGGGGTTGTCTTAACTGAATTAGCTCTTCTTACATCTTCAGACTTTTCAACTATCATTATCATAAGGAGTTGTCTTAAACAAATAAGCTTATCTCATCTTATATCTGAAGACTTGGAATATCATTTTGGCCTTATCATTTGCGGCTATCTCAACGAAATGATCTGTCTCATCCTATATCCTAAGACTTTTCTACTATCATCCTAGCCTCATCATATGGAGTGTCTTAACCAAATTAAGCTATCTCATCTTATATCAAGACTTTTCAACTATCATTACATAGGGGCAGCAAACCATGCATCTACGTGTAGTATGTAAATAATTCTGAATTTTGCTGGTTGGGGAAATGATCCCTGTGTAGGTCCTCTTGAGACTGGGACTCACAGGCTATTTGTAAGGCGTAGTTTGAAAATCTGGATTGTTCAAAATAAATGAACCCTTGGTAAATCAGTTCAGTTGGTGTATGGCACAGCATCCTATTAATGACCTATGAAACATGTTAATATAGTATTAGATAAAAACTTCAATGTTTAATAGTGATCAATTTGATGGTGTGTTCAATTTTTTGAAGTGAAATTTGATAAGATGGCCCCCTGAGGAGACTCATGAATCTCTTGAAAGTTACTATAATAAAGGAAAATTTGCTGGACATCCACATAGATAGAGGGCCATCTCTTCACACGTGTTGTGACTAGTTAGGCATAGACAGTGCAGTACAGTTATAGCTTACTAAGAACACTGAGCACCAGTCTCAATCAGAGTTCTGTACCTGGTCCCCATGGAGGCCTCCAGGCTCCAGCCTCCTCCTCACACGTCATTTGGTCCTCATGGAGGCCTCCAGCAGTCCAGCCTCCTCTTCACACGTCATTTGGTCCTCGTACCCTTCAGTACAATTATAGGTGCCAAGCGTACAAGTCTCAGTCAGTGAAGAGGACCCCAACAATTCAATTGGCTGGACATTACTGCCACCTTTGTTGGAAACAATGGATACACAGTCAGATATCCCTGCAATTCAGCACATTACATTACAGCAAAGTACTCTGTACTTGAGTCCCTCCAGATTCCAGTACCCCATTATCCCACCAGTGGCCCAGTGGGTAAGGGAAGGAGATCAAGTGACCAGATCACCAGATCTCTTTCAGTAAAAAAGAAAGTCCTTATTTTTAGATAACAAATCCAATGCTTTTTCTCACTGGTTAGGCAAAAAGCTCCTTTCACTATTCAGCAGCAGATTAAACAAGAGACCAGAGTCCCTGCATGTTTTTGCATGTAAATGAATGCCGAGTGAAACAGGTTTAATGAAGAATTATTAAAGAGGTGTAAGAAAAAGAATTGAAGGTGGAGTTGTAGATGGGTCATTATTTTTTTAGGATTTGATTTACTAAAATGATGGATGAATAATCATTTCCCTTCTCCCCTTAATTTATTTCCCATTAAAGGGGAGATTTTTTTTATGGCCATTTAATGGATTTTCACCTTTGTTTCATCATTTTTAGCCACTTTGAGGAGTAAATCCCTTTGAATTCCCAGGAATTCAGTTCCATAAATGATATAAAGCTGGCTTTTTTCTAAGATATTTTTTTTTGTATTCTTTAAATCTTGTGAGGTGCGATTTTAGAAAAAGAAAATTAATACTTCTTTCCTAAAGCAGATTTAGTTGTTTTGAAACTCTTTAGGATTGTAATTTTTCTTTTTTTTTGTTTTTGTTTTTGAAGGCAACATCTTCTTGACAACCTGTCATTTTTACAGTATTTTCTCCCCAAAATTCTCTCCATAAAAAGAGAGAGAGAGAGAGAAAAATAAAATAAATTTTTTGTGGGGTTTGTAGTTTTTTGGAAAAATCCAATGTTTTGATATTTTTCACATAATTAGAGAGAGAGAGAGAGATCACTACTTTGTGCCACAGTAGAAACTTTGACTAGCTTATGTTAAAGTTTATTGGCCCACTACTGATGGGACAAGGCTCCAAATCCGAGACACGATATACAGCCAAGCTAAGGGCCACCACAGTCCACAAGAAAACATCAATCCACCATACCCCTGTTCTTATATTGATGATATTCCAAACACAATAATTCAGAGAGATGGTCCGTACCTGTCACCAAAAGACACACAACTTTGTCATATGAAAGCTCCATTGGTTACTTGACATCTCAATTGATGTAATCATTACAACAAAGTACTCCTTACTGCAATGGCACACTCATGGAAGCACCATTAACCATTGTCCATTGGACACTTCATCAGATGACAGACATATCATGATCATGGTGCAATCGATCAGTTTTAAATTACTAGGAATAGTTTAGATGGGATAAGCTAATCCAAAATCATGTTAACTACATTCTGTGTGCTCCATGGAATGTAATTCCGTAGTGAAACATTCCAACATTTCTTAGCTGCTAACATCATCATCATCATCGGATAGGGAAATCCAAGATGAATATAATTACAGTGTGTGCTCTATGGAATGTAATTCTACAGGCAAACATTCCAGCATCTCTTTGGTGCTAAACATCATCATCCTCATCCTCATCCTCATCCTCATCAATGGTCTACTAAATGAATTCTATTTTTTCATTATAATATATTAAACTGAAGGGTTTTAAAGATAATTTTGACTATAAATTATAATTTTGACCGAAAGTTACAACTCCTCACTTACAATATGTAACCACTCATCTCCACTTTCAAGATGTAACCACTCATTTCCTTCACTTCATGTGACCACCTCTTCTTCACACTTCTCATTTTTCTACAAGAACTTCATTTCTATCCCTATTATAATCATCAAATCATTATCATGAGTATTTGATGATTGATTTTGCATAATCCGAGCTTTTGTTAATATATCAGTAAATATACTTTTCAGTTATTGTTGAACATGCTCTTGCTAAGCATGGATTGTTGTGCTAGTTTTAGTTTAACTTAAGCCAAATTCTTGGATAGATTGGATTTCTTCAAATCTATCTTTACTTCTTTTATCTATATCCTCTTCAGTCTATCCTCTTTTTTTTGGGGGGGGCCATCAATATGCATGGAAAAACTTTTCATTAACACCACCGTCGCCTGGCCTAAGTTAGACAACATCCAAACCATCTCAGCTGCTGACATCATACAACCAACTCATGTTTCAACTTGTGCTGTTTTTTCCATTTCCTGCTCTTGCTCTTGTGGCAGTAAACCCCCACCCTACTGGAAACACCCAAACCAAATTCTAATGTCCAAGATTCTAAACCTAGAGGGTGCATTCACTAACTACTTGTTATCACCAGGGGCTTGAACCCAAGTCCTAACTCCCAAGAGGATGCTGATTTTTATTTGTTGGACATCTTTTAGTTAGGTGCCCAAGCAGTGGACTTCAGTTTGCTTGATCCAAGGTTGTAGGAAGCTTAGCTGGGATTATCTTTCTTTTTGTGGGTTATGCAAGTTTCTTTGAAATAGGTCTTTCTGAGTGAATTTTAGGTTGCCATATACTTTGTACATCTGGTCTTTCGAAGTGAATTTAGTAGGTGCTCTAGACCTTGTACACTTTTGTATTATCAGGATTTTCTCCATTTGGTAGGTAATAAATTCTTGAAAAACAAAGAACACTAATATCAAACAACTGAAATTTGAACTACTATTATTCCCTCAGCCTGTTTGCACACAGTTCTTTCATTAGTGATGCTGCTTGTGGACTCCTAGTAGGTACATCTTACTACTAGTTGCAAATATATCAAAGTTCAACAGTCCTTGACAATCCAGTTTCATTTGTATGCAATCTACGCGAAGGTTTTCAATAAAAAAACTGCATTCTTCCCATGCCTGAAACCTTAAATAACAAAGTGCCCTGGAGTTGGTTTGTTCACCTCTCTGCAATTCTTCCGAATCTCGCCTCCCTGACCAGACTGCAAGTCTCCCAGCTTCACCATACCCTCAACAAAAGCAGAGAAGAAGTCCTCTTGGTTCCGACTATAGTGTTGAACAACTTTTCTAGTCTGATCATTCCCCGAATACAGCGTCTGGTCGGAATTGAGAAATCCTCTCTCATTGACTAAGTCCTTGAAGTACTGATTGTCGAAGAGGCGAGGGGTGGCATCAAGGGCTCCTGTCACATTCCCATCTCCACCAAGGGGACATAGGCGATCAAGCATCTCTTGGTAGACTGGGTCCATGTTTAGATCCGGGTGGCCTGTACCTGACTGGTTGTACAGGCGGAAGACAATTGAGAAGCATCGACCCTTGCCGATCGAATGGGAGCCTGACAATGCAACTAAATCAGTGATGGAGAGATTGTAAGAGTTGAAGAGCTCAATGAGGTAGCTGGCATTGGCTCTTGGGCTAGGCATGATTCTGTTGGAGTCTTCAAGGCTCGCCGTTAGACTGTCTTTCCTTCCCAATTTAACTTCCCAGTTGGGTCCGCCGCCCTGATCAAAATCACAACAAAGAGACAGAGATTAAACATTTTCTGTTAACATTTGATTCCATGTCTCTCTAGAACAAGGATCTCTCACTTTGAATTGTAATACAACAATGCGAGTCATTGCTTTTACTTAATTGAGTAATTTTCATGGGAGAAATGGTCATGCTTCTGAATCACCAATCAATCATTGAAATTAATTGAGTAATCTTCATATGAAAAATGACCATTTGTTTGAATTACCAAACCATCATTGAACTTGAGTAGTTTTCATGTGAAAAGGTCATCATGTCTATGAACTACCAATCCACCATTTAACTTACTTGAGTAATTTCCATGTGACAAAATGGTCATTGTATGGATTACCAATCCATCATTTAACTAAACCGAGTAATTTTCATGTGAGAAATGATGATTTTCTTGAATTATTAGTCCATAATTGAACTTAATTGAGTAATTTTCATGTGAGAAAAGGCCATTCCTATATATTACCAATCCATCATTTGACTTACCTGAGTAAGTTTCATCTGACAAATGATCATCTTGGGAAGCAGTGATAAAATCTCTGTTTTCTCAAGTCAAATAGGTGGTGAATCATACAATTTTATATATTTTCTGAAGATTAAATAGGAATTTTCAACACCCCTTTCTCATTTTCATCTCTAATTTTCATTTTAATTCAAGGCAAATTCTGATAAATTTGAATAGTTTCATACCAAGACAACAGCATCTCTAGCAGCCATGATCAAGATGTCAGCACAGGA
This sequence comes from Cinnamomum chago, assembly GCA_038049695.1. Taxonomy (NCBI): domain Eukaryota; kingdom Viridiplantae; phylum Streptophyta; class Magnoliopsida; order Laurales; family Lauraceae; genus Cinnamomum; species Cinnamomum chago. The sequence continues at coordinate 59,806,882 of CP142459.1, read as the reverse complement.
GACAACACCGGGACAAGCGCTCTCCACTGCTTCTTTCACTTCATCAATCACTTCAAAAGATCTGAGGGAATTGATGTTTGAAAGTGCCTGCTTCTCACCTTCCATATAAGGTGTGCCATCTAATAACAAAGAAGCATCACAACCCTGAAACCCCAACAGATAAAAATCAAAGAAAGATGAGATAATTCCATATTAAACATATAACCACATCAAGATTTTTATGAAACACATGAAACAGAGATATAACAGAGTAACCCATAAAGACCATGTTTTCTGTCTTTGTCTTGATCAAATGAAATATATATATATTTATATTTTTATAAACTAGAAACATATGAGACAGAGATATATGCATAGTATCCAAGAAAGTAGGCCTTGTTTGTTGTTGTTCTTGTTGGCTTACATTGACAAAGCAATCATGGAATTGCAAACGCATAACAGAGGCTGCGCTCCTGGGTTCTCTGATCATGGCCCTCCTGATCACTTGTCTCACAATCAATTCAGCTTCTGGGCAGGTTTGGGAGTAGAAACCAGGCTGCAATTGAGAGGAAGCAATAGCTGTTTGTACAAGGAGGAAGGAGAAGACAAAAGGGTAGAGTTGATGCATGTTTCTTTGGAGATGGAACCAGGGAACAGAACAGGAAGAAAAAGCAAGATGTAGAGCTCTCAAGGGAATTGAAAAGTCTTCTATTTCTGCTTCCTCTTCTTATAATTTCTTCCAGAAGGTGTTCATGTATGTATGTGTGTGTGTGGGTGGGGGGCATGGATGTGATGGTGATTATGCCATGCTATTCCTGCAAGTGGTGTGGGAGAGTGCCCTCTCTCTCTCTCTCTCTCTCTAGATACTAGTGGGTCGTTGATCTTGTGGGGCCCACCTTCTTTCATTCTGTTTGTTTTATTGAGTCATCTCTGCTGTTAAATACTTGGGCCCACTTTTTCAAGCCGTTTGATTATACGGGACTATCTTACTCATCCCCCAAAACCAGCAGCAGAACAGTGGCTGTAAATAGCCAATGGAGTCCAGATGAAGAAATTGCTGAGGCTCCCTCCACCTGTCAAGAATATAAAAGGCACAAAATCAAATCTGGTAGTGATCAAAATTGATGTGTTAGGCACAAAATTAAGTAGGCTAGAGATCAACATTGATGCGTTTTTTACGTGATCAATTTGATGGTAGGCTTGACTCCTATATGGAGTAACTTTTGACAAAGACTTATATACAAGGGGGAAATGTTCTTTTATCAGCAGATTGCATGTTGTGAATATGCGGTCTAGCTCGTAGGGCCCACTTGGATGCATTCCTCTTATTACTAGTAGAATGGATGGAAAGATCACCCTACAAATAAGGTCCATGCAACAAATAGCCCCATCAAATTATCCTAGCCTTTGATTTAAACCGCCTTAAAATTTAATGGTCAATTAAGCATAAATTTTCTTTTTTAGATTCAGTCTAGCATGACCAAAGGTTTGATGAGCATAAAAATAAGCATATGGTCAAAGATACGTCCAAGTGGACTCCATAAAACTGGGCTGTAAATGCAGTCCACTTGGGTAGGCTAATGGTCAAAGAGAAAGATTAAAGAAACCTTGATTAGTGGTGGTAAGTGTCATATTACTTGCTTTGTCTTTACATTGGAAAGGTGATCCAAAATGGAGTGTAGATGAGATGCTCCATGGTCACTTTTTGATCAAGTTGGATGGTACCAACTACCAAGGGTCTTGATTCTCTATATTTGAATGATAAATTGAAAGTTATGTTTAAAGGTTTCAATAGTGCCCATGGCCCAACCTTGATCATGTATGGTGACAACTTCAATCCAACTTGCATGAATGAGGCCCATATGTACTTTTTGGTTGGTTGTGCCTAGCAAGTAGCAAATATGCAAAACAAAAGGTTGTAGATAGGCAAGAGGACTAGAATACCTAGAGTCATTCTTAAAATAGTATGTCTTTGGTGATATTGAATCCAATTAATGCTTGTATTGAAATTGCATGTGTATTAAATCCGTCCTTATTCCTCAAAGAGTCCCCCTCTGAATTAGTGACTGAGAAATGGCATGTGGCATGGTAGGGCCCACCAGCCCCACAAATGGAATGGGCTTTGGATTAGGACATAAAATGAAAAGGATGAAGACAATTAATTAAAATCAAGGGCTAACATTCAATCTAAGAAAAATAATTTACTGTCCATTTTAGTTTTTACGTGAATGGATAGAAATGAAAGATGATCATCTGTCCATCTGATTCTCCTAAATTGGTCTATCCAGAAAAAGATGTTCCTGACACTTGACAGATGGCTTATCTGAAACAAGTCCTTTTTTGCTTGTCCCCTTCCTGCCTGATTGTAGGAATATTCTAGTCATTGAAGCTGAGAGGGAGCCCTGCCAATTGGAAATTTGAGCCGTTCAAGATGAATGTGGTTCCACCCCATGTAATATACTGTGCAGGGATGATGGGCCAGGCCTTGATATATTATCTGGGCTCATTTAATATTTGAGCCGGTCTTAGATTAAGTGATGAAGTCCGAAGCCTGGTCCGGCCCGAATAAGAAATGGTTGTAAGTTGGTGATAGTTTGTCCAAACAATTGTTAGAAAGCCTTATAAAAGGCCAATTGGGACTGCCCCGGCTCAATCGTTTACATGGTTGGGCTTGAGCCTGCCATTTATGGCCTATTTCAGGCTTGAGCTAGATACTGATCTATGTTTCTAAAGTCAGGCCAAGCCTCGATATACCTCAGCCTACTCAACCCGGGCATGACAAAAGTGACATAAGATATTGATAGGATTTCATTTATTGCTCGTTTGTTTATTAAATAATTACAATTATGGTAAAATGAGTTTTAAAGAAGGAATATTAAAGAGAGGAAGGTTTGTGCAAGAGAGGATTCCATGCTATGTGGAATTCTGTTTACAAGGTAAAGAGGAGTCATGCATTTCTATCTTTCTTATAGGAAATTGAAATCCTCCCTATTGAAAAATAACAATTCATTTTTCTTCCTTTTTCGCAAAGAAAATGCATCATACCAAAAAATGGAACAGTGGATTTTATAAAAAATAAAAATAAATTTCATGCCTAACATGAATCCTCTCCTCCCACAAATGCACTTGAAGGACTAGTTGGTGCAATGGCAATTTTGTATTCTTAGCCCTTACATAGGCAATCAAAATCTTCTCCGTCAAGGAAAATCAGTTAATCTTTCCATTTTCCGTAAGTAAAACGTGTCCCACAAACAATGAAATAGTGGACCGCACGAAAAATCAGAACAAATTTATTCTCTATCATGAAATCTTCTTGTTGCATAATTGCACCAAAGGGGAAATGCAGATGAGATGGAAATTTATGCTTTTATAGCTTTGATAGTGTAAGTGCAGAAATAATATACTCACAAGATCAGGATGCCTCTTAGGACTTACTCAATGCATGGAGGAAGTAGCTGCGACGGTATGAACCTGAAAGAGGAGAAAGACAAAGGTCAGAGGACCCTGGCTATGGGCAGCGCAGGGCTCTCCGATGCTTAAGTCAGCAAGGGATCGGAGAAGAAGAAGAAGAAAGACTAAGTGTCTATGTGAGAGTGCTTACCCCTTGCTCCCTTTGGCTCGTGCCTTATATATGGAACAATCTGGGGTGAGTGCCAGTGGGCTTGGTGATGTGACCTGGGTCACATCAGCCCACAAAGTCATTAATGAAGGTCCATCATAGCCCTCTTTGCATTTAATGTGGGTCCGATCAGCCCACACTACATTTAATGTGGGTCCGATCAGCCCACAATGCATTTAATGCCAGTCACATTGGGCCTGATCCTGCCCTGATCTGGTGGTGGCTGAAGTCCCATCAGATCCCTTCCTTGGGCCCAGCCACGACAGGGTCGTGGCTGTTAGCTGCAGGCGCAATACTGCATTGCCGAGCTTGCGTTGCCGAGACTGAACGGTATGCGCGGCCGAACTGAATTCTGTTTGACCGAGACCAGCACGTAGTGCCGAGACCGATATGGATCGGATTGTAGCCGAGATCAAGGGACGTGGTCCCCCATACAGTAGCTAACCGAGCACACCATAGCCGAGACCAAGAGAAACTGGTTCACGAAATGGGCCCCCACACAATAGCCCCTCAGTTCTTGACCTCTAGGGCTCTCTCGGGCACTAGGGTTAAGAGCTGGACTGATCCCCTCCTCTAGGGTTAGGAACCGAACCGGTCTCCCGAGACGGATAGTGCTCGCCTTCCATCCGCTTTTGTTTAAGGGTTCTGACTCATTCGGCGCCAGACGCCGCCACTGCTTCGTCTGCCAGAGATAATAAAGGGGGCAATAAATGCGGGGCTATGATTAGTATGGGAAGGCGAACCATCATCGCAACCGCGCCACGCGTTATTGCCTGGTAGGCTCTCTTGTCTTTTCGAGGGGGGCGTGCGACGCAAGCCGAGGCGACATCTCACGCGTGTCCCGCTTCGAATTCCGGAATGGCGCCCATTCCTCCCCTTTATATTCACTTCTGTCTTCTCCCTTTGTCATCTCTGCAAACGAACCTTGTCGAAGCTCTGCTAGAACCTCTGTTCGCCGGAACCTTCACTGCCAGAACCACCTCCGTCGCCTCCTAGCTTCGTCCAGGACTTCCTCTAGGACCAGTGAGGGATCAACGGCCTGAGTTGTGATTTCGCCCGAGTCTGTGAGTTTCTCTGCCTCGATTCTCTTCTCTTCCATTTTGTATTTCTGACCTAAACCCCTCCTAGGATCTCCTCCGTCCCTCTGGTCCTTCCACAGTTCAGATCCCTAGAGATTGTTAGGGTTCCTTAGATTCAGAGATGGGGATTTTCACCCATTGGATAGATTCCCAGGCGGGCCTGGCAACTCTTAGGAGAGTCTACATGATCCCAGACGATGTCCAGATCATGGCAGCCGACCCCTCCATCTACTCATTTCGCAACGGCTGGATGCCGTTTCCCTTGATAGCCGTGATCGAGGGTGGGGTCAGATTCCCCTTGCACCCTCTCCTTAGGTCTTGTTTGGAGACCTGGAACCTCAGCCCCTGTCAGTTAATGCCCAATGGGTATAAGATCATCATGGGCATCGCCGAGCTGAATAGGATTCTAGACATCAGCCTCGGCGTCCATGATATAGAGGATATATATGACCTCTGCAAGTCTAGGGAGGCGGGCACCTATTATCTTCGCGTCAAGGCGAGGTGCCAACCCCTCGTCACGGCGCTGGAGGACTCCAATAAATACGCCGGAGATGACCGCCTGCTTGTCTCGGGAAACTGGGAGTTCGGCGAAACCGAGACCGAAGCAACTAGGAGGGTCCGAGTCCCACGACGCCTCGGGACTCCACCGAGTAAAGACCTAACCCCCTGGGTTTCCGAGTTCTTTCTTATGTTTGATTTCTGCTGCCGGATTCTAACTCGGCTGTTTTTTCGCAGGCCTTCCTCAACGCAAGCGCGAAGCCCAGCTGAACGGTTGGAGGAGGCATTCACCTTGGCTGAACAAGGTGTACTGCTACCACGGCCACCACACAAGAGCTGCCTACTCTCTTCTGAAGTACGAGCCGAGATACGTGTCTTATACACGGAAATCCGGCAACCCGGAGAGATTCGCCCCCGATCTAGCAGAAACCAGCGGGACCGTATCGGTTGCGGGAGCATCCCCAACGTTGGCCGTGGTCGCGGGCATCCCGCTAAGGGAAATTGAAGACTATACCTCCGGAGCCGAGGTAGACTCTCCGACAAGGGAAGTTGAAAACTATTCTTCCGGAGCCGAGGCCGAAGCCGATAATATGGAGAGGCGCAGGCCCGCGTTTCAGCCGCGGAATCTGGCGGACGCCGTCGTCGGTGGCGGTAGACAGGCTGCCGCACCCCGCACTACCCCGCCCTCCTTCGGGACCATCGTCCCTGCCAGAGTTGAGGCCCGACCTCCCCCAGACTCGGAAAGCGAGAGGCCGAAGAAAAAGGCGAAGGGGAAGGGGCTGGATCAGGAGGAGCGATCACGGCAACGTTCACCCCAAGCTGCGAGGGAGAGGGCAGTGGACGTGGTGCCCACTCCGGCGGTTCCTCTGGTGGAGAGTCGCTCCGAGCCCCAGGCGGCAACGTCCTCGGGTGCCGAGCCGGCCGAGTTCAGGCCGGACATGGAGCTGAGGAAGGGGAGGCCCCTAAATGCTGAGGACAGACTGGTGGGGAGCCCGGATGTCATTGCGGCGCTCAGCCGAGCCTGTGCACTCCCCAAGGACATGGAGAGGCACAGGTCGGAAGACTCCCCCCTGCTGCTTATGAGGACCATACAGCACTCCCTCGCTGTAAGTGCCCGACTTTCCTGGTCACAGGTGTTTCTATCTTTTGATAGTTCTTGCTTTCGTGCTGAGCTTTTATCGTTTGCTCCGCTGCAGGCTGTCCAAAGGCTCCAGATAGTCGCTGACAGAATAACGGAAGAGGACAACCGACTGGCCCGCCTAGCAAAGGAAAAGCAGAGAGCCGAATCCGAACTGAAGGCGGCCAAGGTGGAGCTGAAGGCGGAGGCGGCCAAGACTGCAGAGCTCAATGCTCAATCAGATATAATGGCCAGCGACCTCTGCAAAGCAAGGTCAGAGAGCTTCGAGCGGCAAACGAAGCTCCAGGCAGAGGAAAAGAGGTCGGCGGGGTTCAAGGCCGAGCTGGAGCTGGAAAGGAAGGCGAAGGAGGAACTTCTTGCATCGAAGGAGGAACTCCTTGCATCGAAAAAAGCCGAGGTCGATGCCGCCTTCCTGGAGGGGACTGAGGAAGCTGCGAAAATTTATGTTGATCAAATCACGGCACTCAGCCCGAAGCTGTACCGACTCGGCTGCAAGGCCGTGTTGAAGAAGATGGGGGTTCCTGCAGATGATCCGATATATCAGAATCTCCCCGAGCTCGGAGATGAGCCCCTAGATGAAGCCCTGGCCGAGACCCCTGCCACTCCGGCCGAAGTCCCTTCCGAACCAACGCCTGACCCCGTTGAAGAAGCTCCTCAAGTCGAGGCCGCCGTGGTCGTTATCGAAGACAGAGAAGCAGGGCCGTCGACTTGACTTCCTCTTTCTTCTTATAAAATGTAGTCTTTGTTTCAAGCTATTTCAATGTAAGCTCCAGTGTATGTATCAATGTTATCAATGAAAGGCCCTTTCTCATATTTGTCTCCTGTGTGGTGTGGCTTTTATTTGCTTTCCTTTGTACGCTTTCCGTGAGTGTTATGAATCTGGGTGAGTTCGGACTAGAGTGGACCGGCTAGATTAGGGTTCTCTGTGAGCGCTCTGACCCCTTGGGGGCCTCTTTTATTTCGGCGAGACCAGAGAACCGTATCGGACCTGTCAAGGCGGTGGTAGGCTGGGTACCATCATCGACTGATGCCGTTTCGGCTGATCTAGGTGGCTTGAGTGCCAACCATAGCCATGGCCAGTTCGGCTGCTCGTCTAGGTGACTGAGTGCCAACCTGAGACATGGGCCGTTTCGGCAACTCGTCTAGGTGGCTGGGTGCCAACCTTAGACATGGGCCGTTTCGGCAACTCATCTAGGTGGCTGAGTGCCATCCTTAGATATGGGCCGTTTCGGCGACTCATCTAGGTGGCTGAGTGCCATCCTTAGATATGGGCCGTTTCGGCAGCTCATCTAGGTGGCTGAGTGCCATCCTTAGACATGGGCCGTTTCGGCAGCTCATCTAGGTGGCTGAGTGCCATCCTTAGATATGGTCCGTTTCGGCGACTCATCTAGGTGGCTGAGTGCCATCCTTAGATATGGGCCGTTTCGGCGACTCATCTAGGTGGCTGAGTGCCATCCTTAGATATGGGCCGTTTCGGAAACTCGTCTAGGTGGCTGAGTGCCAACCTTAGACATGGTCCGTTTCGGCGACTCATCTAGGTGGCTGAGTGCCATCCTTAGATATGGGCCGTTTCGGCAACTCATCTAGGTGGCTGAGTGCCATCCTTAGATATGGGCCGTTTCGGAAACTCGTCTAGGTGGCTGAGTGCCAACCTTAGACGTGGTCCGTTTCGGCGACTCATCTAGGTGGCTGAGTGCCATCCTTAGATATGGGCCGTTTCTGCAGCGCATCTAGGTGGCTGAGTGCCATCCTTAGACGGTCTTCCATACTCGCACCATTGTCGCTGTCACATTACCATTGTTGCCCCAAAACGAACGTAGTTCTATTAAATCCAGAAGCACTATACAAACTAAAAATAGAATTTCTTGAGGTGTGACGCGTTCCATGGTCTCGGAAGAGGCCGTCCTTCCATGTCTTCGAGCCGATAAGCCGACCGTCCAGCAATGGAAGTGACTTTAAACGGACCATGCCAATTCGGCGCTAGCTTCCCTTGATTCGGATCTTTGTCCCCTGGGAGAGCCTTCTTGAGGACCAGTTCTCCTACAGAGAACTTCCTCTCTCTGACGTTCTGGTTGTAGCCCCTGGCTAGCTGCTGCTGGTAGACGGCTAGCCTCACTGCAGCTGCTTCCCTTCGCTCGTCCGCTAAATCTAGCTCCCTGGCCACATTAGTTTCGTTCTGTCCACGGTCAAAGAGTTCGGACCTCAAAGTGGGGAGGCCGATCTCCAGAGGGATGACTGCTTCCATGCCATAGGCGAGCGAGAAGGGGGTAGCCGAAGTGGAACGCCTCGGAGTAGTTCTGTAAGCCCACAGGACGCTCGGCAGTTCTTCCACCCATCTTCCCTTTGCTTGGTCCAGCCGTTTCTTGAGCCCATCGAGGATCACCTTGTTGGAGATCTCGGCCTGGCCGTTACTCTGTGGGTAGGCTGGAGTGGAATAATGGTTTCGGATGCCGAGCTCCTGGCAGAAGGTCTTGAAAAGTTTAGAGTCGAACTGAGTTCCGTTGTCCGAAACCAGCGCTCTGGGAATGCCAAACCTTGTGACGACATTCTTCCACACAAAATTCTTAGAGTCTCGCTCTGTGATGGATGAAAGTGGCTCTGCTTCAATCCATTTGGTGAAGTAATCTGTCGCCACAATAAGCCATCTCTTGTTCCCTGGGGTTCGGTGGAGCGGGCCCACTATGTCGAGCCCCCACTGGGCGAATGGCCACGGGCTAGAGAGCGGGCTGAGATCCTGCGCGGGCTGATGGAGAGAGTGTGAGAACTTCTGGCACTTCTCGCACTTCTTCGCATATACCTGCGCATCTTTCTGCATATACGGCCACCAGTAACCCTGGCTGATGGCTCGGTAGGCTAGGGACCTTCCTCCGATATGGCTTCCGCAGATTCCTTCGTGTATCTCGAAAAGGAGGTCCTCGACCTTACTTGGATGGACGCACTGGAGGTACGGTCCCGAGAACGATTTCCTGTAGAGCTTGACCTCGGGAGATAGCCAGAACCGAGCTGCCTTGAATCTGACCCGGTGGGCCTCGCCACTGTCCTCGGGAAGCCTGTCGTCCCTAAGGTAGGTGATAATGGGGTCCATCCAGCTCGGGCCGAGACCGATGCATAACACCTCCCGAGGTGAACGGAGCTCAATGCTGGGCGCAGCTAGCGATCCGACTTCGATGCTCCTCTTTCTTCCTGCCTCAACAGCGCTGGCCAAGTTTGCAAGAGCATCTGCGTGAGAGTTTACTTCTCTGCCAATCTGCTTGACTTCGGCCGTGTGGAACTGAGAGAGCTGCTTCTTGGCCTGGGCCAAATACGCGGCCATCCGGTCGTCGCGAGCCTGATAGTCCCCAGTCAGCTGGTTTGTCACCAACTGTGAATCACTGAAGACCATCAGCTGTTGAGCTCCGAGGATATGGGCGCTATTCAGTCCGGCTAAAAGGGCTTCGTATTCGGCCTCATTGTTTGACGCCTTGAAGTCCAGTGTCAGAGCCTGCTCAATGACCAGTCCTTCTGGCGATTGGAGAACAACTCCTGCTCCGGCTCTTCTCGAGGTGGAAGATCCGTCGACGAAGACCTTCCAAACTGGGGTATCGGCATGGCATTGTGATTGTTCCGAACCCGCGGGCACCTCATGCTCCTCACCCCCCAGTTCGGTGCCGAGCTGGGTTGGTGCCGAACTTGAATCAAACTCGGCGAGGAAATCCGCCAGAACCTGGGCTTTTATTGCTGTCCGTGGCTGATATTGAATCTCATACTGCCCTAGTTCGACAGCCCATCGGGAGATTCTTCCTGAAAAGTCAGCCTTCTTGAAAACAGATTTGAGTGGGTGCTCCGTGACAACCACAATAGAATGGGTTTGAAAGTAATGGGAGAGCTTTCGCGAGGCGCTAACGAGCGCCAAGGCGAGCTTCTTAAGAGGCAGATACCTGGTCTCGGCATCGATAAGGGTCTTGCTCGTATAATACACTGGTTTTTGAACCTTGTCCTCTTCTCGGATGAGGACTGAGCTGACCGCATGATCCGAGACCGCCAAATATAAATACAGGGTCTCCCCATGGGTCGGGGTTGACAACAACGGTGGTGAAGAAAGGTAAGCCTTGAGCTGCTGCAAGGCATGGTCACATTCTAGAGTCCATTGAAATTTAGAATTTTTTCTAAGAAGCTGAAAGAAAGGTCGGCACTTATCTGAAGATTTGCTAATGAAGCGATTCAGTGCCGCGGCCATCCCTGTAAGCTTCTGAACCTCCTTGGCCGAAGTGGAACTCTGCACTCTGAGGATAGCCGAGATCTGATCTGGGTCTGCCTCAATGCCTCTGCGCGTAACCAAGCTGCCCAAAAACTTGCCGGAGCCAACACCGAAGGCGCACTTCGAGGCGTTAAGCTTCAGCCGGAACTCCTTTAGAGTGGCGAAGACCTCGGCCAAGTCCGACAGATGATCCCGCGCCTGCTTGGACTTGACCACCATATCATCGATGTAGACCTCTACGGTTTTGCCGAGCTGATCGTGGAACATCTTGGTAACGAGCCTCTGGTAGGTGGCTCCTGCATTCTTCAGCCCAAACGGCATCACCTTATAGCAGTAGGTTCCCCTGGGCGTGATAAAAGCTGTCTTCTCCTCATCCGGTCTGTACAACGGAATCTGGTGATAACCGCGGTAGGCATCAAGGAAGCTCATTCTGTCGTGCCCGGCCGTGGCGTCGATCAACTGGTCAATCTTTGGTAGGGGAAAGCTATCCTTGGGACAGGCCTTGTTGAGGTCGGTAAAGTCGACGCACACCCTCCACTTGCCAGTCTTCTTCCTGACGACCACCGGATTGGCTAACCAGGTCGGGTATTGAACCTCTCTGATGGCGCCGGCCTCAAGCAGCTTATCCACTTCCTCGACGACGGCTTCGGTCTGCGGGACCCCAGTCCTTCGTGCCTTCTGCATCACAGGTTTGTGGTTAGGGTCAACATTCAGTCTCTGACACATGACCTCGGGGTCAACGCCAGGCATCTCCTGAGGTGTCCAGGCGAAGGCATCTCTGTTCTGCACCAGGAACTGGGCCAGTTCGGACTTCTCCGGCTCTCCGAGCTGGCTGCCGAGCAGGAAGAACCGATCTGGGTCCTTTGGGTCGATCCTGACTTCGGCTAGTTCCTCCACGCTTTTCCTGCCTGGATCTTGGCCGAGCTCATCCAGCCCCTGCTCCAGGTTCTTCTCCATCTCGGCCACATTGACCTCCTTGGGCTTTTGCTCCCCGGGTACCACAGCGGTCAGGCACTGCTTGGCTGCCTGCTGATCTCCTCTGACCGTGATGATTTCAACTCGGCCGCTCTTTCCCTCCCATGGAAATTTCAGCTTCTGATGGAGGGTGGAAGGGACTGCTTCCAGGCTGTGGAGCCAAGACCTGCCCATTATAGCATTGTAGGGAGAGGGTGCGTCGATCACCATGAAGGTTGCCATGACAGACGCGCCACCGACCTCGACCTTGAATGTCACTTTCCCCTTAGGATAAACAGGTTTGGCGCTGAAGCCGATAAGGGGAACTCAAGCCTCCTGCAGATCTTTCTCCGTCAGTCCCATCCTTCGGAAGCTGTCGAAATAGAGGACCTCGGAAGAACTGCCGGGGTCAACCAGGACTTTCTTCACAGTGCAATTCTTCACGCCCTGTTTAGAGCAGTCAAACTTCAGAGTGACGATCAGGGGGTCGTTGTGGGGGAGCTGCACCCCTTCCAGATCTGCATCAGTGAACCTGATCTCGGGACGCTCCCTCCGAGCCCTTTTCTGTGCTGGGCCGAGCTCGGCGGCCATGACCTGCTTGCCGTGAGCGGCTTTCCTGGCTTCGGCACGGGCTTGATTACTCCCCTTGGGCGGGGGTGCCAAATGGATAACGTCTATTATCTTCTCTGTCCCGTCGCTGTCGTGACCCCCCTCCTCTTGGCGAGGGGCTCGGGTGTCGGCCCTGGTTTCTCTCCTGACAAACTCTTGTAGATGTCCATCCTGGACAAGCTTCTCCAAATGCGATCGCAGTATCCTGCAATCTTCAGTCTTGTGGCCGCCCTCCTTGTGATAGGAACAGAACTTCGTCTGATCTCGTCTAGAAGGGTCGCCTTGCATGGGCTCTGGCCAGCTGAAGTACGGCCTGCTCTTGATCTTATACATGATTTTGTGGATTGGCATCTTGAAGACCGTGTTGACCCCCCGATACGCGTCCTCGGATAGCCTGGGCCTTTTGCTCCTTGCCGAGGCGAACGTCTGAGTCCTTGCCGAGCTTGTAGGCACCCAACTCCTGTCTGAGTCACCTCTTCGTCGCTCGTCTCGCCGAGGCTCACTCCTCGGAAACGGTCCTCCGTCCTTCTTGGGGGGCCTCTCACCTCGGTCTCGGTTTCTTTGCACGGTTCCATGGCTTTCCCGAGCACGGGCCTGGTCATCCTCTTGAGCAATGTACCGGTTGGCGATGGACATGAGCGCTGCTATGGAAGAGACCGGGTTCCTGGCCAGGTCCTTGCGAAGGTCGCTGTCTGGGAGCAAGGCATTCTGAAATGCGAAGACGGCAACCTCGTCCTTGGAATTCTCAATCTGACTGTAGACCGCCCAGAAGCGCTTGGCGAATTGGGTGACGTTCTCTCCCTGCTTCATCTTCATGGCCATGATGTCTGCATCTGTCTTCGGGAGGACTCTGTAGGCCTGGAACTTCTTCATAAAGGACTGCTGGAGTTGCTGCCAACTCGAGACGGATCCCTCTGGGAGCGCACAGAACCACTTCAGGGGGAGGTCGCCCAAGCTGGAGGAAAAGACTCGGCAGTTCAGATGGCCCTCGTCTCCCCAGACAGACATCCTCTGAGAGAAGTGTCTGAGATGCATAGCTGGATCCGAGACCCCATCATAGGTGACGAATCTTGGTACGGTGAACTTCTTCGGTAATGGGTACCTCCTGATATCTGGGGAGAAAGGAGAAGCGCCGAGATCAACGGGGTCGCAGCAAGCATTGTTTTGGTCTCGGCCGAAGCCGGCTACTTCCAGGTTGCGCTGGACCGTTTCCCTTATGTGCGCGTCCAGCCATTCCTGATTATGATACATACCCTCCGAAATGGTCTCGGACGCCTTCCTCGAGTAGCTACGGCTAGTGCTTGAGCCTTCATCTCGGGTTCGGTCGTCCCTTTTCTTGTTCAAACGGTCCCTCAGGTCCTCCTTTGAGGAAGAGATGCGCGTGACACGAGTAACTCTCCTCTCGTGTTGTGGCGATCGCTGCTGCTGCCGAGATCGCTGCTGCTGGGACTGCTCCCGACGAGTCCGCTGCTGCTGGGACGGCTCCCGACGAGTCCGCTGCTGCTGGGACCGCTGCCGAAGCCCCGCTGATCCCGTAGCTCTTTCCAGCTTCTGCTGGAGCCGGAGGATCAGAGCGTCTCTCTCCTCGATGGCCTCATTATGTGCTTTAATCTCCAGAAGGGTGGAGTCCAAGTCGTCATCAGGGCTGTAGTCTTCATCCTCAGTATCCTCAACGTCCTCCACCCGGCCCTCAACGTCCTCCACTTGGCCCGGGGGGCGTGATCCATCGACCACTGGAGACTTATCCCGCTGGTCTCCCCCCGTCAGGAGACCTGTAGGCTGCTGGGTGTCTCCCTTCCCGGGAGCGGACTCCGAGCGGAGGTCACGCTCCTGAACGTTGATCCGGATGAGAGCACGTTCAGCATCGTCCTCTGTGACTGGTTGCTTCCCAGCCCTCTGGTTGGCAGGGGGCGGCCTTGCATGCTTTGTCTTGGAAGTTTCTCCATCTTTCGCAGCTCTCCTCGTCATGGTGTTTAGGAATAGGAATAGGAAAGATTATAGAAGTCTTCCCACAGACGGCGCCAATTGTAAGTGCAGAAATAATATACTCACAAGATCAGGATGCCTCTTAGGACTTACTCAATGCATGGAGGAAGTAGCTGCGACGATATGAACCTGAAAGAGGAGAAAGACAAAGGTCAGAGGACCCTGGCTATGGGCAGCGCAGTCCGATGCTTAAGTCAGCAAGGGATCGGAGAAGAAGAAGAAGAAAGACTAAGTGTCTATGTGAGAGTGCTTACCCCTTGCTCCCTTTGGCTCGTGCCTTATATATGGAACAGTCTGGGGTGAGTGCCAGTGGGCTTGGTGATGTGACCTGGGTCACATCAGCCCACAAAGTCATTAATGAAGGTCCATCATAGCCCTCTTTGCATTTAATGTGGGTCCGATCAGCCCACAATGCATTTAATGCCAGTCACATTGGGCCTGATCCTGCCCTGATCTGGTGGTGGCTGAAGTCCCATCAGATCCCTTCCTTGGGCCCAGCCACGACAGGGCCGTGGCTGTTAGCTGCAGGCGCAATACTGCATTGCCGAGCTTGCGTTGCCGAGACTGAACGGTATGCGCGGCCGAACTGAATTCTGTTTGACCGAGACCAGCACGTAGTGCCGAGACCGATATGGATCGGATTGTAGCCGAGATCAAGGGACGTGGTCCCCCATACAGTAGCTAACCGAGCACACCATAGCCGAGACCAAGAGAAACTGGTTCACGAAATGGGCCCCCACACAGATAGGAAGTTTGTCTTTCCTAGGGTTCTCTTTCATTCTTAGTCACTTTCCCATGAATATTATAATCATCAAAGCTTTGTCCCACTTTTATACGAATCTCTTAGAAATCTTGGAGTTCAATTTCATGCAATCAAACAGGCTAAGGGAGGAAAATCAGTTTGAGTGTTTCTATAGCCTGACAGACTTGTGCAGAGCTTTGCTTTCTTGGCTTTGATTAGATATAAATAAATGCTTGAAATATTTTCATCTGGGTAATATCAGCTGTAGATAATATTAAGATAATTTCAAAATTTATATTTTGATGAGTAGAAAATTTAAATTAAATATAAACATAGCAATATATTATATAAATTGTTCTTAATACTGAGAGAAAGTAAAAGACCATGAGAAGAAAGTTAGGACTTAGGAGAAGTATATATAGGATAGTAAGTTAGGACTTAGGAGAAGTATATATAGGACAGTTTTCATTTATTATTCTAGGTAAATTCATGGCTATTGTTGATTTCAAGCTGACTGTAAAGATAGTCATAAAAGTACTTTTTAAGAAATTATAATGATGAATTTGATATTGCCAAACATCTGCAAATGGGATACCACCTTTAATAATTGTAGCAGCTTGGGTGCATCAAGGAGTATGCACTTCTGTCATCAAGGGTTCATTTGGGAGCTTCCACTGACTACAACACAAAAATATTGTTTGTTAGAGATAGGGATTAGACTGTTTAGAGAGCTTGAACTTAAATAAGTTGAGTTTTAATTTTGAATAACCTTGAATGTTGATTAAGTAGGATATAAGCTTGTCAAGACCTTATGATTTCATCCTCTTCATCAAGCCCTATGATGACACTCCTGGAAGAATTGAAACAGAACTGATCTAGTGGACCACCGACACCAATGAACTCAAAAAGAACAAGCTGCAACTGTGATGGATTCTACAAGACAAAATGGTGATCACCAGAGAAAGATGATGAATTGATGATTGTGCATCATATTAAGAGAGATAAAAGGTTGATATTTTTTTAATGTTAACAATAGTATAATCCTTTCAACCAAAGGACAGTACCACTTCAATGTGATGGTTTCCTTCAATGATATGGTGAATTTTATCCTAAAGGGAGCCCATCCTTGGCATCTCTATTTCCAACCTCTATTTATCTAAATGTCTAAACTCTAATGTGGGCAAAGGTTAAAATGAAAGGCCCATTTCTGGACTTCTGAAAATAATAGTTTTAGCTTTTGTTAATGGCTCTAGTTTAAATGTCTCTTGTGATAATAAGAGTAGAGATTAAAAAGAAGAAGGCACTGGTGTCCCTGGCTACTGAAACTACACACTGTTCTGACTTCTGACCCTATCCTATATAAACTTAGATTCCATTTGATTTGGCGAAAATTGGAGTGTCCAAACATAAGAGTGCTGAAAAAATTCTACATGTACTTTTACATTTTCTCCTATCTCTCCATTCATTGGATCTGGTAACTGAATCTTGGTACAAGTCCCCAATCTACAATTATATATGATTTTTATCCAATCAATCTCTCTACATCAATAAGGGCCATTTAATAAAGGGAGGAATCCACCCAATCAATCACAAAAGCATCCATATGGTGTGAAGCATTCATATCGGACAATTCCTCAAAATATTTACAGTGAGATACTGAGATTCCAATGGAGTTCTTAGTTGTAAATATTACAAGCAAAAAACAGGAATGGTTAGGTGATGACCAAAACAAAAGGCTCAAGGGCAATGTTAAAACTCATCTTCATTGCTTGCATTCTGGTTTTTATTACATTGCTGACAATTGTAAGGAACAAATTCCTCCTCATAGGTTGGTGATGATGACACCGAGACATTGTTGAGTGCAATGGCTGTCAGTTTCAAGATGTCCCATTTTAGCACTCTGTTACACCCCGACCCAAACTAATCATGATTAAGGCTAATTAATTAAGATTAATGCTAGTTAAGCATGAGTAATTGGATTAATGAAGATTATGACCCAAGAGAGACAAATTAGTCTCAAATGATGCATTAAGCATAATGGAATGAAATTGAGTTGGTTAAAATGAGTTTAGACTCAAACAAGGTTAGCTAAGGACTTTTTCGTAAATACGGGTTTTCGTGTATTTCGTCAAATACGAAAATTCTTGATACCAACGTGTGTATCTCGAATAGTTAGTTAACTTTCGTAATAGACGCGGTTCCATTTGACCTCAAATGGATCAAATGAGGCTTCATTTGACTCAAAATGTAATTTGACTTATTAAGAGGGGGTTCTTGTGTGAAGAAGCCTTATATTAGAATGAGATGAGCTTCTTCATTCATTTTCACTTCAAGCAAAACCCTAGACTCATCTTCTTCCTTTCTCTTCCATTCTTCCTCATCAAGAGTGAGGTAAGGGGTGATTCAAGTGATTTTGAGAGAGAGGTCTCATCTTCATCTTCTTCTTCAAGTCATTTCCTCCATTTTTGAAGTGATAGAGCTTCAAAGAGAACTCAATATCTCTTTGCTTGGAGCCATAAGTAAGTAGTTGGTCTTCTCCTAGGATTTCCAAGTTCTATTAGATGTTTTGTAGTGATTTCTAGCACAAATGGCTCATAGGAGTTCATTTGCATGTTTTATGGATTAGGGTTTGAGTTTTTAAGGAAGATTTGTGTCAAGCCAAGTTAAGGAAAGAGGGCTTTTGCTACTAACCTTCAAAAGAGGCAAGTATAAGCATTTACTTGTGATAAATGTTATTCATTGTAGAAGTTCATAGAACTTCCATGGTTTTGTGCATTTTCCATCAGTTTTGGATTTGTTTATGGATTGTATGAGATGGTTAATGAATGATTAGAAGTGGTTTTGTGGATGGATGATGTGTGAGGAGGGAACAGCAGGTTCCAATGCTATTGTAGAATGTGGATGAGTAATGGAGAAAGGATGATAGAAGAAGATAGAATGTATCAGATTTTCGGAGTTGAAACTCTAGGCAGTTCGCTCGAGCGACCAAGGTTCTGTGACAGAGTGAACGTTCAAAATTTCGGAGTTTTGAACAGTTTGCTCGAGCGACAAACATTCTGTGAGACGTCCCTGGATTCGTTTGAGCGAACCTGATACAGGTATAGACATTGATTATAAGTGAAAATTTGGTCAATCGACCGGACCTAACGGTCCGATCGATTGGGGGAAGTGGATTTTGGATTTTTACATAGGCTTGGAGTACTTCTTATAAGTATAAGTACTCTTCAAATTAGTTTTAAGACTAAACTTCCATGGGTGATAATTACGGGGATTATACAATGCACACATTAAATATACAAATGTGATGTCCATCGAGAATAACACGTGCATTTGGAAACCAATGGTTACACCCAAATGGTTGTTTAGATTTGAGACAGAATTAAGAAGAACCATAAATGATTAGTAAGTTCTTTCATTATATCGTATTCCACATTGTTGGGTCCCAATCTAGTGAGATTGGTATTACCATTATTCTCTTCTCTTGTTATGAAGAGAATTATTGAATTAAATTGAATCGAGAAATGGATTGCTTACTGGAAAGCATTAACTCTTGAGTCTGGGACTACCTAGCAATGGTATTAGAACTTCAAATGAGTTCAATGAATTAATAAATAAAACAAATAACTATTCCTATTGCAGTAGATGGATTTGGGGGCGTTCCGGAGCTCCGTGGTGATGCTAGTTGTCCTTGGCCAAGACACTAGTAAGTCCCACATATTCCGATCATATCTATGGGTATTGATTGATGCCTTCCATTTGGAAGATGAGTCTTTCCTTTGAGGGAAGATGGTAAATTAAATGAAGTGAATGAATGATATGAAAACTATGGTAGTGATCATCTTGTACATATCTATCGATTAACTCTTAAGTTTACCTATTGTCATTGTAGGAATTATCTAGACTTGTCTAGATGGTAATTGATACTAAATAGATTTAATGAATTCAGTATATGTATTAACATGTGCTATTACAAGATCTGTTTATACATTGTTGAACCGTCGTGTTCACTAGTGTTATTGATGGCATTACAGGCCCGATTGCCCTTACCAGTCCAGCAACGTCCCCGGCGGCAGCGGAGGAGACCGCTCTGGATCCTCGAGGAGGACTAAATGAATGGAATGGTCGGGATACCATTTGATATGAGTATCCGAGTGCGAGAAAGAACTATAATATTTTGAAAAGTTATTTTGTATAATCATTTTGAATTGTAATTAATTGTTATTGCATGGTGTTTTGAATATGCACCGATTGACAAGCAAATGTTGGGAATGATACATGTATAAGGACTTTATTTTTGTATACATGTAAATCGTAAATTGATATTGTCAAATATAAATGTTTCCGCAAAAATTGTGTATTTGATAGGTTTATTGAGAATGTTATCCCTTGTGGATTCCGTTTTAACTTAGGCTAATTCGGAGTTTACGGGAGTAAGTATGAGCTCACGGCTCAGGGTTATCGTAATTCGGACCCGGGTCATGACACACTCAGAACTGGTTGGCTTAGGGAAGGGCACCTTACCACGTGTGCGGGCTCCCTTTCCCATGTGTGCAGGCTCCCTTTCTGCATGTGCGGGCACTCTCATGGGACCCAGTCGGAAGATCCAAAGGGGCCCTAAGTTTGCAGTGTAGAAACTTGATCTTGCCACTTCCAACACCATCTTCTGTTTTGTCATCTGTGCACATAAAGTGGCCTACCTTTTAAAGAAAAATGAACGGTTAAAAAAAGGTGAATTCTCTGATGAAGTTTTGCTGATGAGAAACTTCAAGACCGACCTTTCAAGTTTCAAATGGTGGGCTGAGTACCAGCTGAGAACCATGTATAAGACAACCAAATTATCAGTTCACAACTCATGAAAAGTAGAAGAGATAGATTACAGCCACTAATCGCCATCTAATCTAGATATGATGATGATTGAGAACTGATGGAGCCCATTATTCCAACCAGGTCTGATTGCCTCAACGAGCAATTGAATTACCCATTACTAAAAACCGACCATGGTACATATGATATGCTTCACAAGAAAGTGAATTGCTTTGCGCTGGATGTGAAATTATCAATCAAGCGGAAACTTTCACATTCCAGTTACATATAGATAAATCAAAAGGAGTTCCTTGTATTTGTGATACAGATGCAATAAAATTGTAAAGATCTCTAAGAAGTGCCAATGTTATAGAGTATGAATTTAAACTGCAAAACACACAAAGCCAATACAATCAGCAGTTACATTTAAGACAGTTGGCCAAGGATGTGATGTTCAAAACATAACCATGTCACTTTTGACTCTTTGAGCAGCCATTTGTGGTAAAAGTTGTGAGGCTTTAACCAAACAACAGCAAATGAGGCCTCTCTACAAAAACTTTGTAATGGTTCGACTCTTCCCACATGGTCTCTTCAACTTCTTCCCATGAATTCACCTTAATTCCTTCCATAAGCTAAATATGGTTCCCAAGACATTCTTCTCATGGTTTAGTAGAAGAAGAGTGGGAAAGAAGTAATATTACTGTCACATCACGATGGTCAAAGTTACTATTCAATGATTGCTGTCTTAGCCTATTATAATGGTTCAATAGAAAGATGGTTTTTTACATTTTAGCCAAGCGGGTTGAGACATCCTCTCTCCTTTTGGCACTGTTTTAATGAAAAAGATCCCATTCTGCTAGAATAATTAGTCCCAATTGCTTCAACAGAACCACCATCTGTTGAAGTTATATTAAAACCGTTCTCCATGATATTGAGGATTGATTTAGTCTAAACAATCACCTCTGAAAATAACATGGGATCAGGCATAGATGGCAGGGGCAAGAGGTGAAGGTCATCCAGCTTTATCACCCTAAAAAGTAGCTAGACTGAGATAGCCTTTGGCTTCTGAAAACGAAATGATGCAGCCTGGGTAATAAAAGAGTAGCCAATGACTACTCTCCCAGACTAAGCTTAGGGATAGGGATCCATGGAATCCAAATGCCTTGGCCTCACACCAAAACAAACCACCGAGAGAGAACAATCTAGGAGAGAAATTTTATTATCAATCAACTTATCCCTAAGGATGGATTACAATCCATTATATAGAGTACAAACACTAATTCTATTATGGAAACAATTCCAATAAACATCAAATTCTAAATCTAATAAAACTCTAAAGCAAATAAAAGTCTACAAATAAAGAAAGCTTGCTAAATACTTGCATAAGTCTCAATATTTTAGCTACTACTAAAAATAGGCTAGCATAATCTCTTGAAATCAAGCATGATCTGAAATTTCTGTTTGTTGACTTTTAGGTCGGTGGGCTAGGCCCAATAGGCTGGCTGACCTTGGGTCTAGCCTACATCACAAAACAGGACAAGAGTTGGGGCTCAGGAGCCATCTTACTGAAGCACACCTTGCATTTTATATATTAAAAACTAAGAAAAACAACATTTGACATATAAGTAGGTAAAAGATAAAGATTTACATATCTGAACTGAAACAAACAAATGAAAAGGAAGAGCTCATAAGTCATAAGTTGCAAATGAGGAAATACTTCTCCGTTAGCGAAATTCTTCCAGATGCAACAGCAGAATTATTAGGTCCACTAATAGGAATTAACTTTCCTTCTTACTGAAACTGAAATAGTTTCTTGCTTGCTCCACACTCATGTGGGGAAATCCATCAGCCATAAAATTTCCAGAAAATCAAATCACACTCAGCAGTCTTATTAGGGATTCCTTTCCCATCCCATGGAATTGCTCCATAAGAACTACCATCTGCAAAAGGATTCCACTTGCCAATATATCAAGAATGTGATCTCTCAGAGATGATTTAACTTGATCAAGTAAACTATAAAACTCAACCACCGAACACACATAAAAAGAAAAAAAAAATTGAAAGATAGGTAAGAATCTATGTTATTAAGAAAATTGATATAGTACAACAAACAGGCTAACTTCTCACTCTGAAAACCTTGTGCCCGTAAGGATACCAGCTATACCAAGGTATATGGCAACCTGTAGCGCACTAGGGACCTAAAGCAGAATAAAGCTCATGACAATGAAGTAGCCCACATCCCTGGCACAGCAAAACAAGCCCAAAATCCAACAAATGTAACCATAATGCCCACATCCCAGGCCCAGGCCACTAGAAATTACAGTCCTACTCATAAAACATTCCTACTCCATTTCAACATTTGGATGGCATCGCCTTTTAATGCTTCTACTAACTCACACTGATGGTGAATAAAGACCAGTCTCTTGAATCCTTTGAAAATTCTTGCTTCTTAGTAGCAGCTTGTAATGTCCTTGCCTTAAACCAAGATTGCCAATCAGATGATTTTGGGGCTTGCACTTGTGAATAAACCAATTCAATGCACAACGCCAAAATACTTGCTGAGATGAATAGAAACCTAGTGGAAGCTGCACCATAGAGGTTAAGGTCTGAAACCTTTGGACCCCATAATAGCTTTTCGTTGCTCATTCCACAGTAACCAACAACCAATGAGTGAAAATGTGCAATTGAGAATCTCAAAATAAAAGGAGCCATCTGTAATGATGGGTGCACACCAGAATGATGTATTTGAGAAGGAAGATTCCACTTCCATGCTACAGGCTCTGGCACTTCAATCTCCAAGTATATAATATGACTGTGAATTTGCTCACATATCTCATGTAGAATGTGATATGAGCTTGAAGATTTTTGCTCAAATATTCTACTGTTTCTTTACCACCATATATGTCATAGATAAGCTGGAAAAACTAATTTGGCCAAAATTTGGATACCTTTGCTTGTAGGATCCACTCTATCTATAATTGAATTTATAAGCTCCATAGGTGAACTGCATGGCAATGGTTGCAAAATTAGCCTCTGTAGTAACCCATTCCAAATGTATTGTGAGAACGGGCAATTGATCTACAAATGTTCCGATGACTGCCAGATAGAGCCCCAAAATACACAACAAAAATCACAATGAATATTCCAGCTGAGAATAAATTCCCTCGGTTTTAAACATCCCTTGAATACTATATACATGCACAAAGTAAGTGTTTCTTTAGACAGCCCTTTAAACTATATAAGACTGAACCGATATTTTTGCTCAATATGTCCACAAACAGATTTCTATGCTGATTTTAATGAGAACGCACTAGTCTTCAAGCATCCATACAATTTTATCCTCAGATTGAGGTGTTGGAGAGATTCTTCTGATTAGATTCCAAATAGTCATGAGTGCAACAAATGTAGGTGGTGGCAAAGTCCACCAATCCTGTGAGCTAAGGTTGATTCACATATATCTCCAACCCCACTCCCAGCCCCAGGTAATAATGGCCCCTGAACCAAACATATCAATTAGTCTTCCCCCTTAGAGCCACACAGGTCAGTCCAAAATCTAGTAGCACGACTATTCCCTATCAAATAACAGATATGAGGTAATTGATGGTTTCTCCCTTACGGCTAAATGCTCCGCCATCCCCATGAAGCTGATGATGGTACCGGCATACCGCAACATCCCAAATAGATGACCTATGCAAATATTTAGCATGAATCCACAAATTCCAGCAAGTAGGTTTATTAATAACTATTTTCCATACCTGTCACATAAGAGAGGCCTCATCAAGAGAATAAACCAATTTTATCCCAAGGCCTCCACAGTTAACAGGCTGACAGATTGCCTCCTAAGTCATACTTTCATAGCTTACCATATACACTAACCTTGTTTTAAATTTATCCAGTAAGCTATCATCTGTGGCCATATTAAAGAATAAAAAAATTAACTACAAAAAACTTACTACAACCTTAATTGAAACTAGTAAATGTATGAAAGCAGAAAAATAACAGCATAATTATTAGTACGTCAACTGATGATCACTGCTTGTTGATCAGATCCTGTAGCAAATTTGCATGCAATAGATCTTTATAATGCATGCATAGACCATAAAAATTGTGACTTGTTTACCTTTTTCATCCAAATAGAAAGAGTGTTCCATGCCCTGGTGAGGGATGGATCTATGCTCTAAGGGCCCAAGACAAACCAGACCTCTCTGGTCCAATAATTAGCCATCTAAAAGCTGGCCACTTATCTTAGTCCAAGATGTCAAACAAGTGTTCTTGAAATAGATGATGTACACTATAATCTTTTTTAACAAGCCTGGTGTGGTGCAACTTCCCAAAACTGCAAGAATATTCAATTAGTGATTCTCAAATGTAGAAAAACCAGAATTTCATGGAACAATTGACGGAAGTAAAGGCAGCAGAAGCACCTTATCATTAAAAAAAAAAAAAATGAAAAGAGGATCCTCAACATGCTGATGTTTCATTAACATAAAAAATGTAAAGAGGATTCTCATGATGCTGATGTTTCATGCATAAAACATAGTTATTGAATTTCATAATTAACTTTTTATAACTCCTTTGAGAAATCCTAAATGTGGTATCTCCATATTCAGCTAAGTACTCAGTAGTCCGGTTATTTCATGCCGGCCACGTCACTGCCAATTCAGCAGGAAAAACCTAGAATGAAATGTACACAATGAAAAATTGCTAGTTTAGTGGATAGAGTAAGGAGGAGAATTTGGTCAAAATTGAAGAAGACTTGGTGACACATTGTGTCAAGTCCAGAAACTCAGGAGCTATAACAAAACAGGAGAAGGCAAAAGGATTGTATGCGATCAGGGAGTTAGGGAAAGTGGAGACAAGCTGGTGGATTATATGCGATCATTGAATAATATTCTAAATAAAAGAACATTTTTGTAAGATACAAATTGAGCATACATAGCCATGTGCTGTTTGATACTCTGCAATAAAGACGGAAAAAGTACACGCTGATTACAAGAAAGGATAAATTTCATTTCATCTTTTTTTCTTTTTTCTTTTTGACACCAACGATGAAGGATATGATATGATTGGGATTGAGCACATCAAATTAAATCCTTTCTTTGTTATCAGTAAGAGTAAATCTATATTGAAAAAGACCAAGGAATGTAGTCCGAGTATGAGTTTCATCATGTGGTTGTAAGAAGCGAAACAATCCTATGCAAAGAACATAAGTTTTGCAACTTGCAAGTACAATGAAAAAGGATGCCAGTTAAGACTTGGAATGTAATTAGAAGCAGTGGCAAAGCCAGGTTTTTCTTTGGGTTGGAGGCGGGGGTGCACAAGTGATAGTGGACTGATAGCAGATGAGGAGGGTCAAAATTGCAAAAGACCAAAAAGATACTCAAGTTTTTTGAAACTTATCCAAAGCACAAACCAAAATAAATATTAGAAGAAAGTATAACTCCCAAAAGCCAACCCCATATAGATTGGATAGAACTAAAGTCTAACAATTATGAAATTGAATCTGTAATATTTTTGGACTTGGCCCAAATATATTTCAAAGAGATTAGGTGACTGATGAGCAAAATCTGTGATGTTTTTAGGAGCCTACAAATTTAAGTATTTCCTTTATCAGCAAATTTAAAACTCCATTCCATTTCCAACTTCTCAAAGGATAAGTCAAGCTCCAGCTCAGATAAAGCACTGTGTTCCAATAGGAGAAAATTAAACATTTAAGATGTCTAGCTGCATTAAGATCAAAGAAACTGTTCGTGTGCAAAACATAAAATGAACTGCTAACTCTACCTAACAATACATGCCAATGTTCTGCATTATAGAAACAAAAACACCCGCCAATAAACGGCATACTTGAATTGCACATTTTCTGACAAGAAATAAACATAAGAAACAGATGTAAAGGTGGAAAATTCCTTCCTTCTGAATGTTGACAATTTCCATGCTTTTACTTCTCCAAGGTGGGCTATTTTCTGCAGTTCTTTATGAAAGCAGATTCAAATGATGGTGCTAGAGAAGTGGTTTTTCAGTGTACTATGCCCCCAAAATTGGAAAACATAGAAAGTATTCACTCTTCTGTTTCTGAGTTCCCAACCACCCACTGTAGAAATTTTTAAAAAAATGTGGAAAAACAGTTACACTCCAAAAAAAAAAAGGGCCTTGTTATGATATAGGGCTACAAGAAGAGATCAATCACGCACAAAGAACACGAGATTTACGTGGTTCGGCTTTTGGCCTACGTCCACGGGGAGACAGGAGAATCACTATGCAATCAGAATAGTTGTGTATACATCATAGAGACTCTGGGTCTCTATTTATAATATCAACCCCAAACCCTGTTACACCCAAACCCTACTTCTAATCTCAGTAGACTTACTATAATAGGCCTACTTCTAATCACAGTACAACTTAGGCAATCCAGGAGCCCGGTTAGCAAAGACTTACTAATTAATAGTGAGCCATACTAATTATCAAATCTCCACCTTGGCGAACATTGAAGCTGATCCTCATGTACAGAACAAGTCTCACTGTCTCCACCTACCCCTGAGGGCACTCAGGTACTGACCACATTGATCAAGTCCAAGCAATGCTTGAACTTGACTGCTGGAATAGTCTTGGTCATCATGTCTGCTGGATTATCCGCCGTAGCAATCTTAATCATTGCAATAGCACCCTCGGTGATGACATCTCAAATGAAGTGTGCCCTAACATCAATGTGTTTGGTCTTTTCATGATACTTAGGATTGTGTGTCAGATCGATCGCACTCTGACTGTCACAGAAAACAGTTGTCAGCTTCTGTTTCAATCCCAGATCTCCAACCAAGCCTGTCAGCCAAATAGCTTCCTTCACTGCCTCTATAGTTGCCATATATTCTGCTTCAGTAGTAGACAAGACAGCTTTGGATTGCAATGCTGCCTTCCAATTAATGGCACCGGTAGCAAAGGTGAAGACATAACCCGTCAAGGACCTTCTTCTGTCTAAATCTCCAGCAAAATCTGAATCAACATATCCAATAACACTTCCAGAAGTGTTGTTGTTTCTGTCATACACTATCCCAACATCAGTAGTACCTTTTAAGTAACGGAGTATCCATTTCGCTGCCTGCCAGTGGGCCTTCCCGGGGTTATCCATGTATCTGCTAACTACACTAACCGCATGAGAAATATCCGGCCTCGTGCAAACCATGGCATACATGATACTCCCAACTGCACTAGCATAAGGAACACGAGACATGTGCTCCACCTCTTCCTCAGTTTGTGGTGATAAAGCAGCGGAAAGTTTGAAATGGGCTGCCAATGGAGTGTTTACAGGTTTCGAACTTTGCATACCAAAGCGCTCCAGAACCTTCTCAAGGTACCCTTTTTATGACAAAAACAATTTGCCCGCTTTCCGATCCCTTCGTATCTCCATTCCAAGAATTTTCTTTGCAGCGCCTAAGTCCTTCATCTCAAATTCACCATTTAACTGAGCCTTTAACCTGTTGATCTCAGACATGTCCTTTGCAGCAATCAACACATCAACATATAACAGCAAGTAGACATACGAGCCATTTGAGTGCTTCTTGTGATAGACACAATTGTCGTATGCACTCCTGCAATAACCGTTTCCAACCCATAAAGGTATCGTAATGTTTGTACCTCTGTCTAGAAGACTGTTTCAGGCCATATAACGATTTCTTCAGCAAACATATGTGGTCTTCCTTTCCATGAATTTCAAACCCCTCTAGTTGATGCATATAAATTTGTTCATCTAGCTTGCCATGTAAAAACGCAGTCTTGACATCAAGCTGCTCCAATTCTAAATTCAATTTAGCAACTATAGCAAGTAGCATCCGGATAGAACTATGTTTCACCATAGGAGAGAACACTTCATTGAAGTCAACACCCTCCCTCTGAGTATAGCCTTTTGCAACCAGTCGTGCTTTGAACCTAGCATCTTCCACCCCTGGAGTTCCTTCCTTTTTTTTTAAGACTCATTTACAACCAACAATCTTCTGGCCTTTCGGAGGTTTCACCAGCTCCCAAGTTCGATTCTTGTGAAGAGATTCAATCTCTTCACCCATGGCTACAACCCATCTTGCTGATTCTTTACTAGTGACGGCATCCCGATATGTAACCGGCTCTGACTCAATACTCTCAGCTGTATTAAGAGCAGAGGCAACAATATCTTCATACCCGAATCCTTGAGGTTGCTTAATCTGCCTCCTCTCTCTGTCCCTAGTAAGCATGTAATCATTTCGAACTGCAGTTTCCTCATTTGAGCTTTGCATCTCCTCTACATCTTGTCGAATTGGGACATCTGCTTGCACCTTATCCTGCAAGTTTACTGAAGCTTCCTTCTCAAGCTCCACCTGTTTACTGGCACCACCGTTTTTATCCTCCACCTTTTTACTGACATCATTTTTGTTTCCAGCATCATGACACTCCTTCGGTTTGAACATAGCAGACTCATCAAAGGTCACATATCTGCTTATAATGCATTTGAGAGATTTCCCATCTAGGCACCACAGCCTATATCCTTTCACACCATCTGCATATCCTAGAAATATGCACTTTCTTGCCACACCATCTGCATATCCTAGAAATATGCACTTTCTTGCCCTTGGTTCAAGCTTTCCATCATTCACATGAGCATAGGCAGGACAACAAAATATCCGCAAGTTGGTGTAATCAGCAGGAGATCCAGACCATACCTCTGTAGGAGTTTTACATTCTATAGCTGTTGATGGAGACCGGTTAATCAGATAACAAGCTGTGTTAACAGCTTCCGCCCATAACTTCCTTGGTAACCCTGCATTGGAGAGAATGCACCGGGTCTTTTCTAAAATAGTCATGTTCATCGGTTCTGCAACTCCGTTCTGTTGCGGTGTATGCCGGACTGTGCGATGTCTCACAATCCCTTCATTCTTGCAGAACTCATTAAAAGCACTGTTACAGAATTCCAAGCCGTTGTCAGTTCTCAAGTGCTTGATTTGTTTACCTGTCTGCTTTTCAATCATAGCTTTCCATTGCTTGAACTGCGTGTCACGACCCGGACCCGAGATCAGAGTCATTAGGGTAACCCCCGGGTCGCGATGTTAATCATACTTACTCCCGTAGATCCGAAATAACCGAAGTTAAAACGAATCTACAAGGGATCTTGCATACGTACCTGTCAATGTACAGTGCGGAATATACAAATAATATACATTGACAACCATTAACAAAACGAATCATATACTTTACTATGAACAGTAAAGTGACTGTACATCATCGTAGTTTCCTACTATCAACCACTGCACATTTAAAATACAATGCAGGGGATATCACTTTAATACTTATAATACCAAAATGAATATACAAACAGTTTCTAAAAAGTTTCCAAAAGATGCTGTGTTATCCTCTCTCATATCACGTCCATTCAGCTAGACCTCCTGGAGGTAGCGAATGGGCCGCCTCCGCTGTCGGGACGGTCTCGGAGGTGCTGGCACGGGCAACTGAGCCTGTAACATCATCAGTAATACCATGAACACGACGGTTCAACAAGGTATACATATATTTATAACATTTCATAATTCCTAACAATTCATTGTTTAACAGTGCTAAACAATTCATAATAAATACCATTAATCACAACAATATACTGGCAACTACACTAGCAGGGGTTTCAACTCCATTCTATTCATTTAATCTTCCAAAAGGAAGCATTTCATAGTCATTTATGCATAATGTTCAATATTTATTAATGGCTTTTCAGTGTTGACTTGTTAGTCAATGACCTTTCGGTCCAGTGTGGTGAGATCTCCCAGTGTCTTGATCAGAGATCACTGGTGTCCCACGGAGCTCCGGACGCTCCCATTCTCATCTACTGCAGTAGGAATAATCATTTCAGTTACTTTTCGTAACCATTCATTTATCATTTCTCATTTCCAGTCAATACGGAGTTTGGAAACCACTAGGTAGTGCCAGACTTGTTAACAACTCCTATTAATCTCAGTCTCGTGTTCAATTCATCATTTAACCAACCATTGAGTGTAACTTTGGTTATCAATGCAAGGATTACTTTTGATGACATTACTTATATGATTATGCATTAGGATAACCCTAGTTAACACTTATGGAGGTATACCTATACGAGAAGTAATTATGATCTCATAAGCGATCTTATTTCTCGTAAAATCCAAAACTCACTAACGGTCCTTGCGATTGGCTAAATTTTTCCTTAATATAACTAATCTGGTCAATCTCTAAGCTTAAACTATTAATTCCGGACATTTAGACTCAAACTACACTTTTTGGACAATTTTCAATGGTCTCGGTCGACATGGACTAGTCTCGGTCGACCTAGAGTTGTAACATAAAATTCGGGACAAAAATTTCGTCAGGCGCAGAAATTGCTCATGCAGTGGTCCCGGTCGACCGAGCCCTGCTTGCCGGTCGACCGGCGACACTGCAGAAACAGAACCGAGGTTCTGTTCTGCAGTGCAGTGTATGGGTTTTTCACCCATTCATTTTTCCCTTCTTTTTGTACCTAATTGACAATCAATTTACATCTTAACAACAGTAAATCAACATTAATAATCTAACTAATCTAACTCCAAACATCCTAATTCATTCCATTAAGAACATAAACTAATTAAAGTTCTAAAATCCATCAATCATCCTTAATGGCTGAACCATCATTTCTTTTCCACTAAACTCAATGCTAACACTACAATAAACATAAACATAAGTATAGCTTGCCTTTGCTTGAAGCTTGGATAGAGAAAACCTTTTTCTGAGCTTGTATTGAGTTGGATTTCACCTCTTTCAACCTTGAATTCTAATAAACTTCAAAGAAGAGGATGTAGAAGATGTAGGAGCTGAATCCTTTTCACTTGCATCAACTCACCTTCACTCTTGATGAAGAGGAAAATGGAGAAAGAAGAAGAAACGAATGACACAGAGAGTTGCCTAGGGTTTGGATCAATTGAATGAAGATGATGATAAGGTTATATAAGATGTGAAATTGCATTTAAACCCTTTAAATCATTTCTAATTCTAATTCAAGTCAATTGAAACCCCATTTAATCCATTTCTCGCCGAAGCAATTCAAGTCTTATACGAAAGTTATCGTACTCGTCGAGATACACCTGCTGGTATCAAGACTTTCCGTATTCGGTAAAATACGTCTAAATCCGTATTTATACAAATGTCTTTGATTTGCTCATTTGGGCTCCATTTTCCATTTAATTTCCTTTCAATTCATTTCTTACTATTTCCTTAAGCCGAAATAACTCATAGTTAGACTAATTCAATTCCATTTGGCGATAATTTCACCATTAGTGCATTCAAATCGGCTTAATTAGTCTTAAATGCAATTAATTAGAGTTAATCGAGATTAACTCGGGACGGAGCCTAACACTGCGCAAAAGCTTCATGTTTGTGCTTTAAAATATACACCCAGACCTTCCGAGAATAGTCATCAATGAAAGTCAACATGTATAAACCACCACCAAGAGACGGAACACGAGAGGGACCCCAAAGATCAGAGTGGATGTAATCCAAAGTACCTTTGGTCCGATGAACAGCTGTCCTGAACTTGACCCTACACTGCTTTCCGAAGACACAATGCTCACAAAAGTTCAGCTTTCCTGTTTTCTGACCACACAGCAAACCCTGTTTAGTCAACTCATCCAAACCTCTCTCACTCATATGCCCAAGCCGCATATGCCATAACTTGGTAGTTTCTAAATTTGAATCTGATGACGACACAGCTGCAGCACCTGTAATTGTACTACCTTGAAGAAAGTAAAGGCCATTTTGCTTTAGTCCCTTCATCACTACAAGAGCACCCTTCGAAATTTTCATAACTCCACCTCCAGCTTTGTAGGTACAACCGTTGGAGTCAAGTGTACCCAAGGAAATCAAATTCTTCTTCAACTCTGGAACATGCCTAACATCTGACAAAGTTCTCACAATACCATCATACATCTTAATTTTGATTGCACCTATCCCAACAACCTTGCAGGCTGCATTATTTCCCATAAGCACCTTACCACCATCAATCGATTGATAATTGGTAAACCAATCTCTGTAAGGACACATATGATAGGAACACCCTGAATCAAGAATCCACTCGGTAGCTGAGCTACCAACAGTAACCGAAAGAACTTCTGCACCATCATAATTACTCTCTGTTGCTTCGGTTGCAACTCCGGTAATTTCTCCAGAATCAGATTTCTCCTTTCCTTTTCGCTCTAGATAATCTTTTCTAAAGTGTCATTCCTTGTGACATTTGAAGCACTTTAATTTTTTAGTTTTTGATTTTGACCTAGATCGGACTCTTCTATTCTGCTCTCTCTTTTCTGTTCTGCCACGCGCTACCAAACCCTCACCAAAACTGTCAGTGTTTTCAGTTGCAACCTTTTTCCTTAACTCCTTAGAGTTCAAGGCTGACTCAACATCTTCCTTAGAAAGAGTGTCTCTACTGTACATCATGGTATCAACAAAGTTCTCATACGAGGGTGGTAAATAGCAGAGCAATATTATAGCTTGGTCCTCATCATCAATATGAACATCTATATTTTCAAGTTCCAAAACAGCTTTTGTAAAAGAATCAAGATGGGTTGAAACAGATGTACCTTCCTGCATTTGTAAGGTGAACAATCGCTTCTTCAGGTACAAACGATTTGTGAGGGACTTCG
This sequence comes from Cinnamomum chago, assembly GCA_038049695.1. Taxonomy (NCBI): domain Eukaryota; kingdom Viridiplantae; phylum Streptophyta; class Magnoliopsida; order Laurales; family Lauraceae; genus Cinnamomum; species Cinnamomum chago. The sequence goes on along the minus strand of CP142459.1, from coordinate 59,774,579 downwards.
TGATGTACAAGTTCTCCAATTTCTGCCATATAAGTAATCATGGGCATATAAGTAAGGACTAAGTACTCCATTGGTATGAGGCCTTTTGGGTAGAGTCCAAGAGCAAATCCATGAGGGCTTAGGCCCAAAGTGGACAATATCATACCAATGTGGAGTTTGTGGTGGTCCATAGATCTTAACAAGTGGTATCAGAGCCCAGGCCTAGACTTAGCCAAGGGAATCCTCGTCTTGCCGAACAAAGGTGGTGGGCCCCGGTGATGCGGAGGGAAAGCGCGGTACTCACGATTGGTGGATCCATGGTGAGGCTCTCGAGTTGGCTCTCCTCGATGGAGCGGACGGATGGATGATCGTTTGAGGGGAGGCCCGGTAAAAATATCCAAAGAGATATGCTCCTTTGTTTGAGGGGAGGATTGTTGGAAATGGGAAAGATCATGGGCATATAAGTAAGGACTAAGTACTCCATTGGTATGAGGCCTTTTGGGTAGAGTCCAAGAGCAAATCCATGAGGGCTTAGGCCCAAAGTGGACAATATCATACCAATGTGGAGTTTGTGGTGGTCCGTAGTACTCAACAGGCCTTTCCTGAAATAAGATTAAGAGTAAGCCAGAAGCCATCAAAGCTAAAACCAACCCAGGGTTTTGATGTTTTTAATTTTGTTATACTAAATAAATAACCAAGCATTAAAAAGTAAACACCACATCTTTGCTGTGCAAAGAATCATAAAGCACATAACCGGTTTGAGTTAATGCAAGTGAAAGATTCATCATCTTCACAACCATTGTTAATATGGGGTTGGCCCCAATGAGTGGGTTTGCTTCAAATTTCACTTTATTAGCCGGAGAAAAATAACCATTGATTTATTGAGGAGTGGGCTCTACCTAAGGAGAATATTGAAAAGTATTTTCACTGCCTCTACTAACGCCTTGAGGTTTTGGTAGTAATGATTAGCTAAAGAAATTTAATATACTATCAGAATTCAAAGAGGAACGACAAAAGTGCACTGGTCAAGTTCCACCTGAAGGAGAGTATTGAGGAGTGTGCCTCTACTAACGCCTTGAGGTGTTGTATGATTAATGAAGGCATGGAAAAGTGAAATTGATAAATGAGTGGAACTCTCATTTATTTTTATTTTTTTATACACTGTTCCAGTTTGAACCTGCAAATGGGTGCAAATCAACTTCCAGTGGAGTGAAATGTAAGAAAGAACTTTATCTTTTCAGAAAGAAGAATTTGTACTAAAACAGAGACAAGAACTAGAGACATGAAGCAAGCATAACTAAGAACTTTTCTACTAGAAAGATCACATGTTAAAGCCCTGTGGGCCAAAAGAGAAGAAAAGCTACTGATGAAGCTACTGTTTGTGGAAAATAAGGCCATCTTCAGGAGCATTGTAGGAGGAGAAAAGGCCAAAGGTAGTAGTACCAAACAGATCCAAGATGTCTAGTGGAAGATCGTGTTGGTGCTTGCGTCGCCAATAAAAGGGAAAGAAGTTCCTTCACGGGGTGAATTTTTTTCGTCACCCACTGTTTATTTAACCGTTTAGTCAATTATAATGCCAAAAAAAGAATAGTATATATGAAATGAGTTGTGTATAAGGACACGTTTGTGTGCAGCAATATGAAAGTTGCCACATCAGTAAATTCTATGATTTTTAAATACCTCAAAGGTTGAGAATTCATATTTGGTGCAAACAGTTTTTTCTCGATGAATTTTGTGCTAATATTATTTGGTGCAACTATAAATTTATTTGGTGAAAACTATTGTTTAGTGAAAATTACTGGGTGGGCGGGTTTGTATGTGTGTGGGCAGTGGCGGACCTACTTGAAGATGACATGGGGCGGTCGCCCCATGTCGATTTTGAAATCGCTTGGTGTTTGAATGGTCCTGGACCTATTCCACATATATCTAATAAACAATTGCCCCACGTCAAAATTTTGTGATCGCCCCACATCACAAAACTTTGGTGTGATGAGATACTCATGTTTTCTTTATACATCTTCCCATCAACAGTACCAGATCCTTTTTGCCGCGTTTTCTTTTGACATCTTCTTTCTCCTAAGAGTGTGAGATCCACTTCGTGGTGATCAAGCTTCCCGTCGCGAGTCATCTTGTGGTTAATATCTCTCTCTCCAAATAACCTTAAATAAAGTAATTTTCCTCCCTCTTTAGATGTAGTATAATTTTAATCACTCCATACCAAAATTTTGAATCCTTAATCTCCAAATCATAATTCAAGTCCTAAGCCCTAAACCACCAAATATGAGCATATTTACAAGCTAAAGATGACCAAATCACCATTAGGCACACTTTAATATTCAATTCGTACATAAATTGGGTCTTAGAGTTCAAATGTTTGGATAATTTGAGTTACATTTAAGTGACAATTTTTTTTTAAATAAAACCCCTCTGGGAGCCCAAGTTAGGTGCTCACTCAAATCATCGTTTCAGGCATCCAAATAAGTAGGATTAAAGGAAATGTTATCTTCAGCTATTTTGATGACGATTAATTGATGATTACTTAAATTTGGAAGAGGTAGTGAGAAGACCCTTCAATTGGGTCGGGGATCCGAGCATGAAAATAACCGTCTATTTAATTGCAACAGAGTTTTTCTTTTTGTACTATTCATGTGAGCAAAGTTAGCAAAGTTGACCAAAAGTTTAGCCCCACCAAAAAAAAATCCTGAGTCCGCCACTGTGTGTGGGGTCAATGGGGTTGGGAGGATGTGTGTGGGGTCAATGGGGTTGGGAGGAGAGGGAGAAGAAAGAGGGTGGCTGGGTAGAGTGGAGTGGGACTAAGGAAATGGGGGGTCAGTTTTTTGTGGAAATGAACTTCCAGTACCCCCAAGGAAGTCTATTTCTATGCCAAGGAATGAAAAGTTGATGTGGCGAAAAGGCAATTCCGCGAAAAACTGCAGCACCAAATACATGAAAAAGGAGTTTTCCGTAGAAAACCACAATCTTTTCCGTGGAAATGGGTTACACAAACGTGCCCTAAATGAAGTGTGTAAATGGAATGGGGATCCTGTAAGTGGATACACCCTGAGTGGACTACTCGGGGTCCACCACGATGCATGGTAGGCCGCCCGTGATGATGTGGCAGACCTTGAATGGTTCACTCATGATCACCATAGGATTTTTCCTCATCAGATCCGGACTCATGAAAATGGCATCTAAACGAGGCCTACGAGGCTGATGAATGAAGAGGAGGAGGTAAATGGTCATCTGTGTAAATGAGAACGCTGGTCCAAGTTGCAATAGGGCGTTTACCCAAACAGGTTGTGGGTTAGAACCCTCCACCACATTTTTTTCTTGATGCTTTTTTGGGCCCAAATTAGTATTCCACGTCATTCATTTTCTTTATTCTTCTAATAAATTCTTAAATGCTTAATTTCATATCTTATGTTTTCATATGTGAAAAAAAAAAGTCCAAAAAGATTGCAACCTATAATTTTAATTTTCTACACTTTTGTAGGCCCCATTCATGATCCAAATTGTTCAATATTCTCACATTAATGATCAACATCGAGATGTTTAGTTTTATATCTTAAATCTTCATAGACTTTGAAAAATTTGTAAAAAAAAAAAGTCTAAAAATCCAAACACATCTAAAATTGTTGGATATACTTATTTGCTCACGTACAAAAGGTGATTTTGACAAACATAGCAATATGTTTCACATGTATAACAATTAAATACGTGGACCTATTTTCCTATTTCATGTGTATAAAGCAAATGGCCCCTAAGGGCCTATTTGGAAATTATTAAATTCATGGTATATATTAAAACTCAGCCAACTTCCAGTCAACTTGTGGGACTCAACTCAGACTCAGTCCTTATCAAGTCCTCAAGCTAAAATTTTACTCAAAAGGATCTTGAGCCTGATTTTGGTGTTTGAGGTGGTGGAAGAGGTTTTCTTCCAGGATTAAGAAAGAAAGGCTAGGATTTTTGGAGAGGAGATGTCATTGATGAGCTCAAAGGCAAACAGGAGAGAAGATGCCAGGGGATCGTTTCATGCTCGGATAACTGGAATTGGATGCAATGCGATTGGATTATGCTAGTAGGAGTAGGAGATGCTCTATGCTTTGCCTACTCACTACTGGTTGAAAAGATAAGAGATGATGGGCTTGTTTTTTTTCTGTCACAACCTAACATACATGAATAAGTGGCTGAGATTGCACACCAACTACTTTTTGTAGAAGATGATTTGAATTATGATGTGACTAAGCCTCTCTTGAGTCCGAGTTTTTAATCCTTGATTAAATCTGCTTGTATTTAAAGCGATAGAGTTCTTTCGATCGTATTCTTTACGGAAAGGCACTTTTGTACTTTCAAATTTTTTTTTTTAAGAAAATAAGTTTATCATACTGTAGAAGTTATATCGACATATTTATTATAAAAAAAGTAATGCAAACTTGGTATGGAGAAAAGGTTCTATAGGTTAACGTGTCAAAAAAAAAGTGCAGAAAGAAACCAAAACAAAACAAAAACAAAAGTTACTTGATTGCTTACACATTGATATTGTGTGAAAAGCCACCCACTTATTTTTGTTTAAGAAAATAAACCAAAAGATCTTAAAGTTGGTTCAATAAAAAATTATATATACCTTCTCAAGAGTTCAAGAAAACATACTCATGTTTGTTTGAGTTAGTTTTAAGTCAAATATACTTAGTTTTAAGTCAAATATACCCCTAAAGTGGACTTGTCAAATGATTCCTAAGTGATACACCAATATGGTCCTTGCTCCATTCATATCTCTCATGACAATGTGGGGAATTATTGCAAATAAGTGAGAATTATCGCCAACCTACACCTTGGGTTCAATGTTTAACCTAGTCAGATAGAGGCGGACCGGGGAATTCTTTCTTGGAGGAGCCACTATACAGAAAAAAACTCTTGGAAGGGCCACATAGGAAAATACATATAGTTTTCAAAATTCGGAATATAAAGTTTTAGAGATGAAAACTTGAGTACCACATAAATATGCACAAATCGGAGGGGTTATAGATTTAAAAATATTGCAAGAAGGGTTGAGTAATCATGTATCTCAAAATGATCCAAGCCCTAAATTTACATACAACAATATATGGTGGCTATTAGAAAGAAAATTGTGAGGGGCATATGGCAGTGAAAATACATTAGAAAGGGGTGTTCAAGACTTCTGGTTCTAATTTCTTTCTGGTCATGAAGACTTCTAGTTCTAATTTCTTTCTGGTCTACATCATGAGTCTGAACCAAAGAGAACACAAGCAGCAACGATGACTGGGAAAGAAGAATTTCAAGACTTCTGGTTCTAATTTCTTTCTGGTCATGAAGACTTCTAGTTCTAATTTCTTTCTGGTCTACATCATGAGTCTGAACCAAAGAGAACACAAGCAGCAACGATGACTGGGAAAGAAGATTAATAACTGGTACTTGACTTTTCATACTGGACCCATCTGGACCTAGACAGCTGGAATGAATCGAAGCCATAACCAGGTTAGCTAAAGTCAGACGACTAATAAGGGGCCAAATAATAAAGACTCCTTGCGGTCAAGGGCGGACCTAAAATGTTAATTTTTACTACTACAATTTTTGTAATTTTTATTTTATCCCCTTAAATTTCCAAACTTTCTTTTAATAATTTTCATTTGGCGCCCCCTAGTGCCACTTTCTGGGTCCGCCCCTGCTTGCCGTGATGCTATATACACCATGACTCACAATGACTACTCTAGCTCATACTAGTTATAGTTACAACTGGATTAGGCCCCTCCTCAAAAAAACAAAAAAATGGGTTAGCCCATATCAAACCCAAGAAGTGCAATAATAAAGTGCACTTCATGTCTCCTTGTTACAACTAATACGGGTAGACAAATTCATTGGTGAGACCTTCATTGGTCTATATGAGGATTTAAAAATTTAGGGTTTGTTTGATGAGGGCAGTGAATATTGGGTTGTATCATGATTTCGAATGCTGGTTAAACCTTGTACTCTATAGGGCCCGTTTGTATCCTACCAAAACAATAATAATATATATATGGGGCCCGTTTGTTTGTATTATAATACATAAGAATCGATGGATAGATATTTCTTTATCTTATTTGTCTGCAAGCAAATGTTATTTAATGCTTATTTTAAAAACTCACATTTGATCTTCCTCTTTAACCACTTTCGCTATGATTTCTATGCATTCAATTCCTATTCCTATGTAGTATAATGCAAATAAAAAGGCCGTTATAGTAGGGATCCTATGTGTTCCATGCAAATAAATAGGCCGTTATAGTAGGGATCCTATGTGTTCCAATGCAGATAAATTCCTCAAATTACTTGTAAAAGGGAATTTAAAAAAACAACTAATCTTTCAAAATGCCTTAATATTTCGAAATCTCAAATGCATTTAGAGATTGAAATATGAGAAATCCACAAGTAATATCTCTAACAAAAACTTAAGCATTTAAAGTTCTTTAGATAATAATTCCTAAAATTCTTAATATCAAACATAACCTTACTATCGATATATTTTGTTGGATGAGCCGGATAATACACTTGTTTAAGGTGGAAATTTTGAGAATCAACGAACTTTGCATATAGAAAGACAAGTTATGAGTTTGATATTACATAAGGACTTGGGTGTGCAACACAAGCTAGGATTCCATGTTCGACCAAATTCTACTTTTAAAAAAAGAGAGATAAATAGAGAGATCTTGTGTTTCTGATCCTCCCATAGAGAAAAGACGTTTACTTTTTTCCTTTCATGGAAAGAAAATGCTACTGGGGTAATCAAAACAATTTTCTCTCTACTATGGAATCGTCTCATCATAGTGCAAAAACATTCCACAATCAAATCATTGGAGGATTCCTCATTAGTTTTTCATGAAAAATCCATATTTGGTAATTATAAATCTTTGAGGGTTTGGGTTAGTAGAAATCCTCATGTTTTAGGATTTTCAGGTGTAGCCCCCTCTCCCAGGAATTGAAATCCTTGTTTTGTGGATTTAAAAGCCAAAATTGACTTTTCTCGACTATAAGCATTAATACACAACGATATATTGATGTGAAAACCTTAGCGATATAAGTCGTTTGTGATAAATCCTTATTCCAAGGGTAATGACAAATTCTCAAATATGCAAAATTTTCACAGATCCCTCACTTGTTACCGTACACACTCAAGACGCATTTGTGCAATTAAATTAAACTATAGAAAATGTGTATAAAAGGCACCATTTTCTCCCCTCTTTTTTCATGTCCCAACATTTGTGCAACTCAATTTCATCGGCGAAAAGGATAAGAACACACCTCTTTTTCCCTCAAGATTGAGGACATCATTTTTCCAACTTAAGAATGATGGACTCCCTTTTTTGCATAATATAAACCCAACACCCGTTCAACACACATCCTTCTTTTCCAAACTCTTCATTCGTAAGAGCAGATTTGAAACACAAGCGAGAAACCCACATAACTGATAATTCCTCTGCGCCCTTGGAATGAGAATATCTTATTGAGTATGTGTGCAAGTGATGATTTCACCTCAATATCGATGTATATAATTGAAAAAAATTGATTTTAGTATATAAATTTACAAAAGTAAAAATCTCCAAACCCTATAAAAAATAAAAAAAAATTCTGATTTTAATTAACCTATCTCTCAGAAGATATACAATTCCCAAACATGAGTTTTCCACTACTCTTTCCCAGGGATTTGTCTTCCACGAAAAGGGTTTTAATAGATTTTTTATTCACTTCAATCGAACGCGGAAAGCGTCTGAAAAAACATGACATAATGTTTCCGCGTAAGAACAATCCCAGTCCATCGTAAAATTCCGCGCTGATTCGCCAAAACCCCACGTCAAAGTCCAAAAGCGAAGTCCGAAGCTTCCCACCTCCTTCACCCGCGACCAAAAAGAAAACGCACAAAACAAGAAGATAACAAAAACCACTGCTTCCAAACCCACAACCATAATAAACCACTCACTAGGGTTTCTCTTCTTTCTTCTCTCTTCTCTCGCCGGAGGTTTTACTTTCCCACTCAACTCCACTTCTCTTCTCTTCTCTCCTCACAAAATGCCCCCCCGCGCAGTGAGACGCCCCTCCACTGCCCCCGCACTCAAGAAAAAGCCCCCGTCCAAACCCACCCCAAAAGAAGAAGAAGAAGAAGAAAAAGCCAAAGACAAAAAAGAGCAAGAGCAGCACTCAAAGCCGAAGACCCGGAATCTCCTCCCTTCTCTCAACGACGTGCCAATCGACCCCTCTTCCCCTCCAAAAGGTACTGTCTCTCCCAATCTCTCTCTCTATTGTCATTTCTTCAAAGAAATCCAAACTTTCTTGATGATTACAAACACCTTACAACGAAATTGATCGGTAGATGGTCATGACGCACCTGCTTATCACGAGATCGACCGATCTGAACGGCTGGATCTAGATGACCATGATCTGCAATCGGAACCGGACTACGACGCCGCCTATCGCGAGAACTACGAGCGGGATGAGCAGGAGGAGGGCGTGGAAGTGGTGGATGAGGAGATGGAAGGCCGGGATGGCGATGGGGAGGAGATTGTTGAGGAGGATGGAATGGAAATGGAAATGGAAGTGGAGGAGGAAGAAGAGGGAGATGGCGAGGACGAGCAGGATGGGGATGAGGAGGAGCACCATGACGTGGTGAAGGAGCGGAGGAAGAGGAAGGAGTTTGAGGTTTTTGTTGGGGGATTGGATCGGGATGCGACGGAGGAGGATCTTAGGAAAGTGTTTAGAGAGGTTGGAGAAGTCACTGAAGTGAGATTGATGAAGAATCCCGGGACGCAGAGGAACAAGGGTTTTGCGTTCTTGAGGTTTGCGACGGTGGAGCAGGCTAGGCGCGCTATCAATGAGCTCAAGCACCCAGTGGTATTTGCTATTTGCTGTTCTTGTTGTCTTAGATGCGGTTTTATTTGATAATTGCTGTGCCACTTACACATCCCCTTGTTCCTAAGGTTAATGGCAAGCAGTGTGGAGTGGCTCCAAGCCAAGATAGTGACACACTTTTCGTTGGGAACATATGTAGGACATGGACAAAGGAAATTGTAAGCGCGTTTCATTGCGAAAGTTCCTTTTTTTTTTTTTTTATTAAATTTGGTCTAAATGGACTAATGTTTTTCTTGTCATCTATAGTTGAAGGAAAAGCTTGCGAGGTATGACGTTGATAAGTTCGAAGATTTGACCTTGGTTGAGGATACAAAGAATGAGGGGATGAATCGAGGATTTGCGTTTCTTGATTTTGCTTCGCGCTCAGATGCCATGGATGCGTGCAGGCGGTTGCAAAAGAGGGATGTTGTGTTTGGTACTGATAGGACTGCCAAGGTTGCTTTTGCAGACACTTTCATTGAACCAGATGATGAAATCATGGCACAGGTATGCTGTATGAACTTGCTTTTCATCTATACTTCTCGAGGTGAATTATGTAGTGTCTATGGATAGGTGTCCTGACGAGCAAGCTTATAATATCTACCACTTTAGAAGTTAGATAGAAATTGTATACAATGGAAGTTTTAGTGGCAGTAGGAAATGAAAGCTGGTTATAATTATAAATATGCAGAGTTTCTAGTTTATGTAGGGTGGATGATAGTTTTTTTCCTTTTCTAATCACATTCTTAAACCAATTAGAGCTCCTAACAAATGGGAGTCCCACCACTCATTGGGAGAATTTTCTGGCATATGCAGTCCAGCTCTATGGGGGCCACTTGGGCCCAGCTTCAATCATTGCAGCGCCTTTCACACTCTTATCTCCCCATGATCTGTCATCATGCTCATTTTAATGCCCATTGATCCTTCTCACCATTGGATTGATTTTCAAAACAATCTGTGGTTGACGAATTATTAAACTTTAAATCAAGGGTTATAATCATTTGATGGGGCTGCTTTTTTGCATGATCCTTATTTGTGAAGAGCCCTTTCCGTCCATCCGACTATCCATGATAGGAAAATTAGGAATGCGGCCAAGAAGGTTTTCATGATCTGGACCTCATATTCAAAATATGCAAAATGCTCATAGGTGAATATTTCCCCCACTAATATCTCTTCAATCTCCTTGAGGTGCTCAATGTCATAGATATCTCTAGAGAAGGGCAAGACAGCAGAATATGGATCCCTTCCCGTGATGGCTCATTTTCAGTATCTTCCTTCTCCTCTGCTCTTTCAACCTTTTTAGTGGCTTGTCGAAGTTGGTCAGCTTTATGGAAGATCAAGGCCCCTCCCAGAGTTATTGCTTTTACTTGGCTTGCCCTCCGCAATAAAATTCTAACGATGGATAATCTTCGCAGAAGGCACATCACCCTTGTCAATGCCTGTCCCCTCTGCTTAGCTGATGAGGAATCAGTTGACCATCTTTTGCTCCATTGGAAGCAATCAAAAGCCCTTTGGTCTGCAATCCTGTATGAGTTCAATTGTAGCTGGGTCATGCCGCAATCCTTACAAGACCTGTTTCATCAGTGGACTATCCCAATTAAAACCTCCAAATCGAAGATCATGTGGCGGGTATCATTTTTGGCTTGTATCTGGACGATTTGGAAAGAGAGAAACAGAAGATGTTTCGAAGGGATTACTTCCTCCAAAGAAGACTTAATCCTTAGACTGAAACTCTGCATTGCCTTGTGGGTCTCTTATCTTCCAGATTTTTGGGGCTATTCTACTAATGCTATAGTGTTCAATTGGAGGGAAATCATTTCATCTTGACTTGATTCTCTCTCCCTCTCCTTGTTTCTGTTTCCCCTCCTTTTGGGAGGTGGCTGTTTTTTTGGGGTTTTACCCACCGCTTCTCAGTATAATTCTTTTATACTGTAAAGCTCTTTTGTAATTTCCTTTTTTATCCATACAAGTTACCATTTAAAAAAAAAGATAATCCATGTATACAAAAGTTGTTTGGATTGACTTTCATTTTTCTTTGTGTGGAGTGGTGAAGCAATCTTAAGTGATTTTAGTAAAGGTGAGTCAATAGACGGACTTGCTTTTGAGAAGTCAAAAGTTCGGAAGAAGAAATCTAAAGCTATGAATAGGGCACTTATAGGAGGCTTTATGTGAGGATGACTTCATTCATTTGGGCTGCCAGAAGAACTCATAGAAGTTATCTGAACCTTTCAGAGGTGTTAGGTTGCGAAGCTCCAACCTTAACAAAGGCCAATCCAATGATGGGAGAGAACTTCTGATCCATGATGCCTAACTACTTCAAAATAGGGAAGTATCATGTCATATTGTCCCCAACACTTCACTTTTTATGTGTAAAATATGTGTCCCAGCCATATCCATTGCTTCTTTGCTGTACCCATGTTGTATCTGGGCGTTGTATCTGGGCATCATGGATTCAGATGCTTAAATGGTAGAAGCTAGTTATTCAGGTAATAAAAGCTATGTGGAAATTGCTAGTGGGTTACACATTGGCATGAAAGTGTCTGTTGGTGGCAAGGTTGCACATTGGCAGGAAAGTTTCTGTTGGTGGTAGGGTTGCAAGAAGTACTTGTTCTTGTCTAGCTAGGAGCTTGGTTGGCAAATCCAGGCTCCCTTTCTCCAAGGCGGTGGTAGAAAGGCTTCTGCATTTGTAGGGGGTGTACTTTTTCATAGTGAAGTCCTTTGACAATACGTGGATGCTCTTATCCTTTTGGTTGTTCTAATGCTTCATGATCCTTCAGAGATTTGGATTTTGGAAGGACATGTTTTACTCTTAATGCAGGAGCAAAATGGGATAATGTAGAGGATCCAGCCATAATTCAGGCATGTAAGCATTTAGATCTGTTAGGCCCTTGAGTATTGCAATTGATGATGGATGCACACACTTTCACTTTGTCATGATCACACACTTGAGCTCTTGAAAGTAGACTTGTTGGATCTTGTTTTCTCTCATGCATATACACATGCTTTTGAAATGAATTTACTTCATGCATGTTTTAGAACCCAAAACTCTTTTGAAAACCTACTTCTGTGTGAATTATATTTGGAAAATCTTGTTAAGGTTTTAGGTTTTGAACTTTGCATACTTTCTTCTCTTTAGAATCTTTTATGTATGCATTGTCTTTGAAAAAGGAGTTTCATGAAATCAAGCAAGCCTTGGTTTTAAAACTTTTAAATCATTTTAGGCTTTGGGTGTTTCATGTTTTAAACATCTTAGAATATTTTTTAAAACATGTATTTAAGCTTGATTTAGTGGCCAAAAGATCCACCAAAGAAATACTTTGAAATGGATAAAAGTTGGATTTTTGGCCCCAGGGTCACGCCCGGCAGTGTCGCCGGTCGACCGAGACCTGTGTCTCGGTCGACCGAGGACACTGCAAGGCCCTGTACAGTTTTTGAACTGTAAGCCTCCAACGGTCAGAAATATGACCGTTGTGTATTCCCGGTCGACCGAGACCCCTTTGCCGGTCGACCGAGGACTAGCCGTTGGCAACTTTTTGGCTATAAAGTCCATTCATTTCCAACCTTTCCCAAGTGTTGAACTATGAACCTTTGAGACTATTTTGAAGCCAAAAGAAAGGGAAAACGTTGGAAAGGCTAGAAGCTTATTTGGAAATCAAATGTTAGAGTTTTAAAAAGGTATTCCATACTTTTCATTTTGATTTTCATTTAGTTTGAAATCAATGCATGCTTACATGTTTGTATTACCTACTATGCATGATTTCTAGCTTAAAAGAGATGTTTTGCAAACTGAATATCTTCTATGGTAAAATTAATTAGTTTGCATACTCTCATGATCTAATCACATATGTTCTTAGTCTTTAACTTTCATACAACTTGCTTATCTCAATTCTTCAAAGTTGTTTGAATCATTAATGTGATTAGTCTTAGCTTCAATCATCTATTTCCAAGCTTTGTTTTAAAATGCATCAAGCATTCAATTAAGAGCTTCACTTTTGAAATTGATTGAAGTACAACATACATACACTTGTTCACACACACTTTAGTTTGTTTTAGTGTATGTTTGTTATTTGAATTGCACTTTCACATTAGCCTATTTAGAGGCAATTCATTTGAGCTAAAATTGTATCTCTTAGAGTGTTCTTGAAAAGACACCTTCTTAGAGAAAATCCAACTTGTAAAGGTTATTGCTTAGCCTTGAAAAGCAACTTGTAAAGGTTATTGCTTAGCCTCGAAAAGCAACTTGTAAAGGTTATTGCTTAGCCTCGAAAAGCAACTTGTAAAGGTTGTTGTTGAGCCTTAGAAAAACAACATTGTATAGGTTATTGCTTAGCCTTTGAAAAAGCATAAATAGTGGAAATCCGGTGGGGTGATTGGATCACAAACCGGTAGTGGATGTAGGCATTGAGGCCGAACCACTATAAACCTTGGAGTTGTGGTGTTTGCTTGTGGTGCTTGTTTTCTTAGCTTCCGCATCTTGTCTGGTAAATCTTGTTATATGACTAGTTTAGTTTAAGAAGTTTTAATTGGTCATTTTTATAGGACACCCTATTCACCCCCCCCCCCCTCTAGGGTTAGGATCCCGTGGACTTTCAATTGGTATCAGAGAGGGAGAAAAAGAGTGTAGATCTCTTAAGACTCAGGGGGAGAGAGAGATCAAGATCTTCTACGAAAGGGTGAAAGAAGAACAGATCTATCTGAGGGGGAGATCTGCTTCAAGATCTGAAGATCGGAATGACAAGGCCTTGGTTTCAAGAGCAAAGGAGAGCTCTAACCAAGGGGGAGAAATCTGCTTGAATACTGTCAAGAGCCTTCGTCAAATCAGCTCCATTCAAGAGATTTCAAAGACGTAGACTTCCAGAAGATCCAGAGTCCTTTGAGTGTGAGATCATAGGAGTTGCCATCAAATTGCAAAGGGGGAGATTGTTAGGCCCTTGAGTATTGCAATTGATGATGGATGCACACACTTTCACTTTGTCATGATCACACACTTGAGCTCTTGAAAGTAGACTTGTTGGATCTTGTTTTCTCTCATGCATATACACATGCTTTTGAAATGAATTTACTTCATGCATGTTTTAGAACCCAAAACTCTTTTGAAAACCTACTTCTGTGTGAATTATATTTGGAAAATCTTGTTAAGGTTTTAGGTTTTGAACTTTGCATACTTTCTTCTCTTTAGAATCTTTTATGTATGCATTGTCTTTGAAAAAGGAGTTTCATGAAATCAAGCAAGCCTTGGTTTTAAAACTTTTAAATCATTTTAGGCTTTGGGTGTTTCATGTTTTAAACATCTTAGAATATTTTTTAAAACATGTATTTAAGCTTGATTTAGTGGCCAAAAGATCCACCAAAGAAATACTTTGAAATGGATAAAAGTTGGATTTTTGGCCCCAGGGTCACGCCCGGCAGTGTCGCCGGTCGACCGAGACCTGTGTCTCGGTCGACCGAGGACACTGCAAGGCCCTGTACAGTTTTTGAACTGTAAGCCTCCAACGGTCAGAAATATGACCGTTGTGTATTCCCGGTCGACCGAGACCCCTTTGCCGGTCGACCGAGGACTAGCCGTTGGCAACTTTTTGGCTATAAAGTCCATTCATTTCCAACCTTTCCCAAGTGTTGAACTATGAACCTTTGAGACTATTTTGAAGCCAAAAGAAAGGGAAAACGTTGGAAAGGCTAGAAGCTTATTTGGAAATCAAATGTTAGAGTTTTAAAAAGGTATTCCATACTTTTCATTTTGATTTTCATTTAGTTTGAAATCAATGCATGCTTACATGTTTGTATTACCTACTATGCATGATTTCTAGCTTAAAAGAGATGTTTTGCAAACTGAATATCTTCTATGGTAAAATTAATTAGTTTGCATACTCTCATGATCTAATCACATATGTTCTTAGTCTTTAACTTTCATACAACTTGCTTATCTCAATTCTTCAAAGTTGTTTGAATCATTAATGTGATTAGTCTTAGCTTCAATCATCTATTTCCAAGCTTTGTTTTAAAATGCATCAAGCATTCAATTAAGAGCTTCACTTTTGAAATTGATTGAAGTACAACATACATACACTTGTTCACACACACTTTAGTTTGTTTTAGTGTATGTTTGTTATTTGAATTGCACTTTCACATTAGCCTATTTAGAGGCAATTCATTTGAGCTAAAATTGTATCTCTTAGAGTGTTCTTGAAAAGACACCTTCTTAGAGAAAATCCAACTTGTAAAGGTTATTGCTTAGCCTTGAAAAGCAACTTGTAAAGGTTATTGCTTAGCCTCGAAAAGCAACTTGTAAAGGTTATTGCTTAGCCTCGAAAAGCAACTTGTAAAGGTTGTTGTTGAGCCTTAGAAAAACAACATTGTATAGGTTATTGCTTAGCCTTTGAAAAAGCATAAATAGTGGAAATCCGGTGGGGTGATTGGATCACAAGCCGGTAGTGGATGTAGGCATTGAGGCCGAACCACTATAAACCTTGGAGTTGTGGTGTTTGCTTGTGGTGCTTGTTTTCTTAGCTTCCGCATCTTGTCTGGTAAATCTTGTTATATGACTAGTTTAGTTTAAGAAGTTTTAATTGGTCATTTTTATAGGACACCCTATTCACCCCCCCCCTCTAGGGTTAGGATCCCGTGGACTTTCAAGATCCATTTGATCGACCAAATGGAGACTTGATCCACCTTTTTTGGGGCCTGCTCAAGTGGAAAGGCCTAAGAATCAAATTGAATGGTCCAAATAGGTTTTAATTGATGTTTAAAAGTACTGGCCATATTGTGAGATTAAAAAGTCCCTAAAAAGTGGAAATGCCTAGAAACGTGCACACCATCATATTCTCTCTTGATTCAATTGTGTTTGGAGACTCTTCTTTCCTATTTAAGTGCAATCAAGTCTCCTTTATTGAGAAGGGTTTATGCTTAAGAGGGAATTAGGGGATTTGGATTCATCGCTTGCCATGTGGGATCCATTAAATGAAAAAGGAAGCATGACGTCCAAAAGGGGAAACTTGGTACAATATTGGCCGTTCATTCTTTGAGAGTATTTATTTCCTTTCATAGTTGGTTGAAAATTGGTTTCTTTATGAATAAATTTCTCATCATTAAGATAATCCAGTGGATGTATCTACAAGGCAGCAAGTGGGGTCCACAACCCTAGAAAATTCAATGCACTGGTAGACTATAATTCCAACCATTGTCTTCTTAATTTCTTTCCATGATGGAATGTAATTAGATCTCTTAAGTAAGGTTTCTATTATCATTAAGATTATGATTATTGTATGTGATTAGGTTAGGATTTGATGAGATTTTCAACATTATTTATTCATGGAAAGGGACTTGGTTATATTTTTTATGCAATTTGAGAAAGTTGCATTGGTGCACTTGCACTTATATTTCTTCTCTTGGTAGAGCATCTCCCATTGGATCGAAGATCTCTATGGTGGATTTCACAATCAGCGGTAAGTGGATCCCTATTTTCTCCTTGACTGATGTTTGATTCGTGTTTATTGAAGATGATCTAAATCAAATGGGTAATGATCAAATTTTGGCTTCCCTGACTGTGTCAACTCCTTGCAACAATTGAAACATGGTCCCTTAGAAGCCAAGAGGTGGGTATGGGTTAGGTGATATGGGAGTGACCTTTCGTGCGTGGGAGGAGAATACATTTGATGATACAAGCAATTGTTTTGGGATGCAGTTGAGGTGATAAGATTACTACTTTTAAAGAATGCCTTGAATTTGGTGACCGACGCTGGAAGTTAATTCCTTCAAAAGCATAGGACTTATGCATGTCATGGTCTTGGGATATCTTTTCTTTTGAAGTAGAGGTCATTTAAGAGTCCCTTCTTTTTAGGGGGTCGGAGCCACCAATAAAGGATTGTCCTCTCCACTTTCTCATTTGTGAGGAAAGCTCCTTGGGGCGGAGGTTGGAGTTTTGACTTTGTTGGAACGGGAACGACCGTGTGGGACCATGAAGAGAGTTGACCTAGATGCCATTTCATCATTAGATTTCGACACCAATCATAGCCTTGGTGATATGGACCAATTGCATTTCACACACACCCCCCCCCCCCCCCCCCCGCCGCGAGGGCCATCTATGAAGATAGATATTTCATTTTTGAGAGATTTTTTCATATTGCATATGGAGCAATGGATACTTCAAATGTTTTGAGGATTTTTGAATTCCCAATAGGTGTGATCTGTAGATGTTCTTGGGCATTGATTGTAGTACGAAAAGAGCGGAGAGGGGTGGAACCACCTCTAAAGAACTTGGAGCAAAGCTGCAGCTGACTCTTAGGACTTTGCACCAATAGAGCTTATTAATAGTTGGCTGGTGCTATTAGGCCAAGATGCATGCTTGTAAGATCAGCTGTAAACTACACGAATCCAAGGAAGCTGTGATGTATCACCCCTCCTCAAGCTGGGAGTCTTTAGCTTGGAAGGAGCCCTTAAACTCATTGATGAATGTTGTTCAACCGTCAGATTAAGACATCAAGCTTTTCTCCTTTCATGGGATTCATGAAGCTCAGGACCCTACTTCACTTGTCCTAGGCACAACTAATAAGGAGGGTTTCCTAGTTTTTTGGGTTCACAAGGTCTCATCTTCTCTTCCTTTCTTGCAATGAAGAGAGATACAATAACATAACTCACAGGAAACCACTGTTAATCAGATCTTAGTTTCTCCTGGCTGTCCTTTCTAGCAAGATGGATGCGGGATGTTACAACTATAAAATGGGGAGTTAGGCAAATTTGGATTGCTCGACACGGAAGTGGTTAAGGTTTGTCAGAGTTGGGAGGCACACCAGATGGAGATGCACACCCTTGCCCGTTTTTGCTCTTGAAGTTCTTGACATGCTGGATTAGGTCAGCCATCAGCAAACTGGGTTTGTCCTTTACAGACAGACAGGTAGAAGCTTTGAATTTGTTTGTTGAGTTAGAGAAAAAGGCTCATAGAGTTGACCAAACACTTTGAAGATGTCCATAACTGTAGGAGATTCTTGTTTTGATCCTCCATTTGGTGGGAGTAGGTTTTCTCTGGATGCATCCATATCTATGGTTTGGATGATGTCTATGGAAGATAAACATTTTGGGAGGATTTTCAAGTAGTTAAAAGCAGATTACCTTTTCTTGGTACTATGAGGGACACTTCCCTACTGGGTTTCCTCATGAAAAGAGACGATTCCAGATAAAAGGGTGCTTGTTACAAAGTTAAGAAGAAAAATTGGATCTTTTTCTTTTCCCTTCTTTTTTTTTTCTTTTTTGGGGAAGGTAAGTACTCACACACCCACCATATTCCAAGTCATTGTTTCAAGAGGATCCAACTCATGAGTATAGTAAAACCATATTTCAAAGGCTATAATATCAACTTGTGTCAAGGACTAATATTGTTTTTGGATTTTAAGATCTCTGGATCCTATTCCATTCTGCTTCTTTAATCTACATTTCGTTGATAACTAATGAAAGGTGGGAGGATTTAGTTCCTTTCGCTTGAAACATTTGTTCTGGTGCTTTATGCTGCTGTAAACTAAATTGCTCCAGGACAGGAGCATGTAGCATAGTGTGAAGCTGCTCCTTGTCTCAACTATGAGGTTGAGGGTTTGAAACATATTACCTTACAGTAATACTAATACCACCATGAAACTTAATTTCTTTAGCATATTAATAAAATGCCGGTCTTGGATGTGTTGACAATAACTAGCTTCTTTATTTTTACATTAATTTGAGCATAATACTTAAATACACTGTCATATTTAATGATCCAAGAATCGCAATGCTTCCTGCTAATAACCTTTTCATGCTTGTAAGGACATATTTTGTTGTTGGATTCGATGCATGGCCTCTGGATCTTATATTCTTCGTGGCGTGTTTGAGATGCATTCCATTGACAAGGAATGAGGACTGGGTATCTGGTGCCTTATTCTGCTGTAATTAAATTTGCTCCAGGACGAGGGCATGTGGCAGAACTGGAGCTTGCTGATTTTTGCAACCATGGGGCTGTGGGTCTGAGTCATGTAAATAAAAATAAAGCTCGAGCTTATCAATACAGTCCAGTTGGATGAGCCAATAATAACTAGGAGTGAATGCAATGTCTCTCAGCCTGCCTTTTTTTGTCTCATCCTGGCTTTCTTCTTTTCACAATAATGAAAATTGAAATAAGCCTGTGCAGTATTCTGCATCTTGTGGGAGGCTAATGCTCAATCTATTTTTCGTTGATAGTCATTTGTGGTTTTCCTAGTGCATCTGTAATATGGGAAACTTTTATCCTTTGAAAATCGAAGTTGTTGTTGTTGTTGTTGTTTTTTTTTTTTTTTTTTTTTTTAAATGCTTCAAATTTGCAAAATGGAATGCATATGCACAAGCACATGGACTAGCGTCCAATAGTATGAAAAGTTTATTATATAGTTACAGATGCTCTGAGTTTGCTTTTACAGGTCAAGACGGTATTTGTAGATGGTTTGCCTGCTTCTTGGGATGAGGATCGTGTTAACGAACGTCTTCGGAAGTATGGGAAGATAGAAAAGATTGAACTTGCAAGGAATATGCCGGCTGCTAAGAGGACAGATTTTGGTTTTATAACCTTCGATACACATGATGTTGCGGTGGCTTGTGTGGAAGGCATTAACAATACCGAACTTGGTGACAGTGAAAAGAAGGTTTGTTGCCATTTCGAGTATTGGTTGTTATGTGTTTCATTGATAACATGGTTGTTGATTTCATCGTGTTTTGGCTGGAATGTACTGCTTCATACACCTATAAATGTTCCAGTCAAAATTTTAAGTTTTGACCTGTTCCAGCCCGAACTGGCCTGTTTTGGCTGAACCATAGATTTTAAGTTCTGACCTGTTCCAATCAGAATTTCATTAATTTTTTGAACCCTTAGAATGGATCTTTAAAATCTAGCTGTATGACTGTTGGATGAATGTTAATTTGGGATGTCTACCAATTCATGAAAGGCTTTGATTGATCATTGGTGGGTTTTGAAGAACCCTTAGAATGGGTCTTTAAAATCTAACTGTCAGCTTCTTCAATGGATGCCAATTTGGGATGTTTATCAATTCACACGGTAAGTGCATAAGGCCTTATTGATCATGAGCGCGTTCTGAATAAGAGTACTTAAATTTTAAATTTTGAAGCAAGATCTTGCTTGAATATTTGTTATAGGCCCAGACTGCATAAAACTTGGGATGTTAAGTAAGCATTATTGTTTATTCAGTACAATTGGCCCAGCTGGATTGATCTAAATTTTCAAACCTTCTTGGATGAATTGCCACTCATTACTCACCCCTGGACTGAATCATGATTCATGGTAAAAACTGCAGTTATAAATTGTAAAACTTTAGAGTCCTTGAAAAATCAAAAGTCAAGATCATCTACTCATAGTGATATTTGGCCAAACCCCTAATACACATGATGCCCTTCCCATCCTCTTATACCAGTAACAGTTAAGTACTTCATAGTCATTCAAGTGCTCATAAATTAGGATGCACTTTAAAGCCTTTTTTTCTTTCTTTAAGCTCATTATAAGGTACATGTGTCCATATTGCATATGCAAAATACATACATGTGTGTGATCCTCTGACACTGTTTGGATTGTAGCTATCTGCGCACCCCTTTGTAGAGCCCTTTTTGAATCATGACAATTGTCTAGGGTGGGCGGGTCAATTTGGGGTAGCATCGAGGTTGGGCAGGTCAAAAGTCATACAATACCATCTCTCCCGAAGACACAGCCTGTTTATTAACTGAATAGAGTCCAACCCATCACTGAACTGCAAATAAATGGGTTAACCCCACCTGAACCAATATTTATAGTCAAAGCCCCAACAACCAAGAAACCCAAATTATTTCCCATCTACGCTAATCAACCCCTAAACATTTAATTCTAGTCAAACCCTAATCGAACCCCTCATCAAAAGCACCAATAAAAGGCCTTACTCAATCCTAATAGCTTAATTAGAATCCAAATCAAACCCTAAATCAGAGTGGTTATTAGAAACCCCAGTTAACTGATGTTGAAACCCTTAATACAAAATCGAGTCAACCTTAACCAAACCCTTTAGTGGAATTAAACTGTAAATTAATCAATTGAAACCCTTAATACAAAATCGAGTCAACCTTAACCAAACCCTTTAGTGGAATTAAACTGTAAATTAAAATTGAAATTATAACTCACTCAGATTAATTGGTTCTCATCTGACATGAGTGCATATGCATATATTCTAAAAGGAACCTTCTTAGGGTGAGATCTCTTGAAGTACTTTTGCAGAGCCATCCTGTGATGAATCATAAAAAAGTCTTTTCAGACCTACCTCACATTCTCATTGGATGACTGCATATGTATTCTAACAGGAACTTTCTTAGGGTGATATCTGTTTTAGTACCTTTGTGGAGCCAAACTGTGATGGACCATAAAAATTCTTCACACGCATACATCACATGAATTGGAATGTCCGATTTTGTCGCAACTAAAGTGACATTTACTTGAATTGAATGGCCAAAATAATGCACTAACTAAACCAATGGTAATCAGTCCTAGTCCTTGTGAGGTAGGTTGGTCTGTGAGAAGTTAAACATTACCTTGCATGAATTAGAATATGTCCAATTCTGTCTCAATTAGAGAAATATTTGCCATTGAATTGAATCACCAAAACAATGCACCCATAAGAAGTTAGGGTCTTAGGTAATGAGTCTTGGTTTAAGACCCTAAACTTTTAAATATAATAGTGGCTATCATTTCAGCAAGTGCCAAATTATGCTGCATTTTTGGGTGCAAGTCAAGGTGTAAAACGGGCTGTGCCGGCCTGTGAAATGTCATGGGCCGTGCCGTGCCGTGCCCAGGTTGGCAAGGGCTCAGCCCGGCATGGCCCACATGCACGAGCTGGGCTGTGCCATCCACAGGCTGGGCTAGGCCAGGCTGGCTCATTTTTTCTTTCTTTTTTTTAATTGTCAAAATTTATAATTAATGCTACATGTGGATTAGAAAGAGTGTCTTCCCAATGCTCCACCTTTAATGGTAAGTTATAATTCCATTGGGTTGGAGGAAAGAGTATCTTCCCAATGCTAATACCCATTTAAGTAAGGGTAATGACACTGATTGCCATCTTGGGAAAGATAATTTACATCCATTATCCATATGAATTAATGGTAATGCCCATAAGTTAATACCCATGTGAATTAATACCATATTGGGAAAGATAATTCTCATAATCCCATCCTACCATAAGGCCCATAACCCTTTGACCGGGCCCAAATGTGCACGGCCTGTGCTTGGGATGGCCTGGGGCGTGGCACGTTGACCGGCATGCCGGGCCTGGGCAACCCAGCCTGTTTTACACCTCTGGGTGCAGGGGTGGGTGAGGTGGGGGGTGGGTGCCTTGGGTCTGTTTGGGAACTTTACATTTAGAGTGGAGTGATGTAAAGCCTCAAATAGTGAAAGAATAAAATATAAGTGGGTTGTGGTGATATTTTGTCTTTAGTTGTTTGATAGGGAATCTTTTTTACTATTTGTGTAAAAAGTGGGTTTTTTTTGTCTTTTAGTGGAGAAAGGAGGTTGCTTTTTGACCTTTTTTTTAAAAGGAGGGAATTTTGAAAATGTGTACTTTCGATGTGACCCTTTGTCTGAGAAAACGGAGGCTTTACAACTCTACTCTACTAGTGAAGTTCCTAAACAGACCCTATGGAGGGCCGGGATGGGAGATTCCACATCCCGCTGCTCATAGGAGATTTTTCCCCCCACTAGAAGCTTCTTATTTAATATCTAAGCAACTGTTTGCTTATTTAAAATATTTTATGAGAGAGACTATCTTACCCTCACAAAAGTTAAGAAAATAAACTAAGATTCCATATTAGTATATTACATTCATTAATAAATAGCAGGACTCTTCACTCTGGATGTTTTGACTTCATTTGTTATGACCTATGAATATGATGCCTAAAAATGGCAGAGTACACAGATGTGGTAGGGACATAGATTCACACTAAAGTGAAATTTCAGATATGATACGACATGATATGCTGCTTATTTTGAAGCACGGGTACTTATAGGTTTTGACCCTTAAGCTTTTGTGCCCAGGATAGCATAACCATCGAATCTGCTTACAAGATAAAGTTCCCAATAGTGATGTCTCATTTTTAAAATAATAATTTTACATGTTATTTGCAGGTTAAGGTTAGAGCAAGACTGTCTAGGCCTCGCCAAAGAGGGCGGTCCGGAAAGCATGCCCGAGGTGGTTATTCAATTGGGCGTAGTATTGGTCGTGGTGGTAGGTCTTCCTGGCCCCCTGCTATATCTCGCATGGACTCTTCAAGGTATGCAGGACGCAGTGGACACGTTGTTCAAAGCCATAGCGCATTGGGGAGTAGTTTTAAGCGGCCGCTTGCTCCTAGGGATAGGTATTCAGTTGTGGATGTGGTTGATGACAGGATAGGCAGTAGAAGGCGTTTGCCTCCTCCGGAAAGATCTTTGGGACGAAGATCTCCTGGTATATATCTCATAATATTGTGTTTACATTATGTTATTGGTTTGTAACACTTTGGTGCAATATATATCACCTGGTTGTCATGTAATGTCATTTTTGCCTGTTCTGTTACTACAGTTTCAGCTTACGGAAAGGTGAGTTCCAAGAGGGATTATGTAGGGCATAGTGAACCATTTGCTAGGTCATCTGATTTTGCCTCTAGAACTACAATTGAGAGGCGTACCACCTTTAGAGATGATTATCCTTTGCGTAGATCAGAGTACCTGGATAGTCCACCGCAGGCTTCTCGAAGTGCTACTCGTAGACCACCTGTTTATGAGGAAGAAAGCTATGGCCGACGCATGGAGAGACCAAGTTACCGGGATGGCCAAGGCCGTGATTACAGTTCTATTTCTGGTTCCAAGCGCCCTCATCCTGCAGTGGTCTGTGATTTTTATTAGATATTGTTCATCTTTCATTTTTTCTTGATGTTAATTTTTAGTGCACGTTTTTCTTATCGCTACAAGTTTATGCATGTTGTAAGGATGACATTCATCCTCGGTATGTTGACACTGTGGGTAGACAATCAAGAGCACGCTATGACTATGATGGGAGTAGTGCTGCCTTACAGTATGGTGAAACTGATTACTACGGCAACGAGCCTACAAGGTTTGTAACGTTATGTTCTGTTTGTACCTCATCTATTTATTTCATTAATTGACTTATTTATGTTTGATTTCTTTTCTAAGGCTGACATCACAGTTATTTTCTAGGCTTGGGCGTGGTTCACAATTGGGATATGAAGGTAGCAGTCGGAGTTCTGCTGGCCATTCTCAGAGGATGTATGACTCGCGTACATCTGGCATGGGATACAGCCGAGGTATGGAAGTACACAACATCTTAATCATTTTGTTTCACAGATGTGTTCACTGGACTGATCCCCTGTTGTTTCTGTTCAATTTTTGCAGGTGGGACAAGCAGTAGTGATGCTGGGGGATTGTACTCTAGCTATGGCAGGGATTATATTCCTAGTAGAGAAGATGTAAGTTCTTTTTCTTCCTACTCTTAGAGAGCAGACACGTATTCCATTTGTTTTTAATTTGTACAAGAAGCAGAAAAACAAAAGGGGTTTGTATCTCAAACATCATTCTCCTTCTTTTATTTTTGGAAATATTTTTTATATTTCATAGAAGTTAATATCGTCACTCTGTGTTCTGTTTCAGTTGGGTGATGGTCCTTATTCGTCTCTCTACTCCAGTCGTGGCCTGAGTGATGGTTATGCAACTAGAAGGGGTTCAGGCTCATATTATTGAGGTGACTTTGCCTGTGATTCCTTTGAAAGTTACCCACCTTAAAGATGTGACTGAAATATTACCGGTCAGACACTTGAATGGATTCATGAGATTCTGAACTGCTTTGCCTGGCTTTCATGCCAACTGCTGATTTTCATTTGTCGCAACATGTTCTTTTATGAATGGATGGGGTTTCATGAAAAAGATTTGGATTAGATAACTTGAAGACTTTAAAAGATTATCCGCTCAAGTAATTTTTCTTCTGTAGTATTGAAACTGCATACTTGAATTTGGGATTTTTCTGTAATTAGCTCCAAGGATATGATGAGACATTGGGAATAGACTTGATTTCTGGGAGGATTGAAGGATGAGCATGGCTGTTTTAGTGGAAATTTGCTAAACAGAAGAAGCTTACTGCATTATATTAGAAACATTGTTAGCCATCTATCTGGTCAATTCAATCTAAATTGATGGATAAACTAAAGCCTGAAAGGTCTGTATCGTTGTGGGATGCATATCTGTAAGGATTGAGCTCTTCCACCACTTGGCATTGTTTGGATTTTGCGCTGCTTTTGCTGAGGGGGCTATATTTTATGATATTGGGCTAGTACAAATTTTGAAGTGGTATTTGAAATAGATCTAAACAATTGGAAACCTTCAAGTTTAATATACATTCTGGAAGTGGAAATGATTCTGGCACGGGTATTTAGTGCTCCAGAGTTTCACATTCCTGCGAATTTACTTTGAAGGGAGTATCTGTTTGAATAGTATTCATTATTTCTTCATGTTTCCATCAGATTTCAAGATATGGTTCCGGAGTGAGGACCTGTTGTGCATTTTTTTAAGTTTGTGTGGTCAATGGTGGTGGTCTAAGACATGCGCAGCTTGTTAAACCAGATAAGCTCGAGGCTGACATTCAAGATGAGACAGTTGATTGGACAATTAGACCAGTGGAAGGAATACCGTATTCAAGTTGTTTATAAGTAAGGTAGATTTAGCATTCTGTCTGCGAATTCAATCCTCACCTGCCTCTGAAGTCAGAATTTGCTTGGATATATTACTGACATTTATCTGTACCCACTAATCCGTTTATTTTGAGTTGTCATAAGTTGCTGGAGGATGCTTGCTGACATGATAACTTTGTCTAGTTATTTTTAGTTACAGCAGGGCTAAGAATTTCATATACTTAGGCTGCATATCTTTCTCTCTATTCTGCCTTATATTGCATTTATGGATGTATTCATGGGATTATGCTTGTGATGGGAATTTATAAAGACTTGCTGCAAGGATTCAATACCTTCTCCAATTCGTAAGTTACCAATTTCTCTTAATTTGTTAGTAAGGGCAACCGGTAAGAGCGGAAGATTCTATGAAAAACCAACCAACTGGGTAAATTGATAAAGGACTTGCTCCAACTGGCGAACATTGTTTGTGAGGCTGAAATTACTGTCACTATGTTGAATCCATTAGAAAAGGAAGGTTGAGGAATAAATGAAGAGAAAATGACAACCTTTCTCAAACAAAAACTTGAGCATGTCTGTAACTGCAGCAAACATGATCTGAAGTTCTGAACCAATGCAGACCTTTTCATCTTGCCTTCCAAGTATAAAAACATCAGAGGACAGATGATTCCAAAGATAAGAGTACTTAATCAACATCCTTTTATGCAAAGTGATGTGGATCTTTGCATATTACTCGAATGTGTTCTCTTTGATTGTTGTCTAATCTCAACTTGCAGCTTACAGATTACTACAACTTCTGGCCGTTCATTGATTAACCATCCTCAATCTGCACATTCCTCAATCAAAATTATCAACATCGGCACTGACAACTTACCCCATTTGAGTGCATTATCCATCCCTATTTGGATCATCTCTGCACTCACGTTGAGTGTGAATCTAACTTGCTAGATCTCTTTTCACCTGTAAGTGATTAATGGCAACGAACAAACTATCGCTTGAGGGGTAACTCAAGTTATTCCAGCAAATGAACAATCTACACTCGCTTTATTAGAATGCAGCAATCGAGTGCAGCTAAGTTGGTTTACATGTAAATGAAGGTTCGTGTCTATAGATAAAACTTGGCCTGCCCATAAGCAGCTGTTGTTTCATTCTTTGTGAGGATGTAACAAAGCTAAAACGCAATCCGGGTGCCGTGCAAACCAGTTGAGAGGATCCAGAAGGAGTTGTCCATCAAGTGGATCATTACAAATTTATAGTGTTCTCCTGCCCAGATATCCACTTGTATGTTATAATATGGGTGGATGCAAAAGAAGAAGAAGAACAATTGTGTGTCATAATTAAGAGTGGAAGTTTCCAATGTTTAAGTGCTGGTGTACCTAATCATTTTTTTCCCCTGAAAAATGACTAGTCGATGCTGAAAGGGTGGGAATTCTGTGATGAGGGCATGGTGATGATGTATGCCAGAGTAGTAGGGTATGTTTGTGTGGCCGGAGAAATAGTGTGAAAAATGAAAATAAATTTCCACTTTTGATGTGGCTGTTTTTCCTTGTGTGAGAGGATTTTCTTTGAGGGTTTTCAATTTTGCGAAAGAGGAATTCTTCATTCTTACCCCTTACAAAGGAAAACAAAACTCTCTCTTTTGAGGAAAATTGGTTAATTTTTTACTTTTTGTGAGAAAAATGCATTGCATCAAACCAAATAAAGAGCTACATGGAAAATCAAAACAACTTTCCTCTTGTCCCATAAAATTCATCAAGGGGAGGGGATATGAAAAATGAATATGCAGCATCACTCTCAATAGCACTCTAGAAAAACAATTCTACGGAAAACCAAGTCCGACCCCCCACAAAAGATTACAATTCCGTAGGAAACCAAGTCCAACCCCCACGAAAGGTTTTATGTGGAATTGAAGAAAAGTTAGCTCAGTTTTTTACTGCCCTGCATAGATAAGTGGTATTTTGCCGAATTGAAGAAAAGTTAGCTCAGTTTTTCACCTATCTTGCATAGAGAAGCGGTAAACATTCAGCAATGTGGAAAAGCATTTCTACTTTCCATTTTGTATAGAAAATATGCGCACAAATGTAACAGGGCATCTTAATTACACTTTTAATTGTATGCATGGTTCAAAATCTCAGTCTTGGTCGTGGTATCGGCCGGGCCGAAAAACCGATATGATATCGATATCGGTCACGGATATCGGTCCGTCGCGGTGTGAATTTTTTTTAATCCAAACAAATTTGCAAAAAAATCCAAAAAATCCAGAATATTAGAAAATGCTGGAAAACTATATTTGTTTCCATTAATAACAACAATAAATCAAAATCTCGGTCACTTTAAGTTATGAGTCCTGTTTGTGTCGCAGACTCGCAGTTCACTGTCTTTTTTCCAGTATTTCATATAATGCAAACATTATTGATGCTCTGCTCATGATCAATTTATTAGTGTCAAATATAAGAAAATAAAGATAACATATCAATCATCATTTAATACTAACTTAATCATCAAATAAAGTTGTGAAATTCAAAACCATAAAGATTAGTGAATGAGATAGTGAGTTAGTGACTGAGATAGATAAATCATAAAGCACTATTATTTTTTGGTATCATCTACATACTATTAATAAGCCTTTGGTATCACAAATTTCCTAACAAGTAACAACAATTATTTTTTGGAAAACAAAAATTAATAAAATCATTTCAAAATCCTAAATATATAGATCTAACATAAAAGTATGTAAATCTATCATTTACACACCATACAATGACCATGAATCATTAAAACAACATATTTATGATGAAATCCCCCAAAAATGATATATTATAATTCAAATATTAAAAAATCCAAAAATAAAAAAATTTGGAAAAAAATTCAAAATCATGTGTATGAGTAGATCTAGCATGAAAGTATATAGATCTAACTTCTAAATGAAGAAAACAACACAATTACACAAGTGAGTAAGTGACAAACCTCTATGCTTCATCTATAAAAAAAACACATAATATGCTTTAAGTTGATTTCCTCTTACCTTAGATAATATTTTCTTCAAAAAATAGAAGTGAGATTTGAAAATATGCAAGAGAGATGGTGGTTGCTGCTATGGCTAGTAAGGGCCTTGAGAAGAGAGGAGAAGAAGATGAAGATGGGAGAAGAAACATAAAAATTAGGGTTCTTATGCTTTTTATACATCTCGCCCGATATATCGGCCGAGATATTGAAAATCCCGAGATGATGTTCATCTCTGCAGAGATGGCCCGAGATAATGGTGAAAAAACCCGAGACCGATATCTCACTGAGATATCGACTCGGTATCGGCCGGTTTTTAAAACCATGATTGTATGCAATCTTACCATGAGATTTAACACCTATTACTGAAATTCTCCAAGATAGTTGGGATAAGGCTGTGATGAAGATGATGATGATGATAATTACTCTAATTATGGTTTCCATGGAAATACTATTTTCCTTCTAAAGGCCCACTTGCCTTTTCTTTAAAAGGTTTAGAAGAAAATGTAAGTTTCTTTTATTGCATGATGGGCCCGTGGGAGTTGGGACCCACTTTAGTGTATGCGACTCATGGCATTCAGGGAAAAAAAAAATGTTCTATTTGGCTTTTACATCTTCTAAGTTTTCTTTTGTATGTTTAAGGAGTTTACATGAAAATGTAAGTCTTTATTATTGCATGATGGGGGGGATTGGATCCAACTGGATATATGCATATCATGGCATCTTGGGCGGAATTTGTTCAATATAAATTTTTTTATCCCATAATGGCCCTGTGGGACCCTCTTGGATGTATGCAAATTATGATATCCAATAAAAATGCATTTGAAGATAAAAACAAGAATAATTTTTTTTTTTTTTTTACCTTTTTTTAAAAAAGGGAAAAAAGCAGTATACCTACTTGTACTCTGGCCGTTTTGCAGAGTGCCCCTTGTACTTTGGTATTTTGGACTAAACCTACCTGTAGTTTTTGTTGACATGCAAATACAAACGATCGTGACGGAATGTAGGAAATGACGAATTTACCCCTCCATATATTCTCTTACTCTTAGCTTTGCACGATCCTCCTGTAACTGTGTATGATTCTACCTCCGATGTGTAAGCCTTTTTTGTTGCACACTTGATCAGAATTTAATAGAAAAAGAAAGAGCAGCAAAAAAGGCGAAAATCTCACCTGCTTCCGCTCTCTCGACCTGGCAGCAGACTCTGTGTTCTTGATCATCCTCCTCTGCCTCTACTGTGCAACCCTATCCATCGGCTCTTGCTCCGCCCGCCTCTTCCCTCCCCCTCCCATCCCCAAACCCTCTCACCGCGCTCTCCACCTGCTGCTGCTGAAACGGATTGCTGTTGCTCAACATCGGATCCGACTGAAAACCCCCTCCCACGGACGAAACCCTCACATCCTCCTCCCTAACCGCCTGCCTCTTCCCTCTCCTTCCCCCTCTCCCTCCCCCCGCGCTCCCATCCCCAAACCCTCTCACCGTGCTCTCCACTTGTTGCTGCTGAAACGGATTGCTGTTGCTCAATCCGACTGAAAACCCCCTCCCACGGACAAAACCCTCACATCCTCCTCCCCGACTGCCCCCGCCTTCGCTAGAAAATCCTCCAACGTCATCTCCTCATACGGAGGATCTTTAAACACCAATCCCTCAACCTGTCCTCCTTCGATCTTCCCCTCTCCTGCAGTGATCTCCTTCCACACCGCATCCGTTGTCTTAGCTGCTGCTGCACAACCGTTAGATTTCCGTTAAATTACCCAGATGCAGAAGTTTTGTGTAGGAATCAATAAAGAGATAATGGAGTTGTTCAAAATGCACAACGAAGGTTGTTTCCATTAGAATTTGCACTTCTAAAAAAATGTAACATGTTTGCTATTCCAAGTGGTTATTCCATTACAGGTTAAGATTTTGTAAACTAATGGTACTCATTGTCTTCTTTCTGAGATACACAGGCTTTAATGCTCCAACTGAATCAAAACATCTACATTAATAGACTGCTGTATAGTAGCGGGAGGGCAGCTTCCGGAGGCGCAGGGTGGGCGATCCGGGGAGGTGGAACCAATATTGTAAATCACCCAAAAGGCAGTGGGCATAGTGGTGCATCCTCCATACTGACTGCTCCTTTCATCGCCAAGTGAAAGAGAATGTATAGAAGAAGATTGGCGTCTAGTGCATTTCCATTTTTATTGGGAAAAAAATGACTGAGAGCGTGTCTGGTTCATTTCCATTTTTATTGGTTGGTTCAAGGGCAAATAAGTCTTTTTAGGTGAGTAATTTGGCGCCAGTATGCACCAGACACTTTTTATACGACATACACGTTAATACTAACGGAATCCGTCCATTTTGCATGTCAGCTAAAACTACAGGTAGGTTTAGTCACAAATACCAAAGTTCAGGGATCACTCTGCAAAACGGTCAAAGTCCAGATAGGTATAGTGCTTTTTTCCCTTTAAAAAACGTTACTTAATATCGAGAGCTAGTGTTGATGTGTTGGCTCGTCAAATATGCAAATCATGCCGGTGAAAATACATGTGAAGGTAGGAAAAAAAAAAGAAAAGTGAGGAATGGAAGGACAAATTTTTGGTAAGGAAAGAAGTGATGTCTATGTATAGAATGTCCATGTATTTGAAGACTGTTCTGGAGGCATGGAGAAGTGATACTCTGCTGCGGGCGGGCGTGTGTTTCTGAACAAACCCTAATCGGCTCGGACGATTCACAAGCCAAATATAAAACCCATATGATATAACCCTAGTCTTGTGATTGTGAATCCCAGAAGCAAAGCATCAGCTGCTGCAAAAGCAAGAAGAAGAAGAAGCATGGGCGGAGGAAGGAAGCGCGGGCGCACGCAGCGCAGGCACTTCAGGGAAAACCGAGAGAATGTCTGGAAGAAATCTCGTTCCGATACCTCAACCCAACAAGCTGATGATGATAACAACAACAGTAACACCACCACTTGGCAGCCATTCGCCACTCAAAACCCCGCTTTCGAAGAGTACTA
Organism: Cinnamomum chago; assembly: GCA_038049695.1. NCBI lineage: Eukaryota > Viridiplantae > Streptophyta > Magnoliopsida > Laurales > Lauraceae > Cinnamomum > Cinnamomum chago. The sequence goes on along the minus strand of CP142459.1, from coordinate 59,743,037 downwards.
CAAGGCAATAGCTAATTCTTCTTCTTCTACTACTACTACTACTCCTACTACTACTCCTCCTTTCGATTTCTCTGTGACCAGTGTTTTTCATATATTTTACTCTTCTGCTGTTCAAAAATCAAATCTTTTTGCAGAAACAAGCAATAGTGCCGGAAAAAGAATGGGATGAATTTCTTCAAGTGCTACGTCTGCCATTGCCAGCGGCATTTAGAATCAACTCAAGGTATTGTTAGAGTCATTGTAGTTTGAATCTCATCTCGAAAAAACCCATGAGGTTGCTCTCTTTGTGTTTGATGAAATGCCTCTGAAGTTGGGTCACTGTCAAAAGCTCGAGATTTTGCCTATTGTTTGTCATGAGGCGCAGTAATGTTGAAGATTTCATGTGTTTTTTATTTTTTTTTTATTTTTTATGTTTTGCAGTGGTCAGTTTTATCGGGATATCCGGGCGCAGTTGGAGAATGATTTTGTGAAGACCCTTGAGGCTGAGGTAGAGGTGCATTCATATGATTGATCTGCAGTTTTAATCCACTAGTTAAGAGTTTCTTTAAAATGATATATTTTTTTTGTTGATTTTGATAATTTTTAACAGTTTACAAATGAGAATGAAGTGGAGCCTATTAGACCTTTGTCCTGGTATCCAGATAATCTTGCCTGGCATTTGAATTTCTCCCGGATGCAGCTTAGAAAAAACCAAACTTTGGAGAGGTGATTATTTATATGTTTTATATGGGTGATTCCATGAAAGTAGAATATGAGTAGAATTACTGGATTTGTACTTTGATATTTATCTGAATGAATCGTTGCCGATACTGTATATTGTCGTCTTTGGCTATTTTTTCCTTTTTATGATGCTTACCAAACTAAGGACAAATATCTTTGAGGGAAGGACGGAGTCCATAGAACAATTGTTTTTAGATGATGATGGCACCTTTTAGTTATTAGTTATTTCCTGTTTGCTCCTTATTTTAATCCTTAATGTTGCAACTTTTCTTGTTTTGAAATGATTTAGTCCTTTTTTTTTTAAGTGTAAGTTCTACAGGTTGTAATCATTCAAATTTTAGAAACTAAAATTTCATTATTTATATGATGTTTGTTTCCACTCTTTCTAACAAATTTTCACCAATCCAAAGGATGATAGTGTCAATCCTGTTATTTAAGCACTGAAATTGTATTGGCACCACTTATTGTTCTTTGAATCAGAGACTTATTATTCACCAGAGCCTTAGTCTTTGTAACTTATTATTCTTGGAATATTGATTACATATGATATGACCTTTATGGAAATTAAATTCCGAGTATTACTTTGCCATTATGGTTTTAGCACATCTTACCAATTGCGGAACTGTTTTTTGTATGTTCTTTTGTCTGATTTGACCCAGAGCTTTTCTCGTATTAATTTATTCATTAATCTCTCGAGGTTAGTGATTGATTTCAAGTGCATCGTCATCTAATTGAGGTAGCTAAATGCCTGTTCATCTAGTCCCTTTCAAGGGTTTCGATTCATGCATTTGATTAAGGATAGTCCCTTTTCAGATGCATTGCAATTGTCCCATTCTTCATTTGTTGTTTGTCATTCTTCGGCATGTACTGGTCCTAATCTCAGATAGGGGGGCTGCATTAGATTAATAGTCTTATAAACAAAACTTGTGAAACCATAATGTGAGTTCCACTCTGAAAAAACAGCACTCATAAAGCCAACCTAGTTAGATGAGGTAAGGCTATGGTGTTAATGATGACGATGATGACGACATGATTGGTTGATTGCAAAGCAATTGGTGCCTAGCTTGTATATTGATTTTTTTATTTTTATTTTTAATATCAGATTTCATGAGTTCTTAAAGCAGGAGAATGAAATCGGGAACATAACAAGACAAGAGGCTGTTAGCATGGTGAGCAGCATTGTTTTCTTCTTGTTACGAGTCTTTGATTGTTTTGGACCTGTGATTTTTTTATATTATGTTACTGCTCTCTCTCTCTCTCTTATGAGTTATGTCGTCTCATCTTGTGCATTCCATTGGCCTCATGGGCCTATTGTTTGTGAGAAATGGGTGGCCCATATCCACACAAGAAGGTTCCTGCAAATGGTTATGTAATAAAATAGGGTTCTAGAATAGTGGTTTCGCGTTTTATAGACATTTGCATCTTTTATGTGTAAAACCATGTCTGTTTGACACAAAATTAAGTGTGTTTGATGGATTATTACCAATCCAACAGGCCTAAGATTGTGCAAATTTAATTTCTAACAAGAATTAAGGAAGTTATGTTCCATCCACTACTAGGGTATAATAGAGTTACGAGTCTGAGTTCAAGGTGAGCTAAGAGTCTATTTTTCAATACATTAAATGCAAATTTTGACGGTTTTTCTCTCACTTGAATGTGGAAATCCAAAGGTGGACTCTTTGGATGTCTGGCATATGCAAGCTTTAGCTTGAGAGTTGAACTTTGGTCAGTTCTTCCCTTCAGCTTCATCTTACTTTTTAATCTATTCTCTTTGTGCAGATACCTCCACTATTCTTGGACGTTCATCCAGATCACTTTATACTTGATAGTGAGTATGCTGCTTTTTCATTTGAGTGGTTGAAAGTTATTACTTGCCTATGTAATAGTATTTTTAGGTCAACATTCGTATATATATTTTTTTCTTCTCTTTGTGAAGATGTTGCGCCCCTTTTTTTATTAGCCTCCTGATTCTGTAAATTCAAATTAAATGGTGCATGGTTACATGATTGTTGGACTGATACATGATTGCACGACACGAAAGAATGTTCAATAACTTAGAACAGTTATCCCAAAAGAAAAAAAATGATAACGAATACGAAATGTGTCTTAATAAAATATTTGGTAAGGAAAAGTATCAGATTGGATAATTGTGGTTATCCCGCATAGAAATTACTTGTTTAGCTGTGTTAGTGAGTTAAAGAAAGTTTGCTTCATTTATGCTAAGTTAGAAAGAAGTGAAGGAGATTCTCAAGTTTGAATGCCCCGATTTTTCTTTTCTTTTGGTTGAACTCTCTTTGCATCCGAGTAAAGAACATAAACAACAATTGGTCCCAAAAATATCTACTGAGCGCACTCCCTTTTTTTTTTTTTTTTTTTGCGATGAACATGAATTTATTAAAAATGGGAAAACTGATTTACGTATCAAAAGAAGGGAGAACTTGAAGCAACGTTTTAAAACTCAACTGAGTTTGAGTCGACTCGGATAGTCGGACTTGGTCGAGTGAGTCGCACAGTATTGCGACCTAGCCGAGCATAAAAGGTACAAATCCCTAATTTTTGGCACTCTCTTCATCTTTCTTGCTTGGAAAAGCTTCTGACACCTGTGAGGAGCACTAAGCCTTGATTCTTTGAGATCAAGACCCTGTTTTTGGTGAGATTTAGCTTGAAGAAGATAAATTCTTGTATTCTCACTAAAGAGGAGTTTTGGATTTGATCATCTTGAAGTAAGATTGGACTTTTAACATGGATAATAAGATAATACCTCATCTAATGAGGAATATTTTCCTCAAAAGTGATTTCTTACTATATATTTTCAGAAAAAATAGTCTTTGCATAATAATATATATTTAAAAATGATGAATGGTGTGTCATTTTTTAGTTTTTTTGTATTTTTTTTAGGTTTTGAGATAAAAGAGTGTCTACCTCATGAACCTATGTTTCTAAGCTTCGATCTATGATTGTATTACCCAAATATAACTTTTTCTAATAAAAATATTTAATATATGTAAAATACGTTTTTCTTTGTTTTTTTGGTATTTTCATGTCAAGAAAAGTAATTTTTTTAAATAGGGTGTCAAGAAAAGTAATAAAATTGTGTGATATGTGTATATGTGATTTTCACTTTATTTAACTCTTTTTCAAAATTTTCCTTCTCTTATAAGCATGTAAATTACATTATTATTTATATATTTGTTAACTTGTTTATGATTTGGTTTAGAAAATATATGGAGAATAATATTTATGAATGTATGTTATAATTTTTTTGGTATATTATTGTTATTGATTTCCCACATGGTATATATGTTTAGTGGTATGTATGATCAAATGTTTAATGTTACAAGTAAATGAATTAATAAACAATTATATGTATTATTAACAAAAAATTATTGTATGGATGGGAATCCCTCAATGCGATAATATTATATTATAATCGTTGTTTTTTTGGAAAATGTATGTAATTGCATTATTAACAATTGAGCTATTAATTAATATTATAAGGAAAATGTTCTCCTACGAGTAGACTACATCAGTGGTCCAACTTGGGCCCACCTTTGAGTAGTTTAATCCCTTTGATAATCTTGTCATCCCATCATTGATCCTTCACTCACCGTTGGATTAAATCTCAAAAAATCTATGGTTAAGAAGCCATTTTTTATATATATTATATTAATATACATATGTATATATACACATATATATATATATATGTATATGTATATGTATGTGTATATGTATATTTATATATGTGTGTGTGCGCGCGCGCGCATGTGTGGGCTGTGGAGGATGCCAGGTCAACGCTCTCAAGCCCCGTGTTGCCACATCAGTGCTCTAAAAATCGCCACCTAAGCTTTCTTCCTTCCTACTTCTCATTTATTTTCTCTTCATATGTATATTGATCTCTATCCCCTAAAATCTCTCTTCTATAGTTATCATATCCACCTAATATTCACTATTACCATAAAGATAACATAAAATTGAAATTCAAAATTTGACACCCATTATATTTATATGAATTTGACACCCATTATATATATATATTAAAGAAATATAATTTGTATTGCCACGTAGGCATGATGCATCGTCGCAGCGCCATGTCAGCACCCTATTTTGTAAAAAAAACATCTCTTTGTAAATCCACGTCATTTCTCTACCATAAAACCCCCAATTACCATCCCCTAAAATCTCCTAAAATCTCTATGTTAATCTCCACTACAATTTCTAAAATCTTGTCTATATCCACTACAATTTCTAAAATCTTGTCATTATCATGCCTATCCTCCTCTACTGTCTAAATCAAGCCAAAATCTCGGTTTAAATTGTAATCCCTCACCATAATGAGTCTCCCACGATTTGTACTCCTGTCACTTAATTCTCCTAAAATCTTGTCATTATCATGCTTATCCTCTTCCACTCCCAAAAAATTTAAGAAGTCCCAATCCATGCGGGTCCCACTTTTCCAACTTCCAGACAGAGGCTTCCGCATGCAATGTCCTCAAATTTCGCTATGTATACTTATCGTACATGTCAATCCACATACATTGCATGGGTCTATCTTAAAAGGAAATAGAAACCGTGTGAAAGTCACCCTTCCCCGATTCACATTCCTTCCGTGCACGCTCTCTATAGTCTATACCCGTCCCCCCTTGTTCTACTAGGGATTCTATTCAGCGATCTCTCCTCTTTCAAGTTTCAATCCCCACAAGGCACCACATGAAGGTTTTGTTTTTTTAGATTTCAGGTATGTTCTCCAATCTAATCATCTTTGCACAGATCAAAGTGGTCACCTATTTCAACTTATAATTGTGACTGTGGAGGACTACTTTGATTTATTATACATTTCAGTACATAGATGAACTCATGTCAATACCTTTGGGCTTTGGCTGTGTTTTCATATAAACTTTAAGGTTCTGAATTATAATGTGAATTATAATGTATCTGGTTTCCAAGCCTCCTAAATGATAAAAATCATTCAAACTCTGTGTATCATCCTTATTTTCTGAAAAATACACAAGGAATGATTAGGATAGACTGGATAGTAAAAAAAAAAAAAGCTGTGTGTCTTATTATGGCATGTTTGGGGACATTTTTGGCTGGCTGTGATATTGGAATATATACTTCTTTGGAAAGTCTAGAATGGGTTTTTGACTGGCTATGATCTTAGCCTGTAATATACATTTCTTTGGAAAGACCGGATTTTGTAGAATGGATTCTTGATTGGTTGTGAGCTTTGCAATACACACCTTTTTGGAACTGCCTATGTCTCGTAAAATGGGCTATTGAGTCTGCTCTCATTTTGCAAAATCAATCTTTTCTCATTCTGCAAAATCAACTAGTGGGCTTGGGCCACATAAACTTGTTGTGTGAGGTTCAAGCCATCCCCCATTCTCAAAGTAGACCTCTGTCATGTGCGCATCTAAAAATCTTAGTGGCAAAGGAAAATTAGATCATATCATGAATGCGGGCTTACAATAAATTTGATGATGATAAAATATTATGGAAGTTATACAAATTGAGTATAGTAATTCTTATTTTTGCATGTTTGACAATACATTTGAAGAATTGTTCTCCTCTGAAGGCTATCTCCATTTTAATGTTTTCCTCTGTTATTGCTTTTTAAATTAGTATACTATGGTGCCAGATTTTACACTCATTGAACCTCCACTCACCGTTGAATTGAATTTGCCATTAAAAGTTAAGAACCTTAATTCAAGGGCTAGAACAAACTGGCGAGGCTGATTTTTTTATTCTTTTGCTACTCCTTTTCCATTTTATAATTGTTTGCTGGCATAATTTGTGAGATCTCTTGTGAGTTAATTACTTTCCAAACAGGAGTCCATGCATTCCTACTTTCTTAATTTAAAGTCTCTCATCTCTCTCTATCATCCGCCCCTAAAATCTCTCCAGATTTGCTACACATCATCTAATACTTGGCAATTCAAAATCCCTAAATCATGTTGAGCATATGGTTGTTCCCTTCGTAAAATATGACTCAGTTTCCTATTATGGATTTTCCTAAGACATTTTCAAATATTTCTTTTCCACCTATCTTGTTCACATTTATACCTCATCTTTCCGACTCCGTCTTATTAATTACTCAAAATATCTCTATACATATTTTTTTCTAATTTCTCTCAAAACCCAATCAACTTACTTCATACTTATCTAATATTCAAAATGATTTTTCATAATGCCAGCGGGGAAGAATTGTGTGAGAGGACGGTACATACTATATTTAATTATTTTTAATTTATTTTCTTTTCAACAGTATTTTAAAGAAAACTCTAGATTTCAATAGTATTTATTTATTTTCCTTTTAGTTTTATTTTTTCTTATATTTTTACTTTTGGACCTAGGCTTAGCATGGACTGTTGTCGCTTGTTAAAATTTAAGGCTGTTAAATGAAGGGCTAGGATAATTTGTTGGGATGATTTTTTGGCTCTCCTTTGTCCATAAGGAGACCTTTCCATCTGCCCTCCAATTGACAAACATGCATCTATGTGGGCCCCATGAGCTGTACTGTATACAAGCAATATGCAATTTCCTCATAGGTGAATGCTCTCCCTATTATAAAATGCACGGACCGTCTAAATTCTCATATTTGTGAATTATTTACTTGGTCTATTTGTAAATCAATTATGTTCGTAATTTTGGAGGGGCCAACAATGATTTTTAAAAATAATAAAAAAGAGAAGGAAATTGACTTCTCTCAACCAAATTGGGGGCTGAGTTTTATTTTTTTTAAATGCTGACTTGAAGAGTTTTACAAGATCACTCGAATGGTTGCTAGTCCATCGTCATCATCATTATAGCCTTGTCCCAGCTATGTTGGGGTCAGCTACATAAATTTTGTTTCTCCATTATAGTCTATCATGGGCCAAATCCCGGGATAGGTTGCACTTCTTCAAATCTAACCTTACTACCTCAGTATCTCCATCTGTGTCCTCTTTGGCTTGCCTCTTGCAGCCACTGCAAGGTTTTAAAACTTGTACTCGAGGTGCAACTTTGGTCATCCTTGAGTCACACCCACATTGCTAATATAATTACGTTGAGTCGGCTAAGTTGCATCCAACATCTACTTTCTTTGTCCAAGTCTAAACAATGCTGACTCGGCCAATTCGCATAGGACTTGCCAAGTCCTAAGTAAATGTGAATTGAGAGGTGAGGTGACTTGTTACTGGTCGACTCCAAGTTGATTCAACTGGACTTCTCTAACTTTTAGAACCATGGTCCACTGTGAAAATGAGTCAATGTCTGCCAAAAACACAAAAAAGCTAAATTGGAAAAAAAAAAAGGAGCTTGGAGGTGGTCTTCTTATATGCGTTTGGCTACCACATCCACTTCTCATTGGACTCCCTCTAAATCGTTCAATGGATATTGGATACCTCAAAAGATGATATTATTTCCTTTATCTCATTGACCTCAAAATGGAAATACCATGGAACCTTTGCTTCCTTCTGTGGTTCTGCCTATGTAAGGGCACCCTTTCAACGAGGGACCTAAGGACGAATACTTAAATAATTTAGCCCCTGTTTATGACTTAGATTTCAAACCCTTCCGATCACCCAAAAGAAAGCCAAGACCACCTTTCTTTTGCCATTTTTTTTTATTGTTCCTTCGACCCTCAGACGAGGCTCGTAGCATAGTGGAAGGTGCTCACTATTTCAACCTTGAGGTTGTGGGTTCAATTTATGTTACCAACCATCTTCATCGTCGTCAAAGCCTTGCCTCCACTATGTTGGGTTTGGGTACACAAATTATGCTTCTCCATTCTGATATATTATGAGCCAAACTTTGGATAGGTTGCTTCTCGAGATCTATCCTCATTGCTTTCATCCCTTCCCTCTTCGGCCTATCCCTTATCTTTGACGAGCCATCCACTTCCATAGAAAAAAAGCTCTCAACAGTGTCATTGTTGGCATGTGTTGGACATGTCCAAACAACCTCATATGAGTTTCTCTTAATTTATCACCTTTTAATTCTATCCCTAAATCCTCCCGAAAGCGCTCATTTTTTATTCTATCTTTCTTAGTTCGACTACACCTTCATCGCAATATTCTCATCTCCAAAGCACTCATTTTGTGCACGTGTTGCTCCTTGATTGGCCAGCATTCTGCTCCGTAGGTCATAAATGATCTAATCACCGTCTTGTAAAAACTTTCCTTTAGTCTTCTTGGTATACGCCGATCAGAAATCACTTTAAAAGCAAGTCTCCACTTCAACCATCCCACTCTTATCCTATGTTTGACATCTTCCTAATCTCTCCATCATCATCAACAAAGCCTTGTCGTGACTATGTCAGGGTCAATGTCATGAATTTTGTTTCTCCATTCTGATCTATCTTGAGCCAAATTCTCAGATAGGTATATGCATTTCTTCATATCTATTTCTAGTTTTTACTATTTCCATCTGCTATTTTTCAAGGTATTGAATTGTGGACCTAAGGATGAAATGTAACAACGTTAACCACTTTGCGATAACTTAGTTGCTTTTTTCCCCTAATCTCTCCATCCTTACTAATTATTGAGCCAACGTATTGGGATGAATCTCATTATGGTATTTCTTGAGCTTCAATTCTCATGGTTGTTTCACCTTTTTCCCAGCCCCATTGAAGTTGCAATCCATATATTCTGTTTTGTATGACTTATTTTAAAGCCTCTCGAGTCCTACCATCTTTCAAAGTTTCGCATTCACACCATCTCTTCATTTATCCACCAACTCTATATCTATCATCTGCAAACAACATACACTAAGTTATGTCCTCTTGAATATGAGCAACCAACTCATTCATAATCAATGTAAATAGATAAGGGCTTAAAACTGACCCTTGATGCAAACCTATGGTCATTGGAACCTCATTTGTCTGTCCACATGTAGTTCACACACTCATTATCGCTTTCTCATACATGTCTTTAATGATATCAATTTATCATTTTAGGACAATCCTTTTTTCTAAAACCCACCAAATTAAATTTCTAGGTATCTTATTGTAGGTTTTCTCTACATCGATAAAGATCATATGGAGATTTTTCCTCTTGGTATTTTTCCATCAGGGCACGTTTCATAAATATATTTAGAGGATTCTTCTGTACCCCTAAGACCAAGTTGTCCTCAAAGATGATTTCTGAGGACTAGTTCCATGTTTGGCAAAAATTGTGGAATCCTACCATCTGTACTGTGTTAGCCAATGGTTCAATGTTTTCAGCAACTTTCTCATAGTCCATAAAGAATCAAGATCTAAACTTTCACCCTCTCAGCCATTTTTTGCTTTCTCATGGTTTAGATCATTGAAATGGGGCCCACAGGAATAAACAATTTCATTTTTTAAGGTCTGGACTTTTTTGCAAATATCTCAAAATACATGTTGAATCTATAAGCGAAATTTGACCTTATAGCCGTGGTAAGCCTTCTAGAGATGATGAACGACTCGGATTGTGATAGAGAGACCAACAAGAACAAAAAAAAAAATAGACAAAAAAGCTTCAGTTTTTAAGGTCTGACCTTTTTCGTACATATCTCAAAATGTATGTTGAAACTATGGACGAAATTTGATCTTGTAGCCGTGTTAGCCTTCTAGAGATAATGAACAGCTTGGATCGTGATATAGAGACCCACAACAATAAAAAATTGAAAAAAAAGACTGCAAAAAAGTCTCATTTTTTGCACTAGGGTAGATGAGCAATCTGGAGTCCTTTTGCAATTTTCTCATGATTCATGACGAATCAAGTTGCTAAATTTGCCCCCATAGCTGTTTTTATCCGTATGAAGAGAATGGACAATTAGGATTTTGCAAAAGGGGCCCACAGAAGTCCATAAATTGTCATCCAATGTTCTAGATTGTTTTTTTTCCCTGCAAATATCTGAAAATCAAATGGAAGAATCCAGGACTCTATATGCTACTGCTGTGAGCACTGTAGCTGAGCATTTCTTTGGTTGTGTGGATTTGCAAAGTCAGACCTGGGGAGGTCGGATTGACAGATTCTTTAGAAACAAGGAATCAAGGATTCCTCTATGCGGTTTTCCTCGCTTTACTAAATGTGGATTTTCCCCTGGACTGATGAAAATTGCGGGGAATCTTTGTCGAGGATGGTTACCAAAGTGACCTTAATTGCCTATGTGAGCGGATAGCTTCAATAGTTGATCTTCTTGGCATGAAGCCAAATTGATTTTCTTAGGCTTTTGTTTAAGTCGTTGCTCCATTACTCTCTCCCATAGTTTCATAGTATGGTCCATAAGTTTAATCCCACGATAGTTGCTGCAATTTTGTATATCTCCTTTGTTCTTGTATATAAGTACTGCAACACTTTTCCATTCATCTGGCATTTTCTTTGTCCTTAATATCTTATTGAAAAGGCTAGTTAACCAAATCCATCCAATTTCTCTTGAGCATTTAGCCTTTATTGGAATGCCATGTGGCCTTGTAGCCTTTCCTTTTTCATTTGTGTTAATGCTTTCTTCTCTTCTACTGTCCTAATTTTGCAGTAAAAGATGTGTCCTACTAAAGGAGTATCCTCTCTCGTTCTTACGGCCTTGTTTGTGTAGGCACAATGGAAAAGGAAATGTCGTTTCCTCTTCCATGGAACCTCAAGTCCGACCTTAGCCAAATCATCACCCATGTGGAAAAATAGTGTACTTTTTTGGAGTTTTATGTGAGAAATGGGTTTGCACCAAACACGTAGCTTTAGTTGTTACAAGGAAAGGCGGCGGGATTTCCCTAGTTTTTCGTGGTAGTCGTCTTGACCATGGTTTAAAAAATTGGTCGAGTCTGAGTCGACTCGAACTCGACACATACCGAGTTGGGTCCTATGGGACTCGGACTCGAATCATGTGACTCGGCCATGCAACCATTTTATTTGAAATTGGGGTTCGACCATGGCCAAGTCGGGTCCTGAGTCCAATTTTTTAAACCTTAGTCTTGACAAATTTGACCTAAGTGTCCTATAAAATTTTCACTAAAAGTTTGTTAAAATATTCTCTCCATTTTTCTTTAATATCATTGTCCTTCACTAAAATCTTTTTGTTGTCACTCTTTATACATTTTACATGATCGAAGTTCTTACTTTTCCTTTCCCTCATTTTTGACAAGCTTGAAACTCTCTCTCTTTCTCATGTGATGTAAGTTATTAGATTCTTTTTTTTTTTTCCGGGGGGGGTGGATTATCTTACAATATTTCAACTTCTTACAAAAACCTTCCTATTAAAGTATATGATGTATAAAACAATCTTTCGTTGAGAAAACTACCCAAAATAAGGGTCAAAGTTTTTGCAAACACCCAAAATAAGGGTCTCTTTTTTATAGGAGTCTTACTAATGACTATTAATATTAGATGGGCCCTTTAGTGTTTATAAATTTTATGTGGGTCCCATTATTGGATTGTGTGACTAATTATTAGTTTTCCATCATTAAATAAGTTCCATTGTTTAACTGCCCTCTAGTGATTTCTACAATTAGCTTGGTTATTAATATGACTATTAACATCAAATGGGTCCCACATTGATTTTTCATATATGGATTTCTCAATGATGCCTAACACTCGATAGGGGCCTCTGTTATAATCACCATTGGATGTATTACTTTGTGGATACCAACATTTGGTGGACCTATTTTGATTAAACAACATTGGTCGTGGTTTTTAATATTTAGTCCAATGATTTTTGTAATTAGATGGGCCCTGCTATGATTACCAATATTAAATCACTCAGGTGTGACTACTAGTTAGTGGATTTCCATTGGGTCAATTATCCTTATTTCACTCTTTATTTCTTGTTTCAGTGCATCATCTAATGAAAATTTTATAAATTGCCATACACTTTAAAGGCATATTGACATTTGTAGAAATTCCCAAACACCATAAGTGACACAATATTATAATATGACACTATTTTATTGCTTGATAATGAAATCTTACAATATTCAAATTTGGTGATATTATATTCCAAACACCCCCTAGTTTTTTGAATGGTCAACTTATTATATAGGTCATCATATCCTTTGAAGTTTGCATCAATTACTACTTTCTTAACTTCTTTCTTTGCATTCTTATATGTTTCATAATTTTCAGTTATATGTTTCATAATTTTCTGATTTTGTAGCATCATCTTTTCTCTCAAACAACTTCCAGAACCTCTATACTCCACTACCAGGTGCCTTTGATAGTGGCCTTTTCTATTTGATTCTCGAAGCACCTCTTTTCCAACCATTCTGATATAGTCAACCATTTGGTTCCACACCACAACACTCCTGTTACCAAAAAAATAAAAAAAGTCCTGGAATCAAGTCAATAAGGGAAAAACAAATCCTCTGACCCAGATAGACTTGGGTTCCAAAGAATACTCCCACTTGTATTTAGGCTTTCATATCTCGGGGTGGGGACATCATATACTATCTGTCTTGATCTGCTCCTTTTTTCTACTTGTAACTGCCTTCCATTCTCTGTTAAAATCTAAATAGGAGATCTTCAGAAAACCTAAGCCACAACCAATGCTTTCGATTAACCTTCTCAAAACAGAGTGCTTTCATTAAGTTTTTGTCTCTCCTTCCAGTTCTCCTTCAAGAAGGATTTTTAACAAAAGCTAGCTCACCTGTAAATTTAAAAGAGAAAAATTGTTTTGTTGTTGTCTATTTGAATTGAGTTGAAGTGTAGAAAAATAATTTTAGATCCTTGAGATCATTGTCATTAATATCGTCCTTGGGTGATTATTGTCTTGGAAAACTGTCAGGATATTTTCAAATTTAGAAAATGCCATTGGCAATAAATTAGTTTTTAAATAATGAAAACCATAACAATTTGAAGGCAAATATAAGTAATTGTGGGAGCCTAACACGAGCCTTTTTAGCATTCACATCCCTTCTTGCAGGATACCTTTGGTTGAGAAGGATACCTTTGGTCGAGAATGTTAAGGTCCACCTATGTGTGTAGATGGAAGCCATACAATGCAGGGTTGGCTTTGTGTCATCTTAGGTTGGTCTTGGCATTAACACCAATGGAGAATTGTGGGAATGATAGTGTCTTTTTATCATTTGCTAAAAGTTCAGATTTTTTTCCTTCTTTTTTAAGAAATGAAAATTCTTAAGAGATAGATATTTTTTCGAACTTATGGGGGTGTTTGTGACTTCTCTCTGCTTGCAAACTCTGTTGTAAAGTCATTTGCAAATGCAGTGCAATTTTATGAAACTCCTATCCTGCTTTTACTGTTTTACTTACGCGTTTCGTAATAAGCTATGACTTAATGTCATGCTTTTTTGGTCAGTAACAAATTATACATCACTGATATTAGTACACTTCTTGTGGAAGATGAGCAATATAAAGCACAATGTGCATTATATGAGAGACTACATAAAACCCAACATACCAATGAGAAAACAAACACCACAATTTTCACAACTGTCATCTCACAAAAGGTAAGGTTTCCCTCTATTCCCACCTTCACGTAAGGGACGCTTAAGTTTCATCTATGATAGTGGCTATAGTAAAATAGTGCAGGCTAATCTCCAAAGCTCCTTACTTTTTTCACTTGCTCAAGAATTGTGCTTCGTTTAGGAACATCAAAAAGATCCCCCAGCTGATAGCATTTATTTACCTTTTCCAATTGGACTGGTGAAGGAGCACATGGTAGACGTGTTATCTTCTTTCAAGCACCTCCTAACAAACTTAAATTTCCCCATGACTTACCATCCATGTCAAACTTACAACACCTGTGGAAAAGTGATTCCATTATTAAAACTCCCACCCAAAAAAAAAAAAATACTCTTCTCCAAATCCCCAAATGTGCTTGCTCCTATTCTCTGAATTCCTTTGTTGCTAGAATTGCTTTTTTGTTGCTTGTAGTTTGATAACATCCACCAAAATTTCATTTATTTTTTCTTTTAATGTTACGAGTATCATAATCATATTTATGTTGCCTTTTCTGTCTGCTTCAATGCAGTGTGTGCAGCTCCTGGTTCAAAAACGTTCCAATTACTAGAGATTGTACACCAATCAACTGGACCCAGATCTTTACCTGATGGATTGGTGTTGTTTCTTACTCTTCTTTTTTAAATTGTCTCATCCCACTCTCTTGTTTCTCAGTTGCTTTATCAGTTGCTTATGAAATTTTCATATGGAAGTTGCAACATTTTATTGGCTAGAACCGGCTTTACTTTCAACATGAATTGATATGAATTTTCTTTCCTTTCTGATAGTTACTTAATGGCTTTCTTGCTGTCGGATTATCCAGGTTATAGGTAACGATGTTGATGTACAAAGGTGCAATCTTCTCATCCATCAAACAAAAAGAATGTGCAGTGCCAATTTGATAGTAACAAATCATGAAGCTCAACATTTTCCTAGTTGCCATTTGAAGAGTGTTGGCTTAGAGAAATCTAAATCGGGAAGCTTAAATGGTGACTTAATGGGTAACCCTCAACTGGGTGAGGGTTTGGAGGAGCCAAGTGAAAGGACATTGCTATTTGATCGTGTTTTGTGTGATGTTCCATGCAGTGGAGATGGTACACTTCGCAAAGCTCCTGACATTTGGAGGAAATGGTTTGTGTTTCTGTTTCAATATTTCCTACACTTTTGGAGGTGTTATACTTCAATTGTTACCAGATATGCATGTATTCATGAACAGGAATGCAGGATTGGGCAATGGGCTTCATCGGCTTCAAGTGCAGATAGCAATGCGTGGTACAATTATAGAGAACCTTTAGTAATGAGTCTCTTCGTCTTGAATAATGAGAAATTTATCCAATATTTACATATTGCCCATATAGGTCTAGCTTTGCTTAAAGTGGGTGGAAGAATGGTGTATTCAACATGTTCAATGAATCCGGTAGAGAATGAAGCTGTTGTTGCTGAGGTAATATATTATCCTGGAGAACGTAACCCGATATCACTTAACTAGGCTGTTTTCTTTGTATACTTTACATCCATTCATCTTCAATTTCCTATTTCGGTTTTTCCCTCTTCGGTTTGCTAGAATTGACTTTTGAGTTTTGCAACCTGAAAACTATGACCGTTGTGCTTTAAAGTTACAGTGTGATGCTCAAATTTTTCTTCCCTTTTGGCATGGGGGCAGTGGATGGCATCATCTTGTGTAATACACTTCAAGGTGTTAGTATCTTTCCTTACAGCTGGGTGCCATAGAAATTGCATGAATTCATCAGGTAAATTTGTTAATTTAAAGTCCCTGGTTATTTTCTGGTGATGCTTATCCATAGTATCCCCAAGTGAGTTATCTATTTCATTACCCCCATTATAATTAATCATTTTTATACCGATTATGGGAAGTAGGTTAAGTTTGAGAAGGAAGATTTTCTGTCACTGTGCAAAAGAGTGTAGAACACATTTTCTGCTTAAAGAATACACTGTAGCAACAGGTTTGGTCCCAGCTTAAATTGAAAAATATCCTTTACAACATATTAATTGTATATTTAAGAAATTAAACAATTTCCTTAGAGGATGTCTCTAGAATTTTCTAATAGTACGTAATAGATGTCCCTAGAATTTTCTTATTTATGCACCATTTAATCGAGCTGCTAGCTCAACTTCTATAATTAAAACTTACTATAATTATAATGACCACAATCCTATTTTAGTCTGCTGCACATAAAAGTCTTTGTCCTGATAAGCAACCTGATGTAGGGTGAAATTCTTGCAAACCTCTGCAACAATATTCAGCTTCTTTCAAAATCTTTGCATGTCCTCGCCTCAAGGTCTAAGACCTGCATGAACCAAACAAGCTTCTCAAGAGACACAAATCTCTGAGTTATTGTTCCAAAATAACATATCTTGTTCAATACAAAGAACTTTTTAAAGTAAAATTTTCACCAGATAAGGAAACCTTAATAAAAACTAATATGGACCCTACATATGTTTTAAGCTCAAAATAGAATGATTAAACAATTAAAGATGAGTCCTATATATTGTACTGGTTGCTTTTAATAAGAAACTTAGTGCCTTTCTAAAGAAATAACAAACCTGCTCATTTTAAGTTAAGAAATAATGTCCTTTTGTCTTTATCTAATCCAAATTGAGCTGGCCTTTTGGGCCTCCATTGTGATGGCTTTGGATGTGCCATGGGACAAGGATCATGGACTGCACCCAAATTGCCTTGTCCCTTTCATTTCTTACTTTCTCCACAAGATAACTAAGTAGTTGGCTATATGCGTATGAGTAGCTTTAGCCTTTTAGAAGCATCCATTTATCCCTAATTCAGGGTCCACACGAAAATTAGTGATAATAAACTAGTAGTATAATTAGTGATGAATAAGTATCCTTGGCCCGACTGGGTGACCGGGTTTTGGCCCGATCCCCCAGGAGGGCCATTGGATCCCAGGAGTTTGGGCCATGTAGCACGGCCGATTAGTGATATACCATTCTATGTATAGATATAATTAGTGATACGATTGTGGAAATCTGTGAGTTTGATATGCTTTCTAGCAATTCTCTATGACATTTCTTTGGGCTGAACCCATACTTGATGCGATGGTTAAGTTGTCCCTTAGGTTCCCCTGATATTCATATATCCCAGCCAGCACATAGACACTGAGAAAAATAAAATCTTGGGGTACATGACTGCAAGTTACCACTGTGCTTTAACTGTTATGGATGTGTACAGAAACAATGTTTGAAGTTATGCTTTCCTCTATATGTATGGCTGGTCCTAGAGGCTTGAATTTATGCATGATGCCTGATTTCTATATGTATTCCATTTTTTTGGTAACCCAGCCAAGGGGGCTGGGATCCAATTGAGAGCCCACACACACAGAGGAAGGTAGTCCACTCAAGTGGAAAAGGAGCCCACACTTTTGGGAAGAAAGCCCACAAAGTGGGAAGGCAGCCCGCACACGTGGGAAGTCCACGTAACCAGGGTTCGAACCTTGGGCAGCCAGGTGAGAACTGTCACTCCTTACCACTCTGCTAAGGAACCGTTCTCTTCTATATGTATTCATTGGTATCTTTTTTAACCATTTCGAAAAGAAAAGGGAAAAGAAAGAAGGAAACAAAGAAATCTAGCATCCACGTCTGTCATTTCTATTTGAGGCCTTTAGTTGGGAAACAGTATCTTCCTTTCTCGATTCCACATTGCACAAATCTCATATATATTAAAAAAAAAAAAAAAAAAAAAAAACTCCTATCTGTCCGCTGTGCACAGGTTCTTCGAAGATGTGATGGAGCTGTTGAGCTTGTTGATGTCTCTGGTGAGCTCCCTCAGTTGGTTCGTCGCTCGGGTCTTGATACATGGAAGGTAAGCTTTTAATATGTCATTTCATGCAGTTAGATATATATATATATATATATATATATATTTTCCTATGCTGTGGTAAGGCCATATCATCTACTTGCATAGTGTTTGAGGCTCCCGAAAAAAGAAAACGTGCACTTTGCCCTTTGTCCATCATAACAAAGCATCAATCATGGTTGTCTTGTTGTGAATGTAGTGTGGATTTTGTGACAGCTGTTATATTACTAAAAGAATTGCTCTGTTGGCTGCATGAACGAATTTGCTGTTAAAACATTAGTTGATTCCTTACTGTTTGATCTGCATCCCTTTTTATATAAGAGTAGACATCTGGTGTTTCTTGACTTTACCCTGCATTTTCATTTTCCCTGATTTCATACATGTATGATATGTCCCGGTAACTGTTTACTTGCTTAGACCTTATACACTCCATCCTATATAAGTTGCTTCAATTGGATGACTTTTTCGGCTGTCCACTTGGAAAGTAGGTGGTTACAATTGACAATGAAAATGCACCAATTAACTTCTAATTATCTATTCGATGTTAGATAATTATAATTTGCTGTTGTTTGAATTGTTTGAATTTTTTGAATTGCCCGTCCATGTTGGGGCTCTCCAGAATTGTTGCAATCATCTCTACTATACACTTGCAAATCGGTAAGAGGTGCCTCTGAGCATAACATTGCCCTATATGTATATACCATATATGCATATAATGAATTGAATTATAAATTTAGTGCTTCATTTTAGTTGTGTAAGGATCAACAATTATGTTTTTACTCCACAAATGTGGCCTGGTCTGCAGTACCCCAAACTGTTGGGGCCTGACTGGTTGATGTTTTCTAACCTGTGGAAGTCTACCCTGACAAACATGGATTGGATAGTTTTTCTATTGTCTGGCCATGTGACTTTTGGGTTACTGTTTATCCTTTGCGAGCCACACCAGATGGACAACCTGTATAACCCTGCATGCCTTTTTATGAGAGATGGACTGCAAGGATGGTTTCTTGTCTTCTTTTAGAGGAAAAATCCTCAGATGTGTACACCTAATCAATTCTCTATTGAATTTGATGTGTTTCTGTATGGATTTTCCCTTGTGCATGGATCATTGTTATTAACATCATCAAAGCCTTATTTCGTTCCAATGCAGGCATTAGATTCAATGTGATACAAGTGTACATGGGTGGGTAAAAGGTTTCTTGCTGACATCTTATGTCCACATGTTCAAGTGTCTATAAAGGATGTTCTCCAGTAGCCACTATCTACTGTATACTTCCACCTTTTTTTAATCTGTGGGTGAACTACTCTGGGACAAGCAATTTCAGGAGGAAATTTTAGGTTCTTAACTGGACACTTTTGAGGAGAGACCGTCAAATTCTGTTTTCCTTATGGGCCTGTTTGTTTAGCATGAGATAGAGTAGAAGAGGAGCAAAAGGGGCTGATGTGACAGGATTTTACTCGTGGGTGTTTAGATGCATGAGATAAAGTAATCACTGATGTGACATCAAGTTTTACTCTGGTGTTTGGATGAAGAAGGGGAGGGAAGAGTAATGTTTTGATGTGACATAAAGTAGTCACTCTACCCCACTTTTCCCAACTTCGTTTTACTCAGCCAAACCATAATAAAGTGCAGAGTGAAAATTTTTTGTGTAGTGATTTTTACTCTCCACCCCCTCTTTATTTTATTCTTGATGTGACTCTTTATTTTAATTTTACTCTTCTCTATTAAAAACCAGGCCCTACATTATTGTGGCAGGTCCGAGATAGAGGCATGTGGTTAGCTTCTTACAGAGATGTCCCAAAGTACAGGAGGAATGCAATTGTCCCAAGCATGTTTCCTTCTGGTGAAACCTGGGAGGAGGTGGAAACAGTTTCAGATGTACAAAAGGACATCGATAGATCTGACAATATAATTGAGACTGGATGTACTAACTTGAACAAGAAGGATCCAAATGGTGGTAATGTAGTATGCGAATATAGTTTGGGTCACACTGAAAATCATGCAACTACAAACGACAGTGGTGAAGATATGAGTATAATAGAGAAGCCTGCCAATCATTCATCTGGGAAGGATTTGGATACTGATGACATAGAGTTTTCATGTCTTCAACTAGAACACTGCATGAGGATACTGCCTCATGATCAAAACAGTGGGGCCTTTTTTATTGCTGTTCTTCACAAGCTTTCTCCTTTGCCAGGTAACTGCTATATCCAATTGTTATATATTATTATATTTTTCTTCTGTTGTGAAGCAAAATCTTTGTGCCTTATTTCCAGGTAATACAAAATGTACCTTATTTCCATTACATTTCAAGTATTTCTGCTTCTCTACTGAAAGAGAGAAAAAGCTGGAATTATCTGTACGTTTTGTTTGGATTTCACTTCAAGAAAATGAAGAAGAGGCTCATTTCCATGGAAACCCAATCCAAATGCCTCCTTGGTTTTCTTGATTTTGAAGATTATTTTTCAAATTTTACTGCTAAAATCATGGTATTGCCAATATGTGATTATAATTTTTTTTTTTTTTCCATGCAGCTGTTTCTGAGAAACCTAGAATCTCTGGTAATAGGAGAGGCAAGTTACCTGATAAATTATCAGACAAGACAAATCCATCAGAAGCCATACTAGTTCAAGACTTAGTAGTTGATGAAAGTCTCAATATAGGTTCATCAGAGAAAGAAACATCTACAGTACCCATAGATGTTTCTATGGAAGATGCCTCCAATGAGATCTCTGTTAGAGAGAATGAATTGGAGGATGCTTTTGTTAAAGATGATAAATTGGAGGAAGCCAAAGCTTGTGATGATGAAAAGAGTGGCCTGGAGAACACAAGGACTGTAAAAGGTAGGTTACAGATACAAGGCAAGTGGAGAGGGGTCGACCCTGTAGTACTCTTCAGGGATGATCCTACTATCAATAGCATAAGGAACTTTTATGGAGTCAGTGATTTGTTCCCATTGGATGGTCATCTTGTGACAAGAAACAGTGATGCCCACCATGTCAAGAGAATTTACTATATATCAAGGTCGGTTCATGACATTCTTAACCTAAATTTCGAAGTGGGCCAGCAGCTTAAGATAACTTCAGTCGGGCTTAAGATGTTTGTAAGTGTCCTCTGCTATATCTTTTTTTCCTGTTTTTTTATACTAGTATTCCATCTACAAAGCTTCAATTGCTATTTACTCTTTCTAATAACTGTCTGTTATAAACTCTCAACAATTATTTTTTATTTCCTGAAAGTTTCCACCCTGTCCTTAGCAGTTGACAAGCTTCTACACCTTTTTGTTTGGCATGTGCATGTACTCATCCGAATCTGATTCCTTTGCTTATATACCATGATTATGACATTTAGGCCATGCTTGTTTTGAAACCATTTTCCTCAGTTTTTATTCTGCAGTAATCTCATATTAAGTGGGAATTGAAAACTGGAGACTTCATTTTCTGCTGTTTTAATTCCATTGTTGGGTGTGGCAAAGCAATTTTTTGGGATGAAATGCATTAATGTTGTCTTGCGAATTCTCTCACCTTCATCTTAATCAGCTTTCATCATAAATCACATAAAGTAACCTGCCTTGGAAGATTAAAGTTGATATTTAGAGACTACTTCTTGACTAAATTCTGTCTGTATTAATGAGAACAGCCAATGGCTATTTATAGTGCACAACTGAAGATATTGACTCAAACTAGGAAACGTAATCGCATCCATAATAGGAAACCTAGTCACAACATAATGCTAGCCTAATTAAACAAATTTAATCTAGTCCTAATCTAAGACAAACTTATCCATTTCTTCAGTAATAATAATAAAAAAAAAGAGATGAAAAACCCTCTCACCAAAGTTTCTGATAATTATAAATAAACCTATAAATACTACCAGCTTGGAATAAATATCATTAATCTCCTTTTTGTGACTGCACTAATGAGGTACTTTTCCAAGTTAATTTTCAGCAATAGCACCCTGTGGCATATCTTCGATTTGTTCATTGACGAAGGAGATGAAAACTTCGTGTGCTTTATAGCATAAACCGCACATTCATCAACAGTGTTGATTTAGACTACACCTTGGTAGGCCACACAACATATTTGAATAGGCTAGAATGCCATACAACATTTCTAATGACATAACACAATCTTACGTAGTGGTTGAGATGTTGAGGAGGCCTTGCACGCAACCCTTTTAGTGGGGAACACTCACCCATAATTTATTAGTTACTTGGATTCGTACTACCACGTAATTGTGTACTACTCAAGAGTTTTCTCCCCCTGACTTGAATGATCCCATAAACACTCGATTTGATTAACTCAACTTTTGTGATGAAAAAACCACCTCATAAATGTAAATACGTAACACTGTCAAATTCGAAATCCTAAACAGGTCTGCTGAATGATCCTGTCAGAGACACCTGAATATACTGGGAGAGGACCATTATCTGCTTGACGTGCAACCTTTTTCTTGCTCTGAAGGTTTGAGTGAAGGAAAAACTGGCTTGTGAAACTAAGATGACCAAACAAACTCTAGATGAACACCTTTAATCCAATCCACAAGCCACCTTTAATTCAGTCTGCAGGCGAAAGCAATGCCTCATAGTCTGAATGACTCTGAAACCTTCAAAAGAACAAACAGGCTTTTAATGGGCATGATAACAGGTTAGGTCTGAAGTCTGGCTTTGTTTACTCAATCTGAGTGACCACCAAGAATTGTTGTCCCACAGTGGAGCACCAAGTTGGGTGGTGCTGCTGTGCATTTGACATGCCCATCTTTTTTTTTTTTTTTGCTGAGTTGGCCCAGTGGCAAGGAACATCGAAGGGAACCTGCCCCTCCAGGGATCAATCCCTGGAGGGTGCTGTGGAAACGGGTGTTGCTATCTATCCACAGCAACACCCTATGACACCTGACACACCCATCTTTGGGAACTGATGCTTCCTCCTTGGAATCAGTCTCCCCGAGACTTGTCTATGCTAATTGGCTCCCTTTCTGCCTTTTGCTTCACGTCATTCTTCTCTTTCTTTTCCTTGTGAGATAATGCAAAGCAAGGAAAGCATCAAGATGATGATACTATAGGGTTTCGTGAGAGGATTGTATAAATACCTTACATTTGCTACAGAACACAAGGACTAAAAACTTGGAGGAAAAAGATCTTCAGATCTTTAATGGCACTGAGAAGAGGAATGAAAGAGATTAGAGGTTTTCCCTTGGTATTGTGATGGGAACATACAAAAGCATTAGGGTTTGTCAAAACCCACAAACTGTACCTCTTCCATCTCTCCTTTGTGGATAACGTCTCTAGCAGCTCCCTCTTCTTCCTCAACAAATCTAAAGATTAAAAACGGAAAAAAAAAAAAGTGGTGGAGAAAATCCTCCCTTGTAATAGTTTATTGCAAAGAAATTCCTTTGCTTACCCAACCTTTGCCGATATTTTCCCCAAGACGAGAATCTTCTCTTATCTTCAAAAGTTTATGGAAGCCTCCGATTGGATTTCATTGTCTTGATCTCATGATTCTCATCCGAAAACTTAAATTTCTTCAAATCACCGAGTACCTGTTTGTTCTGTGATACTGGCATGAAAGACCCTCTATATCATCTACTGGGCCACACAAACAACAACAGGGACTTTTTGAGGGTTTTTTTTTTCTTGTTCAAGGATGAATGAAAGGAAGGTTTTAACAAAGGAAAAAAGATGAGAGAGTAAGAAGGAAAACTCAAACCTAAGTCTAAACCTAAACCTTAGCTCTGATACCAAGTTGAAATTTAGATACTACATTTTGATCGAGTTCTTTGATTTGTGTAAGAAGAGGCAGTAGCTATTTATAGATACAAGTACAACCAACGATATTGGCTTAAACTAGGAAATCTAATCATATCCATAATAGGAAACTTAATCCCAACATGTAACACAAATTTATTCTAATTCTAATCTAAGGGGGGCGTTTGGTAACTCTAAAAATGAGATCTTATTTTGTGATTTAGAGTTTATTTAGATATTAGAGCTTTTGTTAAACCTCTAATTGTATTTTCTAATTTCGAGCTTGTTACAAATTAGAGATTATGCCTTTCAAAAATAAGCTAAGGGTGGCTGCTTATTTTTCAGAGATATTTTAGCTCAAGCAGATGGAGGTGCGCAAATACAATGCAACAATATAAGTGTTTGAATTAAATAACCTCATAAAAATTCCAAAATTATGCAAATGGCAGGTTCTGCATTAAGTTATAAAAGATAGGCCTCACATGAGGCCCACCTTTTATAAATTACAATGTAGAATCTTAATGGAATTCATCGTTAATGATAAAAAAAAAGTTTCCTTTGTTCTGTGTTGATAATTTCCTTGGTGGAAAAGTACGAGAGAAGAGGAAAAGAGAGGGCAGTCGTCAATGATAAAAAAGTTTCCTTTGTTCTGGGTAAGCTTTTGGGATGTATTGGACAGGCATACATCTTTTTTTTTTTTTTTTTTTGAAATTCACGGGGCATACATCTTTAACAGTTCCTACATCAACTTAATGAAAGAAACAAACTCTCTTGCAATGATAAAAATGGGATTTGGGTACTCTCAGAAAATTTTAGTTGTTCTTTCTTCTTTGTATATTGAAACTTTGTTTGTAATCTAACGTCTTGGAACTTGGATAATGGTAGAGTAGACGAGGGGGCCTTTTCAACTATATACTGACCACGATTTCCTATTGGGTGATGTCTCCTGTCCATTCATGGTTTCTTGGACTTCTACATCTAATTTGGACCATAGTTATCACAAAACCTCCTTATCAGGAAACCTCCTGGTTTGTATGAGATTCAAGTTTCCTTTGAAGTAGGAGTTGCTAATTAAGGGATCTGTGGTGATCTTAGGGCTATATTTGAACCTATAAGTTATGGAGGTTGTAAAGAAAATGAGGTGGCAGGTAATCTAGCTAATGAGGAAGTGGCTTGCCAGACTTTGTCCATCTCTTATGAATTATGATAATCCTTTTTCGTTATTGCCTTTTGATTTGCTTGTTTTGACGGGTTCTCTATGGGTGTTTGGCTTGTCAATATGTATCTCTTGTACTGCCTTGCTTCTGTAATGAAATCTAGTTACCATTCAGGAAAAAAAAAAATCTCATAATTACAAATAAATCTATTAACACAAATTATAAATAAACCCCTGTTTCTCAACATAACCTACCTTTTCCAAAGGGTAACTTTATTAAGAGCTAAACAGTACAAGAGAACTATGCGGAAAAACTACGAGGTAAATCACCAAGAAAAAGAGAGGCAACCACAAAGCAATAAAGGAGGATGACTTCTTTTTTTTTTTTTTTTTTAATTTTTTAATTTTTGGTTTAAGGAGAAAGACTTAAAACCATATAGGAGCATCACTTGATGTAATCAAACTCAGTTGCCTAACTCTCTCCTTTGATAGATGATCAAGTGATGCAGGATAGATCCATGGTCCCTTTGGGCCTAGCCCATCTATATCAACCAAGCTCTTTGGGCCCAGCCCATTTATTTTCATGTTTTAGCTCATTAGAGTTATATTTTACATTATTTATAGTTTATATTGGATGTTTTAATCCTGGTCATCAATTTGTTTGGATGGTCTATATTAGTTTTAGGGTTAAGTGCCCGTTTGGGAATTCTATTTTCAACCTCTTATTGTCTTGAAACTGGTTCAAAACGCATTTAGAGCATTTGGGAACGATTTTGGCTCCCTCTATTTCAATTCACATAAAAGAGAAATTGCATCTGTTTCAAATGGGAAGGAAAATGGGGATAATCGAAACAGAGGTGGACGTCTGAAGCGCACAGACATGTGGAGCTACAGTACTTGGGCGGTCATTTTCCCCTCACCACTATTTTCATTTATTTATTTTTTATTTTGGGACCCAAAACGATGATCCGAACCGTAGGAAAAATTAAGAAGGCCAAACACAGACCATAGATCAAATTCCAGCCATTGATCCATCGCAGATCTCGAGATATTTGTGAAAAATTGAATAACCATGGATCTATTTTCTGGACTTCTGTGGGACCCATAATGACAATCCGAACCGTTAATCTTCTGTGGGTAAACTTTTCAGCCCTTGATTTGGCCTAGAGCACAAGGAAATGATGAAAATCTGAGAACCGTTGGATAAGCACATGTTACAGTCACAGTAGTTGAAACAAGATATTGGACGGTCCTTTTTTTGTTTTTTCCTTGAATTTTGGGCCAATAAACCACCATTCGAACCGTTGGATAGATGTAACAGTGCAAGCATGAATATGGGCTCAAATTTGAGCCGTTGATCTATCACGGATCTCGAGAAATTTGCAAAAAAGCGTGAACTATTTTATCTAATTTTTTGAAATTTGTGGCCCCTATTTCAAGATCCGAACCATTGATCCTCCTAAGAATACTAAAAACGGCCATGGGATAAAAAATCAGCCTGTGATTCCTTTTGGATGTAGAGAAATTTAAGAAAAGTCATTGAAGGTTGGGTTTAAAAAATCTATTTCAATCAGTTCTGCTGTGTTACCAAATGGTCTATTTCAAGAACATCTATTTTCTTACAGGGCCCATTTGAAACAGATTTGTTTCATTTAGATTTGTTTCAAACCGATGAGATTTTCCAAACAAGTCTTTGCCAAGTAGGCACTTAGTCTTTTATCTATTTAAGCATTAAAATGCCTCATTTGGCTTAAGAGTTTGATTAATGAAAATTCTCACGAGTGATTTTGGGATTTTCCAAGTTTTCTCTTCCTCGCCCATGATTGGGTGGGGGGGGGGGGGGGGGGGGGGGGGGTGGTGTTTGGCGTGAGGCCAGTTTTTAGATGAAAGCTTAAAACTATCCCTTCTACCCACCATCTCTAGTTCCTCTGTCTCTACCCGCCCCGCGTATGGTGCCCCTTCCACATCAATTGGCCAACGTATGAATCTTTGATTTGCTGGTTGGTTTTGTCATTTGTGCATGGCATGGAGGTCTCATATGATCTCTTCTTCCTCACTCGCGATGAGGAGTTTGGTGTAAGGTCGATTTTCAGGCGAAAGCTTGACCTATCATTTCCACCCTCCATCTCTAGTTTCTGTGTCTCTACCCGTCCAGCACCTGGTACCCCGCTCCGCATCATCAAGGCCCCATGTTAGTGCTGAGCTTATCATGGAAGGAAGAAGCCTCAGGATGTCTTGATAGATCCATCACTTTTTCCACCACATTGGCTAGACTATGAGAACACCCTCACACAGACCAGAAGCCCATCGAGTGGCACGAGAATAACCTTCCACCATTATCTGCCTAAGATTAGGCGACAGGCTTTACAGAGCCCAAGCCTCGAAGCCAACATCTGTATTTTATTTCAACCTACATTTAAAAAGGTCAAGTTGCAAGACGTCTGTGGTTTATTTTTCATTTTCGTATTTTCTCGTGATCACTATTCCATATTTCAGCCTGTAACTGTTTAGATTGTCTGTCCCAGTTCTGAAAAGGGATATAGTGTAAATAAAGTAACTCATATTTAGAAAAGGGTCAAACAGTTGGTTCATACTATAGTCTAACTATTGGTTTCCTGTCGGCATTTGATCATAGGGGCAGGTTGGGTTACACAGGACCATTGAGGTCACTACTCTAGTATAGTTGGACCTGGCCATTCCTGTCATTGATGTATATGCATTCATTATGCTTCCCAGGTTGGTATCCTCTACTGAGTGATCTGGCAACTAATGTCTGGATAAAGTAAATTTGATCCTTTTGGAGTTAGAGGTGTACATTGCCAGCTAAAACCACAATGACTGACAGATGATGATTGAACCCGACAGTTTTCAACCAGTGTTGAGAAATAAATTTTTTTTCAGGAAACAAACATGGATTTCGGTGTTGGAATCAGTACTCTCTCTCTCTCCCTCTCTCAAAAAGGGGGTGAAATCCAAAGAAAAATAAATGCATTTAGTGTTGTTTTACTGCATTCAATTCAATGATAATCAAGGGTTTTTAATGTGAAATAACTACAACTCAAAACAACCCATGTAGATTCCCATACAAATGATTTTGCTCCCCCTTTTTAGGAAAAGAATTTGAAACAATTGTAGCCTCAACATCTTGTGCGAGCTTCTAGCATTAAGGAGAAAAAAAAAGGGAATACAACTAAGCTTGTTTGTTTATAGGAAAGTTGTCCAAGTCATTTAAAGATGGAGAAAATTTAGGAAACCAACTCATTAAGAGAACTCCACGTCAAGTGCAATATTAAATTTCCCGCTTCGCTTATTCGTTGCACATGCGCGCGCACACTCACAGGAGGCTATGTTTTCCTAAGAGATATCTTATAACCTTTTTATCACTGCGTGGGACACCATGACAAATTCGGCCCACCCTCGCTCACCAACTCCCCATGAAATAGTACTCATCCTAAGTTGGCACTAATCCGAATAATAATTACTGTTGGATTAACTCCAACGGTTTCTTCAATAACATTTTTCATGAGATTTAATTTGACGGTGATTATTGTTCATATTAATGCAAAATTAGGGTGAGTGCTAATCCATGGGGGATTTGTGAGTGTGAGGGGGTTGGATTTATCATGGGGTGTCCCACGCGGTTGTAAAAACGTTACCAAATCTATGAGAGGTACCTCTTAGCGGAACATTCTCCTATATTATATATGTGCATCAAAAGCTATATGATAAAAAGTGGAACATAAATTGTTAATAAAGATATAAATGGTAAATGAGATGTGAATGGACTTTTCATCCCATGCTGTTACGCCTAATTGCCTATACCACTGCGGCAAATTGCACAACTGCTGCCTTCCCGGAAATTTGCTTTTTATCTTTGCTCGAGAAACTACAATTACACTGCTCAGTGGGGGTATTCTAGTTGACGTAAGCATACTGTCTGCATATGCTCTTCTCTGGAGCATCATTTCTTGACTTTTAATGCCTTTTCAGGAGCGCCAGACATCAAAAGAAGGTTCCTCACAGTGTGCATTCAGGATATCGTCAGAAGGATTGCCATTGCTGCTCCCATACATCAGTAAACAGATCTTATCCGCTTCCTTGGTTGATTTTGAGCACCTCTTACGGTACAGAACAATCAAATTTGCAGATTTCGTTGATGCAACTCTTGGTGAGAAGGCATCAAAGTTGATATTGGGATGTTGTGTTGTTGTATTGAACAAAGGTAATATAGGGTGTTCTTGTATTTGCTTGTGTCTTGCCAAGATATGAACAGCAGTGTTTTACATGACTTGGATATCCCCATCTTGTTTCTTCTCTTTGATAGCAGGAGACCAACCTTCATCAGAGACTATTGTAGTAGATGCCTCAACAATTGCCATTGGCTGCTGGAAAGGGAAATCCAGCCTGAGTGTAATGGTTTCGCAGATAGATTGCCAGGAAATGCTTGAAAGGCTGTCTGTACGTTTGGGGAGTGGAAAAGGCAGTTTGGTGCAGGCGACTAACCATGGTAGTGGAGATGCCAACGGAGTAGATGAAGACGATGGAAGCACAATGGATACTGAGTCTATTGAAGATTTTGAGACAGTTTAACAATAAGCTGTCAGTTGTGATGAATTGGGCGAGGAATTGTTGAGATATGTTGATGTTTTTGGAATTTAACCCATTTCTTCTATAAGATGTTCTTGTTATCCTTGCAATACTCTTTTTATTTTATTTTATAAATACTCTCTCTTTTTCTTTTTTTCTTTTTTTAATAATAAACCTCTCGTTAGATCATTCAAGGGAAGTGAAACCTTTAACAATAAGCTGTTAGTTGTGACGAATTGGGCGAGGAATTGGTGAGATATGTTGTTGATGTTTTTTGGAATTTTACCCATTTCTTCTATAAGATGTTCTTGCTATCCATGCAATACTCTTTTTTATTTAATAAACCTCTCGTCAGATCATTCAAGGGAACTGAAACCTCCTATTTTATTACTCAATAATCCTGAAAATTCTTTTACATGGCGTACAACAATTTCTTTCATCATTTACAGGTTTCTACTTGGGATAATAAGAATAAAGAGGGGAGG
This sequence comes from Cinnamomum chago, assembly GCA_038049695.1. Lineage (NCBI taxonomy): Eukaryota > Viridiplantae > Streptophyta > Magnoliopsida > Laurales > Lauraceae > Cinnamomum > Cinnamomum chago. The sequence continues at coordinate 59,713,125 of CP142459.1, read as the reverse complement.
GAGATATAGATGAGTCTGAAATTTAACAATATACGAGAAGCTGGAATTTAATATAAAGATAAAGACTAATAGATGAGAATGGCTGTGGATGGAAACCGACCTTGTGTTCAAGATGGAAAACTAGATTTGCCAGCGGTGAATAGAACTGCTTCATTGGTTATCATCTGTGTCAAAACTAATCTGTCTCCAGTTGTTGACAATATGAAAGGGACACATGATACACAACTGCTCATGGTCTTAGATGCCTTGGATGAAGTCCCTAAATTAATGGTGATTTCTCCACTGTTGATCCTAAATTGTATTCACATTTTAGAAAACTACCACACTAAAGGCCGTAAGGTTTGTAGCCATTGAGCTATAAATATCATATAACATCAATAGACGAACTCCAATAGATAAAAATCAGTGGCAAACTCAAATTGTGGATGAAAAGGTATGGAATGGTTCAGCAGGGTCTCATCATTAGCAGTCGTGACATAAAGTTCACCTGTATTTGGATTGAACAACCCATATTTGTTCTCATTAAAAAAAAATTCTAGGTATTGGCTCTTATCAATGCCTACAATTTCTTTCAAGTAACAGTAGATTTCCTCCTCTGATGGAAGCCTCCTTGCAAACCGACTTGATGAAGAACAGGTCTTTTGGTTGCCGACTTAAACATCAATGCACAATTCCTTCTTAAGGCCTCTAACAAATAAGAGTATAGACAAGTAATGATTGTATCAGGTGAATGCGAGGATAATGATGCAAGATTAGTGCAAGAGTAGAATTACATGTTACAAGAGCCAATATAACAAAATAGAAGAAAAAAAATCACAAACTAATATGCAACATGGCAAATCTATATGAGCTAAAAAGATGTGTTCCCCTTCGCCAGCCCCAATTTTAAACCAATACCAAGATGACAGAAATTGGTCTTGGTCCTGCTAGATGATATGCTGCTTGCTATTATAGCCCTGGTTTATGTCTTCCAAAAGCATAAAAATACTCCTGACAACTTGTCAGTAAAGGATGAAACCACAATATAGTGATGAAAGTGAATCCTGTGAAATGGGGTTGGCCTAACTAATTTTAGGGGGATGCTTTACTGGAGTTCCCCAAGTGAATAATAAATTAAGAAAAAAAAACCTACTTAACGGGGATTGGTGCATTAATATCCAACAACTACAAGTCCACTCAGCTGATGGTTAATATTTTCCAATGGGAGATATCTCTAACCAATTTCTTGATTGACAAAGCCAATGCAACCTGATCATACCACAAAGCAGCACATGCCAACATAATTTAATCACAAGACCAGCTCCATGACTTATTTGTTCAACTTCACACTTTCCTGTCTTCCATAATTTACTTGGGGAAATGGCAATTGATACAAGGGATGAAGAGTGAACTCTCAGGCATAAATAAATATAGAAGTGACCATCAATTTTCCCATTTCTTTGAGGGTATGTAGTTCTCCCTCCCACTTATAATAAACAAATAATTAGTATATAGAAGTGACCATCAATTTTCTCATCTCTTTCAAGGTAGTACTCCCTCCCACTTACAATCTCATTACATAGGAATTTTTTGGATAGTATTACCTTGTTCTCACTCCTTTGCCAAAGCCACTCTACTTCTGTAGCAACTAGCAAGTGACAGGAAAATGACAAACATCACCTAATACAGTGCTTGCACACGGTTAAATCTTCATGCAACAGTTTATTCATTAATCTAGCAAAACCAATTAAACTCGTCTAGTAATCTATCAAAGTTTGGAAATCAGGTGACTATTCTCCTGCAAAATAACCTGTGAGATGCTCTTCTTTTGAAAGAAATCTACACTGCTTCACAGTCCATACATGCCAGGAGATAACTGGAGATAGGCAAAAGTAGGATTCAACATTTAATGCACATGGGGTGAAAACTAAGACATTTGCTGATCAATGTGAACAGACAGCATGATATGTGACTTCCCTCTCCTATTTTGATAACAAATATGGTCTAAAACAATCAAAATATACAGACAACACAAATACTCATCTCAAAGGTGCTAGTTATCCACTTATCCTGCAAAACCAAATCACACACTACAGAGAGGCAAATGGTATCAAGATCGACAGCACATCCTGTTCTTCTCTGGGATTACTTGTCCAGGGCCAGGGACGATAATTTTCTTCCCCGATAGTGAAGGCACATTACCATTGCCTTGATCCTCATCTGCAACGAGGTTCTTCTTGTTCACAATATTGAAAATCTCAGTCAACACAGTCATGAAGGCGGTCTCAACATTAGTTGCTTCCAATGCTGAAGTTTCCAAAAAGAAAAGGCCTTCCTTCTGTGCGAATTCTTTTGCATCTTCAGTTGGCACGGCCCTTTGGCTTTCAAGGTCGCTTTTATTCCCTATCAGTATTATGACGATATTTTTGTCAGCATGTCCACGCAACTCTTCCAGCCACCGAGGAATGTGGTCAAAGGTCTGGCGCTTAGTTATGTCATAAACTAACATTGCACCAACAGCACCTCGGTAGTATGCACTTGTGACAGCTCTGTATCTGCTAGTTGCAAAATCATAAAGGAACTATTAGAAGAATTCAAAGTGATTGTAAGGTGGTCAAGCAACTAAAAAGAGGAACAAAGGCACCACAAAGTGACCATTTTTCATTTGTTGTTGAGTCCCATTTAAGTTTCTTATGAGATAAACTTTGCAGCCTGAGGGTCACATGAAGAAATTTGCATATATTTGTTGATGAGGATAAAGCAAGGCGTGAGTACAAATATGATTCCACATTAAAGAATAATTGTGATGTTCACAGCAAGGTTTGGATAGTTATAAGAAAAAATTGGCACAGCCATAGAATAGATCCTGGTGAATGACTAGGTTTGTTCAATAACTTGTAAAATTGCTAAATTGATAAGCCTACTTCGGGGAGAGAGAGAGAGAGAGAGAGAGAGAGAGAGAGAGAGAGAGAGAGAGAGGAGATTCATAGGAGAACAGCTCAGTTTGTCTTTGGGCAACTCTAACATTACAATATTTTAGTGTTAAAAATAAAATATTTTCGAAATATCTCTCATCCAACATGATGAGGATGCAGACTTCTATTGCTATTTAAAGATGATTTAAACATGTTTCTAAAACTCCAAGAGATTAAAATGGATCACAATAGCCATGACAAGATTACAAGAGATTAAAATGGATTACAATAGCCATGACAAGATTACAAGAGATTACAAAAAAAAATCTCTTAGCACTTCAGTATAACATGTTGCACTGACTCAAAATGGACCCACCAGAAGATGATGGGCCATTCATAGATCCACTTTTATGCCCCAAGTGCGGACCCAAGAATTTTAACTTGTGGGGGGGGGGGGTGGTGGGCGGGGGGAGGGGCCTAATGTCAAAGATATATTGTGGGAAGGGGCAAATGTTTAAAAAAAAAACACATACTAATTATCATGATTTCCAGGGGGTTCTTTGAAAATTTCCAGGTAGGGTGGGGGCTTCAGCCCCCATATCCTTGTACCTGGGTCCGCCACTGTACATGCCCCCTCAAGCTGATGAACCTATCATAGATTAACAACTTGTGCGTGAGAAGATGGAAACATATGGATGACAACCCTTGGTAAAAAAAACATCAACAATTTGATCCCATATAAAACTTTGTTTCATATCATAGCTTATCACCTGTTTTTCGTGCATTGGTCTCTAACTTAGCCACTGAATGTATACCTAAACATGCATCGAAGACCCATCACATCCTAACTAGAATAAAGCCACGGTAGAATAAATGATTATTCTAGAGAAAAATCACACATGGAACGTACTACTCTTCCTGAAGGGAGGCACACTGTCAGGTCCAAATGGGTTTACACCCTTAAAATATAATCCAGATGACACCATTAATAGGTAAAAGGCGAAACTTATTACGGATTTACTCAAAAAAAATTCTATTTTGAGACCTTTTTTTTAATAATATTGAGATATTTTCTCCAGTAGAAAAATTCTTATAGTAGTTCATCCTTGACCTACATCCACTCCCAAGAGCCTCACACCCAATGGTCTCTTGGTTTCCACTATGTGAGGTTTTCAATGCGCATGCCTCGTACCCATAAAACCTAGATTTTTTTATGCGGTGGTTCAATCACACAGGTCTACTCCACCGACCACAGATTTTTTTAATACAGTGGTTCGATTACAAAGATGTACTCCACCACACCATTTCTTATAGTGGATTGATCATGAAAGTCTAATCCACCACACCATTTTTTATAGTGGTTCGATTACGGAGGTCTAATCCACTTTACAGATATTGACAATAAAATGGGAAAAAAAGTCAAATGCTAACAATAATAAATGTTACTATGAAGATCGCGTTTGATGCCGAGATCCAGAATCCAGACCTGAGCTTTGGCCTCCAAAGCAAGCGCTTGATGATCCCACAATGTAGCACAACCAAGTAGATCTAGAGGTTCTAGATCTAGCAAAGGTTTGGACAACCTAGATCTATGTCTATTCCACCAAAACTCTCTCTAATGAGCTTAAATGCTCAATATGATTTTCTTATAAAGGACTTAGAGAGGTAGAAGAAGGTTTTAAAGGTTGAGGAAAGGGTTTTACTTTTCTACAAAAATTCTCTCTGAAAAGCCTTTGAATGGTTGTGTACAGATCTAGATCCGATGTAAGGTATTTATAGATTTTGAACTTAGATCAACTGGGGCAAAACCTTCGGTCACCCGAGGTGCCAAAACATGCAACAAAGCTCATGTATAATAGCTAGTTTGACTCAGATCCAAATCTGCTTCAGTCAACAAGGGGATGGTTTGGTCTCTTGAGTCCCTACCAACCCTAAAAACAGGCTCTCTGGAAAATAGACCGAAGGTTTTGGTACTCCAAAGGGGTCTTTCAGTCGACCGACATCATTAGCTTCAGCCCCTCGAGCCATCAGAGTTCAAAATAGAGCTCTCTGGAAATTAGACTGAAGTAAGGTTTCAGGGTCCCGAAGGGTTTCCTTCGGTCCTCCAAGCTAAAGAGCTTGGTCCCTTGAAGAACTGAAGCAGCCTTTTAAAACAAAGGCATTCATTCTCTGGGGCATTTAGACTAAGCATACTCATCAATCTAACTAAGGATCTTACGGCCTGTTTCTTAGTGAATATTAAGGGTCAATTTTACCTGAAGGTTGGCATATATTGAGATATGACTGAATCTCCTCGCCTTCCATGAATTGATTTCTGGTCTTCTGAACTAGATTTGACCATTGTGGCTTCTTAGATGAAATATTGCAGCTCGTAATTGAATTGACACGACTACATGAACAAGTCATGGAATTGCTAACCCGAGGAAGTGACAAATTTAACTATGACACTTAACATAATATTATCCCTAGCAGCAAACTTCAATTGGCCTTTGTACCAACCCAGACGTGAAAAACGAGTTTACAAGGAGATGATATTGAAATTTCTAAAGAGTTTCATTATAATGGAGTTTGAAATCAAGGACCTAAGATTAATAAAATATTTCTTAAGAATCGAAGTGGTGTGGAATTGTCATATCACTAAGAAAATATATCCTTGATCTTCTTGAGGAAACAAAGAATCTTGGAGCAAAGCCAGCAGACGCTTCAATAGAACAAAATCATCATCTACACTTAGAAAGTGGGGAGCTTAAATATAAAAGGATGTATCAAGAATTGGTGGGAAAGCTAATTTATCTCACTGTTACAATTCCTGGTATTTCCTATGCTATCAGTTCAGTAAGTTAGTTTATGCAAGCTCTTAGAACTGATCATTTAATAGCAATACATGGGAATTCTTAGATATTTGAAAGGATTACCAGGTAAAGGAATTCTTTACAAGTCACATGGTCATGCAAAGCCTGGGCTGGATCTTTGTCAGATAGAAAGTCTACAATAGGATATTGTATGATGGTTGGAGGAAATCTAGTTTCATGGAAAAGCAAAAGATAAGGTTGTTACTGCTAAGTCGAGTGCAAAAGTTGAGTACAGATTTGTAGCTTTTGGTTGCTTTGAGCTATTGTGGCTAATGATATTATTGGAAGAATTAGGATTCAAGCAAGGTGGTCCAATGTTTCTCTATTCTAATAGTACATCAACAATTACACTGGCTAACAATCCTTTCTACCATGTAAAAGTGGATTGTCATTTTATCCTTGAAAATTTTGAGAAAAAAGGATGTGTTTCTTGTTATGTCCAAGCTGGGCATAGTATATTGTGAGATGACGATTTCTTTACTCTTTCCCCCACTTCTTCTCATTTGCATATCAATGTGTAGGTACTAAACATCATTCTTCTTTTAGAAGGTCTTAAGATTGAACTTTGAATAAGATTAAAAAATGGCTTTTAGATTTCAAAAGGCATCATCTAGTTTAGGAATTTTTTTTTTTTGAGTGGTTCCAAAAAGTGTGGGTTGAAACTTGAAAGCTTCAAAGAGCTTCAAGAAGATGGATTTCAACATTGTTCCAAAAGGGTGTTGGCAAGACATGACTATTTCTTCCTCATTTCTTTACTCTTTCTCCCACTTCTTCTCATTTGCTCATCAATGTGTAGATTGTAAGCCTTCTTTTGGATCTAAACATCATTCTTCCTTTAGGGCTTAAAGATTGAACTTTGAAGAATATTAAAAAAAGGCCTTTTAGATTTTAACCGGCATCATCTAGTTTAGGGTTTTTTCTAGTGGTTCATCTGGTTTAGGATTACCTCCTTAGTACATACATTTTAGAGAGATTTTTGGGGGAAAATCTGAATTTATAAACATTTTTTTTTCCAAAAAATCATTTAAGATGATCTGATAGTGTCCTTTTTATTGGTTATGCTTGAAAAGAAACTTCATTGCAAATTTTCAATAACCCATAAAATAATTTTCTCTTCTTAGTTTTGTTGCAATAGAGTTTTTATGGGTTACTTAGTTGAAATCTATCATTTTTGAGGCAATCATTTGAGGAAAAAATTAAATTCGAATTAACTGTTTTAGAAATTGTAATTCATTCATGATGGTGTTATTTACAACTTTACTGTCTAATAGTGTTGTTTTGCACTTTTATTTTCGCAAGATCTATATCTACGTTCTGAACCCTTTTTCTAGAAACATTATATATGCATATTATGCATCATAATTTCATATGGCCTCAAGGAATGAGAAGGAAGTAGAGATCCTGAATGAGCTCACAAAAAAAATGGTTGATGGTCCGACATAAAAATGAGACGTAATTATTGTCACATAGTATTTAATGGTGGAATATACAGATTTTATTATCGTTGATTGAGGTCATGTGTTTAGGGAAGATAAGGGTTGTACCAATGTCCCCTTTAGGAATTAGGCAGGTAAACAAAACAATAAAGAAAAAAAAAATTAGAGAATTAGATAAATGGGCTTAGATGAAGGAGAGGATAGTAATAATGAGAATATCATAGAATTAAAGAGAGCCCTAAGGGCAATCAGACAAAGATACATAAATGAACAAGTTCACCTAGATGAGTTATGGTGTGGAGAAGGTACTTACGGCACTAAAAAAAATCAAGAAGTCCACATCTACGAGGGGATGAGGACCCCTAATACTTCTTTTGTACAAGATAGAGTGCATACATGAAGTGTTTGTTTGCCTCGCACTGTGTCTTATATGAAAAAAAGTATCAAGGTCCTTTGTACTGAAAGACTTTTCCCCTCTTAACTGTGGACCTATATGTTTTTAGTGCCTAAACCACTTTCTCCACACCATAGCTCATGTAGGCGAGCTTGTTCATTTATGTAACTTTACCCGGTCGCCTTTAGGGCTGTCTTTAATTCTTTGATATCCTCATTTTCATCATCATTATCTAAGCTCATTCAACTAATTCTTTCATGTTCTTTCTTCTTTTTCTCTTTCTTTGCCTTTTTCCCAAACATAATGGCCATCAGCTCTTGCCTCAACTCAGTGGGGACATTGTAAACACATGACCTAAATGATATTTAAATATATGTATCCCACCAATAAATAATTTATGGTAATAATTACATCTCAAGTTATGTCGATCACCACCAGCCATTTCTCTGTTAAATCATCCAAGACTTCCTTCTACTTTTTCGAGGTCATTTAAAACTATGAACAATATAATTTGACAGTGTTCATATAATGTTTCCAAAAAAAATTAGGTTCACAGCGTATATCATGCCAAAATAAAAGTAAAATGCAAAACAACGCACACTAGTAGACATAAAGTCATGGTTCAAAATATCGGCCAATACCAGTTTATATCAGGATATGAACCGGTGGTATCAGTCCTACTGATATGATATTTGAAAATGTTGGTCTTCTAATGGCTTGGATCAAAATATTGGTAAAGTATCAATCAATAACAACTAATATTTTCAAAATATCAGCCGACAGGGTTCCTTTTTCTATAAAACCTGTTTTCTCCTTCTTTCTTCCATTTATTTTTTCCCAAACACTCTTAGAGCTACTTGAGAGTCTGCTAGAGCTTCCCAAACCTCTATTTGCACTAAAACTCAACAAATTTCCAAGATTTTGGCGGGTTTCCCTGAGAATAAACCCAGCAACAAAAGGAAGACCTTATTGGTAAGCTTTTTTAAGTTATTTTTTGAATTTTTTTCAAGTTTCATCCTCAGAATAGCTTAGAAATGTTTGGGGCATGTTAGATAGAATCTTGGAGCAAAATTAACTAGATTTGAACACTTTTGATATTCTTTTGAATTTTCCGCTTTTAAGTATGGATTTTGATTTTTTTTCCAAGAATTTGTGTAATACATGTAACCAAGGCTTCATATTAAACTTGGTTTGATTTTAAAATCATATTTTTTTCAAAGATCTAGTGTTTTTTAGTGTAGATCTAGTGTTTTTTTTTTTTTTTGGATTTTAAAATTTGGGGGTTTTCTTGAAATCATCTAGATTTTCTCAAATTAGTTTGCCAAATATGTTTAGAATGTGTTAGATTTGCTTGTGGGTTCCAGCTGTGTTTAGATTGTGCTGGTTTTTAATGTTCTTGAAATTTACTTGATGACTGACTAATTAGGTACCATTGGTACTAGTTTCTTGAGTTGAAGTGTTTTAACACTGGTGGTTAGCTAAAACTTATGATTGAACATTGTCAAATTATTGATATTTCAACTTATTTAGCATATACATGTAAATCTATTTAATCCATAACAAACTTTACACAATTTCAAATAAGACAAATATAAGAAGTTATGAGTAAGGGGGACTGATAATTTGCTTTATAGTGTTCACTAACAGTAAAAATATTGTTTTATAGCATTTTATAAAAAAAAATATTTTTTTATAGCATTTATTTTTTGGATATTTTTTCATATTTTTTGGGGTTAAAAAAAATCGCACTCGCGATGGACCGCAAATTGCGACACAATGCTACATCATAACGGTTTTCAAGATTGAACGCGATGGCGATTGCAACCGCGATTTTGAACTATGCATAAAGTTGTAAACAAAAATCATGAATGAAATACAATTTCTAAAATAGTTATATATATTTAATTTTTTACCCAAATTATTTCCTAAAAAACATGGATGAAGTAAATAACCCATGAGAACGTTATTGCAACAAAATCAAGAAAAATATTTTATTGGTTATTACGAATTAGTAAAAGATTTTTTTTCAAGCATAACAATTAAAAGGATATTATCTTAAATGTTTTTTTCAAAAGAATATTTATTAATTTGGATTTTCTCCAAAAAAAATCAAATGTATATACTAAGGAGATAATATATGACATGGTTCAAAACCGCAATTCGTAGTCATCGCGGAGTGAATTTTTATTTGACCCCAAAAAAATCCAAAAAATCTAGAATATTATAAAATGATAGAAAACAATGCCTTTTTCCATTAGTGCACACTTTAAAGCAAAATAACGGTCCCCCCTCAAGTTATAACATCCTCTATCATTACTATATCGATGTATATACTAAAATAAGTTGAAATATCATAAATTTGACATAATGCAACCATAAGACACTAGATCTAGGGAAAAATTAGTGAGTAACATCAAATCTAACTCAATATAAAGCCTTTGGTTCATGTATTACACAATCTTAGAAAAAAATAAAAATAATAAAAACTAAAATAATTCGGATTTAAATAATAAAAAATAAAAAATATTACAAAGAGTGCTAAAACTTGTAATTTTTTGCTCCAAAAGTATAGATCTAACACACCTCAAACATTTCTAAGCCATTTTCATGTTGAAGCTTGAGAAGAACTCCAAACAACAAAAAAATAAGCTTACCAAAGAGGTCCCTTGAGCCTTGAGTTTGATTAGATTTCCGCACGGACAAATCTACCCAAAAGCAGCTTAGATCTAAGCTTTTAGGTGCCTTGGAGAGGAATAAAAACTGTAGCAGGGCTGTTTGGAGCTCTCAGAGACAAAGTGCAGGTGAAAGAAATGAAAGAGAAGGCTTTAGAGAGGTTTTATTTTATTTTATTTTATAAGAGCCCTTCAATCGTTATAATGGCCGTTATTTTGCATTTTTTTGATCCGTTGTGTAAAGCGGCCGTTATATGCCTCATATCGAATCGGTAACTGCTGTTATTTTGAACCATGTCAGATAATCCTAAATTAAATGATGACTCAAATGTATGTCATGATTCCATTTTTATTAAAATCTAAACACCACCTTAACCTTCTTCAAAGTTCAATGTCAATCCTTCTAAAAGAAGAATGGTGTTTAGATCTATAAGAAAAAAAAAAAAGAAAAGGTGTCGAATCAAAATAGTCCTCTCTTACCAAAACGCATTTTGAAATGGGGACAATGTTAGGAAATCTAGAGGTGAGATCAAGAAAAAAAAGTAACAACCTTTTGACTCTAAAATATGGGAGAAACTAGATGAAGCTCAAGCCTTCAAAGTTCAAACAACACCTTTTCTCTCTAAAAGAGATTTTCTAGAGGTAAGATCAAGAAAAGACATAATAATAATGGAAACGAGAGTTACATGAAATGGGGTAAAATGAATGATAAAGACCATCAAATTAAAAACAATGTTCATATTTGCAAAATCTGATAAAGTGCCATGAGATACATCGCTCTAACATGAGCATGCAGCTCATTCAAAACAAAATCAGAGTGTTAATCCTAATCCACAACGAGACCCTTCCAAGTTCCAACCCACTCAACTGATCATACAGTCAAGTGATCATATACATTAATTAACACGAATCTTCATTTCAGAGACAGGTTAGTTGGACCAACAATAATTACCGTGTGAGCTGGAAATGCCTCTGAAATCTGAACCGCACAGATCCGGTACTTAAATCCACATTCACTCACAGTCAGATTCAGATTCAGATTCAGATACAGGGGATCTCATGTCATATCATTAAAGAAGAAGGAAAGAAAAACTGCAATCTATTGTAACTCTTCAATAACATTCTCAACTACAGAGCGAGTCCTTAGATCCAACGATCTCAGTAATGCACAAGCTAAAAGAAAAACATAGCAGATCTCTTAATCCCAGAGAGAAGAGAAAGAAGAAAACATGACTGTAGGCAAAATGCAAGGGAAGAAGAGGTTATAAGCAGCTGCAAAAGAAGAGGAAATCCAAAGTGGGGAAAAAAGGAGAAGGAACCCTAGGGAAGTAGATCAGACCTTTCTTGACCTGCAGTGTCCCAGATCTGGGCCTTGACGCTCTTGTGCTGGATGACGAGGGTTCGAGTCTGGAACTCGACGCCGATGGTGGCCTTGGAGTCTAAGGAGAAGTCATTGCGAGCGAAACGAGCGAGGATCTGAGATTTCCCAACAGCTGAGTCGCCGATGAGGACGATTTTGAACACGTAGTCGATCTTATCTGCTCCTCCACTCGCCATTGCTGAAGCAGAAGCAGAAGCAGCAGCTGCAGATCTCTCTGGCTTTGCTTTGCTTCTCCTGATAATTGTTTGTTTGTATGGTTGATTGCTGGCTTGAGCTTCAAGTGAAATCTTTCTCTCGTGTTTCTTTCTTCTTCCTGTTTATTGATTGCTGGGGGATGATATAGAATGGACGACCGAGACAGTTGTCTTTCTCTCTCTCTTGGCTGGATTTTCGGTGGGGTGTCTGACAAATATCTATCTAGCCGTTGATTTCTTTTTGGTAAGAATCTACCGTTGGAAGATGTAACCGAGACATCAGGACCGTTTCTTATTATTTGGCTTCCTAAATTGGTTTGAGTGGTACTTAGAAATGCAATCCATTTGGCGTGAGGGCCTTTCTTGTGCAGTAAAAACTATGAGGCCCTTTTTTTTTTTTTTTTGTGCACAGACACCTAAGGGGTCTTTTCCCATAAAATCCTAAAAAAGAAACATGTTAAGTAATTTAGTACTTTCTTAGTTAATATGTTATTAAGAAGCAAAGTGGATTAATTTAAACTTCCAAATATGAATAATTATTATTGTATTTTTTTTATAAATTCTCAAAAGCATTATTATAATTATAAAATGGAAGTTAAAAAAAGAAAATCAGATTATTTTTTTTAACTTTTCAAAGGCTCCATTTATATTAAAGGTTGCTAGAACAAAGGTTATGATAATGGAGTGCGGGGCTGATATTTTTCTCGACCCTTTTTCATAAAGAAATATTTCCATATATCCCATTGCAATGATAAGAATGTATCAAAGTGGGCCGGTGATTTGCTTGGTTTGACTGATTTCTTACTTTTACTTCTTGAAAGTACTTCTAAAAGTTTATTTTATAAGCAAACAAATCTTTTAAGGATATTAGAATTCTCAAATGCCAAAACCCTAAAAAGTGATTTAAAACAGTGCACTACCAAACACACACTTTAACCTTTGTCTTCCAAATGCACATGTTAGCTCTTATGCCATTATTATCTTGTGGATGGCTCATCTATTGTGGGTTGGGAGATCCCCTCAAACTCAAAGGTCTCTATTACCAAATCACAGGGTTCAGATGTGGCAAGTAGGATACCTCAACAAACTATATATAGGCAAAAACACTTGTTATTACTCTTCCATGCTAATGACAGTTAAGCAAGTGTGCCACAAATGATTACTACACTAATCCAAGGCTTATGGATTTAATGAAAATGTTGGTTAATCTCGAGGGATAGCTCAGTTGGCATAGGACAACAATTTGTACATGAAGGTTGTGGGTTCGAGATTGCACTACCACATTGGGCCATAGGGGAATTTTATCTAACTTTTGCTCTTGAACATGTAGGAATTATTCTGGCCTAAAGGGCTACGAACTATGCGTTATAAAAAAAAAAAAAAAATGAAAAGGTAGGTCATTCCATTTACATTTTTTGTATGGTATGAGAAAAGAAATGTGTCGTCATGGTGAGCCACACCTTCTGTAATATCATCATGGTTTTAATTGACGCAAGCATTGTACTGTAGCAAGCTGCAAAGAGTATATCAAATGGGCCGCTATGTGGGGGTCCAGTCTATATAAATAATGTATATGAGAATTATAATTTTTTTTTTTTACAGAATATAACAATTTGTATATGGTAAAAGGTAAATCCTTCCATATGGTCAGAACATATATACAGTACACACATAAATTATATACATGCATGCATACCTAAATTGGAATGGTTAGGCACTACAAGATGGTGAGAATAATAGGTAGTGCTACACATGATTAAACTATAAAACATATGGGGCAAATTATAATAGGAATAAATCTTCCATCTTATCTTTGTTAGTCACTATATCTAAGTCTCAAATCTCTTACTCAGAGAGTTCTATGAGAGATTTTAGGATATAGTGGATGCCAAGTGGCGGATGACGTGGCATACTCAAGAGCTCTCAAAAAAAAAAAAAAATTTTTTTTTTTTGAAAGATATGGTATTCTATTCTCATTAAAAAATGAAATAAAATACGTAAATAGGAATAACTAAAACTTAGTTATTCATTAATAAGCCCACATCCTGGCCAGTAAATGAAAAACCCACAAACCAGGTACAAATAACGAGCCTTCATACAAGTGCATCGGCTCTTGATCTGAGAAGTGCTCAATAGAAGTTGAAGCTGTAGATCCAATACTTTCAATATTGGATCTAATTCCATGCGTGCTCAAACTAGTTGTGTAAAAGTGGTTTGTTTAGGGGTCCACATCTTAGCCTGCATCAAACTGTTGATTTGATAGTCTAATATAAAGCTTAAGTTGGAATGCCATTTCAAGAGCCTCGCTTATATGCTAAATCAAGTTCAAAACCTGATCTCTATTTTTTTTTTTTTTAACTAGGGGACCCAGAGCCCACACATAATCTCTAATTTCTAGAGAACTATGGGATCCAGAGATCTGTGTTAGATATATAGATCTGGAGACATTGGTCCACTCCTACCCATTTACCTCCAGATTTGGAAGCTAAAGTGAAACTAGACTTGGCACAAGCTTGGACTAACTAACCTAGCTTGTGGGTCAATTTTTTTTTTAAACCCACTAAAGAGCTCGGACTTTGAAAGACTAAAAATTGCAAGGTGACGGTAACTTGCACATGCAAGAAAATACAACTCATACATACAAGGTTACGAGAACTCACACAGATGAGGTAATAATAACTCACATATGCAAGGAAGGGGGAGGTCAGGTTCGAATGCTGGAAGAGATTATGATGCAACCATTAAACCAATAGGGTTCTTGGACATTGAGGCACTTGTAGGACCCTAGAAATGGCTCATTTGACCGAATAAAATAGACCAATGCAATGGTAATTAATCACGTGAGAAATCGTTGAGGCTAAAATCATCTCATGTGACTTGTCCTTTTTTGTTTAGCACTTTGCCATGGATGAAGGTTATGAAAATTCAGTGTAATTCACATAGTGTTGGACCGTGAAAGACGATGAACAATTAGTTTAGTGTTGGTTAGTAAATCACCTGGACTCTCCTTAATCTAATGCATGTGCATATTGAGATTTACTTTATATTCGACTCCCATATTCTAAATAATGATTTATATGCATAATTTGTGTTACTTCCATTCGTTGTTACAATTGTTGTATTGTTATACCATATTCAATTGTAATTCGAACTAAGTAAGTATATGTGTGAAATGTGTTGATATTAACAATTTGATTCTCTTTGATTCGATTCGATAGGAAGTTTAGTAAAAATCTCACTCAAGTGTATTATTATTAGATTTGAATAACCGGCAGGTACTTAGCTTCGATGGTACGATATTAGACGGGATTAAATTCGGTTTAATTATTCGAGATCACTGTAGTAGATCATCTGAAATATCAGAACTCCAGAACCGGATAGCCAGGTGTACCTTTGGCCGGTTCAATGAAGATATCTCAACTAGATTTGCTCTCTATCTGAGAGGATGAGCTCAATGTAGTAGTCAATTAGTATCATTATTGATTCATAAAGCATAATTAGTCATTATTGCACAATTTTCCTAGTCTAACTTGATATTGATCTCTTTAATCACTTGTCATTAAATTCAAAATTGATACTACATGTATTAATTAATTATTGCTTATACATTGTTGAATTGTCATATTCACAACGTTATCTTTGGTGTCATAATCGCATGTGACGCTCTCAATCCTGAACAGACCCAGGAGGGAAATGAGGAAACTGAGGAGGTTCCTCCAAGACTAGAAGAATGGACTGCAGAGGGTACCACTTAGCCTCCCAAATTGGGTTATTATGGGGTACATCTTTTGGGGGTGTTTATAGACTTGTTAAAAGATTGTAAATCATTTTGGTGTGTGTATATCTCTTAGAACTATGGACAATTACTTTTGGATACGTAGGCGGGGTTTGTTTTTGGTAATCCCTATTGGTGGGTTAATGAAATATCATTTTGTTTTAATTATTCTAAATTTAATGACAGATCATGAAAATGGTACAATTTATTTATAAATATGTGCTTCCACACGCTAATGAGTTGACATGTATTGATTATCCTTCGTGAATTCAAACGTGGCTCGAGATAGGTGTGAAATTCACAGGAGTAAGCGTGTCACACCTTGGAAATTATCCATAGCCAAAGTGATTCGGGACCGGGATGTGACAAAATGCCTATGATCCATTGTGAACATTTGGCAATCTTAATGCACCAACTATTTGGCAAAGCAACGACTGCAGAAGGGACTTTTATAGCCCTATCAGGTGGGAGATCCCAATGAGACCCAATATGATCTGGGAGCTGAAGTCCCAAATACACAATCCTACTTTGAACTTCAGATTTAATTCTCCTCTCCATAGTAACCATAGTCAAGTTTCTATGCTGAAATATTCTAGCATTCCTCTCTTGCCATATATCTCAAACCACAACCGGAAATATTAACTTCCCCAGGATGAATAATAGATTCAATCATCTTAATTGGGCTTGAAACTGGAATGAATAGAAGACAAAGTCATATCCAACTTGCTTGACAGAGCATGAGAAGACTTTTTTTTTTGGTATCCTAGCTTAGGGAGCTAGAACATGAGAGACTTACTATGATCAACCAATAATGTTAGTGAAACTTACGAAATATTTAAACCATTTGAAAATGGCCATTCTTTTATGGCCGTCAAAAAGTTTTACTTACGTCAACACACTAGTGGTTAAGTGGTGTAGGTGCATGAGTTTTACACACATGCCCAATGATCGATCCCTTGTTCAACATTAAGCAATGAGAAGGGAAATAACGTATGAGAAGTGAGAGAGAGAGAGAGAGAGAGAGAGAGAGAGAGAGAGAGAGAGAGAGAGAGAGAAATATTCTCGTGAGAACTAGTTCTCACTTGACTTCCGTAAGAACTATTGGTGTGGGCCCACCAAGCAACCAGTTCAATCCATGCACGAACAAGAACCTCCTATAGTCACTAATCCTGAGATTTGACACCCATCCAAATGGATTAGACCACTGGCTAGAGGGCTGAAAACTTTTTTTGAATATGAAACCATTAAACTCGTGGGCCACATATGAAGGGGTTAGGGGTGTAAGATCGGGGTTAAACTTGATACTTGGGGTGGCTGTATATGGGTCTTTCCATCCCCCAATCCCATCCCATGTGGGCCCCATAGAAAGCTCTCACGAAAAGTTCGCACCCGAATATAGCCCAAAAAAGGAGGGAAATTAAGGATGGAATGTATTTAAAAAAAGATGGGCTCCACATATGTCAAACCACATCAGTAGTAATGTCAACGTGGTTTGGTTTCATTTCTTAGTTAATATAATTCATTAAATTATTTCTAAAAAGGTGATTTTACTAGAAAAATTATCTTAGATGCGGTCTACACCAAAAAGACTCTCTTAGCTTTCCTCACATAAAGGCAATCCAATGGGACGCCTAATCTTATCCAACTTGTCACATCCCTAATGCAGGTTAGGGATCAAATATCAATACAAAACCCAAATCGGTTTTTGTAACCTAGTCTTCTCCAGTTTATCATATCTCTAATACAATTTTTTTCTTTTTTTTCAGAAAAGAGCACAATAATGAAGAGAAAAAAAAGGTCATATCAGTTTGGAAATTAGAATTTTCTTATATAGGATGAGGCAAAAACCTATAAATCTCCCTAAGCTACATTTCTTCTAGTTTCAAAAGAAGATAGGCGCATCGAGGGTGGACATCATTTCAGAAAAAAAAAGGGAGGACCACTTCCATGTAGGAAAACTAAGATAGCCTTTTTGGTGTAATCCGCATCGGATTAAATTTTTTTTTTAAACCCTCTAATAAAAACTGTTCTAATTAAATTCACTTTCAACAAGTATGACGTTGGGTGTGTGCTTGAGCCTCACGGCCTCGTTTTCCTCCGAATCTTTAGCCTTCTATTAACGAGTATCTCTGTGTTACCATTCAAAGTTTACAAACAAGAAGACTTTTTAGGGAAGGAGGAGACCATGTAGGAAAGGAAAGGATTAGTTTAGACTTAGATCATTCAATTGGTACTCTATTAGGAAACCATATCAATTAAAAACAGGAATTTTGATCCTTTCAAAGTTTCCAAACAAGGAGATCTTTTAGGGATTGGAGATGAATATATATGTGAGCTGGATAAAAATAAAATCTAGCACAAATGAAAATGATCATCAGAAGACATGAGTATTATTATAGGCCCAAAACCAAAGAGGAAGATTCATAAAAATTAATTAAAGCCAGTAGTGGATGAGATTCAAAAGAGTATCGAGTTTGGATCTGATGGCAATTCAAGAAATAGTACAAATGGATGTCATGGGGATAGGGATCACAATTGAGAGCTCCACAATGTTGTTGCTTGTGAAAAGCTTTCCAAGTCATTTGGTGAAATGGCCTCTTCTTGATGTTTGATAATTGTTGACATTAGGGTGAATTAATTTTCCTCTAAACTCTCAGCCAGTTGGACCACTTAAAGGGATTGGCATAAGGGTTTTGCATAACCCTTAAGTGCAAGTTAATTACGACTGTAAACTTTTTAAGATTTTTACAATTTGATTGTAAAATGACTGTCATCAATTTTGAAACCAAATTTTAATTTTCACCAAAGTCCAGCTTCAACATCAGTTGGGCCTAGCTTCACATAAATCTAAATTCAAATAATAGTTGTCAAGAGAAACTCAATAATCATCACATACATTAGACCTAATTAATCTAAATGTGGGCCACAGCAAGCATGCATGCATGCTGTCAACACCATCATCTATACAATTTTCCCTATAATGTTGTGGTGGGAAGGGATACGTACGTCAGACATTGCCATGCTAGCTCTTTGCCGCGTAATTAGGGTGATATCTTTACGTCTCATTAAAAATTGGCAATCTTTCTTCAAACCTCTTGTGTCACCTCTGAAAGCTTCTCAACTTCTGTTTCCATTCCTTCCAATCCACCACAAAACCTCACAAAACCCCCTCCTCCTATTTAAACCCCGCACTTACAATCTCTCTCTTTCAACACACAAAAAAGCCCACCATACAATACAATGGCAGCCATGATAACCAGAAAAGCAGTTTTTTCTTCTTCTTTTGGACTCCTTCATAAGCTCCTCTCTCTTGCAAGGCCCCTCGCCACCCCATCTCCTATGAGTCGTCGATCCTTATACACGAACCTTTGTCTAGTACCGAGTTGTCAAAGGGACAATGAAGAAGAAGATGACAGCATGACGTTGTCTGAGAACGAATACTGTTACACCTCGAACCAAACAAATCACGATTAAGGCTAATTAATTGGGATTAATGCTAATCAAGCATGAATAATCGTATTAATGAAGGTTAATAATCAAAGAGAGAGAAATTAATTAGTCTCAAATGATGCATTAAGCATAATAGAATGGACTAAGATGAAATTGAATTAGTTAAAGTGAGTTTAGACTTAAACAAGGTAGGCTAAGGACTTTTCCGTAAATACGAGTTTTCACGTATTTCGTCAAATACGGAAATCCTTGATACCAACGCGTATGTCTCGAGTAGTACGTTAACTTTCATAATAGACGCGACTCCATTTGACCTCAAATAGTCCAAATGAGACTTCATTTGACTCAATATGTAATAAAGCTTATTAAGAGGGGGTTGTGTGAAGGAACCCTATATTAGAATGAAATGAATCATTCATTCATTTTCACTTCAAGATAAACCCTAAACTCATTCTCTCATTTTCTCTTCCAATCTTCTTTCTCTAGAGAGAAGCTAAGAGTGATCCAAATAGTTTGTGAAGAGTGTATCTTCATCTTTATCATCTCCTCCAAGCCATCCTCCCCATTGTTAAAGTGAAGAGCTTGAGAAAGATCTCAAGATTTCTCTCATTAAGCTACAAGTAAGTACTTGGAATTTTTAATGAGTTTGCAAGTCATAATGAGTGCTTAAGCATGATTTCTAGCACAAATGGCTTATCGATTTGTGTATTTCATGTTTTCATGGAATTAGGGTTTCATTTGGGGGCTTTTCATCTCAAAGCAAGTTAAACAAAGAGCTTTGAGTTAACTAGACTTCAAGAAAGGCAAGTATAAACATTTCTTGTGATTAGTGTTAATCATTGTAGAAATGCATAGAGTTTTCATGAATTCTTGTAAATTTCCATGAGATTATGTAATTGTTTATGAATGATTAACATGGGTAATGAATGATTAGAAGTATTGTTGTGGATGAATGGTGTATGAGGAGGGAACAGGAGGTTCCAATGTTTAATGCAGGTTGTGAATGAAATGAATGGAGAAAGGAAAGGGGAGAGAAAAATCAGGTTACGGACCTGTAACTTGTCCTAGAGCCGATCGATCGGACTGTCATTTAACTGAGAGGTTTTTCGGTCCGACCGATCAATCGGACAGTGCGTAACTGGGACATGATTTCAGTACATGAAACCAAAATGTACTTGGTCCGATCGATCGGACATACAGACCGATCGATTGGTCCATTTTGAAACCAATTACGTTTTCTATGAGTCTTAGTGGTCTATAAATTAGTGTTAAAACTAATTATGCCATAATCTAAGATTATCAAGATTAAGGAAATTAAAGGAAAATAATGGTAACGAATTAAGTATTAATTCTTCAAATGTGTTATATAAACCTGCATAGGTATTAGCTAAGGTTTTTTGAATGTATAAACTACTATCAAAGTGATGTTCATCAAGAATAACACATACATTAAATAACAAGCATTTCACCCATTTGTTTGGTTTAGGAATTTGATTATGAGCTTGGATAGAGTTAATAGCTATGGTGCGATTTTCGAATCTGAAACTACTCAGTAATTCCTTAAGCTCGTTACTGAACTGAACTGAACAATACAAAAAATGAATGAATTAATGAATGAACAGTTACTAAAGGTAACAATGAAATGAATAATCCTACTGTAGTAGATGGATTTTGGGGGCGTTCAGGACCTCCGTGGTGATGCTAGTTGTCCCTGGCCCGAACACTAGTAAGTCGCACATATTCCGATCATATCTATGGATATTGATTGATGCATTCCATTCAAAAATGAAATGAAATGAATGAATGAGAACTATGATAGTCATTATCTTGTGAATGTCTATTGGTCAACTCTTATGTTTACTTATTGTCATTGTAGGAATTATCTAGATTTGTCTAGAATGGTAATTGTTACCAAATGGATTTAATGAATTCAGTATATGTATTAACATGTGTTATTACAAGATCTATTTATACATTTATACATTATTGAACCGTCGTGTTCATTAATGTTATTGATGACATCACAGGCCCGTTTGCCACTGCCGATACAGCAGTGCCCCCGGCGCCAGCGGAGGAGACCGCTCTGGTTCCTCCAGGAGGACTAAACGAATGAAACGGTCGGAATACCATTTGATATTAGTATTCGAACGCGCGAAAGAACTATAATATTTTAATAAGTTATTTTGTTAACTATTTTGAGATGTAATTAATTGTTACTGTATGGTGTTTTGGGTATACACCGATTGACAAGAAAATGATGGGAATGATACATGTATAAGGATCTTATTCTTTTGTATACATGTAAATCGAAATTTGATATTGTCAAATATATGTATTTCCGTAATATTGTGTATTTGACAGGTTTATTGAAGATGTTATCCCTTATGGATTCCGTTTTAACTTCGGTTAATTCGGAGTTCACGGAAATAAGTATGGGCTCACGGCCCAGGGTTACCGTAATTCGGACCTGGGTCGTAACAAATACACGGACAATAGGAACGTCAAAACTCTCTTTCATGGTCTTTTAGATCATCTAGAGCCAATGAGGAGCACGGTCTTGAAGGTGATGGAGACCCCGAGCCTAGTATTATTGGCCAAGTCGC
The DNA here is from genome assembly GCA_038049695.1 of Cinnamomum chago. NCBI lineage: Eukaryota > Viridiplantae > Streptophyta > Magnoliopsida > Laurales > Lauraceae > Cinnamomum > Cinnamomum chago. The sequence continues at coordinate 59,691,474 of CP142459.1, read as the reverse complement.
AAGGAAGGAGAGATGGATGGAGGAGGGGGTTTCACATTAGAGAAGATGAAGATGGTGTGTATCTGAGAATAGAAATGCCTGGGCTGGGAAAGGAAGATGTTAAGGTGTCTGTGGATTGGAATAGTCTGATCATTAGAGGCCAAGGAGAGAAGGAATCTAAAGATGATGATGAGAGTGGGAGGAGTTATACAAGCAGGATTGGTTTTGGTTTTCTGCCAGGGATGTACAAGTTGGATCAGATAAAGGGGGAGATGAAGAACGGGGTGCTTAGGCTTTCAGTGCCCAAGGTTAAAGAAGAAGAAGAGAAGACCAAGGATGTTTTCGAGGTTAAGATCGAGTGATGGATGGATGGTTCAGTCGGTTGGTTAGTTATGCACTTTTCAGGCGTTGCTTTGCTGTTTAAGATAGTTTTCTAATGAGTTTTTAGAGTTTTATTATTGATTTTCATATAAGTTTTGGAAGTAAGATTTGTACACGAATTTTTATAGTATGGCCAGAATCTTTATTGTGATTTTAAAAGCAGAGCGATGTACTGTGAGCCCACATGGATATAATTGGGTCTGCCCCTACAAGAGATAACAGATCAATGTAGTAATTTTATTGGTGAGGCACCTTCCTTCTTCAAGTTAGAATCTAATTAAGGAACTTTTTTTATATGAAGTTTAAGTTTATTTATCTTCTTTCTTGACTAACATGATTTTTTCTTGACTATTTTGATAAGTGTGTGATTGATTTTTAGGCATGAGTGACTGCATTATTTTTACTTTCTTTCTTGGGTCAATGTTTTGTCCACTTCTTAAGAGGTTCAGTGCAACAGATCATTGATCAATGTATAATTTCTTGTGGTGCTAGTAGCACACACATGCGTAGGGAAAGATCAAGTTTGAAACATCACTCCTGAAAACTAAGGCAGAGGTACGGTAGATCGGTTGGTGAGCCAGGTTCCTTTCATAGAAATTGAAATTTAACTCGGACAAGTTTTTGAATTGGTAAGTTTAGATTTATTAATAAGGTTTTGTTAACCATTCTTATAGTGTGTGATTGAATCATATTAATTAAGCACCAGAGAAATTATTTGATCAGCAATTTATATATATGAAAGTGACTATTTCTAATTGAGAAATTAGCCTCAATTGCTCAATTGATTTTGACTTTTCCAATTGAATTTGATTATTCAATTCCTTTAATACCGCATCAATTGCTCTTTAACCGACCCTTCTTCTCTTACACATTTCTTAGAGAGAGACCTCCATGATGCCACATTATTATGGCCCATTGCATTTCTCAATTAAAATTTTCTTTTCTCCTTCTAAAAGTGTCATTATTCATGTTAAAAATGATAATGTCTCTTTAATATTATAAATGCCACTAAATTATCAATCTCTCCCTATTAAAAAAAAAATAACGACTTTCACATTACCCATGAATCTTTACACTTTATCTTCAATCTCAATTTTCTAACATTGTTTTGCACATTTCCAGTTCCACAAGTTTTCCTTACTCTTCTTTTACCTACTTATTGTCTTGATAGTTTATCCACGCCATGGATGCTAAGCTTCCCTGACGCCCCACCAATCAAATATATATGGAGAAATCTTGTTTGCTTACAATATGGACCTATAAAAATAACTCGATTTCATCAATAGTGGAATACTATTTTATATTTTTCACATCATAAGATATGTTGCCCGTGCCATGCACGGGTGTCTTTTGCTAGTATAGTTGATATGAAATGATTAATATCACTTTTCCTACAGTAACTTTGTGGTGCGGCTGTTGATTTAAAACTGTGGTTGTATGAATGTTAATTGAGTTTGCGACTTGACAAGAGTGAGTCCACATATCCCAATTGAATTTCTTCAATGGATAAATTCAAGGGCTTTTTACCAAATAAGTGTTTCTAAACCTGTATTACACAGATTCAGCTACAAATACATTAAAACATCCATATGGGTGTTTGTACACATTTTTTGGACAATTATGCCCCCACATGATCCAGACGATACTCTTCCTCATGTATCCTCCTGGTTGGATCCTCTTGCTTCAAAACAGAAAAAAAAGAAGATAAAATCTCTTGGTGCTTCGTCTGCTCTCTGGTCCTTTTCAATTCTTCTTCTTTTCATGCACCGCCTTAAAATAGAAAAGTGAGAGCTTCTCCTCTTCCTCTTTCTCTTGCTCTCCCTCTTGGTGAAAACCGAACTGATCTCCGACCAAAATGGACACAACAGCCAATACCGAATTGAGAACCTCATCTCTTCCTCTTGCTCTCCCTCCCGGTGAAACGTCCGGCCCTCAAAACAGAGGTATGATCCCCTTTCCATAATCTGTCTCTATTGATCTCTTCTATTTTTCCTTTAATTGTTCTATTCTCTCCTATCGTCCAGCAACATCTTTCACGATTTCTTGGGCTTGTTTTGCTTCATTTGTCAAATTTCTTCATATTCTTCATATTTCCTGTAAGATTATTTAGAACGTTGTATATGATCAGTGATTTCTCTCTCCGGAATTGGGGATTTGTGGTGTAATGTGTGTTTTTGCCTTTCCTTGTGCTAAGATGCTTTAATTAGGACTTTGTTGCACCTGATAAATTGGGTTGTTTATGTGCCTAGAAAGGTAGTTCCACTGGTAATTCAAGATCTAGTGATACCATGATCCTCAATTTTAGTGGAGAAATGATTATCTTTCAAAATCACAAATTTGATTTCTCATTCCATTTATTTTCACGCCAGTAAATCAAGTAGAAATATTTTCTTTTGTTAGTATAACAGTCTATTCCAAATCAAAAGAACATTTGGATCGTTTATTCGTGAATCACTTCATCAAATACCCCATATCTTGATGCTGAAGACGTTGGTTTACTGACTGCCCATTTGGATCCTACAATTGTTTTTCAAGGTTTTTCATGTAGTGAATCCACATCGCAATTGCCCAAATTATAAGTATAGATTTATGAACCTTGTTATTAAATAATAGTCATTGAAAATAAGGTTGGATTTTCCTAGAATCAGATTTCCTTTTACATCCCTAATTACAAGATCTCTCCATTGCTATTAGGACAGTTGAGATATTTGTGCAGCTATTTGATATGTTAAAGTTTCAACTTGTGAAGTCAATTGCATTTTTTTGACATGTTCAAGGTATCAATATCTTACTTGGATTCATATAAATGTCAATCACAAGTGTTGGGTTTCATTAAGATAGTATATAGAGAACCATCAGCTGAGACATGCCTAACCAGCGTGTGTGTGTGTGTGTGTGTGTGTGTGTTGGGGGGGGGGGGGGGGGGGGGGGGGGGTTGTGGGGGGTGGCGAGCGGATTGATTTTCTCTCAAGTCAATGAAATTTCAAAGGCCCGATTTTTTTTTCATTTCCCCTTTTTGAGACCTATTCCACCTCTCTGTCTCTCCTCTCTCTCTCCCCTTTCCCCTTTCTCAACGAAAAGCATTCAAGGCTCTCTCTCTCTCTCTCTCTCTCTCTCTCTCTCTCTCTCCCCTGAATTAGAGAACAAAAGCTTCAGCCAATTTCTCTCACTTGGACGTCTCTCCCTCTCTCGTCTCTGTCTCCAACGTGCTCTCCCGCTCTCGTCTCTCGGCTTGGGGCTCGTCTCTCAGTTGGGTGGCAATTTTAGACTAAGATTTGTTCGATCTCAACCCTCTCTACGCGCTTCCTCTTTGTCCAAATCGCTCCCTGCCCTCGATCTTCATCCTCTCTTTGCCAATCAATCTATTGAGAAAATACAATAGGACCGTCTTCTCTTTTCCTTATCTCTTTCTATAGTGAGGCACTCGTGTATGAGGAGATCTTTTTTCTATTTAAATGCATTACACATTAAATTGAAATGTTAATGGGGTATTGGAGTTCTTTCTCTGTTTTTATCTGAATCATTCCCCTTTCTTTTTAATACATACCTGCATACACCATGGATTTGGGATTTTCTCCATTTGCCGAGAAACCAGTTATCTCTCTCTCACTTGAAAACTTGCTATGTTTTGTCTGAATCTACATTTTCTTTTGCAATTTTGGCTTTAGGTTTTCTTTTTATTTTTTATGATATGGGCTTTCTTTGTTTTTCTATCTTGTTTTCATTCATTTTGGAAATCTGGATTTGAGTTTTAATGGGGTTTGCTCCGGTATTCTGCACGTCTCAATTTGTGTCTCTTAGTTTTATTATCTTAAATCTGTTGTGTTTCCTTCCAATTTTTGGGTTTGATTTGTTTATTTATTTTTTGAGATTTATTTTTTAATGGGTGGTTAGCTTCAAACAATAACTTTGGAACAATTGAATGTGGGCTGATGTTAATTTCTCTCGTCTTAGTTTCTTTTTCTGTGATGTGGTTTTCATGTAATAAGAATGGATTTTTGTTTTCTAATTGTTTGTGTTGAATTTTCTTTTCTTTTTCTATGCTATGCAGAGTGAAAGTCTTCCTCCACCTCTGAGAGCTCAAAGAGGACTTCAGCTCATGTAGGTTACTTGGAGAGTGCGCCTTAGAGCATTTTGAGTGGATTCCAACTTAGAAGACACTGTGGATGATAAATGATTGATTGATGATTTTTTTTAAATCTTGGGCCAGTAACCATTATTGGTTGATTTAATGTATTCAACAAAGTCGAACTTGGAAGACACTATGGATGATGAATGATGAATTGATGAACTTTTTAAATCTTGGTCATTACCCATTATTGGCTAACTTACGGTTGTATTCAATTCTCTTTTGTTAATAAACTTGTTAATAAAAGTTTATTATGGGCTTCATTTGATGTGTTGTAGATGACTATGGGTTGCTTCAATATATTTTGATGTATCCCCAATAACTAGAGAAGAACTCATTTTGATTTAGAGGTATCCGTTAAAGCAGAATAACCCATACCATATGCAAAATGAGTTATTGACTAGTTAAAAGCAAGAGGGATGTGTTTGTATAGGTTCAGTTCATTAAAGAAGTAAAAGAAAAAATTGGCACTAATACTAGGGAACTCGTGACCCAAGTGTAGAATCTGCGAGCGACAAACTATACCTATTAGGAAAATGTATTTCTGAGCCAAATCCGTGAGCCTTTTTCATTGTTTATGCACCCCATTATGAAGTCATTGTCATTTTGTTGTTGGAGACACAAAATGGGCGAAGAACCTATAAATAATTGTAATGATATCGTTATTAGAAAATTTTGAAAACTAGATTTTGAGTGAAATCGTTACTCTTTATTATGTTTATGCATCTCAATATAAAAACACCATTATTTTCTTATTGGACACAAAAAATTGAGGAAGAAACTATAAATGATGGTAACGATATCGTTATCAAAAAATAATGTTTAGTACAAAATTCAAGTTCGTATGAGTAGGAATTCAAGTGCGTATAATGTTAGGCCTGTGATTTTAACTTACTACGGTGATTTAGGCAATTGAAATATGCTCCAAGCTTTCTTGAAAGTATTTTTCTTCAAAGTGTTTCGTTTCTTTTAAGAGATTCAGATTTCCTAAATGGTGGGAGGGTTATCACCACCGGCTGTACCATAGTTGCTGATGTTGCTACTATAAAGTCCATCATTGTTTATATCTTCCCTAAAGACATAGACATGACAATTGTGCTCTAAATTTGTTATTGCATTAACCATTCATTGTATCGTCGTTGTATCATTGTTGCACTCGCATCATTCTGGATAAAGTGGTCTATGTAGCAATCAAGTTATAAGTTTGGAAGGCCACAATTGTTGGATTTTTATTGCTTTACATTAGTAACTAACAATTACGATTTTGGAGGGAATTCTTTCATTTTTGTTGTCCAACAACAAGACTGCCTTGACTATAAATTGAGATACGTAAACAATGAAAAAGGCTCACAAATTTCACCTAGATTAGTGGTTACTAAATTTTTTGATAACGATATCGTAACGATACTTTATAGTTTACAACGATATTGACCCAGACTATATATTGAGATACATAAACAATGAAAAATACTCACTAATTTCACCTAGATTAGTGATTTCTAAACATTTTTAATAACGACATCGTTACAATCCTTTAGAGTTTTTCACTTCTCTTTCCCCTCCCCAGCAACCACATTAGCTCTGACTATATATTGAGATGTATAAACAATGAAAAAGGTGCACGGAGGTTACCAAGAAGACCAAATTGCAAATATTCCAACAACGAAATCGTTTCCGTCCTTTACAGTTTCAGTCTCAAATTTGTTATCTAGCAAATTAATGGCCTCGATTTTAAAATGTGATCTTTAAATAATGGGAAATACTCATGAATGCACCTCTGAATCTTGGAACAAGGAAGGCAGAATATGAAGGTTCAAGCCCTCACTGTGATCTTCGAACCCCCTTGAAAATGGCTCAGGGGAATTTGGGGTACAAGGGTTCGAACCCTCTTCCTGAGGGTTCGAACCTTCGACCCCCTTCGAAAATGGCTCAGGGTATGTAGGATACAAGGGTTCGAACCCTCAGGAAGAGGGTTCGAACCTTCGACCCCTCTGGAAAATGGCCTGAGGAGTGCATGATACAAGGGTTCGAACCCTCAGGATGAGGGTTCGAACCTTTGACCCCCCTGGAAAATGGCTCAGGGAATGTAGGATACAAGGGTTCGAACCCTCAGGATGAGGGTTCGAACCTTCGACCCCTCTGGAAAATGGCCTGAGGAGTGCAGGATACAAGGGTTCGAACCCTCTTCCTGAGGGTTCGAACCTTCGACTCCCCTGGAAAATGGCTCAGGGAATGCAGGATACAAGGGTTCGAACCCTCAGGAAGAGGGTTCGAACCTTTGACCTCTCTGGAAAATGGCCTGAGGAGTGCAGGATACAAGGGTTCGAACCCTCAGGATGAGGGTTCGAACCTTGATGACGATATCGTTACGTTTCGTTGTAGCGTCTCTCATCTTTTTCAATGTCCGGCGAAGAGAGTGATCCTGGAAAATGGTTTGAGATACAAGGTATGATGATAAAATGCTACCCCGAGGAGTTAATAAATGTACAATTTGATCATATCACACTAACAATGTCTCTACCTGCACTCTAAATATTCATCTTGCATTATGTTATCGAACAAGTCTGTGGCATCTAGTAAAAAATGTGATCTCCATAGAACAAACCCATCATTTTCAATTTTGGTATACTACTATAAAGCATCCTCACTGAATAACCATCCTTGAAATGACTCAATTCAGTTGTATAACAACAAGAGGGTAATAAGGTCAGGAAAACAACTCACATTCATCCGTTGGAATCAATAAAGTAAAAACTCTGACGAGATCCATTTAACACCCAATTACATGAAAACATGATTTAAACCCAAATTGGGAAAACAAAAAAAATAAAAAAATACATTCAAATTACAAAAGTAAAACTTAGGAACATCATGCCAAGTGTATTTTATACAGGGTTTTGCTAACAACAACTCGAAAATCTATTGGTCTTTATAGGTTCCAAACATAAGTTCTTATACATCGCAAATTTGACCAATGTGCATTTGAATGCATCACGACTATTAAACACCATGTCCTTCCACATCTCATCCAAAAAAAGAGGAAAATGATGATTCATCCTCTTAGAGGTGGATCTCTACATGTTTGTCTATTATGATCACGCTTCTTGCAATGGGAGCATGTTACTTGTTACTTCATCCCGTCCTCCATTCATCTCTGATTTTTTCCGTTCATTCTGTCCTCCATACTTCACCCATTTGCGGCGTGTGCATGACCTTCGATCGAGGTGAACAACATCCGTGTACTCTGGAAACAATACCTGAAATTTAAAAGAGCATATAAGTTGAACATGTTTAAAAGAGCATGAAGTGACAAACAATGAAATAGGGGTGCTTTAGTTTTGTAATTGCATTAATAACTACTTCTTCCTTGCAAATTGAATAAAAGATATTCAGCATCACCTCTTCTTGTTCTGGAGTTAAATCAACTGGCTGTCCATTGTATAGCATCTTAATCCCGTGAGGTTTGTATGGAGGAGGGAAAATGACACCATTGTGCTCCAATGTAGTCCACTTCTGCCCTCCACCGGAGCCAGGTGGCACCTTCAACGACTTTGAGTATTTAGAAGCTTTTATAATCTTTTTTGATTTCTTGTTTGTTTTCTTCAATTGGGAGGTGACAACCTTTGTTAGTTTCTTTGATAAGGATCGATTGTTTGATGAAACCGATTTTTTCCCTCTCTGGGAAATTGGTATGTGATCATCATCATCATCCATCTTTGCTTCTTTTTTTACTTCCTTCTCTACCTTAATTTTGTTAGGCACATCCATCTTCGCTTCTTTTTTAACTTCATGTGAAATATACGTGTCTCATGTGTTTTTCAAGGTGAAAAAAAATTAAAAACATTATAAAATGATACGTGTTTCTGCAATATTTTATGTTTTGGAAATTATAATCGCATGATGGCAGATTACTGAAACTGGTATGTAATGGCTGTTACTTTAAACCATGACCAGAAGGCAACTCGTATATTTCACTCTATAATTGGAAACTTTTATGCACAAGGGAAGATGCGTAAAATTCTTCAGGCAAGTTGATTTCAGGTGGGGATGAAACAACACCCTCAATGAGTGAAACTCTTGGTGTGAACTAAAAGTGGTGCACTTCATATCTTATTATACCAAGTTAAGACAAAGGAAAATAGAGATGTGCATGAGCATACCTCATCATAACGATAAGGAAAAGGATAACTGAATAATTTAACTTCTTCTGCCATTAATTCTGGTCCGTCCTATAAGATTCAAGACGATTTAGAACATCAATGATCAAGAGAGTATCAACTATCAACTCCTTTTCCCATAAGCCAGAACTCACACAACTTCGAGGAGCTCATGTAGGGCCTTAGCATATAAGATACCTGTGGGTGAGAAGCTACAGAATTTGAAGAGATTGCTACGACTGCTAGTCCCTTCCGTAATCTCACATGGGAAATATAATAGTGTTAATTACTTAGAGTGAGTTAACAATATTACAGAGCATATTGCATCACAATAAAGCAATAAACATTGGAAAGGAAGTCCTACATTTATATAGAAATTTGTTAGCTTCACAATATCCTTCTTTAGGTGTATAACAAATGGGCAGTGGTTGCAAATAAACATCACCTGCAAGCATCATATTGTTACGGTTAAGTGTCTTCTCCCAAACAGAAAGAACTAAATAATAATGACAATGCCAATGGTGGAAGCCAAAATTCTTCAAGGCAGGTCCAGCCATCCACTAATTGGCCTTCTTAGAACTGAGGTAATAATCTTTTCTTTACTGTCTGTTTAGTAGCTCAAAAATTTAAGGTTAAGGAACCCATATTCTAGTAAGATTTTTGAGCACTCCTCATTCAAGACTTTCCCAAAAGACAACGGTCCAGCTCATAGGCATAGAAAGTGATTAGGTGGTCAGAACACATTTGGTGAGATGAAGGATCACCACCGAAGAATAAAGCGTCTCAAACCATAATGATGTACCTTCCTTCTTTCCTTTTTTGAAAGGTAATGTGATGCACTTTCTTCAGGCAACTGTACTTACTCGGTAAAAGCCTAAAAGGTAACTATGCTGAAGTAAAGATGGCTATTTTGCAACATATTTCAGGCCGGGAAAATCAGTGTTCCCACAATATCAAGCTAAACTGCTGAAGTTCCTTTGTGATAAAATAACAGTAATATGGATCTAGGTATACAATGTTTCTCCTCCTAAACACTAGCGTTTTGAAATGCTTACCATTTGTTCTGGATGAACACTTTGCAGTTTGCTAATGTTCTAAAAAAAACCTTAAACTTTTAACATTGATGGACATAGAATATGATGTGCCATGCGCACTGAACTGCTCTCCATACTTCCATTCAAACTGCCTTTTAGCTTCAAGTATCCCAAGGGCCATGTGTTGATACTTGATACTCAAGTTTATGTTAGATAGGCAGTTGGCTGAAAAACTTTGTCTCACCTTTCTAATGAGTTTTATTTTATGAGCCGACCCTAGATTTTTGGATTAGGTTTGTTCAAAACATGATAATGATGATGGCAATAAAACCCATAAGAGACAATCAAGTTCCACTAAAAACCCACCATAAGAAAATCTAATGAAGGCCCGAATGAAGCAGCAAAACAAACAACAAGAATACTACAACTCCAGTTAGAGGAAAACAGGAAAATGAGACAACATGAGTCTATGCCAAGGCATGCCAGCTCATTTCCAAGTTCTATAATAACATCTTGGTAGCTGCTCTTCTTCCCCAGACTACTACCAGAGTAGTTCCTCCCTTTCAAGTATCTAGGAGTCCCACAATTTCCATAAAACAGAAACTGCTTTATTACTAATAGAAAATGCCACATTCTTACTAGATAAAATAAATCCTATGATGAATGGAAAAACATGAACACTCAACCACTTCTGTTTTTGTAGAACAATAACTTATGCCTGTTTAACATATGCATTTCCATTTTTCTGAAAGGTAAGCTGACTCAAACCTGCAGCCTTGTCGTTGTGACAATAAGGGCTTTCAAATTGCAGCACAAGCAGGCTCTTGTCTTAACATATACAAGGTTTCCATCATCAACACATCAACTCTATGTTGGAGTTCACTGTTTAAAAAAAAAACTATCATAGAATCCACAGAAGTGAGACTAGATTTACAAAAAGGAGTTTCTAATTTAGCCATCTTAAAGGGCTAATAGACCAATATAATTTTACACTTCAATTAATGAAGAAATAATACAAGGCGAGAAAACAAAGTACGTCGGGAATATTAACCTGCTCATCGGACTATTTCAGAGCCTTCATACATACGACACGTCCAACTTAAACGATATGTAACTCTCGCAAGTAAAAGATGCACCATGCTGAGTTATAAGACCTGAAATCCTGCAGAAGGCAAAAGGTTCGATTGATGATGATGATGAAAGTGATACTAAAGTTACTATTTAATGGTACAATGACTTTCTAATCATTTGATGATGGGCTTTAGTAAAAATGGTATCATCAAAGTATTACAATTTTACGACGATCAGTGAATGTGGGATGCATGGAGATCAAACACATAAGATTAGCAATTATCATTCCTCTATGTCCCTACTTCTGACTACAATGGATTAAGTATTTATATTAAAAAAAACCTGTAGTAATTTTTTCCATGGGGTCTTTATCAAAATTTAATAGATCAATCCATTAAAAGGTGCTCCAAATAAGAATAGATTCCCAAAGAAAGAAATTGAGAGAAGAAAATCGGTTTGCATGTAAAGACAAGATGAAGACAATATGACAACTTGTAAAATCCATGAGTTTTGTTGCTATCTGAGGATCCACAACATCTACTGAAGTCATTTTAGTAGAAAACAACTAGGAAAGATTCCATGCTCATTTCACAGAACAAAGCCAACAACGAAACAACAAATACATTGCAACTAATGGCAATGAGAGATATGATAAGGTCGTGACTGTTCTAACCACCATGTGTGGGGCCCATTTAATCGTTGATCTTACCATTTCGCATCACATGCCCCATCCCTGAACATGCACGGTCCCCAACTTCACTCACTCCAGTTGGAGTGACTTATATCACTGGATTTGGATCTACCCATCATTAACGGTTTTGATCAAATATGAGTGGGCCCCACAGCTGCCAAATGGGTGGTGAATACAGTCTCCTTGCAATCGCATGAGCCTAAAAATTTCCTAGTGAGAAACCAAATTCCAAACAGCTATGAAGCACAACAGGCAACAAATGCATGCGTAATTAGAGATGCTGAAGTAGTAAAAGGGGTCAGGGCAAACACATCTTCCAGAGCCCGATCAGAAGAGAGAAATGGGTTTGAGATGGCATGTTTGCTACAATGAAAGGGGGGTCGAAGAGGAATGGGGTGAATGATGGCCGTAGGGCCCTGCTGCAGAAGGAGCAAAGCAGAGATTTCATTGAGAACAACTTACAAACACATGAGAGACACATCATCCGCATTCCGTAGTAAAAGGAAGTTCGTGCAAAGTGAGAGGGAAGAAGAGAGGAGGGAGGGGAGAAGGGATGCAGTGAAAGAAAGAGAGAAAAACTGCAAATGGGATGCTGTGGGATATGACGATCAGGGATGAAATTGTAGGGGAATGAGAAGACGATGTCGTTCGCAGTCGGGGGGTAAAATCGTCCAAAATGCGTATACGAACACCGAATTGGGTGTTTATGTGTATTTCTGATTAAAATGGGCTAATACATGTTTAGGGACATTTATTTGGTAAAATTCCCTAAATTCAATATGATAAGGACTTATGGGCATGAGAGTTCTCCGTTAAATCAAGTTTGAAACTGTAATTCCATTTCAAAATATAGGTATGAGATTCAATGTCCTATATTTGTGCACCATAGCTTTTATGGGATCCACCTCTTCAATTGGGGTTGGGCGAAACCTCACATTATTTTGAGTATTGTTTTGCATGTTGTATAACTTCTCCCAATTTTGTGTGACACACTCAAATTTGTTGTTGGCCCTGTTAGGTTTGATAGTTTTGATTCATAGCTGGATTCAAGGAAAGTTATCAATCATATTCCAAACTTATCACCAGCTGGGAATAAAAATTAATACCACACTTAACCATGAAGGCAATCCCATAACTATATGCAAAAATCACAGCAACTATCAAAAACAGTTCCTTTTGATGTCTTGTCTTCCCAAACAATAAGGTCTTCTCAAATGAAATAAGGTATCCATTATTCTTCTTTACCATTGTAATCTCTAGCTCAAGTTCATGTAAATTAAGTAGTTGCAGACGTGTATTTTTTTGGTAGGCTGCATATATGTGTAGTTGGGATTGTCAAGTCGTCTCTGGCATAATCCTGACGCCTCACAGTGTTATCAATATTTCTCTAATGCAATCAGAGAAAAGGAAGCAAAAATTCAGACACTTGCTAAGTTCAGTTCATGAAATTCTCATTGAATTGGTTTCTTACAATTTATTCAGTGCAGTTTTTAGTTTCAGGCACGAATTCATCAAAATTTTGACAGATATGTATGGTGGATGAAATCTCATATCATTGAATATATGGTTTGCCATTAGCATGTTAATTCAATTCACCTTTCTAAATCTTGCGAGAAAGGTGAATCTTTTTTTTTTTTTTAAAGTGAGATCGGACTACTGTTGTAGCCTTGTGGGTCTATTATATTTACTTAACCCCTGTTTTGATGTTGGCTGAGTTCAAGGAAAGCTGTTCGAGGGCAGCTTGGATATTTGATACTGATGGTTTTATTTATTATATAAAGTACTTTCAAGGGTGGGAAAGGGTATTTTTGAAATGATCTATATTGGAATCATATATATTATGATTTTATATGGTCTTGGCTGTAAGTTGTGTTGAATGAGATAAGTGAGAGAGCCAAAAGAGAAGGAATTATGTCTTCTTCTGAGTGATGCAGTTCCGAAATTCATTACCAAGTTTTGCCCTTGCATGAGTGTGAGTGTTACCTCTCATAAAAGTGTCAATACAAATGAACTGTTTTTGCTTGTATTGCATAAAGAGGGTAAGATCTGGTGCTTCTTCGAATTAGTAGAAAAGGATAGCAAGTGATAGAACAACTCAGTTGTTATAAAGAATCCTAAAGCTAAGCTCTGGTGCTTCTTGGAATTAGTAGAAAAGGATAGCAAGTGATAGAACAACTTAGTTGTTATAAAGAATCCTAAAGCTAAGCTCCTTGTGTTGGTTGGTTACCTGGGATATTATGACAGGTAAGGCTTTTTATTGGGAATCAGCAATGAGTAGGTTGTGAGCTCACACTTTTGACCAATCATATAGTCATTCATATTGAAACATAGTCTTCCCCTGAATTCTCTTTTATTTAGCTCCTGAAATTTATAATTTTATCCATTTTGTTATGGGGACCATTACTTTTCTATACAAAGGAGATAGCCTTTGCAGTTTCCAACCTCTATCATCCAAAATTACTTTGGGCACTTTCTTGCAACTTTTTTTTTTATTTTTAAGGAAACAGCAACTCACTGGCACTTCCTCATATATTTCAGACCACCCCCTTTAGGATTTCCATTTTCCGCTCCAACTTTCCTATGCCATGGCTTTACACAAACAATCCCTGAATCATGAAAAATGAATAGGCATAAGAGTTACATTCTTATTCCTATGGTTTCAGGCCACCCTGAGATTTGAGAAATTTTCTATCTACTAAAACCCTCCCAAGCATTGCATAGTTTATGCCATCATCTTCATTATCAGACTTTTATCCAATTGATCTCGATCAGATGAAAAGTTATGAGCAAATTTACTACATATCTAATTAAGGATTTGAAGAGCCAAGCTGAGTGGAATAACATGTTATAACCATAATTGCTATTTATCTAATTGAAGAAAACAAAATTAATGTTCCTCTCTCTCTCTCTCTCTGATATGCAAACTCAAGTCAAATCAAATTGACTAAGAATTCATGGTCAAATTGGCTCCAATAACAATTATTAAAGAGGTGAGGGGAAAATGGTATAAGGTAGTTATGGCCTACGGAGATGCAACCCTCACTTTCATGGGATTTAAATTTGCAGGGTGATGACCAGGTATTCATTAATTCATTTCCCACCTCCTCTTGATTCAGCATGACCAACTCACTGGGATTTCAAAAGTTTGCAAATTGCAGTACTCGGCCTTTTAACCATAGCATCAGAGAAACGCTTTAACATGGTAGCAGCAGATCTAGTCATACCATGAATTTTCAATGCAAACTGGTAGGATTATATTTTGCAACCTTAACAAGATTTCTAAGAATAACATCATTTCCAATTAATCTTAACATAATCAATCCAATACAATGGAGAGAAGTTTATTTAAGTTTCAGTTATAGCTCCTACAAGGAGCATGTGTCTCAGTTCTCAATAAGGTCTTCCAAGTGAACAGCCTAAGATACATAAGGTGGGCCCAAATTAGCCATCCTACGCAAGGAAAAAAGAGAGGAAAGAATCCACACCGAAGTCAAACACAGGGGTGGTCAGACTGCAAAGACAAGCTCTTAACAGCTGACACTGTTAACTTACAATTAAGTCGCCCTTGATGAATGCAAGGCATCCACAGACTAACCATCAAGAAAACTAAAAAAATGGAGCTGCATGAAACCAGAACAGAAAATGATAATAAACTTTCATTGTTATACTGTAAGGGAAAAAAAAAGATGTCTTAAAAATCTTTATCTGAATTCAAACATTCAATAACTGCAAGGTGGAAAAAATCTTTATCTGAATTCAAACATTCAATAACCTCAAGTTGGACTCTGCAACCTCAGATTTATTCAAGAAGCAGAAAAAGAACTCTCATTCCTTCTTTCCAATCCCATGAGACATATTGTAGACACCACGTACCTACATGAACAGAAAAACTTCATGAATACCACATGACAGAGAGATTGTATTTCATGAAAAGGAACTAATGGGTCCTGAAGCAGCTAAATGCAAAAATTGGCACGAAGCAATATTGAAGTGGAGACAGTTTAGTATTGATCAACTTATGTGATGGGTATTGGGTCCTACCAAGGGTGGAAGATTCCACAGCAATCTTTCAGATTTTAAAACAAACCTTTTGATCAGCGGGGAAAAAAGACGGTGAAATTTTAAGCTACAGAAAACTTGAAAATGACCTGAAAAGTAACCAGAGATTGGACAGACAGTTTTTTTTTTTTACAAAGGCATGCACGTGTGATTTCATTACTGAAACTTCAAAAATGAAATCACAGAAGCATAGATCCAAGTGCCAACATGCACAAACAAAAAGGGAGGCATACACATCTATTAGGTAAGATTCATAACACCACCCATCTTCTTCAGGAAAATGGATGGACAAGAACTTACAATCATAAACCCAGCGGTAGCTGCCAATGCAAGGGGGATGGCAACAGAGGTGATCTTATCATACGGCCCTTTCAAGTATGTATGTTTTTGAATGCTCTGAAAATATTGCTGCCTCTTCAGAAGCCTCTCTCTGGGCACAAAAGGTGGTTCTGTCATCCTGCATCAACAAGACAGCGAAAACAAATAAAACCAGTGAACCATAATGCCTCTCTCCACAATAATTTCTCACACAACAGCACAACAACATGCACATGCATTCATGAAAGTGAATACAGTATATGATCCTCAAACTGGGATTTTGCATGCTAGCATTGAGTCCATGGTGTTTTAGTGATTAAAACATTAAAGACTGGCGATCTGACAAGACACATGACAGATGGGTCACAACTCACAACTCAAATCTCTAACAATCCCAATCATTGGTTAAAATAAGACACATAACTTGTCCACATTCAACCGAAAAAAGAAAAAAAAAATCCAAGTTCCAATTACTTCCTGGTTGATAGCTATCAATCTTGGGTCAGGTCTGAATCACCAAATCATAGGCCTATAAAGTGTGTATCCTCAAGGCATGAAGATACCACAGAAAACCTCAAACAAGTATCATACAACTCGCCTCGACTAACAAGGCTATTAGATAATGGTCTGTAGCTCCAATCTATATCAATCATCTAAACTACGATGCACCACACAGTTGATGGTGGATATCCCAGAACAATGGGAGACCCAGGATTTTCGTTTGGGTGGTGTCCCTGGTGTGGTATATGGTCAAGTGAAGAAGTTACATAATAAAATCAAAATTTTTAAGAGCTTATCTAAGGGGTTTCTTGGTCGTGGCACGGGCATGCTAACACTTGGGTCCGCCCATGTAATAGTAATGAATTGGGGGGGGGGGGGGGGGGGGGGGGGGGGGGGGGGGGGGGGGGGAGGGGGGGGGGACACCGAGTTTTGAAGCGAGCAACGATTGTGGAATTAAAAAATAGCCCATTGAGAATTTGATTAAAAATCCATTGAAACTGAATCAACATGTTCTCCATAGAGGAAAGAAACAATCTTTCTCCTAAACTGAGTTAGAAGAACCAGAATGCCACACATATCTTCATGCCTACAACGATGATGAAATAATTTCAACACCCCAATCTTGGCAATGTTGTTCATCATTCTTTATATAGATAAAATCATACACAAATGATAAGGTTCCAATGCTACGAGCAAAGAGTGATAAGCGCATGATGCTTAACCCTAGAAATCACAAAGTCTAGGGTGAAATCATTTCAGATCACACAATTACTCGCGGAAAATAGGTTTGATCCAAACACAATAAAAGAAAACTAAATCCCGGAATGTCAGCAGCTAAGCCCTAGTTCCTGATTCTATTTGGGAACCCTAGTTTGTATGAAGATCAGAGATTCAGACCTGAAATCTGAATCAGAACTGATGAAATAAGGTACAAGCAAATGTTTAGCCAAAAAAGAAAAAAGGTGCAAGCAAACGGAAAAGAACTATCAGAGATGAGAAATACCTCGGAGTCGGAGGAGATTTGCTGAAATGAAAGGAAGAGTTTTGAAGGATTTGCGTGTTGAGGGGTCGCGGGGGCAGGGGGCTGCAGCGAAATGTCTTGCTTTTATAACTGAGTACGGATGGCATGGGGGCTCCAGCAAGTGCCTGTGAGGGTGTACGGTGGGCCGCTTATTGAAATCTTAACAGTTGCTTTTTAACTCCGGATCCGAACCTGAGTGGACAAGGGAGAGAGTAGAAAAATTGTCAAGGGCAGTATAAGTTTTCCTCAAGTGAGAAAGGAAAGAAGTTATTCATGTTTTCCTCCATTTTGAGAGGAGTAAAAGTAGCACAAAGTAAAAAATTAAAAAATTTGTAGGTTGTAAGTTTTCATTTGTTTAAAGAGGTAGAAAAGTTGTAAAGAGTGGGAAATTAGAAAATTTAGAGGTTTTCCTCCACACAGAGAAGTGGAAAAGTTGCAAAGAGAGAGAAATTAAAGAATTTGAAGGGTTTTACTCTGCTTTGAGAGGAGGAAAAGTTGCAAAGGGTGAGGAAATAGAAGATCTGCAGGTTTTCCTCCGCTTAGAGAGCTGGAGAAGTTGGAAAGGATGAGGAATTAGAAAGTCTACATGTTTTCCTTCGTTAAGAGAGGTGGGTGAGAAAGTAGAAGATTTGCGAGTTTTCCTCCACTTAGATAAGTTAAGAAGTTGCAATGGGCTAGAAATTAGAAAATCTAGAGGTTTTCCTCTACTTAGAGAGAGAATAGTTGCACATGGTGAGAAACTAGAAAGTCTCCATCTTTTCCTTCGCTTGGAGAAGAGGAAACGTTGCACACGGTGAGAAATTAGAAAATTTGTAGGTTTTCCTCCGCTTAGATATGTGGAAAAGTTGCAAAGGGTGAAAAATTAGAGAATATTCAAGTTTTCCTCTGCTTAGAGATGATGAAAAGTTGCACTAGAAACTAGAAAAGCCTATAGGTTTTCCTTTGCTTTGAGAGGAGCTGCATAGGGAAAGAAATTAGAAAATTTACAAGTTTTCCTCCACTTAGAGAGGTGGAAACATTTTAAAAGGTGAGAAACTAGAAAATCCGCAAGTTTTTCTCCACTTAGATAGGTGAAAAGGCTGCAAAGGGTGAGAAATTAGAGAATGTGTAGGTTTTCCTCCACTAGAAGAGGAAGAAAAGTTGCATAGCATGAGAAATTAGAAATTTTGTAGGTTTTCCTCTATGTAGAGAGGTGGAAAAGTTGCAAATTGTGAAAAATTAAAAAACCTGAAGGTTTTTCTTCGCTTAGAGAGGTAGACAAGTTGCAAGGGGTAAGAAATTAGAAAATCTCTGGTTTTCCTTAGCTTAGAGAGGAGGAAATGTTGCATAGGGTGATAAACTAGAAATTCTCTAGGTTTTCCTCTGCTTTGAGAGGAGGAAAAGGTGCACTGGACGAGAAAATGTGAGAAATTAGAAAATCGGTAAGTTTTACTCTGCTTATAGAGGTGTAAAAGTTGCAAAGGGCGAGAAATTATAAATATGCAGGTTTTCCTCTGCTTAAAGAGGAAGAAAAGTTGTGAAACTAGAAAGTCTTAGGGCACGTTTGTGTACATGTAATTTCTGTGAAAATTGAAAATTGTCACATCAGCAAAATCCATGGGTTTTAAATTCTTTGGAAAAGTTTTTCCACGGAAGTCAAAATCTTATGTTTGATGCAAAAAAAAAATTTCTCGATGAATTAGTGCTAATGTTGTTTGGTGCAATTATGGATTTCTTTAGTGAAAACCACTTTTTAGTGAAAACTATTGGGTGGGGTGGGGGGGGGGGGGGGGGGGGGTTGGTGTGTGTGTGGGGTGGCTGGGGTTGGGAGGGGAAGATGAAGAAAGAGGGTGGCTGGGTGGAATGAAGGTGAGAGAGAGGAAATTGGGAGGTCAGTTTTCTGTGGAAATGGACTTCCCATATCCCCACATAGAAAGTTTATTTCCATACCTAGGAAGGAAAAAACTGACGTGGCGAAAAAACATTTCCACGAAAAGCTGCCACACCAAATACATGAAAAAGAAGTTTTCCGCAGAAAACTACAACATTTTATGCGGAGATGTGCTACACAAACATGCCCTTAAGGTTTTCCTCTGCTTTAAAATGAGGAAAAGCTACACACAAGAAAAATTAAAAAATTTGTAGGTTTTTCTTCACTTAGAGAAGTGGAAAAGTTGTATAGGGCAAGAAATTAAAAAGTCTCAAAGTTTTCCTCCACTTTGAGAAGAGAAAAAGTTACAAAGGGTGAGAAATTAGAAAATACATAGGTTTTCTTTCACTCTTAAAGGAGGCGGAAAATCTGTACTGTAAGTTTTCTTCCGCTTAAAAAAGGTAGAGAAGTTGCAAAGGGTAGGAAGTGGAAAATCCGGAGGTTTTCCTCCACTTAGTGAGAGGAAAAGTGAACTTTCAATGTCCACCCATTGTTAGCATTTATTTATCCACACGCGTGAGTCCAGAGCGCGCGGTGCACGCCGCTAGCCGAGTCCCCACGCGAATTTTATTCTCCACGACCACTCACTCACCTCCCCATCATCATTGCGTCCTCCCCCACACTCTGCCACGTCATCATCCCGCGTGCCCCCGCCAAATCACAGGGAGTGACGTTTCGAGAAGCTTCCCGCCAACTCCTGGTTAGGAATCCCCCAAAGCGTCCATTGGTCCATCCCTCGCCACGCACACCATCCTACGTGGCACTTCTCCTCTTCCGAAAATGATACGCCCTCAATCCAACAACCCCCAAAACCCAAAAGTTACACTCCCTCTTCTTCGAAGCCGAGAAGACAAGAAGAGAACAAACAATTAGAGTTTTACCTCTAGCTCTTCTTCTTCCTGTTTTGATCGACAAGAAAGGAAAAAGTTTGAATCTTTACTGGTTTAAAGGAAAGAGACTGAATCTTTACTGGTTTTCCTTTTGAATCGAAGGAAAAAGATTGATTCTTTACTGGTTTAAAGGAAAAATATTGGGATCTTTACTGGTTTTTCTTCTGAATCGGCCATGAATAGTCATGGCGGAGGAGGAGGAGAAGGTGAGCAGATGGAGATTAGGAAGGAGAAGGTGGTTTTGATGTGGGGATATCTACCTGGATCTTCGCCGCAGCGGTCGCCGCTGCTTTCCCCCTCTGTCGTCCGTCTTCCGCAGCCGGTCGGTGGAGATTCATGGAAGGATGTATCTGGCGGAGGATGCGGTTTTGCCATGGCGATTTCAGGTAATCTTGATGTTGATCTTCTTTTGGGTTTTTTGGGTTTGGTGGATCAAATGTAGATGGTGAGAAATCTGTAAGGTTATGTACTGATTTGATTTTCAGCATTCATTCTTTTCTTGTCTGTTTTTGCGAATGCTGCAGATCAGTTGCATTTAACTGTAGGATTGATGAAGAAATGGTTTTGGTTTTAATTTCGTCCAATTGGTGGTCTTTTCCACCTTTTAAGAGAGAAAGTCCTCTCTCTTATTTTGCCAAACAGAGCCCTAGCCTCTGTTGGGTATTGGGGTGCCTCTGCATTTTGGTGGCAGGTGTAAGTCCATGGGGATCCGAACCCTAGAGGGTGGGTGAATAGGGTGAGCTTCAACTATGACCAATTTTAATCAATTTTAACTTCTTTAAAACAAACTAGTCACATGTGATGATTAATCATACAAGATGCGGAAGCTAACAAAATAATCACCACAAAGCAAGCACCATTACACAAGGATTTATAGTGGTTCGGCCTCAATGCCTACATCCACTACCGGCTTGTGAATCAACACCCCACCGGATTTCCACTATTTATGCTTTTCAATAGGCTAAGCAATAACCTTTACAATATGCTTTCCAAGGCTTAGCAATAACCTTACATTGATGTTTTTCAAGGCTTAACATCAACCTATACACTATGCTTTTATAGGCTAAGCAATAACCTCTTCAACCACAAGGTTGGTTATCTCACTAAATTAGTGTCTTTAATACACTTGATGGAGATTCTATTAAGCTCATTACAATGCCTCTTAAATAGGCGGATATGGAAGTGAAATACAAATACACACTCACACTATGAATGCAAAGATGAAAACAAATGAAGTGTGTGTGTGTGGTCCTCAATCATTTTGAAAATGAAAGCTCATAAATGTAAGCCTAAGGCTTTTGAAAGTTTTAGCTCATAAAACATTTATGATTGAGGATATGATGCAATCACATGTTAAAAGTAACAACTTGTTAATGATATCAAAGTTACACAAGTTGTATGAAATGGATTAGCTCTAAACATGTGATGCATAGGGATGTCAATCAAATCACCAATGAAGCTCAAAACATAAAAATAGATTTGATTGAAAAGAGGGGACAAATCATATGTAATTATAAAGACAACTAGAAAAAGATTTACCAATCAAAGTAAGGCAAGTTGTGAAGCATTAAAACAATAATACACATATGATTTGTAAAGATGTTGAATCCAAAACATAAGATACATTTGAAAGAGATTTTCTTATGATGGAAAACAACAACCAAAGATTCAACAAAGTATATGAATCATGTTACATATTTCATTAACATGATCTACTTAGATTTACCAAGATAAAGTACTACTTTGATGAATCAATGGTGATGTATCCAAAACAATAGATCTATTCAAAATATAACACATGCTAAGGATACAACACATCATAGGTTAACATGTTACAAAGATTTACCAATGATAAAACAAAACATGAAAACATATGATTTGTAAAGAAGTTGAATCCAAAACATAAGTTAGTTTTGAGAGAGATGTTCTTATGATGGAAAACAACAATCAAAGATTCAACCAAGTATATGGATCATGTTACATATGATTTACCAAAGTTCTTTCATTAACATGATCTACTTAGATTTACCAAAGTTAAGTACTACTTGGATTGAATCATGTGATGTTGTATCCAAAACAATAAATCAACTCAAAACATAAAATATGTTAAGGACACAACACAAACATAGTTTAACATGCTAGAAATGATTTACCAAAAATAAAACAAAAGCATGAAAACATATGATTAACAAAGGAAGAGCCTACTTGGTGGTTTAACTTCATTAATCCAAGCTTTAGCTTTCCTAATCATCCCCTTCATCCCTTGGTTCTCTTCCCTTTTGATATGCCTCAAATCCTCTCAAGGAGGGGTTAAAAATTCCCAACTTTTGGCAAGGGAAAGAACTCATATTTATAGCAAAAAGTGCCCAACGGCTAGTTCTCGGTCGACCGACAAAGAGGTCTCGGTCGACCGAGAACACACAACGGTCATATTTCTGACCGTTGGTGCTCCAGGCAATTTTTGCCTGCAGTTGTCTCGGTCGACCGAGACCTGCCTCTCGGTCGACCGGCGACACTGCCGGGACAGCCCCCTTTTTGCAAAATTTCCAACTTTTGCACATTTCAAAGTTATTTCTTTGGGGGACCTTTTGGCCACTAAATCAAGCTTGGAAAACATGTTTTAAAGATTATAATGGTTTTTAAAACATGACATAAAAAGCCTAAAAAGATTCAAAACTTTTAAAACAAAGGCTTGCTTGATTTCTTGAAAACTCTTTTCTAAAAACTAATGCATCCAAGTTTTAAAAACAAATCATGCATAAATCAATACATTTACAAATCTTAAAACCAATGCATGAATAAAACAAGATTTCAAGTTTATAAAACCAATGCATAAGTGTGTGAAACAAATGATGCTAGAATGAAATGCATCCATCAAATTGCAATCTACAAAATTCCTAACAGCAGGTTGCTGACTTTTGGAGTGAAAACTTGTTCTTTTGCCCCAACAAGCATTAAATGGATGTTAATTGTTAAGTCGCCATGGCGGATATCTGAATGAATGATATTTTTGGCATCCATATATTTTCCTTTGATCAACATAGTTGGGACAAGGCTTTGACATATATTTTCTTTTGATAAATTTTAACTCATTTCAATAGTATTTGTGAAGTAAAACTTGTCTGAATTTATTCCCATTACCATCATTCAAAGCTCAACTTCAATTGTTATCCTTATGGGTTTATGTTAGAAATCCCATACTCCTCTTCTTTATAAAATGAACTTAAAACTAGTGACTGCAAATTAAAAGCTTGCTGTGAATTAAATTTTTTATTGGTTAAGGCTTTGATGATGATTGTAATTGCCTAAATATTTACGGGCTTGATTATATGGATATAGAATTTCTTAGGAAGGATCAAATGCTTGAGACCTGAAAGGGAAGGAGAGACAAAGGTCAGAGACCCTAGCTATAATCAGTCAAAGGCACTCCGATGCATTAGTTAGTTTAGCAACTAGACAAAGGATGAGTGGGTGAAGAAGGGAGAGCTTAGAGTATAGGTGTGTGTAAAAATGTAAGCATTGCGTACCTCTTCTGGATTTGCTCCTTGTGTATATATAGGCCAAGAGTTGACTTTTGGAGGTAGGGTCCCATCAGACCTTACCCTAACGTCTTGGGAGTAGAGTCCCATTGGACTTTACTCCGGTTGACTTTAGAGGCAGAGTCTCATCGGACCTTACCTTGATGTAGACGTAGCCGCCGGGTAATGATAACTTCTTATCTCGATCCGAGGCATGTCACCATCAATCAACACGTTCTGTAACGTAGTTGAGTATCTATGAGAGTACAATCACGATTGACTAAGAGTCAATGCCTGTCTCGGTTAACCGAACCGAATTGAAGATGATGTTGAGGTCAGGTGTGACCTCGGTATGGAAGCATTCTGGCACTATTCCCGAGATGGATAAGACCGAGACCAAGACATGCCTAGCTGGTACTTTTACCGAAATTAGGATAACTTCGGTATTAGGAAAATGTCCCACACAATGATGAAAAAAAATTGTGGTTGATGATGATGCCGGTGACAACGAGGATGATTATGGCAGGTAGTGGTGCAAACTTTTGCAGTGTTGGGAAATTTTAATTGTAATCTGTCAATATCATCATCATTTCATTTTTCTAGTTCTTGCTGGTCGAATCTGGATTAGTCATGGCTTTATTTTTTTTTTTCCTTTTCTGTTTGGAGTAATTGTGAATTTTCTATAATACTTATTTCCCCTTTATTTTATATATATATATATATATATATATGGGAGGTGCTCCTATGAGAGACACTCTCACCAAGTTGGTGAGAGATGGGTGGGGGCCCTCACTTCCATATCCACTCTCACCAACTTAAATGCAAGGACCCCCAACTTAAATATGAGGGCCCCCACCCATCTCTCACTTACTTGGTGAGAGTGTCTCTCATAGGAGCACCTCCCATATATATATTCATATGTAACTAAGAGGAATTCTCTAGGAGAATTGTATTGATCTTTCAAGTGCATCCTCCAGTGTTAATGCTTCACTGCTTGAGTTGCTTTTGTCATCACTCCTTGGAAGAATCTTCTTCTTTTGCTTGCATTAGTTAACAAAGAAATATTATTTCCTTCTTTTATCTAGATTTTACCTTTTTGGTTTACCACTTCAGTCTCTCATGAGCTACTAAATCATCTTGGCCTTATATATTAGTGAAACATGCTTGGAAAGTACTGTTCTGTGCCTTTGTCTAATGGCTTTATTTTACAATACTTTCTTGTGTTATCAGAATCAGGCAAGCTCATTACGTGGGGTTCAACTGAAGACCTTGGTCAAAGCTATTTGACTTCTGGGAAGCATGAGGTGGTGCCTTTTCTTACAGCACCTCATAACTTGCATGCTTCATTCTTCTCTGCGAACTACTACTAATCTGTGCTCCCTCTTGGCTGCATTTGTTCAGGAAACTCCAGAGCCCTTTCCACTACCAACTGAAGCATCTATAGTGAAGGCTGCAGCTGGCTGGGCACATTGTGTTGCAGCTACTGGTACCTTTTTTTTTTTTTAATTCTAAGCATATTGGTAATACTATCTTTGTTAGAAAATAAAAATGGAATGATATGTTAACTGAGCTAAAAATTAACAGCCAAAACAGGTGGGGTTGTGACTTCCCTACAGGCAATTGGAAACATGTACGTACCAGTATAATGTCATCGTCATCAAGCCTTATACCTAGTTGGGGTTGGCTTGCACAGATATGGTGTGTTACAAATCATAGAAGCTTCCATAAAACAAGTTCTGAATGTATCAATTGCTTTCTCAATTTACTCTGCTAAAGTCATCCATAATTTGATTGTGGTCTCTTAAGTACAGGCAGTGGCGAAGTTTACATATGGGGATGGAACGAGTGTGTTCCCTCGGGGAAGATCATTGGAGATCAATCTGCAGGAGGAAGCCTTGAAAAAGATTATCTTGATAAGCAGACTGGGGTAATAAGTGAACAAGGTGAATTTAAACAATAATGTCTCTTTATTAGTTAACAACATAGAGAACTGCTCATTGTTTTTTTCCCCAGATAAATCTTAATAAATGGTGAATCTGTTGCAGTGAGTCCCAGGTCTCAACTTTTGAGATCAAGTGGAGCACCATCTAGTCATGAAATTCGAGGCGGTGAGGAAAGTACCAAGCGCAGAAGACTATCATCTGCTAAGCAGGCTCCTGAAAGCTCATCCGGTGATGAATCGCTGTCAGCACTACCCTGTTTGGTGTCATTGAGTCCTGGAGTGAAGATTGTCACAGTAGCTGCAGGTGGGCGCCACACACTAGCCTTGTCAGGTAAATCCATTTGTTATATTTTTCTGTATTTATAACTGTTCGAATCAAATTTACTGAGTTAGTCATACTTCAAAGTTTGCTGCGCTGTGTTTCTTTATGGTTTTCTTGTTATAGTCTGCAATGTTGTTGTGCTGAAATCAGGGAAAGACTAATGCATTCTATTCTCCTAAAGTTTCAGATGTGGGTCAGGTGTGGGGTTGGGGCTATGGAGGTGAGGGGCAACTTGGTTTGGGTTCTCGCATCCGTATGGTGTCCTCTCCCCATCCAGTACCCTGCATTGAGATGCCAGGTTATGGTAAAGATAGGTCTTCAGTGGTTCCTAGAGGAAGCATCAATTCAGAAGGACAAACATATAAAGTTCCAGGAAATTATGTGAAGGCAATTGCATGTGGAGGTCGTCATAGTGCAGTTATAACAGGTTGGCTTTCTTACTTTCTATGTATTGGTCTTGGAAAGCAGTGTTTCACTCTATTCTGTTTTCATTAGTTTTTACTAGAATGAGCGTCTTTTATTATTCACTGATCTGATAATTTGAAAAAAATCATTCCATTTACTTTCTATGTGTTTTCATTAAATTATTTTGACATTGATATTATGCAAAGTAAGTAGCAATTAGACACTGGTCTTTATCCCAAATAAATAGATATGCAACTAAACATAAATGATATATTTTTTTAATATTAACATAAATGATTTTGTGTTGAGGATTTGAGCATTCTAGTGTCAATGCTGATTGTAAAAAATGCAGATATTACGAAATTATCATGATATTTTATTGTGAAGTGGTGTATTGAGGTGATGCCACTATTATTATGATTTTTATGAAATATTGCCAAAAATGATTTTATCTCAATAGATAATGGATCAAAACCAAATCAAGGGATGCTAAAGGAAAAAAAAAGTGAAACTAAATTAAAAAACAGGATTAAAAAGAATAAGGGAGAAGTAGTTCTAACTGGGTGAAATTAGACTGCATTGTTAACCAAGTTATTCAACAAAAAATTTGGGCACTAAACGAATGCCCAAGAATGGAAAAAGAACATTGTGTTCCTTTGTCATAAAAATAATTGAGATAGTTGGAATTGTGAAGCTACCAAGCTATTAAACTTTTCTGTTATGGGTCTTAATGAAGCCTAGGAGAGAGTAATAGTGCAGCGTCTGTGTCAAGAATCTAATATTTGTTAAGAACTACTTAATCTTGCAGGTGGATCAAAAGATTCAAAACGAACACATATTTTTATTGAGAAAACTCATGAAAAGGGTCAGTGAGAAAAAGAACTATTTACATATGCCTTTTTTATTGATTTTAGAGAAGGTCTACAAAAATGGCATGAGGAAATTAATTTGTTAAATATAGAAGAAAAATGTATCCCTGAATGTTACTGATATTATCCTCGACATTTGTAGCCTGGTAATGAATGTAAGAAATATGTTATGATCACTGTGTTCTAAGGGTTTTTTTTTGTTTTTTTTTTGTTTTGGCAAAAGCATTATGTTTTAAGTTAGAGTTGGATTGTACTAAGGTTCTACTTTGTGCATTTATTTGCTTGAGTTGGTTATGGATAATTTGACGGTAGATGATTAAGTTGACTTTACCTTCCTTGGTTTATGTTGTTTGTAGATGATGTGGTGCTAATTGGTCAAATAAGAAAGCAAGCATATGATATGACTAGCTAGAACTTTGAAGAAATGCTTTTAGTCAAGTGTTTTCAAAATGTCTGTAACAACTAACAAAAACAGAACATGTGGAATGCAGTTTTAGTTTTGTGAAAGAGAGGATTCAGTCAAAATTGAAACCACTTAAAGCCAAAGCGTGTTGGGTTCTGTTACTTGGGAGCAACTATAAAGTATGATATAGAGCCTGAAGAGGATATTATAAATAGAACTGGTGTTGAGTAGGCAGAGTGGAAAAAAGCTAGCAGAGTTAGCATGTGATTATCAAGTGCCATATTGATTGAAGGAAATTTTTTATAGCAGTAGCTTGACCTCCATTGTTATATGAAGCTGAATGTTAGGCAACAAATAAACAAAAAGAAAACAATTTAGATGTGATGAAGATGAGGATGCTTTGACGGATTCAAAAGAAGCAAGAAAGGACTGAATTACAAGAGAAGAAAATTGGACAGCTCCGATATAAGAGGGAACAATGGGGTGCTGCCTGAGATGGTTAGGCATCTGCTTAGACAGGAAACATCCCTTGTACGAGGAACTGAAGTGAAGCAAATACAAGAGAGTAAAATAGAGAGGCTGTAAATCAGCTATAAAGGTTTACTGGGTGATATGTTAGGCTGTGGGCAGCGTAAGTAGTGGAGGGTAGAACTCACAAAGCGATCCCAAATAGAAGCGATAAATCTATGGTGATTATAAATATAAGGTTTAGTAATCAATAGAACTTTGGAAGACTTATGATATGGGGAAAAATTGTCCCCATATCCTAAGACGTATGGGTTCAAGTGAGTCTGATATCGAAACCCGTATATATACTTAAATCTTGATCTGTACTTAAGATAGTTTGTTTTTATTGTTTCACAAAAGAAAGGGAGATAGATTTGTGTATATCATTTTGCACTTATGGTTTTGAATGTTGGTTCTGGTAAATATTGTTCTCCGTTGTCATGTTGCTAAGTAAAAAAGGAGGAAAAATCTGAACTTCAGGCACACAATCTTACACATTTCTCTTCATGCAATGAATGTATGCTATTTTTTTCTTTTATTTTTTTCCAGTTCTCCAATGAAAAGTTTAAATGTGAATCCATTTCATATTTGATTGTTCCTTTTAATTTTATTGAGTCAATGCTGACGTCCCATAAACTTCCATGAATTAAATTTCTTTACAATCTAATTTTGAGCTTTGATTTGTTGTATGGCAGATGATGGAGTAGTGCTTGCTTTTGGCTGGGGACTATATGGACAGGTGAGTTTCTCTATACAGGTTCCCTGTGTTATTTTGCACTTTCTTGCAAGTCTTAAATTTCATATAAAAAAACAAATTTTGACCCTCAATCCAACTGTCCTGTCCATTCGGATCGGTGCAAATCCAATGGATTCGTTGCAACTAGGGGGTGGGGTTTTTTATGGTGGGCCTGGCATGGCTGTGCACATGGACGTCCCCATGCTGACTGTCCTTAGGAGAGTATTTTCCTATATATACTTATCTCTTTCACCAACTACCATTGATTCTATGAACCATATTTGTCAGACTCTTGTTATTTAACTAACATGTCACCTTTTAAAATTTATGGTTTACAATTGAATGGTTGCTGCCATGAGGAATGTTCCCCTACAAGCTACTGCTTATACAGTCCAGCTCTATGGGGTCCACCTTGGATCAGTGCAGGCTTTTTCACACTCTCATCCCCTCATGATCTATACTAGGCCCAACTATCATCAAACCTTGATTCACCGTTGGATTGGATCTCAAACAAAATCTATGGTTAAAAGACCACTAAAGTTTTTGGCTTTCAAATCAAGGGCTCGGATTATCTAACAACGCCGATTTTTTGGTTGGCCCTTATCTGCAAGGAGACCTTTCCATGTGCCCACTCCACTAATATGAGGGCATCTTTAAGTGGGCCCCATGAGTGGGAAAGGAGGCATATGTGAAATTTATTGCTCATATGCGGTCTTCTCGTAGGAGAACATTGCCCTGCTGCCATATGTGAAATTGATATCTTATATTTGTGTAAAAGAAAATTTGAAAAAATTTGTTCCAATAGATGCTGATCATGCAAACTAAATTTTCCTTAAATGAGAAAACCAGAAAAAAAAAATGCTGCCTGGTTTAGACAAGTTAGTTGACTAGTCAATCCATGCTGAATGCCTCCTTTCTGGCTCCTTTTGAAACCTTGAAACCTCCTAATTTATGGACATCGAAGTTTGAGCACAAGACATGTACTTCAAACTGCTTTGGAAAGAATATGCTGGGTACAACACATGGTTCTCTGTTTCTTTCGCTGATATGCTTCCAAGTTCCAACATTGAGAGTTTCTGTCATCTTTATTTTCCAACTCTATCCATTGGAGTTGTCTCAAGCTTTTTCAAACTATTAACTACTCTCCAGATTCAAACTGTAGGAATTGTAGAAAAGGATGGAGAAAAGCACCGTAAAATGTTCAAGATATGAGGTTCACTATAACCAGAAACATCGCTTTTATCGTAAAATGTTTTCTTATCATCTTCATCTGGGGTAATGTAAGAGTTATTTTCTTATGTTGTCCTCTTTGTCCAGTGTGGGCAAGGAAGTACAGATGATGAGCTGAGTCCTACTTGTGTATCATCTCTCTGGGGTATTCAGATACAAGGAATTGCTGCTGGGCTGTGGCATACAGTCTGTATATCAGTTGATGGCAACGTGTATGCCTTTGGCGGGAATCAGTTTGGGCAGTTAGGGACAGGTGCCAATCAAGCAGAGGTACATTTCTTAGATCATTGAATTTGTGGGCTGCTCTATCCAGGATGAAGGAATATTACAACTTTCTTTTAGCACAAATTACATGAGTTTAAGTGCAACTTTTCCATCAAAATTCTTTTTTCCAGACTCTTCCGAGGCTTTTGGATGCCCCAAGTTTGGAAAACAAACATGCCAGAATAGTTTCTTGTGGATCTCGTCACAGTGCTATTGTCACAGGTAAGCAGCCAAGCTGTCGGAATAATTTTAAGTACCTAAGCATTATATTGATCAATTTCAAGTACTTGAAAAATGATTACTTAATGACTAGTCAAATATTAAAAATCATCACCATTCTCTGTCAACTAGATCAGATGATTTGGATCTAGTCTACTTTTTTTTTTTGCCAAGTAGTTAAAATAAGGTGGATCTGGTCATAGAGACAGCAAATAAAACCAGAATTCTGATTTAGATGGGAGATTGGTCTTTGTTAAGTTGGTTCCTAGAGAGATTTTAGGACAAGTGATCGTCAATATGTTGTCTCTTTATTACCTTAGCTTTATTTATTCCTACGCTGTAACAGTCAACTGTAAGTTTTTTTTCTTCTTATTCTTTTGTTCTATCAGTTTTTCAATGGAAAATGGGTTGGCTGGTTTTTCAAATCCCTGAAAAAGCTTAGTTAGAATGCTTGAATAACTAGTCAGTTGCTCTTAGAATCTGAATCTCAACACACACACAGACAGAAAATGAAGAATTTGGAAATTGGATCAACGGTAGCTAGTATCAGGCATTAGCCCTTGAGCTGTTACATCGGAGGAATTAGACTACACAGTTAGATTTCTGGCTTCCACCACTGATATACTGTTTATCGAAGGTCATTCCATCCATGTGTAGACCTCTGTGGAACAGTATGCATCTAAGCAGTAAATTCATGAGAAGAATTGGAAAATAATGCATCTTAAAAAGTCTTTGACAGAAGAAGCCAGCAATATGTGTGGACGGTGGGCTGTTCCAAAACAATGAAAAACTTCTCCACTTGGAGATTTCTGTCACTACAATTCTTCCCTAAAAACCATCTTATTTTTTTATTGCTTGTGATTGTTGAAGATGACGGAAAGGTGTTTTGCTGGGGATGGAACAAGTATGGCCAGGTATGATTCTTTTATTCTACTGTCATGATCTCACATATACTCTTCACTTTTCCCGAGATACTAAAAAGTTCTATTGCACAATACAGCTTGGCTTGGGAGATGTCATTGACCGAAGCATCCCTATTCAGGTTCCTATCGATGGTAGTCTCCCCAAAAATGTTTCATGTGGGTGGTGGCACACACTGGTACTGGCTGAATCACCCACTTGAATCATTGGAACCTGTTGAGTAGCAGCAGTTTGCACCACAGTTTTGTCAGGATTTTAGTTCTCTCCACCACTCTTGATTCGCAGCTGCATATGCATACTTGTATATGTACATATGGTATGACGTATCCAGATAGCATATGCATACCTATTCATTCTTTTGTGGTCATGATATATGCCACAAACAGTGTATTTGCCATTCAAACTCCTAAGATTTGGTTCAAATATGCAACTGCAATGGAATGTTTGATGTATAAATTTAGTCTAACAAATCAGTTGGGTTTTTCGTGATTCAAAATGCTACTAACAGCAAGCAGTTGTCTTTGAGAATGTTTCAGTATCTCAGTATCATTGACAATGTTGACCACTTGCTAACTTGGTACACTGCATAAAGTGAGCCTATGGCATGCGGGATCAGATTTTCCATTACGTGACTCAAGATGTGATGAATTTATTTCCTTACTGCAAGATTTCATAGCATCTTCCAATCTGAATCTCACCTGTTGGATGTTGAGATGCATCTGAATGCGGATGGGATATGCTTCAGTAGTTACTCCAGATTGTAATATCCTATAGGTCCAACATCTGGACTTTTCTCCACTCAGGTCATCTGTATTGTTATATGGTTGCCACATTTGGTAGATTTTTGAGGGGTTGTCACTTGTCTCACAAGTAATCTGCATCATAAACTCAAGGCCCTGGTGGTAAGCGCCCTCTTCAAGACACTTGAGCAAAAAGATGATATAGTTGGGACCTTCAGGTGTTCTTGAGTTGATGCCTCAAGCAGCTACTTTATAACAAGAGAAATGTCATCTATCATAAAATTCATAATAGGCTTTGCTTGATGATCCTAATCCTTTATTCTATCGACTCTTCCTCATTCAACGATTGTTGTCCAGGGGCATCAGCAACTCTCCATGGATGAGATCACAATGCTAGTTCAGTATTATTTTCCTCTCAATTGGATGCAGGAAATGGTGTCTATCAACCATGTTAAATGGTAGCTTATGTCATCATGGGTTGGTTGGTTGGTTGGATCAAAAAATACCTCCAGGCTTCAGATGAAATGTGCCACAGGATAAAGAACAGTCCCTTTGACACAGATGGAGGGTATTGGCATGTGCACAGAAGGCCACAAGAGCCGTTGAGGCTTTACTTATTATTATTATTTTTGGCCAACGGAGGTGGGTTCATATCCCTTTGGGCTAGACTAATTCCTTCAGCGCAGAGAGAAGCAAAGTAAAACCCCTGTGGCCTCTCATGTGGTAGTATAAGTGGACTGAACCTTCGGTTCCTGAAAGGGGGAGCCAAGGGTCGATATAAAGACTTTTAACTCCGGAAGAGGGAAGAGGGAGGACAACTCAGATAACCGCTTGAGGTCATTGAGGCTCTATTGACCACATATCATTGAACGCCAAAATTGGTCTTCAATATTCTCCTCCTTCCCTATGTATTTTTTAAGAACGTCCATTTAGAGCTGTTTCCCAGAGTACAGACTATTATTTTATTAAAGTCCATCATGTCTTGGTCTGGTGGACGCAGGACTGCATGTACATTCAAGCTCTACAGGACTACTTGGGCCCACTTTGATAAGTTTAACTCCTTTCACACTCCTGTGTTCCTATTTCCAATTTTATCAAACCTCTCCTTACTGTTGAATTGAATGTGGATGGTTAAAACACCATTAGACTTTAAGGTTATAAGATAATTTGATGGGACTTATTTTTTTTTGCACAATCTTTATCCATAAATTGTTTTTTCCATCTATCCTACCCTCAATGATATGATTGTTGCATCCAACCAGGCCTTACAATCTAAACTGCAAGTATGCAGTCTGCTCATAGGTGAAAATATATAGGAGCAACCTATTTCTCCATGCCATTTACCCATGGAAGTAGTTGGCTTGCCATGTGTGTATCCTCAATGCTCAAACAACAAACTTGGGGCCTAGGTTCTTCCCTAGTATCATTTGCCTTCTCAAAGATTCCATGCCCAGGGTCACATAATTGCCAAAAGAAGAAAGAAGACTATTTTATTCATACAATCCCTCGTAATCTTAGCCATTAATTAACACTTACTGACTGCTGACCTACTATCACCAACTACTTGATCAAATAGAGCAAGTCCTATAGTAATGAATCTACTCTACCAAGAGCTTGTTAGAATACGAGAGTAGCAACCACGTCAAGCAATCCATGCATGATAATTATACTGGCTACCAACATTTGCCTATTACAACAATTATCATATATTACAGACTTAGGCATCGATTTCAAAATTGGAGCTCAATTTCGCAATCGAATGCAAAATTAGACTCTAATCTCAAATCAATTTGAGAAATTGGATCTCAAATTAATTTCAAGAAATAAGCTCCATCAATCAATTCAGAATCTACTTTTGTTAAGGTTCTTTATGTGAATTCAAATTTTAATATATATCTATTATGGTTAGGTGATTAAAGAGTTTAGATAAAAAAATCCACCTTGTTCAATGACTCTATCCAACCAAAGTTAACATAAGTCTTCTTTAGGTGGATTTAGAATTTTAATATATCTATTATGGTTAACAAATCCTTAATGTTTGTGATATTTAAAAGTGGATCATTGATAGTGATTTATACATATGGGATCTACATACAATAAACTTTTTTAAAGTGGGCCTCATATTCTAATTCCTAAAGACGGGGCTACATGTAATTTTGCAAATGTTAATTTACATAAAGCTTGAAGTTTCATACTCATTTATAGAAAAAGTAATATTTACTTTGTATAAATTCGGGGCTGGGCCATGCTTCAAACCGTAATAAATGGTATATTTGTTTGTTTTATATTTATTTTCATATCTGTTTGTTTTATATTTATTTTCTCATTAATTAATATCTAGTAAAATAGCTATAAATTGGACGTGTTTTTATTTCTGGGCCCGGACTTAGCGCGGGCATACTTTGTTAGTAATGCTACTTATAATAATAGTAGTAATAACTTTCATTTCAAGAGTAATCACTTTCATTTCGAGCATCTATGTGTTTATTTTTCACAATATGAGAGGCCTAACTAACACGTTATGAGAGAAGGAAATTTTCTCCCACAAGAGTCTTGCATGGCTGCGTTGCAGGATTTTTTTTTTGTAGGTGCTTTGTAGTCAGGAGGTTCTACTTTTGTGGATGGCTGGGTTTGAAAATCCTTGTCGATGGGTGAAAATTTCACCCTATCAGTACACTATAACACATGGATGCATAAGTGCCCATTTTGTGGGCACCTCCCGGCCTTGATTTGATTTCGGATGGTGTTGGAACTTTAGGAAATGGATTTTTTTGACTCATTCCATTGAATTGCATTCTTTTAATGGGAAGATGTTATCCAATCAATAAATAGGTGGGGTATACCTATAAATGTCATGCATTCTTAGATGCGTTTGGATGGACAACGAATTGAAGTAAAGGGAGGTAAAGCTTCTATTACTCAAACAAGAAAAGATAACGGTCATACAATAAATACACAAATTCAAAATGTGTTTTAAAAAATAAAAAGGTCAGCAATCAACTACCTTCCTCCATTGAATAATATTAAAATGAACTCTCTTGATAATAAAAAAATAAAAAATAAAATAAGAGATTTAACCGGAAAAATCTCATTAGACTCATTGTAGAGAAAAAATGCCTTAGAAGATATGAATTGACTGTAGTAGTCCCAGGGGGCTTTTTCAAAATTTTTTTTTTTTTTTTGTTTCGCCAAGTAGCAATATCCTCACTCATCTGCATATACGAGAGGGCATATCCTCGCTCATTTTTTTTCTCTCTTTCTTTCTTTCCTTTTGCCTTCATCTCCTTCCCCGACATTACTTGCACCCCAGCATCCACCACTCAGTGCAGTAGTGCACCCCCCCATCTCCACTTTCTTCCTTCCTTCTTTCTGTTTTTCTTTTCTTTTCCTCCCTCTCTTCTGTCCTTCCTTCCTGCAACACGTTGTCCTTGCAGAAATAAATCTTATAACTTTAGGAAAACTCTAAACATGTGTACTGAGTTAAACTATTCCAGACACTCAGAAAATATGACCATTCATTTAGACGGGGCCCACTGTGAATGGCCCACAGAGACTTTATTGGTCAAAGTGTAAAACTGGTGATCTAAGTCATCTTTGTTGGCACAGTCACCTCAAAGGTTGGGGAGTTCCTTTGTGAGGAGGTCTTGTTTTTTGGTGTCTTTTGCTTCTTTTTTTTTTTTTCGGTTCTTTTTGGCTTTTGCTTCTGGAGGCTTTGGTGTTCTTTTGTTTTGGCTTCTCAGTATAGCTCTCTTGTACTGTGATGTCCTTTCAATGAATGTTAATATTCAAAACAAGAAAAAAAGGGTTGGGAATTTCCCATCACAGCTATCAATTCAAGGTTGTGTAGACCGTCACCTGGACTGTGTTTAACCTTATGAATTTAGAGGTTGGATTTGAGTATTGACTGTAAGAGTTATTGTATTAGTCATCTGTGATGCTCTTTGTCCTTACGTATGCTTTGATTTTTCTCCACTTTGTATTACATGATGATAGATAATTTCCTCAACAATTTCAGCTTAAATCCACATCTCGTACGTAGAAGGTTGCGGCATATTGCTATGAGGTATTGCTACTTTTCTTTTTTATTGAATATTCTACAGAAATTATACTAAAATTTGGATTTAAGTGCTGTTGTTTCTTGTTTGATTGCTTACCAAGCACATTCCAAGGAAGAAATTAATTTGGGCCAGAAAAGTCAATAACAGTATCCCACCTAATTATATGATTCACAATTTTGGCACTATAAGAGTCTATAACCATTCAATCTGCCAAAATAATTGAACTGAATTCTATTTGGATAACATCCTAATGCACCTGAAATCCCAGAGTAGTAAAAGTTTTAGATTCTTTCCTTTTATCAGCACTGAAAATTGGGAGTCCAGGTAGGCCTTATGAGATAGTTTTGGTAGATCAGTAAGGAGCTGCACTTTATTTTTTATTTCAATTATAAGGTGTACAATTATGGGATATAAAGTCGGAGCTGGCGCTCTGCTGTGATTTTGTTGAAGTGCAATTTACTAAAGAAGATAATCTGGTACCTGGTTTGCAGGGGATCTATAATTCACAGGAGATACTTCTATGGTTCACTTTCCTTGCTTCCATTCACAGCAACCTTAACAGTAAGTACACAGACGTACTTTCACATTTGATTTTTTTCGCTTCCAA
This sequence comes from Cinnamomum chago, assembly GCA_038049695.1. Classification (NCBI taxonomy): domain Eukaryota; kingdom Viridiplantae; phylum Streptophyta; class Magnoliopsida; order Laurales; family Lauraceae; genus Cinnamomum; species Cinnamomum chago. Next base: position 59,654,593 of record CP142459.1, on the reverse strand, counting down.
AAATATGTTTTATTTTCTTATTAGCAACTAATGAAAATTGAAGGTTTGTAAACTGTAAAGATTTGCTATTTCAAAGTTGAATTTGGTTTAATGACTGGATATGTTCCTCACAACTAATGAATAACAATATAAATTGTTCTTTTACTCGATAGCTTATATGGCGATTCTAACTATTTCTTTCTTTATTTCTTGTTAGGTTTTACCAACACCTAATGTTCCATTCTTTTGGATTTTATTTCGTGCCTATTCTCATTGGCAAGCTTTAAAGGTGTGAACCATATTATGCTCTGGTAAAGATAGTTTATTGTAGTCATATGGATCAACACGTCCGTATATTTTTCAAAATGAGATGCACAATGTCTATGCTCAAAACTTCACATCATGAGCTTGAAACGACAATTCACTCTTTCACACAATTTAGTTGGGTGGAACATAAGACCAACTAGATCTTAGTATCTTACCCAACGAATACAGGATTTAAGTCTATTGTTTAGACCCCATAGGCTGGATCTAAACGTGGTGCTTATAACTGAATGACCCGGATACTGTAATGATGCCCAAGCCAGACCCCAACTGTCAGAATAACAATATTCTTGTATGTCTTAACAATGATTTTATGTGATACAGGTTCAATGCCGAACCTAGATAGATGGGATGATGACGGTGATGATGATGTGCTATGTAAGTTCTATGACAAATGGACCAACCTTGATCCAGCCCAATTGTACCTAGGTTTGGATGGATCCTAGGATTGGGACCTGAGCCAGACTGGACATAATATTCAGTCTGACTGGACCCATTTATGCAAGACTAAATTGGTAAGAGAGATCCTATCATCCAAATAGACCATTGATCATGTTGACGTCATGCTGGATTATCCTTGACACTTAAATGTAGCTTTGATAAAACCATTCTAATTTTTCAATGTGGATGATATAGATTCATTATGACCAATAGTGAAAAAAAAGGTTAATTACAACAATGAAGGTCCTACATTGTTGTGAACATCAATTCTTTGTCTCAGATTTATGATGGTATCTTAAAGAACTGGGCAAGGAAAGAGTCATCGTCTTCATTGAAGCCTTATTTTACCAAGGGTCAGCTTTATGAGTTCTACCTTTCTACCGAACCCTATTTAAATCCATGTTCTTGGTAACTCTACAATCCATCTCTACAATCTTTCATGTATTTCCTCATTACTTCATTTAGGGTCTTTGCTGGTCCCTTTCTTTTCCTCGTTCCGTGAACATGTAAACTTTGGTACGTTGTATAGGGCTTGTTCCTGGTCTTTTGTGTATGTGCCTGAACCATTTCAAGTGACATTCCTTGATTTTCTCTTCTGTTAAAGCTACCAATAAGTTTCCTTGTATGTGCTCAGTCTCAATCCTATATTTGTAACTTCAATACTCCACATCCACATTTGCATGAGCCATCTCTACGAAATGTAATTATGCTTCTCGTTCTTCATTACCCAACATTTAGCTCCATAACACAAAGCAGGTCTTGTTATATCCAATTCAAACCAAAAAGAGAGTTAGAAAAGAAGCTCACAACCCCCTTTTGAATTTGAGGGCAAAGAAATTGGCTCCTTTTCTTTAAAAAAAAAAAAGCGGTTCTAAACTGCAAATGGACTTCTTGTTGATATTGGTTTTTTGTGATAAAAAAATAATTGAAGAACAAGGGTATTTTGTCCATTTTTCAAAAGAAATTCCTACCACAAAGGTGTTTCTCCTCTTTCTTTTTTTTGTAGTAACTGAATTTAATTAAAGAGGCTAATCAGTACAACAATGCTATACCTAAGAGATACCAAAATGAGCCCAAACCCAAAACACCAGCCAGAGACATAGCTGGAGATGTTCCCCCCTTCTAAACTGTGGCCAAACAGGTCCATATATGTAAATTCCTTTTCACATTTTCAGTTGTATACTGTATTTTTTATTTAGAAATGGAAAAAGGACGAGCATTAGATTATTGATAAAAAGGTGGTTTTCCTTGTAGTGTACCATTGTACTATAGTTTTAGAATTTAAATAGTGGATCATAGTTTTAATCACTGGAGATGGATTAATGCAGCCTGTACATTCTTAATATCTCGGTTTACTCTCTCTCTCTCTCTCTCTCTCTCTCTATATATATATATATATATATATATATATAGACACACACACACAAGGTTTTTGGAGTCTCGGACTTTGGCAATGTTTATCGTGTCAGCTGTTTCAACTTTGAACCATAGATATGTGGTCCCCATATGTACGGTTTTTTTGTTTAAGTAGATAGTACGGTTTTAAGTGGTGCTGTGTATTTTTCTACGTCTTGTTGCCCTCAGTCCTTTACACTTGCTTCTTACTGTTTTTGGCAATGGAAGATATATGTCACCAATCCCTTGTTTTGAATTGTTTGCTGCAAGTGCATGATTCTGCCAGTACTTTCAGGGAAGTGAGCAGCTGCTTCTACTAATCTCAAACTGCTCAAAGTCACAGAATTTGCCCGTTACCAGTGAAAACAGAAAAGAAACTGAGTACAATGACTCTCAGCAGACTCTTCACTGGTCATCTGATTCTCCATGGGTAAGTTCATTTCTTTTTGAGTCTGAGGAAGAAATTGTGTAGGGAGGGGTGTGCTGTGGATTAGGATTGTACCAAATATTGGCTTCATTGGTTACTTTTAGCCATCTGATCTGAAGTTTTAAATGGGATAAGTTGAAACAAAAATAAATGAAGGGCTCACAAGCTCAACTTAAATCAGATGCCTACTTATGTCTGCTACTGGGCCTCACTTTGGGTAGATGCCTAATCTACAAACCTCCCTTCTATCTCTACCAAGCCTCATTTTGGGTAAATGCCTAATCCACTAGCCTCCATTTTATCTAACTGGCCCCACCAGCATGCTGCATTTCATAATTTAAGAAAGTTATTTGGCTAGTCTCTAAGGATGTAAAGGGGTCGGGCTCAGGTTGTGTCCATGGTGGATAGATCCAATCAGGTTTTAGAGCTGAACCTATGCCCAATACCCAAAGAGTCTCATAATTATGGACAGATACCCAAAATAATTGTGGATTCATCCTGCACTCAAATATCAATTGGACCCAAATCAGAGCCCATATCTGATTTTTGCAGACCAGGCCTTCGGGTAGTCAGGTAAATAGACCATTGTTACCTATGGCTCCTTGTTTTGGTCCAAAAGACCTAGCTCAAGCCCAATTGCATAAAAACTTTTAAATCCATTTGGGTCATCGGGTACAGACGATTGGACCCAAGTATGATCTACATTGTACCCAATGAGTATGAAGTGGACCCAGGATTTTTGTTTGAAGAGAGCGGATGATGGCCATAATTTTATTGGTGCCCCCAGAAGACAATACCTGGGTCCGCCCCTAAATGATCCAGATTGCTGTGATCTAGATCATGGATCTTGGGAGGCTGGTGCGCTCAATGTAAGTATGTAACTCTAGGTTCAAATATTCGTTGCCCATACTGTGGATGGGTTGAAGTCTTCTAGCCTTGAAGTATTGTTTGAACCTGTTATAAGTGTGGGGTACAGGTTATGATGCCAAATTTATGATGATGAGGTTCTCCTTATTTCTTTAGCTCATGTGCAGTTTATTTCAATGCTGTTGAGGATAAGATACTACAAGAGGGTTCTTTTTCAGTTGATTCTGTGCACGTTCATTTCCAGGGATCAAATGCAATGTTAGGTTGGAAAAGCACAAATGTCTTGTCTGTGAAAGTGAGGGTGGAAAACATGTTTGATTTCAACAGAAACTTGGACCGATGGCTTGTATTCCTGCTAGTTTTTTTTTTTTTTTTTTTTTTTGAGCTTTTCTATCCTCCTCAGATGAGTTCCATGATTGCAAGTGGGTCTTGCCTTAAGCGGACTCTTGAATGTGTTCATTGTATGTGTGCTGTAAAAATGGTAGGACTGGATTGCAACTCTAGAAGTTCTTGGTCTGGATAAAAGTTTAGATTCAGTGATTGGAGAATGGAATTTTAATAACAATAAAGCATATTTTATAGATATCCATGTTGTTTAGGCTGACATTTTGGATCATTTGGAGGTTGTCTTGATCTTGTAATAATTGAAGTGAGATTTTAATCATATGGTTCTTACCCTCCTTGTGCCTCACCCCTGCCACGTATCTGTGCATGCGATTTGGAAGGGCTAAGTTGAGACTTAAGAGGTTTCCCAGCTTCATTTGGAGGGCAGAATCAGTGCCAAAGAATGATTAGGCGGATCATATTAGCAATCTGTAAGTAGGACCCTGTTAGCTGACACCTATTTTTTGCCACTAACTATGAATTACACTTATCTCGACAGTAATCTTTGCAAGTGGACAGAGGGCGTCTTCGCCAATCTGGTTTTAGGATTTGGACCACAGGACCATACACATGGGAATGGGGCGAGACCTACACTTGAGTATGTACCACAATATAAACCCTTTTCAGTAATTATTCGTCATCTTCATGTTATACAGTATTAACCACGAAATCATCAACTCCTCCATCATCAAAGCCAATTCTTGTCCACCTTTGAATAACATAGCCAATTAAGATCAAGTTTGTTTCATGTAATAGAGTTCCTTTGCATGATTTCATAAGTGGCTAAAAATGAAGTATCAAATAATTTCAAACAATGATCATCAAATAACTGCCCTTTAATGGAAACTGAATCGAGGGAATATGAGAAATGTATAAGAATCCTTAGAGCAACTCCAACAGAGGAGTTATTTTTCCAAGTCAGCATGAGTTGGCATGCAACGGTAACCGTAAAAAATGGTATGTAGGGATGACCTCCAACAGCAGTAAAAATGAGCTGGAATTAACATTTGGGTTGGTATGTCTTTTTTGGCATACCAAAAGGCAGCCTTCATTTCTTATTTTTTCAATATAATAATACAAGGGCAGTGGTTCAACGGTTGGATAGTTTATTTTCATCAGCTGGTGATATGATACTCTGATATGATGGTAGTTAGTGAACGTTAGATTATAGCAGTTGCATTTTTTTTTTTACTTTTTTGAATTTTAATGGGTAAGAATCCTCAGGTGGAATTTCTTTTTGAAATAATTCAGAGTGCAATGGAGATAGCAGCCAGGTAGGTGCCAGTGCTATCATTGTTACTGATCAGCCAACATGCAGGTGACGATTATTTTGAGTGCACAATATCACATTTTCGACACCTGTTTGGGCATTTCAGATCCATTTGTAACGCAACAAAATCACTAGATTTACTTGGCCCTCCACCTTATTTCTCCGAGAAACTCAACAGGTTTCTCTAGAGATTTTTTTTTCCTACTGTGCAGTTTTCTCCCAATTTTTTGCTTTTGTATTTCAGCTTCCCCATTTTTGATCTTCCTACCAAAAACATAAAAAGAAGAAACTTCCCAATGTCTCACTTTAATAATGAAATTCCTTTTTTGATGGCTCATTCTAACTCCCTGATTTTTTTTATTTTATTTTATTTTTTTTGCTATCGGAGGGTTCCCAAACCTTTGGGCTGAATTAATCCCTCCAGGCTCAGAGGGAAACCGGGTAACCTCCCCTGCAGCCCCAGTGTGGTAGTGTAGTTTCGAACCCACAACTTCCAGGTGTAAACCGTGGTCTTAGGCCAATTGAGCTACCCTTGGGGTTATTCTAACTTCCTAATTTGGATGAATAAAATTGAGCCCTGGGTCTGTATTTTTCCAAAGGCTCCGTATATGGTCCAGACCGGCCAAGAAAATGGGCCCATTAATATCTCACTGATGGGTGGGCGCTAGCCTAACTTGACATCAGCCTAAATATTTGTCTTGATAATCAAAGGAAAAGGTGTCAAAAGGAATTGGCCCAGCCCAACCCACACCATGAACGAACCCTATCAAGAATCGGAGGAGCAAGTCAGGAATGACTGGTTGGAATTTCACAAACCCACCAGTAGCATCTAGTGAGCCCATATTACAAGCAGTAGAACAACCTACACTAATATAAGCTGAGCTCGACCAACTCAATTTCTTTCTGTGGACATATGCCAAAACTTAGGTTTATCAAATATTTGAACATAAATAATACCCAGGCCCAGGCCACATTTCAAATGATTTGGGTGGAAAGGTAGTCACAGCATCCATTTCCTGATTAGAAATTGAATTGTGCTCTGGTTGGTTTTGCGGTCCATGTTTTAGTCTTTCCTCTATGCAAATTGGAATGAGGATGTCCTCGACCCGACCCTTTTAAGACTCTCCTTGCTTGTACCTGGGGTAATTGCAGCTTTTCCGCGGGTATGTACAGTTGTATAGTTCCATTTACAATATTTCCGCCGATGAACAGCGGTAAAGTCGATATTGAAAATTTACCGTGGATAAGTTCGGCGGTAAAACTCCACTTACCGGTTTTCCTCCTCCCTCAGCGGAGGAAGAGTCGCAAACGAGTGCTCTTACTTCCCGTCTACCGGGTGCTGTGTGGGTCGGCTCCATGGTTAGGGTTCTTATACCTAAAAGTGACATATTGAGAACTCGCCGTACGAACTTTCTGTGCGGCCCATCTAGTGATGGGACCTAGTATACATACTTTCATAACAAAATTATGTATTTGGGTTTTTAGGGGATCCAAACTCAGATAAAAAACTAACACAATCTTTGCATTGTTTTTATTAGTCACTTTTGTTTTATCAAATATTCACTCTTACATTGGGGTCAACTTCTTTTAGGATAGAATTTATGGCTATCCATGCACAGAAAAGAAACTGATTTTGGGTGGATTGGGTTTCAATGGGTAGGGCTTACTGTAGAGTATAACTCCTTCAACTACAGATTTCTGAAAGTCAAAGACTCAAACGAAGAGAGTTGTGCTCCTAGATCCAAGCAGTTGGATTGATAGGGATCAAATCTCTTAATGTTCGGGAATAGTGTGATGAAGTACTTCAAATTGAATCTAGCGCTATATCGTGCCAACACGAATTAGATTTAAAGCCTTTAAAAAAGGGGAATTCTAAATATATCCTCAGTTTTTTGTTTTCGGGTTTTTTAAATGGACATCATCTATTATAAGGTAAACACAATATCTCGGTGATTCCCATCCCCACTGCATCTTCTCCAGCCACACTGAGCATATTTCTTTCATATTTGGTTTAAATGCAGTAAACTAAAGATAAAAGTGAATGAAAAAAAAATTATTAGTACATTCGAGTAATTTGATATATCGAATCACTCAATAAATTATGATAGGTTGAGACCGGCTCCTTACCCCAAGTGATAAGGAGTCGCGGTTCTCACCTGCCCGCCCAAGGTTCGAACCATGGGTACGCCGCTGCTTCCCGCACATGCGGTCTACTTGTGTCGGATTTCTTCCCCCGTGTGCGGGCTCCTTTTCAACGTGAGTGGGTTGTCTTCCCGTGTGTGCAGGCGCTCTCTCTTGGGTCTCGGCCCACTTGGCTAGGGCAATTAAAAAAAAATGGTGATAGGTTTCATCATTCATGCATGCAATTAATTTGTATTTTCTTTTTTTACAAATGTGGATATGGTAAATTAATAATCTCGTGGGCAATTTTTTACCACCAATGTGCATCCAAATTGACATTTAGAATAGCAATGCCTCCTTTTGTTGTGTGTAAAGACCCATCCAGAACAGGACCAAAGACACAAAATAAATAAATAAATAAAATGCATTCTGCAAGACTACCACTGCATAAGTGCAAATGTAGTTTTACCGCAGTAAGAAGCGGCGGTAAAGCTGCAAATGCAAGATTGCCGCCGATACTGGCTATGAAAAGCCTGCATGTAATTCCCACAAGTTGGAATTTGTTTTCAGTTAATCTGTCGATTTTATGTTTGTATGTGTTATTCCCACATGAAAACAAGTTGCTGGTGGAATATGGCACATAGTGTAACTAGTCAGGGCATGGACACAATAGAAATAGGGTTGTAAACGGGACGGTTCCAGTTCGGGTCCAAGGTGGACCCGGAACCGGAACCGTTTAGTAAGAGGGGGAACCAGACCCGGATCGAAACCAGTTTCCTTATTCGAAACCGGTTCCGATAATTTTAATCGAAACCGGAACCGGAACCGGAACCGGAACCGTTTACCTTGTAAATATGGAATAAGGAGTTTTAATGATAGATCAAACCAGTACAGTAGTTTGGAAAAAAAATCACGATCCATTGAATACGTAACAGTGCCTTGTAAAGGTGTATTGTTACCCATTATTTTATCAATTACAAACATGCTTCAGGTGCATCGGAAATACATTATTTAGTGACCATGCCATGCGATGCAAACACTATTTTACTTATGACTTGAATTGATTAGATTTGCATTGTCATCTGAGTTGCACGTGAAAATTAACTCAACTATTGCAACGAGCTTTCAATATAGTGTTGCTGGTCCTGGGTAGATTTCAAAAGTTTGGCAGGGCAATTCAGAGCACTAGTGCTATTTGTAGCATAGGAAATTTAGGACAAAGAACCCAAAAATATTTGAAGGATCAATTGAACTAGAAGTACTACTTACTAAGGTAATTGCTTATTTTCCATGTGATTGTAATTTGATTTGGTAAATGTATGTACATTATCCATTATAAAAATGTGTACATTGACATCACCCAAATGCAAAACATCTCAAATGTATATTTAGGTTAGAGTATATTCGGTCGGGTCCGGGTCCACGGGTCTGAGCTACTGTGGATCCGGAACCGGACCCCGTTTAGGTAACGGTTCCAAAAAAAGGATCCGGAACCGGAACCATTTACTTATCGGAACCAAAATAAGGACCCAAACCCGGAACCTAACGGGTCGGAACCTTCGGGTAATCGGAGAATCGGGGACCCATTTACAACCCTAAATAGAAAACAATGTATAAAGAGGGATGATAAAATTCAAATCTAACAAATCATATTTATAACCAAAGCCTATCTGACCCACTCATATTATGTTTGTTTGCAGATGCAAACTAGCCCCAGTTGCACTTAATTTGGATTGACATGTGTGAAATAAATGATTTTTTTTTCTGGGAAAATTCTATCCAACACTTTATTTAAGCTCCCATTATAGTATAAGATGATGCCAGTTTATGCTGGTCATCTATTACTCATGAGCTGGTCAGTTGCGGTTCATCCACTAAACAATTATAATTATCCAGTAAGAAAATGGCAATTTTTTCTTCCTATTGTGGACCATTAGAACATGGGACCCAATTGTCCAAACTCAAGGCCTGAGTTGTCATTCAAGGATGATGTAATGTTAGGGGTGGGGTGTCCCTAAGTACTTTCGGATATCCAAAATTATATTAGACTCTTCTCTCTCCTTCAAGCATAGATTTAGCAACTAGGTTTATCAAGGGACCGGCCTGGCTTGATTTGAGTCTGGCCTGAAATTTATGTCACAGGCAGCCAAGTTAGTGATCAACCATAATTGTCTTCAAGCTCTATCTTAACTAGTAGGAACGAAAACGGTCAGGTTCAAATCTATACAGGCCCTAACCTGCATTGTTTTAGGGTAAAGAGGACCTAACCTTCATTACCATCAAGGGCGGCTATTTAAAACATGGCAGGGGTTGGGCCGAGTTGGTTGAGAGTGTTTTGAATTTTGCTGCAGAAGGGGAGATTTGAGGGCTCTTACAAAGTCAGAAAGAGTTCTTCAAAGAAATTCAAATCCACTTGATATATCCATTCTTGAAAAGAGTTGTAAGGACCGAACCCGAATCGGACCCAGAAAGGCTTCCTCAAACCATTTTTGCAAGGGATCCAAAACTTCACCTCCACATAGAAATATTTTCTCCATTGCCAATTATCCATCCAACCTTATTCTTGGATAATATTTGGCCTCAAGGATCTTAGAGCAAAGGAGATTGTCATTACTCAAAACATCTCCAACATGTTTTGACCGATAGGGCTATATTAATATTTTAAGTGTCTAACCCCTAAGCCCCCACCCTCCCCCTTTGAAATGGATCTGTATCTCCTGTTTGGATGAAACAGGGGAGCCTTGTTTGGACGTAACAAAGACTGACACGAGAGGGGGCGGAAGGGCCGCGGAGGAAAGAGAAGTCTCTTTCCTCCGCCCCCGCGCGTGTCAGTCCCTGTTTCCCTCTGAAATTGGTTTACATATTTCAGCCCATTTGATAGCATGATATTTCCTTTTTACCTTCTCACCTCACCAAAAGGCTATAAGCATTTTATCAATTGAGTCTGGTTTCCATAGGGAGGCAAAGGAGTGACATGCTGAACATAGAAATGGCGGAAGCTACCAGCTCAATCAAGGTGTTTCTTTCGGCTTGAGATAGCAAGGGAATTTGGCAAGAGGAAATATTACCTTAATTTAATTTTATTGGTGAGAGACTCAATACTCAAGTGCCTCCTTTTATTGAAAGATAAGTGGTTTGCAAGGTATTTTTCATCTGTCTATAATTCTCATGCCAAGGACTGCGGAAATTCATTTGTATCTCTTGCAACAAGCTCCCTTGCTAAAATTAGTAGCAGATTTGTGTGTGTGTATATATAACATTGAGATTCTAGTCTTTTGTTTTAACGTTAAACTTTGACAACCTGTGAGAAGCAGAACTAAAACGGTGCCAACACCACTAAACCATAAAGAGTGCATTGGCTAAAAAACAAAAGCCTGGGGTTTGCCACAGATATTTCCAAAGCAACAGTAACTAGACCCTCAAAGTCCTAGAACGTGGTCTCACTTGACACGCGCAAGCTAAATAACTACACTACAGCTGCATCACATCATTGAACAAGTATCGGGGAAAAGCCAAATATAAAAAGAGGAACAACGTTCATGACCTCCTGCTACCTACATGACAATAAAACAACACAACAGAAGTCGAACATAATCTGCTGTTGTAACTAATGCCTCGAGTACAAACTAGAAAAAATATAAAAGAGAGAACATTAGAGGGAAAGTAAATGTTGAATGGCACACAGCAACACACGTTCTCAACAAAGGGATCCAAGTTGATTCACCCATATATGTCGAATACACACATGAAGTGATTTCCTTGTAGCTAGAAGCTCGATCAGTTGTAGACCATGTACTTGGGTGTAGCACTGAACTTCTGGTAGCCTTTGATAACTTTATTGACAGCATCAAGGAAATCTTTTTCGGTCACCGTCTTTCGGCGAGCTCGGATGGCATACATCCCAGCCTCAGTACACACACTCCTAATGTCTGCCCCTGAAGAGGTCATTAAAGAAAATCATAAGGGTAGCTGTTGGAATTTACTTGTCGACAACATCATGAAGCAGCAAATATATCAGACTTAGGTAGGACACCCAAACAAAGGCGAAACGAAACTCATGTAGAGCATTCTGTTTGTGTAAATACAGGTTGGTCAAACCAATCAAGATTAACAATGCCATAGAAATGGCTCTTCCAAAGAGCGGCACAACTAAAAATGAATAATACCAGGTCTGTGCTTTACCTGTGGAGTTAGGGCAGAGACGAGCCAGAAGCTCAAACCGAATCTCTCTCTCACAGTTCATTGTTCGTGTGTGGATCTTGAAAATCTGTGTTCTACTCTCCAGATCAGGTAGACCAAACTCAACCTTACGGTCTAGCCTACCAGGACGTAACAGTGCAGGATCCAACGTGTCAGGCCTGAAATGATGACAATAAAAAATAAATATCAATCAGAAACAGCAATATAGCAATGCCAAGTCACCATGGAAAAATGTCATTAAAGTAGCATATCATCAAGATTTAAAAACGAAAAAACTGGCCCCAATTCATTTTATGTCCAGATGATTTAATGCTCCTCTTAACCATGCGTCTAGAACATGGATCCAGACCATATAAAGATCAGGGTCAAAACTATTACATAACAATGGCTTACAGGTTATGCAACAGACTAACCTGTTTGTTGCCATGAGAACTTTGATGTTTCCTCGAGCATCAAAACCATCGAGCTGATTCACAATTTCAAGCATGGTACGCTGTACTTCATTGTCACCACCCACACCATCATCAAAGCGAGCACCACCTATTGCATCAACTTCATCAAAAAAGACGATGCAGGCCTTTTTTGACCGGGCCATCTACAGCAAATGATATGACTCAGTAAATGATTGGCCAACACCACAAAAATAATATGAACATTCAATAAAGAATAATCATACAATAATTCATTTATCAACAACTGGAAAAACAAACTCGCAGATCATGAAGCAATGAATGGTAAATAACCTGAAAAAGCTCGCGAACCATTCGAGCCCCTTCTCCAACGTATTTCTGAACAAGCTCGCTTCCAATAACACGAATAAAGCAGGCATCAGTCCTGTTTGCAACAGCTCTAGCTAGGAGAGTTTTACCTGTCCCTGGTGGACCATAGCAGAGCACCCCCTTAGGAGGGTCGATCCCAAGCTTCACAAATTTTTCTGGGTGGAGCATAGGCAGCTCTACAACCTATGGAAGGAACAAATCATGTCATATAGTTTTGCAAGTGATCTGGCAGGTTTTAACGGCCACAATCCTAAACTCTTGAATGAAAAGTTCCCATATTTCTCAAAGTGTCACAACATTCCTTGAGCCAAACAAGAGTACTCAAGTTCCAAGGATCTACATGGAGTGTCAGAAACAAGCAATTGCTTTTAATTAGAAATGCAGAAACAATTGCAGCCTCAGTAAGTGAATAAGAAGAAAATGGCATATAGTGAAAGCACTGCTTATGCAACCTTCTTTTTTGGAGGAAAATAAGAATTTACTAATTCAAAATGCCTGTATGTAAAATGTAACTAAAATAACACAAGTAAATGAGTAGAAAATCTAAAACTATACTTCCATTATTTTCAAATCCCACAATCAGGTTTTTCGTCACCCCTGCTTTATCTAAAAAGTCGGCATATGCACTGCATTCTCTAGAAACATGGAAGAAACATACCTTCACTTACTACAACATGCAAATTAAGTTTCCTTAATTGCAAGCACTAACCACGATGGTGGCGGGTTTATATTTTCTTTCCATCAATGAGAGAAAATGACATCAAATGAAAGAGAAACCACCCCAATTATCCTCTAAAAAGGAGTATACACACTATAGATGCAAATGGCAACAATTTTGTATTTAGTGAAAATATAGATTTAGGGGTGTTTCGCACTTTCCTAAATTTTTCCTACAAAATAGTGGCAATTCCACCCACTTCTGACCACTTACCTCTCGCTGCTCCATTTTGGAAGAGATAGGAGAGGAGAAAAGAAGAGGAAGGGAGATACAAAGAGAGGGGAGGTTGCGCTTTCCAAGAAACCAACTTCCTTTAAGACCACATTTCATGTATGCTTCAACTTAATATTACTAAACTCCTTCCATTTGAAACCGACTTCGCAATCCTGTCTGTACTGTCTTTGAAATCACATCTTCAATGGATCTCTCTCCATGCACATGAGAAAAAAGAAACTACTAACAAAGATACAGCCCATATCTCATTGATTATACATACGAGGCACCGTGTTTCCTTCTTGTCTCCAAATGCCCATGCTACTATTAAATTCACTACATAGCCTTCCGTGATTAAAATCCCCAAAAACACTACCTCCCTTACACCAAGGATGCTACTAGGCTAGGGCCTAACTTGAACCCAACGGACCCACCAGAAATCCAGAATTCAAGCTTGGGTTGGTTGAGATGGATAAGGCTCAAGTTGATCTCATGCCTGAAGATCCTAAACTTAAACTTGAACTCAATTTGGGATAGGGTTGGCCTTCGGCCCGACACAACACAACCAACTCAGGTTGAGAAAATGACACCTAAGGTTGCGCTCGAGTTGGATTAGATAAAGTTGATATCAAGTCGGGCTTGGACATTGAGGGATTCAGACTGGATGTGGATGGCACAAAAATTGAAATCAACCCGACCAGCACAAGTTGCATCCCATTACTAATAATACTTTTTGACTCGTTTGATGCCTTCTCCTACCCCTCCAAAAACACCACCCTAACTGAACCCCCTTTGGCCCCAAGGGACAAGCCCAATCATCCAACTGTGAACATCAATCTCATTATTTTGGACGGATGAAAAATTGGCAGCTCAAAATTGGAGGATATGATCTTCTACCTTTACCTTTGTCAAATGTGGTCCCACAATCAATGGATTAGCAAATGTGCTGGCGATAGGATGCCTTTGTAAGCAAAAACCTTTCTCTTCTTTTCTCTTCTTAGAGTTATGATCTCAATCATCACATAACTGCTTTATACATATTTTCAATAAAATATCACATTTAAAAAAAAAATCTACCCATGCATGCAGGTACCAATGTATACGATTAAACATAGATACAAAGTAAACATATGTACCCATGTTATATCACAATTATAGGATCAAGTCATCAGGACATTTATCTCAGAGGAGGAAATTGTTTTCTAAGCTTTGAGACAAAATACTCTACGTACTTCACGCATCTTTTCAATCTGCTCCTTGCATCCACCAACATCGTTGTATGTAACATCTGGCTTTTCTTCAACTGTCATCATGGTAACACTGGGATCAATTTTCGGAGGTAAAGGGATTTGAATTTGATATTTATTTCGATCAACCCTGCAACAGAAAAAACAATATCAAAGAAAGTAAAAGATCGCCAAAAAAAAGGAGAAAAAGAAAAGAAGCAGCATTATTTAAATGTTAAAAAAAGAAATTAAAATAGAAAGATGTGCAGAAAATATGCAGTTGCACATTTATATATTCCGTTAAAATTAAAAGCCTCCCTGTATGAGTATTCATATTTTCGTTACACTTTGTAATATGCAAATTTTAAAACTAAAGGGAAAACATGAGTTTCCATGATGAAATAAGAGGCTTCCCTCATGATGAAATAAGAAGCAAGTTCCAAAAAAACGTGTTTCCAACAAAGCATTACATACAGAGATAAAATGAGCCTTGAAATCTGGAGGTCTTACCATCAAACATCCTAGTTATCATTGAAGCAGAGAGAAGTAAAAAATATAAATAACTTTAGCCATTCTTTCAAGAGTAGGATGTGTACACTTACCCCACACGCATGCCTTCTTCAATATCAGTAGGAGAAACTTTGTCGCCCAAACCAACAACAAACTGCACGTATCGTAGTATAATTTAGATCTGATGTTCTTGAAGTTTCTTAAACCATCTAACCATAAAAAGTTAGTGCCAAAGAGAGAATATACCTTAGCGATTTGCTTCACGTTAATTACATACTTAGCATCGTCAGAGTTTTGAGTAATAATCTTTGTGCATCTTGCAACCTATTGGCCAACATTATCAAAGCCTCAAGTATGATATATAGGAACAACATGTGACTAGATAGAGAAATAAATAAAGAACAAAGACGTGCCTGAAGCGGCTGCTCCTCCTGCATCATTTGTTTGTCTGAAACCAGATCCCACTGGCTAGGTGCAGCTAAGCCAGTGTCAGACTCTTTTATCCCTATTGTTTAGATGAAAATCAAGGCTGGTCAATCATAAAGCATTCAAATTCGTACATAGAGCAATTATACATGATCGAGTTCTTTAATAAGTCAGATGCCCAAAATGAAAACCCAAAAAGCAACAATACAATTTTTTTTTTTTGGAATGGCAAAAGGCAGATACATTCAGCTCCCAAAATAAAAACCCAAACTCATAGATGGCACATTTGCACCAAAACCATGGACTTGCAGTTCAGCTACTGACATAATTCATGCAGCGATCCCTTTACATTACTAGCCAAAATCCAACAAGAAATAGCACAGATGGTAACAAATAGCAATCACAACTTCAGCTAATAATAGTGAATCTTAACTGATGCTCTTCTAACAGCAGCAGGGTATCACTACTAGCAGTAACTAAACTCGGAAATATATCCAAGATAACACTCAGATAATATTGACATGTACAGACTTCAAACAGGAACTGAATAAGTGATCTATCACCATTTCTATATCAAAAGTCAAGTGGTCAAATGCAAAAATTAGTCCAAATAACAGCAATTGAATTTTACCAATAGTGACTCAAGAATAAACAAAAACCTAGTTTCAGTACACAGGATGAATACAGTCGCAGTTTATCAGGTAGTTAAACCCTGGAAGCAGTAAAACAACAGATCAGAAACTCCTGCATATTCAGTCCTAACTCCTGTGGCAGTATCCGGGTCGTTGGTGGGGTTGGCCACTACCATATTACTCAGGAGGGATTCATTAGTTATCAAGGGACTGTTTTAGTTCATGATGAGATTCATCAGCCATAGAACCTAATGTATATGTATGAAATGCGTCAGTAAAATTCTTTCATTACATCTGCAAATTGTTTTCACTTTTCACAGTCTCTACTCACTTTTTTTTTCAAGGATAGCAAGAAAAATCTGAGAAAAGTATTTCCCAAACTAAGATCAATCAAGAATCATACCACATAGATCATTAACTTTCTTGGCCATTTCCTTAACTTCCTTCTCGGCTTTCTTTATGCTCGCAGAGTAAGGTCCCAGGCCCTGCCATTATTAGAGAAAAAAAACACCCAAAAAAAAAATCAAGATTATGATTCAGAGGCTCTCACTACAATAGCTCAGAAAACAGTAAAGAAAAAGAATGCAGAAAGAAAGATAACAACATATTAGAATCAAAACAAACACTTTTAAGCCAGAACACAATAGCAAAAGAACATGTCAGCAACTTCTCCCCAAATAAAACCTAACGCTGAAAAGAAACATACAATCCAACTGTAAAGCCTCAATCAAACCAAATGAAGATCTGACACAGTCATCTCCAAATACGAATCTGTACCCTCTGAATAAAGATGTGAATGAACTTGAAATCTGGGGTTCTTTGATTTCCAAGCAGAGATTGGAAAAGAAAACCAAATGCAATTGAACAAGATCCTGTCTGAGGGGAGAATAACAATGAAAGATTCATCTAAATGCTACCAACCCTAATTGTGGTGATTTCACCAATTAGCAAAAGGCCTAATAGCATCATAAAACCCTAGATAACAATCGTTGCAGATCTTTAAAAAAAAAATTCAACGCTACAAATCCTATCCCTAAAAGAAAAGGAAGGGAAGAATTGGAAACCCTAGAGAGAAGAAATGAATGGAGGATGGGATTAGGGTTTCAGATACGTACGTAAGTTTTAAGGAGAGCGATGTCGTCTTCATCGAGAGGGGGAGGGTTTTTCTCGTTGTTGATATCATCTTCGGGTTCTGGCGCCATTGTTAACAATCTGCGATTTTCTGAGACGTCTCTGCCTGCAACAACTTCAGCTTTCTAGGTTTATGAATGAGAGAGAGAGATTTGTTTTCTTTATGCTCAAGAGAATGACAAGAGCTTACACACTATACATATATATATATATATATATATATATATATATATCCGGAATAAATGGAAAGCATTACTCTTTACCCCCTGTCATCTATGTTAATTCCTTTTTGGGTAATTCACTTGAAAGGTGAATTGTAACTTTAATAGAGAATAAAAAGGTAATAAAATTTCAAAAATCACCTCTTTTATTTTTATTTTTTTATAGGATCTAATGGGAAAAGACATCTGATGATAGTGTACAAAATAGATCCAATAAATCCTTGCACACAATAAAGGCCCTCCTATTGCTTTAGTGAGTGTAACATTGATACTGACGCTCTGCTAACGAGGTAAAAAAAATACAAAACTAACCTACATGACTGTGGATGTTCACACATATCTATTGGGCCTTTTTCATCCATATTCCATGTAAGGGTTTTTTTTTTTTTTTTTCTCATAAAGCCCTTTTTCAAAAGTCAAAAAATTATTCTCTCATCTCGCTAAATGATAAAAGGAAATCCCTCACATTTTAATCCATAAAAGTAAAAAATATACATTCTTGTGCCACAAAATGACACAGAATGTGAATTTTGAAATTTAAACTTTTCCATTAGACCCCTCCTCTTTTCATATCTCTTGATTTAGACCTTCACTTTACTTAAATTCATTTTACAAGTGAATCACCGAAATAGGAGTGAAAAAAGTACTGTGTAACCCTTTCTTTTTATCGAGAAAAACCTGGAGGGTAAATTTGTTTGATTTAGGAGAGGAGTGGAGTAAAACAAAGGATCCACCATAATTTGAGGGCCCAATCGAGTAGGCAGTCCATCTAGTGCCCACTACGATCATTAAAAACAAAAGGTCCATTTCTCCCTACATCTGTCGCTATTTTCCATTGGCCAGATGGATCCATCGATGAATCATTTGACCATACCATTGGCTGTAATTTCAAATGACTAACCTAGCACAAATAAACTAATTTGTTGGGCTTCCCATATAACCTTTTTATCACTTTTTTTTTTGTTTTTATTTCTTTTCTTTTATTAGTTTATTTTACCAGTTTCATTGTTATAGAGTTTTCGGCGCAAGTAGAAATAAGTCATAGTCAACTTGCCATTTGCAATAGAGATGAATGAAAGAACACTATCACAAAGGATTATTCCTTTTTTCCTGTACGTAATTTACATAATTCACTGTAGTATTAGTAACTCTAAAAGGGAAAAGTGAGTGCAGGGCAACATTCCTCTGCAGCTGAAAGCTAAGCGAAAAATGAGACAAGAATCCGTCAACCAAATAAGTAGCCAACAGGACTATCTGTTTGCTAAAAGAACCCACTAAGTGCGAATGATACAACCATGTATGAAGAGGGAAGATAAACAGCTTGCCATTTGCATCAATGCAATCCATATTGGTCTTGCTATTCAACAGCTCCCCACCAAGAAAAGA
This sequence comes from Cinnamomum chago, assembly GCA_038049695.1. Classification (NCBI taxonomy): domain Eukaryota; kingdom Viridiplantae; phylum Streptophyta; class Magnoliopsida; order Laurales; family Lauraceae; genus Cinnamomum; species Cinnamomum chago. The sequence goes on along the minus strand of CP142459.1, from coordinate 59,635,943 downwards.
TGGGATCCAGAGATTGCCTTGTTTCTTCCATCAATGTGAAAATCCATACAAGACTGTGGAATCATTGCAGTAGAAGACTCTCCTCTATTTCCTTAGCTCCTTCAGCTTGATGATGTAATAGCAATTTTCCCTATTTAAAGTACCAAAATTCACACTCAGTGGTGCTATGAATTAGGAAATAGAAAGTGTGTCATGCACCTGTCATAAGAAAACACAAAGTTTAAATGAAAAAACCATACGCTATGCATACATTATGATTCCAAAAACTGTACATGACGGCATCAAGAAAGATGAACTAAAAAATAGAATTAACTCAGATGAGTGGGAACTAAGGCTAAACTTCTATGTTGCCGCACACAAATGGCATTTTTTTTGTGTGTGGGCGTGTGCGTGTAAAAAGGTAATAAAATTTCAAAAATCACCTCTTTTATTTTTTTTTTTTTATAGGATCTAATGGGAAAAGACATCTGATGATAGTGTACAAAATAGATCCAATAAATCCTTGCACACAATAAAGGCCCTCCTATTGCTTTAGTGAGTGTAACATTGACACTGACGCTCTGCTAACAAGGTAAAAAAAATACAAAACTAACCTACATGACTATGGATGTTCACACATATCTATTGGGCCTTTTTCATCCATATTCCATGTAAGGGTTTTTTTTTTTTTTTTTTTTCTCATAAAGCCCTTTTTCAAAAGTCAAAAAATTATTCTCTCATCTCGCTAAATGATAAAAGGAAATCCCTCACATTTTAATCCATAAAAGTAAAAAATATACCTTCTTGTGCCACAAAATGACACAGAATGTGAATTTTGAAATTTAAACTTTTCCATTAGACCCCTCCTCTTTTCATATCTCTTGATTTAGACCTTCACTTTACTTAAATTCATTTTACAAGTGAATCACCGAAATAGGAGTGAAAAAAGTACTGTGTAACCCTTTCTTTTTATCGAGAAAAACCTGGAGGGTAAATTTGTTTGATTTAGGAGAGGAGTGGAGTAAAACAAAGGATCCACCATAATTTGAGGGCCCAATCGAGTAGGAAATCCATCTAGTGCCCACTACGATCATTAAAAACAAAAGGTCCATTTCTCCCTACATCTGTCGCTATGTTCCATTGGCCAGATGGATCCATCGTTGAATCATTTGACCATACCATTGGCTGTAATTTCAAATGACTAACCTAGCACAAATAAACTAATTTGTTGGGCTTCCCATATAACCTTTTTATCACTTTTTTTTTTGTTTTTATTTCTTTTCTTTTATTAGTTTATTTTACCAGTTTCATTGTTATAGAGTTTTCGGCGCAAGTAGAAATAAGTCATAGTCAACTTGCCATTTGCAATAGAGATGAATTAAAAAATACTATCACAAAGGATTATTCCTTTTTTCCTGTACGTAATTTACATAATTCACTGTAGTATTAGTAACTCTAAAAGGGAAAAGTGAGTGCAGGGCAACATTCCTCTGCAGCTGAAAGCTAAGCGAAAAAAGAGACAAGAATCCGTCAACCAAATAAGTAGCCAACAGGACTATCTGTTTGCTAAAAAGAACCCACTAAGTGCGAATGATACAACCATGTATGAAGAGGGAAGATAAACAGCTTGCCATTTGCATCAATGCAATCCATATTGGTCTTGCTATTCAACAGCTCCCCACCAAGAAAAGATGGGATCCAGAGATTGCCTTGTTTCTTCCATCAATGTGAAAATCCATACAAGACTGTGGAATCATTGCAGTAGAAGACTCTCCTCTATTTCCTTAGCTCCTTCAGCTTGATGATGTAATAGCAATTTTCCCTATTTAAAGTACCAAAATTCACACTCAGTGGTGCTATGAATTAGGAAATAGAAAGTGTGTCATGCACCTGTCATAAGAAAACACAAAGTTTAAATGAAAAAACCATACGCTATGCATACATTGTGATTCCAAAAACTGTACATGACGGCATCAAGAAAGATGAACTAAAAAATAGAATTAACTCAGATGAGTGGGAACTAAGGCTAAACTTCTATGTTGCCGCACACAAATGGCATTTTTTTTGTGTGTGGGCGTGTGCGTGTAAAAAGGTAATAAAATTTCAAAAATCACCTCTTTTATTTTATTTTTTTTATAGGATCTAATGGGAAAAGACATCTGATGATAGTGTACAAAATAGATCCAATAAATCCCTGCACACAATAAAGGCCCTCCTATTGCTTTAGTGAGTGTAACATTGACACTGACGCTCTGCTAACAAGGTAAAAAAAATACAAAACTAACCTACATGACTATGGATGTTCACACATATCTATTGGGCCTTTTTCATCCATATTCCATGTAAGGGTTTTTTTTTTTTTTTTTTTTTCTCATAAAGCCCTTTTTCAAAAGTCAAAAAATTATTCTCTCATCTCGCTAAATGATAAAAGGAAATCCCTCACATTTTAATCCATAAAAGTAAAAAATATACCTTCTTGTGCCACAAAATGACACAGAATGTGAATTTTGAAATTTAAACTTTTCCATTAGACCCCTCCTCTTTTCATATCTCTTGATTTAGACCTTCACTTTACTTAAATTCATTTTACAAGTGAATCACCGAAATAGGAGTGAAAAAAGTACTGTGTAACCCTTTCTTTTTATCGAGAAAAACCTGGAGGGTAAATTTGTTTGATTTAGGAGAGGAGTGGAGTAAAACAAAGGATCCACCATAATTTGAGGGCCCAATCGAGTAGGCAGTCCATCTAGTGCCCACTACGATCATTAAAAACAAAAGGTCCATTTCTCCCTACATCTGTCGCTATGTTCCATTGGCCCGATGGATCCATCGTTGAATCATTTGACCATACCATTGGCTGTAATTTCAAATGACTAACCTAGCACAAATAAACTAATTTGTTGGGCTTCCCATATAACCTTTTTATCACTTTTTTTTTTCTTTTTATTTCTTTTCTTTTATTAGTTTATTTTACCAGTTTCATTGTTATAGAGTTTTCGGCGCAAGTAGAAATAAGTCATAGTCAACTTGCCATTTGCAATAGAGATGAATGAAAGAATACTATCACAAAGGATTATTCCTTTTTTCCTGTACGTAATTTACATAATTCACTGTAGTATTAGTAACTCTAAAAAGGAAAAGTGAGTGCAGGGCAACATTCCTCTGCAGCTGAAAGCTAAGCGAAAAATGAGACAAGAATCCGTCAACCAAATAAGTAGCCAACAGGACTATCTGTTTGCTAAAAAGAACCCACTAAGTGCGAATGATACAACCATGTATGAAGAGGGAAGATAAACAGCTTGGCATTTGCATCAATGCAATCCATATTGGTCTTGCTATTCAACAGCTCCCCACCAAGAAAAGATGGGATCCAGAGATTGCCTTGTTTCTTCCATCTATGTGAAAATCCATACAAGACTGTGGAATCATTGCAGTAGAAGACTCTCCTCTATTTCCTTAGCTCCTTCAGCTTGATGATGTAATAGCAATTTTCCCTATTTAAAGTACCAAAATTCACACTCAGTGGTGCTATGAATTAGGAAATAGAAAGTGTGTCATGCACCTGTCATAAGAAAAAACAAAGTTTAAATGAAAAAATCATACGTTATGCATACATTGTGATTCCAAAAACTGTACATGACGGCATCAAGAAAGATGAACTAAAAAATAGAATTAACTCAGATGAGTGGGAACTAAGGCTAAACTTCTATGTTGCCGCACACAAATGGCATTTTTTTTTTAGTGTGGGCGTGTGCGTGTAAAAAGGTAATAAAATTTCAAAAATCACCGCTTTTATTTTTATTTTTTTATAGGATCTAATGGGAAAAGACATCTGATGATAGTGTACAAAATAGATCCAATAAATCCTTGCACACAATAAAGGCCCTCCTATTGCTTTAGTGAGTGTAACATTGACACTGACGCTCTGCTAACAAGGTAAAAAAAATACAAAACTAACCTACATGACTATGGATGTTCACACATATCTATTGGGCCTTTTTCATCCATATTCCATGTAAGGGTTTTTTTTTTTTTTTTTTTTTTTCTCATAAAGCCCTTTTTCAAAAGTCAAAAAATTATTCTCTCATCTCGCTAAATGATAAAAGGAAATCCCTCACATTTTAATCCATAAAAGTAAAAAATATACCTTCTTGTGCCACAAAATGACACAGAATGTGAATTTTGAAATTTAAACTTTTCCATTAGACCCCTCCTCTTTTCATATCTCTTGATTTAGACCTTCACTTTACTTAAATTCATTTTACAAGTGAATCACCGAAATAGGAGTGAAAAAAGTACTGTGTAACCCTTTCTTTTTATCGAGAAAAACCTGGAGGGTAAATTTGTTTGATTTAGGAGAGGAGTGGAGTAAAACAAAGGATCCACCATAATTTGAGGGCCCAATCGAGTAGGCAGTCCATCTAGTGCCCACTACGATCATTAAAAACAAAAGGTCCATTTCTCCCTACATCTGTCGCTATTTTCCATTGGCCAGATGGATCCATCGTTGAATCATTTGACCATACCATTGGCTGTAATTTCAAATGACTAACCTAGCACAAATAAACTAATTTGTTGGGCTTCCCATATAACCTTTTTATCACTTTTTTTTTTGTTTTTATTTCTTTTCTTTTATTAGTTTATTTTACCAGTTTCATTGTTATAGAGTTTTCGGCGCAAGTAGAAATAAGTCATAGTCAACTTGCCATTTGCAATAGAGATGAATGAAAGAATACTATCACAAAGGATTATTCCTTTTTTCCTGTACGTAATTTACATAATTCACTGTAGTATTAGTAACTCTAAAAAGGAAAAGTGAGGGCAGGGCAACATTCCTCTGCAGCTGAAAGCTAAGCGAAAAATGAGACAAGAATCCGTCAACCAAATAAGTAGCCAACAGGACTATCTGTTTGCTAAAAAGAACCCACTAAGTGCGAATGATACAACCATGTATGAAGAGGGAAGATAAACAGCTTGCCATTTGCATCAATGCAATCCATATTGGTCTTGCTATTCAACAGCTCCCCACCAAGAAAAGATGGGATCCAGAGATTGCCTTGTTTCTTCCATCAATGTGAAAATCCATACAAGACTGTGGAATCATTGCAGTAGAAGACTCTCCTCTATTTCCTTAGCTCCTTCAGCTTGATGATGTCATAGCAATTTTCCCTATTTAAAGTACCAAAATTCACACTCAGTGGTGCTATGAATTAGGAAATAGAAAGTGTGTCATGCACCTGTCATAAGAAAAAACAAAGTTTAAATGAAAAAACCATACGCTATGCATACATTGTGATTCCAAAAACTGTACATGACGGCATCAAGAAAGATGAACTAAAAAATAGAATTAACTCAGATGAGTGGGAACTAAGGCTAAACTTCTATGTTGCCGCACACAAATGGCATTTTTTTTGTGTGTGGGCGTGTGCGTGTAAAAAGGTAATAAAATTTCAAAAATCACCGCTTTTATTTTTATTTTTTTATAGGATCTAATGGGAAAAGACATCTGATGATAGTGTACAAAATAGATCCAATAAATCCCTGCACACAATAAAGGCCCTCCTATTGCTTTAGTGAGTGTAACATTGACACTGACGCTCTGCTAACAAGGTAAAAAAAATACAAAACTAACCTACATGACTATGGATGTTCACACATATCTATTGGGCCTTTTTCATCCATATTCCATGTAAGGGTTTTTTTTTTTTTTTTTTTTTTTTTCTCATAAAGCCCTTTTTCAAAAGTCAAAAAATTATTCTCTCATCTCGCTAAATGATAAAAGGAAATCCCTCACATTTTAATCCATAAAAGTAAAAAATATACCTTCTTGTGCCACAAAATGACACAGAATGTGAATTTTGAAATTTAAACTTTTCCATTAGACCCCTCCTCTTTTCATATCTCTTGATTTAGACCTTCACTTTACTTAAATTCATTTTACAAGTGAATCACCGAAATAGGAGTGAAAAAAGTACTGTGTAACCCTTTCTTTTTATCGAGAAAAACCTGGAGGGTAAATTTGTTTGATTTAGGAGAGGAGTGGAGTAAAACAAAGGATCCACCATAATTTGAGGGCCCAATCGAGTAGGCAGTCCATCTAGTGCCCACTACGATCATTAAAAACAAAAGGTCCATTTCTCCCTACATCTGTCGCTATTTTCCATTGGCCAGATGGATCCATCGTTGAATCATTTGACCATACCATTGGCTGTAATTTCAAATGACTAACCTAGCACAAATAAACTAATTTGTTGGGCTTCCCATATAACCTTTTTATCACTTTTTTTTTTTGTTTTTATTTCTTTTCTTTTATTAGTTTATTTTACCAGTTTTATTGTTATAGAGTTTTCGGCGCAAGTAGAAATAAGTCATAGTCAACTTGCCATTTGCAATAGAGGTGAATTAAAGAATACTATCACAAAGGATTATTCCTTTTTTCCTGTACGTAATTTACATAATTCACTGTAGTATTAGTAACTCTAAAAAGGAAAAGTGAGGGCAGGGCAACATTCCTCTGCAGCTGAAAGCTAAGCGAAAAATGAGACAAGAATCCGTCAACCAAATAAGTAGCCAACAGGACTATCTGTTTGCTAAAAAGAACCCACTAAGTGCGAATGATACAACCATGTATGAAGAGGGAAGATAAACAGCTTGCCATTTGCATCAATGCAATCCATATTGGTCTTGCTATTCAACAGCTCCCCACCAAGAAAAGATGGGATCCAGAGATTGCCTTGTTTCTTCCATCAATGTGAAAATCCATACAAGACTGTGGAATCATTGCAGTAGAAGACTCTCCTCTATTTCCTTAGCTCCTTCAGCTTGATGATGTAATAGCAATTTTCCCTATTTAAAGTACCAAAATTCACACTCAGTGGTGCTATGAATTAGGAAATAGAAAGTGTGTCATGCACCTGTCATAAGAAAACACAAAGTTTAAATGAAAAAACCATACGCTATGCATACATTGTGATTCCAAAAACTGTACATGACGGCATCAAGAAAGATGAACTAAAAAATAGAATTAACTCAGATGAGTGGGAACTAAGGCTAAACTTCTATGTTGCCGCACACAAATGGCATTTTTTTTGTGTGTGGGCGTGTGCGTGTAAATACACATTTCAAGGCTTTTTTTTTTTTTTTGTGCGCGCGCACATCGAAGCAATCTTGTCATTTGCAATAAAATTATGTGAACAAACAAAAGATGTTGCAAACTGCAATAAGAAAGGAGATTGAGGCTTGTGCGTACAAAGAAGGGTATCATTCCAAAAATATAGGTTGGCATTTTTCGGACACACGAGCAGAAAGTGAAGCGAATGCCCCATGAAATGCGTGAGTCCCAACTCTACAAGCAATGGGAAACCAGAAATAATAATAAAAATAACTATATAATATAATTAGATTAACAACAGCAACAACAACAAATAGGTCCTCTTCCAAACATTCTAGTATAATACTAAACAACATATATAGCATGATGGTAAACAATATACAGAGAAATATTCTTTTAAAATGAAATAACCCTTACCAGTTAGGGTGTGTACAAAAAGAACGCTAGCTTTGTGTACCGTAGTATTGAGGAGCCAATTCAGGCAACCACAAAGGATCAATTCTTGTTATGTTACGAACATAAGTTTTAGTTGTCTGAATCAATTCATTGTAAATAAAGCACTCCGGCTTTGTCTGAAATAAAACGGAAGCAGGATGAATCTGCACTGTTTGATTGCTTGCCATAGCCCTGCCAAATGACATGATCAGATAAATAATGAGAACATGCACAAGTGCATAAGCTTGCACTCATGGGCACAAATATAGAGAGAATAAAATTTATATACACACGAAGTTTTCATTTATAGATAGCATTTTGGAGCACAACAATGATCGATCCAACCTCCTCATACTCACCCCACACCTCCATCTGAATCTACATCAACCCCATTTTAAGAACACTCAAATTGTTACTGTTAGAATGAAACACAATTTCCCCATATGGTTTCGCTATTGATCCTTGGAGCCCTAAAAATAAAAAATAAAAACTATATGGTCTGATTAGGGGCCACAAGGCTGATTTTTGGGGTATCAATAACCCATGGCATCCATCTGATTGCTGCTCTCTGCTAGACTGAAGCACCTGTTTTGTCCTTTTTTTTTTAGCTGTTGATCTTTGGAGCCTTAAGGTCCCAACCTATAATTATATGATTAGGCTGCTATTTGGGGCATCACAAATGAATGCATAGCCCTTCCCATTAACACACACACCTTCTAGAAAGAGTGGATGCCCAATTTCTCACAAAGAACTCTTTTTCACCAATTTAAGCTACCAAAGTGTTCTGCAAATTTGTTTTCATTTTTATGCAAAATATTAATGGGATGTCCAACAGCCTAGCACATTAGAGTCTAGGTTGGTCAACAGTGATGACCCGGAAAAGTAGTAGTAATAGAAATAACAAAGAAGATTTCATTCATTATTACCTAATTTACCTACTAAATTGAGCATACCAAATTTAAAAAGAAGCCAAAATTAAAGTCAAAATGACAAGTTGTCGCAGAGTAAAGAGAAGTTCCTCGATTTGCAAGAATATTTGCCTTACAATTAGCATTAGAATGGACAAAAAGAATTACACTTAGTTTTGGCATATTAGGAGGAAGAAGAGTGTATTTGCCTTAAAGCTAGCAAAATGTCGGCCAATCAGGATTCAGGAAACAACACATGCAAAAGTAAGTGTAGCAAAGATGAATGGATATGGCAAAAACTAGGTAACATAAATAAATAAAGGAGTGCATTTGGGAGCATCTAGGGGTAGCATTAATCGGTGATAAATTAAGAGAGACTCGTTTGAGATGGTTTGGACTTTGAACTATCCAATACAAGCCAACAACAACACAGGTGGGGAAAAGTCTTTCTATTTAGATTTATGGCCTCTCAAGGAAAAGGGGTACACCGAAGAGGACATAGATGAAAATTGTAAGAATAGACTTGAAGAAGTGCCACCCATAGGCGGATTTGGCCCAAGATAGACTGAAATGGAGAAATAAATTTGTGTAGCTGAACCCAACATAGCTAGGGCAAGGCCTAGATGATGACGATGTGGGACTTAAAAAATGAAGAGAAATAAGATCTATGTTCCTCTCTGATGTATGCTTGGGAGGGAGGATAAGATCCCCTCGTCTAAATATCCACCATTCATAAGAGAAACATTTCTCCAATATCTGTATGTTATTGTTTTCATCATAATGTAGTCTTTGCCGCTTCATTGTATACATTCTTTCTATTTATTGAAGTGGCCATATGTGAAAAAGGGTAAAAATAAGAAGCTTTCCATTAGAAATTGAAGAAAGAAAATGGCTAAAAACTAAGAGAAGTTTCCATGTTTCCAAAATGACTGGGGATTGCTTCAGCATGTTCAAGGTTTTCTAGACTTGTTCGGTCTCACTTTAATCTGATAGATCTGATAAAAGAACCATTAAGAAAAAAAGACCTGATAAAAGAGACAATGTCTTCAAATTTGAAAATAACAGAGATGAGATGAAAACGCAATCAACATCCATAACATAATACTTCTAAGACCAAATTGCCCTCATCATTCCAAAAATAATTATAAAAAAAAGATATATTAAAACCAAACTTTATATTCAACATGGGCACTCTTGAGGAAATTGAAGGATTTAGGTAACACACGTAGACAACAGAGTTTTTAACCTTTTGCGGCATGTCAAAGTTGAAAGGTTAACATTTGTGGTTCTTGAGATGATTGTAGAATAAAGGATCAACTAAAATAACCAGATATTATCATTTTTCTTTGCTTATATTTGAATAATAGATCTTCTCATATTACTCCTACCTGTATGACCCATCATGCTGTTTCAACGCTGCATTCAAGAAGAAGGAAGCAGTAAGGCATCTATGAAATTGAAGCATGTCATCTCCACATGAAGAAACGCGAAGACCCATTTGTTGGACATGTCCTTGAAGTTGACTGCAAGAAACCACTTAAAAGAATGAGAATGGGGAACAAAACACTGAAGCAACTTAGAGATGATTGTGATGTTGGGTCAACAAATTATATAGATAACATGATACAATGACGAACACGAGAATAGAATGGTCAGTAAAAATATGAATCTGCTACATTCAGTTAAGAACGGGATACATAAAAAATCCGGAAAAGGACAATCTATGGAATGCTAGGATGTTCCAATATGGAAGATTTTAAGAGATCCTTACTTCTCAACTAGAAATTCTTACAACTGCATTGACCTGCCAATGTTGGTAAAGACACTGGAGAAAAAAGAATCGCCATGACGTGGGAATATGACACATAATACATAATTTGAGAAAACCATCATTTATCTTCACTTTTGTGTAAATCAAATAAAATCTAACATGAAAGTGTAAAAATACATGAGAAGCAAGTGTGCATTGATGAGTAATAATATCTAGTAAATGTGGAAAATCAATCAATAACAAATAAACAAATGTGAGAACTACAAAGCACCCTTCATTGTTTACTAGCACCACCTTAATGGCAATAATATAGATTCATCATAATATTAAAAATAATTTAGATTAATCATTCTCCATATATATAAACATATACTCTTTACATGAGCCTACACTCCCCAACATTTTTTGGCACCCCTATGCATTTAGTTCAGATGTTAAAATAAAGGTAAAGAAAGCTTAGTGTTCATGAGAAAGACCTATGCAACATAGAAATGGAGAAATTGTGACTTTAGAAAACACAACAATAATTGAAAACACATTAATTCTATAAATATTAACTCATGCAAATTAACTGCATATATGATATTAAAAAATGCAAGTACAAGAAATAGAATATACTATGGGATATTTGAACACTGAAAAAAGAAAAGAGATAAAGTTTTTCCCTTTTTCCCTTCAAAGTAGTGATACCGCAGTCCAGCTGATGTCAGATATTTGTGTCAGTGTTATATAGGAAAACAAAAGAAAAACCAATAGAAAAACAGTGAATATAAATAGCTCATTGGATTATTCCTATCAACCAATCATTTAGAATTACATACAAATGACACAAACAACAAAGGAAATAAGCATATGGATCTTCCATACAAAGATTAGGTTAAACCACCTGTGAATATCACAGGCATGCTTCAAGGAACGATAATTGATGAAATTTTCTCTGCACCACTTTTTTAGGTGTTTTTCAGTTGTCTTCTTGCTTTTTGCCATACTGGTCTTCTCCAAGTACTCTACAGAAGCTCGATATACATTCACCAATGTATTATGATCTCCCACTGGGCTGGAAAAGGATCTCATTGCAGCTCTTGACTGACCTCAAGGGGAAAAAGGGGGAAAAGTGAAGATCCATTCCAATTTGGGGCAGACATACAGGTAAGCAGTACTTGAACAAGTGAAGCAATGTAATAATAATTTCCACTAGAAAAATGCCTGAACAGGAAGTCAAATAACTATGCATGAGAACATACAAGAGCATAATCATAATGACCACATACCAATATGCATCATATATAAAAATGCATTACAGAAACTGGTAAGCAGAAATACATACCTCTTCCAACTTCTCACGAGGAGCATAAAAGATAGATTGCACCGAAAGCATAGCAACAGTTATCAACATTTCTTCCAAGCAGTTGAATTCACAAGCTAAGATAAGTGCTTTAGAATAAATAGGGTCTAAAGGCAACTGGGCCATTTGACGCCCAACTGGTTCTGATAGTTTATAATCATCTGTCAGTGCGCCTAATACAAACAGTTGCTCCAAAGATTTCACAATAGACATCCTGTTTATGTCATCAAAGCCTTAGATACCACATCTAAATGACTCGATAGAACACTAATGCATATTGTAAATCACTATAATTTAGAAGTTAAAATTTAAAATTGAGTATTCACTACAGGGTGGGAAATTCCTGACCCAACCCAAACCTGACCTGATAATTCAGGGTTAGGGTGGATATTTTCCTACAATATCAATAAATGGGTGTCCATAGTTGTTGCTCTTGCGGGTCAAACCAACCCAAACACAATTGGGTCCATTGCCAGCCTATTCACCAGTGACAACTTCCAAAGCACTCCACAACATTCAAAGCAAGGTTCCTACATTCCTTAAACAAACCCAGATGCCATTAACTAATATCTTAGGAATATGGCTAAATACCCACATTTTAATTCTATTTTCCTGAAAAAGTGTAAAGATGTTCTTCAAGAATGATACCTTACAGTTCAGAAAAAGAAAAATATACAAATTGAGTACATAAGAAGGATTTTTTTTCTTTTTTCCCCTAGATGAACACATGCAAATTTTCAAAAATAGTAACGCAAATTTTGAAAAATTGCGGGCATCATTCTGAACTTAAAACAAGGAACTTGACACACACACTGAGAAATAATGATGATCTGCAGACATCTATTACATCCACATACCTCTGTAAAACTTCAAACCATTGGCCCCATCATGGATGACACACCCCAATATTTAAACCAAATGAATAATTATGCCATCAACAGCCATAAAATAAACGTTTGTTAATGAATGGTCCATGGTCTTTTGGTTTCTAAATGGTATCCCATTTCAATAATCAAATAAAACAGACCATAAGAGAGGATTAGACTGCCCAATCAGAATGAATTTTGGAGAGCATTATTTTCATGAAAAACAAAATTTTCAGATGTAATTTATTTTTATTTTCTTTTTAATGTTAGATGTAATTTATTAATTCTTTGAGAATTTAATGATCTTGATTTATTCTGCATTCTACTAGAAAAGGGTATGGTACAGTAGTTCACATTTAAACACAATCACATATATATCTCAAAAAAGCAAGGAAATTGAAGATTATCATAAAACACCTTTCAGATTAAAAAATGATTTTCAAGTCAGACTGAGTTTTCACCTTGAAGGCTTTTCCATAAAGTCAAACCCTATAATATCATCAATTCCAAGAGCTTTGAGCTGTAGGACAACGTTTGATAGGTTGCACCTCTTGATCTCTGGGACAGTAGAATCATCAAGTCCATTAAACTCACTCTCGGGATACAACCGAAAACACTTCCCTGGTCCTTCACGCCCTGCACGGCCACTGTATTAAATGTGAATAAATCTCATGTTCCACCAAATTTGATATGATAATAACTTATCTTTAGGAGGAGAAAAGAGAGGGAACAGATAGGACCTTGATGTACCAATCGTAGCAAAATTCAAGTTGGCCAGTCATATGAGAGGGAGGGAGAGAGGGAAGGGAAGAGAGAATGCATACATTATATGACCCAAAGTTGACGGTTGCTAGGATTTCAAGGTCCAAAGTTGCAATGATTTCATTATTTGGCAGAGTCTAACAGTGGGTACAATTTTGATCTGGACCACATTGGAAACATATCCAACTCACAAGGTTCGGCCTAACCAAAGATGTGAGTGAGTTAAACGAACCCAAGGGAGCCCTCAATAAGTTTGCGAATGTTAACTGTTCTTACCAGAAAACCCAGCTATATAAACATAAGGGCATTTTTGAAAAAGGGAACCCAGGTTTTTGGAGTGCTCTGCTCGACTTACAGAGTATAATTAAGTTTTAGTGGTTCTAGACGGAAAGGCACACATAAATCCACCCACTCCTGCACCTACATGTTGGTAGTTCTTGACCCAAAGACTCACACATGCACCTCTCACACACAGGCCTAGGCCTTTATAGTTCTCAACACAGGTTAACAGATTTAAAAAACAGACACCATGTATACATATAAAAGTATTTTCAGGAATTGTCACATCATTTATTTGTTGGGAACAGTTTCAAATGCCCCCGCCCCACGATCAACAGCCTAAATTTGATGCTCATCAGAATTTTGTAGGGCCACCAGCCAATTATACAAAATTTGGTGAAAATACAGCCTCTAATGGTTAGAATTTGGCCCAACGTTAAGGACCTCACACCCTTGAATGGATAGTTCCCTTTTTTTTTTTCACACACAGATAAGTCATAGGGAGGCATTTCGGACTACCATCTCCCGTGATTGTCATACTTCCAAGTGGGCCCCATAGGCTAGACTAGTCCTTACAAAGGAATGGGCAGACCATTCTAGAACAAGGTCAAGTGTGTGCATATATGTATATAGTCATTTGTGTGTGTGTATTTTCTCTGACACAAATGCACCAGATACATGAAACTTTCCTCCTACCCGACTGTGCACATATAGGTTACATGGAACACCTAGTGAGGCGATCCTAGATACACACGCAAAATATATACATGCATACATACTTTTATATGCTTACCTCCGCTGCAGAGCCTGAGCTTTTGAGGTTTTGATGACAATAAGTGATTCCATCCCAGTCAGTGGATTGTAAGCACGAGCTTTAACCAATCCTGGATCGATAACATACCTGATTCCAGGTATTGTCACTGATGTCTCTGCAATATTTGTTGACAATACAACCTACGTAACCATGATACATTAGCTGCTACTGAATATTCAGAGAGAAAATAATAATAATAATAATAATAATAAATATCACATGTAAAACAGACACTACATGTTTCATGAAGGAGAACTACACATCTATACAACAATAGAAGTCACACTACAAACATTATCGCCATGAATACAACAGAAAATAAACAGATACGACTATCTCAAGCCAAGAAATTGTATAAAGAGTAGAGTAAGTGAAAGCTACACTTTCATTAAAAAAAAAAAGAAAGAAAGAAAGAAATAAAAGAAAAAAACCAATGACAAGAGTTGCGTATAACACAGTTTTCTATATTGAAAAAAAAAAAAAAAAAAACCCTAGCCAACCACTTCCTGATTCCTTAACATCCTAAACAATAGTATCCCCAAGATAAGATGTAAAATCCATACTCTTCACAGATTTCACTAGCTTTTCCAGTCATCTCATTTTCTGTTCCCCCATTATCTCATCTGATACAAAGATTTTTTTTTTTCCGAAAGGCCTGGTAAATAAATAATATAATGCAATCATCCATCATGATCAACATGTAGGAAATAAATTGCTAACAAACACACAACATTGATCTTTTACCCTTCTCCCTTCTCCTCTTCCACTACTCTTCTACTTACATCTAATACCCAGATCCACTCCCATTGCCTTCAACTATTCTGACTTCATCAACCTTACGCAGCTCAGCCAATAGACACTATGGTCTGGATTACACTCAACGACAAGGAGAGAAATGCCAAGGTAGATCTATTTGCTTTAAAAAATATAGCTATTTCACTTAAAAAAACATAAAGGTCATCCATCACACTCCAAAAATCAGTGAAGTCAAATCTGAAATCTACTATAGTTACTGTTGCCACAATTGTAAATCAACTTCTTTTTCTTTCTTTTTTGGATTCTAATTGTTTAAACAGAGTTTAATCTATGTAACTTTGTTAACTGCAAAATTGAAAAAAATATATATTTATGTTACAGTCATGAGTAACAAAAAACCTTACGAAACCCAGATGGGGCCGGCATGAAAACTTTCATTTGTTGCTCTGACGGAAGTGATGAATAAATAGGAACGGTGAAAATATTCCGGCTGGCTTCAGGTAATTGCAGAACTCGCTCTTGAACAAGTCTTTCTACAGATTCAATCTCTTCTTGTCCCGTCAAAAATACAAGAATATCTCCAGGACCTTCCTCCAAATGAATCTAGAACACATGAAAGAAAAAATAAAAAAAAATAAAACACAGTTCCTTTTATAAAAAGCACAACAGTTATTATTTTTATAACAAGATTCAATAGTTCAAAAGATGATAAAGCTTGAACAAACTTAATTGGTTGTCTACTACTTGGCAAGTGATATGTAGAACAATATTGTATACTATATAAGATATGTATTTTAAAATATCATATTAATATCAATTAATACAACAACAGACATGATAAGAGCTCCTAGCTCTGATAGTAGATGCTCTCATCAGTTACTTAAAGTTCCTGGGTTCCACTAAAATTTATATTAAATTTTTAGATCTTGAGTCAGACCTAGTGTTAGGTTCAGACCAATTAGATCCAGCCAAGACTGGGTCCACTCATATAAACCACTTGGGTATCCCTACCTTCTCATCCGACACCCCCTGGTGCAACAAATGTGGGTCCAACTATACAGTGTAAAGGTTAGCACATTCCATAATGCAGTGTGAAGTTTAGGTTCTACAAAATTTAAATTAATTTACTTAAGTACTAGCTCAACTTTTTTTTAACGAGTACTAAATCGAGTTTAACTGAAACTATAACTTAATCAAGTCCCAGTCAACTTTTGACTTTTAAAACCTTCTTCAGCAATGTATGCACAGAGAGAGAGAGAGAGAGAGAGAGAGAGAGAGAGAGAGATGGGAACGTAATGTGAATCAAAACTTATTACATGAAAAATATATAAATAATTGCATACTGTTAATTATCTACCTGAAAAATGGTAATTAAGGCCGCATCTAGAAAATCTGACTGTGGTTGATAAGTATAAAGAATATCTACAGGGTACTGTCGTCCTTGAATGTGGACAGCTCTTGCACCACCAAAATACTCAGAAAAGCCCCTTGCATCCAGACTAGCAGACATTATAATTAACTTCAAAGATGGAATTTTTGCTCGACATGCTTTCAGATGATTGAAGCCCCAAGCACTAGTAGTTTTATCGAACACTTTATCACTGATACCATTCATCTTTCCCACATTATTTTGCTCCGTTGATCGGGATCTTGCTTTTTGTACATTTTTCAACAAGCCTAATAAAACATCCGTATGAACTGTTCTCTCATGAGCTTCATCAACAATGATGATAGAGTACTTAGCTTCATCAACAATGATGATAGAGTACTTGGACAGCAAAGGATCCAATAATGCTTCTCTGTGAACATAGAAGCCATGTATTAGTCAACACTTACATATTATTACATTGCCAATTACTACAACAGTAAAAAAAAAAAAAAAAAAAAGCTCTGGTCTTCATAACAATCCTTTAAAAAACCAAAAATAAGATTTGAAGCTCTTGAGAATTCAAGAGGTGCAAAAAGGAAAAAGACGGGAGAGGGAGGGACGGCACTTACAATCAAGAGTAGAAATAGCAACCATTATGAAATCATTCAAAAAAAAAAAAACAATTATTAAGAAAGAAACACACTTCATATGTCAACCAATGAAACATCCACTTAAAGTACATCCAGGCTCAGAAAAAAAAAATGCATAAGATCCCTGGAAGTTGAACTTGAAATTTATTGAAAGCTTTGGGCAAAAAGAAAAGCAAGAACAGAATTAAGTAATTTATGAAAAACATTGATAGGAGTGAAATCGATAATCAACTTGCAAGTTTCTATAATTTCATAGAGATTCTTTTAATAGGTAAGATACTAGGACCTGCAACTTTGTGGTTGGAACAACGAGCACCTCCCTACTTTCTGATTGTGGCAGTGAGCACCTACGTCCCAAGGTATGATAAGCTGATCGACTTTGTATTTTACAACCAAGCCAAAATTGAAAATTGCAGTTTTCACTGTTCTATGACTTTTACTTGGGACAGGGAGGATATCAGGAATGTTTTTATTATCCTTTTACTCTTATTATCCTTTTTCATTCTTTCATTTTACAGTTATAATTTGTTCTTCAACCACTTATTCAATTCCTCTAACACACTATAACATTTATTTTTCCTAATTTTCGTTCTAAAGTATTCATTACATCCATCCATTTTTGAGCATTTCCATGTCAATGGAAAGATTTTTTTTTTTTGAATGGTAACGGAAAGAGATTTCATATCCACACAATAATTCAATTCCATTCCGGTCACCGTTCCAATTTGACTTTGTAGTGGAATGTTTCAGCATTCCTGTCAATTCCGGTATTCCATTTTGGAAAATACGCAATTGAAAAATAAAAATATATTCATAAAAGAATACCTAAAATTGGAAAAAATAAATAGTTAAATGCTAAAATAATACTAAAAATGCATACTTATATCACTAAAATAAACTACACTCTATAAATGATCATTATCTAGTTTTCACTACATATAAATGGAAGTATGAAACCTGGGTCAGAATCGGGCAAAATTGGTCTGAAATTGGAACCGGAAATGGGACCGGAATGGACAAGAACGAACTGGAAACATTTAGGGGGGCATTCTGTTTTGCCCAATGCCAATTCCAGAACATTTCAACCAATTCCAGCCATAATGGAATGGAATAGACAACTATAATCCACACAGAGAGAAAAAGAGAGTTACACTGAATTTTTCAAAATTTCAGTATATGAACAAGTGGACCTACAATTTAATCAATTTTTTTAACCAACCTCAGTAATAATCCATCAGTCATGTACTTGATCCTTGTTGAGCTAGAAGTTACATCTTCGAATCTAATCGAGTATCCAACTTTCTGGCCTAACTCAACTTCACATTCTTCGGCTACACGTTTCGCAATGGTAACAGCAGCAACCCGTCGAGGCTGAGTAATCCCAATAACTCTCCCATCACGAGAGAAACCACCATTAAATAAAAACTGCGGCAATTCTGCATGAATAATTGCTGAAGTCAGTGAAACTCAAACAGTCTTGGTACACATATATGGGACCCAAACCAACCCCAAACTTATCTAGCTCACTTGAAAATAGAGTAAGACCCTCTAAACACAAAATATTGAAAATGGCAGTGAAGTATTAAATTAGGTCATAATATCACCATGGGCAAACATCACCTCATATTCAGCATATGGTCACAAGGATCTAGAGAAGAAAAAACTTACGCGTAGTTTTCCCGCTTCCTGTTTCACCGACTATTATTAGTATGTCATTCTTCCTCACTTCCTCCACAATTCTTCTTTCAACTAGAATATGTCCACAATGACGACAACGACAATTAGAAATGAAACAGAAACATAAAATAACTACAATGACAAAATAGCAATTTAATGCTATAAAGAAACTCATGGAGGTCAATCCAAGTTGATGATTTCATTACTTTATTGATTTTTTTGAAGATTCAATTCAACTGTGAGTAAAGTTCAAATTAGTGTCAAATGGGACCTGGTGTCAGATCATGGGGTTAGTGAGTGTTAATAGGGTAAATGACCAAAGTTGAGCCTTACAGAGCTGCACTGCACTTGCAATCTACTCACTGATTGAAAATTTCTCACCTATACATATTCTCATATAGATGAAAAAGCATATACCGCAGTATAGACCTGAATAACCTACAGCGCCTTTCACAATTCACATCACAGCAGAGGATCAACATCTCAATCTACACAGCCAACAGTTCTTCTCCTATCCTCTTGTTTGCGAGCCAATCATTGCACATGTACAGTAAACAAGTTTTCACAAATTTTAGAAGTATCCGTAGCCATACCTGACGCAATAGGCAGTGATTTTCGCTGTTGCGCAATCATCCGTCTCCTGAGAAAGTAGAAATTAAGAGTAAGGGTTAGAGGAATGCCAGGATTAATACATGATGCAATAAGAAACACTATGAGACTAGATGTAGTAGAAGTTGAGGACGACATGAAAACCCTAAAAAAAATATAAAAATCAAGTGAGCCGCATAAGGTTAGGGTTTTGGGGAGTTTCTTCTTTCTTCCGTTCTTACCTTTCTAGGGATTCATCTCTGAAGCTGTTTTGAGGAACGTTGCCGTTCGCTTGATGGTTTGGACATGAAGCTTTTGGAGCGAAGTGTTCGTATGATGCCATGGAAGGCATTTCGAAGAGAAGAGAAGAGAGAGCGACTGCGAAGACCAGAAAAAAGAAGGAAGAGGCGAACGTACTGTGCTTGAAGGTTATTTTTACGAACGAAGGGGTGTTTCAAAGAGGGATTTGGGTACTGTCAGACGGAGATTAATCTCCGAATGTGAATTTTCTTCGCAGTGTGAAAAGCGAATTCCTCGAGGATTTGCGGCAATGCCTCTATTTCTCACGTTCCACCGTTGATAGAACGTAGAAAGTTAGAAAGTGGAGGAAGAGAAAAACAAAAAAAGGAAAGGGGTTAACAGTCTTATTGCCCATCCACGCTTCAGTCTTTTTTATTTTCTTTTTCTTAAAATCTAAGAGTGTAAATCAATATCCAAACCGTTAAAAATATTCACAAGATCCAAACACGGTTATATTACCAAATTTTAGCCATTGAATCATCACCAATATCAAGAT
Organism: Cinnamomum chago; assembly: GCA_038049695.1. Taxonomy (NCBI): domain Eukaryota; kingdom Viridiplantae; phylum Streptophyta; class Magnoliopsida; order Laurales; family Lauraceae; genus Cinnamomum; species Cinnamomum chago. The sequence continues at coordinate 59,615,837 of CP142459.1, read as the reverse complement.
ATGTGGAAAAAAAAAAGTTAGTCATTGGATGTAATTTTTTAGAATCTGTGGGCTCCAACGCAAAATCCAATCTCTTTGGAAGGCCGAAAATGGCTATGTGGTCGGTGTTCAAGGCTTGATACTTGTGGATTTCGAGATATTTGCAAAACAGTATCAGCCACTAATGTATTATGCTCAATAATGAATTTGTCCATAAGTAGTAACGTTTTTTTTATAATTCCATGAATTGTAAATCAAGATCCAAACCGTTAAAAATATTAAAAAGATCAAACATTACTCAAAAATCAAATTTTAGCCATTGAATTATCAACAATCCGGAGATATGTGCAAACAAGTGAGGGATTTTATGCAATTTTTGGGATTATATGGGCCACAAACACAAGATCTAGACCGTTATATTTTTTTGGAAGGCTGAATACGGCCATTTTCAAGGCTTTATATCTTGTGAATATCGAGAAATTTATGAAAACTTTCATTATAAAAAAAATCTATTTAACATGGATCTTTGCATTACTAAATACTTTCTTTTATCATAGCCTCTTTTTTGTAACTTTTTTTAATGGCTCTATTTTAATGGAACTATAAAAAAGATAGTAAATATACCAAACAAGGCCTAATTTTTGTAATGCAAAGATTATGAAAGGCCCAAGCCGGGTCCACTTTTGAGGGCCGAATGTTAATATAAATGAGGTGTTAAAATTGTATGTAAGCATTATCATATGAAATTTTATATGCTTGAATGGGTGGTGAACTAGTTTTTAAATGGCATTGTGACGAGTCTGGCACTCTAGCTTTGACACTGCACAGATCGGGGTGTGAAGTGTGAACCCTACCAACAATATATGTTTTTGGATATCTATAGGCCTCATAATTACGATTCAAATCGGTCATCTTCTATATATGGCTAACGATGGTCAATATGGAAAATCAATGGTGCTATGTAGACTGATTGGGATCCAGTGGTCCTCATGGGGGACCGAGCCAGAATTCGGTCCCCCATTCGGTCAAAGTGGACTTTCTCATGTAAAATTCCTAATGCTCACTCTTTTATGCATTTTTGGAAAGTTTCACTCAGGAGGAGGGTTGACATCGACCCTCAGAAAGATAGGCTATTTTTTTGAGCAATATAGTATTGAATTCCATTTCGTTTCGACCGAAATGATTGAAATTTTTCGTTTTAGACCTTCTGCCAAAACAGAATTGGGGTAAAAAATTCTCAGTTTGAATCCCAATCCATTATGGTCTATTCCGGCTTTTTGCACAATTTTTACGCTTTTATTTTTATTTTTCCTCAATATCCATATCAAGAAACATCCATAATTTTTTCATTCTTTTATTTTTCTATTATATATAATCTTTAATTTTTATTATTTCGAGAAGTTATTTCGAAAAGTTCCGCTGGAATCCTGAAATACTGAAATATTTTATCTTGGAGGCTAGACCGAAATGAACAGACAACTATGACGGGAAGGCCTCTTTGGTATGAGGTTTGCTAAAGCGACTTTTTCTTTTATCCACCCACTATCTATAGTGTTTTTATTTATGTATTTATAAAACTCTCTTAACTTAATTTAATTTAATTTATTAATAAATCCGCACAACATTAACTAGGAGTGCACGGCGGGCGGTTTAGACGGTTTTGTTTTATGGCGGTTTGTAAAAAGTAGAAACTGTAACTGCTTGAAGTATAGGCGATTTGAGAGGTTTTTTTAGTGGGCGGCTTAGGCGGCATGTTGGGCGATTTGGTATTTGTATATATTTCTCTCTTTTTTCTTTTTTTTTAATAGAATGTAACTAAAGTTTCAAATTAAGTACTTAACACAAAGAATAAAAATTAAACATGATTTTTAATAAAAGTCAATAATTAATAATAAACAAAAATTTCAACTAAGTATGTGAATGTAAAATTAAAGTCCAAAGGCATCACCAAAATTAAAAAATATAATCACTTATATAATCTAACGTCCAAAAGTCAAAAATCTAATAAAGAAACATCTAAATTCGAAAATTCAATGTCTAAATTTCAGTAAACAAACCTCCAAATTTCAAAATTCAATGTCCAAATGCTAAAAGAAATTCAAAATCTAAACTTCAAGTTCGTAAAGATCGATATATAATTTGAAGCAATCCTGCAACAATAAAAAAAAAACATGGTTAGAATAATAATTGATAAAAGATAATAAATATCAATGTTTAGTTTAGTGATAAAATTATAAGGTCGTCAAATTGTCATACAATATAATATAGACTTGTATTGGAGTTGCACTAGAATCACGAGGAGAGGTGGTACCAATACGAGTAGAAGTGCTATCTGTAAAGAAATATAACTCTTCTCAGTTTATAAATTTTAATATAAAATATAATAAAAATTTATAAAAATTAAAAGTAGAAAATAAGCGGGGCGGGACAGTTTGAAACCGCCTATTCAAATGTCAAATCGTAACCGCCATTCATTAATACGGATTAAAACCACCCCGTTCGTCTAAAGACGGTTTTGACATATATGTACTTATATGGGGAAGGGCTGGGCGGACAAGGTTATTTTTGTGGAGCCATAACATTAACTTCTGAATCGCACAGGGTCTATGCTCAGTTGTAATCATGGATTTAAAAACCGGCCGATACCGAACTCACTAAGATATCGGTATCGGTTTTTTTCTTCAATATCTCGGCCCATCTTGGCTGAGATGAAGTTCATAGCAGATTTATCAATATCTCGGCTGATATTTTTAAAATATCAGCCGAGATATGTTAAAAAGGGTGAGAACCCTAATATTTTTTATTTTTTCCCTCATCTTCATCTCCTCTTTTCTCAATTCCTTACTAGCCATAGCAGCAGCCACCATCTCTCTTGTATATTTTCAAATCTCACTTCTATTTTTTGAAGAAAAATTATATAAGGTAAGAGAAAATCAACTTAAAGCATTCTATTATGGTTTTTTTTTTTTTTTTTTATAGATGAAGCATAGAGATTTGTCACTTACTCACTTATGTTGTTTTCTTCATTTAGAAATTAGATCTACATACTTTCATGCTAGATCTACTCATACACATGATTTTGAACTTTTTTTTCAAAATTTTTTAATTTTCAGATTTTTTAATATTTGAATTATAATATATCATTTTTTGGGGATTTCATCATAAATATGTTGTTTTAATGATTCATGATCATTGCATGGTGTGTAAATGATTGATGTTTGCATTATATGAAATACTGGAAAAGACAGTGAACCGCGAGCCTGCGACACAGACAGGACTCATAACTTAAGGTGACCGAGAATTTGATTTATTGCTGTTATTAATAGAAACAAATATTGTTTTCCAGCATTTTTTAATATTCTGGACTTTTTGGATATTTTTGTGAATTTTTTTGGATAAAAAAAAATTCATACTGCGATGACCGCGGCGGACCGATATCCGCGACTAATACTAATATTATATCGGTTTTTCGGCCCGGCCAATACCGTGGCTGATACCGAGATTTTGAACCATGGTTATAATGATGCGTTGGTCGACACTTAAGTCCTCAACAGCTAAAATGCTGTGGTCTTCGTCATTTCGTCAGGACAAAGTGTTCGTCGTGCTATCTTCCTAGTCGAGGCCCCGTCATCCACACCTAATTCACTCTCTCTACCTTGGCGCCGCATTTTCTGATTATATAACCTTCTCCTTCTTCTTCTTCCTCCTCTCCTCCTCCTCTTATGACGGATTTCCCCATTTCGGATTGGATTCAACGAATCGCTCCCGAAAGAATCCTGTTTGCGTCTTGTTTCGGATCGAACGGCTTCTCTCTCTGATCTATCTCTCCATCTCGGCTTCTGCAGAAGACAAGGGCATTGTAGATAATGAAAGCGAGGCTCGTGGTTTTCCCGATCAAAGGCAGGAACTGGTGCTTCAGCAGATCCGCAGACCGTACGCCTCCCGAATCCAAATCCTCCATTAAACCTCAAACATTCAAAGATCTGTGGAAGAAGTTCTCATCCGATGGAAGATCGGTGGCCCAGAATGCGGAAATCGCCATCGATTTTGCTGCAGAGAAGGTTGTTTCTTTGAAACTTGATCTTTGAGAAAGTCGAAGACAGCTCATCGAGTTTGAAATCGTGATTTGATTTGATTTGATTTTTTTCCCCCGTTTTGTTTGGTTTTATGTAATTAGATGAATCGAGCTTGGTACAATCTTGAGAAGGCTCCGGTCGGAACTTTCAAAAACAAGCTTCACAAGTAAGTGGAAATTAGTACATATGATTTTTTTTATTTTTTATTTTATTTTTTTGTTTTCAATTTCTGCAATGAGTTTTGAAGTGGTCCATTGTTTGGTGATCAAGGTCCAGCGGGGTGTGTTGGAATACAGCAACGGTCCAGATTCAGTTTTAGAAAAAAGCCAACGATGGGGTGGCTATAACCTTAAACCTTGTATTGTAAATTTGTAACCATTGATCTAGTGGGCATCACATGGATGTGAAGGGGCCTCAGCTCAGAAACCAAGATGATAGGGTATCCGAGAATCTGATTCTCCCACCAATGGCCTGCAAATGGATGGGTAAAAAAGTATAACAAATGAATGAGCAAATGTTCACATTTGATTTCAAAGGATGGAATTTTGCAGCAATTGGGTGCTAGAATTGTGAAATTACAGCAATTTTTTTTTTTATATGGGCTATCTAATAAGTGGTTCAATGATCAACTGTATTGGGCATCAGATGGTGCTCTTTGGTGGAGTTGACTGTTGAGGTTGGAGAGAGCACATTGCTTACTTAAGGTAGTAAGCTTTGTCAGTGTTTTCTCCTGATATTTATCTGGTGCCTTCTCTTTTACAGTTTGGGATTGCGTCTGATGTCTCGCGTAAAGCCTTCGGAGAATTTCTTGAAGTCTATTTCAAAGGAAATTACTAAGGTGGAGGTGACTCATCCTATGAGGTTCAGCTCTTACTAATATATTCTAATGGCATTTGGAATTTATACCGTTGATCTTTTGTTTTCTAGCATGGTTTATATGATTTGCAGATAATTCACTGGATTAGTGTTTTTCAAATTATACAACTCAAGTTAATTGATTGATGCTTGATTGAGTCTTAGAATTCAAATAATGGATTCTAGAACTTGACAAATACGTGGGTTATGTGATAATCTCAGAAACTATGCATTGGATAAATTAAAGATCTGCACTTTGGTGGAAATATGATAAATGGGATGATGACATGGGAAAATTGAAATCCTATGAACCCAGTTTGGCACATGTTTATTTTCAGAGAGGATTTAGACTTAACAAGGCGTTGCTTTTGAGATCTAGCTTAATCCTTCTGATTTATTGTTTTCTTCTTTCATATGACCTGTTTCCAAGGGTAAAGGAACTCCAACTGCAACTCTTTATATATATATATATATGCAGATTTTTTGGAGTTCCTTCTATTTTTTAAAGTCACATTCCTTAGGTTTTTATTTTCACTTTTATACCCTATAACTCAGTTTTTTTTTTTAATATATATATTCTCTCAAGACCAGAATCGTCATCCATTTCCAAAATTAATCTGAGCCAAACTGGCTCATAAGGTGGGTATTTCTCCCAAGACAGATGGTCGTGATTTTAGTGAGGATAGTGGTAAAGAGTAAGAGATAATTTGAAAGTTGAGCCAAGCCCCATAGTAATGGGCACCAACCTGGAAACGAATGGTTGAGAAGAAAATTTATACACGTTGTCCTTGCAGAAATAAATCTTATAACTTTAGGAAAACTCTAAACATGTGTACTGAGTTAAACTATTCCAGACACTCAGAAAATATGACCATTCATTTAGACGGGGCCCACTTTGAATGGTCCACAGAGACTTTATTGGTCAAAGTGTAAAACTGGTGATCTAAGTCATCTTTGTTGGCACAGTCACCTCAAAGGTTGGGGAGTTCCTTTGTGAGGAGGTCTTGTTTTTTGGTGTCTTTTGCTTCTTTTTTTTTTCCGGTTCTTTTTGGCTTTTGCTTCTGGAGGCTTTGGTGTTCTTTTGTTTTGGCTTCTCAGTATAGCTCTCTTGTACTGTGATGTCCTTTCAATGAATGTTAATATTCAAAACAAGAAAAAAAGGGTTGGGAATTTCCCATCACAGCTATCAATTCAAGGTTGTGTAGACCGTCACCTGGACTGTGTTTAACCTTATGAATTTAGAGGTTGGATTTGAGTATTGACTGTAAGAGTTATTGTATTAGTCATCTGTGATGCTCTTTGTCCTTACGTATGCTTTGATTTTTCTCCACTTTGTATTACATGATGATAGATAATTTCCTCAACAATTTCAGCTTAAATCCACATCTCGTACGTAGAAGGTTGCGGCATATTGCTATGAGGTATTGCTACTTTTCTTTTTTATTGAAGATTCTACAGAAATTATACTAAAATTTGGATTTAAGTGCTGTTGTTTCTTGTTTGATTGCTTACCAAGCACATTCCAAGGAAGAAATTAATTTGGGCCAGAAAAGTCAATAACAGTATCCCACCTAATATGATTCACAATTTTGGCACTATAAGAGTCTATAACCATTCAATCTGCCAAAATAATTGAACTGAATTCTATTTGGATAACATCCTAATGCACCTGAAATCCCAGAGTAGTAAAAGTTTTAGATTCTTTCCTTTTATCAGCACTGAAAATTGGGAGTCCAGGTAGGCCTTATGAGATAGTTTTGGTAGATCAGTAAGGAGCTGCACTTTATTTTTTATTTCAATTATAAGGTGTACAATTATGGGATATAAAGTCGGAGCTGGCGCTCTGCTGTGATTTTGTTGAAGTGCAATTTACTAAAGAAGATAATCTGGTACCTGGTTTGCAGGGGATCTATAATTCACAGGAGATACTTCTATGGTTCACTTTCCTTGCTTCCATTCACAGCAACCTTAACAGTAAATACACAGACGTACTTTCACATTTGATTTTTTTCACTTCCAAAAATATGTTTTATTTTCTTATTAGCAACTAATGAAAATTGAAGGTTTGTAAACTGTAAAGATTTGCTATTTCAAAGTTGAATTTGGTTTAATGACTGGATATGTTCCTCACAACTAATGAATAACAATATAAATTGTTCTTTTACTCGATAGCTTATATGGCGATTCTAACTATTTCTTTCTTTATTTCTTGTTAGGTTTTACCAACACCTAATGTTCCGTTCTTTTGGATTTTATTTCGTGCCTATTCTCATTGGCAAGCTTTAAAGGTGTGAACCATATTATGCTCTGGTAAAGATAGTTTATTGTAGTCATATGGATCAACACGTCCGTATATTTTTCAAAATGAGATGCACAATGTCTATGCTCAAAACTTCACATCATGAGCTTGAAACGACAATTCACTCTTTCACACAATTTAGTTGGGTGGAACATAAGACCAACTAGATCTTAGTATCTTACCCAACGAATACAGGATTTAAGTCTATTGTTTAGACCCCATAGGCTGGATCTAAACGTGGTGCTTATAACTGAATGACCCGGATACTGTAATGATGCCCAAGCCAGACCCCAACTGTCAGAATAACAATATTCTTGTATGTCTTAACAATGATTTTATGTGATACAGGTTCAATGCCGAACCTAGATAGATGGGATGATGACGGTGATGATGATGTGCTATGTAAGTTCTATGACAAATGGACCAACCTTGATCCAGCCCAATTGTACCTAGGTTTGGATGGATCCTAGGATTGGGACCTGAGCCAGACTGGACATAATATTCAGTCTGACTGGACCCATTTATGCAAGACTAAATTGGTAAGAGAGATCCTATCATCCAAATAGACCATTGATCATGTTGACGTCATGCTGGATTATCCTTGACACTTAAATGTAGCTTTGATAAAACCATTCTAATTTTTCAATGTGGATGATATAGATTCATTATGACCAATAGTGAAAAAAAAGGTTAATTACAACAATGAAGGTCCTACATTGTTGTGAACATCAATTCTTTGTCTCAGATTTATGATGGTATCTTAAAGAACTGGGCAAGGAAAGAGTCATCGTCTTCATTGAAGCCTTATTTTACCAAGGGTCAGCTTTATGAGTTCTACCTTTCTACCGAACCCTATTTAAATCCATGTTCTTGGTAACTCTACAATCCATCTCTACAATCTTTCATGTATTTCCTCATTACTTCATTTAGGGTCTTTGCTGGTCCCTTTCTTTTCCTCGTTCCGTGAACATGTAAACTTTGGTACGTTGTATAGGGCTTGTTCCTGGTCTTTTGTGTATGTGCCTGAACCATTTCAAGTGACATTCCTTGATTTTCTCTTCTGTTAAAGCTACCAATAAGTTTCCTTGTATGTGCTCATTCTCAATCCTATATTTGTAACTTCAATACTCCACATCCACATTTGCATGAGCCATCTCTACGAAATGTAATTATGCTTCTCGTTCTTCATTACCCAACATTTAGCTCCATAACACAAAGCAGGTCTTGTTATATCCAATTCAAACCAAAAAGAGAGTTAGAAAAGAAGCTCACAACCCCCTTTTGAATTTGAGGGCAAAGAAATTGGCTCCTTTTCTTAAAAAAAAAAAAGCGGTTCTAAACTGCAAATGGACTTCTTGTTGATATTGGTTTTTTGTGATAAAAAAATAATTGAAGAACAAGGGTATTTTGTCCATTTTTCAAAAGAAATTCCTACCACAAAGGTGTTTCTCCTCTTTCTTTTTTTTGTAGTAACTGAATTTAATTAAAGAGGCTAATCAGTACAACAATGCTATACCTAAGAGATACCAAAATGAGCCCAAACCCAAAACACCAGCCAGAGACATAGCTGGAGATGTTCCCCCCTTCTAAACTGTGGCCAAACAGGTCCATATATGTAAATTCCTTTTCACATTTTCAGTTGTATACTGTATTTTTTATTTAGAAATGGAAAAAGGACGAGCATTAGATTATTGATAAAAAGGTGGTTTTCCTTGTAGTGTACCATTGTACTATAGTTTTAGAATTTAAATAGTGGATCATAGTTTTAATCACTGGAGATGGATTAATGCAGCCTGTACATTCTTAATATCTCGGTTTACTCTCTCTCTCTCTCTCTATATATATATATATATATATATATATATATATAGACACACACACACACACAAGGTTTTTGGAGTCTCGGACTTTGGCAATGTTTATCGTGTCAGCTGTTTCAACTTTGAACCATAGATATGTGGTCCCCATATGTACGGTTTTTTTGTTTAAGTAGATAGTACGGTTTTAAGTGGTGCTGTGTATTTTTCTACGTCTTGTTGCCCTCAGTCCTTTACACTTGCTTCTTACTGTTTTTGGCAATGGAAGATATATGTCACCAATCCCTTGTTTTGAATTGTTTGCTGCAAGTGCATGATTCTGCCAGTACTTTCAGGGAAGTGAGCAGCTGCTTCTACTAATCTCAAACTGCTCAAAGTCACAGAATTTGCCTGTTACCAGTGAAAACAGAAAAGAAACTGAGTACAATGACTCTCAGCAGACTCTTCACTGGTCATCTGATTCTCCATGGGTAAGTTCATTTCTTTTTGAGTCTGAGGAAGAAATTGTGTAGGGAGGGGTGTGCTGTGGATTAGGATTGTACCAAATATTGGCTTCATTGGTTACTTTTAGCCATCTGATCTGAAGTTTTAAATGGGATAAGTTGAAACAAAAATAAATGAAGGGCTCACAAGCTCAACTTAAATCAGATGCCTACTTATGTCTGCTACTGGGCCTCACTTTGGGTAGATGCCTAATCTACAAACCTCCCTTCTATCTCTACCAAGCCTGATTTTGGGTAAATGCCTAATCCACTAGCCTCCATTTTATCTAACTGGCCCCACCAGCATGCTGCATTTCATAATTTAAGAAAGTTATTTGGCTAGTCTCTAAGGATGTAAAGGGGTCGGGCTCAGGTTGTGTCCATGGTGGATAGATCCATTCAGGTTTTAGAGCTGAACCTATGCCCAATACCCAAAGAGTCTCATAATTATGGACAGATACCCAAAATAATTGTGGATTCATCCTGCACTCAAATATCAATTGGACCCAAATCAGAGCCCATATCTGATTTTTGCAGACCAGGCCTTCGGGTAGTCAGGTAAATAGACCATTGTTACCTATGGCTCCTTGTTTTGGTCCAAAAGACCTAGCTCAAGCCCAATTGCATAAAAACTTTTAAATCCATTTGGGTCATCGGGTACAGACGATTGGACCCAAGTATGATCTACATTGTACCCAATGAGTATGAAGTGGACCCAGGATTTTTGTTTGAAGAGAGCGGATGATGGCCATAATTTTATTTGTGCCCCCAGAAGACAATACCTGGGTCCGCCCCTAAATGATCCAGATTGCTGTGATCTAGATCATGGATCTTGGGAGGCTGGTGCGCTCAATGTAAGTATGTAACTCTAGGTTCAAATATTCGTTGCCCATACTGTGGATGGGTTGAAGTCTTCTAGCCTTGAAGTATTGTTTGAACCTGTTATAAGTGTGGGGTACAGGTTATGATGCCAAATTTATGATGATGAGGTTCTCCTTATTTCTTTAGCTCATGTGCAGTTTATTTCAATGCTGTTGAGGATAAGATACTACAAGAGGGTTCTTTTTCAGTTGATTCTGTGCACGTTCATTTCCAGGGATCAAATGCAATGTTAGGTTGGAAAAGCACAAATGTCTTGTCTGTGAAAGTGAGGGTGGAAAACATGTTTGATTTCAACAGAAACTTGGACCGATGGCTTGTATTCATGCTAGATTTTTTTTTTTTTGAGCTTTTCTATCCTCCTTGCACCCACCTACACCTGCATATGTCCAACACCTAGCCGCCCATCATCATCTTCTTTCTCTCTCTTTTCTCTTTTCTTCTTCTCCTCCTGTCTTCTTCTCTTCCCGTGCCACGCCACTTTGTCTTCTTCTCTTCCCGTGCCACGCCACTTTGTTACTGCACACGGCATTACCTGCGTCATTGCTTGCACAACTCATCTTCTTTCTTTTTCTCTTTCTTCCTTTTCTCGTTCCTCTCTTTCTCCAACTTGCCCGTCGCACACTCCCCTGCACACACACTCACTACGTGACTCACAACGCCCGCTTCATACACCTCGTATATGGAAAAAAACAAGGGGGGATATCCCCGCTCGTCTATGCAGGTGAGTGGAGTGGGGATATCGCCGTTTGGCGAAACAACAAAAAAATAATAAAAAAGGCCCTTGGGATTATTACTGTCATTTCATATGTTCTAAGATTTTTTTGCTCTATAGTGAGTCTAATGGAATTTTTATGATTAAATCTCTAAAATAATATGTATAAAACTAAAGTTATTAAAAATAAAATACCATTTTTCGAACATCAAGACTCCTAAAACCCTATCTTATAAATGAATCCATTCAAAACCCTAAAACCCTATGCCCTCCTCCTCTTCCTCTCTCTCTCTCTCTCTCTCACAGCCGCGAAAAAGAAATCAGCAGCAGCCACCATGGCGTTCTGCAACATCATAAGAAGAACAGCTTTTCGTGTTGCGCCTTTGGCTCTTCGTGCCGTTGAAAGTCACAGAGGTTTCCATTCATCTCTCTTCCCCAAGAACAACAGCAGCAGCAGCTTAAACCAAAAGCTTTGGAGGGCTGGGTCTGGGTATCTTTCCACTAATCGTTTCTCTGCAATCTTCAAAAGCCCAAATCTGACGAGAGTCTTCTGCGAGTCATCGAATCCGAGATCAAGTGCGCCGAGGAGTCCGACGATCACAATAGGGTAACACCCCATTCCTCACCCTTTTATCTTTTCTTCGTCTTTTTAACTTGTTTTGTATGTTGGGTTTTGTTTGAAATCTTGAACTAGAACTGGGTTTTGAAGCTCCATGCATTGCTTCCTACTTAGTCAGGATTTCATCTTAAGTAGCTAAGCTAAAACCCCAACTACTCAATTGAGCAGATGCTTCACCTTTTGTGGAAAAAAGAAGGTTTTTTTTTTTTTTTTTGGAGTTAAGAGTGTTATTGTGTTCATATAAACTAGAATATGATAGATTGAATTTGAATGATCTATTAGATTTTGGGATGATTCTTATCATAATTTGATAGGATCAGTTGTGAATTGATTAGGATAAAATTGGCATCTTGACTGTTCCTATCTATTTACTCTATTCTAGTGTTTGATTCAATTAGAGAGATGCAACAGGGTTACATAATTATTCTCCAATTCCACATAGAGGACCTATTCTACCCATGGGTATGGGTTATACCATCTCTGAAAGCCACCTACAACCATTTTGAAAAAAAAGTCCATTTATACTTCTTTTAAACGCGGCTACATCATTGATATGACTGATAGAATTTTAGATGCAAGTGCTTACCTTCTCTGCTAGAGAGTATATGTGGCCATGTGGGAAGCATTCGAAATGCTCACAGTGGTCATTTAGTGCTTTCATTTCTGATGAAATCCATATGGAGCCCAAAAGGGGCTATGATTTAAAATGTGAACAGGGAACAAACGTCAGAGATCAACTTCAGTGGAGAAGAACATGATGATCAATATGCATTGAAGTTGATAGAAAATGGAATTTTTGACAAAGGCATACCATCAAGTTCCCATCCTATATAGAGCTATGTGATATGGATTGCATCTTGAGCAACAAGGAAGCTGTTGTCGCCTGTGTTCGGCAATACGAATGAGAATATTCCATCCAACATGTCCACAAATTCTTCCCCATTATCCTCATACTATCACAGAAAATCCAGAGAGCAAATTATTCCCTAGTTAATTATAGAAGAATTGAAGCCAAGATGGAGCTGAAACTTTGCAACATAAATGAAATTTAAATGGATGAGCTCATTTAGATGAAATTGCTTTCGGTTAGAGACATTTCTGTCAGTGTTTTGCGTGTAAAACAATTGAGGGGTAGATATGAGAATATTTCTTTTGGACCTCTTCACAGCATAGGTAACTAATTCATGCAAATAGGTCTTTAACTATAAATCAGTTCGGACAATTCACAATTTAATTTAATTAAATCTCTGGTGCCTGTTCAAACTACCCCATCCCGGTTTGTGAAAGAGTGCTTAAAATTCATTGTAGATTATGTAAAAGTGTAGTTCACACATTTTGGAAATCTCTGTAGTGAGATCTTCCATATGTTGTCCATGGAATTGTTTTTTGTACACGAATTTTACCAAACTATTGATTAGATTTTAATTCATTGAACTTGTCGAACTCAAACTACAAATTATGTGTATCAGAAAACTAATTGAATGCGTTGTTCTAAAGAACTCTTGAATTCCGATAAGTATCATTTTGTGAACTGCAAACTCAAATACAAATTGGTCTAATTGCAAACCAGGTGAATAGTTTAATAGCCCACTTAGTATTGGTTTTAAATTCCGAAACGTGTTTCTTGAAGTGATTCAGCATTTGGGTCTGTTCGAGGCAAACAATTATACAAACTTTGAATTGCGTAATTTGTGGGTATTGGGGGTACGTTCAAAATCTAAATGATTAGTAAATCAGATTTCCCAATTTAAATGTTCTCAACACCATCTTCTTTACTACATCTATTCAATGTTTCAGAATTATCTGTGAGCCTTCATAAATTTATAAGCTTAATTTCTATTGATGTCTGTAAATATCTACTGTACTGATGATTTTCTATGCATCAAGCTTATTGGTGTTGAAAATTTAAAACAAGAGTGTTTTTTTAATATCTCAAGTCTGTGAAGTTACTATTGAAGTAGTTATGCAGATGTAATTGATGCTTCTAGGAATGATAGAAACTAGAGGATTGAAGATTAGAGTAGAACGGATTTATTATGATGTAGTGAACTCATGTCACTGAAGAGGTTAGTGGTTCTTTGTTCTCTTTTATAAAAATGACTGACAAATTATTCCAAACCACGCAGATGTATATTTTAGAATCCACATTTTATATTCCATTATTATTTATTTGAGGTACCACTGCTGTATTCCATCTTGTCTTATTGAGATTTTAAGCTTTAGAATATTGATGGTTAGATCACTCATCAACTATTCAATATTTTGGTAATTTTTCTCCACCTTTTATCTGGATAGGTGGAAGAGGTCCCTGATGAGTTTCCTTTTCAAATCCTAGATAATCCAGGGGAGCAAACCATATCTCTGACAAGGCAGTATAATGGCGAGACTATCAAAGTTGAAGTTCATATGCCTGATCTTGTTACTGGCGATGACAACAACGACAATGACAATGATGCTGATGATGAAAAGGGTAGCCAATCCAGTATCCCTTTGGTTGTAAGTGTTTCTAAATTACATGGACCGACTTTGGAGTTCAATTGCACTGCTTATGCCGACGAAGTTGCCATCAACAGCTTGTCTGTTCGGGAACGGGAAGCTTCAGAAGATCAAATTCCCTATGAAGGACCTGACTTTTCGTAAGCCATCTACCTCTTTTTTTTAAGAAAAATATTTTTTTTTTTCATAAGCGATGTTCCTAATCCGCGGAGACTGAAAGATGCAATATTTGGGACACTCTTTTTCCACCCATCTCACAGCACTTACTATGACAAATGTTGGGAAAAAAATACTCGGGTTAATGTGGTCTCGGCTTTTCCTGCCACCTTGGATGCCTGGTAGAATTATAACCAAATAACTATGCATTGTTTCCAGCATATTTGGATGAGAACATGTTATAACTATTATTTGTAATCGATTCAGTTTGTCTAAACACTATTTTTCTTTGGTTGTTTCCTGCAGGGATTTGGATGATAACTTGCAGAAAGCCTTCCATAAGTATCTGACGATCAGAGGCATCAAACCCAGTACCACCAATTTCTTGCATGAGTACATGATAAACAAAGACAGCAAGGAGTACTTGAATTGGTTCAAGAACCTGAAGAAATTCATCGAGAAGTAAATCTTCAAATCATACAAGAACACCATCGTCACATCCAATGATGTTCTAGAGCGTTCTTTAATTTAGAACATGAGTTTTGTCATTTACATCCACCAGTGGCATGTCGGAATAAGATGTTTATGATTTTAGGATTTGAAAATGGATTTGGAGATGATTCTTTTTATTTATATGGAATCAATTTTGCTTTGCCTTAACATCATCTTCGTACTTATCTCATAGTAATGAGATGTGATCTTGTCTTTCATCGATTTTTGAGTTCCATTCTTCTGTTGCATATGGATTAACATTTGATCTGACAATGGGTTAGCTGGTAACAAGAAAAGTAGATATGTTGGGCATTTTCTTGATGTATATACCATGTAACCTTGGAAATTTGTTTCAATATGTATGATAAGTCCCTTGCATTGAACAGCACCACCAATCCAGACATATGCATCTGCCCCTTGTATTGAGCACCACAAATAAGAATTATAATAATAATGACTTGCTACCTTTCTGCTGAAAGATTTTGCTTTTCACACTTTTGTTGCAACTTGCAAGACATCAGTAGGGTGAGGTAAACTAGAAGGTGAGGATTTATCATGAGATGGAGAAAGCAGAAATGGGAATGTATGACCCATTAAGTGGGAAAATTTTTCATTTTTATTATTGAATTTTATTAGTGGAGGTAAGCATAGATTTCTTAGAGATTCAATCCAGAAGTGCAGCAGCATTTCCAGTCCTGTGGAATGGTGAACCTTGTTACAATTCTGACAGATAAGTTTGGTCAGCCAAAGGGTTTTGCTTATGTTGAGTTTCTGGAACCAGTACTTCTTAATGAATCTGAACTTCCTGGGTGCCAGTTGAAAGTGAGTTGATTTTGTGCACTGAACCCTTTTCCCAATCTTGCTCCAAAGATCTAGTGATCATATGACCAATCATTCAGCTTAGTAATTTAAGTGTTGATGTCCAGGTTTTGGCAAAACAGACCACTATTCCTGGAATGAAGCAGCACCGTGGATGGGGTGGCAATCCTTACATGGGTTATAGATTTGGAAGGCCATATATGCCGCCACCATATTTGTACTCACCCTTTGGATATGGGTAAATCCCTGGTTACTATGTGTACTGTATATTTTGGCTTAACATGATTTTGCTCCTGGATCTTTGTTGTTTCCTCACTGCACAAAATCTCATAAAGCATCTTACTTCAATGTTGCAGGAAATTTCCTCGATACAGAAGGCGAATGCGTTACAGGCACTACTACTTCGAGGAGCTTCATTGAAATATGCTACTGTTCTAGTGTCTTTTTGTGATCTTAGAAAAACCTCTTGGTATATGTTTGTTCCAATTCACCTCATGTTACCTGCTACCACTTGCAAGACTCTTGCATAAGATCATGGCATCCATCTCGAACATTTTTCATTTGCACTTGAGATTGTTAGTATTAACACACTAGAAAGAGAAAGATATCATTGCATTTCTAGATGGATTAATGTTAGAAATAGGAGTGAACTTTAGATGGATTAATGTATTTTTTTTACTAAGGCATGGATTAATGTATTTTTTAAAATCTTTATAGGGGCTCCCCAGGACTGTGCATGCATGGGTAGCAGACTACTGTGGTGAGTGCCCCTCCACAAAAATTTAATTATTTCATATGGCTCAGTGGATTAATATATGCTTGCTTTACTCAATGATGACTCCAGAATTAGAACTATATCTCCCCCATAGTCGAACTTGTGTGCTTTGCTTACAAACTGGTTTTGTAGTCTTTCCTCAGTATGGCCAAAGTTGGAATTATTGTCTTGACAGTAGTCACTTGGATTGTGATGGTTGCCACCATTCAAATGAGAAGAAGATGAAGAGGTGAGTGAAATGACGATTTACAGGTAAGCTGGGTGTTGGATAAATCCATCTTTACCTGAAATGCAGTTGTATCTTCTGTGCTAAAAAAAAAAATGCAGCAGTTATATGACTTCATTTCCCACTGGCATATTGTGATGTAGGGGTAAATTTTCCTGAGGAATTGTCTTAAGAAATTGATCTTCCTTTTTTTTTTTTAATGGATCTTCACCTTAAGAAATTGACTTTTTTTTTTTCCTTTGATGCAAAAGCATTACATAGAAATCCTAGAAATTCAACTCTGTCCAAGGGCATGTTATTCTTATGAATTCATTGTAGAAGGGTCCTAAGTTCTAACAGAAGAAAGTGCAATTCCTCCGACTTGATGTGGTTAGTTTATGGCAGGGAAATTATTTCCTACTGTAGGGGTGGCTAATTGATTGGGCATTTTAAGCACCTTGCATTTATTCCATTTTAGTCCTTTGATGCGAAAGCATTCCTTGGAATTCTTCACCAAACAAACAATGGGCCCCAAGTTCAAAACCCTCCAAGAAAAAAAAGGAAAAGAAAAAAGAAACAAAATTTTCATGTAAGCTATGGTGTTATTGGTGGTATATGCATGGGATATGAAAGTGGGTTATACGCACGTAAAGGATTCACATATAACATTTTCTTATGCAAATGTTACATATGTGAAGCACATTATCATACTTGTCTAAATCATCATTTTCACACTAGTAAAAAAGTGCATCCAACGGTTTTAGATGTATTTATGATTTTCTCATGGATATCAAAGTCTATGAAGATTAAAGATATGAAATTGTACTTTTAATGCTTATCTTTAATAAGAGTATTGAATGGTTTGGATCAGGAATTGGGTGCCCACAAACATGCAGAGAATCATAACAGGATTGGATATTAGGATTTGTTACAAATTTCTTAAAACCCATGGAGATTTAAGATATGGAATTCAACATCTTAAGGGTTTTTAAGAGTTATAAAGAAGATGAATCCCTAATTGGCAACTTGGGGATATAGAAGTTGCCCACAAAAAAAGCTAGGTGGACACCCTATTGTATTTATATAGACACTTTTTTGCCATTTCAATGTATCACCACTTTGGCAATGCTATGAGATGTTGCATCTCCGTTTGCTGCGGTCAGATGCTGACCCAGGAAATTTTTCTGGGGGGTGACTGTAAAAACAAAATTCCTTGGGGGGCCACTGTAAAAACCTGCTTAAAATTTTCCTAAAAGGGGAGTCTTGTGATTTTTTTTCCCAGTAGTCCGCGTCAATGGCATTGGAAACATGGTGTTGGTCCTGCAAAGGCAAGGATGATGGACCCAATATGGTTATGGATGAAAGAACTAGCCGGTCCCAAATGGGTGGCGAATACTCTCAGATCTTTTGGATGATCAATCAAGGGTTCCCATCTCTCTTATATAGAGCAATCCCTAGGAGTTACAATTCTATCTGGACTCTATCCCTCCTGAAATCCCTCATCTCCTATGGGAATTCTGTCAACCGAGAGTCTGAACTTGATCCAAATTCTATTACAAAGAGTTTGATCCTTATCTGACTCAATCAGATCAAGACTTGTTGGGAGTTCATCCGCGGCACACCCCAGACTCGATCTGGTGTGGGCCTAATGGCAGTCGGGTCACACAATTTTCCTAACAATGGAAGAAACATCCAGTGGCATAGATATGGTTTTGAGGGTTGTAGGAGCCATTAGAGTTTAAATATAAGGATATTGACCGTGCGACTGGTCTTACATCTTATATTTTTCCAACAACAGTCGAACTTTAAGGGCATGTTTGTGTAGCCCATTTCCGCGGAAAAGGTTGTAGTTTTCTACGGAAAACTTCTTTTTCATGTGTTTGGTGCGGCAGTTTTCCGTGGAAATGCTTTTTCGCCACGTCAGCATTTTCCTTCCTAGCCATGGAAATAGATTTCCTATGGGGGGGGGGGGGGGGTATGGGAAGTCCATTTCCACGGAAAACCGACCCCCCAATTTCCTCTCTCTCACCCTCACTCCACCCAACCACCCTCTTTCTTCCTTTTCCCCTCCCAACCCCACCCACCCCACACACATATCAACCCACCCACCCAATAGTTTTCACTAAAAAATGGTTTTCACTAAAGAAATCCATAGCTGCACCAAACAACATTAGCACTAATTCATCGAGGAAAACCTTTTTGCACCAAACATAAAATTTTGACTTCCGCGGAAAAACTTTTCCAAAGAATTTGAAACCCATGGATTTTGCTGATGTGGCAATTTCCAATTTTCACGGAAATTAGATGTACACAAACGTGCCCTAAATATTTCTTGTAAAACTGTTTATACAATAATGTGTGACATCGCACATAGCTAGAATATCACAAGATAATATTTGTGATATTGCACGATTCTAAGATATCGCACAGTTTAATATGTGGGATATCATATGGCCCTAGAATACCACATGGGAAAAATGCTTAAAAGTTTGACCTCCTTTAAGAAAGTTAGGTTTATGGACAGCTCTCCAGAAAACATGAAAACATCCCTTCAATATAATGTTTCCTGAGAAAGTAATATCAGAAGAAGTGGAGGTAGTCCCACCATGTGGTTGTGTAGTGTGTGGTACAATAGAGGTGGACCGCTGCACATGAGGAATGCCCTTTGATGTCACGGAGAGAACGTGCAAGGGTGTTGATTAAATAGATAATTATTTTTGTCCTTTCACCAAGAAACAGTTATACCTATCTTATGACATTTCTGGTTGTGAATGCCTTTTCTCCTCTAAGCCTGTGTCACATCATTGTGACAAACCTACACTACATTCCCAACGCTTCTCTTGATACCACTAATCATAGTTAGACAATCTACTTCCTATGTCGCCATTTTTTCTTTCCACAGGTGATAGCCAGCTTCAGGCAAGAGAGCCTAGTTTCTACTTTCTACCACTTTCACACAATGAGAGATGTTTCTGCTGGACAATGAGAGTTATTCTCACGGTACTACAATCTTAGAAGGCTACAATATTATAATGATTATTTGTTATTTGATTTGGTTTGGGAGGAGGGGTTTTGGTTTTGATGATGACGGTTTTATTATGCTTGTATTTGGTCCATAGCCATTTTGGTCATCAAAGATAGATAGCTTAAAGAAGAGACACATTGATGGGTCTTTTGGTCACATCCTCGTTGGTTAAGATTTATGGCATGTTTTTTTACAAGCATTTTTTTACAGGAATTAAAGTGGTTTGGGAATTCTTAATTTTCAGTAAGAAATTTCATATTCACTTACTGAAATTCCCCAACATTTGAGGCAAGTAGTATTTTGAAATTTCAAAATGCTAGCCTTTACTCTAGCATTTACAAGTTCAGTCATTATGGGATACTCGGTTGCAACTACAGGCATTTTGAGAGACTTTATTGTAACTTCAGGTCGCCCCAACAGTCCATTGTCATTTTCTCCTCTATGCAATATCACAAAAATTAAGTCCGATCATCTTTTTCCTCTGCATTCCTTTCATCGAAGTACTTTAATTCTCTTTTTATCTTCCATCTTAATGCATTCTTTTTTCTCTGGAGTGTTTTGATGGAAAGGGAAGAAAAAGGGTTTTTGGGGGGTTTTGATGGAATGTAAAACGACCCACCGTTCTCCTCTCTCTCTCTATCACTCATATTTGTGATATCGCATGGCCTTATGATATCATGCAGTATAATGTATGCGATATCATACTGCCCTAAGATACCACATGAGAAAAATACTTAAAGTTTGACCTCTTATTCGAAAGTTAGGTTTTAAAACAGCTCTTGTGGCAATATCCCTTAAATATAATGTTTCTTGAAAAAGTAATATCAAAAGAACTGGAGGTAGTCCCACTCTAGGTGCCCAGAGCGTGGTGCAGGAGCGGGGGGTGGGAGAGGAGTGGTGAAACGCTAAGTTTTAAAATAATTATATATCTGGAGCGACTCCGGAGCGCTTATGCAATATAGTACTTGTGGGTTTATAAACAATTAACTAATGACACAAATATATTTTATTCATATATTTAAGTATAAAAAATAGAGAGAAAATTAACTTTGCAATTTGATCACATAAAATAGACAATAATTAATAAGTCAAAAGAATTTTCTTCATTCAAAAGATAAATATCTAGCTTATAGAAAAAGAAAATATATAAAAAATCAAAACTCTGCATGGTCGCTTCATATTCAATTGAACCGCGTTTAAAAAATTATCGAACTGTGTTCTAAAGACGAATCTTTTTCAAAATCACCGATTCACATTTCCAAAGTGAGATGGAGAGTGCTAAGAGAAAGCTCCAGGCACCAAGGAAGGACGCCCACCATGTGGTTGTGTAGTGTGCAGTACAATGGAGGTGGACCACTGCACATGAGGAACGCCCTTTGATGTGATGGAGAGAATTTGCAAGGGTGTTGGTTCCATAGATAATTATTGAAAAAGTCTCTGTGGCCCGAATATGGGGACCGAACCATGGCCCGGTCCCATGAGGGCCACAGCCCCTGGGATCCTGTGGCCCTCATGGGGACCGGGCCATGGTTCGGTCCCATATTCGGGCCACATAGCATTTCTCATAATTATTTTGTCCTTTCACGATGAAACAGTTATACCTTATGACATTTCTGGTTGTGAATGCCTTTTGCCTGTGTCAAATCATTGTGACGGTTACAGTTCATTGCCAACGCTTCTCTTAATCCCACCGACCAGAGAGTAAGTGTGTTACGGTTCGGTTAATCAGTAAATTTGGAAAAATCGTTAATTCGAACAGTAACCGCGGTTTTTTGTCTTTCAAAACCGCAACCGTATCCACAAAGACCTTGGAAAACCATAACCGCGGTTAACCATATTAAACAGTTCGGTTACGGTTAATAACCGTGGAATGCCTTCCTCACATAGGGGAATAAATGTGAATGATTGAAGGTAAAATGACACATAAGGAGCAATTGAATAAGGTAAGAAATATTTCATTTAACCCCCTTATTTTTTCTTTTATTTGTTAATGGTACGGTGAACCGCATATGGTTAACTGAATCGTATTATATGGTTCGATTCGGTTAATAACCGTGAATTATTATGGAAAACCGCAACCGAACAGAACCGTGCGGTTTTTTAATTTCATTAACCGTAACCATAACCGAACCATGAAATACGGTTATTAATCGCGGTTTGGTTCGGTTCGGATAGACGATTTTTCGATTTTTTTTTACACTCCTAAATCAAAGTTAGATAATCTACTTCCCATGTTGCCTTTTTTTCTTTTCACAGGTGATTGCCAGCTGCATGCAAGAGAGCCTAGTTTTTAGTTTCTAACACTTTCACATAATGAGAGACGTTCGCAGGGGAGTTACTCTCACGGTACTATAATCTTGGAAGGCCACTATATTATTATTATTATTATTATTATTATTATTATTTGTTAGTTGGTTTGGTTCGGAGGAAGGGGGTATAGTTTTGGTGGTGGCGGTTTTATTATGCTTGCATGTGGTCCATAGCCATTTTGTTCAGCAAATATAGATAGCTTAAAGACGAGACAAATTGATGGGGTTTTTTGGTCACACTCTCATGGGTTAAGATTAGGACATGTTTCTTTGCAAGCATTTCTGACATGAATTCAAGCGATTTAGGAATTCCTAAATTTCAGTTAGAAATTTCATGTTCACTTATTGAAACTCCCAACATTTGAGGCAAATAGTATTTAGAAATTCCAAGAAGTAGAATTTTCAAATGCTAGCCTTTACTCTAGCATTTACAAATTCAATCATTTTGGGATATTTGGTTGCAATTACAGGCATTTCGAGAGACTTTGTTGTAACTCCTGGTCTCCCCAATAGTCCATTGCCATCTTCTCCTCTACGCGACATCACAAAAATCAAGTTCAATCATAATTTTTCCTCTGCACTTCTTTAATCGAAGTACTTTATTTCTCTTTTTTTTTTCCCCACCTTATTGCATGTTTTTTTTTTTTGGATGGAAAGGGAAGAAAAAGGGTTTTTGGGGGGATGGAATGTAAAACGACCCACCGTTCTCCTCTCTCTCTCTCCCCCTCACTCATACAACTAAAGGATGGAGATTTTAGATTTTTCTTTGCATTGAGATAGAGAGGGACAGAAAGCAGAGACATCCATTTTCTTTTTCTTTTTCTTTTTTTGTATTTGTGGAATTTAGGTTGAATGAAATTCTTAGGAATTATGGCATCAAAGAAACAGAAAATTGAGGAATGCTAGAATTTAGCAACATTTCAGAATTCCAGCATCTCAAATTTTGCAAATTCCAGTATACGTAACTTCCAAGAATTTCTATAAAGAAATAAGCCCTAAATTTTATATGTGAGATCATAGAAAGTTAGTAAAACTTTATTCTCATTTCTTATTCGCAAGACATTCCTAACAAGCAATAAGAGAATTGCAGAGGGTAGAAAGAAGCCTTACAAGACCAATTTGAGTTTCTTTCATTTGCTAGTGAGAAAGTTACAGATTTTGTTTTCTTTTATTTTCCATTTTGAGAGTGAAAGGGAGGCTCACCTTATTGATCCTCAAGTTAGTAGCTCAAAAAAAGAAGTAGATTGTAAGCTCCTATTTTGCATAGTGGATTTAATCCGCTAGTCCATTCCATGTAAAGTTAATGTGTGCTTCTTTACTCTTTGCTCATTATTTTTCTTAATAATACTTATTGTGCTTGCTTAAATTAGATTGTGCAACCTTTTTGCTTGGTGAATTTCCTAAGTGATTCATAATCATGAATGACTAAAATATCTTATATTATCCTATTGTCATTATTTTCTTCTCTAGGCAATTTCGGGGGAAAAATGGTGATTGAAAGAAGTAGTTTTCTATTATTTTTTTTTTACTTAAGCCTTTGTTTTCCATGTGCGTCCATTAATGGGCCCCGCCTTTCACAAATTCAACCCATACAAACTCACCACCTAACCCCTCATGAATTGGCAACTTCCAAAAAAACGATTGTGCCCTTGCCTACCATTTGATTCAACTGCAAAAATAAATCCTCTTAGAAAATTATTAAAATTGAGGGTCAAAAATCAAATGATTGGATTTTTTGATCTCATCAATGTCACCTTCACATACACCATACATTGGGGAATTGGACACATCCCATCTTTGCCCTCATAGGAGTAAGCACTTTTTAAAATGTAGAATGGGGAGGACAAGAGAACAGCCCAATGAAAGAGCCAGTGCCTCCCCTCTAATAATTGACCTAACACCACTTGCTACCTCACAATTTGATGAAAAGTCACTAGCTATGCAGGTGTGAGACGTTCAGACCCACTCCTAACTGATCCTCTGCACCATAAATATCATAATCAAATACAGGATCATAGAACCAAAGAATCGATGATATCAGCAAATATGCATCGGCAAAGGTATCCATTGGATCAAGCATTGGATGGTACCACATCGGTAGGTAGCCAAATAGATGCAGATGATCCATATACATATACTAATACTATTGTAAGGGCAGAAAATGTAACTCACAAGATAAGGGGGAGTCTTTTAGGACTTATCCAATCGACTTATGAAGAGCTATCCGCTTCAGGGATCTGAAAGGGGAGAAAGAATGGTCAAAGGACCTTAGCCGTGAAGGGAGAATCTAACCCCACCTTCAATGATGACAACTAAGGAGCATCCAGCCTCTGTTGAAGGCATAGCCGTTGGATAAGCTAGACGGGTCGACAGGCCTCACCCGGATGTCCTCCGGGATCATGTACGCCGCCTTGAGCTCTACCAGGGCCTGGGGGGTGTCTATCCAGTAACTATAGATCCCCATTTCTAAAAAACCCTAAAAACAGAAGGTAGGACAGGGCGGAAAATAGAACATAGAAAAGAAGACATAAACCCTAAAAGCTAGGGCAAACAAGAAAAGAGAGTCAGAGAAGGGAACTCACAGACTTAACAGTGGGGCAGGACCACAGACTACGGTGGACGATGTTGGAAGGGGCGACTGCAATTGGAAATCGCTGAAAAATGGATCTCTGCTAAAGACTATCTAACAAATGCCAAAGTAAAAAACAAAGAAAGGCGGGGCGAACTGAATATAAAGATGGAAGGTGGGCGCCATCTCGAATTTCAAAGGAGGACACGTGCGAAGTGTCGCCTCGATCACTCCGCGCGCCCCCTTGAAGTGATAAGGAAGCTTATCATACGGTGACACGTGGTATAGTCGGTCCACCTCCCCACATTAATCATGGCCACCACATTTATCACTTCATTGATTGCCTCGGGCAGAAGAAGCAATGGCGGTGCATTCATTAGACCTTTTGATCGGAAAATGATTTTAGGGTAAGAGCCAAATGACGATGATGATCGTCATCAAGACGGCATGAAAATCCAACTCCCTCAGAAATTAACTCAGCTCCCGACCTCAAGGAACTTGAGGAACCCTAGAGGTCAAAAGCTGGGGGGCAATTGTGTGGAGGCATTTCCGTAATACCAAGGTGTGGCCTGATTTCGGCAAAGGCTTCGACGATGGTCTCATCTGTGTAGGTTCGGATCGACTGATGTGCTTATTCCTGTGCCACCTCAGTTTCGGCATCTCTTTTAGCTGGTGTCGATAAGAACCAGCTAGCCTCGTTTCGGCCTTACTGTTAGCGTTCCCATTTCGGTTTCGGTTGTGCGCCTCGGTCTTAGTCGTACCTCTGCCGAAGCTGCGTGACGAACAGTCAGCCGAGGCAGGGGCTAACAGCCACGTCCTACCTCCGGACACGTGGCAGGGTACGAGCACGCTTCGATGGGACAGTTGCATCATCCCAGCCGTCCAGAATCCTTGCCAAATCCCTGACAGAGCCACATGGCCCAAGAAAGGGTCCAATGGGACCCCAGCCACCGGCAGGTCAAGGTAAGATCAGGCCCAATTTGACTAACATGTAATGCAGCATGGGCTGATCGGACCTTCATTTAATGCAATGTGGGCTATGATGAATCCTCATCGATTACTCTACGGGCTAATGAGACCCTAGCAGTCGAATCATTAGGTCCACTAACAGGCATCCAGGATTTTTCTGATATAAGGTGATCCACCACCCAGAAACGAGGTACGCATGCATACAAGAAACTTCATAGTCGTTATTCTTCTTCTCCGACCTTCGTCCATGCACTAACTTAGGCATCGGAGAGCCCTGTGCTATCCACGGCCAGGGTCCTTTGACCATTCTTTCTCCCCTTTCAGGTCCTTGAAGCGGATAGCTCTTCATAAGTCGATTGGATAAGTCTTAAAAGGCTCCCCCTTATCTTGTGAGTTGCATTTTCTGCACTTACAACCAGAAAGTGTATGATGAGTATGATTGACCCGACTTCCATAAGATCTTAGTATTGCAATTCTTAAATTTCTTTAGCTAACCATTCATACCAAAACCTCAAGGCGTTAGTAGAGACAGCGAAAATACTTTCCAATATTCCCCCTCGAGTGGAGCCTACTCCTCAATAGCAATCACACGGTTGCAGGTTCAACCTGACTGCTGCTGGGTGTTTTTCTGTTGAATAAAAATACACACCCTTTTGACCAGTTCTCATGAGGATAAGTAAGCCTATTGTAATAAATTGCTATCACCTCTCAACCATCATGAAATTTTCTTTTAATGTCGACCCTTCTCCTTGAGACCTCCACCTAAATCTTCGGTGTAGATGAAATGCTGTAGGATTACTGGGTCAACCAGGCTTGAGAAGGGTCTCTGAAAGTTCACCATTCTCTTAGACCCATTTCACCAGCATCAATTGACTGTGATATGGTAGGCCAGTTCAATAGTAGTTGGTGCAGTGGGTGGCCAATAGATGTGGACCATGCATGTATTTTCATTTTAGAATTTCGACCAACCAAGAATGGGTTTGCAGTATAAAATTTTTACATATCTCAATCATTCGACCAGACACAAAACCCTTTTTTCACATGTAGAAAGAGAAGTATCATTTGCTTTATTAATCTCCATCAGTCATGTACCAAACTATTTGAACGAGTATACATCACATCAATAAAGAAACACTTAAACAAAGACATATAAATATTAGAAGTACCTACCTAAATAAAAGAACACCAAACCAAACAAAACAAGTCCACCACCCATTTTTTTCTCTTAGAGACCCAAGGAAGCCATGGGACCCAGAAGAGGATTCTGATCCTGTGAAATGATTCTCCTCTTCCTTAATCGCTCCGCGATGATGAATGCGAGCTCAAGGGATTGAGAGGCATTGAGCCTTGGGTCGCAGTGTGTGTGGTAGCGTGAGCTCAGATCATCAAAGGTTACAGTGCGAGATCCTCCGATGCACTCCGTCACATTTTGACCCGTCATCTCAAGATGGACACCTCCTGGGTGGCTACCTTCTTGCTCGTGCACGTCGAAGAAGGCACGCACCTCAGCCTAATGAAAAGCAAAACAGATTTCAAACTAAAATACATATAACCATGGTATATAAAGTAGACAGAATATGCTCATACAATTATCATATCATATCAGCTGTAATCTTTTATCCATCACTGTGATGTAGGCCAAGAGCTACTTTTGTTCAAAGTAGACTCAAGATTTGGTTTGGTGAGTTTTTATGGCCAATAAACTGCCTGATCCAACCCTTCTCCCTTTCTTGGGCTTCAAACCTGTACATGCTGATGCATGACAATGGCCATGTACAGTATATATTGATAGAGAAATTAACATTAAATCTGCACACTTTTTCACAAAAGCAAACAGTTTGATACTTGGGTTTCAACCTATCCTTGTAGGTGAGGGTCACAATCACTCTAGTCAGATCATATTTTCCATCAGATTGAATCATAGCAGGGTGTGACATCCTCTTCCTGAAATAAGGTGGGCCCAAAAGGGGGAATATTTGGAAAGGATACACTCTGGTCATTTTTCAAGTTGAATATATTTAGCTTTCCAATGGGTGATAAATGGTGGAGAAGGCACATATAAAATCACAAATTACAAGAAAATTCAGAATTCTCTTGAGATCCAACTTTCACAATCTTTGCTTACAAATAAAGAGGAAAATATCAGGTATTACTTGAGTTCGGATTCTAACTTAGAAATAAATTTACATGAATAAACAAAACAACCACCATGCAACTGAGACGTTCAAACCTAACTTGTTTTTGTCACAAATTCAAAAGATAGGTGAGCATCTGCTCCCCCTTTATTGACTAATCCTATGAGGACTTGGTATCTTGCCCCAAGCCTTTGGACTGACATATAAGACTATTCGGCTGCTAAAATTCTTGGGGATAAAAAACTTCATTTGGAAAGTCTGAATTGATTGTATTTAGACCAATTTAGAGTAGAGGCAGCACATAGTAAGCTCAAGTTGGTGGGATTGATTTGTGAAACGTGTGGGCCACGGGTGAAACATGCATAAGAAAGGGTGGGTGTGCGGCCCAACATGGGCATCTGCCTGAAAGGAATGGAGGAAAGATAAATTTTATCTTCACCGAATTGCATTGACTCCAATAGATGGCTGCCTGCTTTGGCAAAAAGACAACAGCATCCATATACTTAAATATGGTATATATTCCCAATGATGGTGACTGGAATGTGGACAGATCCGATGGGAGATACGCTTAACCTACATCAAAAATTTTGGTGCACAGTTGCAACTCACAAATGGCAGGGGTGACAATTTACACGGAATTTGGGTCCATAGTCATTACTGGGCATATGGCAAAAGTATGCTTTGGACAGATTCACACATAATTTGGACTGTTGATTCAAGATACGGTTAAAAATCGGACCATAACAACCGTAAAAGTTGGATATAGATGCATTTTTATTTGAAAAGTTCACGATAAAAAAATTCCACACATGAATCCAAATTCCTAAATTTTTGGTGACTAGTGTTTTATATTTTTCCTTAAATAAATATTTTTAAAAAATTAGTGCATTAAATACAATTTTTGTTGGAAGTTGTTTCTTGAATACAAAAAACTTTTTTAGAAAAAAAAAACCCGGATTACACACATTATTTGTACGTGGGTATTATTCACATAGAATTTTTTTTTTCAAAAAAAAGTATTGCATATTAATCCATCTTTTTTGAAAGATACAGAATACGGGTATATTTTGAAGAATTTGCAAGTATTTGTGATATACATGAATGGACTTGCTAGGATTGGGTGTACAGCTTGCTCACTATCTCAGGAGAGCAGATGGTTTGTACAGTCAAATGTTAGTGTATAGTCCCTTGATTAAGGGCACATGTCAGCATTAGCATAAGGAATGGATAGATGAATCAGAATCAAATTTAGTGCATATTCCATTGATGAGTAGAGCATCAGCTGGATATTGCAACTGCAAAAGATGGTTGGTTTATGCAATGAGTTTAGGGTTGCACCCTCTCCTATGCAAATGAATTATGGTTCATGCAAGACAAGAATCAGAAAAGAAAGACAGCCAAGATCAAGCATAGCTGGAATAGGAGAAAGTAACAGAAAGAAAATAATACCCGAATGGCATCGAAAGGGCGAGTTTTGAGACCACAGGGAGCCTTGATGGTGTTTCCATGCATGGGATCACTGACCCAGGTTACAATCTGGCCTGCTCGACGAACAGCCCTGATCAGATGGGGAAGCTTTACTCTCATATTCTCTGCTCCCATTCTTGTAATTACCGTGATTCTACCCGCTTTGTTCTGAGGATTCAAGATCTCAATCAGCTTCACCAACTGATTTGGATCCATCTTATCACTCACCTGCATTATACCAAAAGCAGATAAGATCAGTCCCCAACCATTTTCCAATTCACAAAAAGAGCTAGTCATCAACATCATCGAAGCCCTATCCCATTCATTATTTTTATAACAAACCATGCCAACAATTAAGCTACAATTTCAACCCCTCTACCTACTGGTGCAAGGAATAGGCTCTTAGTCATCATCACAAGAGAGAGAGAGAACAACAATCAATTCATTCATATGGTAATGGTATATCACCTTGATGCCCAGTGGATTTGCGATGCCTCTGAGGAACTCAACATGGGCTCCATCGAGCTGGCGAGTACGCTCTCCCACCCAGAGCATGTGTGCAGAGCAGTCATAGAAGAGCCCTGATGTGGAATCCTGCCTTGTGAGGGACTGCTCATATGGCAAGAGCAAGCACTCATGGGATGTCCAGAACTCGGTCATCGTCATGATCGGGTGGTCAACGGTGAGTCCTGCAGCAGCCATGAATCCCAGTGCCTCATCGACTCGGTTAGCCAGCTCCCTGTACCTGTTTTCACCAAACAAGGATCACATTCATTACCCAACACAAGGCCTAACAACTTGGACAACAACTGGGTTGAAAAGCACCGAGTTTGGGCGCCTACCTATCCCCCTGTTCACTGTGCTCTGTGAAATCAAGATTCCACTGTGTGACCCGCTGCATCGCGGCATAGCCTCCGGTGGCGAAGGCCCGCAAGAGGTTAAGAGTCGCTGACGCCTGACAGTAGGCCCTGATCATCCTATGCGGGTCGGGAATTCTCGATTTCTCATCAAAAGCGTCTCCATTGATATTGTCTCCCCTGTAACTGGGAAGCTTCACACCATCCTTCTCCTCAAATGGATCAGATCGCGGCTTTGCAAACTGACCTGCCATTCGTCCCACCTAAAATACCAAAATTCAATTGGAAAATGCAAGTCACCCTTCAGTTTCCAGAGCACATCGAGATGTACCCAAATCATAATCTATTAGCAGTAACAAGCAGGATAGATCTTTGGAGGGTACACATTAGCTCAAAGATTAAGTTTTTCCTACTTAAAAAGCATCTGCGCGCTCTTCCAATTTTCTGCAGCATCATAATCTATTAGCAGTAACAAGCAGGATAGATCTTTGGAGGGTACACATTAGTTCAAAGATTAAGTTTTTCCTACTTAAAAAGCATCTGCACGCTCTTCCAATTTTCTGCAGCATTCTATTTTCATAGTGATTTCATTTTCCCCAAAATCTTAATTTTCTACTTTCTCAGTTTCTTTTGTTTGCTGCCCACAAGATTCTCCACCATGAAATCTGTTTTAACTATGATGTCAGTGTGAAAAAAAAAAAAAATGGTTCTTTCCATTTTGGGTCTCAGAATCTACTCACAATAAAAACTGCATTCCACAAAAAGCCTTTACACACAACTCTAAAAGTAAAAAGTCATTCTGTCCTAATCCAAACTGGGGTTCATTCAAAACCAACAATTCTAATCATATATCACATCAGATTACACAAAAAGAGAGTAGAAAGAACCAATCAAAGAAGAATGCATGCAAACCTTGATCACGGGCATCTGCCCACCAAACATGAGGACAACACTCATCTGCAGAATGATCCTGAAAGTGTCCCTAATGTTGACTGCATTGAACTCCTTGAAGCTCTCTGCGCAATCGCCTCCCTGGAGGAGGAACGCCTTCCCCATTGCCGCGTCAGCGAGACGCTCCTCTAGATGGCGGGCCTCGCCGGCGAAGACGATGGGAGGGAATGCCTCGATGGTCTTGAGGACGGATTCGAGCTCCTGCTGATTTGGGTACTCCGGGAGCTGGAGGGCCTTCATGGATCTCCAGCTGTCGACAGCCCATTTGGTCGGAGCCGCCGCCGGCGCCGCCTTGGCGGGCTTGTCGGCGACGATGGGGGTCTTGGAGGGCTCGGCGGCGTGGACGGCTGAGATGGTTCTGTTGGATTTGGTGGGGAGGAGAGGGAGAGATGGTTGCACAAGTTTGGAAGGGAAGATGGATTTGGTTTGGTGAGTTGGGAGAGGAGACTTGGCTGAGAGAGAGGAAGTGCTTGAGAGAGCCATTTCTACTTTACTATTACTTTACTACTACTGTTTCTGTTGGAGTGGGGTAGAGAGAGAGAGAGAGAGAGCCTTAAAAGAGGAGATGATTTGAGAGAAGGCCCTGAGGAGGGAAGCACAGAGAAGGAGGTACTTATAGGTGTTTGGTGGGGTTGGTGAGAGATGTAGATGTTGACTTGAAGAGGGTAGATCAAGTAAAGGTTTAGTAAACTTTTGGTGGATTACTATCTGTGACTTTGATGGAACCAAATTTTGTTTTCTTTCCTTTCTAATGAAATTATTTTTTACCAAAAAAAAAAACTATGTGGAAAAGCATATTACTTAAATTTGGACCTAGGGAATTTGGAAAGATTTTATTTTACAATTTGCGCTTATTTGGTAAATCTTATATGCTTGAAATATATTTGCATGAAATAGATCTGTTTTAAATGGCCTGCTTTAACTAAAATCATAAATTGTCGAAGCTCTATTTGGGGTAATAATAGATTTCTACCAAGAATAACCACTAAAGAATTTTGTCAATTCTTGAAAAGGTTGTAAAGGGTGATAATCATTTTACCTGAGAAGTATTTTCAAATTTGGGATATTTCTTAAAATGTAATCAGAAAAGGATTTGAAATGTAAGTTGATGTTAAATAATTAAAATAATAATATAATTATAAATAACTTTGAGAAATTGATTTTTCTCCTTTTTGCCTTTTTACTGTGTAATCATAAAAAAAAGTCTTTAAAATAAAATAAAATAAAATATCATGATATCTCTGAAAATATATCGTTTCAAGTATTCCAATATTATTGTGACATTCTAAACAAATCACTAATATTTGTTGGATTGATCCATCTATAATGCAACGTTAGTATCATATATATCATAAACCCAGCCCTTGGCACATTAGGTATTGCGTGGAGCTTGAAAATGGATTTCTCATTATTTGTATTTGTTAAAGGAAATTTCTAACTTCTAACCAACTAAATCCTCATAAAAAAAATACCCTTAAACAAATAGGCCTCATACAAATTGCTCAATGTTACAACTAGAGGTTGCGATTCATTCCAAACCAATAGATAAAATTTTTTTACTTTGGACATATTTGTAGGCAAACTTTTTCAAGGAAGAAGTGTGTAAAATGAAAAGCTTTTTCCACGCTGTAATTAAATTTGCATTTTATATAGTTGTTTTTTGGGAGAAAAAGTGAAAGAAAATGAAGTGACCTTTTCATAATTCCCCTCCAAAATTTATTCCGGCTAGTTTGGTACTTTACTAACATGGTAAAAGTTAAGTAAAGTTTTCATTTTTCAGACAAGCTGCTACGTTAAAAACACTTTAATTCAAAACTCCATTTATCTTTTTTTTTTTTTTTTAAAAAAAGTCAAAAAGCAACCACATTTATCTACAAAGTACAAAAAAAACCTCCACTTTTCCATACAAAAAGTCAAAAAAATTACATAACAAACGACTAAAAATAAAATACAATCATAACTCATTTATATTTTATTTTATTTTAAATTAATTTTAATTTACTTTATTCTATTGGTAGAGTTGCCAAACTGCCCATACCTGCCAGGGAAGTTATGTGTCCCACATCATGTCATCGACCAACCTCTGGACATCAGGTGCTACTGTCTGCCACGTGAGTCAGGACACCACCAAATGCGAGCTGTTACCTTTCCCAAATTGTTTACCCAAACTGTAAAAATCTAGGATTCAAGTGCTTACCAAACCTGGAAGCTCATCAACACATGATTGAAACTGCAGGCCCCATTGTTGCCAAGTATACCTTCCTAACCATATATAACTTTGGTTGAACATGGGTTGAGCTAATCTAACTCGGACTTGCAAGACCCAAGTCTTATTTAAGGGTTTGTTGGTGAATGAAAGGATTCTTATGGAAATTTCTATAAGAGAGAAGAATTTTGCATTTCCATCCATTCTTCATGGTCATCGAAATCTTTACTGCTAAGAAAAATCCCTTAACTTTTTTCTTCCTTTACAATGAAAATGTTTTGCACCAGAGAGTAAAGTGAGTAGGACAAAAAGCAGAACAAGTTATCTCTCAATCACAAAATCCCCTCGTCGTACAAACCAACCCTTAGGGTACTTTTGGTAACCGGAGACGAATCTGCATGATTTAGGATTCCTCTCTTCCAAGGGAGAAGTAAAATTATTGCTAAGGATTTACGTAGCTAATGATTCCTTGCATTCCACGTTTGGTTGTAAGTGTGGAGACATCAAGGTTTTCATCAATCCATGTTTTAATAGTAATAACAGTATATCTTTTTTTCAGAGTGTCTATACTCATAGGTCTTCTCTTTTCTGGGTTTTTTTCAACTTGTGAATTTTTAAGTGCTATAAAATGTGTTGTTCATCACTTACGTAGCTTAAAATCATTTCAAACCGGAATCTTGATATTAAATTTTAATAAATCTTGAGAATTTTCATCTTAGCTTTTCATTTTTACTTGGATCCCTTTTATCTTTCCAAACATCTAGTTTACCATAACAATATGTGAGTTTACGGGATAGGTTGAGACGGTAGGAAGTAGGGTTTGGATTTTGGATTTTGGCTTTTATACTAACCCCTTTTTTAAGCAGGATTTGCATATCCGATGGAGATCGGATTCCAAAATCATATCAATTGCATATTTTAGGTGCAAAAAATCAAAATCAGCAATGATTTGCGGTTGCCAAATTTGGATATATCATGCAATATAGTGAAAGGGAAAATCTTTTCCCCGCAAATTTTGTTACCAAGCGTGCCCGTAGGATTGTCTTCCCGGCAATGTTCTATGGCATATGATCGAAATAGAGCCCATTTAAGATGTCCTTTTATTAGTGGGGTGAGGTAATATCTGATATCAGATCATGAGGGGATACCAGATTGTGAAAGGTCCTGTATTGATCCAAAGATGGCCCCCTTAGAGCTGGACGTCATAGGAGAACATTTCTCTAGTCTTTGTACCAAAAAGTTACACTGAAGGCAGGACTGTTTGAACAGTGTCTACTTTACACATATACAATGAATCAGTTGCCACAAAAAAGAAAAAAAAAAAAAAAAACACACACAGAGAGCCAAATGCATATAAAAATAACAAGGAAAGTGAAGGTGGAGAAAAGTGGGGAAAACACCATAGAATTTTCCTACTTTTCAATGAATAATGTTTGGCTGTGACAGCTCGAAGCCGAGCTGAACATGTGAAGTTTAAAGTATTTTTCAGAGTTTTTTTTTAATGTATGTGCATGTGTGTTAGATGCTCATCTATATAATATTCTCCTTTGGATTGGATTTGGAAGTGTAGGCCATGTGACTAAATCATATCATTTGTGATTATGTGCCTTTTTCATTGGAGGGTGAGTATTAAACTTTAATCAATCTGGTGCTTAAACATATTTTAAGTGCCAGGGTAGGAACTCATCCAGCTGTTTACATGAATCAAATTGGGTTTCACAGTAGCAAATTAGGCCATATAACAAGTATATTCTCTTCTACCAATGGAATCACCATTTGTAGCAAAATAAATGAACTGGAGCCTCATCTAGCCCTTTTAAAGCAGGTTGAGGTCAAGGTGTTGGAGCCAGGCCCTAAAAGTCTTTATCAAGTCTAGATTCAAGCCCACAGGAATCACATTGTCATGTACCACACTACCAAAGTACCCAAAGTAGTGAAACATCAAAAAGAGGAGGACCCTTTGTAGTACTAGAATAGACAGAGTTGGTAGATTTGTGTGGCTGATTTTAGTTTAGAAAAATTAATCACAGATTATCTTACCCTCCAATTTAAACACTCACCAATCTCTTGTTCATTCCCACTTTTTTCTTTTTCAACTAACTTCAAGGAGTGTATGTCCATGCTTGGCTTGAGTTATAGACCTCTGGCGGCACGTGCTGCACGTGTACAGAAGTCAAAATAAAGAAAGGATGAATCATTTTTTTCTCCTAAGACAACAATAAATTGGATCATACATGATACTGATGTGGGGTGCTTTTCGGATCTGACGGCTAGGATTGTTGGATCACTGAGATTGGTTGGTCATCCATCGACATTTTTTTAGAGTCTTGATTCAAGAGGGTTGCAGATGTCTGAGAATTGGGCATGTCTTTATCTTGACCAGGGGTTGACTTAGACCCTCTAAAAATGAATCTTACAGGGTAGTTTTGGTTACCCACGTGCGGCATGCTTTGGCTTTCTAGATGATGTCTGATCTTAAAATCTGAAATTAAGAAACTCTTATTATCAAGGGATAGAGCTTAGAGATTGCTAGTAGAATTCTGATTGACTAAAACCAACCCAAAGTGAAAGTTTGTCATCAAATCCTCTCTATCATGGATTGTAAATGGTCTGGGTCTGGGATTCAAACTCGGTTATTGACCTCAGACGTATATTGGACGGATCCAGATCCCCTGTTTGGACCAATTAGGGGATACCACATGGGGGAGAAGATTTATTTATTTATTTATTTATTGGAGGAGATGGGATGTAACTGATTTGTCATCCTCTCTCCCATGTGGCACCCCCTGATTGGTCTACACAGGGTTTCACTATTTAGTCCAAACAAGGGATCCGTTTTTATATTGGACCTGAACTAACCACTGATGAATGACAATAATGATGGCGACGCAGATATATTGATATTTAATATGAGAATATAGGGATAGGCTAGTGGTTGGGGGGGACCCAAGTGTTAGCATGCGGATAAATCCTTTAAGAGAAGCTATTAAGAAAATTGATTTTATTATTTAACTTCTTCATCACCTGATTATATACCGCACCATCCAAATAATGAAAATTCTGAATCCACAATACTTAGGTATCCCATTCTGACCCAACTACCTTATGTTATGTCATGGGTCCTCTCCCTTTGTATATAGGTGGGCATATTTCTTTAAAATGCCTACCAGAACAAGGCATTAAAACAGGTCCACAAATGAAGTAAATTGGCCCTATGTACCGATCATTTTTGGAAGCCTGCGAGATTCACGTTATTCCTCTTCTTTACTTTAGGAGGTGTTGTTGGACAATGTGTGGGCGCCATCAATGTCTTTGCTCTTAGAAATATTAGTGGACAATGACTGCCACACTGACGTCCAAGGCCTAAAACACAAAAGGCTAATTCTAAATACACTCACCCTATTTACTATACAGAAAGTCGACTTGGCCCGATTTTGGGGACCGGATTCTGGCCCGGTCCCCAAAATCCACCATTGAATCCTAGGGAGCGCTGGGATTCAATGGTGGATTTTGGGGACCGGGCCAGAATCCGGTCCCCAAAATCAGGCCAAGTAGCATGCCTCTTTACTATATAAACTCACTCTACCCACTCTATCCTATATGGCATTTTCGGTTAGTGCACCGGATAAGACAGTAGGAAAAGACCTTTTCTTCCTCATGTATGGCGTGCACCCTATTCATATACCCACTCTACTCTATTTGCCTCGGTCTATGCACGTGTCGCACATGTTCGTCTTCATCCACATACATGGGTGGCCAGGAATTCAATAGCTGTGTATTCAGATTCAATTCGGGCATTCCCTCCCCAAAAACCCAACCCCAACCCTAACCCAATCCCAATCGCAGAAGATCGAAGATCAGAACTCTGGCAACGGATGAGATTTACGTCTTGTGTCATTGATTCCATATATCTGGAGAAGATGCAGAAGGCAGAGAGAGAGAGAGGCGTCCAAATGAAGAAGGAGGAGGGGGAGGAGGAGGAGATGGAACGAATGGATGAAAATCACATCGAGATCGATTGGGATTTATGATGATGCTCTGGCAGGAGTGTGGATGCTTGGATATGCCGTACACGTGGCAAAGAACAACGCAATGCTGACCATCCGAGTTTGGGGTCCACTGGCGATTGGCCCACCATCCATTAGGTTGATAAGAGAAGGTGTGACTGAGGAGAAAATAATTAGTTTTGGACATCAGGCGGTTGTGGGACCCACTGGTTGATCTGATCGCAGATCTGGTCCGTCCATCGGAGCGGACATGGTGGGGCGATATTAAGGATGTGGACCCGTGTGAAGTGGGCTCTATTTGGTCCACCATCCAAAGACCCAAAAGGGGCATGACGGTAGTGAAGAGAAAAATGGGATAATTTCGTTTTTGGAGACAGGGGGGCCCAGGTGGGTCACCAATGACAATCTGAACCATACATCTTGTAGAGGGGACCTGGGCGACCATATTGATGAAGGCTGATCGTGGCTTTTGATCAGTGGGCTGCTATCCGAAATTGCACAGAGGCTGGGACGCTAGACTCCATTACAGAACTGAGCTCTGTGATGAGAAAAAGAGAGGATGGAGGTGGCGTGTGTGAGGAAGAGAATGATGGTCACATGTGCGGGGATAAGAGAGAGAATAATGATGACGTGGTGGGTGAGATGAGTTAGGCATAGGCACAGGCATAGGCATAGGGATATGGTGGGTGTAAATATGGAAGGGTGGGTGCAAATAGCAACACCCAACACAAAAATATTAAATATGTTCGTTAACGTGTAAAATGAATAGAATGATCCTTGTGATTCATATTTTTGATAATTAATTCTATCGAACTTCTTACCTGAGTTAGAAGGAGTGTCAGTTTTTATCTGATTGTCCGATGTTCGAACTCAAGGCATGTCATCTTTTCCTGCTTCTGCAGAATCTCTGGGGGGCTCTCTCTTGGGTCCCAGCCCCCTTAGCTCTATAGGGTACCAAAAAGAAAAAAAAATATTGTAAATATCATTTTCCTGACAATGTCCGCATGGGATCACATTGAGATATTCTTTTATTTTATGTTTTTATTGAAATATTTATGAGAAAAAAATACTTTAAAATGTGAAAAAATAAATCATTGTTGATGCTCATTCCAGTGTAAATGATACATAAAGGTATTTTATCATAGCTTGTCAACTTGTGAAATTAAAATGATAAGCGAAGGAATAGAATCAACTCGTCAAAATATTAAATAATTAAAAATTTTAAAATGGACCCAAATTCCATCAAAATCCAACCTAATTAATTATATATCCTACGGTGTACGTAATATATACAAATATTACGAGAAAAAGTACTTAAAATGTAAAAAGTAAAGGTTGTTGATGCTCTCGAGAAGGTGTAAATAAAAAGTAAGGTATTTTATGATAGCTTGTCAACTTTTGAAATTGAACATGATAAGCCAAGGAATAGAATCAAGGTTCTTGATAGTATAGCTTCCCCCCACCCAAATAGCAAAGCAAAACAAAAAAAGATAGTATAGCTTCCTTACTACCTAACTTTTGCCCCTACACAGTTGAAATCTAAATAATTCCCGCAAAGACGATTGTACAGAAAATGATGCTCTTGAGAATTATGATTTTATCCTTAAAATATGAAATATACAAGAATAGGATATCGCACACATTCTCGATATTGAACATTTTAAGAGTAAAGTCATAATTTTTGTTGCTTGCTTTCTTGTATGAATAGTTTTGTGAGAGACTTTTTAAATCTCAACTGTTTAGAGGTAAAAATCAAGTCTTAGGCCAGTTGTACCCCTAAAATCAACTTGTTAAGAAGTGATTTCGATTTTTCTTTTCATATATGAAAATATTAAATATTTATAAAAAAAATGAGAATGGACCCAAATTTTATCAATATATTAATTTTGAGACTAAGAGTGGATCCACATAATTAATTTTATATCTCATGATGAACTTAACTTGAATCTAAAAATAATGCATACAAATATTGCCAGTTTCATATAACTTTGCATTTTTAATGGTTGTGATTGAGACAATATCTCATGACTACTTCAGATAGAGAAGACCTACGATTTACACGGCCTTCT
This sequence comes from Cinnamomum chago, assembly GCA_038049695.1. NCBI lineage: Eukaryota > Viridiplantae > Streptophyta > Magnoliopsida > Laurales > Lauraceae > Cinnamomum > Cinnamomum chago. The sequence continues at coordinate 59,576,609 of CP142459.1, read as the reverse complement.
ATTGGTTTAAGGAGACAAGTAGGGGCTCCTCAAAAAGATTTTTTTTTTTTTGAGGTCTTTAAATTTCTTTTTGATGGATAGTTTTGTCTTTTTTCTTTTTTTGCCCTTCCTCACTTTTTGCTACAACCACGAGAGAACTTGGGGTAGAACTGTCTTTTTATATGGATAGTTTATCTCCTCTTTCTTCTCTTCTTTGAACTCATTTGAGTTGGTTCTCAAATATAGAAATATAGAGAATTCTTCAACTCGTCTACCTTTTGTTTCTTTTTTCTTTTGTTGCTTGAGTTCAATTAATGCCTCTTTGATGAGTGTATTTAAATGCATATATTAGTTTTTTTTCCATTTTTTATGAGTATGTTTAAATGCATATATATATATATATAAATTTCATATCTTGTTTCAAATACAATTATTCTTGTTATTCATTTTTTCTTTATTTTATGTTGTGAGTGTTTTTTTTTTTTATGCCATGTTATTTAAATCTACCAAGATTATTGAGTTGGATTAGACTGGATTGAGAATGTAGAGCAATGTAAACGAATAGTTAGATTGACAATAATAATGACCTACTAGATCAAATGAAGGTAATCTTTATAGAGAGATGCTCCTATGAGAGATGCTCTCACCTTATTATAAGAGATAAAGTGGGGGCCCTCACATCCATATCCAATGCCAACAACTTAAATGTGATGGCCCCCACCCCTATCTCTCATAGCAAGGTGAGAGATACTTACAAGAGCACCTCCCATCTTTATAATACATCCAATTTTATTACTTATAAATTTCATTATTTACCATTTGTGCCCCCCCTATAGGTTACAATTGTCAACAAATTAAAGAGTGCAATGAATGAACTATCTACCTTTTGATTGTTTTGAATATTCAAAATCACTATTATACGTTGACTTTAAGTTATAGGTCTTTGGGAATCCATCGTGTATATATAATATATATATATATATATATGAAGAATATTTGTGTGCATCTATACCTCACCATAGGGTGAGAGACACTTACATAATTGGAAATATTCATGTGCAAAAGAGGAAAAGCCGGATACGATCATATGCAGAAAAAGAATGTTCATGTGTAAAGAGGGAAAGCCATGTAAGTGTCCCTCATCCTATGGTGAGGGATGGATGCACATGAATGTCCCCTGTCCCCTGGACATTCATGTGCATCCATCCCTCAGGACATTCATGTGCATTCATCCCTCACCATAGGGTGAGAGACACTTACATAATTGGAAATATTGTCCCTCACCCTAGGTGAGGGATGAATGTACATAAATGTCCTCCAATATATATAGGGCCAACACAATTGTAATCTAAATCGTTCAAAATGAATACCATCCATTCTATTGAAATATCCTAAATCTCATATCAATAAAAATGGGGCCTATTGTCTGATTGAGCACATGATTGATTGTGTCCATAGAATATCATACAAAAAATATAGTTTTACACAAATTAAAAAGAAAAAAGAAAAAATGGTAAAAAAGGGGTCACAGATTCTCATTCATGATTGATGAACGTTGATGTAATTGAATGGACTAATTGGTTTACAAATTTTTATGTAAATACAACTTGTTACTTTTTTATATATCTTTTCTTTATTGGAAGTTTTAATTTTCTTTTGCTCCATCTGCAAGAAATTCCTTGCTCTGTCGCTGGAGACAAGGACTTCGATCACTCAAGTTAGATTTTATTCAAACTACTTTACAACATGTTTGTTTGCATCTGAATACATAGGAATTGAATACATGGGGTTTTATGCCTTCAGTGGTTAAAATTGAAGTGGTTAAAAATGAAGAGCACTAGTGAGTTCCCATAAATGAGCATATAACCTTTGCATTTATCGAAATAGAATGGTAATAATTGACTACCCAACCATCACCCTGTAACAAGTAATTCAATGCATAGGAAAGTGAAGATCCCATTCTCCACATTATATCCTTTACTCTTCCCCTCATATCCTTCATTCCTAACTTCTTTCATAATCTTTTGATAGAGTTCATTTATGAATTCTCATGTATTTTAATGCAAACAACTTATAGATTAGTATTAAAACTTAGATGGGGAGACTATTTGCCTAAATCATTGTATGATCCCTACACGTGGTATGGTGGCATGTGCAATATCATTATAGTTATTATATATATATATTTATATTATGGATATTTTTTTATTGCATGTGCAATCTAGTTTTATGGGATTCATACTTGGGCTCGACTTTGATCATTGCCGTTCATAATTTGGTACAAGGCCCGATTTTACACTCATAAAACTTTTACTCATCGTTGGATTAGATCTAAAAAAAATCTATAGTTAAAATGTCATTACACTTTAAGGCTATTAAATCAAGGGTTAGGATAGTCCAACGGGGCTAACCTTTTCATCTAACCCTTTTTTTCATGAGGTGGGCTTTCCATTTATCTCCTCTTCACTAATAGACATGTATCTAATTAGGCACTACAAGTTGGACCTTGTATCAACAACATGAGATCTACTCATATGAGAAGTTTTCCTATATACTTCTTTTTTTTAAATTTTAAATTTTTTTTCCTATGTTGGGCTACTTGCTAGGAAGTGATCTTTTAAACTTGAAGGCCCACGGTTGGTCCTTTGGCATGTGTGGGATACCAAGGTGCCTGCATTCACCGTGCATTCACCGATGAGTATTTTGGCCGTTAAGGAAGATTTTCCTATATCATACACATTCCTCTGACCTTTGATATTTATGTATGGATAACACCCCCGCCCCGCCCCGCCCCGCCCCGCCCCCTATAACGTGTTGACTCCATAGACCATCCAACTCCGTGGGTCTCACTTGGGCTCTCTTTTCATTTGCGCTGCTCTTTTTAACGCTCTCATCCTCCCATAAAATGACACCACATTCAACTTTATGCTCACCAAACCCTTACTAGATTTATATTGAATTTTGAAAAAAAGAATCTATAAATTAAAAGGTATTAAATTCCAATAAGCTCGTTAAATAAAGAACTAGGATAATCCTACGAGACTGATTTTTGGCATGAAAGTTAGTGGTAAATAAATCTTTCCCACCTACCTTCCTCCCAATAATAGAAATGCATATGTATCCAGCCTGCTCGCAGGTGAAGATTTTCCCACAGCAAATAGATGTGTAAATGAAACCTGCATCTGAATTTTCCAAATCAAGACATTTTGAGCAACCTTGTAATCAGAATAATCCATTTGCATACCTACCAACCAAAGAATAATCCATTTTCCATCCTGCTTCCCGTTCACTGGATCCTTGGGAGCAGATTCATCGATTGAGAAAGATGGGCCCCACACGAAATGTGCGGAAGAAAAGGTAAAGTCCACGCAGCCTTTGTCGGTACCGTTACATCCTAGAAAATGAATGTAGTGTAACGTGCGTGCAGTGCACGGAGCCGAGCCGAGATTTTAACTTCGCTGCAGCTGGACCGTTCCAATGCAGAGATCACTATCACTAACCAAAACACGTTCTCACTCTTCGATCATAAAAAGGAGAAGAGAGAAAGAATTGCCTCTCACCTACCCCTTTCCACTCCCACCAACTCATCCACTGTTTGCCTGGCCATGATGACCATGAGACCGACCGTCCCCATGCACCCTCACACACGTTACCGCAGCCTCCTAAGCATATTCTCTCAGCGGCCGTTTTGGTTTTGGAATGAAAAAGATCACGTACAGTTCAATGATTTCTGTTACCTGATAAAGAAATTAATATTTGCCTTGTATGATTTGATTGTGTTGTACTTGGTCTGATCTTTTACATGGACGTGGGGTGAAAATAAAATCCTTACTGCAGTGCATGCTGCTCAAACTTTACCCTTTGGTTCTGCTTCCAAATTATTTTAACGGTTAAAAAAGAGAAAAAGACAGAGAGAAGGTAGGTCCACCTCCCATGTGCAACTCCTGAGATGGGTCAACGTTGGATCATTTTTCCATAGAACTTCCAACTTGGGAGTTTTTTAAATTATATGATGTGCATTTGGATTTAATGGTGGAAGTATCACCAGAATGAACTGTGTGAAGGACATTGCTGGACAGTAATAAAATTTTCCTTGAGGAGGCCAGGGCCGCCAGGCATGTAAAAACAAATTTCTGATGGGGCCATGCATGTGTGAAAGTGAAAACACGACAGGGTTTTAAAAAATTCCCTCCTCCAATGCATAATAATCATCATCATCAGCATCAGCTAGAAAAATCCTCTTTTATAATGTACAGTGCATAGAGAGCAGTGAGTTGACATGGATAGTAAGTGCCTGATCTGAGCGCAGCCCGCCTCAAACATGTCAGGTTAGGCTTGCCCATGCGGTCAATTGGGCATAGGCCTGAGTAATAGTTACAATAAACAGTGACATAAAAATTTTAAATTCAATATAAAATAATCTTATATTCAAATGCAATTGTGCAAATAACATTAAACAATGAAATTATATTATTTATAGTTAATTATATCTCTTGTTTGGCCGGGCTGGCTGGGTATTGAGCTTTCTATCACTTAGTTCAAGCCTGATCCAATATTAAATGGGCTTAAATTTTTTAGATCCAAATCTAACCCAAGTACTAAAATTGAAGCCCAAATTGAGTCCAAAGTGGGTTTGGCCAGGTTGGTCTAGCTTATGAGCACCCCTATGGCTTTAGTGAGTTACATGTGAAAGAAAATATGCCCCATTCAAATGGGGCAACGGAAGTACAAGACACTTGAGAGATCAATACAATATATATTATCACATCGTGTCTGCTAGATGAAGGGGGAAGAGGAGGCCATCCTTGGCCATCTCAAAAACCATTCGTGTGAGGTCCATGATTGGTGAGCCATACGTTGAATATGATAAGACTATCAAAGATCAAACAGCGTGCTCATATAATGCTTAAGTACTCTAAGAAAGGGAAAGTTAAATAAAGTATCAATGAAGCAAAGACTATGACTTATCTATCATAGGGCATCTTTGGGATGAATACTTAACATCATTGATTATTTATAGAAGGAAATCACTTTCACATGGGTAATGTAATTTCATCTATTGGCTTAGATTGGTGTGGATCCTTGCCTTCTTTACCTTGAGCTAGAACCGATTCCACCGTGGGGCATGTTCAAAGCATTATGATATATATGACTAGGTCCTTTTATGAAACACACTTCTTTTTCACCTGATAAATAATTGATTTGGGCAAGAACAAAACTAATAGATCAGAAAAGCGAAGGAGGTTCTATTCAAATCTCTTGGGCCCGTTTAAATAGGTAAAAAGTAGAATAGAGTGAAGTTAAATGGGCCATAATAGTCTAAAATTTTAACTTTACCTCGTTTGGATGAGTTTGACCTGATAAATGAAGTAATGTTGTGAGCCACATGTACTCCATTTCACTTCAACTCTAAATACTTCTATTTCCTTGAGTAAAAGTGGATTCTACCCCAAACCTTAACTTCAAAATAAATATCCAAATGGAGTGAAGTGAAGTACTCTACTTTAACTTCAACCTACTTCTCTTCACTCCACTTTACATTTGAAATCCACTTCATTTTATTCCACTCCTCACTTATCCAAACAGGCCCTTAAGAAAATCTTAATCTCCTAAACTTGATGTTACACTCTTTTAGCAGCCTTCTAAGTGTTGCTCATGACTTCATGCAATCCAATAATGAAAAAAATGCGAATCGACTAGAGCAAAGATTGACACATTGGCTTGGATGTGGTAAAAGCAGGGGGTGAGGAGACCATATGCCATGAGGAATTGTCTTTGCTACTTTCTTAATTGCATTTTTTAAGTGAACAAAGTGGAGACTGCTTGATGGAGTTTTCTTTACTTGTTGAAGAAAACAAAAAACCCAACAAGAGCAATAGAAACACCAAACTCACTCCATTCTAACATGATGGAGAATGATGTGTACACCCTTGCATTCCTACGAGTAAAGAAGGGACCAAATGTTATGCATTCTTTGAGGCTAATTTGACAATTAGATGAATTGAACTCAGTTCAAAAGTTACGTTTTGAATGTCATTGTATCATCATTTTCATTTATTCATTTACCTTGGCCAATCTATATGGGGTCGGACTATTTTTCCTACTCAATCCTAGTCAAAGCCATTTAGTCATACCTTCAATCTTATTTTCGACTTACTACCATATCTGTACAAGTGGTTTACTCAAAGGCTACTTTCCGCATGACAGTATGACACTGAAGTCAGTGGGAAATATGACATCTGGTTGGCTCATGTGCCACATTCACACTGACACGCCATCACGTTCACTTGTATTAGTAAATGATTCACATGCACAAATCAAGTGTAAAAATATTGAGTAAAGAAGCCCATTTTCACGTGACCATCAGGTCGAGTGTGTGAAGCCACCTTGCCAATTGTGGTTCCATGTTGCTTGATTCATTCTATTTACGTTGCAGGTCCTTTGTTTACTATGTGGGCTCTTGCCACTTGCAGAGCTGAGGATGTGGTGAAAAAAAAAAAAAAAAACAAAAATCTGTGCCTTTATCGCAGCTCCGCTCCTAAAATTTAGGAGGTCCACCTTATAGAAGGTCAGGGAGGGCAACTTCCGCATCCCATTGCTCGTGGGAGAAAATTTTCCCATCTGCCAGTTAGGTCATGTTCCTTTAGTGGAATTTCTGCAAAGAATTCACTTCATCATGTCTAAAAATTCCTAGACATGATGTGATAAGCCGTCCTCTGGAATTTTTGAATTTCATATTTGTTTACTAATATTTTTATATTCCAGTCAAATAAAAGGTCTCTTTTGATATTTGGGAATTCAAGAATTTCACTCTCTGTGCATTTTGGTGGAATTTCTATATACTCAAGCCCAAAGGGACATCCAGGAATTCCATTTTTTCTCGGAATTCAGGAATTTTCCAGACAAGAATTCCTGGAATTCAAGCAGGGAAATATAATAGAAAACTTTTTCACTAATCATGGGTTAAACACATTAATTCAATTACAGTCGCTAACTTGGTAAATCTTTTACCCAAAAAAATAAAATAAAAAAACTTGGTAAATCACTTCCACCATGAATTAGAATTGATCCAAGTTTATAATGGGTCATGTGATGTCTGAATGACTTTAATTAAGCAAAGGCCTGATTCAAACAAACCCCAGTAATAGGCAGAAATTTTCTTTTCTTCCATTGAAATCTCTCTCCCTAGAATATAGCCTTTCTTGACCCATTTCTTCGCTGAAATTTCAAGAATTTCTACAAGGAGAATTTACCAAACAGCTATCTTTCTTGTGAACTTTCTGAATCCTCCTTTCAACTTGAACATCTAGAAATCTAGAAATGCCAAGGTGGTTGGAATTTATGAAATGCAGCAATTTTTGAGGTGCTCATGAATGGATTATTTTTAAATGTTGAACAGACATGGGTGCTACAGGAATGCTGTTTCCAACTAGCCTCCTGCCAATAAAATTTTACTTTGTTTATACAACTCTCGTTGAAGCAGCCATAGATTCCCAGGGTGTTGCCCCAATTCGTTGGGAGAATCGCCACTTCGACTCGTCCATAATCCAAAATCCAAATACCTGCACTCCTCACTCTTCTCTCACTACCTCTGCAAACCCCACCAAAATCTTCTTTTTTGTTTTTTTTGTCTTCATTCAATCATCCAACAAAAACCCTAACTCAAGTTCCTCAATCGCTCTCTCGATCATGTCTCCGATACGAACCCATTTGAATGCAATCCACTCCAAATCTTCCTTCCAATCTTAATTAGGAAGAAGGAGAAGAAAACCCAAAGCGCAAAAATCCTCGACAGAGGAATCGCGATGTCTGTTGCTGTTCGGGACCTCATAACGAATTCACGTTCTTATCTCTTCCATTCAATCAACGCCAATCTCAACCGCTCGAAATCACACCTCACAGTATCCTCTCTTCCCTATCAAAAGCTGCAATCTTTCGTCACAATTCTACAGAGAGGCTCTCCGAATCAGGAATTCGGTTCTGTCAAGGCGTCTCGATGGGGAATTCGAGCGTTTCAATCTGGTAACTGTTTGATGAAATCAACCCATACTGTTATTTTTCTGTATTTTGTATTGAAATAGGAAAAGAAAAATCGTTTATCAGGTGATGGGTCTGATGGGAGCCATCGGAGAGAATGGGAGTTGGATGGTTTTAACTTGGATGCAATCCTTTCGGTCGCAGAAGTGTTGTGCATTGCTCCCTCTGTGGTTTTCTCAATTGGGTGTGCTATGCATTGGGTGCTTTTGGGGTCGCAGAAGTGGTTTCAGGTGTCTCTGGTGAATAGCTTTTTAGTCTGGCAGCATGTTCTGTTGGTGGGTGCTGTTGGAATTGGGGCTTTAATCCGTCGCAGGCAGTGGCGGAGGATTTATATGGATTCATCATCCAAGTTTGGGGGTGATACAAGTTTAAATCTTGTGGAGAGAGTTGAGAAGCTGGAGGAGGATCTTCAGAGCTCCGTGACGATTATTAGGGTGTTGACGAGGAAGCTAGAGAAGCTGGGGATTAGATTTAGAGTTTCAAGGAGGACTTTGAAAGAGTCCATTGCTGAGGTACAGTTGCATTTCAACCCTTTACACCCCCACACCCACCCCACCTAGTTGCCACTTTTGTATGTGTAATTGTTTGACACCATCCATGTTGCAATCCTTTTTTATATTGTTGAAAGAAATGGCTAGCGTTTTAATTCTTCTGATTAAATGAATGAATGAAATGGTTTTGTTCTGTGGTGATTCGCGGCAAGCTCTAGAATTAATTTTTGCTGAAGTTCTGCTGTTGATGTTGTTGTATTATCTTCCTCTTGCTTTACACGGATACTGCAATTGCTATAATATTATGATAGGATGAGTGCAGTAAGGAAATCCCCATTTGTTGCATCCTGATGAGAATGATCAAGGTTAATTATCTCAAATACGCCGAGATACTCCCTATGTGTTGGACCAAACCCAAGGAAATGAGATTTTTGTCACATAGACCATTGGTTGTAAAGCTTTTCCAGATCTTATAGTTTAGTTTTGGTGTTAGGGCATTCTGTAGGAGTGGCGGCTTATGACTTACTAGAAGTGAGCAAAGGTTGGTTAGCGTTAAGAGGGTCCTCCAGAAGTCACTCATAAAATGGTCAGTTGAAATAATTGAAAGTAGAAGGACCATTTTATGAGTCTTTGGTCTATCATATTGGAGAAATGAATAGTATATAGTAGAAGATTGTAGTTTTGATGCTTATTGTGACGCCCTGGAGTCCCACATCGACTATAGAGAGGAAAGTGAATGGAGTTATATGTAGAGCTTACATCCTTACCTTGCATGAGGCCTTATGATGGGTTGAACCTATCAGAAGCAAAACCGTAAGGCCGGTGGGCTAAAGCGGACAATATCATGCATGCATGAAGGGTGAGGAGTTACAAATGGTATCAGAGCCGACTCTCGACTAGTTCTAGTGTGGGTCCCCTACCGTGGTCTGGTGCAAGTGGGCGGGTCTCCATGTGGGCGGGCCAAGAGGGCTGGCAGGCTACTGCACTGGGACGTGCAGCCTACACTCTTACCTTGCATGAGGCCTTTTGATGGGTTGAGGCCCATCAGAAGTAAAACCGTGAGGCCCGTGGGCCAAAGCGAATAATATCATGCATGCGTGAAGGGTGGGGCGTTACACTTATTGCTTATCAATCTGTAGTAAGATCTTGTGTTGTAGAGGTTTTTTGAGATGTGGGTCTAATCTCTTCAAATTGGGTGTGTTGGCTTTTTTGATGGTTGGATTTGAAGTGTTGGCTTTGTGTTTTTGCCTTTTTGGTATTGATTTAAGGTTGGTTGGAGGGAAATGAAGGAGAAAAATATCCAAAGAATTTTTTATGTGGTTGTTTGTTTTAGCTTGAAGATGGGGATCTTATTTGTGATGTTCTTTAGATGGGTATTCTTGTTCTTGATTTCCTATGCTTTTACTTTGATTGGTCTCAGTGATGGAAATAGGAAACTGTGATCCAAATGACATTTGTGCATTGCTCCAATTTGCAGTCAATGTCACAGATGGATCCATTCGCTTGAGATGGTCTGAGAAACTGTTTTGCTGCAATTGGGATGGACTTGCGTGTGATAATGGGAGTCACTTTGTCACTTCTAAAATCTGCCGGGATTCAAGCATAGTTTTTTGCAATATCACAAAATTAAAATATCACGATACCTTGAAAACTAGGGCAGTTCATCATTTTGCAATGCATACTTGCTGTATGGAGTGCTGGAGGGCAGTTTTCTCAAATTTAGGTGTTAGGAGGGAACTTTAGGGCTCTAACCAGGACAGCACGGTGAGTTTTTACACTTTTAAGGGTTGGAGGAGATGAAGAAGTTAGCGTAAAAATTACATTCATCCTTATAATGTGAGTAAATTGACATGAGGGTGTTAAATGATGAACCCATAGATGCCGGGAGATTCATGGGATTAATTTTGCTTACTCAATGCTCAGACTCAGAGATCCTTGGTAGAGATGGGATCATGGGAGAAGGCCATGGATCTTGTGGTTGACTTTACAGTTTTTTTTTTTTTTTTTTTTTAATTTTTTAATTTTAATGTAGGAATAGTAATTTAAGAAATATGGTAAATTTGTAGATGATAATGATTTTAGAAATCCAAAGAAAGAGTGGTAGCTTATAATGGTAAAATTGTTTTAGAGAAAGAAAGTTAAATTTTATAAGTGCCTATGTGCCTCAAGTGGGGTTGAGAAAAGTCTTTAAAATGGAAATTCTGTCCATAGGCCCTTATGAAATAGTACAAGATATTTGAATAGGAGTGGAATTTAGTCAACATGTAGGAAGACCAGAAATAGGTATAGGAGGCTGTGATAGCCAAATACAAATATGGGTACGGACGCGGGTGCAGGGATCGAGGATATGACTTTGCACTTTTTAAAATCTAGGACGCAAATATAGATATAGTTGACTAGTTGTGTCCTAATTTTTTATTTAGATAACTTTTGAATTAATGAAATTATCATTGTTTACGTTCCCTTCTAACATTTTTTTTTTTTTTTTTTTTTTATGTTAAGAAGTTAGAAAATTAAAAGAACTATATGAAATAGTGGACTTGGTAAGTGGGATATGCTGAACTTGTACCCTAGAAATATAAGTGCAATATTGGTACCAACTGCCAACTATCAATACGAGTGTCATATCAGTTTGATGTGTATTATGGGGGACTTGTAAAAGTATAGGGGTATCATAGAGAGGACTTTGGACTCATGGAGGATATGGTTTCGGAGAAAACAATGAGAGAGAAGCTATCCTTGATTTATAATGACTTATAGTAATGTCCACGAAAAGGAAAAGAAAGGAAAATATATAGAGATTAGTTGATCTTTAAAACTATTAGTCATTCTAGGAGGACTTATAGGACAATATATATAATGATATTGGACAGAGGCATTGATAGATAGATGACTAATAAAGAAGTGATGGATTGCACAAGAATAAATGTGGCTGAATGTAGCATCGAAATGATGATGATGTAATATTGAAATGGTAATATTTAAGCACCAGTAAAGCGAAATAGACCTTGAGGGTCCCACTTATTGCTAAGCAAAACTATTGGAAAATTACTTCACCCTTGGATATTCAATGGGTTGAATATCACTTATGGTTTTTTTTTTTATTAAAAGAATATCACTTATGTTGGGGTGTTATTTACCTACACATTGAAGTCTTATTCTTCACAAGGTGATTTCATATTTAAGTTTTGGGTAGATTATCACCTCAATCCATTAGAGAATATCAGATCAATTTGAGTGATTTTGGGCAATCTCTTTTCACAGTGAGATTTATTGATCCAATGGCTTAACATGATGAGAAGTACACCGAAAGTGCTAATTGTCCTCACTTGTATCTGGCTGAATGTTAGGCTAAGGTATTGTCATTGCCATCAAAGCCTTACACCATCCTTATGATCTTGACTTTGTAAGTTCTTCTTCCCCCCTCAAGCCTATTTAATGCGATGTTCTTTTCCATATTCTAACTTGTCTTTTTTTACTACTCTATTCAAAGTCTTTATTGGTCCCCTTTCTTCTAGTTCTTTGAATTGGTCACACTTCTTCTTTTTACTAAGGCTGCCTCTAATCGTATGTCCATGCGCCAGTTCATCTGAAAATATGTAATTTGAGGTGGCTTGAGCAAGTAAACAAGATAAAAGATATTGTCATAGAAAGAATTGAAGTGTTACAAGTTCAAGGAACTAGTAGAAAAGAGAGGCTAATAATGACCTGCAAGAAGTAAGTGAAGGCACATGATTGTGGTGTTACAAAGAACATGGCTTTAAATAGGGTTGAGTGGAATAGTAGAATTCTCAGAGCAGGCCATAGATATATGGAATAAGGCTTTGATGATGATGATGATATCTTATCTTAATGTGTTGGTCTTTGTATATAATCATATCCCCAACCTTAGAAGGGGCAAAATTAGCAGTCTTGAAATAAAGATCAGTGACCTAATTGGATTGGAATAGGAGTATGGATCCTAAGGGCTCATTTGGATACTCAGAATCCTACCCGGGAAATCCATAGAAGTGACAAATCTATTCTATAGTTTTCCTATGTTTGATTGGGCCAGGGAGTTTTTATTGCATGGAATTTTACCTTTTTGAGGAATCCTTTTGTTCTCATAAAAAGGTGAAATCCGCGAGAATTTCATGGTCAATATTCTCTGGAGAATGGGATCCTACAATGGGATCCATAGAAGTGAGGATTCCATGCATGCAATAAACATTATTGAATTGTGGGTTTAAATGGCAGGAGATACTAAATTGGTCACCCATAGATGCGCATTGATGAATTGTAGGTTCTTGTGGCAGGAGATACTAATTTGGTCACCAAAGATGAGCATTGGTGAATTGTGGGTTCTTTAAGGTAAGAAAAATAGCGAACCTAAGGAAATTAAGCTGTGGCATGTGGAGAACTTATAAGGGTATTCATGTGAAACGAATTAGAACTTTTTCCAGGAGTGAAGAAGACTGAAAATGTGAATGTAACATCTTTTTGTGTGAATGCAGAAGCATAGAAGAACTTAGAAGGTAATACTCAGCAAAAGAGATGCCACGTAAGTAGCTATGCTAATTATGAAAGCTACATAGTTTTTCCGCCAGGTTGGGATCCTAGGAATGAATACAAAAGAGGAACCTAGTATAAAGTAAAACAAATTAAACACACACACACAAAATCAAATCCTTACGTTAAAGAATTTACCTCAAGGCAAGGTTTTTTCTGTTTTTGGTCCACCACTTATCAGGAACAACCATTGTATGAAGACTGTGTAACAAGGAATTAGGAGGAAAAGGAGAACAATATAGATTCGGAATGAAGTAGTGTCATAGTGTAATTTTTATTTATTTATTGAATGGGGACTTCATTAATGTAAAATTTTTGGGAATATACTCACCCCAAATGTGACATGAACTTGATTTCAACCTCACTCGTATCCAAATCGGGTTTTGAGTTCTGATTAGGTGTCCTTTTGATACTGCCCTGCGTCTGAGATTGCATGTCCCAACCTTAAAAAAGCTTGACTTGCACTTGTTGCTATGCTCAAGCTTTGGTGTAATTTGGAAGCTTGCATGGAATTTAGGCCAGGCTCAACTTTGGACCTTAGGTACCTGAATCAAATCCACCTTGGACCTCAAGCACCTGACTTAGGCTCAACCCAAGTTCGTTACCATATATAATTTGGTACTGATGTATATTTCTAATTACTTTTAATTTATTTTCTTAGGGTTTTCGGTACCATAATTAGAGCACAACTTCTCCAGTACCCCAAACATGAGGTCCCATCCTCTCCCCCACCCCTCCTCCTCTCTTCTTTCTCTCTTTCCCCATCTTTCTGGCATGCAAATACGAGGCTGAAAATCAAGCACGATATAATCTAATTGGGGAATCTTTCAGTAGATTCATGATGTGGCTGCTTATGGGAAATGAGCATGGAGTCATGGACCACATGGTGTCTAGGGTGGATCCGAGTCCCAACTGCTAAGATTTGAGATCAACTGTAAGTTTATCGCTAACCTATTTGGATTTTGAAAGTGTATCCTGCTCAGGTCCCTGGCCTGGATGGACTCTCCTAGAACTGCAAAGAGCCACTATTTCTGGTTTCATCTGGGCTTAGGCCCTAGCATAGCCTATAGTGGGGATGGCAATGGTTTGGGTTAGGTCAATAACTTGCTTCAATTGCTCCCCTTGGGGGGTGGGTATATGTTGCAGCCCAAGAAGGGTTGCCACATAATGACCATATCTAGACCAACAAGATCCATGGGCCGGCCCCATGTCCATGGAGCCCAAGCCCAGCCAAACTGTGCATAGGAGCCCTAGTCCTCTCATGCAGGCAACATAATCCAACAAACAGTTTTGGATTATTATTTCCTTTAGCTTCTTTATTATTTTATTCTTTCCCCTTTAAGTGTCTTTCTTTTCTTTCCTTTTTTCTTCAATGTTTCCATTTTTCTTAGGGTCTAAGTTTGATAATGTATTTAAGAAAAGTGAAGGAAATCCAATTGTAACAGGAAACTTCCTTCTTTGGATGTCTAATAAGGACATCTAATGTACTCTTAAAATCAATCTAAAATGCTCTTCAATAATATTCAAAATTTCACCCTTGAAGTAACTGTGCTAGCTTTAAAGGTGATGACGTTTGGGCATTTCCTTCTACACTAACCAGGCTGCATCATATTGGTATCAAAGCCAAATTGTTGGTGGGTCGTTTTCTGGGTCAATGCTTTCTTGAGTTGATCTTCTTCTATTTCCATCCCTTCTATTTTTTTGCTAGAATTTTTCTTCAATTTTTGTCACTCCAGAAAAACCCCAAATCCAACCCCAAAATCTCATTAAAGCCTTCATTTTGTTCATCCCAAATTAGCTCTAATCTATATCCAGTAACAAACCTTAATTTTCCCTATAAATTTTCCTTCAATTTTGAACCTAGAATTTTGTCAATTTCTAGGCTTGACCTCAGTTCAGAAAATTGCTAGTTTTGCCCAAATTCTTTAAGTGCAAAAGCTGCACTGCACAGTTCCTGAACCAGTCCCATACAAACCCCAATTTTCCCAAATTGATTCTGGATCTTTCTCCAAGATTAGAACCCCAATTTAATCCTATCCATAAGCAAGGGGAAACCCTAATTAACTCAACTCATCCAGCCCTTAAAACCACCCCAAAGTAGCCCCGAATTTTTATTTTCAGATCAGTCCTTGGTTCTGCCCAATTCAATCCATATCTGAACCCCAATTTATACGTACCCCTTGACAGCACTTATACTAGTCCCCTTTTACCTATCCTAAAACCCCAAAAATTTTCTTAACGGAACACTAACCCTAGCCAAATTGGTTCGTCTATATTTTACTAAATTTAAACCCAAAACCCATCTCCAATCAATTCCTAACACTATCACAGTAACTGCAGTTTCTGCAGTTCCCATAACAGCACCTGTAGTTCTCAAAACCAGTCCCTCCACACCCCTCAAAACCTTTATCCAGCCTTTCCAAATCTGATTCATATCTTCATCAGATCACCCTACATGCATTTCAGCCCGTACTACCTCCATTAAACCCTGTCAATTTTTAAATTTTCCAAGCAGCTTGCTGCCTGCATAGAAAATCTGGGACAACAGTGTAGCCAGCCCTTCTCTCACCACTCCTCTTTCCAAAGTTTTGCCCCATTTGTCTGTTCATTCCCCAAAAGGATTTGTTTTTTGTGACCCTCTTGCATCCAAATCAATATGAGAAACATTGGAGCTTTGGATACATGTCAAAAAGTATGGTATCAAATATGGAGTTTGGTATCATGAGAATTAGTTCTACTTTGAGCAGTTCATTAGTTTGAATCAAGTAAATTGACGATTGATGAATTTATTGACCAATTTCAAGAACTGCATTATTTATGTGCATTAGAGGAGAGCCAAGCGGATGATTTAGCTCATTAAATCAGAGGTTTAAGATTGAACATACGGGAGAATGTGAATTTCTGCCAAAACATTAAAGAAACATATAATGTAGTTCTCCATCTTGAGGATAGACTTAGATGGTCTTGTTGGGAACTCCCACATCCCACACCGCCTCAGTAATAGGCTTGACATGTCTTAATATACCTGTATGGGCCTTCCACCGATCAGCTTAAGCTTTTGGGTTGGTATATGGTTTATCACAGGGTATCAAAGTGGGTTCTAGTCCCGTTGTTCTCGTGTAGCCCATGTGGCCGTCGTTCTTGTGTAGCCCACGTGACAGGCCCGTCCATAAAATCTGTTGGGCCTGCACGTGGGGGGGGTGGGTGGGTTTGGGAAGTCTCACATCGCCTAAGTAATAGGCTTGACATGTCTTAATATACCTGTATGGGCCTTCCACCTATTGGCTTAAGATTTTGGGTTGGTTTATGGTTTATCACAGGTCTCACATGAGACAATTTGATTCTTGAACCGGAAAGTTACAACAAAGAGAAGAGTTTATATTATCAACTCACATACATCATCTTCTATGATACCTGGATACTTGTACAAGCCCAACGTATCCGTATCGAACCGATACAACACTTGTATTGGTATCTAATACTGCACCGATACTTCAAGGGAACAAATTTAACATATCCTAAAGTCCTTTATTTCATATAGTTCTTTTAATATTTTTGCTTTCCATAAAAATGCTAAAAAGGGACGAAAACAATGATAATTTCATTGATTCAAAAGTGATCTAAAGAAAAAATTAGGACAACTGGATCAATATCCATGTCCTAAATTCTCAAAAGTGAGGAGTCATATCCCCAATCCCCTTATCAGTGTCCGTATCTATATCCGTATCTGGGCATCATAGATCATCTTCTACAACACTATGCAATTAAGGGAATCTTATATGAAATGACTGTTTCATGAGAACCACTGATATGCCCTATTGAAGCAAAATGCCAAGGATATCCTCAAAGCGTCGATCCTGTGAAAGTATGGATCATGTGCGAGAAGAACCAGAGGAAGTCATGACTGCACCAAAAGAGCTGACAACCACGTCAGGAGATGTGAAGGGTGAAAGAGAAGCAAGATCAATGGAAAAAAGATTCTATGATGAAGTCAAAAGAAATTGCATCTATAGTTCTTAAGATGGACCATACTATGGAAGAACTAAAAGAAGACTAAAGGACCAAATTTCTTTCTTTGGATCGTGTTGATTAGAAGATTGAAGAGTGTACACCTATATCAGATCTTATTAAACTTAAGGCTACGGAAGAAAGAATTGATTCAAATGACAAATAAATTGTTTCAGTGATTTCACAAGATCCACCAATTGAGTCCCCCATATTGACTTTGTTTTTGGGGATCAACAATTGATAATTGAAGATTGTGACCTTATGGTATAGATTTTACAGTTGGAATATCCAATTGTCCAATCACACATCGAAGTAGAATTTGACGATTAGAAGCATCAATGCCTCTGATCTACTTCTAGCTGTAGGAAAAGATTAAGTTTTCATGAAGAGAATGAAATCAATATAAACATCAAAAGTTTGTAGTTTGTACGGTGGATCTTTGACCCAAGAGGGGACCAATGTAACTCAAGGGCGAGCTCTTTCCAATCAGAGGAGAATTGTGTTGCCCAAAAGGGTGATAGAATAGGCCATATCCAGCCCAAGCTCCATATGGGCCATTCCTAGGTCCAATGGGCCCAAGCCCAAGCCCAAATGTGTATAGGAAGCCCAATCCTCCTGCATGGACAACATCATTCAACAACGAATTGTGGATTATTATTTTCTTTATCTTCTTTATCATTTTGGTTGCCATTCGGAAAGTTTAAAAATAAGGTCGGGCTTTTTTGGCAAGTCTTCTCTATTTGAAATAGAGCTGATTGAACTATATTTGTTTGAAATAGAGCTGTTTTACTTTTAATTAGACTTCTTTACAAATGAACTGTTTCATATCTCTGATGCAATTAGAAAAAAATAAAACTTTTCATACTAGAAACTTGTATGGGCAAAGTTGTCTTATGATAAAGGAAAATTTGTCATAAAGTTTTTTTTTTTGTAATAGTAAAATTTGTCATAAAGTTAAAGTAGCACTGGAAAACTTGTGATATTATAGAAGTTACATGGGTGAACTTGTAAAAAAAAGAGCAAAAAGTGTCTGAGTGCTTTGGACATTTATGTCTATTTGAAAAAGTTACCTTTTTGTTACTTTTTGAAAAAGTGGCAAAAGGCGACGTCCACATGAACTTTGCCAAACAGTCTAAAGCATTGAGAACATCGATTTGAATCAGTTTAATTCAAATCAACACAAAAAGTAGACTTTTCAATGGCACCTTAAAACCAATTCAAATAGGTGCTTTAGAATGTTTGGGAAAGTTTATGTGAATCTTTGATTGAATCTAACAGTTATACCTTTTGCCTCTTTCAAAAAGTAACGGAAGGGTAACTTTTTCAGTCAAACATCAATGACTAAAGAAATCAGACACAAATTTTTTTTTTTGGACAAGTTTGTCCTTGTAAATATTTTTATATGAAAAGTTTTCCTTAAACGAATCAGACATGTGAAACGGTCTATTTGTAAAATATTCTATTGGAACAGCTTTATTTCAAATAAATCTAATCACATCAGCTCTATTTTAAACAGATCCCAGTTTCCAAACAGTCCCTTAGTCTTTTCCCTTTTAAGTATCTTATTTTAATCTTTTAATTTTTCTTACAGTGTAAATTGAATGAAATCCAAGTGTAATAGGAAACTTCCTTCTGGGGATGTCCAACAGGGCAGGCCTATTTAAGGACATCTCATGTGCTTCTAAAATCCATCTTCAATGTTGTTCGGTAATATTCAAAATCTTCTTCCCTTTTGGGTAAAGCCCTAAAAGTAATTGTGTTAGCTTGAAAGTGCCTACATCTGGCCAGATCCTTCTACACCAACCTGACTACGTCAATATGGATTTGGGGACTTGAGTTGGATTTGGGGCGGGAATGGATTTGTGGACTCTGACCCAGATCGAGTTCGGGGCAGGTTTAGGTTTTCCCCCGTCCTTGGAGCCCCTTGTTTATAATTAATTTTTTTAATCAGCTTGTTTATAATTAGTAAAGATGTTCATTACTAAAATGATAGAAGGTGCCTACATCTGGCCAGATCCTTGTACACCAACCTGACTGCGTCAATATCGATTTGGGGACTTGAATTGGATTTGGGGTGGGAATGGATTTGTGGACTCTGACCCAGATTGAGTTTGGGGCAGGTTTAGGTTTTCCCCCGTCCTTGGCGCCTCTTGTTTATAATTAGTTTTCTTTATCGGCTTGTTTATAATTAGTATAGATGTTTATTACTAAAATGATACACGAAACTCTTGTACCTTAACTGGCACTAAGCTTAAAGCTCATTTAATATGCAAATTGCAAACATAACTATAACATTATAAAACTAAAATATAATAACCATTAAACTTTAGCAGACCTGTTCCCCTGGTAGGGCGGGTTTGGTATGACATACAAATGATCCATCATGGGATGGGTTAGGTTAGTATACAGTCAGTATGAGTCGGGGCGGGTTTTCATTTTGCCTAACCCATACCAGACTTGCCCTGTTGCCTTCACCAAGCCTATAAAATTCATGCTTGGGCTTGGGACAAGTCAATGCCTGGCCCAGCCTACTCGAGTTGCACTCCTATATCAGGCCCCAACTTGACCAAACTAACAATACCCAACTCGAATTTGTGTTTCGATTTGGTCGGATTAGTCTGGTTTTGGTTGTGCCCTACCCAGGTTGCAACCTATAACACCATGAGACTTGAACTTCCTTAGAATTTCAATACTCGCTGTGTGAACTTGATTTTGTAGCTAAAATTAATTCTAAATCAAGTCACATTATCTTTCTTTCAAACCGTCATTCCATTCACTTAACCATTCCATAGCACATTCATGGTATCCAGAGATTTAAATTCTAAAACAATCCATACATTTTCATATGAATCTATTAAATTAATAACAGTCCTAAGCAGCCATAAACAATGTCTATCAAATCAAACTGAACCAACTAATAGATGTCTTAAAAATTCTAAATAATCATAAATAAATGAAGGTTTTTAATAAATGAATCAAACTACTAATCAAGCTCTATTGTTTAATCTATGTGATTCTCCGACTCATGTGGAAGTCAATCAGCTCATCCCAGAGATCCTCGTCGTTGTTAACCGTTCCTATGATTCCTCCCTATTCAACTAAAAATGACGCATGCAAAGTAAGTACAGGGAGGTGGTGAGAACAAAATCAATGTATAATTACTTTAAGTACAACCTAGTAGGTTTGCACTAAAAGTGAGTTTAAGTAATAAGAAATCAGATTTAATATATTCAAATTGGTTGGCCTTCTGACCAAGTTTAACGTGTCATTCGATCTCAACATATTTCATGTATATCTTGTTTCATAACGACATGGCATGTTCGGGAGTTGGTTTATTTAACAGTACAGTTTCATAACAGATATTGTATTGGCATAGACATAAGGCGTATTTGGCAACAAATACAAATTATTTAATTACAGATGGGAGGCAACCACATTCAGAAATATTCCCACTAACAAATATTGAAGAACTTGAGGATAATCCTTATTCTTACCCTCAGCCCAAAATGTGGTCAGTTTTAGCTCTGGCTTCTCTTTCTCAATGTCTCGGTGGATTGTATTTGTACTTCTCAAGTCCTGTAAAGAAAAATGATCTCAAGCTGTTCGTGCTCAGTTAATCAGGAAATTTCGTTATGATTTCCTAGTAAACTGCCGATATTTGTTTGATTGATGAGTTGGCTTGAGTTGGGCAGAATGTGCATAGATGCATTAGGTTAATGTTGCCCGCAATTGATATATATATATATATATATGCATTTTTTTTCCTTCTACCAGCACATGCCAGCCAAGTTACAGGCTGAACTTTGTTCATTTATTACAGCTGCCAATTTCTTGTTCATGTTTACAGACTGCAGCTCTGGCTCAGAAGAATTCTGAGGCCACTCGAGCGCTAGCTATGCAAGAAGAAATTCTGGAAAAAGAGCTTGGTGAAATTCAAAAGGTCTTGTTGGCAATGCAGGTTAGTATCATTGACATTTGACTCCTAAGTAGGACCTGGTAATTATGAATTTTGAGAACAATGATACAGCGGCAGTGCTTGTTGCTACCTTGGATATTTGACTTCCAAAGTAGGACCTGATAATTTTGAATTCTGAGGAAATTAATTTAGTGAGGCACCAGACATGCATGGGAGTGAACTATGATATGTACATGCCCAGCGTATTCTTGTCGTGTCGGTACTTGATACTGTATCGATTCTAATGGTGTACAAATTTGGCATATCCTACGTACCAGATCCCTTATTTTATATAGTTCTTTCATTTTTCTTTTCAACATTAAAAAATGTTAGAAACGAATGGAAAGAAAGATATATACATTAATTCCAAACAAACAAATGGATTAAATACCAAACAAACAAATGGGTCCATAGAAAACAAAAGAAAAAGATAAAAACAGAAAAACAAAATCTCGTAATTTCCTCTTCAACATGGCTTTGGAATTTTGTGTCACTTTGTTTTCTAGGTTGTGGCCCATCCAAAAGGTGGGCCATTGGAGTTGAATCTGAATGTGGGGCTAAG
Source organism: Cinnamomum chago (assembly GCA_038049695.1). NCBI lineage: Eukaryota > Viridiplantae > Streptophyta > Magnoliopsida > Laurales > Lauraceae > Cinnamomum > Cinnamomum chago. Next base: position 59,555,029 of record CP142459.1, on the reverse strand, counting down.
CATTAGACTGAATTACTAAAGAAAAGTGATCCCATGAGATTGAGAACACACCTAAGAATCATGTTCAAATAAACCCACATATATGCTCAAATAAATTTACACATACAGTAACTGCACGTAGATAAATCATTGCCAAAAAAAGAAAAAAAGAAAAAAAAAAAAAGAGAAATCACATAAGAATCATGAATGGCTTATTTTTTTCTCTCTGTTCTCACCATGCGGCTGCATCATGAATGGCTTATTTACAGAAAAAATTACATGAGAATAAAATGAAAATCACATAAGAATCATACAAAAGATTAACATAAGAATCACATAAGTATCTTGCTCAAATAAACCCAAATATATGCTTAAATAAATCCACATATACATAAATAAGAAAAATAAGGCCTGGCCGGGTACCTTCATAGGAGAGGCTGATTGACAGTCCTACTCAACAATGACAAGCAGTTTCAGTTGAACCAAACTGCATGCAGGTTCCAGTTCAATGCAGTCAAAAGGAAAGAACTCGATTTTGGTGCACTCCAACAACTTGTTAAGTTGCCTCAAGTCCCCTTCATGTGTCACAAACCCAAACCCAAAGACCTCGTGTTTGGAGTCGTGAGGGCCTTACTCAAGTGAGTAAGGGTAACTTTATGTCACACCTGTTGCCCCCTTGTAGAAGGGTGTTGGGTCCGGCGAGCATTTGCGTAGAGAAAAAGGGCAGGGGAAACTCTAGAGGACTCAATATGCAGTTGTGCATAAGTCCCACATCGGAAACATGCAAGTCCCGATCGTGGGTATGTAAGTGTGGCTAAAGCCATGTGGCAAGATTGGGTTAAAATCCCATGAGCCAAAGCGGACAATATCATGTGGACAGTGGGCAAGGGTCATTACATCATATTTATTCTTTACATTCTCATGCTCTCTTGAAAAGGATATGGTATAAGTATAATAGATAGATTCTGGTGACCTTTTTCTCTCCTTGTTATCATTTGAGGCTGACGGAGCTAATAAACATACTTTTTCCTCCAAATTTGAATCTATGTCTCCATTACAATTGAAACCAATTCCATCACTTAAATGATTCAGTACTTATAAAAAATGACTAAGGAAACTTAACTAATTTTGCACTGGCTTGAATCCATATATACTGCCCATTTAAGTTGAAGCCATACCAAGTTAGGTATTATTTGCATTGAGTATTTCCCTAGAAGAGATTTTTTATTTTTATTTTTAAATTCTATATAGAATTGTAGCATGCGATCTACCTCTCATATATTAGTGCACTTCTTTGGATAAAACTGTTGGTGAGTCAAGTTTTGGCATATTTATCTGCAGCAAATTCTAAGTTGCACCTTGCAGAACAGTCTAATAGAATCTGAATTCTATTAGATGAAGATTCCAAAAGAACTTGTTTTTGAAAATGTCACCATTGCAGAGTACCTGATGATTTTTCCATCATTCATTCATTCATTCATAATAAAAAGGCTTCTAATTATCTAGAGATGAACTAAGCTGTATTTGTTCCCTTTTTAAAAGCATTTAGAGAATCCTCTTCCTAAAAGAGGTTCGGGGCACTTCATCTTCATATAGATTGAATAAAATACTGTTACCAGCATGTATGTAGTGTGCTTCACAGCATGCTGATGCATGGTGCAGGCCCACTTACCACTTCCATCAGGATCTACAGAACTGTGATTTCAATGCAGCTCTCTGTAAGGTTATAGGTGTGCATTGTTAATTTAATGTAGGAATTCTATCATGTTGTCTCCCTTTCAGACTGTAGTGTACTTTGTACAAACCCATTGCTGAGTCGAGCTCTGGCCATTATTCTGCAGTGAAATCTTAAGCTGCAGCTTGCAGAACAGTTCAAATTCTAACCAACGAAGACACTAAAAGGGATGACCTTAAAAACAATATACAGTTTTTAAAATTGTCACCATCATAGATAATCTAATATTATCATCGTTATCTGCAGATTAATCAGGCTGTATTTTGTTCCTTTTTGCAACATATTTAGAGAATCCTCGCCCTAAAAGAGGTTCTTGACACTTCATTTTTGTAGGGTTTTAATGAAATAGCTGTTACAAGGCATGCGTATTGTGATTCCCAGCATGCTACATCAAATATGCACGTCCGAGTTCACTGCTGTCAGCATGATCTGGAGAACTGTTACTTTTTGTTACTCCATCTATAGCATGGTTAAATGGCATTTAAGTGCTTATCCAAATAGGATTTATGTTCGGTTGATCGTTAAGCCTCACGTAGTTTGTTATGTGATCTCCAAAAGGGTAAGCTGCAATTTGCATTTGAATAGAGAAAATTCTGTGGAGTTCATTATTGCATAGGAATATTTAATATGGCGCCCCATTTCTAGCAAAGAGGTGCTGGGTCCTTAACAGCCAATAACTGGTAAGGCACCAACGCACACGTTTCACGAGAAGGCTCTTCTTCTAGATGCGACTCCTACTGATAGGAAGGTTATTAGTCCACAGTGTGGTAAATGGGGCCCTTCTATTATTAGTGAGTCAACCATTTGAAATACTACCTCTTTAGTATGATCTGTGGCCACATGATGATGAGAACACAAAGCTTGAAATGGGAGTTTCGTGTATTCCCATAAAATATCCAGCCACCAATTTCAGCTAATTGTAAGATTTTTTTTTCCTGGTTTGTGATCATTCTTGGCCAAAGTATTAGTGGGTAACCACTTATCCTCTTGTGAATCTGAAGAAAAGAATTAAGATATATGACAAAGGAATTAAAGCGAGAAAGGGCGGATAAAGAGGAGAGAAGAAGAAAGCTTTACGGGGGAAAGTTGAGTCATCTTAGGGTTGACTGGTGTAATGTTGAGTCATATTAGGGTTGACTGGTGTATTTTATTATGTGTAGTTAGTGAAAAGACTGACATGCTTTTATTACTTGCAAAATATAAGCATTTTTTCCTCCGAGACAAAAATGACCAATATACATTCATATATACATTCATGGATTCCAACATTACCAACCCAATCATTTCCACTGTAATTTCTGCTAATTTGTTGTAATCAGATGTTGGAAAACGTTCTCATTTTCTGCTTGGAATAACTTTGATGGTGGTAATTCCTATACTTCTTGAGGCACTTATGCCCTTAACTTTTCATTTTTCTGGTTGACTTCTATAGGAGCAGCAGCAGAAACAGCTTGACCTTATCCTTGCAGTTGGAAAGTCTGGGAAACTTATAGACAGTCAGCGAGACCCTATCACTGAGGTGCAAACGGTTGAGATGCAGAATTCAGTACCCATGAAGGAACAGGTTGAGATGCAGAATTCAGTACCAAAGAAGCAACAGGTGAAGCAAATGGAATTCCTAACAGAGAGACACGGGAGCCAACAATGACAAAATTCAGATTGCAACTGGATTTCTTATTCATTTGGTGGTATAAATTATTGTTGTATATGGATGAAGATGGGCGAAGGTCCTCTGATTCCTATTGTTGTTGTATATGGATGAAGATGGGCGAAAGTCCTCTCTGATGCCTATCGTTGAAAACATTTGATCCACAGTTTCTTGTTGTATGAGTCATGGACAAATGATGAATGCTGTTGGATGAGTCATCCGGGTCTTGTACACTAGAAGAGTTCATTCATTGACATGAGGAAGGTCTTTGAAGTACCTTTTTCATTATAAATCATCTTCTTAAATGCAGGCAAAACATTAATATCTGTCTCATTTCTGGCTCAAAATTTGCGATTGCCCCAACTAAGCAATTGCTTTGGACTTAAAAACTGACTCAACCTTGACAATGGCTAGCTGGATCGACATGCTTCACAATCAACAGGATATATATGATATGTTAAAAAAACTGATCCTGCCAGTATTCTAAGATGAGCCTGCTTGTGATTTGCACATTTTAGTGCACCGCCTTCCAATGGGAAAGGAATTTGAAGTCCTCACAGAGCGGGCCTAGTCGGGCCTTGGTTCAGTGATCCAGGCCATTGATCTCATGGGCCTTCTTTGTGTGGAGGCGCACAACAGGATATGTGATCCTTCACCTGAAGATATGCATGGAATTCTTGACAGGGTCTATTAATCTAGTATGGCAAATGTACTCTCCAAAGCCTTGGGCTCATTTGGATTATCATAGCTAGGTCTACATGTTATGAGAGAGCTGCACTCATGTTTACATGTAAATGGAAGTTATTATGACTGAATAACCTCAAGTTAGTGCCACGTTACCAGTTGTTTTGTTCATTGCCAAAAACCACAATTCTTAAGATTCAAATGGGACTTTGACTGGTGGGCTATATATATCCTCTCTCCCGCAAATGGGACTTTGACTGTTATTACTCTTATAATTCTGTGAGTGGAAAACAGATGATTTTTGGATGTTCCAAACAGAAACTGCAGATGATCTAGCCATACCCACTTTTGATCAATGGGCCTTATCAATGTCTGATGGGGATACTTGCCTTTATACATGCATAATTTAGAAAGATAGAAAAATGGCCATTTCCTAATAAACTCCCTTTTTACTAAAGTCAAGATCTTCCAGTCTTGGGAGGTCATTTTCATAAAATCTGATCAATGATTTGGACCAACCAACCATGACCCACTTATAGTACAATAGGCCCATAGAAGAGACCCACCCACTTATAGTACCATAGGCCCATAGGAGGGAGAGGGAGCGGGAGAGGGAGAGAGGCGATGGAAGCTCTGAAGAAGCTGGAAGAGGTGCAGAGAATGGTGTCGTTTGTAACATCCAGCGGCCTTGCTTCAGACGACCCTGATTCTGATGGTTTCCTTGCCCATTTCTTACTCTTCTTGGTAATCTCTCTCTATATAATCCTTATTTGGTCCCACCAATCTCTTCTGCTATACCATCTTTATTGGAGTTCTCTTATTCTCTAGTTAGCATTTTCTTTTACAGCATTTTGTTTCATGTGTATGCTCACAACCCGTTTGAGTATTTTCCTAAAACGTGATGGTTCCCCTTTTCAATTTGTGCTTGCGGTTACATGGAAATTGGATACTCATTTCAACTTGGGTGAGCTAGGAAATGAAAGGGTAAAGAAAACACAAAAACCCTTTGTTTTTTAACAGTACAGGGAATTGAAATTGAACTACCTTTGGGTTCGAAAAACTATGCATCATTGTAATCATAGTAGCCTTATCCCATCAATCTGGGAGCTGTTTAATGACTTCCACTAATAACATCATAGGCAAGCAATGAACGCACTCTGTGTGTGTGTGTGTGTGTGAATTGTGAACGAGTGCACGAGACTAATTGCTGACTAAGAAGTACTTGAGAAAGACATGCAGGGTAATAGGCTAAAAAGTGGTCATCTTGATACCCACCCAGTAGTTACATGTTCATCAAGGGATTCTAAAAACTATCATGTTTATATAGATAAAAGGATGACCATGCAATATTTCTAATTCCTCTCTGTAACACTATTCTTTTCCTATATTTTTAGGTACAAACATCTGGCATGCTTGACATGGAGAAGAGATGCCATCTGATTTCTAAACATCTATCAAAGGTTAGTTCAAGTTTGCATGTTTCTGTCTTCCCATTTCATTGCTTGCCAATAAATATGTGTTGCTGACTTTTTGACCTTTTGCAGATTTCCCCTGCATTTCTTGAGGAAGCACGAGTCTGCATTACTGCAGAAGGTAAATAATTTTATATTATTAGTATAAAGAAGGCGAGGTGGTCTTTGTATCCTTTGATCTATGTGAATGGTCCTCTTTTTTTTTTTTTTTTTGACAAATTAGCATAGGTGTTTCTTTCAAATTGTTGGCTTTACAACTCCAATTGTATGACAGAGCCACCTTATCAGTATCAAACTATCACCAGGTGTACATCAACTCTTTTTCTTTTCTTTTTTCATTACCAGCAGTATCTAATTGGGATATCATTAATGATATCATAATTATTTTCATCATGAGTGAGAATTGTGTTTATTCAGTTCTGAATGATCCTGAGCCCTGATGCATTTGATGCTGTGTCTGACTCTAGAGTTTTGGCCAGTGTAGGAGCTGATAAAGTTATTTCTGCTGGACTTTAAGTGGATTGAAATGATACAAAATTGAGTTCCCGCAATCTATATGCTGGGAGGAATCCTTGTCCCACATCGAATAATGTGTGGGTTCAGTCCGTATTTGACTTTTGAAGTTATTCGATGTTTATGACAAAAAAATGAATTTATTCAGTGTAAACATGCGAAAGCCCACGCATTTCCCATCTTTGGAGAATTATGTAGATCGCTCCCAATATACAAATTGAAAATGTGCATGTTGAGTTGCACAGGTTTAGACACAGCCTGTGCATATGGAGGAACTTTCGCATTGGGATATCAAGTCAAATTTTATTATTTGTTATACTTGTTCTTAGGGGCACACCCACATATGTGGTTATGGGGGCAGTCGCCCCTGTTGGACTTGGGCCCGCCTCCAGAAGGTCCGCCCTCATAACCCACATGAAAATCCTGGTTTTGCTCACAAATTCCAACTACCTGTTTAGATCCAGCCCCCTCAAATGAAAATCCCGGGTCCACCACTGCTTGTTCTGACCTATGATTCATCAATATACTCATCATCAATATAAAAAAATTGCTGTACTGCAGATTCTCAGCAAAATCCTGCTATGTGTCCGATCCTCCAAGTTCATCCTGACAATAAAAGGGAAAATTTTCCATTGAGAACTAATGAGAAAGACATGGCTATGATCAGACTGGATTCAATGCAACGGGCTAACTCTACACTTGAGGACTTCGTGAGTTATTCCTCATCTTTTACTGGATAAGGATAATCACCGATGATTCCAAAATGTCATGATTATTTGGTCAATTAGCAGTGTAGGTCTTATTTTATGTTTCACGGAATGGATGTGAATGAACCACAAACGCTGTTTAGATTCCTTCATGTGCTTTCATTCACCGAGAGCTACATTTATCAGGTAATAATTTACTTCACAACATTTCATGCTTATTCCTTCTTTTATATATACATCTTTTTTAGTTCATTTTATTTTTATCAACACTGTTCATTTTATTTTTATTGACACCTTATGGTTTGACACTACCTTTTGCTTAAACATGCCCTATTTTTCCTTCATGCAGTTGGATAGCTTTAACGAAGAAATTTTGTGTTCGCTGATGGAATGTAGCTCTCTAAAAAAGGGTCCTGACTTTGTGGATGACACATATAGAGATGTAAGTTCAAGTCCTTTTGACATACTCATTGCTAACATTCTTCTTTGTTAATTGGCACCTAACTGTTAATTTACATCCCACTGAGATGCAGGAGGGCAATGAAAGATTGTCGAATAACATCCTGGATGTTTTCAAAACTGATCCATTAAGACCTCTTGTTGTTCTACTAGATCATCATGGGCTGCTGACTGACAGGTGTATTATCCTGCTTAATGATTATTGTTTTGGTGTAAGGTGTTTTCATAGAATGTAGTGAAAAGTATGCTCCTCCTAAGTAGCTTTTTTTTTTCTTTTCCAAATTTAGATCGAGGATGGAACTTAGTTCTGGGACTGAGTATTGGGCTCTAGAAAGGAAGCTCTGCCATGCACTGATCAGCAAAAAGGAGGTACTTATGTAGTTGGATATTATCTTTTTCTGTTCTTGTATTGTAAGGACCTAGTCTCGCTGGAAAATTGTACTATGGATTGGCAGGCATCCAACTGTTTCACCGTGTGATTTAAGCACAGAAAACCTCATCTTTGGTGTATTTCGTAATAAATTTTCCTCTAGGAACATGTTTGGCATTGGCATTCTGTTTCATTACAAGGACACTTCATCTTCTGGAACCCATACATGTGTCTTGCATCATACACATGTGACATTTTTGTATAGATCATTCTTACTCGGACTCAGAACCTGGTGAGTTGAGTCACCCCCCAAGTCTCCCTTTTAATTTTTTTTTTTTTTTTTTAATCAGTGATGGAGACATTCATTAAACAAGAGAAAAATACAAGGAGGAACAAAATAAAAGGGAAAAAACAAAAGAAGGATTTAAAGGATGAGTAACAGACTAATGGTACAGGATATCATATAAAAAAGCTTTAATACTTTTTTTTTCCTTTCTATTTTCCTGTTGGAAGAAGCTTTGGAGGCTTTGGAGATCTTTTAACTGATTTTTGAAGATAAAGCCACATTTTGTGGGAGATCTAAATATTCAAAGATCATACCCACTGTTTATTTGATGGAATGAAAATCAAATGAAAGGACACCTATTTATGTAAATTCATTCATAATAATAACTAAAACATGATTATTCTTTAAATTGTATGATTATAAGACTTTTTTTTCTTTTTCTTTTTTTAGATTTTCCATCATTCTCAGTGTTTTAAAAGAGTTTTGGGCTCTAGGGGCTGAAAGGGGCGACTCGATCAACTTGACTCGAATTGAGGGGGACCAAGTCGCCCCCTGATTGGGAATTTCAAAACCTTGGTTTAGATTACTTCTTTTCATGGTAGCCTCATACTTTTGTATAAATAATTTTCAACAATATAAGGTATCCATATTAGTATGTTGATAATGGCATACTTAGGGGGTTTGCCTTGTTACTTTTCTTTTCTTTCTCATTTTTAATGCTGACACGTGCTTGTGTTTAATTTACATGGCCTTGTCAATTTCTGTTATCAGTTTTGCCCTGATAGTAATGGAGGAGGGCTTGAACTAAGCCATATTACTTGTTAATCTGGTTCCAGTCAGAGCCATATACAACTTTTTTTTTCTTGCTTTTCCATAATATATTCTGTTAGAAACATCAGTTACTTTATAATGACTTCATAGTTTTCATTCTATCCATGAAAACTGGAATTGTCAGATTTTCCTAATAATGTCTCTGCCATTCAGATTCCAATTGAAGATGTGATGAGAGCGATCCACCTCAAGTCCTTCGACTACAGGGTATTGAATCTTTTGTTGTATCAGTTGAGAGAGCAGCCGGTAATTCCTTTATAGAGAGCCCCTGCTTCCTAAAGTCTTAGTTTTTGTAGGTTTATTAGTTCTTTTGAACTCTTCATTGATTGGAATTGATGCAACAAAACATTTTTTTTTATTTCTTTATTCAGTACTTTGACTTGTATAACAGTTTTAGGACCATAATTTGAAACTTTGGAAACCAAAATAGATCAAAATTAGCTAGTCGAGTTGATTTGAAAACGTGTCCCATGTAAATACTTGTTATTTGAGAAATCTAAAGAACTCACCTGAATCAATTGAATCTTGAATGAGTTGATAAATCTTTTCCTCGTTGATTTTCTCTTCGAGTCATCTAAAATATGATCTAGTCAAGTAGACTTAAACGAGTGCACTGTTGTTTTTCCTAAGTTTCCGAAATATGGTTAGAACATATGATTATTGTTCACTAGTATTCTGAACTTATAATAATGTTTGGCTTTGTGTCCCCCCAACAAATGTAAATTTTCGATTGTTAATGAGGGCTAGAAATAAGAATATTCCAGGGGTCGTTTCAACATGAGCGTGGTGTTGTGATATTGATTCTCTCATGATCTTGTTTGGTTACCATATTTTGATTAGTTAATGTGGAAAGTCTTGTAAGGTCAGGACATGGTAGTGTTGAAATGTGAAAATTATATACACATGAGCTGTGATTAACATGCATACTCTTTGGTCAAAGAGGGAGTAAATAATCTGAATTGTTTCTTCTGTTGGATTGATGAAGTTATGATCCTTTTATTTTTTACATTTGGGGGGGGGGGGGGCGCGGCGCGGCGCGGCGGCGGCGGCAGGGCACTGGGAACATCATATTACTCATACTGTTACTGGATTTTTTTTTACCTGTACTTGTTTCATCTTAAGAAAATCTGTTCGCTGCTGATAGAAAAAGAAAAACAGTTTTCGATGCCCAGATTTTTTGATCCCACTAGAGTTGGGTTATTTATTTATTTATTTTGAAAGGTTCCCAATAGAGTTGACTTCTTTGTCTTTTTCTTTCAAGTGCATATAACATCTTGCCATACTTCTAAGCAAACACAGATGGGTGTGTTTTGTCTTGCTTATAAATGTTGGTCAAAATTTGAAGCTAGAACCACTAACATGGAGATATGATTAGAGGAAGATTTGATTTAAAAAAAAAAAAAAAAGATTAGAGGAAGATTTGCTCATATTATTTTTTAATGGAAAGTTCATTTCAAGTGCATATCCTAAGCAAACATAAACTTGTGTGATTTGATTTAGTTATAAATGTTGGTCAAAATTTTGAAGTTAGAAATATCAACATATGATTGGAGGAAGATTTGCTCGTATTATATTTTTAATGAGATTTTCAATTTTTTTCTATTTTCTTAAAGTATAATGATATATCTAAATCACTGAATTTTGATAGAAACGCCATTGCTTCTATTTTTGGTGTTGAACAGTAAAATCCTTTACTGTCGCTAAACCAAAACTATAAAGGATATTTTTTTTTATCAAACCCATTGTGTTTTAATTATAGAATTTCAGAAACTCTTCAACTATTCATGCTTTACAATTATAGAATTCATGATTTGCGATTCAGCCATCTGATCCTTCTTTGATTCTAATTAATGTTACTACTTTTTTAGTAATGAAAATCTTATACTCCTGATCATTTACTGATATGGACATCCTACCATTTTTGAAACATTTAGTAATAGCCCTCTGCTTGACTGTTATTGGTTGGGGTTGTTTCTTATGGATCCCAATTTGGGAAATAATGTTGCCATGTTATGATATGCTTTTTTATTCATTACACTTTTTCCCCATGTTCTGAAGGTTAATGACTTGCATATGGAGTTCCTATCAATCTCAGAGTTCCTAGTTGAGGTATCAGATGACTTGTAAGTATTTCTCTTGTTTGCCTATGTTTAGAATGAATAGTCCCCTTGCTGCTCCAGTGTAGAATCATATAAGCCACAAGGAGCATAAATTGTAGTTACAGTATGCATGTGTGTAAGAATTTTGTGCTCTTAGAAGCACATGAATGTTCTGTCTCTTGATCATCTGGGTGCATGTCATGCACTCTTAGCATTCTTCCTGTGCATACACTGTACACATGAGCATGGCTGTCTGTGTGTGATGTGCATGTCTATTTGCCATTATGGATGTTTTCTGGAGCATATATTTGTTGGACCTATTGCTTATAACTTTATATGCCATCTGCTTGCGAGTGTTTTGACTCTTGTTTTATACTTTTGTTTTCTTAATCCAACATGCATGACAATGGTTTTGATCAATGACGAGATGCATGTCTGATGATTTAGGTATGATTATGAGGTAGGTGAAATTTGTTCTAGGTTCCTTTTTTACTTTCCTTTTTTATTCATTTCTCTTCAGGCCTGTTTGTTTGCATAGAATACGTAGGAATTTAATTCATAGGAATTCATGCCACATGGTTAAAAGCAGACCCAAGGTGAATATACAAAAATGACCATCAAATAACATCCCTTTCAATGGAAACATAATCAATGGAAGATGGGAAATGAATAACCACCCATCGCCCTAGTAATTCAATTCCTAGGAAAGTCAAGGAAGTTTGAACATGAATTCTCATGTATTCAATTCCTCTGTAATCCAATACAAACAAACAGGCCCTTAGTTTCTTTTCAAATAAATAGTTTGCACCTAACAATATAGAATTGTATTTGTACAAATTCTAAAGGAACATAAGAAATTTGATAGGAATGTTCTCTTATGTTAATTGGCATCTTGTGTAGGATGATGTGGTAGAGAACAATTTCAACATCTTGCGTATGTTTGTCAGATTATATGGAGCTTCAATGGCACCAAGCATGCTGGTGAGGGTTCTTATCTAGTTGGTCACTTCTTGTCCATCACCAGCTTGACCTTCACTCATCACTTAAGTAATCAAATGAATTAGAATGTTTATTTGGTTAATGAGGGAAGTGCATGGTGGCTACGACACTGGCATCCATAGCCACTTCATTGAATTGTATACTATGCAACTCACTGGGCAGAAGAACCATTTTTTTCTTTTTGTTGCTGGACTATGATATTGGATTCTCTATTAAATACACAGAGGGTGAGCTTTCTTGCATAGTGTCTTTTTCTTGAGCGACATCAGCTTGAGAACGAAGATCATGATTCATGACCATTGATCTCCTTAAAGGCCAGTCCACCAATCACATTGCCTTTCTAGTGCGGATAGCGGAGGTAGAGACGTGAGAGGGCGATGAAGATAGAAAAGATAGGGATGAATGGGTAGGATCTCAATGGAAGATAGAACTCCCAAAATGCTTAGGGAATGTTCAATTGTGCAGAACTCATATTTCTTGTGATTATCTGGGCAGGGGCTAGGTGAGATGGACTACTGGAAAAAAAAAAAAACTCGGGGTTTGAGAGCCAGCGACAAGGGTTGCAGATTTGATGAATAGGATCTTAAATGGAGATTTAGGGTTAGCAAGATTGCTCCTAAGAAAAGAAATAGAGAAAGAGAAGAGGATATCTTTGATTGGGCTCTCACCAAACTCTGATCCGGAGGCGTTACGTCAAATGAGCAAGGGCTCAAGAGACTCAAAAGTTGGGCTCTCACCAAACTCCAATCCAGGAGGCGTTAGGGATTTCTTGGAGGAAAACTCGAAGAAAACTCATTTTCATTAATCATCAATCATTCATTTCCTAGCCAAAGAGGCTTTACATCATTATATAGGAAAATAAATAACCCTAAGACTAATCTTGACCATCCAAACACATTGATGGCCAGGATTAAAACATCATAATAAGCAACTTAAAACATAATTAAAGGCCTAACTAACATAAAATAAATGGGCTGGGCCCAAAGGCTTGGAAGGTATAATTGGGTTGGGCCCGTTGGAGGGTCGACCCATGGGGGACCATGGGCTTGTCCTGCATCAATTTCCCCTCTTCTTGGAGAAAACCCGACCTCGAGTGTTATAGAAGTCCTCCAGGATCAAATATCAAGCGTGCAAATCCTCGATGTGTTTCTTGGTCTTCAATTTCTTGGCATGACTTGGAGGCTAGAATCGATACTTTCAATTGGGGAATCCATTGCTTCTTAAATCAAGAACTTGCTTTTGAGTGAGAGCTAAACATTTGATGCATCAACTTCTGAATTTCAACTGGCTGCACACAACCTCCATGCATTAATGATCAATCTCCGAAGATGAAATCAATATGTGGAACTTCAATCACTTGATTTTCATTCACAACCTCTTGATCAATAGGTTGCTCCTCTTATGCTTTAACTAGCTGTTTTGGAAGTGTGCTTGCAATGGATTCTTTTATCAGAAGCTCAGTTGGCTTGCATACTAATTTCAATTCTTGAGTATGATGGTCTCCTTCTTAAGTTGCTTGCACTTGTTGGTCAACATTGTCCAAAGTAGAATTTTTGGAGACATAGTCGAATATCGATTGTCTATCCCCGAAGATAAAATCAATGTGGGGAATGTCAATGACTTGATCTTCTTTTACAACTTCTTGATCACTGGCCTTTTCATCTAATGGTCTGATTGGATTTTTTGGAAGTGGACTTGTAATGAGATCCATCATATGATCAAACTCCTTGTTGATTCTTGCACTGTTTGTCTCTTTTTGTTCCACCTGCACTAGCTGATCAACACCGTCAATTCCTATGTTTTCTTTTGCTTGTATTTCCATGTCAAACTTCGATGTTTTCTTTAAAAGATGCAACAACTTCCCCTTTTACTTGATCTTGTACCTCAATATCAACTCTGACATTTTCAACAATTGATTCTACAACATGAGTTTCTGTGGCTTGCACAGTTTTTTCTTCTTGCATCTTAGCTTTTCGGAGGCGATAGCGTTTTATCAAGCGCTGGACACGGGTAGCTTCCCAAAATGCTTCGTACATATCTTTGCATTCCTTTTTCATATTATTCGGTATACTTGGTCTCAAACCTCCAGTAAAGATAGTGACATCATGTTCATCATTTTCTACTAATGCACATTGTGATTGTACGCTTGAAAATTCATCAGAATATTCATCAACGGTCAACTTTCCTTGTCTCAAATTAAGGAACTGATCAAAGTAGTCTTTATTTTCATAATACCAATTCCCATATTTACATGCATAGATGATTCTTTGCATATCATTGTAGATTTGCAATGTGATATTGTCCTGTAATTCTATATTTACTTGATGCAAACACTGAAAATTTTAATGCTCTTCAGAATTAAAATCAAACTAACCAGATTTGTAGATCTCACTGATTGGAGTTAAAAGGTAAAGACGGATCGACGATCAGAGTCCGGATGGAGAAGATATCATTGATTGAAGATCAACGGTTGAAACTTGCTTGAATCGGAGGCCCACACATTCACTTTGTTGCTACTGTTCTTCTCTATGAAGAGTTCTCACCCGATGCAGGTTGGTGGCGGGATTTGAAGATCTGTTAGGGTTTTGGTTAGTTGGCAGTGGGATCTATGAGATGGTCAACAATGGTGATGGGTGATGAAGGAATGAAAACAATGGAAAAAGGGATTACCTGAATGGTGATGATGGATTGCCGAATCTCGAATCCGGGTGGATCGATCTTCGGCTCTGATACCAATTGGTGCGGATAGCGAAGGTAGAGCTGCGAGAGGGCGATGAAGATAGAAATGATAGGGATGAATGGGTAGGATCTCAATGGAAGATAGAACTCCCAAAATGCTTGGGGAATGCCCAATTGTGCAGAACTCGTATTTCTTGTGATTATCTGGGCAGGAGCTGGGTGAGATGGACTAGTAGAAAAAAATAAAAATTTTGGGGGTTGAGATCCAGTGACAAAGGTCGCAGATCTGATGAATAGGATCTTAAATGGAGATTTAGGGTTAGCAAGATTACTCCTAGGAAAAGAAATAGAGAAAGAGAAGAGGATACCTTTGATTGGGCTCTCACCAAACTCCGATCCGGAGGCGTTACGTCAGATGAGCAAGGTAGGACTCAAGAGACTCAAAAGTTGGGTTCTCACCAAACTCCAATCCAGGAGGCGTTAGAGATTTTTTAGAGGAAAACTCGAAGATGTTGGAGGGATTTCGTCAGATGAGTTTTTTTTTTTTTTTTTTTTTCTGAAGAAAACTCAGTTTCATTAATCATCAATCATTCATTTCCTAGCCAAAGAGGCTTTATATCATTCTATAGGAAAATAAATAACCCTAAGACTAATCTGGACCATCCAAACACATTGATGGCCAGGATTAAAACATCCTAATAAGCAACTTAAAACATAATAAAGGCCTAACTAACATAAAATAAATGGGCTGGGCCCAAAGGCTTGGAAGGGATAATTGGGTTGGGCCCGTTGGAGGGTCGACCCATGGGGGACCATGGGCTTGTCCTACATCACTTTCAAACACTATATTACTTTCAGTTCCCATTAAAATACTCGGGACCTGCAGATGAGCAAAGTTATGTTATTCATGACCAAGGTAAAATCAGGGAATGCAAAAAATATTTAGTTGCATTATAATGATGACTCTTGGGGATGTATATGGCTGTGCTTGGGCCTAGATTTTGAACTCATCTGGGAGGATTGTCAGGCAGGACTCTTTCAAATTCAGGTTTTGCAAGGCCCACACTGGCCCATATAGGACCATATTGGCGGTCTTCAGGATCTTCATCAGGTAGTCTCCAATTAGATTCAGAGAGTTTTAAGGAGGAATAACTTCAGCTTGTAATATTATTTGCAGGTCTTAGTATTTGTCCAGGGCAAAACCTGGCTACCATTTAGTGAAGGAAATATTTCTCAATATTTACATCTTATACAAGGCCATATAAAACTAATGGAGGAGCAGTAATTGCAGAAAAAATGACAATTTCTGCTCAAGTAACTCTTCCAAGTTATGAATATAATTTGTTTTGTTGGTAAAAGAATTTATGTTAAGGTGTCTTATTTTTTGGAAAGTAACTAAAGTCTCATTGAAGAAACTGTGAAATATTATAAAATACAACAAAAGACAAGAGCACGAAGCATGGTTAGAAGGTTCTCATTGTTGCAACCACAAGGTCGCTAGTTTGAGTCATGTTGCCATTATGTACGTCTCAAAGCTGAAGAATCTCTATGAAAAAAAAGAAAAGAAAAAGAAAGAAGAGGCTAGGAAATCAGTTTTGTGTGCATAAAAATAGATCTCTAACCCTAAGCATGGTTAGAAGGTTCTCATTGTTGCAATCACCAAGGTTGCTAGTTTGAGTGTCATGTTGCCATTATATATGTCTCTACTAATACACCAAAGCTGAAGAATTTTTAGAAAAAAAAAGAAAAAGAAAAAGGGAAATACAAGGCTGAAAAATTAGTTAGAATACATAAAAATAAGATCTCTAACTTGTCACTGATCCCTTTACATAATTGTTTGACACTGATTGCTTTGTTAGGCAAAATGCATTTCTGAGGCTGAAGAGAAATACGAACATCTGTTGAAAGCTTTGGATCCTGAGCTCTCTTTGAAGTACATAAGAAGATGTGAAGAAGCCACAAAAGAAGGTGAGCATGGCTTTTTTAAACCTAATTGATTCTCATTTATAATCTGGACGTGGTCCCTTCTGTGGCATGATCCTTGTATTTTAAAACATTGTCAAATTCTTGTAGGAGGAAAGGTTTCGGGACATAAGTTGGGAACATGGAATATGCCTCCTGTAATTGCAGATGAGGAAGCATATCGGTCTCATATCTTAAAACTCAAAAGCAATGATTCAGCCAGATTGGATTAAATGATTAAACGGTTTGAAACTTGTAACTTGGTTTTTTTTTTTTCATTCCCATGTGAAGTTTAGTAATCAGGAACAAAAGAAATTTTGATCTTTGCTTTGATAATATGTTAAGTAACATGGCATTGTATTAAAAAGGGTGTAAACATGATTTCTTCATTTGTCAGATGGCATGGTTGTAAGAATGAATCGCTGGAAGTTTTGATCATTATTGCTGGAGCAGGATGAAAGCGCTTTGAAGTTATACACATTGCAGTCAGTTTTAACATTGCCCTGCTTTAAAATCCATCAAGCATTATAGGTGTTTTCATTTTTTCTGTCACAAGTCAAATAATCTGTGAATTCCAATTCATATGGATGAAAATTTCATTGTGTAGACTTTCGTTTTGGTCTGAAGCATCACGCAAGGATTAGGGCTATTTTGAATGAAATGTCTCTGGTCAACTAATCCACTTGGAAACATCTTTGCTAGCATAATTCTTTCCTCATAAGCTTAATATAGTTCAGGCCTCAGGGGCAGCAAAATCCAAGCCGATCCTGTAACCTGACCGGCATCATGTTCCATGTTTCTTTGACCGAGGTTAAATGGGTTAGAAATGTGTCGATCATGCCAAACCTGTCTAACCTTCCCTCACTCTAAACCTAATCAAGGTAGATCCAGATTTTCAGTTTTCAATTGCTTTTTCCACTATTGCTATTGCTGTTACTGTTGTGTTGGCAGCCCTCATCCAAATGGGAGGATATTAGTCACATTTAAAACTTTATTGTAATAAGTTTGCACAATGTATATTCATTAAACTTTGAGAATCTAAATCTTAAACTAAAGAGCCTAGATTAACTTATTGAAGTTTATCTTTACGTCTAAACGAGGCGGGATAGTGATTTTTACCAATTTGAATCTCAAAGGTTAGATTCCACTGAGGGAATTAAAATAGTCCCGTAGAAGAAGAATTGCTTTTTTATGTTTATTGCTTTTCTAAGGTTTAATGTTGCATTTTATTTGTATTCAAATAGGGAAAAAAAAAATGAAGTTCTTTTCCTTGAGTCTGTTTAATTCCTATGTGAAAGGGTGGAGGATCATAAATGTGGAACAAAAAGCTCGCAAAATGCGAAACTCCAGTGTTACACAAATGTGCCCACATTGTTGGTCATAGAAAAAATCTTCTTGATCCCACACATACTTGTACAAACCTGATGGTATCAGATGCTATCAAGCTGAAACAAGGGTAGAGGGAGCGTAATACATGGAAGAGACTAATTTTAAGGATATTTCGATCACTTTGCAACTTTGCGCCCTTCTCATCTCCTTTTACTTTCATAGAGGCAGAGAATTTAAAAAGTCCAAAAGTAAATCATTCCAATCAATTAACTAAAGATTATTTCCATTCCCTCTTCTCTACAAACTGCAAGTCTACATAAGAGATGTTTCTCCTTCATGGCACTTTGAGAAGCCTTCCTCCACTGGCATCTTGGATTTTTCATTTTTTCTTTTTCTTTTTTATAACAGATGGTGTTCCAATCCTTTGAGCCAGAATAATCCCTACGGGCCCGGAGGTAGCCGGATATATCCCCTATGGCCCAATGTAGTAGCGCATTTTCGAACCGGCATCTTAACTTATTCTTTGGGTTCAAATAGAAATTGGTCTCCCCAAATTTGAGATACCATTAAAAATATGATGTGCTTAATCTTATAGTGGAGATCAACTCCTGTTAAAGTAAAATTTTAAAAATTCCCCTTAAAACAAGGGTGTTTATTCTAAACAACATGAATATTACACCTTTGACTGTTCACCTTCTTAAAAATGTCAATTTGGAGTGCTGATCCTGCATTGCCAACATGCCATGTATCAAATGGCCATCAGGTCATTTGAGAGAAGTGGCTCTGGTTGTCATGTTATATATAGCATAGCCGATAGCTCTTACTTTACGGTGGACTCGACTTCCTAGAGGGATTTTGTAAAGAGAGCTGCTAAATGCACACTTGATCACTACACATTGAATTTTTTTTTACCAAATACCTACATAAAAAATTACCTAAAAGGACATCTCTCCCGACCAACTTCTTTATACACCCACCCACCCAGGGGGTGGTGGTGGTGGTTAGAGACTGGGAGGGGGAGAGATCGAGAGGAAGAGCGGGAGAGAAACAAGGAGAGGGAGAGAGACCGGGAGGGGGAGGGGGAGGGGGAGGGGGTGTAGCCAGAAGTTGAGAGAGTAGAGATTAGGGTATTTGGGGGCAAAACAGGGTGTGTACAGAGTAAGTGTAGGGAGTGTAGAGAGAACAGCAAATACCAGTGTGTATTTAGCCTCTCTTTTGTAAAACTGCTGAACTTGTGGATCCATCTACCCTATGGTGAGAAGAGGGGCTTTTCTCCCGGGAATACTGTTGCATGCAGATGTAAAGGTCCTTGCAGTCAGCACCTTTAATTCAGGGGAAGGTCTCAGTAGGAACATCCACATGCAGATGTACGTTCTCTCAGGTGAAAATTTCTCGCCAAGAAGAATGCAGATTTGTGTGGAGTGACAATTAACCAATCAGCAACAATTAAGGCAGTAGAAAAGAGAACAGTAACATGCAGGACAGCACTTTTAAGGCTTACGATCCTCAATTCATAATCTAGAACAAACCAGGTCTAGATGACATTGATTAAGCTCAAAGCATACCAAAAGTCCAGTGTGTTTCTCAGGACACCAAACACCATTATTCTTTAACTAGTTAATATACATCATCCCAGTATGAGCAGATTAGTGCGCACTCGCATAAATCATGCATTACAGGACAACTTGCACAAATCTTACAGAAATGAGAGGAGCTTAAGGGTCCTGGCATGTTTTAAACCGAAACTTAAAAACACGAGAACATGGATGGACATTCACACTATAATTTCAATATGGATGGACATTGCTGGCTTCTTGGTAAAGATTAAAGAAGACTAACTA
The DNA here is from genome assembly GCA_038049695.1 of Cinnamomum chago. NCBI lineage: Eukaryota > Viridiplantae > Streptophyta > Magnoliopsida > Laurales > Lauraceae > Cinnamomum > Cinnamomum chago. The sequence continues at coordinate 59,535,436 of CP142459.1, read as the reverse complement.
TAATTTCAATACACAATTTTGAAATGGGAAACATTTGATTGTTTAGTAGGATATTAGAGGCATCTAACAAAACTTCATCAGTGCCAGAGTTAATCAACATTGGAGGAGAAAAAAACGATAGCCCTTACACAAGTGTGAATGGCCATCAATATACTCTCCACTCTCATGCTGTGTAGACTCCATCTATGCAAATCATGATCTAATCTTCGTTCAACTTCCATAGTGAAGTGCCAAAGCTGATTCTCCAGCTCACTCCCTACAAAAATAATAGTAAGTTATTATAAAAAAAAAATGATCAAAACAAGGCAAATTCCTGCAAAAGCGAAATATAAAAAGAGCATGATAAAGAAATAACACCACAACTAAGTATCCTCCATATCTATAAATTGGTCCTTCACTCCGTATTTCTATACATAAAGATTCATAGTGAAAAATGTAGGTGCTAAAGCACAGACATCTCTGTTAGATAGACACAGATACAATACCGAAAATGGTTCCAAGTGAACAACACAGGATTTGCATTAACCGAACCCTCTGTTAGGATTTCTATAGTCGAATCCCCAACAGTGTTACAAAACCCTAGTCAGAAAAAAAAGAATAGAACATAAATGAAATGCTGTGAAAACTCATAACTTCCACCATGAGATGTGCTTGAGTTTAATGTGGATAGGGCACTATGGGAAAGCAACGGCATGCAGGAAAACGCAGGGTATGAGTGATGCAATGAAGAGGCGCGAAATCTTCACCTGCAGATGTTCCAATCCATCCATCAAATAGGTGAAGGTCCCAGTGAATCCCCTGAATTGAGGACACTGACAATGGCTCCGTCTGCATATGGCAACATCCACAAGAGAAAATTCCCCATGAAGAGGCAAAGTCTTAGTGGCCTTTCCGGGCCTCGTAGGTGTCAAAGATTCTAAAGAGCAGAGATTCTAGCAGAAAGCTTTGAAGATCTTTCTCAGACTCTCGGTGAATCTAATTGTGGAAAGCAACTCAACTACAGCAACTGGGTAACATTTAAAGAAACTAAACCATGGAAGTATCACTTTATTCTCAGAACTTCTCTTTAGGTCATCCATGGGGAGATGGAATTCAACCATAGGAACAAGGAAGCACACAACATTGCAAATTCTTCAGCCAAACAAGAATTGATACCCACCCACACATGCACAAATCCTTGTGTTTTCCTACATATGGCCCCTCTACTCTTTTTTTTTTTTTTTACACAGTGCCCCCCTCCGGGAAAATTTCCTAGGCCCACCGCCGTTTTCAATAATATTTCATTGTAAATTTTTAAAAAAAAAAGTATAAACTCCAAAAACATTACAGGGTCTGACTAAAATTAGCATGGCAACAAAACTGAATAGACTACATTTTGCTGAAGAATATTTAAAACTTCATAACCTATGGAACTTCTTTCATATTAATACCTTGGTATGAAATAACAAAGACAAAAACTGAGAGATGAACGAAGTTCATGGAGCAATAGTTTTTAGCATACAGAGTCACTGAATTCTGTTCTTTATATGGTTGAGTTTTTCTTTAGTCTTGGAGAGACTTGAGCAAATGACTTGAAAATGGAAAGAGAGATTTCTTGTTATAGGCAGGTTCCAAGTTTACTCTTTTTTTTTCCCCTTCCTTTTCTTTTTTTTTTTTTTACAATCTCATGTGATTAGGGCAACTCCAAAAGATCTTTAAATAAGAAATGTATGGTGTGAGAAATATAAATAGCTAGAGCAATCATCATCATCATCAGAGCCTTATCCCAACTATGTCGGGATTGGCTACATGAATTATGTTTCTCCATTCCGATCTATCCTAAACCAAGTCCTCGGATAGGTTGCACTTCTTTAGAAGTATCCTTGCTACTTCCATCAATCTCGTCTTGGCCTACCCTTCTCCTTGGTGGGATACACACATAGATTGATAGAGAGAGATGAAGATAGATTGACAGAAATAAATGTTGAGATCTATGATGCCATGATAGGACAATGACATTGTAAGGACATTCCATGGATCAAGAAATGGGATTAATTAAAATTGTGGAAAATGGGAGTCCAAGTCCAAGATCAATTACAAGTTCCAGGCCAACACGAAGCTCCGAGCCAAGTTCCGAGGTCCTAGTCTAAGCTTTAGTCCAAGGTCCCAGGCCATGGCCCAAGCTGTGAGATAAAAGAGTTATAAAAGAGATCAAGGCCTACATAAGCCCAGAGAAGACAGGCCCATGAAATCAACTTAAAAGTTGGAATTGAAGACATGTCTAGTTAAATTCTCAGCATGTGGGCCCATCCACATGTTTAATTGGCCCTATTAACACAGCTGGAAGAGAGATAGGGGACAATCCAAAAGAAAATCCTAAGAGAATACTCAATTACCCAGTTTTAATCACTTGGGCCAGTTTGTTTACATCAAAATACATCAGAATTCAATATGTAGAAATTTTTTGAAGCATATGCTAATTTTACATATGACGATTTACACAGGTCAAACACATTACCACGTTTGTTTGCCAGAAACATTTTCAGATGAGTAAACGTTGAATGGTTTGGATTACATATCCAAAAAATTTATTATATCAAAATCTATTAATGTTTAAGACATGAAACTAAATAACTTGGGCTTAATGGATAAATAAAAAATCTCAATAAGTTGGGGTTAAATTTTGGGGCCACTATAGTTACAAAAAACTAAAGATAATAACAAGTACTAAAACTACAGCCTACCGGCACTCTTCTAGCTAGAAAGGTGTGCAACACCTTCGCATCTCTTCAAAGGACATAAATTTTCATATGAAAAATGGCCTCATTCACACACTAAATGAGTGCAAATAAATGTGACCGTGCATCAATGTAAACCATGTGCATCATTTAGATATGAAAATGGGTGCAAATAAATGACCCCTTATCATTAGTGGCATTTTGCAAAAATTCAGTTGAATAAGATTTGCGGACCAGCATTAGATTGATCAAATGTGAAACATGTTCTTCTATTATGGACAGTAATTATGTTTTTATTCACATAATCAATCCCACGGTGCATCAAACTTCAATCTGAGTAAAATGTATCTCACAAATTAAACATGTCTTTGTGATTGTTAGCAATCTGGATTTATGAAATGTCGGCCCTGCTTCATGGTTTTCATGTTCAGCTGTATCAAACTCGTGGGACCATTTTTCTAGATTGTTTCTCACTAAAGCCAAATTTCTCTGCTACAATCTTTTAAAGCATGGTATAGAAATTATGTATGGTTTTATATAGTTATTAAGTTTAAGCAATAACGTGGTAATGTGTTTTACCTGTTTTACCTATCTTTGATATTTTTTTATTTTTTTATTTTTTTTGGGGTGGGGGTGCGGGCGGGTTGGCTTGCTGGCTAGGAGTGATCTTCCTTTGATTCTATTTTCATAAAAGGAAAATTTATGTGATGCTCATTTTTGGAAATTCACCTTTGATTATGCATTGAATTTCTATGTATTATAATACAAACAAAAAGGCACACTACACAACATAGAGTAGAAACCTCAATTTCATTCATTCATTGCCTAGATGATCTCTGTCTAGGTCTCATGCAGTACTCAGCTGGGCCTGTTGAGCCTGTCATGGGGCCTGTTCCTGGCCCATCGACTTGTCCCAACTATGTTGGGGTCAGCTGCATAAATTCTATTTCTCCATTCCAGTCTATCATAGATCAAAACCTCGGATAGTTTGTGCTTCTTCAGATCTTAGTAACTTATGAAACTAGAAAAAAATTAAAAAAATGTTGTACCTTTACAGTCTTACGAACAACTCAAATCACAGCATGCAGGTTTACACTGATTTAATAATCTAAATTCTAATATATGGTTCATCACAATAAAAGGATTAACATGACAGTTTTAAAAATGCCCAGCCACATATATAGCGCTCTTACAAGCCATGAAAGAAGTATGCAGTTCAGTTCAAGCCTTCCTACTCTTAAAACTGAACTGGCTACTGTATGATGCACAGATATGGCATGGATACGGCATGGATACATCATAAACACGGCTGGGACACAGATTTTACACATAAAAAGTGAACTATCAGATACGATATGACACGATACCTTGCCCATTTTGAAGTAACCGTGCATCATAGGGCCTACTGATATAGATGCAATTTGTGCCTTGTGGGTGACCTGATGTATTATGAGGGTTGATACTTGATAGCCCCTGCTGTGTATAAGAAACTTAGGATAGGTGTAATGACAGCTATGCTTGCCTCTTGGCATTCACCCCATGTGATGTGCTGTGTGAAAACATAGATCACCCATCTAGCAGGTCCCCGCTATATGGACCATGTTCAAAATAAAATCACCAGATTCAATATTTTCATAACCCACACCTGTTTAAAAATGAATGAAAGCATTGTCTCTTTTTATCCTTTTCTATAGATGGCATTTTTTTTTTTTTGGTAACCTTTTCTATAGATGACATGGCTAGTCAAGGTTTTGATTTTCACAAAGACTCCATCTACAAAGGGACACAATATTGATAATCTCTAACACTACATAAGACGGTACATGAGACAAGAAAATCAAAAGATAAGCTATAACAGAAGTTGCTGGATTGGGGCTATAACAAAGCCGAGATTGCTTCTCAAGAGTACACCCATGTTTGTCTGAGGCCAATTTTTGAGCCAATCTCAAAGGGTGGAGGGAATGAGAGGAGTACGATGTGAGTTAGGGGTTTCACAATTGTCAACCTGATCAGATCATTTAACCCTTGATTTTAGGGCCTCAATATTTAATCACAATTTCGCAAGTTTTTACTGCTGGTCCCAAGCCCAGATAAAGGATGAGGGTTGTGTAAGGTAGGTCGACTCCCAACGCAAAACTTTTGTCACAACCCAAACGTGAATTTTGAGAAAACTACATTCCATGCCTACTATCTAAGGATTTGGCTCAAGGGAATGGAGAAATAAAATTCATGTCGTCAACCCCAACATAGTTGAGACAAGGCCTTGATGATAATGATGAAGTTTTAATCATAACAGTGGATAACAGTTAGACCAGAGTGACATTGGGATAGATGCCAATTCGCAGGCGTGTCTATGTGGGTGAAAGAGAGGTCCAGGTTAATCATAATTGGATCCTAGTGTAAGGAATAAGAATGGGTTTTTTCGATGAATTAAGAATAGGGGTTCGACTTTTCAAAAAGAAGGCTCGGTTTCATTCAGGTTTGCACAGTTTTGATAATGATAATAAGAAATAGAGACACATGAAAATGATCTCCTAGACGATTCTTATATGAGCCACACTTGTGTGACACAGATCAAAGGGATGAGAAGTATATGCATGAAAAAATGTCTTCAAAATATCTTCCAAAGAAAATTTACCAAAAAAAATCAATGGTTGCATGAGTGCTAAAAAATGAGTCATAATCCATCCATGGATATAAATAAAAAGTGCATCAAATTTGGGTGAGTGCCAGTTCATGGAGAAGTAGTAATTGTGAGGAAATATGCTTGACCTAGGGAAATCAATAGGAACCCACCTTCCAAAATCCAAACCATTGATAAAGGCTTTTTTCCACTATTTGTTGCCAGCTAACTAGATTTATTTTCTATTTGTCCCGTGTTCACTAAGATATAGTGTAAACAATTGTTATAAAAAACAGTGTGATCATGTGTCTTAAACATGATCAATCTGATAGTGAATCAAACCAAACCGATAGGAAATTAAGTCTACTTTCAAAACACAATGAACATTCGCCTTCAGGGTTCTGCACAAGGGGCATTGCAAGATTTTCAATCCCACCATCTCCAAAAGCAGGGCCCCGTGCCATTCAAAAAAAAAAGAAAAAAGCAGGACCCCTGAATTAAAGGTGTCAACCGAAAATCCTGCACGGCTTTTGTCTAGGAATCCCGTAGGCAAAAACCCCCAACCCCACCACCAAAAAAAAAAAAAAACCCACCAAAATATGACCGTGCTTTTCAACTGATGGGATTTAAGGTGGACCTCTCTCATCGGTTTCTGTGAGAGACCGTAAACAAATATGTGCAGCTGAAGTAATGTGATTCTAAACACCACGTGAATTAAAGAGGTTCTCCAAAACCATGTGTGGTTTTGCAAACCCATAATGCAATTGTGTCAGCTTTCATTTGGAGCATAGTTTAATCAAGATTTAGAATCTGATGGAAAGATATAATTGTGAATGAGGACTGGATGAATATCATTATAGTGGGTGACAGGAGCAATATAAAACACCCAAAATTTTAAGGCACAGTGAAGGTGATTGAATCAGCAGTGAATGCAACTTTGACTAAAATTGGAATACTGTCAACACAAGTGGTTTCAATTATGGTTTGGATTCAATATACAAAAGGGGCCATTGTTGGTCACTACATACAACAAAGATTGTTTTCATCAAGAACCAAACTTTCATCATGGAAAGGAGCACATACAACAAGAGAAAAACAAGGATGCCAATACACCTATACCAACTCCTTCAGTAACACAACCAGCCAAACGGCCTTTAAACTACACAAGAGGGCCTAAATAAGAAGAGAACCTATCAACTCCTTAATTCCACCACCTCATTTGCTCCCTTGACAACATATGGACAAACTCTGCCAGTTTCGAAGAGCACAAAATGACGATTTCCTTGAAGAGATGGTGATACTTCCAAGGATCTCCTTCTACAGAACACGGTGTCAAAAATCAGTCAAGTCGACGACTAAACTCAAACTTGGAGGGATCGGATTCGGTTCAAGTATGACAAGGCCAAATAGCATAGTTAGGGTTAAAAACCCTATTTTGGACCACCAGTGGAGAATAGATGGAGTGATGGAGAGAGGGTTTGGAGATGGGATGGATCGTGGGAGATGGAGAGAGGGTTTGGAGATACAATTGAGATTGGGTTTGGGGATGAAATGGGAAGGGGGTTTGGAGGTGAGATGAGGATAGAGAGAGTGAGATAAGATGGGAGATGGAAATGGGAAGGGGGTTTGGAGGTGAGATGAGGATAGAGAGAGTGAGATAAGATGGGAGATGGAAATGGGATGAGGATGGAGAGGTGGAGATAAGATGAGATGTGGATCATGTGCAAGGGTCTTGAGATGGAGAATTACCTTTAGTTTTCTGGTCCTGAGATACTAGAGATGGAGATCTTTCACAGAAATAGAGAGAAAAAAAAGGGCACATTCCTTGGCCGAGTCTAACTGGACCCAGACTTGGACTTGAAATAGACACCACAGAAGACCACACAAATAGTCACTTTCCACTATGAGCCTGACAAAGAAACCCTGACGACCCTGAAGCTCTTCTAATACCCAGACTTCGACTAAGTAGAATCTCTACCTCCAATTCACACCAAAAAGAAACTAGCACTTCCCCGACTCATTGCGCAGCACACTCCTCATACCATAGGATGCAACTTTCCACTTGATGCCCCGATTTCCTTGAAGATATGGTGATACTTCCAAGGATTCCCTTCTACAGAACAGGGTGTCAAAAATCATCCAAGTTGACGACTAAACTCGGACTTGGAGGGATCGGATTTGGTTCAAGTATGACAAGGCCAAGTAGCATAGTTGGGGTTAAAAACCCTATTTTGTACCAACAGTGGAGAATAGATGGAGTGATGGAGAGAGGGTTTGGAGATGGGATGGATCATGGGAGATGGAGATTGAAGAGAGGGTTTGAAGATGATATGGATCGTGGGAGAGGGAGAGAGGGTTTGGAGATTCGATTGAGATAGGGTTCGGGGATGAAATGGAGAGGGGGTTTGGAGATGAGATGAGGATAGAGAGGGGGAGATAAGACGGGAGATGGAGATGAGATGAGATGAGGATGGAGGATGGAGAGGTGGAGATCAGATGAGATGTGGATCATGGGCAAGGGTCTTGAGATGGAGAATTCCCTTTCGTTTTCTGGTCCTGAGATACTTGATATGGAGATCTTTCACACACACAAACACACACACACACACACACACACACAGAGAGAGAGAGAGAGAGAGAGAGAGAGAGAGAGAGAGAGAGAGAGAGAGAGAGGCACATTCCTTGGCCTAGTCGAACTGGACCCAGACCCAGACTCGGACTCCAAGTCTAGGTTTTGAGTCCCTACTACAGAAGACCGCACAAACAATCACTTTCCACTATGAGCTCGACAAAGAAGCCCTGACAACCCTTAAGCACTTCTAATACCCAGACTTCCGACTAAGTAGAACCTCTACCTCCAATTGACACCAAAAGAAACTAGCACTTCCCCGACTCATTGCGCAGCACACTCCTCATACCATAAGATGCAACTTCCCACTTGATGCCCCATCCATTTTCAAATAAAGCTTTCCTAGCAGGAGAAGAACCAAGTCTACATATTTTTTATCCCGACACTTCCCACCATTGGGGTATTCATTGGCTTGGTAAGGCTGGGCCAAACCTTGTTCAATCGCCACATTGGTTATTGGGCGTAATAGTCAGCCCCAGATCCACAGCCCGTGCACCTAAAACCATAGTAATCATTTCGTTTCAGACCCCTTTTTGTTAACTGACATTTTCAACCGTTTTGAAAACCATAGAATTTTGGTTAACATTTTGGAGTTATGCTTTGGGCTCGCCCTTTTCGTTGTCATTGAGATCGAAAATGAAAAGAAAAAAAGGGAGGAAAGATACAGAGGAGAAGAGGAAAGGGACCAAGAAGCAGGAAGTGGAAGCAGAAGAAGAAAAATAAGATGAGGAAGCGCTCTCTCTCTCTCTCTATATATATATATATATATTGAGTTTAATGTTTTTCAATCCAGTTGTATGATTTGCCCAATTTTTCAAAAGCCAATCTAGACATAGAATTGGAGAAGGCTAAGGTTCAACTTTCTGATAACCATGACATTAGCACGACATCATAATTATATAGTAAAATTAAAATCATTCTAATATATATATATATATATTAAAAGTGAAGAAATCATATTTTAAAAATCTAAGGTTTTGAAAATAATACTTCAATTTAAAAAAATATTTTGAAAATATTTTTTTTTTAGTTTTAAAAAACAAAAAGTTTGAATTTAGTCCTCATGTTTTTCCAAGTCCAATCATTAGCAGTCTGTACCATTTGAATGGTTCAACCGTAAAACTACACAGTACACATGGTTCAATTAAAAGAATGCAATTTAAGTTGAACCAAACTGTAGTATGTAGCAGTTCTAGTTCAACCCAGATAGACAGGCCAGTTCACTCTGGTTTTAAATTATTGGCTTTACCAATTACCATACACAGTTCGATCTCATGTGGGGCCATTTACGATTGTCATCAATGATAATAGTAAATCAAACAGAAAGATCTAGACATTGGTGGGGTTTTGATAAAATATCACTCTTGTTTAATGATTATAGACATTTTGCTTTTAGAGTCTAGTTTAGATCAATTGTGCAAACTCAGTGTTTTTTTTTTTTTTTCGCTTGATATTATGCTTGTATGGCCTTTGTTTCTAATTGATTCCTGCGTTATTAGATTGATATGCATAACTAAATGGTTCAGATTGAATGTCCTACTTGAATGATCTTAACAGACATGATTAGACAAAGCAACCTTACTATCCCTTTGATCTTTTTTCTACCTCCAACCCAGATGCATCTTGGTTGTTCCAACATGAGTCTTGCGACCTCTGGATCGTGGTGTCCAGACTGCTGAAAGGGAGTAGGGCACAGCTGCACAGGTAGCCAAACCCCCCCAACAAACATTTACACCCACACCCAAAATACAAACACCCTAGAACCGGCACCCCTCCCACACATTTTGATTTTCAAATTCTTCTACACAGATATTTACACCAGCTTAACCAATTGAAAAAAGAAAACTGTATATGTGAATACCACGAACCGATTATTTATGAGCATTTGACTCTTCAAGTTAAGATAATAGATGCTTAATCAATAAGAGAGAACAAGGTGTGCAGCAAGATTAAAACTTCAACACAAACATCATAAATTGATGATAAAATCATTAGGTAGTAAAACAGAATGATGCTCATTATTTGTTCTGAAAACAAGAGTTCGAACTTTGCTCAACATTGTATGCATGTGGTCCAAAACCAATTTGGGATGTCCAGCATACCCTACTAGCATTATTGTGCTAAAACTCTCACTAAATGTAATGGAACCAAAAGACAAGGCCACAATTCATGTGCTGGCCAGACAAGGCCAATGGGAACAATTAGAAATAATCAAATAAGAAAGCACCAATTTAAGGGTTTATCATAAGTACTTAAAGAACTAAAAAACTGTTTGGATGCTATGGAATTTTGCAGCATGGAAGTTTGGTACTGGATTAGGTGGAAAATGCATAAAAAGTATCGTGCATTTTCTTGTTCATAACTACTCCTCACCTAATATAAAAGATTAATTTCTATTGCCCCAGATGTCACGCAAAATAGATGGAACCATCATTTGGTAATCAAGAATGCGATCCAAGAATTCAAGAGAATATCCTTAAATAAGTATCTAAGAAAAGCAACATGATCAGCGACCATGGCCAAGCTAAAAGTGGTAAAGTGGGCTTTCTCAAGAAAGGAATTTAAATTCCCAATGGGATTTCCCAACTTTGCACAAGATCCACCAATACAGTGGCCGATATGCCAGCACATCTGCTCTTTCCCCTCATCACTAGTTTTACTACTGATTTACCTCATCACATATATGCAGTTTGCAGGGAAGAAGAAGAACCGGGGCCATTACGACATAACCTCAAATCAGAAAATCAGGAGGCAGCAACCACTCAGGAGGAACCCACTCCACCTACAGCAATAGTCTAACCCTGTAAATATTAGTTCGTATAGAACAACAGTGCCCTTAATATGTAACTATATCCCCACTTCCTCTCACTACTCTATCAGTATGTAAATTCAGGTGTCTGTACTGTAATGACCGTCTTCTCTGTAACTGACTATCAATATATAAATCTACTCTCTTTCAGAAAAAAAAAAAAAGGAATTAAAATACCTAAAAGGCTTGATCAATCGGGAATCAGAAGTGCAAGGAGAATAGGAAACTTCATTGGATTCCACCTCCTCCAGGAATGCTAAATTTCAACTTGGACGGGACAGCACCCGAAAAATTAGGTCAGTCAAGCATAATGGTCCATTAGGAGAGAGACTTGGAAACTTTCAGGAAACCTTCTATCAGGCAATTAAGTCGCGGGAATAAACTAAAAATGAACTTCGACAGCTATAGAAAATATAAAACTCAAAGCAAGGAGGTTCAAGGTCACAAGAACGGATTTGAAACGAGCAAGCTATGCCTATTCGTCCGAGCTACGCATCTATAGTCCGAGCGTAGCAAGACAGCAAGTCAAGCTTGAAAGCGCTTTCAAGCCAGGAAAGAATTACTCAAGTATGAGAATGGAGAGCTCTAGTGGCTTTCTCTAGTACTCTGACAAGAAAGAGCAATTCCAATGAAGCTGAGATTTGGGACACCTAGACAGCCTTGAGTTATTTCAAAGATTCTTTATTGGGCAGGCTTATTTTGAAGAGTGATTCTAATAGCAGTATCAGTTGGATCGCCATTAAAAGGTTGATGCCTACTGGTCCATGGAAGTATCACTATACATCAAAAAAACCTCAAGGAAGTCTGCTCATTTTCAGATGTCATCTTTTGCCAACATTGGAGAAGTAAATGAAGTCATTAGCTCCTAGGGAGGATCTCTCTTGTACTTGCGCCCGTTTGTTTCACTTTCTCTGATTAGTTTTGAGTCAGTATAGTGCTCTTACACCAATTCTTAATTCTGTCTCAGTTTCATTGAATCTATCATTTCCAAATGAAATTTTACTACTGTCATTTGATACATAAAAACAAACACACAGCATTAGATGAATGACTGCATTCACAATATAGCATAATCGAAAAGCTAGAGCGAATAAGGAAAAAACAAGATACCATCTGATAAGCCACCCAAACAGAAAATGCTGCATGATGGGCACCTTCTCCAGCACCTCCGCCCTATACATCTTCAACAACCCACTGTTCACCTTACCCCAATTCGGCACACCGCTAATATCATCCAACAGCGGCGAATGCTCCGCAAAAACCCCCTTCTTCACCTTCTTCACAAACACCACACAAGACAAATACATATACTCATCCGCAAAATTTTCCAGAATGTCCTCATTATGAATAGACTTGGGCTTCATATACTTATGATCAATCAGCTGCGCCGACCCGAAAATGAAAGGCAAGAAATGATAATCATCCAAACCCCAAACCCCATGAGACCCAGCAGGCTCAAGAGAGTAAACCGTCTGCAACTGCCTCATCAGGTCGAGATACTTGACGAATACCCTAGTGACAACGGCCTGGTAATCCTCCTCCCTGATGAGGCCGAGGCGGGCGAGGCAGTAGAGGAAGGCGGCGAAGTTGGTCTCGTGGCCGGTGCCGTAGTCGATGCGGGAGGCATTGCCGAAGCTGTCTGCGAAGTAGGGGAAGATCTCGGGGGCGGCGGGTTCGAGGGAGTGGGGGCGGAGGAGGAGGTCGGAGAGGAGGGATTGGGTGGATTCGTCGGTGAGGCGGGCATGCCAGGAGCGGAAGGAGGGGTTGCCGTAGCGGGAGGAGTGGGGGGCGGGTGGGAATTCGGAGAGGGCGGCGAGGAGGGAGTCGAGGATGGAGAGGAGGGAGGAGAGGGTGGGGGAGAGGGGGGTTGGGAGGGGGTCGGAGATCTTGCGGGAGCGGACGGAGAGGGAGAGGGCGGCGACGAAGGAGAGAAAGTTGGAGCCGGAGGGGGAGTCGATGAAGCGGCGGGCGTCGGCCGGGGAGGAGATCTTCTTGGAGGGGGTTTGGAAGAGGTAAGGTGGGGAGACGACGGGGACCTTGTCCGGTTGGGGGACGGGCATGAGGAGGATGGCGGACTGGGAGTAGGTTTGGGGGTTGGGGAGGCGGTGGAGAGGAGGAGGGGGAGAGAACTCTGGGAAAGAGATTGGAGAGTAGCTGGAGGGAGAAGGTTCTTGTTCGTTTTGTTGGGGTATGGAAGGAGGAGGAGGAGGGGTGGTGGTGGAGGAGGAGGAGGAATCTGGAGATCTGTCTGCCATGTTGTTTTAGGTTGGAGGGAAAGAGGAAAGAAATGGAACAAAAGGTGTGGTGTTATCTTGTTGGGTTGGATTGGTGTAGGATTGGAGTGGATGGGTAAATAGCAGACTGGTCCAAGGCCCATGATATTAAAGAGGGAGATTGAAAATGCCCATATCATTTTGCAAGGCCTAGAAAAGGCCTCTTTATTTTTATTTTTATTTTTGTTTATACTAAAATCTCTTTCACCTCAGTGGCAGATCCAAGATTTTCGTTTGAGGGGAGTTACGACTGTCAATTAAAAATCATTATTTTGTTTTATTTTCTTCACATTAATTTTGACAAAAGAGAAAATGTATTTAAAAAATAATAGAGAAAAATATGAGTTTTTTTATAAAGCCTATGACTCGATTTCTTGGGATTTTCTAGCATGCTGTCTAAATAGGTTGGGCTTTTCGAGCCAGGTTGTTAGTAAAATTATGAATTGTGTCTCATCAGTTAGCTTTCGGGTCTGTGTGAATGGTGGATTTTTCGATACTATTACTCTGGCTCGTGGGCTTAGGCAAGGTGACCCTATGTCACCCAACCTTTATTTAATTTGTGGGAAGGCATTCAACCAGTATCTCAAGAATGAGAGCAACTTAGGAATGATCATTCACCAAAAAACTGCCCCACAAAAAGGCCACATGAGCCTTCTCCAATTTGTTGTTGACCTCTTGATCTTCCTCTCAGCCTCGCTTAGAAAAGCTAAAAGAATCAATAGAGTTCTTAAAACTTTTAAGGGACATTTACTAAAAAAAATTCCTTAAATAGGGTAACCACTGTTGAGACCCTTAAATTGTTATAATATCAGGCAAGGACCTCCCCCCCAAAATCTACACTTTTTTTTACCATTTTATCCTTTTCTTAACTTTAGCCAACGAGACACAATCGCAATTGCCAAGTCCAAGGACGAAAACAACAAGAAGAAAAAGAATGAAGAAAAGGAAGAATGAGAACCAAAATCACTTCCAGAACTGGTCACAGAAGAAATAGAAGAAAGTAAACAAGGAAGGGAAGTGTTGGGTTCTCATCAACCAAGCTTTTTCCCATTTTACCATTTTCTTAGCTGATGCCAACGAGACCCTAATCCCAGTCCAGGGATGAAAGCAACAACAGAAAAAAGGAAAGAAGAAACAGAAGAAGGAGAACCAAGCTCACTTCCATCTCCAGTCACAAAAGAAATAGAAGAAAGAAAAGAAGGAAGGGAAGGGTTGGGTTCTCATCGACCAAGCTCTGAAACTTGCAACGACAACTGCCAAGGTGACTCTCTCTCTCTCTCTCTCTCCCACATTCATTTTCCTTATCTTCTATGATTCTGACCATTAAATTAGGGGAGGAAGGGAACAATGCGTGGTGGTGAATTAATCTCCTTATAGTTAGGGGCGCCAAGTGTTCGATATAATGCGTCAATAAAACTGGGTGCTATAAAAACAGTTCCAAGAGACCTTTAAGCCCTGTACACAACTGGGTGCGTCAAAATGTGATAGGATAATGTTGCAGGTTCAGCAACCTAGTTTAAATGGTTCTGTCATATGGCTGCAATTCCAAAGTGCTTTTAAATCTGAGCTTGTAAGATTATGTTTATTTTGTTGTGAACTTAAATTCGGTGAAGAAAAAAGTCTATTGCAGAGTCCGTGTGCATTGGACAAATGCAAAAATATTTGAATGCCACATTGTCTGAACGATATCATGCTGTTGGCCGCCCACATGCGAAGGCATTGCAAACAATTTTAATATTTCATAAATATGGGAAGACTAAAATAATTAGCTTGGAGCTAAATATTTTAGTATTGCAATGTTCCTGAGGAATGATTGAAGCTATATCCAAACTCAGTACTGCCTTGATTATTTTGGCCTGCACCCACTTGGTTGGCCGCATATATTTTTCTGCTAAGCATTGAGTATAATTGTAGGATACTGTTTTATGAATGCATAAATGTAAGCATGCATTAACATTTGTGGAGATATTCTTAACCCCCCCCCCCCATCAGTTGGTTATATTTGGCAGGTAAGTTTGAAAAATTCCCCCATTTTTCTCAATCATGGGAATGAATTGATGTGCGGCTATACTCCAATTGCCTTTGTTTATTTGGCTTCTATAAATGGCAATTTGAGGATCATCATTTTAAAGTCACACTTTGACTGCTCTTTTATTTCTCTTATGTTTTATGGTATGGTTTTCTTTTGAATAGTTACTGTTGAGTTATGTTTGTGGGGATCAACATTATTATACTTTTGTGCCTATGGGGAGAACTACTCTCCTATCTATCTTGTTGTAAATAGATAGGATAATGTTCTCTAACGGGCCCTCAGATTGCCTTGCTATGCGTGAAAATGTGTTCTTTATTGCATCCAATCTAAGGTATCTTGCATTTTACAGGAAAAAGATGGTGACTTTTCATAATAAATACAAGGGACATTTACTAAAGAAATTCCCTTAAATAGGGTAAATACTGTTGGGACCCCCAAAATATGATAATATGAGGCAAGGACCTCCCGCCCAAATTGATCTTTGTTTTTTCCCATCTTGCCCTTTCTTAGTTGATGCCAACAAAACCCTATTTCCAAACAAAAACATAACAAAGAAAAGAAGAAACGTAAGAAGGAGAAGACCTGCTTGTCACCATCCGGTCTTCATCTCACGCCCATCTCCGGTCACAGAAGACTGCCCCTTCATAGGTTGCACTACTCCACGTCACTCTCCCTCTCTTTCTCTTTTCCTCTGCATCAAAACCCAAGCCTTAGAGGAAGCCTCTAATCTCAGGACCTGGTTTTCAAGGAAATACATTTTCACGCATTAAACTCTTTCCTTCTCTTGTAAAACTAGAGTGCCCTTTCTTCTCCAAGGTTGTTTTTTCTCTAATCTTCTATATACATGGCATTTCTGCTTACAGTGAACTTTTGTTTTTCTAGTTCGTTGATTGGATTGATTTTTTGTTTTTTGGAGTGTTATGATTGTGCTTAAAATATTCATGTTGCATGCAAAATCAAGATCTAGGCAGAAAACTTCTACTCGATATGGCTCTCGTTCAAATAAATCTGAATCTTCCAAGGGCTGTCCTCGGGCGAACTCACCCACAAAATAGCATTGGTTGAATCACTCTCCACAATCAAGGTGTCATGAAAAACGATGCAAAGAACCTTGTGGCCTCCAAGATAGCCAAAATTTCTGTGTCATTAGTCCAAAATTTCTGTTTCATTAGTCTATGATGCCCACATGTTCGGTGAACATGAACATCACATCCCCCCTGTAGTTTATGAGAACTCCACCAATACCTGCAGCTCCTGGCCTACCCCTTGATGCCTCATAGGCATTGAATTTTAGAACTCCATTTGAAGGAGGTGAACACCTTTCCATCTTCTTCTTTTCTCAAAGGGCCAAAACCAAAAGACATGCAAGCATCCCAAGTATGCTTTGAAAATTACTTTAATTTGGAGACTTACTTAAGAGTTAAACAACTTAATTACATATTCGTAGTGTCTGCTAAACGTTTAATTAGAGTTTTGATTAAAAGTTATGGAGGTAATGCAAGAGGTGTATCGAAATGCTACTCTTTTACAACTTAACTGTTGGCATTCATCTTATATGCACATGCGGAATTCATATTTGCACTCCAATATTTCCAAATAACAGACCGATTCTCAGAGGAAGAATAGCTCAGAAGTTGCTAGTTATCAGATAATCAAGCCACCTAACCCATGTCCATTAGCTGCAAAGTTAAGACGATTTCAGGTATATTTAGTGAAATACCCTGAAATGATTTTCTTTAATATGAGTTCTAATTGAAATGCCAAAATCCATTTGAGTTTATGACATCCCAGTAAAAATACAGGTTCTTCCAGGCTGATTGATTTTTTTCTCTAATATGTGATATATTAAAGGAACAATCTAGTCAGATGCAAGCTTAGTAGTGAGAACTGATCAACTATTAAGAGTTACAAACATGTATACATAATCTAGCTTCTAGTAAACTAAGTTACAAACAGAAAACATAAGCTAGTTTCTAGTACGCTAAGTCCTATCTGCAGGTGTTTCAAAAACTCCACTGTAGTCCAATTCTTGCGTAAGTTGCAGATTTTTTTGGTTAGTCAGCTCCTGTCTGCCTGTCAGCTTCTCCTGCACATATATAACACTAATATCAGCTGGTAATGTTAGTCTAAAAATTGGAGCACTTCACAGTCATAGTGGGATATCCAAATGCAAAAA
This sequence comes from Cinnamomum chago, assembly GCA_038049695.1. Classification (NCBI taxonomy): domain Eukaryota; kingdom Viridiplantae; phylum Streptophyta; class Magnoliopsida; order Laurales; family Lauraceae; genus Cinnamomum; species Cinnamomum chago. The sequence goes on along the minus strand of CP142459.1, from coordinate 59,518,177 downwards.
GATGGGACTACTACAATAGTATGCCAGGGGACTCGCGACATTGGGACATGGCTGTACAATTTGAGAGTATTGAGTACTGACATGTATATAGATTAATTGTTTCTATTTAGATTAATGATTAATTGTTCGTACAGATTAATTATTTTGATGCACATTATTTCTACAGATTCATTGGTTGAATGATTCTTTTGCTGCTTACAAGTGGGAAGAGCCAATGGGATGGAGAAGGCGAATTGTTGAGAACGTCCATTTACAAGAGAATTCACATGACTGTGGATTTTTTGTAATGGCATCCGTAGAACATGTCCTCCTCAATCTAAAGTTTGAATTCACTCAGCGTGACATGATGTACTACCGATGCAAACTAGTGATTAACCAGTACAACAGACAACTAGAACTGTACAAGAAAAGGGATCAACAATCAGGTGAGGAGATCTGATAGAGGGCCTTATGGTCGGTTGGAGAGGGGTGGACATGACCATTATTCTGGTGAGAAGAAAACTCAAGAGCTATGGAGTGAGGAGCAATTGCACATGAAGCAAGGAGATCATGATCAATGACAAGAAGAAGAAGAAGGTTACCTGTTACAGTGCAGCCCACCTAAAATGGGCCTGTGTATTGGCCTATGTAATCTGAACCTTTCTTTGTGACTATTGGCCTGATGTATTTTGGATGGTTGACATGTTAAAACTGAAAACCACTATTGGTTTCATTTTGGTCTTGTATGTTGGAAGGCTTTTAATCAATGTGAAAATCCATAATGACTGCTGGAAATGTTAACAAACAGGTTGTCCATCTAGGTGATGTTAATATGTAATGAGGAGCATGAGAAATTTTATACAGAATTTTTTGTTTGGGTTGGCTTTATCTTTGTAATATTATTAATTTGTCTCATTGGAATTGGCCAAAACCATTTAATTGATGTTATCTAATATGTATGGAAATCTCCAAGCAATATGTATGATTCAGGGGATAAAACTCTCCAGGCAATATGTATGATTTTCACAAAGAATGCTGTGTTTTATTCCTGCACAGATATGTGCTATCAGTACGCTTTCATTGATATCAACTAATTTATTCATTGATATCGACGAATGTTTAGTTGACATCAACGAATACTGTGTTTTTATTCCTGTACAGATATGTGCTATCAGTACGCTTTCAATGATATCAACTAATTTATTCGTTGATGTCGACGGATTTTTAGTTAACATCAACGAATGCTGTGTTTTTTATTCCTGCACAGATATGTGCTATCAGTACGCTTTCATTGATATCAACTAATTTATTCATTGATATCAACGATTTTTTAGTTGACATCAACGAATACTGTGTTTTTATTCCTGCATAGATATGTGCTATCAGTACGCTTTCATTGATATCAACTAATTTATTCGTTGATGTCAACGAATTTTTAGTTGACATCAACGAATGTTGTGTTTTTATTCCTGCACAGATATGTGCAATCAGTACGCTTTCATTGATATCAACTAATTTATTCGTTGATGTCGACGAATTTTTAGTTGACATCAACGAATGTTGTGTTTTTATTTCTGCACAGATATTTGCTATCAGTACGCTTTCATTGATATCAACACATTTATTTGTTGATGTCGACAAATCTTTAGTTGATATCAACGAATAATGTGTTTTTATTTCTGCACAGATAGCTGCTATCAGTACGCTTTCATTGATATCAACAAATTTATTTGTTGATGTCGACAAATCGTTAGTTGACATCAACGAAAACTGTGACACATTCTGAACCGCCTTGTTAAAAAGATATCCATGCAATGATCCATTAATAGAACATACATCAATGATCATGAAAGAACATTGGTCTGCTATTAAATGAAAGAGGTAGATCCACCAACACCCTTTACAAAAAATTATAGGACATCGTTCCTCCTGCTACAAATGTAGGCACCATATACAAAAGTACAACAAATACATGTAGGAACCACATGTAGCCACATTTTAAAAAAAATACATGGAACAACCTTTACAAGCCAAAAAAAAATGGTACTTGATCAGACCACTTCAAAAGACATGGCTCCATCGTTTCGCCATCTTGGATTAACTTCCCACTGGTGGATTCCGGCATTTTTGTCGGTTGTGACCCCTTTTTTTACAAATAGAGCACCTTACTTGTCTTCTTTGCCGATTAAGGTCTTCCGTGCGAATTCTATTCTTCTTTGGACGTCCAGGCTGTCTAGTACCAAGTGGAGGCTTGACCACCTCATTAGTAAGTGGAGGCTTGAATGTCCTTCACGTACACCTCTTGAACACTCGGTATTTTTGCTCACATATAAACAAAGCCCATTTACATTATTCCGAGACACTTTCAACATTGCATTTACATCACCATCGTTAGCTACTTTAATTAATGTGAAGGCTTAACGGTTGTTGTGAAGGTAGTGAATTTCAATGGCTTCATCGTTTTCTACCCACTTTGTTGCTTGTAATGCACTCTGGAACAATGTAGAGTACTTTGTGAAATTGCTTAGATACATCATTTTTTGCTCACCTCCCTTGTACACCGGATTGGTCATATTCCAATCAAACTCTCCACCAAAGTGGAATACAACAAACGTCTCATCCTCTGACATCCTAAAGAAACCGAAAATAAATTAACATGAGATAAGAAAAAGGGACATTTAGTAAATAAACCACACTACACATGGTAACGAAAGCTAGAGACCCAATATTTTATATGATGTAATTCATTTTATCAAAATCATCAAAATGACAAGTAAGAAGTGAGGTAAAAGAACAAAGGAAGTCAATCAAAGAACATGTGATTATTCCACCTTATACGAAGGAGAGAAACTTGGAATTATGGAAATAGCAACAAGATGCGATGGCAAGTTTTATTCAACTTGCATAAGTTGCGGAAAAGAGTTGCAAAGGCAAGAAAAAAACATTCATCTCATATTCAACTTTCATTCAGCTTTCACTAGGATTAAGAAAACAAATGAAATAGTAATAACATTGTTGAAATTTTATTTCCCCTTGCAACAACTTTTAGAGATGAAGAAAAAAATGGAGAAAACAGAAAATCCACATAAAAACTCAGATGGTTGATACTTGATACAAAATGAAATGCAGAATTCAAATGAACCACATCCAAGTGATTGATATCTTTATCATTGACATCCACATTGACATATATATTTCACATAAGTTTTTTTCAAAGACCTTGTAGCTAATTTTTCCGAGCCCTAAGATTACCAACTTGACGTACCCAAATCCAACCATTCATATATAGTACCCATTCATGTTTAATAAGGACCATCTTGCCAAGGCTAGGAAGTGGCTATTTTGTTATTGAAAGTTAAAATTTCTGGGCTATTACCAAGAAATGAATGAGTTCATGCATTAACTACCTTGGTTTTATGCATCATTTCCTTCAAAATAGGAACTTAAAAAAAGTAAAAGAAAATACAGATTTGCAGAAAGAATTCTGCAATATGAAGAAGACATTTAACCATTAGAATGGTTTGCTCCTAAACAAACAAAATTACAAAACCAAAGGATTCAATAACAAGTCTCCGTCCTAGGTTGCCAGTTGAAGCATTGACCAAGTACCTAAGTAATAATTACCCAAAAACAACATTTGAAGTCTGTTCATTTTCCATTTTTCCCTCTCCAAAGTTTGTGATTCATTATTTAACAAAAGGCTTGATTTTTATCTATTTGTTTTCTGCTCTGTGTGTGTGTGTGTGGTGTGTTTTGTTTAATTTTTTGACAGTAGCCCCTATTGTAGGTTATATCTGAGAGGAACGATAAGGTTTCCCAGCTGTACCATGACTTTGGAGACACCAGTGTTTAGATATTGGCATGCCATGTGTGTGTATGTAAAAGAGACTCAAGACTGTAGATATTACCATATGTTGTTGTAATTTATATATATGTAAAAATATTGTAGATGGAATTCAAGCTACTTGAGGAAGACATAAAGAACTGGTCGGCAGGGAAGGAAGGAAATATTCGCTCATTACTCTCAACACTACAATATGTAAATCTCCCATACAGAGTTATTCACCATTAAAGGCACTTTGCAACGATAGAGATGCTTTTTTGCTCCTTTATTTGATCAATTCTCCCTGTTGGATACTGATATTGTGGCCCGGTAGTGGATGGCGTGCCATTTCCCTGACCAATATTATTGAAACATCACAAGTGAAGAAAGCATATCAGAAAGCAAGACTCTGCCTTCACCCAGACAAATTGCAACAGAAGGGCGCAACAACTCCTCAAAAGTACAAGGCAGAAAGGTCTTTGCCTTACTCCAGGTGCCTGTTTACTTCAACTATAAGCAGATAAATAGATGAGCACTAGTAGAATAAAGAGACCAGAGCATAACTGGGGTGTCGAAAGAACCATTTCTATGTAGTACTAACTAATTTTTGGAAACTTAATTTTTGACTTCTACCTCTTCAAGAATCTAAATTTCCAATTCTTCTTTGAAAAATTTAAAAATCTCTTGCGTTTGAAAAGGGTCTGTTTGGATGTGCACTAGATTGTAGGTGTTAAGATTTTATGACAGAAGAAATGTTGGATCATCTCTTACTGTGTGGGTTACTCTGCTGCTCCAAAATAATATCATGTGCAATCAAATGCATGTCTGTGTCGACTTTCACACAAACACAAGTAAGATAGCAATGGACTCAACTAAAAACCACAGTTGAAATGGTGACACATCCAAACAGACCTTAAAGACTAGACGGCCAACATGGAAATTTCTAATGATTTGTTTAATTACTCACTATTTTCCATTGAGATGATAATTTGGTGTTACCACAGGATGCAGGGGCCACATTCAACTCTCATAACGTCTTCTCCGGCTAATTCATGGTTTTTCCTAACTCTGGTTTTAATAGTATTGATGCCGTGTTCTTTTTCGCACTTGTTGGGTGTTTTGATGAAACCATGACGCATTCAGAGATGCTGAGATAACCATAACAATGGTCATGAAGATGGTGGTGGTAATGGAGTGATGGTGGTGAATCTATACCGAAGTTGGTGATGTTGATGGCGACAGCCACAAAATAACAGCGGTGGTGATGGCGATGTGGTTGGTTTTTAAATTTTTCACCAAAAACCCAATTTTTCACCAAAGGGGAGCGGGTTGCAGTCAGTGGGAAAAATAAGGTCAGAGTGTCAGAGAAGCATACCTGACGCTGGTGGGAGGGTCTGGACAGCAGTATAGAAAGAGAGAAGATGGTAGCTGCTTTCTATTCTCCTTCTTCTTTTCTCTTCTCACTGCCGATTTGGGTGAGCCATCGTTTTTTTCTCTTCAGGGGGGCAAAGACGGAATGAAATAATGGGATTTTGGAGGGAGGTCCGTTGCTGATATTAAAAAATTTTAGGGTCCTTAGTTATAGTTATCCTAATTAGTGAGATTTTTCTAGTAAATGTCCCAACTTTAAAAAGGAGGATTAACATGCAGAAGTCTGAGATTATGGCAGTTAATACTACCCACAATTTCAGTAGAGAAAAATGAATTTATTTATTTATTTTACTTTTCCTTGCGAAACAAAGGATAGGTTATTGTATTATTATCAATCTGTATTGCCTAAAAAAGGTTACATGCACTTAATTGTTAATTGTTGTATTTCCATGGGTGGGTGGAGCATTTGGTAAATCTCTAATTGTATTTTCTATTTTTAGAGCTTGTTCAAAAATTAAAACTTTTGCCTCTTAATGGAAAAACTAAGGGGGCCTTTTATTATGAGATATTTTAGTTAAAGTGGATGGAGTTGCACCAGTCAAATTTTGAAAGTATCTTAGAAAAAAATGATCTCATGAATTTTAAAAAATGATGCAATTGATGGGTTCGACATTGTAATTTTTAGAAGGCGGACTCAATTTTTACAATTCATAGGTGAGCCCCAATTACCTCATAAAATAAGAGCTTTCTTTTTATAATTATAACAAACAAACTAAAATTATAAATTGGAACTTAACGGGCTTTCGTGGGGCTACTTCTACCATGAAAGGTGCAATAAGAAGGTCGCATCATGACATGGTAGTTAATCTTTTTCAAAGACTGTTTTGTTTTACTTATATGAAACTTGACTACATTCCTTTTCATAAAAGATGCAATAAAAAAATATAAAAATATAAAAAATTGAAAAGTAAACAATTTAAAATAAAAGATAGAACCTTATTCAGGCTTCCAAGCTGAAAAAATATTCAGGCAAACATGGTAGTTAACCCCAATTGATTTGGAGGGGGTTGATTTTCTCCCATCTTCCAAGCTTGATTTTGGAGGCTAATTAGAGAAAATGGAGAAGATTGAACAAGAAATATTCAGAAACTCCTCAAGGACAAAACTGTTTTCGCACATGTCAACCTACCAATCTATTTTTGACTAAGCATTTCAAAAGTTTATAAAAAGACCATTAAATTCTAAGGTGGATAAATCAAGGGTTAGGATAATTTTTTATGAGGTTGGATTTTTCACGACCCTAATCCACAAAGTAACATTTCCATTTATCCCTCTAGTCGCCCATGAGCTAGACCACATAAGCACAGTACATAGTATATGCTTGAAGTATTAAAAAAAATCCATTATTAAGCTCGCCAGTTTATAAAACAATCATCAATAGTCTCTCTAGCTAATTTCATAATATGTATATATAACCCATATTGATATTTTCAAAAATACCCATATTGATATTTTCAAAGTCCCAAATCTTTTTTTTTTAAATAACATAAAGTAGAAATCTATCATCTAATAATTAAGCTAGTACTTCCCTGAACAATACATTTCTATATTATAGCTAATAATGCTTCCACCATAAATCCTCATAAACTGCTAATAGCATAAATATCTATATTCTTCTCACTTCTCAGCCTGCTGTCCCTCTGAATTCATCAATGGAGTCGTCCATAAGTTCTAGGATTCTGCACTTTTCGCTCTGACCGGAAGGTGGCGATGATTTCAGAATTCATATCAACACCATATTCACACAAACGCCGGCGCTGTGCCATTACAGTACCTTGATAGTGAAGAACAAGCTGTTGTCCGTAGGGAACAACAATCCTCTGATAAATCTTGTGTTTTAACAGGCCGACACATTCCATTTCTTCTACTTCCACAGTGATCTCGCTTGTCTTGATCTTGATTAGAACATTAAATCTATTTTGTTCCAAATTAATTACGAGAGTGAAACGTGCATTGTCCACACCGAGAGATCCCAATTCTGTGTTGTCCACTAGCTCATTGTTGTTGAAATAGAGAGCTTGTCTGCGTGCTGGGATGCCCAAGCGATTTTGCATCTGCACTTTTACTTGAGAAACATGGTCCATGGGAGCCACCATCACCTCATGCTCACGATCATTTTCGGCTTCGACAACAACGATGTTCATTCTATTGCTTGTGGTAATCCTGCAACTACAGAGTAAAAGAAGCATCAAGTGCAAGTTAAGTAGAATGATGGTCCCATTGGGTTTGCAACTTGCAAATGGCTGCAACTAAGGTTGCAAACCGAACAGTTCCGGATTGGAATCACAGTGGATCCGGACTTGTTTCTATATGACGGTTTCGGTTCCGAATCCGGTTTTGACTCAGAACCTGTTTTATTGGTTCCAGAACCGATTTTGATAGGGAAATTCGGATCCGGTTCCGAAACCGGGTCCATTTAGAGGATTGGAATCTAGTTCCAAAATCATTTCTAATTTTTCTTTATTCTTCATTTTTTTTAGAATAAGCATTTCATTCAACTTATAACAGTGCATCAAGTCTACTACCTCCTATATTATACATAAAAATGTCAATAAAAAAGTTGATTTTGAGGTATAATTTGCCACATCAAAAGCTCATATGCAGGGTCCCGGGTCCACGGGTCGAACCTATATGGACCCAGAGCCGAACCCGTTTATCAATCAGAACTAAAATTGGGTTCCGGACCCGAACCTGTTAATGAATCTAAACATAAAATAGGTTCCAGACCCAGTTTTCTTACGGGTCGGAACTTCTGGGTAATCGGAGAATCGAATACCCATTTACAACCCTAGGTGTAACTCCAGTCTGACCCCGATTGTATGCAGTTAAAGTAAAGCTCGAACCTGACCCGAATCGTAAAGTTCCCATATGAGGGCAGTTCGAGTTTGAGGAGGGTTGACTCAGTTAGGGTAGGTAACCAAATTTTTGGGTTTGCTTGTTTTGCAGAAGATATAAAATGTAAGAAATGTATCCACTTCATATATGACAGTAGTATGTAGACATTGATTTATACATTGTAATTACATATTTTTAGATAAACCTAGTCCTATCTAGGCTCTAACTTGGGTGCCAGAAGTCCAGACCCAAACCCTCAGATTCCGTACATGTTTCAAGATTCAGACCTGAGACCAACCTAAATCTCACCTTTGGTCAGGATTGGCACCTCTACTGATGCTTTTCCTATTCAGCCCATTTAGATATAGGGTCACATATTATGCCCCAGATTTAGCTCATGGGCCTGATTGTCAGAAGTTGGGCCAGGCCATTCATATAGATGAAGGCACAAAGCAAATTGCAGTTAGAAATGTTTGAGTCAGCCAGGGCCTTTCAGCAGAAATTGGCACTCCAGCCTTTCTAATTTAAAAGGGAAGATCTTTCCTCATGGGTCCAACCTGCAGACCTAAAATCTCATCCCATTCTTACACAAAACAGGATGCATCAAGGTTGGTCCTAAAGTTTCTTAATCCAGTTGCAACAATAATCACATAATTTTATTACAAAAAAATCACATTATTCACATAAATTATCTAATTAACCGACATGAATTTCCCATAAACAGGCAGGTCAGGTGCCACATTAAGATTAAAAAAAAAAATTGTATCAGTAACAAGCTAAAGTGTTCAGCACTTAATGGTTTGAGAGTTGAGAAATAAGTAAACTTATATCACCTCAGTTTTGCAAAGAAGAGTGATGGCTGGTGATTATTGCTTGCTCACTTCTGTGATGCCAAGGAGCTTAACTATTTTTTCTTATAGAATTAGAATCATGCTACAAGAATGAGTAAGAGTTAGTTGTATGCATTCCATATGCATTCTGAAATGTAATTTCTTCTCTTGGTGCATTTCATGAGAATGGGATGTAATGTAACACAAGAAAACAACAACTAGTTGGTTGGGAGATGCTCTTCTCTTCCACCTGAATTAGTGCTTATCCTACAAAAATTGGATAGTCCATTTTATGATGGATTCAGTACTGGGCCGATAGACCTAACAAAATCAATAGTTGGTAACAATCCCACCATAAATTACTAAAATGGAAGGCTAAGATGCAAGCATTTACCCAATGGTCCTGCGTTTCAAGGTTGGATTGAGCTGATTTGAGTTTATACCTTGAGCGGCCTGCTAATTGAAAAGGTCAAAATTAATTAATTTGGTGCAAAGTTAGGCTCATATTAGACAGTTAGAGGCCTCAATAGAAACTAGAAAGTAGGGCGATAGGTGGGGATGCACACCCGGTTCATGACCCGAATCCGCCACATACCTTTTTAGGTCCAGACCAAATTAAGATCAAGTGTGCATTAGTTTAATTGGATAAAAGAGCTTTAACTTTTTTAATATATGAAAAATTATAAAATAATATAGGATTAAAGTTTAGTAGATTCACAAATATGAATTTTGCTCAAGTGACTAAGACCCTTAAAACCTGTACATATATTTTTAGAAATGCATGTAATAGTTTTGAGTTCAAATCCTTTGGAACAGATAGAGCCTTTTTTTTTTCTTTTTTTATAATGGAGGGTGTCTCAGTCCTTTGGGGCTGGCCTAACTCCTGCGAGCTTAGGGGGAGTCAGGTAGATCCCCTGTGGCCTCAGTGTGGTAATATAGTTTCGAACCCTCAATCTCCAGGAGCAAACCGTGGTCATTGGCCGGCTTGTTTGATTGCTTTAAATACATGATATTTGAATACATAGAATTCATATCATTGATGCTTATTTTTAAAATTTCACGTTTGATGTTCATTTTTAACTACTTACAGTGTGAAACTGATGGCCCAAATGTGAGTACTTTTTGGTCCTGCTAGAGAGGTCTGGCTCTGGCACGAGGTAAGAATTTATCTTTTTGGAATTGGAATCCTCTGAGGGGGCTTACCCACAATGACCATGGATGGACCAACCATGGTCTGCCATATCACCATGGGGCACCCTACCTTAGACACGAGCAGCTGCCCACGTGCATGGTTGGTTGCCCCCACAGTGATGTAACGGACCATGATTAGTCCACTTACAGTCATCTTGTGTTAAAACCTCACCGGACCCAGTCTCATCTTTCTTGGACTCAATTTTACATTCCTGTGCCAAACAAAAGAAGACGAGTGATGGAAGACGAGAAAGGAGTTACTGCAGCTTCTCCTGCAATAACTGTCAACCTTTAATTCAAGGGCTGAACGATTCCCATGTAATGGATACGATAACGGATCGAGTCTTGATCAAAATATGCCACATCAATCAAAGAGGTTAGCAAGTTTTTTTATTTTATTTTTATTTTTATAACTTGAAAAACGCTTATCTTTAGTTTATGTGGAGCTTTTGTTTGGAAGCAACAACTTTTTTATTATGCTTATATTGAAGGATCAAGGGTTTACCTTTTTAAAAAGTAATTTTTTTGTAAATTCTCTTTTTTCTTTAATTTTATCAGCTACAATACATGAAAGACTCAAAGTGATACACGCTGGCACTCACACTTGTTCCTTACCAGATGAACTATAGTCCGAAATGAAGCTTATCTAAATTTTTAGATGTGATTATGGATGGTAAATTTTTGCGAGGGAAAAATATATCACCACCTTTTTTTTTGGGTAAATAATCACCACCTTAAGAAGACAGACGAAGTGATGAATACATTTGATTTTGATTTTCAACAAAAATCACTCATTGTTAAACTCCTTTGATATAAAATAGGATAACTAGGTATGAATCACAGTTGAAATAGGAAAGTATCAATCAATAATGTCTTTTTTTTTTAATAAAGAACACAGCAAAGACACACCCAAACACATCAACAACTAGGACTACATAGAAAATCCGGTACTATCACTTATAAACTAGACTGAACCAGGTGGTTCGGATCGATTTTATAGTATATTGGTTCCGCCTACGGTTTGAGAATCGTAGAAACCGCTTAGATGGGTCAATTATCGGTTTGAATATTCGGTTCACCGCCTAAACCAAACCGATCAATATATTATGTAATTTGAGTATTTGACTATTTAAATTTTTAGGGTTTTACTTGGCCGGCATTCGACAACTCATGTATCTCTTCTTAGGTGTATCATTTTGAAATTTTCAATTTCTGATCTTAAGATTTTAAAATAAATAAATAATCGGTTTAATCGATCGAACCGAACCGAATATGGTTAGGTTCGGTCTAAGCCCTCCCCATCGGTCGGATCGGATTGATTAATTAGAAAAACCGATAAGTTCGGTTTGCTAGCTGATTTTAATGCTAAATCGATTTGAACCGTCCGTGTATATCCCTAACAACAGCAAAACCAATAATTGCTTAAGAAATTAGTTTATGTAATATTTAAGAAAAGCTTCCAAAGGCCAAAAGTAGAAGTTTGTATGAAGATGTGGCAACACCGTTAAACTGCCGCCATTGGAATTTCGATGTGTGATTTTTCTCAGTTGGACGCACAGACTTTTGAGTTTGTTATGCAGAATATGTGCTCCACTAGCTAGAAAAAAGATGATTTAACCGGAAAAAACACTTAATCCAGACGTGTTACGCAATCAAACAATTTAACAAGTGGGGCACCAATTAGAGCAATTGGGCCCGATTTTCATTTTTTTTATCATTTGTCATATGGTCGGCGATGACCTTGTCCGCTAACTTCTATATAATCTGATTTTGAGCTTCATTCGTCCAACTTCACCAAAAATGCAGAGGCCGCCTTCCTTCAGTATTATATAGGTATGAAATATGATGCCTACTGTATTTTTCCACCGTTGATGTCACCATTAATTTTCAATCTATCTCCTCTTGCTATTGATAGGGTCTACACAAAGAAGGTAATGAAAATTCTTCTCTTCACATGATGGAACCCTAGAAATCAATCCCCTCTTACTATTGACAACATATTATACATATACTATCATTCAATGCATGGATACATGTTCTCTTTCATTGTATGATGTTTATTGTCTGTTTCATTGAATATGGTATATGTTTCACAGGAGCTCTATTTACTGTTTTGCACTGTTCAAAGCACTTTATACATAATTAGTTTCTAATAAGGAGGAAAATGTTCACAAATTTAATCTACACCCCATGCATTATTGCATGAGAAGGATTGTCCAAGTAACTTATGTTTTTTATGATGTTCTAATAGCATGGCAAACGTTGAGCACCTCGTAATCTTTCACTATGACGGTGAGTTTAAATATGAGCTCAATCGTCCTCATTACAAGGGTGGAAAGCAAAAGATGAGATATCTGTCAAACAAATGTTACGTTTAAAGAGCTGTCCAAAATTGCTTTAGAAGCATCGAGTTGGTCAACAACTTACAATGAGTTAATTCTGAAGTATCTTCTATACAATGACAAATTTTTTTCGTTGATAAATATCGACGATTACAATGATATCAATGGTTTGTTAAAATCGTCAAGAAGCGAAGCAAATGGGATATTAATATTCATTTCAAGAAGGCTATGCGGTGAAGACAGTTTCCAACACACCTGTGGCAATAGGTATGTTCTGAAGTTAAAACTATATTTCAACATTTTCAGCCTGGATCGAACGTAATTTTTTATTTTCCTAACTCTATACTGCAGGTCTTTACAGAATGAAAGAAACGAAATCGTTCGAGACCCTCCTAGCATTGAAAAGCCTGATAATAAATTAAAGGGCAAGCTATCACCGTTACCTCCACCTTTGAAAGAATTTCTCACAATCGATATACAGGCGGTTGACGATATAAAATTCCCAACAAAATTGTCTTATTTTGCAGATGATGATGAGTCCATGTTCGAAGAAATCAATGTAGAAATGCTTCATGTGCATGGAAGCGAAAGTGTGCACAGATTCATAGGTGCTCCCGTAACTAATGTGGTTGGGAATGGAAGTTTAGCAGCCGCCGAGCTAATTAAATCAGGTGTCGAAAGAGATAATGAAGAAGACAACATTTCAAAAGCTCCCCTCGTGGACTGATGGTCCCTGATAATGTCGTGCCTGAAAGCAAAGTACGCAATATACAACAACTTCACCTTGAAATACGAGAGGACTAACATGAAGATGGTGACAGTGAGTTGCAAAGGAGTAGATTGTCCCTGACGTATACATGCCTCCATGGTAGATTCTGACCCACACTTCAGAGTTTGAAAGTATAATTCCAAACATTGTTGCTCTAAACCGCTCATGGGAACTGCACATCGGCAAGCAACTGCGAAACTAGTAGCAGAGTTCATTGAAGAGAATGTGCCATGCAATAACGATCTTAATGAATGCAAGGAGATCATCAATGAATGTCAGATTGAGTTTGGGACCCGCATTACATATAGGAGAGCACATATGGCAAAGGAGCTTGCACTGTGCAAAATGCGTGGATCGTACGGGGAGTCTTTTATGATATTGTCGCCCTACTGCAATGAGCTTCATAGAACCAACCCCGGTTCGTACACTGCGTTGGACATCAGGGAGATGAACGATTCAGACGCTTCTTTTGATCCTTCGGTCCATGCTTAAGGTCATTCCAAACCTCTTTAAGGCCATTGATAGCGGTGGATGGATCACATGTTCGTGGCAAATATCCTGGAGTGCTAATAGTGGCTGTAACACATGATGCAAATCATCAATTGTTCCCCATTGCATTTGCCTTTTCTGAAGCGGAGCGACGTGATAGTTGAGAGTGGTTTCTTGCACACTTATCATTGTCATTGGGTGAGCCAAAAAATCTGACAATAGTATCCGACCGTCAGAAAGGTCTGATTTCTGCAGTACAAGCCATAATGCCAAGCGCAAAACATTGTTTTTGTTGTCATCATATAGTCGAAAACATAAAGGTGGCTTTCAACGACTATGGCATTATAAGAAAATTTTGGAGCGCGACTAGGTCATACCGACCTTGTGAGTACGATGCTTGCATGGACCACATAAAAAGTGTAGATGAGCATGCATATAATTACATCCATGTGATCGGCTGTCAGTTTTAGTCAACGGCATTTGCTCATGGACGCAGGTATGACATGCTTACCAGCAATGCTGCTGAGAGCACAAATAGTCTACTAAAAGACACCTGAGTGCTCCCGATTACAAAACAGGTGGCAGAGATACGTGCAAAACTCATGGAATTCTTTCAGAGAATGTCAACTAAAGTACAAAGCATCACTTCAATATTAACACCATACGCAGAGAAGTACCTAGCCACAGAGATGGAAGAATCGCGAAGGCTGATGGTAAGGATAACGACATTGAATGAATATCAAGTGCAATCTTTAGAGTATGTTGATGTAGTTAATCTAGATCGCAGGACATGCTCGTGCAGCAAATGGGATGTGATTGGGATTCCATGTTGCCATATTGTTGCCGCCATGAAAGCGCGGAATATGAATCCATATGAGTTTTGCGAGCACTGGTACCTCACAAGCACGTACCAGAGAATGTACAGTGATGTAATTCATGCCACTCATGATAGAAAGCAATGGGAACAACATTTAACCACCGGGAGAGTCCTCCCACCATTGGCTACCAAGCAACTGAATCGACCAAAGAAGAACAGGATCCGAGTTGAAGATCGACATCGCAAGCGAAGAGTCGTAACTTGTTCGTCTTGTAAAGAGAGGGGTCACAACCGTGGCAGCTGTAAAAATCCGCCAATTCAACAATGACGTTTATTGATTTTCTGTTTTGGGGACGCTCATGTAATTTTTTTGTTTTGGGGTATGTTTCTTGAAAAGTTTTTTTTGGTATGTATGTTTATGGGTTGTCTTATTAACATGGAAGTATTGTTTTTTGTTGCATTTTTGGAAGTTTGTGTATAAATTATCATTTCTTTTGAAACAATGTTTTACACATTTGGATGCTTTTGTATAATTTATCATTTCTTTTGAAAAGAGGTGTGGAACCCAATTTATTTTCTCGAAGATGATGTAATGCAGTTATGGCAATGTAAAGACTCTACATGGATTTTTATCTAATGTACGTGGAATGTTTCATTACAAGGTTGGTGAAGACCTTAGTAGTGTTAAATAAGGCCACCACCGACGCAGGTTAGCTATTTTTCTAACAAAAAGTTGTAACTTTTCAGGAGAGTAATGTGAAAAAATTTTATTACAGGGTTGGCGATGACCTTACCTATGTAAATAAGGTCATTACCGACGCATGTTTGAATATTTTAAAATAAGAGTTGTAACTTTTCCAAAACGGTTTGACAGAAAAATCTAAGTATGGGTCGGCGATGACCTTATCCATGTAAAATAAGGTCATCACCGACGCATGTTTCAATAATTTTTTAACTAAAGTTGTAACTTTTCCAAGAAGGTTTGACAAAAAAATCTAAGTATGGGTCGGCAATGACCTTACCTATGTAAAATAAGGTCATCACCGACGTATGTTACAATATTTTTAAACCAAAAGTTGTAACTTTTCCAAGAAGGTTTGGCAAAAAAATCTAAGTATGGGTCGGCGATGACCTTACCTATGTAAAATAAGGTCATCACCGACGCAAGTTTCAATAATTCTTAAACCAAGAGTTGTAACTTTTTCAGTAGGATCTAGTGTTATAGGGCCGGCGATGACCTTAGCGCTGTCAATAAGGTCATCACCGACGCAGGTTTCCTAATTTTTCATCATGGAGTTATAACTTTTCGACTATGATTTACTCCTACAGGGTCGGCGATGACCTTAGCCTTTGTAAATAAGGTCATCACTGACGCAGGTTTCCCTGTTTTTGACCAAGAGTTGTAACTTTTCAGTAGGATTTAGTGTTACATGGTCGGTGATGACCTTAGCGCTGTAAGTCATCAACGACGCAGGTTATTTAATTTTTGTGATGGAAGTTGTAACTTTTCGAGTATGTTTTAGTCGTACAAGGTCGGTGATGACGCTGTATGAAGAAGGAAAAAAATAATATACAGAGACTGTGACATTTACATCAAAATACATACAACATCACAGTGTAACCAAAGAGCTCAAACATCCAATATACAAAAATGGATTCAATCCACTTTCAATCAACATCCCATATACAAGTTAGAAATCAACATCCAAAGTTAGGAATTCACAACATTCACATTATAACCATTTCAATTACAAGTAAAATCACAACACATGTAGCACAGAGGAACTGTTCACTGCAAGTAAGAGGGCAAGACCGGGAGTGGAGGGAGGTTAAGCCTTGGAGCATTTCAAACCCAGTTTTACTCAAATATGTCGATGACAATTCTCCGCCGGTAGTACGGGATGTCTAACTGGGTGAACTTGATGGGACGACGATATATGCAATGTTCCGTGAATGCACAAGCGAACAAACCGTAGTCATTTTCATTTTCTTGAAATGGGATGTCCGTCTTTGTCGTCATCGTCCACATCATAGACACCGACCACCTGTGATCCAAAAATCGTTGTTAAAGCCACAATATTTGTCCAAACAAAGTGAAATTGAATGATACCTCAACGGATGAAATTTATGTACTATCCAAACATTATGCTGCCAAGAGAAGAGCAAATATGTACTTACGAATCTTTCACAGCTCTTTTGGCCCCATACCTCTCCCTTTTAATTGTTATAGTACTCCCAGTGGTTCTCATCGACATATCCAACGAGTAAAGACCAATGGTTGTGAGCATGAATCACGTAGACTAGAGTTTTGCACTCCATCACATCCATTACACGTTCTCCCTTTGGACCAAAGGCCATGTCATCCCCAGTCTTTAGACCCTTTTCCCAATAACTCTGCAAGACAAGCATCTCAAACATCAAATAAGAGAGGACATTTAACCAAGTGAGTAGAAAATCAAAGTGGCTTTCATTTTTTATCGAACTTACTCATATACTAGGGTCAGCCAAGTATGCATCCTTGGACCTTTCCCGTAGCACTTCAAACCAAAAATATATGATACTCGAGTCCATCCAAGTGCCCTCGTCCAATAAATCTCTTAGGGACTTAGAATCGACGCACGAGATGATCATATCTAGCTCCTCTTTCCTGTCAATGCAATGAGCATTTCGACGTTGAATTAGTAAAAAACCAAACAAAGACTGCATTACTATGGAAGGCTTTTCAACAATTGCAGTTACCTATGCGTGTAATATTTATGGAAATCCATCAACAGTTCCTTCTCCACATCCGTCAGAACATAAACTGTTTGGGGCAATGGATGTTGATAATCCAAAAACCTATCCGGGATCTTCCTCAGCCTCGGTATATGCTTACACCTCCATATCAAAGAATCGATTATAGCCTGTGTGGGGGATACAATGATTGCCTGGCTAGTGCCCTTCGGTGGAGTGCTATATCCTTGAAGATTGGGTGAGACGGAGATAAGATCCTCGATAGGGATGTCATCCACATCACCAAAAGCTGCGTCAAAATTGCTTACATCAGCTTCATTTTTTTGCTCCTCATGCAAAGTGTGGGAGGTTGATGCCTTGACGAGGGAGTCCTCTATCATCAAGGGAGCCTCGATACTAGGTCGAGGCTTCTTAGCTAGGCATTTAGAGGACTTCCTCTTAATCCTTGCACGCTTTTGCGATTTGACGGTCTGCAAAATGAAGCAAGTTATGGTGAGAAAATCACAAAAACATTCATCAATTCACAAAATGAAATGTTCGAATTTAATTAAATCCTTACGAGAGTATCATCAACTTCCTGATCGGATGAACTACATGTCTTAACATAGTCCTGGTACGTGGTCCCAAATGTGGACCTAAATCTGTTGACCTTTCTTTTAATCAAAGTTATGAAGGTTGGTAGGTCCACATTTGCAGCGATCGAACGATCGCATGACCGTACCACGTGGTCGAGGAAGAGAGAGACTTGCAGTGGACATATTGAAAGGATCCTATTAGAAAATATATTAACTAAATCTATGTGAAGCAAAGTAAGGGATGCAAAAGGTGTAAACGTCATATTCGGGTCTGTGGGACTGTAGGAGCTTGGGCTTCGGGCTCTGGGGGAGGATCCCTTTGTGGCTCGTCCCGTTGCCTGACACGGCCAATATGCATGATAGTATTCGCCTCATACTATCTCATGTATTCTTCTTCATCCTCCCCCCTTTTTGATTTTTTTCCTTTTCTCTTGAGCACATTGTTTGCCCGAGCTTCCCATGACTTCATCTCCTCCTCATTCACTAGACTCCAATCTATCACAGATCTCCCCTTATTTTCTTTCTGCAATATGGGCCTGACGAAGCGTGGAGGCACCATCTGTCTTAGGCCAAACTGCCTCATGACCCTAGGGGTAGGGTGACGCTCCAACACCCAGTATGAGATAAGGGAAGAGTCTGTTGTGAAGAGTGCTCTGTCAGCCTTCTTGACATGCTTCAAAAAATCATTTCCGTATTTCCTATATGGCTGCCACTCAAACTGTGCATGAAGCATTGAGTAAGTTAGAACCATTAAAGTAAGTTATTCTCATTAATGGAAAATTGAAATGAAATCTTTCTACCTCTTTGGACGTGATGTAATTGAGTTGCTTTCGTACTTCTCTTACGGTCGTAAGATGGGTCATTCCTAAAAGTCGGTTCGCCCATGTAACCATGAGGGGAAACTGTATGTCATGGTCTAAGTGGTTGCTTGGACTTAGACCTCTACCAATCTTCATTCTAGTGTAAGCCCAGATCTGTTAAAAGAAAGTGATTCATTAGAACATTAAGATATAAATAGTGAAAGTATGAAGAAGAAATATATCAAGCTCACCTGAAGAAGCTGAAGGGGGTCAGAAAGAGACTTAAACTTCTTCTCCACAGCATCTGCCTCATTGGTAGGGACGGGCAACTCAAGCATCTAGATCCCTTTCCAATATACACCCTTGTTTAGCATTCTGTATAGGTTCGCTAAACAAGCGGAGGCCCATGAGTAGGGCCTAAACTCTCTAAAAAGCTCTAAAATATAAAAGGGGCCTCGTACCCCTGAAGAATTGCAAAGAATCTGTCCCGCCACCAAAAAAAAAAAAAAAATAGGCCCGAGTTCTGCATATATCATCGACCTCTGTTCTCTTCTTTTTCGCCTCTCCTTTTCCCTTTTTCTTCTTTCCCTTTCCCTTTGGCGATGGCTTCTTCTTCTCTCTCAACTCCTCCGGAGTGGGACGGAAGATGCGTTTTAGCCATGTGAATTTAAGGGAGACCCCATTGTAGTCTTCTTTCATTTGGGGCACCACACCAAGAAGCTCCCGACAGAGATCATCAATCTCATAGTAGGTGTATGTCCGACCCGTTAAGGGCGGACCATCAATAGGTAGGCCGTAGATGTATGCTACATCCTCTAATGAGATGGTTGCCTCACCAGATGGGAGATGAAATGTGTTCGTCTCCGGCCTCCACCGCTCGATTAGGCCCATCATCAATGCATGGTCAATCCTCATCCACCTCATCTGAGCCAGATGATACAACCCTGCATCGGCAACCCACTGCATCTGTTGGTCGTTCAGATCCCACTGCCCCATAGTCGGGGTTAGTGGGAAAGCATCAGTATGTCCCCAGCTCCTGCGAAAAAATTTCAAGTTTGAATAACGTTAGCCATAGATCGAAAGTAAATTAAATTTATTACTGGTTGTGTGAAAGAAAATATACCAAACCGCATTCGATAGCGGCGGAGATGTGATGCTCTTGCTCGCTTAATAGTACTGCTGGCTGTGCATTTGAGGTACTAGCCTCATTTGAGGTAGTAGCCTCGTTGCGAGGCACTTCAGCATTGCTTGTATTCTCTTTAGACATCTGTGTAGATCCAAATTAGATATGATAGCATTAAATGTTATGAAGGCAAGCATGCAACTATTTAATGAAAAACACAAACATCACCATAGTAATTCTAATCCTAAGAGAATCAAGTTCCTATATATATCTCCATAATGTCTAAACATATAACTATTTATCTATTCAATTATCCTAAACACAAAATACCCATTCTAACAAGCATTTATGCCACAAAGAAGATACGAAATGAACAATATCAGCCAAGAAATTGTCCATCAATCCAAACAGTGGACAAATCAACATTGATTCAACCACAAACACAAATCATTCAATGAAAAAAATGGCATTTCCACATTTCCACATCACCTAAGGAATAGCTAAGCATATAACCATCCATTCAATCGCCCTAAAACAAAAAACACCCATTGTATTAGGTATTCAAGCCACACAATGTACACATTAAAAGTTATTCCACCATACAGCACAGAACACAATTCATCAAATGAAACTCATAAACTGCATTTCTACATTTACAGACCACCTAAAGAATAGCAAAAACATATAACCAACTTCTCATTCAATTGTCCTCAAAACAAAACGCCCATTCTATCAATCATTCAAGGCGGTAAGGAAGCTTAAAATGAACAAAATCAGGCAATGAAGTGCTTGTTCATAAATCCAAACCCTATATACATTGTCATTAATTTCACCACATTGTCAAAATGAAGAAACACAAAAAGGAACAAATGAACCATTCGTGGCATTTGACCGCATACATCATCCTCAACTTTGGAATCATTCACATCTATCTCTTTTGGTGTTAACAGTTGTCCCATTATGGGTTTACCTGGCTGTATGTTATGTAACTACCTCAATCCAGGGGAGTTACATAATATTCATACCACTTCCACACTCATGCATGCAAGTTTCTCCGAGAACGGAGTGCAAGTAATCTATATTGCATGGATTCTTTGAAATGAGAAACTTAACCATGTCAGATATGTCTCAGACACGACACGGTGTCAGGTGCTTCATGAATTCTGCCTGCCGTTCTATTATTTCAAAATCTTATTGCATGTTTTCTTCTTATGAAATTTAACTCAAGAACTTCTTTCTGCTCTCAGAGGTACCTCTAAACGGATTTCTTGAGTGGTACCCATTCACATTGTAAAAATGAAGAAACACAAAGATGAGCAAATGAACCATTCGTGGCATTTGACCGCATACAACATCTTCAAGTTTGGAAAACAAAAATAACTCACTCAAACTTCTCTGGAAGTGTTTAAACAAACCCTCACCCTCCATCATCCTTCTCAACTGAAAATACCCAAAATCTGGACTCTACAAATCCTAATCAATGCAAACAAACAATGTACAAATTGTATATCACATTGAAGATAACTGACCATGTACTTCGATATCATATACGGGATGGCGGGAAAACAAAATGGAGGGAAAATACAAAAACATTGACAAGGATTCCAAAATGGAACGAGATAGTTACCTTTGGAGAGTCGATAGAAATCACGGACGATGGAAAAAACAATGGGAGCAAAGAGAAGCAGTTGAGGAATTCCGTTTCAAGGCTGGTGGTGGTTGTGGAAATGGTAGCAATCGCACTTCGTAACTCGTCCAAGGTCAGTCTCGACGGTAGGCTGGAAGAGAGAAGAGAGAAATGAGAAGAAACAAGGATATGAGCCCTAATAAAGTTCCGGACAGGGTCATCGCCGACCTTATTCAGTGTAAATAAGGTCGGCGCAGATGATGTGACAAATAGATAAAAATAAAAAATAAAAATTGGGTCCAATTGCTCTAATTAGTGCCCCGCTTATTAAAGTGCTTGATTGCGTAACACGTGAGGATTAAGTGTTTTTTTTTTTTTTTTTTGTGTTATTTCCTCTAGAAAAGAACTGCCAATGTTAAAAGGAGAATAGCAGCAGTGGAGCCTCTTCTATTAAATAATACAAAAATCAATGCACATACACATTCCATGACAACAATGCTATAAAGAAATAAAGTAGTAACTAAATTGACAATCAACTTTACCACGCTTTAGACATGTTTTTAAAAGTTGTAAATGATTTGACCCAAAGTCAAAACCTTGTAGTTGAAAGTTTTGGTGTGTGTGTGTGTTTTTTTTTTTTTTTTTTTTTCTGTTAAATTGTAGGCCGTGGTTTAGCTTACCCATTGTAATCAGGGCAAAGAGCCAAAAACACACAGAAAATCTGGTTTGCTTTAAGCTAACCCTAGTCATATTCCTTTTGTGGAGCCTCTTTATGACCAATCCAAACACACACTCACAAAAGCCTACCAACATGTTTTGATGAGCCCACATTAACCAACCCTCAATCAGGTTGACAAGAGGTAACTACGAGTTGAAGTCCTACCGTAGTTAATTCATTTAAAAAAAGGGTCAATTAACTTCACCCTGCATTAAATGTGGGTCAATCTGACCTAACCCGCATAACCTGCATGTTGTGTGGGTCAACATTTTTTTTTTATCTTGACTCAACTTATAGATCCTTGGTCCAAGCCCAATCCATTTCAGGTTTCATGGCTGTGTGTTAAGTTAAGAAAAGAATAAAAAAAAAAGTCCAACACAAGCTCTGTTCATTCCATATAACATAAACTATATATCCTAAATACCAAAATATTAAACCACCAAGCTTTTTAAATGGGTTTAGATATGCAGATTGATTCTAACCTACCCATTTAAATGAATTATGAGGGTTATGCAGGTTGACCCAAACCCAAACCATTTTAATCAAGGGTCGACCAGTATATATTGCGGGTCAATTACGGATTGGGTTCGGATCAAATTATTTGGTTGGGTTAAATTTTGCCACCACTAATTGGATGCATGCACTGATGCACTCCAACTCACCTTTACCTAAAAAAGAAGAATGTTTGGATGCATGCAGGGGCTCCATGTAACCAGGGATGTGGTTTTGGGAAACGAACCATGGTTTTTCAAAACACTCCCCCTAAAGTCATTCTTCACAGATTAGACATGCCATCTTTATTGATTTATAAGTAGAAAACAATTTTAACCCTACCCCAAAACCAAATAAAAATTGGGAAATCAACATGGTCGTGGCCGACTGAGGGACCGGATTCGGGCCCGATAAAAATCCCTGTAGTTGAAACTTGTGATGGTCATGTTTTACAAAGTTACATACGATTTTCACCCAAACCCAAAAGTCCATGTATTGAAAAAGTTATATATCTAATCATTCTGTTGAGAGTTCCAGACAAATTTGACCCAAACCCATTTGTAGATGAAATTAGTGGTATTCTTATTATTGTCATGGTTTGGTCTGCCCATTGTAATCTTTAATCATATGACTCCACTTTAGATAAGGTATGTGATGACGATGAAGCCATTAAAAGCAGCTCCATTAACATTAGTGCACCTTAGAATAATAAACAAGTCACATTATTAAATTCCACATCAATCATGACTTCTCTTGTTTTTTCCAAGAGATGAGATGAGATAATCTACACCCACAATTGCATCTGTTTCTTCTTTTGAAGCACACAACTTTGGGCCCTCATTTGAGGAAGTTGATGTTCTTCTTTATTCCAAGGTCTTGTAGGGATGGAACCATGCACCTAAAGCACCTTGTTCTCCACCTATATCTGTATTCTATTCCTTTAATAAAAAAAAGCACATGACATAGCTGGATTCACACAGTTCTCCACCTACAGTAATCTAGCATTCTTTTTTTTTTTTTTTTTCTTTTTTTGAAAGATAACTGAAACATTATAATAAAAAGAAGGCAAATAAAAAAACAATACACCACTTATACCCGAAGAACAAAGAAAGACAATTACATGGTATAAGCAATTAAGGGAATAACCCTATCTACCCCTTATTTCACTAGAGAGTCTGCAATTACATTGCTACAGTAATCTAGCATTCATATATTGATTTATTGTCCTCTAATATATTTTTATGGAAATGGGTTTGTCTAAAATATTACTGAAAGTTGACTCTGATCACTGCTCACGGGCTGCATGCTGTTGCATAAAGCATAATAAAAATCATGCATGCATGCATATGGATATGGATATGGATGTATTATATTTCTATAATTTTGTTCTTTTTAGCCTAAATATATTACTATATGGTTCAAATTGTATAATGCAAATATTAGTTGGCATGATCAACATTGGCGGTATTTATTATATATTGTTGGGGTCTCATTTATCATATTCAAATAGGTGTAGAGCTAAAGATCTACTCCACATAGCAATCCAAGCCATCTAACTTGTTGACAGTTTGGTGATAGGTGTTGATCATTGACTATATTTTCTTTCTTAGCATCTATTAGTGGAGTGAAATTATTAGATGGTATGATTGTGCAGTCACAGATGGCTCCTCGCAATTTGTTGAAAGATGACTGTAGAATAGGCACGGGACATAAGTTTTTCTACTCAAATGAGATAGACTTTGAATACATTGATGCAAATCAAAACTGATAAAAGGGATCATCAACTACTAGAGCATGAACCTACCCACATTTAACCTATTTGTTTTCTGTGAGAAGAGAACAAAGGGAGGGAAGATATGTATACAATAGTTTTGTGAATTGGGACAGTATTGATAATATAATTTTTCTTTTTGCTTGAAAGGATTCAAACTCACACACTCTAATATTAAATGAGACATTTTATGTCTCTAACCCCGGAGCTATGTATACTTAAATAAAAATAATAATCTCATATATCATAATTTTACTAGAACCAATATTACTCTGTCCTCATATATTTGTAATTTTACTGACATTTTAAAACACCTACAAGAAATAAAAAAATGAAAATTCAAAAAAATTCATTGTACATGTAAAAGATAAATATTTAATAGAAAAAGGTTTTAAAATGCTAAAAAATTAGTTGGCCAACATTAAAAGTATTGACAATGTGCAGTCCCGTGATCACAAAAGGTGTTTTCTACCACGCTTTCCATGACATTCCTCTTTGTGATTTCACTCCACGCCTAGTTTGAATGGTTGAAAGGAGGTTGCATCATTTGAGGTGGGAAAATGGCTGAGGCAGGTCAATGGGCCAGCTTATTAAAAAAATTTAAATGGTCAAAAAGTCTCAGGCCATATTTTATCCAATCAGAGTTGGATCACAGTCAAATAAAAGTGCATTTATTTCTATTGTTTAGATTTTAGCTAGTGAGCCCCCATTGAGGAGCTTCACAAATTTCTCAACAGTCTGACCCAGGTTGAAACACTTTGATAAATATGGGTGATATTTTGAATCCAACAATATTGCAATAAAAAATATATTTTACTCATAATATCACAATTTCTCAAAAATATTGCTACAAGATGACAATGTCAAGAGAAAAGGTGAAGTAGAATAAGGAAGATTCAGAAAAATCTATAAACATCTTAACATTATGTTTAATTTATAATTCATTTATTACTTTAATTATTTACAACTTAATTTATTTTCCACAACATTTTCATGATAATATTCTAGAACCCAACATTCTCAGAATTTTCTACAAAAGAAAATCTCAAAATTGATATATGTGACAATCAGATGAAAGATGGACCTAATTAAGGCCCTACTGTTTTGTTTTTACTTTTTCTTTTTTTTTTAGTAAGGAGGCACTAACTTGTTAGTAAGATGAGAATGAGGGGTTGGTTGGTTATTTGGCGCCTCTCACTTTGATGACCAGGGATCAACTCTTATCCTCTCTGTTTTCTCGCATGTGAGTTCTCACTTCTTATGTGTGTAGATTCTCCCTCAAATGTATATATTTCACTCCCCTTGTGGGTTCTCTCCTCATGTGTGCCAGTCTGGCATAATCCCTCATGTGTGCGAGTCTCTCATGATCCAACCCCATTAGTTGGGAAAGAGAATAACATAGAAAAACTTCAAATAAAGCCTTAAGTTTTTACTTTATTTCAAAACAGGACACACATTTTAAACATTTTCAAGTTAGTCTAAAAAATTTTCAGTAAATTTTCAATTAAAGACATCAGGCGATTTAGACAACGTAGGTGAGATAGAACTACCCAAACAAAATTGTTAGAGAATCTCTTAATCCATTTAAATTGCTAAAGTTGCCTTCTGCAAGCAGGGTTTTGCACTTAAACCTTTATGAGAAATGTAGTTTTCAGACAGGGGAATCGAAAGGCATAGTTACCAAACCTGGGGCAGAGCAAGTCAGAGACATAATTGTCTTCGTCAAAAGTAAAAAGGGTGTAATTATCAGCTTCTTTCGTTACTCATCAAAACTTCTGTGAAAAAAACATGGTTCCTTTTACCTGCTGAGGGGAAAAATAAAGAAGATGCATCGCATCTGCTCTATGTTGCGGGAAAGGAGGAGATGCATCGAATGGGTGACGTTTCCAAACTCACGAGAGCCCGTTTGGCATCTGCAACTGCAAGTGTGCATCAAGTTTGCTTTCCAGTTTTTTGAGAAGCTTTTCTGGAATTTGGAACTTTTTATAATAAATAAAGCAGATGGATTAGGAAAACCAAGCCAGATCAATTGTTTTGGAGTTGAAATCATCTCAGGTTTTCACTTGAAATCCTGAGTTGATGGAGAAGAACTCGGCTTTGGGGCCTATTTATTCAAAGTTCAAGCCATTAAAAATAAACTTCGTAGACTTGAATTTTACTGCAATAAAAGTTGATCTTAATACAATTTTCTACATATTCGTTAATCACAGTTCCCTTTAAATAGGTAACTAGCCCAATAACCCGTGCTCAGCACGATATCTCCCTGTACTACAAAATAAATAATCATATATTAAAAAAATTTACATCTTTCCATTAAGACAAGTTGGATAATATAGAAATAGAGAAATTGGAGCAAAAATGGTATATTTACATATGAACTGATGAAACATGAGTGGTTTGATGGAAAAATGAGTGGGTAGTTGCATGAATAGTTACATAACCATCAGTCAATCAAATTATAACTGATAGTCAAAATTGAAGTCAAAACCTCCTAGCTTAATATATCATAATTTGACAATAAGATCAACTCTTGTTGAGGTAAAACTCAGGAATACTTGAGATACTCGGGAATGAAGTTTATTTTGAACACCAGAAATTTTTAATAAGTCAGCTCCAATGTAGCATTCTACTCCTCCTCCAGCTTAAGACTTCTCTCACTTACAATTTTTGTGTTACAATTTAGATCTAGAACCAAAGATTTCACGTGCCGAAAGAAACCAAATTAGACACTAGAGTTGGAGCAAGATTACATTGCTAGTCATATAATTTAAGATAGTTAGTTATCTACAAGGTCACAATCAAGGGCGGAATTGGGGGTAGGGGGTAAGGTCCTTCTGGCCTTTTGATCTTCTGATGGAAGACCCTTCCTTAAAATATTAATTAATCAATATAGTTTCTTATTCTAAAAAGGGTAACAAAATCATAGCAGATTTTGGGGAAGAAATATTAGAATGATGGAAGAAAAAAAAAAGAAAGGAAGGAGGAAAAAATAATTATAAAAAAGAAAAAAACCATAGCAAATTCTGGGGCAGAAAGATTAGAATGATGGAAGAAAAGAAATGAAAGGAAAGAGGAAAATTTTTTCTAAAAAAGTTATATTTTAATTGTGATTATCTATGTTAGAATAAATCTGATTGAAATAAGTTCTTTTGACTAGATAAAACTAGTGCGATCACCTTTTTTAATGGTCTATATTTTAAATATGGATCTTGCTCATAAATATATAATAGTGGGCATATTTGTTTGTTCCAAAATAATAATCAATAATCTCACTTTTGAGTGCTAGTTGACAAGAGTTATGACACGAACTTTTAACATACTGATTTTTTTCTAAATAATAGTAATGTAAAGCGCTATCTATTATGTATTTAATTATTAAATTTTGTGACTTTTTAATGGGTCCCCCCCACACCACCCCCTAAAAAAAAAAAAAAAAAACTTGATTCCGCCCTTGGTCAGAATCATCTTGATTATCTGCCTAGTGATTGAGAGTGCGGGTCAATAAAAATAATAGTTAATAAAATATTAAATAGAAAAATTATAATCAGAACGATCAAACTTAGCCACTTTAGTTATTTTATCGAAAAATGTGATTGATAAATGGAAGGAATATAAGTCTCACAATTCCAAATAATCATGCCATCAAATTAATCCCAACCAAATGACCAATTGATGGGTGACTTGGAACTATAAATACTATCTACAATAAAAAAGGCAAAAGAAGTCTCATCATGCCAATTCAAAATAAAGGGAAAGGGGGTTGTGAGAGAGTGAAAGATCCAAGTAGCTGGAACTGATTACTGATGTCAGCTAATATTTCTGCAAATGGAGTGAGCCAATTAAATCCACTTAGAACTGTTCTTGTTATGCAACCTTTTTATCCTCATCAATTCATCAGTCTGTGTATAGATTAGACCTTTCACAGTAGAAAGAAAGAAACGTGAGCAGCGGGTTAATCGAGCTGGACCCGCCTCGTCTAATTGCATCCATGTCAGTCAAAACACACACAAAGGAGATTTGAATAAAAACTATACATACAGTAAGATACAGATACAGTAGAGAATGCTGACCACAAAGGGACGATAATGCTACAGGCAGCCTATTAATGGACCTCAACATTAGGAAGGCTGAATACAATGCCCCGTGTGACATCATATGCCTATCTTATTTCAATGTCACTAGGCAGTAGGCACTCGGACTCAGCTGTGGAAACCCAATACAACCCCTGTGCCACAGCTGATTCAAAATTCAAAATGGTCCACCAACCAATGGTGGATCAAACACTCAATCACAGTTACCCATGCCCTCCAAGAAGTGACACATCCTTTAATTTCACACCAATCCACTTATGATCTACAGTCCACATTTAATCCATCCATTCTCTTTCAATAATGAAGCCCCATTTTTTAAAATCTCTCAAGCCCCATTTTTCTAAGAACCTCTACTGTTTCAAAAGTCAACCAGTGCCAAATTCCCAAACTACTTCTCTCGGGGCTGGAAACCATCTTATTCAAGGGATTTTGAACTTTGAGATGTATAAAACTCCCATTCAAATCATTCACAATGAATGCCCATCCATGCAATGACCCATTTTCAAACTATGCTTCAAAAGGAGTTGCCTCATTCAGGGAAATATGAGGGGCCAAGATGGAACCAAGTTATTTCTATCTTCAATGATGTTTATATTCAAGAGGAAGGACAAGACAGTAGAATTTAGAGTGCATCTAAAGATGGCAATTACTCCGTCTCCTCCTTTTTGACATTATCCGGGAGGGCATCTACAACGAGCTTTCTCTAACCAAGATTTGAAAAGAGTAATGGTGTTTGTGTGACTTGTTATCCAAAATAGAATCCTTACCATGGATAATTAAGTCGAAGATGTGTAGGGTTCTAATCAATACTTGCCCAATGTGTTTAGACAATGAAGAGTCGGTGGTCCACCTTTCTCCTCAACTACACGCAGAAGGCGGATGGAGTATATATCCACTAGGGGCCTGGGCTTCCAGTGGATTTCTAAGTTTTACTTGTAATTTTGGTGAGGCCCACTAATTTTTTCCATAAGGTCCCCAATGAATTTTTTGGGCCCCCAATGGATTTTTGTAGCCCAATATTAACTTTAGGTATTCCATATTCTTGTCCTCCCCAATTTTGATTGTTTTAATCACTTTCTTGTAGCATCACCGCGTTCTCAGTCTCCTACAAGGGCTAATTCCAAGGAAAATCAACAGCAGTCATCGCTGAGTCGCAGCCATCACTGGTTGCTCTTTGTGCATTTAGAAATAACCAAAAAAAAATTTCCGAGGGCGCTGCGGGGCTGGGCCCCCAGTGACTTTTTGGGAAAAAGTTTGGGGTAAATCTGCATATTATTTGTTCCATATAAAAGGTTTGGGTTAAAGCTGCACACTATTTGTCCTTGCTAGGCATGATTTGCAATGCAGTGGAAATCTACAAACTATCTGTCTTTGAATGCACCTTTCTGTGTATTAGTTACTGATAGTGTATGTAAAAGGTCCACTACTTTTTTTGTGTATTGTTTTTTCTCAAGCATGAAGAAAAAAAGAAGAAAAAATCATTTGCAATCATATAAATAACCCAAAAAAAAATTCCGGTGCCGTTGCCCCCGGACCCCTTACTACTTAATCGTGGCCCCAGTGATTTTGAATCCCGAATCCGCCATTGACTACACGTTTTTTCAGAGGATGTGGAATGAGTTGCTTGGCTAGTTTGGATGCAATTAGGTCCTTCAAAATAAAACTAGAGTTGTCCGGGAGGGCATCTCCTCCTTTTCGACATTATTCGGAAGGGCATCTATAACAAGCTCTCTGGCCAAGATTTGAAAACTTAAAATACCTCCCAAAGTAATGATATTTGTATGACTTGTTATCTAAAATTGAATCCTTACCATGGATAATTAAGATGAAGATGTGTGGTTCTAATCAATACTTGCCCAATGCATTTAGACGATGAAGAGTCGGTAGACCATCTTTCTCCTCAACTAAAGGTTTTCCCGGAGGATGTAGAATGAGTTGCTTGGCTGGTTTGGATGCAATTGGATCCTTCCTCGCACCATTTCGGACCTCTTTCATGCATGGATTTCTCCCATGTGATCTCCTAGGAACAAACTAATGTTGAATATATCATTTTCTGCTATTATTTGGCTATTGTAAAAGGAGAGGAATGCCAGGTGTTTTGAAGGGCTTCAATCAAGTGCCTATTCTGTAATAGGAAAGATAAAATTTATAGCGGCTTATTGGATGTCGATCAGCCCTCCCTTTCATGGCATTTTGATGGATCAAATTTTGTTCAGTTGGAAGGAAGTTGCTTTCTCATGACAAATTTTAATTTTCTTGTTGTTCTTAGGAGTTTGGTGGGCTTTCTTTCTTTTAGGCCTCTGAGGTTTTTATTTCTTGTTGTCTTTTGGGTGCTTGTAACTTGTAAGTATAGTCTTTTTTACTGATAGCTTTTTCAATGAATTTAATCATTAATAAAAACAAAAAAAAAGGCGGGCAGCCTCATTGTAACATCACATGACTGATAACTTTGGTAATGTAGTATTAATTATATGCCTTAATCATATTATAAATCATATTGATAATATGGATCTTTCAAGATAAATAACAACCCCCTGCCCTATGCCATCCTCAAAATTTCACTTCAACAAGGGACAGTCCACAGTAATATTAAGCACATGACTAAAAACTTGATTAACACAATCACGTGTCACTATTTGTCTTAATTGAATGTCCTTATCAATTACATTTCCAATGTAACTGTATGACCAATCCTTACTGAAGTAAAATTTAAAGATTGGAACTGGCGGAAATTATTTTTGGACACCACAGTAAAGTTTTTACACATCCCACTCACATCCACAAACATCAGGAAAGACGGCCGTGTATTCAGACTCTTTCAAAGGGTCTGGCCATTCCATTACAGGGCCCAACCTCCCAAGATCTCAACCATGGAACATTTTCTCAAATGGAACTAATCTCTTCTAACAATTCATTTTAAGGACTTCCATGTTTGTATATGATTAGAGCAGGGGCTGCCTAAATTATATGGAAGGAAGCCAACTTTTTTTTTTTCTGTTCATGCTAAAGGGAAGGAGGTCTCATTAGCTCCATTGCTCCCCAACAATCACAGCAAAAGACACCCACTTGGCCAAAACAATGATATCCAATCTCCATCCATCACCTCAAAACACAAAAAATAGATGCACATACAAGAAGAAAACCACCACCATATATATATATATATATTCTTTTTCAGTATTTTTTTCACCTACAGCTACAAGTACAACCCCAGAGAACATACACCAAGTATGTGTATTTATAGGATCTATATACCAAACATCTCATACACCATTATCTACATCCATGATCCATTCCACACATCCTCTGTCTTCTCCATATCCAACTCTCACACGAGCGTCGCGCACGCGGACTTCGCCGGGTCCCACATCGCAGGCAAAAGATACTTCCTCCCATTCACCCCCCGCGCATTATAGCTCGCACCCGTCGTCTTCTCCACAAGCACCTCCCCCGGGTAACCCGGATACGCCCCCTTCCCAAAAGCCCCCGTACACGCCGACACAGCCTCCAGCGGCGCCGTCGCCGGCCCCTGATAGTACCCTCCGGCGAACGGGTTCGTCACCGCCGCCGCCAGCACCGTCGCCAGGTTAATCACCATCCCGTCAACCCCCACATCGCCGTTCGGCGCCACAAGCGGCGGCGTCTGGGGCCCATAAATCGGCTGGTGGAACGGCCACGCGCATTGACCGGGGCACTGAGTCTCCGAGTTCCCGACCCAGAGGTACGGGGACCGGGTCTTGGTCCCGGCACGCAGAACCGACCCGTGGGTCCCGCACCGGCTCATGCAGAAGCCCTCCACGGTAACCTCCTTCGCCGTGAAGACGATGTTAATGACATTCCTGCCGGCAGCTTCGCCGGCCAGCCTGACAAGGTCGGAGCTTTTTAGGTATTTCCCAAGCGGGTAGTTTTCTTGTATGATCTGCTTGCCAAGAACGAGATTGCTGGACCCAGCCTTGTATTTGTCTGTGATCTTCCACCAGGAGAATACTGAGGGAGGGAGTGGGTTTTTGTGGGTGTTGAGAGATTGGATGAAATCAATCAGTATGGAGCGTTGGGCAGGTGTGAATTTCCCATACCAGATGATGTTCACAGTGAAATTCCCCTTGAGAAGAAGCCCGTTGTGGTATTTGAGAATGAGGGGTTGCTGTTGGACAAGGGCAGAGAGCTTTCTGGGTGTAGCAGAGGCAGGGTTTAAGAGTGGGAGGAAGAAGAGGAAGCAGCAGACCAGGGCAAAATAGGAGAAAGATGCCATCTTTTTCTACTTTGGAGGTACTTGGAAGTGCTGAGGGAGAGAGAGTGACGGAGGTGAGGAGAGGAACAGAAGAGAAGAGGTTTTTATAGAGGAGGAGGAGAGTGTAGGTGACAGCTGTATGGAGTTATAGGGCACAGGTATTGGACAGGCCAGGTGGGTCGGAATAGCTGGGTTAGCAGAGTAGCCAGCAAGAGGTTTTGCCAGGCTGGTAGGGGTTAGATGGGGATTTTTAGGTTTTTCTGTGACGTGGTTGGCAAGATATTTGTGGGAATTACTAGAGTGTCCCTGCTTATGGGGATGTATCATGTATGGTATGTACATACATTGCTAGCTTTTCTGTGTTTTGAATGGCTTTCTATGAATTTTCTGGTGTGTGATTTAAACGATGTGTTTAACGTGCTAAAATGCTAACTGTATCTGAATTAACTAAAGTTACACTACCATCAGATGAGATAAAGTAGATTCTAGGAACTAAAACAAGTTCCAAAATGTTCTCCTACCGACACCATAGTATTACATACATGACAGAAAAATTGATCATTGAGTCTTGTGGCTTAAAAGAATTACCTGCAAGCAGGCTAAATGTACAGTCTAAATCTTTCCAGCTCACCTTTGATCAAGGTAGGGTCTTTGATGATACCTTTGTCATCCCATAATTTACATAAGCCTAATTTTAGGTTCTCCCGATTTTCACTTGGTGTTGAATTGAACTTTAAGTATATATATTTAAGTAAAATGGCATTGAAATTTAAGGTACCGCAAAACTAACAGTTATGATAATTTGGTTAAAGTGTGTTTTTGTTTTTCCTTAATTAATAAGGAGATCTTTTCATCTGCCCTGATAGCATTTCCATACATGCATTAACTTAAGGTTAAAATAAAAATAACATACCAAATCATAATGAGATTGACGAGACCCTTCTCAATGTGTCTTAAATATTCCGACAAGGCGAGAAGAAAACTCAAAATGAGCCTCAAAATAGCATTTGGCACGTGCATGAGCTGTGGGCCACTCCTTCCTCTGGTGTAGTCATGCACGATTCTCTGTGGCAGTAGGCTACACATGTTCTGTGGCAGTAGGCTACACATGTTCTATGGTCATTTTAAAAGTATTTGTTTGGCACGGACCTGTCTGTCATGGGGTTCCTTCTCGGAACACGAAATTGCAGACGGGGTATTGATTGCCATTTATGTAATGGCTCTTGGATTTCTTTTTATCAAACATTTATTCCTTAATCTCATCTCCATGCTCACGTTCTCTTACTTAAATTAACAATTGTATGTTCTAGTCTCAGTCTTGCCATGACTTCCATTCCTCCACTCTTGATTTCAAGCGTTTCAAATCATTGGATAGCAATAGAAAGAAGGTGAATACTAGGAAAACGTAAACCCTATATGTAAATTTGAGTAGCAACTTGATTATAAGTGTCACCAAGGTAAAACAGCAGGGCCGGCCCTGGGCAAGGGCTGTAAGTGCCCTTGCCCCGGGCCCATTTTTTGAGGGGGCCCAAAATCCCCAAAATCCCTTCTACTTTTTTTTTTTTTTTTTTTCAATCATTTGGTGAAGGCAGGGCTCATCCAATGAATTCCATCGTCTTGGGCATCAATAGACCAATCATCAAATCATCTGAGAGTGCTTATTGCATCACTTATTTGAGCATCCATCAGAGGGGCCCACCAATGATATTTTATATTTGATGGCTGAAATTCTAGGAGAATCTGGTCTAGTGTTGGGATGATTTAGGGCTTTTTTTTTTTTTACAAATAGATCATCAAGCCTTCAGCTCTACACCCGTTCTTCTCATTTGTTAGTGGGGCCCACCAATGATTTTTAATTCCCCATATATGATGGTTAATTTCTGGCCTGAGTTTTCTTTCTTCTCTTTTTTTTCAAATAGTTATACTTGGGCATCATCAACCCATTGCCAATTTTTCACATCAGTGGGACCCACCAATGATATTATCATATATGATGGCTGAAGGGGCTTAACTTTTACTCTTGCCCTGGGCCCTGAAAAATTCAGGACCGGCCCTGTAAAACAGAAGACACTAGATAGACAAAGTGAGAAACACACCTATTTCAATCTGCTACAGGTGTAAACAAAGCATCTTGTGGCTTGTAGACAGTATGCCAATTGTCCCGACTTACTCGCATTCTCCAGGCACTTTATGAATGTGCTTTTAACATTTTTACATGTGCCACTGCATGCATGTGCCGCAACGGGATTTGGGTATATAAGGTGATTTCTATGATTTATGAGAGATGAATTGTGATACGATGGAAGAAGGAAAAAATGAAATTTCAGGCATTTAAGCGATGACGTCGTCACACGTTTAAATCTTTATTAATAAAAAAAAAAGCGAAAGTTGTTACAGAAACCACTTTCGTGCAATATTGATTAGTGGCATCAGTTAATGACCATTTAGGGTCCTTTTTTCCGTAGTTTTCTCTCTTTTTTTTTAAAAAAACCACCTATAAATTCTGATAATTTATATATATATATATATATATATGTTATTTTACAGTTTAATTTCCCTGTACTTACGTGGCCACTTAATCAATGGTGATTAGATGGCCACACATTGCAAACTATTCTCCCTAATCTCAACATCAATACCACCTAAAATTCAAAATGTACTTGGCCTCTAGCCTCATCATACATGAGTGACATGACAACGCATGCCTAGTCCGAAATCATGTAAGATGGAACAATACTGTCTTTCTTACCAATAAGATGATCTGGACCGTTACTTTTGCCATCAACAAGGCAGCGTATGAAATGGACGATTTGGATGCAAGTTAAAAGAAAAGGAGCAATTGCCTGGCTACAAAACCCGCGCTAGATAGATGGGCAGCCACTGCTAGTCTCGAAGTTTCCGTGCAGCGTGTTTCAGAAGCTTGTTTAAAGTGGGATGGGCAGAGAGGTAATTTCATGCATAGGTGCCGACGGAGTAGTTGGCGGGTGGCCCTCCAGACCCGACCCGGTTTTGTCGAGAGGTGCGGAGAGCCGGAATGTAGGGCCGGCACTCGGAGATTTCCCGTACGCGAGCCGACGACATGGGCAATGTCTATTGCCTCACGTGCCCCTCCCACCAACGCACGTGCTAGGGGGCACCGGCCCACTTCGAAACTACATTTAATAGTCAACGCGTACGCCGACCGCACCCAGAGACCGGGTCTTGTGGGGGGTTGGCTGAAATCTATCAGAGTTTTTAGATGATACGCTCAGAGGACAGTTTTTCCCTACTCAGGGGATTTTGCATTATTGATGTGGGGTCGAGCTGGTTGGGTCTAATTTGATGCGTATTTCTTAATAAATCAAATCAAACGCGGATGGAAAGGTTTCCTCATGAATAAAAGTGATTAGTTAAAACATAAGCATCGTAACAACCTTAAATTCTAATGTTTAATGATGGATGTTATATATTCATTCTAGCACAAGTGCTTGTTTAATGAGTGTAAAATTAAGCATTTACTAAATCATGGAATAAAAAAAAAATTCCAAGTTGGATCACCCAGTTGGGCCCATAGTCTGCTCATGAGAGAACAATTTTTAAGCCTCTAAATCATGACAAGAACTATTTAATATTCTTGTTTTAAGAGTAAACATCAAGACATAAAAAAATTATATATTAATTCTTTATAAATTTTGAGGAATTTGTGAACAAGATTAAAAAAATGTAAAATCATTGAATATACTCATTTACTAATTTAAAAATAATAATTTTGATAAATAAAAAATATATATTTCACATAAATAACACTTTATATATATTAAAACAAAGGAGGAGATGGGCGGTAAGGGGTGTCACTTCATCCCTAAAAAGTCTCCCTGGACGGTGAGGGGTGCCACATCATCTCTAAAAAGTCTCTCTTTTTAAAGAAGGCTACTATTTCTCTGCTACAATCTCATGAAATTTTTATGAATATTTGAATTTGAGTCATATTTCTTGTCATTATCCAAATTATAAGCAAATCTTTACGGTCAGTTTGTTTTTTTTTTTTCCTTAAATATTCAATTATCAACAATTTGTTTTCTTTTCCTTAGATCTTCAATCATCAATAGCTCTCATATTAAATATGTTTTGTGGGTCCGACCGTGAAATCCAAACTGTTGCTCATTTACTCTCATTTCAGTCTTTTTCCCTAGATGGATAGATTCAGTAGTAGGCACTAGTTCGTATTAAATATATTTCAAAATTGAACTCTAGTATTGGATGAAATCCTAATAGCATTCTCTTAACCCATTTTTTCTAAGAGTGGGTCCCACTGATGAAGGAAGGCAAGCCTATTGGCCGTTATCTGGTTTCTTAATGGATGTAGATCAATTAGTGGGCCCCGCACATTTAACTTATTTTTACAGTGGGACCCACTCATGGATTATGCATAGATATTAGTTTTCTAGGTCAATATGGATTATAGATTATTCTCTCTCTCAACACCATCTATCTTCCATCCTCTCAAGATTGTCATCTTTTTATTTTAATATTTGGAGTCCACCTTTCAATAATTCACAATGATAATTTTTTCATTAAAAATATTATTTTCTTTTAGTTGTCAAATAGAGCTCTACTCTATTAAGAAATTGTCATACGTGAGCGAAAATCAGACCCGACCTTCCATGGGCCCACATGGACCCATAATTAAGAGACATATACATTGATCCAAGGTGGGCCAATTATTACTTGGATCAAATAACACTAACATGTAGTTTTAAAGTCTCATAATTTATGGCTTTTAAAGTTAAGATGTTTGTACATTTTTTTTTAAATCTAGAACTAAAAAATGGTTTGATCAGTACTAAAATGGTATTGGTACTATTTTAAAGGGATAGAGAAAAAATTTGTACAGAGAGACTAAAATGACCATTGACCTATGTGAAAATAAAAAAAAATGGTGCATTTGTGCAACGAGAAGATTTCACATTTTTATGATTTTCTTTGTTAACAATATTATGTTGTTTGGTGTGATGTATTTTCCTTGCATAAAAGAAAAAAATGAATCATGTTATTTAATAGAGAGGACTTTGATTTTCTACAAAAATACAAAATTTCATTCTCATGAGGAAATAAAAATCTGCATAAACTAAAATCCTCTTATTGAACAAATAAGTTCAAATGGGGTGACTTAATTTTATTAGACTTTGAAATTATCAATGAATAACAAAACCCCCAGGTTTAGCCTATTATAATAAGGAATTTGGCTTGTCTGTTGACTCCTACGGAAATTATTGAATGAGGTATTTAACTTGGGGGATGAATCGAATGCATTTCTTATTACTAATATTATATATATTAACAAAATTTAATTTTCTATATCTTTTTTAGTAATTATCTAATAATAATAATAATAATAATATAATTCAAAAAAGGAAATGCCCAGCGGATGCCATGTGTACAATAGTGATTGGAGAAGTGGGGATAAGCACGATGAAGAGGGTGCCACGTGTCTGATATGATATGTTTTTTGTTTGCTTCCTGCACCCAATAGTTTCCTTGGCATTTCACGGAAAGAGATGATTGGTTCGTGGCTGTACGTACATTTGATAGGAAGAGGTGGGAATTAGATTTGGACTTCAGAGCACGATGCAAGCCACAAATTCTTCCCAAAAACTTTTCCAGTGAAATTCGGATCCTGGGCCACGAATGAGAAGATTATAGTTGTCCATTTTTAGTGGTGTGTATACTACAGGGCCTATTTATTTGCAATGACTTTCTGCTTCATGAGCGTCCCTCTTGTCTAACATTAAGAATGTTGGAATTTTTTTATTTAAATATTATTTACGTCGGTTTTACGAATTCTCACCATTTAAATAGCGAGTTAGAAATTTTATAGTAGAAATGAGATCGACATTATTTTCAAGAATTTTAGATAAGAAGATGTCCAATAAGAAGAAGTACCTCTAAATAAATAGGGCCTTGATTTTTTCCATGCTGAGCTAATAAGATTCGGATCCATGCAGTGGCGGCTTTAGGAATTCAAAGCAGTGGGGTCAACAAAAGACTTTTCTTTCGTAAATTGAGTAAATTTATTTTTCCCTTTATCAACATCTGTAATCCACTTTCGATAATTCGACAAATATAATATAAAATTTTTAAATAATCTATTTTTGATAATTCGACAAAGATAATATTGAATTCTAAAAAAAATAATTTAATACATTTTTGCTAATAGTTCTTAATCAAAAAAGAAAATTCAAATACATAAATTCCTACAATTGCTCTCAACAGACTTTCATGTGTTGAAATCGTTGCATAATAACTTCATTATCAACACTAGCAAATACATCATTTTCAATATATCACTCATTTATCTATTGATCTCTTATTCGGTTATGCAATATGTTCTTTACATACTTTATTGCTGAATAAACTCCTTTTATTGTCGCAGTTGTTGTGGTAAAATTAACATCAATTTTAGAAACAAATAAACTAATTGATATACGATATCCTTCTTTGTCTCCACTAATTTTCTAGCATTGTCACAAATTCGTTTAAGTTCTAAAAACTCATTGCTAGAGTGCATATCAGTAATGTGAGCCCATTAATTTTTTATTTATTTTGGTAAACAGTTGACCCATTAACTTAGGCGGTTGGTATTTTATGGTGATTTTGTTCACTACCACAACAACAAGGAAAATGTGTAAAGTCAGCTAATGTATATATGGTGAAACTCTTAAATTATGTGGGGTCAAAAGCTTTCCATAAGTTCAATTCATGGCATTAAAAAAATTATTTTTAAATATTTTTTTAGATCTCAGTGGGTTCAATTGACCCCACTGTGATCAATGTGGCGTCACCCATGAACCCATGAGACTACAGCCATGTGAATGAAGCTTCTTTGATTAAAAAAAAAAAAGCATGCTCCCATAAGAAAAAGAATTAAGGGATAAAATTCTCGGCAGTCTGGTAAGAAGTGGAGGCTTATAATGTTCCTCTTTGCTTGCTCAAGAAACTGCCCATTATTAGGAAGTGGCCAATCTTCAAATGAATAATTTGCAAAACACTCCAATTCTTTCATATTATTTTGTCTATGTTATAATGTAGTTTACAAATGAAATGACCAGTTTGCTGGTCCTGAGTCCTGACTCTTATTATTAGAATGAATCAATGAAATCTTTCTAAAGAGTGAGAAAGCAACTCAGTTGATCAAATCCAGAATAGAGCACCAGTCCAGTTCAACAGTGAAACGGAACCGCGACAAGCTGGGGAATATCAATACATACTCCAATGTACAAATGTTTCATAATTTTCTGTAATCTGTTTGGTTTTGTTTTGGAATGTTTTGTTTTTTGGGATCTCTCTGTTTTTTTTTTTTTTTGCCAGTGCTGATCTCATGTTGGTAAGTTCTAGCAAGATATCTTTCGTTTTAATAAATCTTTTTTTCTTAAAAAAATATTTCTTAAAAAAAATAGATCTTTCTTTTTCTTAAAAAAATTGCAACATAAAAACTGTTTTCAACATTTTAATTTTTTTTAAAATATGATTTTAATATGCGACTAATTCAATCTTTTAACCCACTTTTTAATAATCTTCTCGGATTACATTAGACACTAGAAACGGTTGATTTTTATTACAATCAACTTGCATAATATTTAGTAATTAAACCCGAGGC
Organism: Cinnamomum chago; assembly: GCA_038049695.1. Classification (NCBI taxonomy): domain Eukaryota; kingdom Viridiplantae; phylum Streptophyta; class Magnoliopsida; order Laurales; family Lauraceae; genus Cinnamomum; species Cinnamomum chago. Next base: position 59,477,874 of record CP142459.1, on the reverse strand, counting down.
GATTTTCTCTTGCACACTCTATATTAAAATTTCAATGTATTTAATTCCTATATATCCCCTTACTAAAACAAAAAAAAACGACTCCTGTGTATCCTAATGGAAACAAATAGGCCCTAATTAAGAAGAGAGGATGCGATAATTTATATCTATGGATCACTCACATCAATACAATAATTCATTTTAATTTAGCAAATGCATTGAACTTTAGCTTTAAGATTTTTAGACATTGATTTGATGGGTCATGTTCCAATTCTGATTGATTTGCAACTAAATATCTGGGTCACAATTACATAGATAATTAGATATTGTGATTTAGTTATGTATCAAAGTAATCATGTAGAGAACTAACTTACCAAAATGCACTGCATTAGACAATATGCACTTTCATTTAAATTATGGATGGATCTAATGGAATGGAAACTTGAAAATTGTTGCCCTCTCCAGTAACCAAATATGTTGAAAAACACCATCATGGAACATGTCAGCGTCACATAATTTTCCTTTCCATCTTTCATCCTAGGGAGATTTTCTCCTATAACAATCTCTCATGCAAGTTGTGCAAAATTTTTTGTGGATGCCTTTAATTTAGGAGTGCCTGCTTCTTGTGGGATGTGAAGACCAAAACCCCAGCACCACCACTTGAGAGGCCTCCCTTGGAAGAAAGCCTTGCCCTTCCTTCATCTCAATAGTAGAAAGGTTATGAATCCTAGCCCTAATTAGTGAAAAATTAATTAAACTCACAAGCTAAATCCATGAGAGAAAAGATCTAAAACCAGATTTGCACCCTGCAATTCCATATCGATTTGTCCATTAATGGTTGTAACCACTAGCTGAAAATTTTGGGTCATTGAATATGAGTCATATCAATAAAATGGTCTGTACTTTTGGGCAAGCATTTTGAATACAAGTCATTTGCACTCCTCTAATAAAGATTGTCCACTTGTGAAGTAATTCGGATGCCAAAAGCCAACCATGTGGGTGTGCTTGGTTCAGGCAAGACATAATCTGACCTTCAAACAGGTCCAAGGATTGGGTTTGCAAGGATAAGTGTTTGAGAAGGTTGTCATGAATGTTCTTGCCTCAACCGATGAGAGTAATGCCAATCAATACCAGTGGGAGTGTGTAAGACTCGGTCTACTCATCTAGTGGATCCCACCATCTGTGTGTCCAGACAAGTGGGGAGATGAAAATTAAATGCCATGGATAATTGTTCTATGACCCACAGTTATTTAATTCTAGCTTGTTGGATGGATGATTTAGATGTATATTCTGATCTTCAAACTAAGGACAGAGCAGTGAAGGACCATAAAAAGAAGTCCGTACATATGATATGAACATGGTCGCAACGAGTTGAGTTGGGGAACCGGATCCCCTGTTTGGACCAAACAGGGGCCTCCACGTGGGGGGCGGAAGGGGAGCGGAGGAAAGAAAAAGTCAGTTTCTCTTTCCTCCGCCCCCCTTCCGACCCCTCATGTGGAGACTCCTGTTTGGTCCAAACAGGGATCCCCTGTTTGGACCAAACAGGGGATCCTTATCCGTTGAGTTCGCTGCAAGTGCCATTATTTTCAGTTAGCCCTTTCTCATTTCTCCTTTAAATGAAGAGTTCAGTATGTTTCGTAACAAACTAGCGAAAGTTCTCGTGCTGAGCACGAGCAATTTAATTAGTGGTAGTTATAATATAAATGTCTAAAATTAAAAATCGATAGGAATAGTTTAAAGTGTAACCCTAATAAAAAAAATCAATGAGTTATTTATTAGAGATATTTATTAGAGATGATGGAGAAGAAGAAATGACTTCTGGTGTTTAAAAATGGAAAATGTAGAGACGTGAAAAGAGAGAGAAGAGGAAAGAGTTTTTGCAACATTGGATTAGTAAAAAGAACGTTATTAATAGGGCTAATTTTAGTAGGAGGATGAAATGAGTGCTTTAGTAGGAAGTCAACATGAGAAGAGTCAAAATCAAATTTGAAATCGACACTGAAATTGAAAATCGAGGCCAGGAGATCGAGATGTACTGAATACTCATCACAAACAAAGAATTGGAGTGCCTTCTCGTATGAACATAGTGCACTCCAGCTGAGCAACTCACTCTTTGATATTTTTATTTTTTTTAATATAAATTTTAAGTTATATATGAGGAAAATACTAAGTCACTTATTTTAGGAAACAATAAATGAAAAGGGTTTGTTACTTGTTAGAGATTAAATGCAACAGCAGGTAAAAGGTCAAATGATAGTTAAATTGGTCTTGGTGCTGGACCTTTGGAGTGGATGAGTACAAAGGTGGGCCGGACTAGGCCACATATATTTGAGTTGCACTAGGAGTCCACAGGTGTGACCATAAATAAAAGAGGCTTTATTACTATGCTCTTGTGGGTTGGCACCTTAATTTTACCCACATGCCGACAGATTGATCATTTTTTTTTTTTTTAAATTGGAACTATCACTCATGACCACTCCGAAAAAAAAAAAAAAGCTTGTTTTATGCATGTATATAATGATATGAAAAATATAGAAAAGCTGCCTTGCATGGACAAAACAAAAGGAGAAATAGAGAAGAATCTGTGATGCATGTATTGATCTGAAAAAGCCATTCACCGACAGAAAAATGATAAAATGGTCCTTTGCAGATAATCAAATCCTACAAAACAACATCAGTAGGTATTCTGAGCACTGCGAGATTGTAGAGAAAATAATGATCAAAATATCATTGTTGCCAAAGATCAGCACCCCAACATCCTAGCAATCTCATCAGCCATGAAGTTAATTTCATATTACATGCTAGTGAATCAACAACTTCCCCAATTTTTTTTATACTGCCGGTTACGATCTTATTAGGAGGTATTTGGATAACTGCAGAATATATTATCATCAAATTTGAATATTGTAAGATTTCATTTTCACAAAATAAACTAGTGTCATATTATAATATTGTGTTACTCTTGGTGTTTGGAAATTTCTACTAATTTCAATACACTTATTAAGTATTTGGCAATTTATAAAATTTTTACTGGATGATGCACTGAAAACAAGAAATGAAGTGAGAAATAGGGATGATAGACCCAAATGGAACCCACTAATTAGTACTTACACTGGAGTGATTTAATATTGGCAATCAAGGTAGGGCCCGTCTAATTAGAAAATTATTGGACTAAATGTTAAAAGTCACGAGCAATGTTGTTTAATCAATGTGGGTCCACATATTGAAAACCACAATATAATACATCTAATGGGGATTATAACAACGGACCCTTTCAAGTGTTAGATGTCATTGAGGAAACCATTTATGAAAAATCAATGTGGGACCAATTTGATATTAATAGTCATATTAACAAAACTAATTATAGTAATTAGTATGGGTTACTAAAAAATGAGACTCATTTAGTGCTGGCAAACTAATAATCACAATCACACAATCCAATATTAGTAATGGTTATGAGGCTCACCTAATGTTGGTAATCATAATGGAAGTCACCTAATACAACATTTATAGGACCTATCTAATATTAATAATCAACAAGGGAACTATGTAATTATGATAAGGCTATAGGACCCACATAAAATTTATAAATATGAAAGGGCCCACTTGAGTCATAGTAGGACTCATATATAAACCATCAATGTTAAAAAGTGTAGTGGGCCACCATGGTAATATTTGCTCAAGAAGTTTCTCTCGTGTTTGCAAAAACTCTGGGTCGCTTCCTTAATGAAAGATAGTTTTATACAACATATACTTGAATATTTTAATATGAAGGTTTTTGTAAGAAAATGAGATATTGTAGGATACAATATTCTAAGTTATCCAAATACCCAGTTTTTAAGTTTATATTCTAAATTAGGAGATAACATACCAAAATCTTTAAAAATTTCCGAACACCGCCTTAGATAAATGAGGGTTGTCTTAAGTGTAAAATTTTGTTACAACTCGAATATAAATTATAAAGAGAAACATAATTCATACAGTTAATCCCAACATAATTGAAACGATGAAAAAACATCCACGCCACCCAATAATAGGGCCTCACTAGGAACTTCATTGATGGTTTGAAAATCAAGCTGGCCTGGCAATCCTAACCACTATATTGACCATTGAATGTTTTACCTTCAATCAACAAACATCTTAAGTAGTATTCATGATTTCAATCAATAAAGCAGCGAAAAAGATGGCACAACCGGCCCTGCCTTTTGAATCTCGATGGGTCCTGGTCTGCCTGATGGGGTAATACTGTAATAGCTGGTGGGGTGCTCAGGTGCTGTACATTCCCACCTTGTTCTCGTGCACTGTATGATTTAAAAACGGGAGAAGAGATGTGGGTGGCAAGTCAGAGAAGGCAGCGATTTTGTCCGATCCCGTGCATGTCCTTTTGCATTTGAAACCTAGTCTGACTTTAAATAAAGAAAAAGGGAATATATAAAGGCAGCCAAAGAGAGGGGAACCATTGGAAGTCATACAAGAAGGCAAAACTGCATTTATTTATTTGGGTCCCCCCCGTCTCCCAACCCACACCCCACCCCAAAGCCTTTGAAAAAAGTAGGATGCTCCCACCCTACCAACCTTCCTCATCTTATCCATCTCCATACCGGTTTGTTTGGAGCTGGGACTATGAACTTTGAACGCTCTAATCTACGACATGTACAAGAGAGAAAGCAAACTTCCAGGAGGTTCTTGGGTCATAAACTCCTATGAGTGTGCATGTGGAGTACTGAATGTGGAGAAGCTACTCATTGGTTGTGGTCCCTGGTCACCAAATTATTGCTGTATGGGCCTTACAGTGATGGAGAAAACCTAATTATTGGATTATGCTAGGCTAGAGGTAATGACTAGTTATAAAAGTGTTTTCTTCAAAAAAAAAAATTTATCCTTTTGAATGTTAGGTTTCTGAATGAGAACCCTACCTTCAGTCCCTATTTGGAAGATTAGCGTAGCTTGAACATTACATTTAACAAGCCACCAGAGGCACGAGCAGATTTGAGCTTACCACAATCTGAGCTTAGTAAGTGATATTAGCTAGGCTTGACCATAGTAAACAGAGCTACAAAGATTGGTAAGAAACGATGTCTAGGATCGTGCGGAGAGAACTAGATGGGGTCAATTTCTAATTTCCACATCAAGTGCTTGATCTTATTTTGATACATGGCTCACGTTCACATTTGTAGCATCTGATTCTTCCACAACCAAAACCTTTCCAAGGACATAAAGGCCAACAGCCACATTTGGCAATTACATTATATTAAGTTAGAAGGTTTTGAATTTAACTTTTATTGTACTTTCTATCATGATCGGAAATTACTTTTAGTTTTTACAACTGCCAACATATTCTCCCGCTACTAATATGCTTCGCCCACTTACGAACTCTCATCTCTCCCGTTTCTAACATATATAGAATCCTACTTCTTCATGTATATCCGTGATTATAGCACGGATTTTTGTGCTAGTGTATATTAAATTTAAGCTTGACTCAAGCATTTTCAAATAGAGGAAACATTTTCTTTTTTCCCTTCGCATCACTTATTTTAGCACCGATGGAGACCGCTGTGTGGGCCGTGGTGGTCTATTTTTGGTCGCCAAAAATGAAAAAGAAAGAATGAGACAGGATGCTAAGTGACAAGGAATAGACTAACAATCAGCTATCTTGAATTAGATTAACAATTAACAGTGGAAAGAGTGATAGACATAAGGTTGTTGATATGATCATCTCTCATATTATTATCTTAATTGAGTTATAATTCCAAATATTTAAATAAACTTGAATTTAATATTATTGTGTTTTAAACATTATTAGCAGTATGCTCCAATTGACTTGACTTTTAGCATTTTAAATTGTAACATATATAAGTATTTGCACCAACCTCAACAACCCGAACTTGAGTTAAGCCCCTTAATAACCTAAGCTCGGGCTTAATTAGCTGACCCCAAGTGGAGCTTAACTAATGAGACCACCGGTTGAGCTTGAACTTTAGGCTAATTAAGGGTGGAGCAAGCTTGCCATTTGTGGAAATGCTTGATACGATGTTTCGATCAAGGGTCAAACTTTTATATTTAGAGGCAAGTGTCTTCCATTCAACTTTGACCAATTTGCATCATTGTGACTATGAAGTAGGGATGGTTTCGGGTCAGTATGTGACTGTTTGTGTCACATTTTTTTTTTTTTTTTTTTTCTGAAAACACATTTTTCATGTGTTTCGTGCGGTATAATTCTTCATAACAACTTTTTTTTAAGGAAAAACAGAGGTGGGACGATTTCTCTTTGGAGGTGAGAATGGTGGTGGTTAAGGTGGAGACGGGCAGGGAGATTGGTGAAGTTGAGTTACAGAGGATGGGTTGTATGTTGAGAGGCTTATGAGGATGGACGGTGGAAGAATGGAGAGAGGAGATGATGGGTTTGGGTCTTGATGGGGGAAGAGAATGATGGGGTTGTTGTGAGCTCTGTTGATGAAGGGCGGCGATGAATAGGTGGTGATAACTGATAAGTAGAGAAGAAACTGAGACGTGGTGGATGATGGGTTGGAAAGAAGAGTGGGGCTGTTTGGAGATAGTCATGGCTGGGGATATAAATGGGTTACCGGGAGGTTCTAACCCGTTAAAAGTTGGGTTTGTGTTCTTATTTAGGCACCGTTGAGTAAATGGGTCCGGGTCCTTTATTATTATTATTATTTTTTTACCCTTGACTTAAACGGATCCTATTTCGGTTCCACATTGGTTCGGGCCCATGGACCTGAGACCCAACACATTACTTTAATTTTCGAGAATCTCTACCTAGACTCGGACTCGCCCCATATATAGTTCTGGTTCTAGGTCTGATTTCACATTCTCCTTCGCGGTTCCAAGTCCGGAACCAAGAAACTAACCCTCAGATAGTTTCAAGTCCCGGTACACCATGGACCCAACAGAAACCGACCTGTTTACATCCCTAATCATTACATAAGATCTCATTATATAACTAATAGAGTTTTTTGTATACACCCCCTAGGTTTATATAATTTGTAAATAGGCTCTCATAGTTTCAGTATGTGCACCCCCCCCCCCCCCCCCCCCACCCCCCCGTTTTTTCATTTGAATGTCCCCCAAATCACTAGCATAACGAGAATATGTGACCACCACAAGATTTGTGTTGATTTTCTTTTTTTATAAAACTGAAAACTTTATCCTTAAATTCATTAAACAAAGATAAGTATGTCTTTGTTTTTAAAATACTCTTATTTTATCCCACGTCCCAATCCTCTCTCTCAAATTCTCCCATGCAGATAAAGCCTAATCATGTATTTCAAACTCTCATCAATCTAATCGGGGGTTGTGCATGGATTGGGTCAATTATGACCAATTATAAGAACAAGTGTTAATTGTCATTGTGATCGACCTAGATTTAATGAAATGAACCACATATTGATAAAAATGGATTTATGTAGTGTTAGTCTCTCCCACTAAATATACTATATATAGTAGTTAGAAATGGCAATGGGTCGGGTTTAAACAGGGACCCGACCTGTCCCGCCCACTCATATTAGGGGCGGGTTTGGGTTTTGTTGATGTAACCCACCCCACCTCGCATATATAATATTTATTTATTACTAAAAGTATAAATAAAATTCATATGGTAGAAGTGGTATTGGGGCATTAACTTAAAGCGTTTTTTAGAATAAGATTGTGTGTTTGAATTCTACCACACTACTTCCCATACATTTATATATTTAAAATTTTTAAGGTTTGGATTTTTGACCTAACCCCTATCCAAACGTAGCGGGTTTGGTATCACATGCCACTGATTTGTCATGGTGTGGGTTGTGTTTGGGTGGGACAAACTTGAGACACCCAAACCCGCCCCATTGTCATCCCTAATAGTAATGGTTAAAGTTACAAGCTTGAGGGCTTGTTTGTTTCGGAGAGGAATAGAGTAAGAGTAGAGTAAATTTCAAATTTGGAATAAAATTAAAGTGGAGTGAGTTGAAATAAAATGTGTATTGAATTACTTTAAATGTGTTTGGTTTGTTGGAAATAAAGTAAGATGAAAGTGAGGGGCAGTAACTTTCATGTGAAAGAAAGAAGGTGGGGTAAAGTAAGCAAGTTATTCACGTTGGCTGGAATGAGGTTTTGATGGGTTGAGTAGAGTAAACGAGGGTGCCACGTCATTCGACAACTTTATTTCACTTGTCCCTTGTGCTCCATCCAAACACGCTCTGAGGTAAAAATTTCAACCGTTGCAACCTTTTCTACTCCTCTTCTATTCTATTCTACTGCAAACAAACAAGCGCTCGAAGAAAAATAAATCCAAGCTTTTGAACTTATGCATATATAGATAAAGAGATGGGCAAAAGTGTCGTTTCACTCTAAAAACTTATGGTGGCTGTAAGGCTACTAATTTTAGGACATGGACGGTATTAAAATGAAAAATATGGGGGTATATACAAATATTGAAACCATGGTGGCCGTAAGGCTACTAATTTTGGGATATGGACGGTATTAAAATGAAAAGGCGTGGGTGCATATACAAATATCGAAACCACATGGGCTTATTTACAAACCCAGAAGCCTTAGGGGGTATATGCAAAACCTCTAACTAATAATTATTTAACACATAAGATCTAATTCCCACAATTATTATCAATTTATGCATGGAACTATTCACTTGGGCATAAAAGTATGCAATGTGTCCCACGGGTCGGGTTCATAGGTTGGGTCGTGTGATGATGCAAGTAAACAGTGCACGATTGTTTAAACTTGATAAAAATAAATCACACATAATTATATAAATAACTTAAATGATAGCGGTTAGTGTCCACTACAGATCGATTATATGGTTAAAACCGAATTACGTAGGTAATCCGTGATCGGGTCCTTACAATTTATATCATTTAATTTGAATTAATATTAGAATCGTCTCCATCAAATTTTTTGAAATTATAAAAAGGATTCTTTTTGTGAAATTCTGCTGCACCAAACAAAGAAAACTTGTTTTAAAAAAGAAACCCGTAGCCGCACCAAACAACATTAGCACCAATTTATCAAGAAAAATAATTGTACCAAATATAAACGAACTTTGATGCACATCCGCAGAACTATTTTTCCATGACATTCATTTCCATGGATTGTACTGACGTGACAATTTCTTCTTTTCACATAAAGGTTGTGTACACAAACGTGCCATAAATGTTGCATATAGGTAGGACTCTCGTAGATCTTTTGATCGACCTAACTTCCACGATCAGCATACTCTCCCGGTGGGCCCCAGCAAGCGGGGGCGTTTTTCAGTGCGTGTATCCTGCAATAATTAAAACCGATCTTTCAAAAAAGTGTTTCATGAAAGACATCACAATGTTGAAGGATAATGGGGCTGTAAACGGGCATCTGACTATTGGAATATCAGTGCACTCCATCCAGAAGGCTTTTAAATCCAAGGTGAAACTCAGATAGAGACTTGTGTATTGCTTGATTTCATCACATTTTAAAGGAGTCACTGGTATGCCTTAATTGATCTAGTTTCCAGATAACATTATCTTGCAAAAATTAGAACAGATCCAGTTTCCAGATAACATTATCTTACAAAAATTAGAACTGATCTTTGGAAAACTTTGTCGTGAAAGATACCATAATGGCCCTCCCTAATCTGTCCAACTTAAGACTCGTAGGCAGGGGAGGACCTACATGTAGGCCTAGTGAGGCCATTGGCCCCTTAAGTTTTTAAAATGTTATTTTTACCATTAAATTTTTTATTTTTTCTCCTAAAATGTTAAAAATTTTCTTTTAATAATTTTAATTTTGCCCCCCTAGTTTCATTTTTGGGGTCCCCCCCCCACCCCCCCGCTCGTAGGATTTGACTCTAACGAGGACAACTCTGTCTACCATGGACATGGTTTGTGATCTGACCAATTCACAATTACTTAATAGAATTTTGACCTAATGTAAAGATTCTTAAGTTTCGGGGGTTTTTCAAATAGTTGCAGGATTTGGAGTCTGGACCCATGAAGATAATTAATACCTGACATTACTCATAAGATAACCGAATTTGGACTAGACTAGATGAATTTACACCATGCTATAGAGAATTGGACCCTGAATGATGACAGGGTTCGGCCAATTACTGAAAAGGAACTTGGCCAAACTCAGGCCTATTACAATCCCTATTCCCTATCAATAGCAGGTCTTGTCCTAAGAATGGTGACCTATATACTGATATTTGTCTTAAGAGACACGATGTGTAAAAAGAAATATGGATGATCCCTACCACTCCCTTGTTAGCTCTTAGCTCGGTTGATAAGGACATTGGCGCGTGAGTAAGGGTATGACTGTGTGAGTATGAAGACCAAAAAACAGACCACCCAAAAAAAAAAAAAAATTGTTTTAGAAGAATCACATAAAACAGTGAAAAGATTACTAGCACAAACACCCAAAAAAAAAAAAATACTAGCGCAAATTAAAAAAAGGTTTTAATAGGTTAGAAGAATCACATAAAACAGACGACCCACTAAACTAACAAAGTTCAGCTCCTTCTTGTACTTTCAAAAACTTCAAATGGATTGGGTAAAGACTAAAGGGTAGGCCTGCCAATGGGCTGGGCTGGCCCGGGCCTGAGCTTAGGTTGTCCAATTTCGTTCTGAAAATTGGATAGGCCTGTCGGGAGTTATCTAATTCTGGTCCTAAATTGAACGGCCCTATGTCAAATCTCATCCTGCTAGGCCAGGGCTGGGCCTGAGCTTCCCATGATCTTAAACATAAACTAAACATTCTCTAATTATTTTTATACTGTCACCGGACATCCGGTGTGAACCAGACTTTAAAACCTCCACCTTTTTTTCAGACTTGAGACCGGCAATGCAATACAACAGGCAACATGGCGGAATTAAAAACATGCACTTGGCATGCGTGCGGACAAAAACTTCTATCTATACAGTATGATTGTCATAAAAAAAATGTAGAACATATCCCAGAACAACATCTCATGAGACAAACACTTTGAAATACAACTGATGATGTGATTAGCAAAATCTTATGCATTAAACACTTAATCAATGGGTTTGAGCCTGTGAACATAGCCACTCGGAGGGAGTTATCAGAACCATTTGTATGGGTCCCAAGTTAGCTTGATTACATGGGTATACAACTACAAGGCCTATAGATAGTTTCTTTGATTGTTTGAACTCTTCTTTTGCTCTTTTTTTTTTTCCTCTTTTCTTCTTTTATATAGTGCAAGTTTAGTGACTCCTCAAAGTAAAATAGATATGTTGATTGAAGTTGAGAACATAGATTGACACTATTTAACTTTGATTGAAATATCACTTGTACAAATAAAAGTAAAATTGCCCTCCGTCGGACAATATTAAAAAAAAAAAAAAAAAGTCAGCTCTCAATAGAATCCATAGCCACCATGAATAAATTGTGTAAATCTATAATCATAACATTGAAGTTGATGCCAGAGATTGACACTATTTAACTTCGATTGAAATTAGTAAAATTATATTACGGGCGGGCTGGGCCTACTACTAATTTTAATGGGCTAAAATGACAGGCCTACTAAAGGCCACCCCATCTTAACTTTCCAGGAGTCCTCCTCCCAAGGGATGAGGGCATTCCTCAAAATGCTCAAAACCCATTGGTCATTCTATTAATTAGCTAGATATTAATACAAATTAAAGGTCACAATTCCACAAATTAAAGCCTCATCATCTTCAATGACTACTTTATAACTTTCTCTAATACTGCAGCAAATGCCCAAATCAAAACCCACCGAGCCAACATCATATATAATATAATAACCAATGGAAACCCACTTTGCCTTTCATTATTCACAATAAAACTCCAACAAAACAAGAGATAACATGTAATAAACGAATAAAAAGAATCTCCCTATCTACTACTCTAATCCCTATATCAATATATCATCACCACCTACTAATATCCTATATATATATATAGCTACTCGTCACAGTTAGATGAGATCAGTTCCTCTTCTTATCTTCATTTCATTTCCTTTCTCTCTGGCTATACCTATACCTATACCAGAGTCGAACAGGAAGACGTGGTGGGGTCCATCAAGGCAGGCAGGAGGTACTTCCTCCCATTCGCCCCATTCGCATTGTAGCTCGCACCAGTGCTCTGATCCACCAACAACTCGCCCGCGTAACCCGGGTACGCCCCCTTCCCATACACCCCAGGACAAGCCGATGCAGCCTCAAGCGGCGCATCCTTGGGCCCCTGGAAGAACCCATTTCCAAATGGGTTCGTCACAGTCCCAGCCAACAGGCTAGCTATGTTGATCACCATCCCATCCAACCCCACATCATTGTTGGGCCCCACAAGAGGAGGAGTCTGTGGGCCGTAGATCGGCTGATGGAAAGGCCACGCGCACTGACCCGGGCACTGAGTCTCCGAGTTACCAACCCAGATGTATGCGAACCTCCCCTCCTTTGCAACCTTGGGAGATGACCCATGGGTCCCGCATCTGCTCATGCAGAAGCCCTCCACTGCCACGTCGGACGCAGTGAGGACGATGTTGATGGCGTAATTCTTCTCTCCCATAGCTGCCAACCGTTGGATCTGTTTGGACGATAGGGATTTGTCGAGAGAGCAGTTCTCGTCAAGGATCTGCTTGCCGAGGGTGAGAAGGAGAGGCTTCCTATTATTGTTGCTGGATTTGGTGTGGACGAGGGAGTAGTATTTCTCGGTGGTCTTCCACCATGTAGCAACTGATGGCTGGCTCTGGGATGGAGATGAGAGAGAGGTGAGGAAGTCAGTGACGATGGCTCGCTGGGAGGGCTTGAAGGAACCGTACCAGATCAGGTTCAATGAGATGGTTCCACTGAGAAGTGGACCGTTGTGGTACTGTAGGGGCATGGGTCGGTCTTGGACTAAAGCAGTCAGTTTTCTGGCTGCCAGAGAAGAATGGAAGAAGAAAAAAGAGATGAGGAAGAGGAGCTTGAGAAACCCCATTGGTTGGTTGATTGAAATTGAATAGATAGAAAGATTGGGCTTTTGCAATGTGGAGGAGCTCGAGAGGGGAAGTGATGACGAGTGAGGATGTGGAGATGGGTTTATATATAGGAGGTATGGGGAAAGTGTTATATCATCATTAACATGAACCCTAAGATCGTGAACAACATGATAATCACAGGTAAAGTTTAATCTTAAATAAGTTGAAGAGTACCTCCAGACATCCTGATGCAGAGAGCTTTCCGATCCTGCTGTCTGGCACTGTTGTTGAGATCCGTCGAAGAAGAGACTGGATGAATGGTTTTGGTTTCCCTCTCCTTGCCTATAAACCTTAATGTGTTGATTTTGTGTGTAGCCTTTGTGATGGACCAAAGGCTTTATTTATAGGTGGAGAGAGGACCAAACTTCCCAATTAGGTTTACTTTAGATTTAATCTCAACCGTCCATCAAGGTAGAGAATATTAAGGAAACTATCTCATTAGGAAACCATATTTGAGTAATTATAGCATATGTATCCTATGAAAACTGAATTCCTATTATGACCACACTTCTAGAAAGGAAAGGACTTGTGGTCCAAGTAATGGGCCTAAATTAATTTCCTTACAGTCTCCCACTTGGTCAATAGGAAGATCCATTAATGTTTTCATTTTTAGGAATCATAAGGCGCGCATTATATGCTAAACACTCCTTTAGTCGGTTATCATAAGTGTCTTGGCTAATTCGGTTGTTAATGGGAGTCATGGCGTGCACATATTATTTTGCAACATGTTTACTTCCATGTACCACGTCATTTACAACCGTCATAACTAGACCATAAGATGAGATTTACATAATGGTCTCATAATGTCTTTGTTTAAAGACTGTTTCTGTTTATCATTTATCCAAACATAATTATGTACACAATGGAAAAACAGAAATAGTAGATGTAGAATTGCATTAAGAGCTCAATAAATGTCAAATACAAGTACAGAAATAAAAGGGCAGAAAATGATAATTAAGAACTATCTTGAAGACCCATGCTTTCAGTATGTCCTTGAAAGGTCTTTGGAGGTAGTCCTTTCGTGAATATGTCTGCGACCATGAAATCTGTACGTATAGACTCAATGACAAATTTTTGTAATCTAACATCTTGCTTCAGTGATAGATATTTAAGGTCCATGTGTTTGGATCCCTTAGATATCCTGTCATGCTTAGAGAAGAAGGTTGCAGCTTCATTATCACAGTAAATAGTTAATGGCTTAGAGATGAAACTCAAGGCTCCAAACTGAATGATAAAATTACGCAACCATGTTCCTTGAATTGCAGCCTCATAACATGCCACATATTCAGCCATCATGGTGGATGTGTAAAGCAACTCTGATTTCTGGCTTTTCCATGATATTGCTCCTCCACATAAGAGATACACATAGCCAAGAGTGCAAAGTCTGGTGTCAGGACATCCAGCAAAATCTGAATCCGAATAACCAGTCACCTGTAGGTGGCTTGATTTTCTGTATGTGAGCATATAATTCCTTGTTCCCTTGAGGTATCTCAGTACTTTCTTTGCAGCTTTCCAATGAGCGATTCCTGGGTTACTTTGAAATCTACCCAGCATGCCAACAGCATGACTAATGTCAGGTCTTGTACAGACCTATGCATACATCAAACTTCCTACAAGAGAAGCATAAGGATATTTTTCCATTTCTTTACGTTCCAATTCGTTCTGTGGACACTGCGTAAGATCAAGCTTGTCTCCTTTATGCAGTGGAACAGGACTAGAGGAACATGTCATCATGCCAAATCTCTCTAGAACTTTGTCAATATATGCTTGTTGAGACAATCCCAAAATGCCAAGTGACCTGTCACGGAATATTTCTATTCCTATCACATAGGAAGCCTCACCCATATCTTTCATTTCAAAGTTCTTAAAGAGATAATCCTTTGTTTCATGTAACAAACAAAGGTCGCTACTAGCCAGTAATATGTCATCAACATACAGAACCAAAAATATGAACTTGCTCCCACTGATCTTGAGGTATATGCAAGGGTCAACTATGTTTTCTTTGAAATCGAATGCAGTAATGATTTCATGAAACTTTAGGTACCATTGCCTCGAAGCTTGCTTCAGTCCATATATTGATTTCTTAAGTTTGCAGACCATGTCTTCCTGACCTTCAATTATGAAGCCTTCAGGTTGACGCATGTAGACTTCTTCTTCCAAGTCTCCATTAAGAAAGGCAGTTTTCACATCCATTTGATGTAACTCGAGGTCATAGTGAGCTACTAATGCCATGATAATTCTAAGAGAATCCTTCCTGGACACAGGGGAAAAAGTCTCAGTATAATCAATGCCTTCTTTCTGATTAAAACCTTTGGCAACAAGTCTGGCTTTATGTCGTTCAATATTGCCTTTACAGTCGCGTTTGGTCTTGAAGACCCATTTACAGCCAACTGGTTTGTGTCCTGGAGGCAATTGAACAACTTCCCATACTTGATTTTCATCCATAGATTTCAATTCTTCCTTCATGGCATCAATCCATTTACTAGAATTAACATCCTTAATGGCTTGTGAATAAGAAACCGGATCTTTAATTGTCCCTTCTTCAGATTCTACTTGGTAAAGCATGTAATCATCAGAAATAGCTGATCTCTTTTGTCTTTGAGACCTTCTTAATGCTGGTTCCTCTGGTGCTTCATCCATATGTTCATTGGTGACAATCTCATTATGGAGTTGTTGATCATTTATTGGATTTTCCTCATTGTTAAAGGGTTCAACAACGGGAGGATTTCCAACATCTTTCGGAATAGAGGGTAAAGGGATAGGTACCCTGATTTCCTGAATGATCACATCTTGAGTTTTATTACTCCCACTGATTTCACCATTTTCAAAGAATCTAGCATTACCGGTTTCAACAATTCTCGTACTATGGTTAGGGCAGTAAAACCTAAATCCTTTGGACTTTTCTGGGTAACCTATAAAGTAACCACTGATCGTTTTAAGGTCCAATTTCTTTTCATGTGGGTTGTAGACTCTAGCCTCAGCTGGGCAACCCCAAAATTGGAGATGTCTTAAACTAGGTTTCCATCCTTTCCACAGTTCAAAAGGTGTCTTTGGAACTGCCTTACTGGGAACCCTATTCAAGATATAAACAGCTGTGCGTAGAGCATCCATCCACAAGGATATAGGTAAGTTGGCATGACTCATCATGGATCTAACCATTTCCATGTATGTACGATTTCGCCTTTCAGCTACACCATTCTGCCATGGAGAACCAGGCGTTGTGTATTGGGCAACAATTCCAAGCTTTTGGAGGAGTTTTGCAAAAGGTCCAGGATGCTGTCCTGTTTCATCATACCTACCATAAAACTCACCACCTCTATCTGACCTTATGATTTTCACTTTTCTATCTAGTTGCCTTTCGACTTCAGTAATGAATACTTGTACAGCATCCACAGACTGAGATTTGTCATGCAACAAGTATAGGTAACAGTAACGTGAGTAATCATCAATAAAGGTAATGAAGTATTTTTCTCCCCCAAAGGTTGGAACATCAAAAGGTCCGCAAATGTCTGTATGAATTATTTCAAGAAGCTGAGTACTTCTTGTGGCTCCTTTCTTTGTGTGTTTTGTTGTTTTGCCTTTAATACAATCCACACATACTGTAATATTAGTAAAATCTAGATCCGGAAGGACGCCATCTTTTACTAATCGTTTGATTCTTTCACTGGATATGTGACCCAGTCTTTTATGCCACAAGAAATAAGAGTCGTTTTTAGATGACTTTCGTTTTGTTTCCTTAGAGTGCAGGGTAAGATTAGTTTCAGTAAATGGACTATTAAGATGTAACTTGTATAGCCCGTCAGTCAACATTCCAGAACCAATGCGACTAGAATTTTTAAATAAACTGAAATTACCATTTCCTACTTCAAACGAATAACCAACTTTATCAAGTGCGCTTACAGAAACCAAATTACGAGAAATAGACGGAACATAAAGAGTTTGACATAAGTCTAACTGATAACCGCTATCTAAAACAAGACGAAAAGTGCCAATAGCTTCAACTGGAGCTTTGTCTTTGTTCCCCATAAAAAGATAGTTCTCACTTGGGTTTATGGTTTGGATCGTAAGGAATCCCTGCATTGTATTGGAAACATGAACATTAGCACCAGTGTCAATCCACCAAGTACCAGAAGAAACATAAGTAAGATTTGATTCGAAATAACTTACGAAACCCATAGGGTTACCTTTCTTTTCGAACCATTCTTTACGTTTAATGCAGTCTGCCTGAAAATGTCCAGGTTTCTTGCAAAATCTGCATACGTCTTCCTTCTTTTTCTTCTTGGGGTTTTGACTAGCCTCATTAGGTCTGGGTGGTGCCCTTTTCTGGCCTGATTTATTCTTTTTCCCAGCTTTATGTCCAGCTCCTTGAATGAGATGAGCTACTTTAATACCTTGTTGATTCAGCCTGGCCTCCTCTTGAACCAGTTTATTAGCCAATTCATTCACTGTCCACTTGTCCGTAATAGTGTTGTAGTGAATTTGGAAAGGCCCATACTGAGGAGGTAAACTATTTAGGATAAATTGGACAAGAAAGGCCTCATCCACTGATAATCCCAAACTCTTAAGTTTAGCAGCAAGGTTGGTCATCTCAATGACATGCTCATGCATTGAGCGAGTGCCATCAAACTTAATGGTTGTAAGATCTGCCATTAGTTTCCCAGCAAGGGATTTGTCTGCAGTCTTAAACCTATCTTCAATGGCCTTCATATAGTCCTTAGCATTCTCAGGTGTGGGAAGTGATGTTTTGATGTTGGAGGCAATAGTCATTCGCATAAACATGGTGCTTAGTCTGTCAGACCTCTCCCAAGCATTAAAGAGGGCCTTTTCATCAGGGGTACTTTTTTCAGTGAGTGGAGCTGGCTTATCTTTAAGAAGAGCCATATCCAATTCGAGTACCCCCAATGTGAACTCAACTTACTCTTTCCATTCTGAAAAGTTTGTTCCATTGAGCTTAGTGACAGAGGTAGCATGCGAATTCAGATTAATGGGTACAACAACTGTAATAGAGAAACAACAATAACGCTTCAATTAAAATAAGACAACACATGCATAAGATATGAATATATACGATAAAAAATTTAGGTGCTCCTGTGGGTAGTCACCATAATTTCTACACATTATACCATCTAGGGTCGTCATATTCAAGGTGGTGCTGATGAGTGATGTTACTCTTAATTATGAACAAACACTCCTTAATTATTATTCAAACGTATGAATATAATCCGCCTGTGGACGATTAATTGTTTCATGCGCTTGAACAATATGTAATGTAGACATCATGATGGTATTATTAGGGCCAAATATCAGTATTTAATTGTTAGGGTCACTGTGGTGAGACCTAACCATAAGCATATAACTATGATGATCAAAATTAGCTTAATATGAACATAAACATTATATGTTGCATGCATTCATGATAGATAATTTGATATATATAAAAGGTACTGATAAACCAGCCAATTAAAAAAAAAATCCAGCCCATTAAAAATCCTAACAGCACATTAAAATTCAGCCCATTAAAAATCCTAACAGCACCATTAGTGGTGCTTGGTCAGTTCCAGCAAAGGTTAGTTGTCATTGATAATGCCTCAGTCAAATTGACGTGGAACCCACGGGAGGACTTCCCGTCATTGATAATGCCTCAGCAAAAGTTAGAGAGATTGAATGTCTATGCATGTATGTTTTATCATGCATTGCATTGCATGACTTGACTTGACATGACATGATGCATGCATGGAGGAAGGTGCAAAGAAACTGATGTCCAAAAGCCGCTGACGTGGAACCCTTTGTGTTTTTTTTTTTTTTTTTTTTTTTGTATGTATGCATGGTCACCACACAATGGCTCCCATGGCGTCTGTTGATCAACAACTATATAAAGATGATCTTGACTGTGAAATCTTTTGATAAGGCGTGACAAAAATAATATATTCTAGTCTGTAAGGCTCTATCTCTCCAGACATCTTGAATCCATCACGACCAGATTAGGTTTCTTAGTTCTGACTCCGCAAGGATTATAAATAAACCAAGAGAGTCAGAAATCCTATTCCTCCCATAATCGGCAAATTTTTTTTTTTTTTTTTTTTTAAACTTATGCATGAGTTTTATGCATCATAATAATAATAATAAAAAATTCAAAACTTTAAATAATGGACGATCATGTGTTCTAAAAACCATGCTCTGATACCACATGTTATATCATCATTAACATGAACCCTAAGATCGTGAACAACATGATAATCACAGGTAAAGTTTAATCTTAAATAAGTTGAAGAGTACCTCCAGACATCCTGATGCAGAGAGCTTTCCGATCCTGCTGTCTGGCACTGTTGTTGAGATCCATCGAAGAAGAGACTGGATGAATGATTTTGGTTTCCCTCTCCTTGCCTATAAACCTTAATGTGTTGATTTTGTGTGTAGCCTTTGTGATGGACCAAAGGCTTTATTTATAGTTGGAGAGAGGACCAAACTTCCCAATTAGGTTTACTTTAGATTTAATCTCAACCGTCCATCAAGGTAGAGAATATTAAGGAAACTATCTCATTAGGAAACCATATTTGAGTAATTATAGCATATGTATCCTATGAAAACTGAATTCCTATTATGACCACACTTCTAGAAAGGAAAGGACTTGTGGTCCAAGTAATGGGCCTAAATTAATTTCCTTACAGAAAGTGGAGAGTGGAAGCAAGTGGTGGATGATCGACTTTCATCGATCCAACATGGGCTTCTTTTAACACATTTTTAATACAGCTAAGGGTCTCCTGGCTGACAGTGTCTGCCCTCTGCAGCGGCACTGGAGACAAGAAGGCAACCCCTAGAAACAGCTGCCCACGCCTTCTTCCTTCTTTACACGTATTATTAAATGCTATCAAGAACATTACTTCTCTATAGTTTATACCATCTCACGTTGGACCCATGACCCTTCTGAAGGCTTGACTTGACCATCAAGAAAGAAATTCGCGTGGAACAGTTTTCAGCCATTAATTAATACGTTTAGGTATACCATCCATCAAGAAAGGGAATGCACTGAATGCTCATCACAAACAAAGAATTGGAGTATTTGGGGATACCATAATAGTTACATATTAATAGCGGCTCATTTGAGATGATTTCAACATGTTCAACTCAGATCCGTAATGACACCCACGAAGAAAATGTTTAGAAAAGTCGTAGGCCAAAAAGTACTTAAATGAAAGTGTAAGTGCAAAAAAATATACTCACAAGATTAGGATGCCTTCAAGGACTTACTCAGAGTACCAGAGAAGGAGCTGCGTGTCTGTTGAACCTGAAAGGGAAGAAGAGAACGGTCAAAGGACCCTGGCTGGGGCAGCGCAGAGCTCTCCGACGCTCAAGTTAGCAGTGATCGGAGAAGAAGAAGAATGAAGGGAGGAGTGTTGTTGCATGTAAGAGAATGCATACCATCTTTGTGGATAGTCTGTTGCCTTATATGAGAGACTGTGTTGGTGCTTGTGCCAGCGGGCCTCGTGATGCGACCAGGGTCTCATCAGCTCACATAGTCATTAATGAGGGTCCGATCAGCCCACATTGCATTTAATGCCAGTCACATTAGGCCTGATCTTCACCTGATCTGTTGGCGGCTGAGGTCTTGTCAAATCCCTTTCTTGGGCCCTGTCCTGATAGGGTTGTGGCCAACGGATGTGGTTACATGACTCCGTGTAGCCGAGACCAAATAGGGTGGTATGGCCGAACTGATTACCGCTCTCCCTCTACCAGCAGCTGGTGCCGAAACCGAAGTAGTGTAGGCTTTTATATCCGAGACCGATATGGGCATGCTTTGCCGAAACCGAATGGGGTTTGGTTTATGGGACGGTCCCCACACAATAGCCCCCCAGCTCTTGACCTCTTGGGCTTTCTAGTCTCCGAGGTCGAGAGCTGAGTTGGCATGCCGAAGTCGTCTTCTCATTAAGGGCTCTGACGATTAGGTTGTGTATGCCGCCATCCATTCGCCTGCCCGAGGTAACATGGAAGGTGATAAATGCGGAGACTATGATTAACGTGGGGAGACGGACCATCAGCGCCACGCGTCATCATTCGAAAGGCATCCTTGTCACTTCGAGGCGGCGGGCACTGCAACCTGAGGCGACACCTCGCACGCGTTTCGCTTCGAATTCCGGGATGGCACCCATCCCTGTCCTTTAAATTCGTTCTGGCACTCTGCTTCGCCATTTTCGCCTCTGGATTCTGCTAGAACTCCTGCCTGCCAGAACTCTCTTTGCTAGAACCTCTTCCGCCAGGGCTTCCTCTACTAGAACCAGTGAGGGACCACCGATTTGCCCCGCGATTTCGCTATAGTCTGTGAGTGTTTCTTCTCCGACTCTCCTCTGTTTACATTTCTGATCTGATTCCCCTTAGGGTTTCCTCTGTCCCATACCTTTTCCGTTCTATCTGCCCCTTCCTTAGAGCTTTGTTAGGGTTTCTTTAGGCTTAAGAATGGGGGCTTTTAGTCACTGGATAGACTCCCCTGTGGCCCTGGCACAGCTCAAGACCAAGTTCATGATCCCGGAGGACATTCGGATAAAGGCCTCCGAAAGGTCTTCCGGTTATCACTTCAGCAACGGCTGGATGCCGCTCCCTTTAGTTGCCATCATCGAAGGAGGAGTTAGGTTCCCCCTTCATCCTCTTCTTAGGTCCTACCTTCGAGCATGGAACCTCTGCCCCTGCCAACTGATGCCCAACGGCTTCAGGATCGTCATGGGCGTCGCCGAACTGAACAAGGTCCTAGGGATCGACCTCGGCGTCCATGATATTGAGGACGTCTATGACCTCTGCAAAACCCGAGACGGCAACACGTATTATCTCCGAGTCAAAGCCAGGAGTTCGCCCCTCATCACGGCCCTGGAGGACTCGAATAAATACGCTGGAGATGACCGACTGTTCGTCTCTGGCAACTGGGAGTTTGGAGAAACCGAATCCGAGACCGCAAGGAGGGTCCAAATCCCAAGATTCTTCGGCACACCACCGAGTAACACCCTATCCTTTCCACCGGGTTTCGGATTTCTGGCTTGCATTTCGGTCAACTCTTATTCTAACTCTTTTCTTTTCTTCTGCAGACCTTCAACAGCGAAAGCGGGACGCCTACCTAGACCGCTGGCGGAGGAACAAGGCCTGGCTGGATAAGATCTACCAGTACCAAGGCCACTACAACAGGGTTGCCTTCTCCTTACTAGGGTACGAGCCGAAGTACGCGTCGTACACGCGGAAGTCAGGCCGCCCCGGAGAGATTGTCCTTGCCCTAACCGAAAACGCGAGCAGGGTCGCTTCGGGCGCTGAGGCCTCCACCTCGGTCGTCGCAGCCGAGAGCGATCCAATTCGGGAGATCGAAAACTACTCTTCCGACGCCGAAGAAATGGAGAGGCGCAGGCCTGCTTTCCAGCTGCTGAACCTGGAGGACGCAGCGTTCGGCGGGCAGCTGGCAGCCCCCGATGCTAGTCCAACCCCCGTTTCCGCCGTCCCTTCTCGGCCCGAGGCCCAGCCTGCTGCGAGCGCGGAGCGGGAGAGGCCCAGGAAGAGGGCGAGGGGGAAGGACCCTCTCCGCGAGGAAGGGCCGAGGTCCACCGGGGCCGCGAGGAAGAGGGCCGCGGAGGAACCGGCTCAGGAACAGCCCTTGGTGGAGCAGCGTCGCTCGCCGCTTGCGACCACTCCGGCAGAGCCGGAGCCCTTCAGGCCGGAGCTTGAGCTGAGGCCGGGGAGGCCACTGAACGTTGAAGACCGGCTGATTGGCAACTCAGCCGTGGCCGCGGCCCTCACCCGGGCCTGTGCGCTTCCGAAAGACATGGAGGCGCACCGCGCAATTGACAGTCCTCAGCTGCTCATGAAGACGATACAGCACTCCATCTCGGTAAGCGTCGAGTTTCTCCTAACTGCAACACTGACTTTTCTACGTAATACTAATTCATACGACTGTCTTTTTGCAGGCCGTTCAGAGACTTCACGTGATACTGAACCGAGTCGTTGAGGAAGATGCTCGGCACGGCCGTCTGGTGGAGGCGAAGGAGCAAGCTGAGGCCGACCTCAGGACAAGGAGTGCAGAGCTGAAGGAGGTGGTGGCCCAAAAGGCCGAGCTCGACGCTCAGGCCGAACTGATGGTGAGCGAGCTTTGCACAGTCAAATCGGAGAATTACGAATTGCAAGGCAAGCTCCTCACCGAAGAGAAAAGAGCGGCCGGGCTAGCGGCCGACCTTGATGGGGAGAAGCAGGCGAGGGAAGAGCTTCAAGCATCATTCCAAGCCGAGATCGATGCTGCCTTCTTGGATGGGGTTGCAGATGCAGGTCGGAGCTATACCGACCAAGTTAAGCAGCTGAGCTCCAAGCTGTTCCGGCTCGGCTATCATGCTGGACTCAAGGAGATGGGGGCCCAAGAAGATCATCCTTCGTTTCTGAGCCCCCCTGAGTTCGGACAGGCCGTAGCCGCGACTCAGCCTTCTGCGGAGGCTCCTGCTCCTCCTCCTGAGTCTCCCGCCGAGATCCCTGCGCCTCCTTCGCCCGAAGCCCCGGAAGAGCCGACGTTGCCCTCTCCCGGAGCCACTCCTGCGGGTGAAGTCGTAGAAGTTGCTGAAGACGCCGAGGCTGGGCCGTCTTCTTGAGTCTTCTTGTCTTTCAGAAATGTTTTTTTTTTTTTTGTTTAAACCTGTAATGGCAGTCGCGATGTAACACTCTTGCGTTTATCAATAGAACATCCCGGTTTGCCTCAACTAGCTTTCGCTGTTCCTGCCTGCTTGTTTGTTTACAGCTTGCTCTCTTTTTCTTTAAGTATGTGAGTTCGGATTGAGATGGACCGACTAGATTACGGCATGCCACCGGCACTAGTTCCTTGTTGAGCTCAGTCATCTCGGCAGCATCGCCGTTATGCCCAAGCGGGAATTGTGCCGTTTCGGCCATACGTCTAGGTGGCTGGGTGCCAACCTTAGACGTCTCACCGTTGGCCATCTCGGCTATACGTCTAGGTGGCTGGGTGCCGACCTTAGACGATTCCATCATCAGCCGTTTCGGCTTCACGTCTAGGTGGCTGGGTGCCAACCTTAGACGATCTTACCGTTGGCCATTTCGGCTTCGCGTCTAGGTGGTTGGGTGCCAACCTTGGACGATCTTACCGTTGGCCATTTCGGCTTCGCGTCTAGGTGGCTGGGTGCCAACCTTGGACGATCTCACCGTAGGCCATTTCGGCTATACGTCTAGGTGGCTGGGTGCCAACCTTAGACGATTACATCATTGGCCGTTTTGGCTATACATCTAGGTGGCTGGGTGCCAACCTTAGACGATTTCATCGTTGGCCGTTTCGGCTATACGTCTAGGTGGCTGGGTGCCAACCTTAGACGATTTCATCGTTCGCATCGTTGCTAGATTGCCAGCGACCGCCAGACTGCCTTGAACGTAGTTCTATTAATCTCAAAAGTATTGTATAGGTACAAATTCAAAAATAGAATTTCTTGAGGTGTGATGCATTCCATGGTCTCGGTAGCGGCCGTCCTTCCATATCCTCGAGTTTGTATGCCGACCGCCCCTCGATGGAAGTCACTTTAAACGGGCCATGCCAATTCGGCGCCAGTTTGCCTTGATTCGGATCCTTGTCCCCCGGGAGTGCCTTCTTGAGAACCAACTCTCCTACTGAGAATTTCCTCTCTCTGGCCTTCTGGTTATAACCTCGGCCAGCTGTCGTTGATAGGCTGCGAGCCGAACTGCTGCCGCTTTTCTTCGCTCGTCGGCCAGATCCAGCTCCACCGCCAGGTGTGACTCATTTCGGCCTTGGTCGAAGAGCTCGGACCTTAGAGTAGGGAGGCCGATCTCTAAGGGAATGACAGCCTCCATCCCATAGGCTAGGGAGAAAGGTGTCGCCGAAGTGGATCGCCTTGGGGTCGTTCGGTAGGCCCACAATACACTCGGGAGCTCTTCCACCCATCTTCCTTTGGCTATGTCAAGCCTTTTCTTCAGCCCGTCGAGTACCACTTTATTGGAAATCTCTGCCTGACCGTTACTCTGTGGGTAAGCCGGTGTGGAATATCGATTTCGGATACCGTGCTCCTGACAGAAGCTTCTGAATAAGTTGAAGTCGAACTGAATCCCATTGTCCGAGATCAGTATTCTGGGGATGCCGAACCTGGTGACGATGTTTCTCCAGACGAAATTTTTGGAATCCTGCTCCGTGATGGAGGACAAGGGCTCTGCTTCGATCCATTTGGTGAAGTAATCCGTAGCTACTATCAGCCACCTTTTATTCCCGTGAGTTCGGTGGAGCGGTTCCACTATGTCGAGCCCCCACTGGGCGAATGGCCATGGACTGGAAAGCGGGCTGAGGTCCTGCGCAGGTTGGTGGAGAGAGTGGGAGAATTTCTGGCACTTCTCACATTTCTTCGCGTACACCTGCGCGTCCTTCTGCATATATGGCCACCAGTAACCCTGGCCGATAGCCCGATAAGCTAGTGACCTTCCTCCAATATGGCTTCCGCGGATCCCTTCATGTATTTCAAAGAGAAGATCTTCGACTTTGCTTGGGTGCACACACTGGAGGTACGGGCCCGAGAACGACTTCTTGTAGAGCTTGACTTCGGGAGACAGCTAGAACCGTGCTAATTTCAGTCTGATTCGGTGCGCTTCGCTGCTGTCTTCGGGTAGCTTGTCATCCCTGAGGTAGGCGATGATGGGGTCCATCCAACTCGGGCCGAGGTCAATACACGACACTTCCCGAGGTGGATGGAGCTCAATGCTGGGTGCGGCCAAGGATTCCACCTCGATGGTTCTTTTTCTTCCTGCTTCGACAGCGCTGGCCAAATTTGCAAGAGCATCTGCATGGGAGTTTGCCTCTCTGCCTATCTGTTTGATTTCGACCGTATAGAACTAAGAGAGAAGCTTCTTTGCCAGGGCTAAATACGCAGTCATCCGGTCGTCGCGAGCTTGATAGTCTCCTGTCAGCTGGTTTGCCACCAGCTGTGAATCACTGAAGACCACCAGCTGTTGAGCTCCGAGGATTTTGGCGCTGTTCAGTCCCGCTAAAAGGGCTTCGTACTCAGCTTCATTGTTCGACGCCTTGAAATCCAGGGTCAGAGCCTGCTCGATGACTAGTCCTTCTGGCGACTGGAGGACAACTCCAGCTCCGGCTCTTCTCGAGGTGGAAGATCCATCAACGAAGACTTTCCAAACTAGGGTGAGAGTCCCCAAGTGGGCCCCACCACACACTTGAGCTTACCTTATCCTAAGCTTGAGCTTAGGAGAGCTATATATATAGAGGATGGCTCCCCTAAGCTCAAGTGTGCAAAATCCTCGTGTGGCCTTAAGTGGCTTTTAGCCCAAAAAAATTTGGATGTCCCGCCCACCCCAAAAACATTTCGATGGCCCGCCCAAATGTTTCATTTTTCCCCCTTTCAACGAGAGACAGATGCAGAGCACTCCTCTTCCTTCATCTCTCCCCTCCCTCTCTCCATAGCCAGGCCAGACCAGACGATCGCAGGGAAGACGCTGCGATCCCCTCCCAACCCCATCTCGCCACTGCCAAGCTCCTTCGTATCTCAGACGATTGCCACTGCCAAGAGAGAAAAGTCGTGCGCCCTTACCGCTCGCCTTCGGCTCCACAGTGATCTGCACTAGGCTAGACGATCGCCGGGGAAGACGCTGCGATCCCCTCGCAGCCCCATCTCTCCCTCCCGCAAAGATTCCTCCCTCTTCCTTCGTCTCTCCTTCTCTCCACAGTGATTTGCGCCAGGCCAGCCACGTCTCGCACACAATCCAGCGATCTACGCCACTGCCAATCCAGCCTAGTTGTCATTTTCTTTCATCTCGAACATTGCATCCCTTTTTTTCTTTTTTTTGTAAGAAGACAATGTAGATAGAAGATATTAATAATGGTTTTGTTTAATACAAATGGTCTGTCCTCTTCATTAGTTTGGTTTGGGAGATCATTACCCTTGCCGTTTTAATTTACAGTTCATGACAATTAGGTTTTTTTTTTAAGAGAATTTGCTTAGTAGCAGTATTACATCTAGTTATGTCATGATCACCATGACACAACCCATTACTCTACTGAGTGAAACAATGAACTGATCTTTAGAGTGCAACCCATCAAAAGAGAAACTACAGGTGGTTGATTCAATGAACCCACTGAATTCATTCAAGCTGACTAGTGTGATGATTCAATTCCTTCAGATTATTATATTTAATGAACTCATTTTTTAAGCATAAAGCATATAAGTTGGGTGCCTCCATCAAAAGAGAAACTATAGGTGGTTGATTCAATGAACCCACTGAATTCATTCAAGTTGACTAGTGTGATGATTCAATTCCTTCAGGGTATTATGTTTAGTGAACTCATTTTTTAAGCATAGTGCCTTGAGAGACCATTTTAGCACTTGTTCTATCATATGTGCCCTTCATGTTTCTCAAGCTAAGAATGTATATGGAATGTCTGAATGTGAAGTCGGGTTCTAAACAACCGGAACATTGTGCCACAATACCTTTCCAAACAACATGTAGGCAAATAACCTCTGTGTTCTATTCTAAACAGGCAATTTAACAATGTTCCAAACAGCAACCTGACCAATCAATCCATTTCATTCCAAACAACCTATGGCATTTAACATGTACATTTAAATTATAACAAATATGAAAATTACATTGGTCATGACTTTCAACCTGTACATGCATTTCCAGCCACAACCTGCTCAACACAGGGCATTGGGGAAAGAATCCTAGCACCACTCAATTTGGGTACACCATACAAAGAACATTGAAATATTTTGCCACCAGAAAGCCACAAAGGCAAAACAACAAGGGGATAGAATGCAGATATGTAGATAAAGGGACTATCCTCCGTCATCCATTTCAACTGTTAACTTTACACTCGATTTACATTCATTCCACATTTCAACTAATAACAAGTTCATCCACAACATTAACTCCACATTCCACATTAATTCTGATTGCATCCTCCACAACATAGACACTAGTGACGAGAATACTCTGAAAGAAAATGACAACTGGGTTGGGCTAATCGACAGAATGCTTGGGCGGACATTGCCTGGCTGCACTAGCGCAGATCGCTGGCTGTGGAGAGGAAAGGTAACGAGCAAATATCGAGCTAGCAGTGGCATAGATCGCTGGATTGTGCAATGGCCAGACGTGGCTGGCTTGGCACAGATCACTGTGGAGAGAGGGAGAGAAGAAGGAAGAGAAAGGAATCTCTGTAGGAGGGAGAGATGGAGCTGCAAGGGGATCACAGTGTCTTCCTCAGCGGTCGTCTGGCCTGGCGCAGATCGTTGTGGAGACGAGGCGAGCAGCAGGGGCACACGACTTTTCTCTTTTGGCAGTGACTATTGTCTGAGATACGAAGGAGCTTGGCAGTGGCTATGGAGAGAGGGAGAGATGAAGGAAGAGGAGTGCTCTGGATTGATTAGGGTGTCTCTTGTTGAAAGGGGGAAAATGAAACATCCAAAATTTCTTGGGCGGGACATCCAAAATTTTTTGGGCTGAAAGCCACTTAAGGCCACACGAGGATTTTGCACACTTGAGCTTATGGTCCCCTAAGCTTGAGCTTAGGGGAGCCATCCTCTATATATATATATATATATATATATATATATACAGCTCTTCTAAGCTGCAGCTTAGCTTATCTTAAATTGAAATAATGTTAGTCTAAAATAGTGTTAGTCTCACAAATCAAAGTTGATTATCGTTGTTTTTTGCATGATGATTGTCTCCAAGATCAAGATAAATCCAATCAGAATTGAATTTTTCAGTTCCATCATGCAAAAAAACAGATATAATCAACTTTAAGTTGCGGAACCAGCACTATTATTTCTTAGGATAAGTTAAGTTGCAGCTCAGGAGAGACATGCTTATATATATATGAGGGCTGCTCCCTTACACTGCAGCCCTCCTTAATATCAGTTGTAGGCATGTGAGGGGAGCAGTGTAGGGCATGTGAAGGCATGGTTCACATGCCTGCAGCTGATATTAAGGACGGCTGCAGTGTAAGGGAGCAACCCTATATATATATATACAGGAGATGCTTATATGAGAGATATCTCTAACCATATATGAGAGATATGGGTGGGGGTCCTAACATTTAAATTGTTGGCATTGGATATGGATGTGAGGGCCCCAATACAATCTCTCATATAAAGTGAAATATCTCTCATTGGAGCATATCACATTAACATCTAAGAGGTTCACAAGCCATTTAAGTGGCTTTTTTTTCTTCCGTAAAATCCTCTATTTAGAAATAATGGTAGGATTTGGAGTCTCAATTGTCACTTTACTAGAAGAGTTGATCTCGATGGCGGAGAGAAAAAAAGGGAGGTTACCAGCGAAAAACAGGTTTAATAATTTAGAGAGGCCTAATGAAGTTTACTAAAAAAGGTTAGAAGAATCCCACAAAACACACAACCCATTTGAATAAACTAACAAAGTTCAGCTCCTTGTTGCTAACAAAGAGCACCCCCATCTGAACTTTCCAGGAGCCCTCTTGGGTAATTCGATTAATTAGATCTTAATACCAATTAAAGGTCACAATTCCTCAAATTAAAGCCCCATCACATTCAATAACTAATACATAATTTTCTCAGATGCTACAGCTAATGCCCAAATCAAAACCCACAAATGCTCCAGCCAAAAACGAGAAAAAAAAACACACACACAAATGCCAACATCTTATGATAACCAAAAACAAAACAAATCATTTTGAATTTCATTATTCACAATAAAATTCCAACAAAACAAGAGACAACATGTAATAAATGAATAAAAAGAATCCCCCTATCTACTAGTCTAATCCCATCATCACCTACTAGTATCCTATATATGAAGCTGCTCATCACAGTCAGATGAGATCAGTTTCTCTTCTTATCTTCATTTCATTTCCTTTCTCTTTGGCTATACCTATACCTATACCTATACCAGAGACGAACAGGAAGACGTGGTGGGGTCCATCAAGGCAGGCAGCAGATACTTCCTCCCATTCGCCCCATTCGCATTGTAGCTCGCACCAGTGCTCTGATCCACCAACAACTCGCCCGCGTAACCCGGGTACGCCCCCTTCCCATACACCCCAGGACAAGCCGATGCAGCCTCAAGCGGCGCATCCTTGGGCCCCTGGAAGAACCCATTTCCAAATGGGTTCGTAACAGTCCCAGCCAACAGGCTAGCTATGTTGATCACCATCCCATCCAACCCCACATCATTGTTGGGCCCCACAAGAGGAGGAGTCTGTGGGCCGTAGATCGGCTGATGGAAAGGCCACGCGCACTGACCCGGGCACTGAGTCTCCGAGTTACCAACCCAGATGTATGCGAACCTTCCCTCCTTTGCAACCTTGGGAGATGACCCGTGGGTCCCGCATCTGCTCATGCAGAAGCCCTCCACTGCCACGTCGGACGCAGTGAGGACGATGTTGATGGCGTAATTCTTCTCTCCCATAGCGGCCAACCGTTGGATCTGTTTGGACGATAGGGATTTGCCGAGAGAGCAGTTCTCGTCAAGGATCTGCTTGCCGAGGGTGAGAAGGAGAGGCTTCCTATTATTGTTGCTGGATTTGGTGTGGGCGAGGGAGTAGTATTTCTCGGTGGTCTTCCACCATGTAGCAACTGATGGCTGGCTCTGGGATGGAGATGAGAGAGAGGTGAGGAAGTCAGTGACGATGGCTCGCTGGGAGGGCTTGAAGGAACCGTACCAGATCAGGTTCAATGAGATGGTTCCACTGAGAAGTGGACCGTTGTGGTACTGTAGGGGCATGGGTTGGTCTTGGACTAAAGCAGTCAGTTTTCTGGCTGCCAGAGAAGAATGGAAGAAGAAAAAGGAGATGAGGAAGAGGAGCTTGAGAAACCCCATTGGTTGGTTTGATTGAATCGAATAGGACAGAAAGATTGGGATTTTGTGAAGTGGAGGAGCTGGAGATCAGGGGAAGTGATGAGAAGTGAGGATGTGGAGATGGGTTTATATATAGAGGAGGTGGGGAAAGAACGTGGAGAGTGGGAGCAAGTGGTGGATGATCGACTTTCAACGGTGCAAAACGCGCTTCTTTTAACACATATTTAATACAGCTAAGGGCCTCCTGGCTGGACAGTCTCTAAAGTGGCACTGGAGACAAGAAGGCAAGCCCCAGAAACAGCTGCCTACGCCTTCTTTACACTTATTATTAAATCCAGTAAAGAACAATACTTCTGTATAGTGTTTGTACACCCTCTCACGTGGAACCATCGTAAGGCTTGACTTCACCATCGAAGAAAGATATACGCGTGGTACAGTTATGAGTATTATACGTTTAGATATACCGTCCATCAAGAAAGGAGTTGTACCGTATACTCATCCCATACAAAAAAATTGGAATGCGTTCTCTTAACAACATGGTGGACTCCAGCTTAGCAACTCACTCTTTGTTATTCTTTTTTTATAATATAAACTTTATGTTATATATGAAGAAAAGTATTAAAGTAAATTAGGAAACAATATATTAAAAAAAGAGAGGAGTGGAGCAGAGTTAAAAACGTTAAAATGGATGTAGGAAAAATAGAGTAATAAATTAACATATTTAGGAGCTTTTGGCGATGCCATCAATAGTTGATAGATTAAGACGGACTCATTTGAAATGATTTAGATACATCAAACTCCGATCACTAAGAACACTAACGAGAAACAGTCCTGAAAAGATTTAGGTCAAAGTAGAAAATTGTAAATGAAAAAGTGCAATCTATCGTAGGATTTGACTAAGAATGGATTGGAAAGGAGTCCTACATTTCATGATTTCATAGGCTTTTAATATGCAACTCCAATTTTAAACAATTAAGATTTATTTATAAGAAATTATGCATGATGTTCGAAGTCGGTGATTTAAAAGTATTAACCGAAATGGAATTTGGAACTTATATTTAATAGTTTACATTTGATTTTTTGGCTAACAAAATATGTAATATGCAACATTTTTTTCTTTTATTTGTTTTATTCTTTTACTTTTCTTACATATATAAACTTGTTAGTTTGTATTGATTATCCTGAATGCATGCAAAGAAATATACATTTTTAGATTTTGTAAGTAGTGAACTTGTTTTTCAATATTTTTAAAATTATTTAAAAAGAAAGCAAAACTCTCTCGAGTCTTCACGTTGACTATTTCCGAGTCAAATTTTTTTTTTTGCAATAGAGGAGTCGGATCCGAATATGATTTTCCCAAACCTTGGAGAGAAGTTTGATAGAAACTTGTGTATTGCTTGGTTTCATTACAACTTAAAGAGTCACTAGCATGTCTTGACGGATCTAGTTTCCAGATAACATAAATACAAAAATTAGAATAGATGTTGTTTCCAAATATCATTATCTTACAAAAATTAGAACGATGACCTAGTTTATAGGGTTGGGCCAAATTCGGGCCTATTACAATCCCTATCAACACTAATTCTTTCATAAGAACAGTAACCCTAATTTGTCTTACAAGGGCACAAGGTATAAAAAGAAGGGATTTTGACTATACAGGATATAAAAGATTATAAATTCCTTGAAATGGTATTGACCAAACTATATACCAAATGTGGGTATTGTACATGGGTCCCCAATTTCTAGTTTCGAGTTCTACCATACAGGATATCCCAAATGTGGGTATTGTTCAATTTGTGCGATATCGAACAAACTAAAGAAGAAAATAAAATTCGATCGTTCTCCCACATATATATTTCCCTTTGTCACCATCTCCTAAAGCACTATACCTACATTATTTCCTACCACATTCTCCGTTCTTGCAACTTTCTCCATCGTCAAAAAATAATAATAATAATTAAGAGGGTTTCTCCTCCTCTCTACCATTTCTCCAAAAGAATCTTAAGGTTTCTCCACTACTCTTCAACCTTTTTCCTTTCCATTTGGTCACTGCGCTGTTGTGGCAACTTCACCTTAAAGACATGACTAGATCCACAATATCAATACCTTATGAAATTTTGTGGTCTATGTGCTCTTTTGGGGAACTGCTTCTCATGAAACCATCATCAGGTGATAGGATAACAAAAAGAAGACGTAAAAAAATTATAATTCAAATTCCCACCAAATTTGGGAAGCTAATTTAGTGCTTTTTGTGCGATATCGTACAGTCACATATCCAGTTTCCCAGAGAATGAGATTCCAATGAGCTTTACTGCATTCTTGGGCACATCAGCTAGGACTTTATTTATTTTTCTTGCAACCAAATTTATTTCTTCACAACGAGAAAAACAAGGAATAAGACCTCAGAAAAAACAACTAAAAAACCCACCAAAGTTGAGAGTCTAATTCATTGCTTCTTGTGTGATATTGTATAGTCACTTGGCCAGCTCCAGAAAGAATGAAATTACTGCGAGCCTCATTGCATTCAAGTTGATATCGCATGATTGAATAAAGTTCAAGCTCTTGTACCCAATGGAAGTTTAGTGCTTTAAGGTCGCATTTAACAACTAGATCTTTCGGAAAAAGACTCTTAGTCTCCCTAAAGTTGGTTGCAAATCCATGTTTGACAATTATAAATTTTTGAGGATTTGAACGAATAGAATTCTTAATTTGTTAGGATTTTCATATCTGACCACCACTGTAAGATTTGAGGATCCTCACTTAAATAGATTTGCACACCGAACCCTATTTTTTTAGTTATATGCATCTATACACACCGATATCAATATGAAATCCTCAACTAAACAAATTCCAAGCGAAGAATCCTTGTTTTAGTGATAGTGAAGAATCATCAGATCTATAGAATCATCATCTATTACCAAACATGCTCTAAGAGATAGGAATGGAGAAAAATATGATAGGAAAAACAATCTGTTTTTATTTTCACCTTCAGTTTGTGCAATGTTGCACAAAAGGAGTATAATTGGGGGAAAAAAAAAATTAAGACCCCATGTGCAATACCCACATTTATGTCAATACTCATTTTGAAGAATTCATGGTCTACTGTATCATGTATGGTCAAAATCCCTAAAAAGAAATTTGGATAATCCCTAATGCTCCCTTGTTAGCTCTTAGGTCGGTTGGTTAGGACATAGGCCTCGGTAAGAGTGTTAGTTTAGTTTGAATCTCAAACCTACTAGCAGAAAACAATGAAAAAATTACTAGCACAAACAAATAGGCCTGTCAATGGGCCGGGTCGGGCCTGGGTTTGGGTTGTCCAATCCCGTCCCGAAAATAGGACGGGCCTACCAGGTGTTGTCCAATCCCGACCCTAAATTGAACGGGCTTACATCTAATCCCGTCCCGTACGGGCCCGGGCTGGGACATGGCCGGGCCTGGGCTTAGCTCAATCCTGGAGATAAGCAAAACATTCTCTAATTATTCCTACTATCACCAGACACCCGATGTGAACCTGACTTTAAACCCTCCTCTTTTTTCTAGGCTTGGGACCGGCAATGCATTGCAACAAGCAACATGGCGGAGTTAAGAACTTTTTTTTTTTTGCTAGTGACAGTAGGAAATCAGAAAATCAATAGAAATGAATGAGTATACTATAGGCTATATGGGCCAAGTAATGTAGGAATGATTAAAAACCTTTTTTTTCGGGTAAAAGTAGAAAATCAGAAAATCAATAGAAATGAATGAGAATAAGTATCCTATATGAGTCAAGTTAAAGTAATGTAACATCAGTTAAACACTTTTTTTTTTAAAGTAGAAAATCAGAAAATCAATAAAATGAATGAGAATGAGTATCCTATATGGGTCAAGTAATATAAAGAAGAAATCAACAGAAATTAATTTTCTTTTAATATATTTAAAACATCAATTAGTGCATTCCCATCATTTTCTAAATCACCATCACTAGTTGGGTCATGACTAAACCAATCTTAGGTAGAAGAGGCAGAGAGCAGAAGAGGCAGAAGAGCGATTGAGTGTGTGATGTTTTTAGGGCTTGCAACGTTTTATAAAAGAGATGGACCGATGGAGGGCGCAATTATAAGAATGCTCCTCCTAACTAGCCTTTTTTTTACTGTTAGTGACGGGCAGTTTAGGTAATATAAGTTTTTTTTATCAAAATTAACTTGGAGCGGGCCGGGCCGGGCCTGAACGGGCTGGGCATCCTCTGCCCAGTCCCAGTTCCATTTTGGCCGGGCTTTAAAATTATTGACCAAGCCCAACCCACTGGGCTAAATTTTTTTTATAAAGCCCTGTGTTTTCGGGCTTAGGCCGGGCCGGGCCGGGCTTTCTACCCGTTTCAACCCGTCCCATTGACAGGCCTACAAACAAACACAAACACACACAAAAGGTTAGAAGAATCTCAACAAAAAAAAAAAAAAAAAAAAAAAAACACAGCCGACTAACGAAAAAGAAATCACATTAATTCAGTTTAGAAAGGTTACTAGAAAAAACAAAGGTTATAAAGCTAAGAAGAATGACACAAAATACACAACCCACTAAAGTAAGAGTGTATTAATAAAGTAACAAAGTTCAGATTCTTGATATACGTTCATAAATTGGAGTGGGGTAAAGACTAGGGCACCCCATCTGAACCATCCAAGAGCCCTCTTCCGAAGGGATGAGGGAATTCCTCAAATTTATCAAAACCAATTGGTCATTGGATTAATTAATACTTAATACAAATTCTTCAAATTAAAGCCCAATCACCTTCATCATTTTCTCTAATACTGCAGCAAATGCCCAAATCAAAACCCATAGATGCTCTTTACAAAAAGAAAAAAAAAAAAAAAAAACCACCCAAAGATGCCAAATTAATTTGCCTTTCAATA
Source organism: Cinnamomum chago (assembly GCA_038049695.1). Lineage (NCBI taxonomy): Eukaryota > Viridiplantae > Streptophyta > Magnoliopsida > Laurales > Lauraceae > Cinnamomum > Cinnamomum chago. The sequence goes on along the minus strand of CP142459.1, from coordinate 59,442,216 downwards.
TTCACAATAAAATTCCAACAAAACAAGAGATAACTTGTAATAAAGTAATAAAAGAATCAAAAGAATCAGAAGAATCTCCGTATCTACTACTACTCTAATCCCTATAATATCATCACCCACTCGTACATGTATATGATGAGATATATACGCTGCTAATCATTTCATTTCATTTCATTTCATTTCTCTAGAGTTATACGAGAGTCGAACAGGAAGACGTGGTAGGGTCCATCAAGGCGGGTAGGAGGTACTTCCTCCCATTCGCCCCATTCGCATTGTAGCTCGCACCAGTGCTCTGATCCACCAACAACTCGCCCGCGTAACCCGGGTACGCCCCCTTCCCATACACCCCAGGACAAGCCGATGCAGCCTCAAGCGGCGCGTCCTTAGGCCCCTGAAAGAACCCATTTCCAAATGGGTTCGTCACTGTCCCAGCCAACAGGCTCGCTATGTTGATCACCATCCCATCCAACCCCACATCATTGTTGGGCCCCACAAGAGGAGGAGTCTGTGGGCCGTAGATCGGCTGATGGAAAGGCCACGCGCACTGACCCGGGCACTGAGTCTCCGAGTTACCAACCCAGATGTATGCGAACCTTCCCTCGTTTGCAACCTTGGGAGATGACCCATGGGTCCCGCATCTGCTCATGCAGAAGCCCTCCACTGCCACGTCGGACGCAGTGAGGACGATGTTGATGGCGTAATTCTTCTCTCCCATAGCTGCAAGCCGTTGGATCTGTTTGGACGACAGGGATTTGCCGAGAGAGCAGTTCTCGTCCAGGATCTGTTTGCCGAGGGTGAGAAGGAGAGGCTTCTTATTAGTGTTGCTGGATTTGGTGTGGGCGAGGGAGTAGTATTTCTCAGTGGCCTTCCACCACGTGGAGACTGATGGTTGCCTGTCGGATGGAGATGAGAGAGAGGTGAGGAAGTCGGTAACGATGGCTCGCTGGGAGGGCTTGAAGGAACCGTACCAGATTAGGTTGAGAGAGACGGTTCCAGTGAGAAGTGGACCGTTGTGGTATTGTAGAGGCATGGGTTGGTCTTGGACCAAAGCAGTCAGTTTTCTGGCTCCCAGACAAGAATGGAAGAAGAAGGAGATGAGGAAGAGGAGCTTGAGAAACCCCATTGGTTGGTTTGATTGAATCGAATAGGACAGAAAGATTGGGATTTTGTAAAGTGGAGGAGGAGCTGAAAAGGAGAAGTGATGGCAAGTGAGGATGTGGGGATGGGCATTATATAGATGGGGATGGGGGTGGGAGCGCGGAGAGTGGGAGGAGCAAGTAGTGGATGATCGACTTTCAACGGTGCAAAACGCGCTTCATTTAGTTCAACACACTTTTATTAGTTATTACAGCTAAGGGTCTCCTGTCCGGTCAGTGTCTGCCCTGTGCAGTAGCACTAGGGACACGGAAAGCAAGCCCCGGAATGGATACAGCTGCCTGCGCCTTCTTTACACGTATATTATTAAATGCTGTTAAGAACATTACTTCTCTATATTTTATACCACCTCACGTGCCAAGAAAGGTATACGCGTGGAACAGTTATCACTCGTCGTTAATACGTTTATATATATACCGCCCATCAAGTTAGGCGATGTACCGCATTGAATACTCATCGCAAACAAAGAATTAGAGTGCCTTCTCGTACCAACATGGTGCACTCCAGCTCTTTGTTATTCTTATTTTTTAATATAAGTTTTAAGTTACCTATGAAGTAAAATAATTCAATTAGTAAATAATTTATTAAAAAAGAGAGTGGAACACTGATCAAATTGTTAAAATGGAAGTATAATAACTAGTATAATAAATGAGCGTATTTAGGAGTATTTCGGGATACCATCAATAGTTGATAGATAAAGAGTGACTCATTTGAAATGATTTGGATATGTCTTACTCAAATCAGTAATGACCCTAATGAGAAAATGTTTCGAAGATGTGTAAGTTGAAGAGTACATAAATGAAACTAGTAAAGAATTTAATCCTACAATTTGGTAGAAGATGGACCAAAAAGGGAGAAACAACAAACCACTCTTCTTTGATATGAAGTGATTGCCCGCCATTTCCTTGGTAAATCAAATCCAAGGAAATTCAAGTATTATCTACATATCCATAGGATATCCTTCACTATCATATTTTGGTTGTCTTTCATAATTGTATTCCTCTTTAATTACCATAATATTTTATGCTTGAGATGTTGCGGAAGTATGAGTCTAATTGGAGTTGGCCACTACAAATGCAATCTTGATTGTGTTGGATTTGATCAAGCACTAGTTGAAAGAGATTTGTGACTGTGTACAAGAAATCTATCACGTATGATTCACTCTTTATGATCTAAGGGCAAGGATGGACACCTTGATTGTAAAGGATGATGATGGACGGTTTAGATCTAGTGGAAGGAAAAGGAAGAAGGATTTTCTGAAGGGTCTTTCTTCGTTTCTTGATACTTATTGTTCGACATGAGTGTTGAGATCATCAACAATCAGTTTCTCCCATATCCATATATATAGCCTTTTGACTTACTGGGTGATAATCTCTTAATTTGAATTTGAATGAAGAGATGATAAGAATAGAGAGTTTGATTAAATTCAAAATAATTCTTATCCCTCTCACCACAAAATGACTAACACATCTTTATTTGCAACCATGAAGACTTCCTTGTGAGGGGTGTCTCTTTATAGTGGATTGGGACACACCCACATTTAAATACATGAAGTGTGCTCCGTCACAGGCACCAACAAGTTTCTTTGGCTCATTTGTTTCATTTGATTGAATTCCTTGAAATTCTAACATATATATGTATTTCTAAAGGGGGTTAAAAACGAAAAATCAAAACTAAACTTGAGAAAATGAACATCAAATAACTTTCCTTTTAATAGAAGTTGATTGTAGAAAATATCATAAATGAATAAGCAACCATAACACTAGTGTTTCAAAGGTCGCTTCCACAAGCCTGCCTTATTTTATTCACCCATCACTTCGTATCCTTTGCCTATTAATTCTTTATGAATCCTTTAGCGGATGGTGCTTGTTTTTACCATGAACTCCTATCCATAAAACTCTAATGTATTTTATACAAGCAAATAGAATCTTGGAAAGTTAATTCAAGGTGGGTAAACAGATCCGTGATGAATTTAACTTTCTATGAAAACTTTTAATATCATTTCATTATAAGGTACGAGAAATAGTAACATACAGAAATGAGAGAAGAGTGGAAATTTTCACCTACACAGATTGCCTAATGTTCATATGTGGTTCACCTCAAGGCATCCACACGTATGCATATTGGTAGAAGTGCGAGGTTAAAAAGATCTCATCGTAGATACGGATTAGGTGAAAAGTTAACCTCATCGCACTATCCTTGCAAATAATAGCTTAGATTTTTAAGTATTTTGGTTATAGGTTGTTAGAGATAATAGCCAATCCATTAGTAGCTCATGTAGGGAGGCACCTCCCCTTTTATATAGAAACAACCGAGGCTCTATTTCGGACTACAGCACTTATGGTAAGAAATTTGATGAGCCTGTGGGTAGGTGTGTCAGTACTAACTTAAAAAGAATTTTTTTTTTTGTTAGAGATCAAATGCAATGGCAAGTAAAAAGTCAAATGATAGTCAAACTTATCTTGGTGCCACAGCCAGACCTTCGGAGTGGATGTGAGTGCCAAGAGGCAAGTTAATCAAAGATAGGTCCGACTAGGCCACATATATTTGAGCTACATTCGGAGTCCACAAGTGTGACCATAAAATAGCTTGGCCCATCTTGGTATCACACGCACCTAAAGATTGATGATTGGGCTTCTACGATGGAAGTCTCTTCTGCCAAAAAGAAATTTTTTTTTTTGGAAGTCTCACTTGTTGTGAATTGTGTTTTATATTGTCAGGATCGTTCTCTATCAACTTAAGCTTTTAGAATAAGTAGTTAACATGGTATCAAAGTGGCACGTCAAAGCTGATGATGCCAAAATGTGTTTTCGGACACCACCGGTCAAGTGATGAGTAATTAATGTGAAAATTAATGGAGAGAGAGAGAATTTATAGTGGTTCGATCAGTGTGACCTACGTCTACTTCAAACTGATGATTTTACTTCTCTTGGGTAGGGATTACAAGTCAGAAGAGTACAGTGAGAGTGAGAAAGTAGATAAGAATTGTCCCCTTTCTAAGTACTGGTGGGGCTCTGTGATTTATAGTCTTCTCCTAACAGATGAGGAGGATTCTTCAGCAACGGCGCTTCATTTTGGTGGAGTCTTCGAACCGCCCTCAACAGACGGGGTAGGTAGGATCTCCTCCGCTGGACTTGATAAAAGCGGGTTAAGTGAACGATGCGCTGACTTCGTCACTTCGTGGATCCGGACCTAACTTTCAACGAATGGATTTGGACCTGGGCTTATCACGAACTCGGGTCACTTAGGACTAACCCACCATCGTGGACCGAGTCATTTGGGCCTGACCCATCAAAAGCCACTCACCAATAACAAAATGATAAAAGGGTCCTTTGCATATAATCAAACGCTATAAAACAACATCATACTAGGTAATCTGAGCATTGCGAGACTACCACCCCAGCATCATAGCAATTTCATCGGCCATACCTTAAAGTTAATTTCATATTATGTCTTTTAGTGAATCAATAACTTCTACATCTATTATTACCGTTGGCCACGAGCCGTGATAAAAGAGGATTGTGTTAGATAGGTGTAAAATTTTGTCACAACTCATGAATAAAGATCACGAGGAGAACATAATTTATGTAGTCAATCCAAATATAATTGGAATACAAGACTTGATGATGAAGATAATGATAGTGAATCAACATCCGTGCCACCCAATAGTTGGGCCTCACTAGGAACTTGATTGATGGTTTGAAAATCAAGCTGGTGAGGCAATTCAAACTACTGTTTTGACCATTGAATGTTTACATTCAATCAACAAACATCTTAACCTTAACTATTCATGCCGGGAAGATAGGGTTGTCGCTGTGGTTACGCAAGCGCACAGCGCACTCCCACAGCTCCGTCAAGAATCGATCCATGGACGGGTATGTTTCCTTCGAGTTTCTTAAAAAAAAAGTCTTAACTATACATTCTTTCCCTCAATAAAGCAGTGAAAGGATGCCACAACTGGCCCTGCCTTTAAAATCTCGATGCATGGGTTCTTGTCTGCCTGATGGACTAATAGCTGGTGGGGTGCTGTACATGCTCACCTTGTTCTCGAGGAATGTATCTCATAATTTAAAGACGTGAGAAGAGATAGATGGTCGGTGTTAAGTCAAAGAAGGCCAGCGATTTTGTCCTATCACTTGCATGTCATTTGAAACATGCACAGGAGAGGGGAGCCATTGGAAATTATACGAGAAGGCAAAACTGCATTTATTCATTTGGGCCCCAAGGTTTTGTAAAAAGTCGAATGCTCCCACCCTAGTGACCCTACCAACCTTCCTCTTCTTATCCATCTCCATACCTGTTTGTTTAGAGGTGGGGCTCTGAACTTGGAAGGCTGGACTTGTCCGAGAGAGAGAGTAAAACTTCCAGGTGGTTCTTGGGTCATACACTCCTATAGTGTGCATGTGGAGTACTGTATGTTGAGAAGCTAATCATTGGCTGTGGTCCCCAAATTATTGCTGTATGGGCCTTAAAGTGATGGAGAAAACCTAATTATTGGACTATGCTGGGTTAGAGGCAATGACTAGTAAAAGGGTATTTTTCTGCTGCTTTCTTTTTTCCTTTTTGAATGTTAGGTTCGAAGGTTTCTAAATGAGAACCCGACCTTAAGTCCCTAAATGGAAGCTAAGAGGGTCACTTGAACTTTAAATTAATGAATACTCCCTTCATACTTGAGCTTTTAGATCCACCAAAATGCAAAACGATTGGAGCTTTTAGAAACCCGAAGGTCATTGAAGACCTTTTACATGGCTGAAAATTTGAAGTGCTTGTGAAGAAGCATTTTATTTGAAAATGATAAGGGACAAGGTGTTGCATCATATTGTGCAAAAAACTTCAGCATGACAAATTCTTGTCAAGATTTTCAATAAAGAAAATGACCCTAAACAAGCCACTAGAGGCGCAAGCCAATTTGAGCTTACCACATCTAAGCTTAGTAAGTCATATTAGGCTTGACCATAGTAAACAGTGCTAAAATGATGTCAAGATTGGTAAGAAACCATGTCTAGGGTTGTGCAGAGTGCACAAGACGGGGTCAATCTCTCCTAGTGGATAATCTCTGATTTTCACATCAGGTGCTTGATCTTACTTTGATACACCGTCCACGTTCACATTTGTAGTACCTGATTCTTCCAGGTACGACCAAAACCTTTCGAGTGACACAAAGGCCGTCAGCTACGCTTGGCAATGGATATCAAATTTGAGCTTGACTCAAGCATTTTCAATTAGAAGAAATAAGTTTTTGCCCCTTTGCATCACTTATATAACACCAATGGAGGCCATTGCATGTGCCGTGGGGGTAAATTTTCTGTTTCGAAAATTGAAGAGGAAGAATGGGACAAGATGCTTATTGACAATAAATATAATAGCAATCAACTATTTCGAAATAGATTAACAATTAACAATAGAAAACATGATTGGAAAACACTCCGAGTTGACTCTTGACTCTCCGAGTTATCTCATTTTAACAAAAGACCGCGTCAAAACTAGGTGAGGCTCGGCCGAATCATCTCATTTTAATATGTTGTATGCATTCCAAACCATTTAATAGGCAACTCTAATTATAAATGATTAATAATTATGTATAAATAATTATACATGAAGTCGGAAGTCAATAATTTAAAAATGATGATTGGAATGTAATTTGGAATTTATCTTTGATCTTTCACATTTGATATTTGGACTAACTAATTGTGTAATATGCAGTGTTTTTTCTTTTCTTTTCTTTATTGTTTTACTTTTCTTGCCTATAGAAATTTATTAATTTGAATTAATTATCATGAATGCATGCAAATAAATATATTTTTATATTTTGTAAGTATTTGACTCATTTTTAAATATATTTAAAATTATTTAAAAAAATATAACTCTCCCAAGTCTCCGTGTTGCTCCATCCGAGTCAATTGTTTTGCATTAAACAAGTCAGGTCCAATAACGAGTTTTCCAACCTTAGGTGGAAAGTGTGATAGAAATAAGCTTGTTGATATGATCATTTTTCATATTATTATCTTAATTGAGTTATAATTCGAAACATTTAAATAAACTTAAATGTAATTGAGCTTGAACGTTAGGCTAATTAAGTGGAACAAGCTTGCCTTTTGTGGAGATGCATGATACAATCTTTTGACCAATGGTCAAAGTTTTATAATACAGCCAATCACCTTCCATTTTTCTTTGACCGACTTGCATCATTGTGACTGTGAATTAGGGATGGTTTAAGGTCAGTTTGGGTGCAACCATTCTAATCCACACCTGCTTTGCCCCGTACCCAACAGGACCCGTGACAAGTATGCGTGGGGTCGGGTACAGTGCTAGAGTTTTTATTTAAAGATATCACAATAAATTTTTTACTTATATAGAATCTTAGTACATATAAGAGGATTTGAACTCTTTGATATTCTACCCTACCATATATGCCTTTCATCATTTGATTGATTTAGCTCCTTCCACACTTATATCCCACTTGATCTGGCACATGCCAAGTTTTAATGCCCATCGATCCTTTATCCACTATTAGATTGTATTTCATAAAAAAACAAAAAAAAAAACTAATATTAAAATAGTGTTAGATTTTAAGGTTGTTATATCAAGAGTACGGATGATTTCAATAGCCGCATATGCAATCTACACATCTGCGATGGTAAAAAGAGAAAAAAAGAAACATGATAGAAGAGTTCTGCAATAATAGACACATATATAAATTATCTATCGTTGAACAACACCCTCCTCAAATGACAAAACTAAAAGATTGTTAACTTTAAAACAGAAATTTCATAAAATCTTTATAAACAAATTCAATTGTTTTCATATACAATAATTTGACTTGGGCCCAAATCATATTGAGTTATATTTTTCCATAGAGAACTAAAATATAATTTATTTTATGAGGTTTATATATTTTCAAAGTATGCTCCACTCAACAGCATTGGCCCTAGAGGATCCACGTCTCAAGCTTGTTTGATTTTATTAAGTGAGCTGAGCTCCACTCAAGAGCTTCATTAAATGCTCTATAAACATAGTTGGATAAGAGATGAGATTAGTCCGGATCTACTGAGGTACCACGGTCCACCACATTACCATAGGCAACATGTTATGCATCCGGGTAGGGGCTGCCCGCAATGACGTGGTGGACCCTAAGTGGTCCACTTAGGATCACCGTAAGTAGACCCACTCAGAGGATCCCAATTTGGGGGATGAGACATTGGAGATGGATGAAATTGACATTACCTAGAGAGGGAGAGAGATAATACCATCAGATCATACCATAAGATTCTATCTTTTCGAAATAAAATGTCAATAATGACTTTATTAAGACAAGAATACCCTTCTTGCTCTCTATAATTCTCAAATAGGAAAGAGATTTGAGGAGGGGCAAAAGGACAAAATAAAAATGCCCAAATTTACTCCTACGTCCTCTCTTATTACATGAAAAAGTAAATTGAGTGGGGGAAATTGCCCACACTCAACCTCCCCTCCCTCCATCCTTAGAGATGCTAGAGACCCTACTTTGGAATTTAAAACATCTAATAATTTATTATCATATTGTATGACAATATATTTGTTGTAGCATTGGCAGAACCAATGGGCGTTGGCAAGGGCCATGGCCCCCCAAAAATTTGTAGAAACCCCTATCGCTTTTAGAAACCACCCCCCGCCCCGCGGGGCGCTTTATATATATTAAAAAACCAGGTGTTTTTTCTATATGTGAACCTCACAAGTTTATTTAGTTTATTTTTTACATAGTGGAACGCCCCCTCCCCCCAAAGAATTCCTAGGCCCACCCCCGCATTGTCGGAAAGGAGAAGTTTGAATTTTGTTCACCTCTATCCTAAGTCTCGTTGTACACCTATTCTTGTAGTTATTTATCAACAAATCAAAATTAAGAGAAAAAAAATCACATGGTTTCTTTTCAATTAAAATGCAAGTTTTATTCACAGAAGAAAGGAAAAAAAAAAAGATATTCCACATGCCAAACGATCCTTTTTTATTTTTCTCAGAAAACGCATATATAGAATTTTATATATATATATATATATGATATTAATAAAGAAAAGAAGACAAAACAATCTTGGACGAAGAGTGATTGAAACATCGAAATACTTTTTTGAGCGTTGAAGTATTATGAGGAGTAGTATTATCCGAAGAAAACTGTATGATTCTTTATTTGGAAGATTTGTGTAGCAATTCTAGCTCTGATGCATGCCAATAATGATGCATAGGAATAGTGGATTCAATTGAAGGGACAGCACTCCAACTCTCGCTTGAATATATTTGGAATTCCGCAAACAAGGAAGGACACTAAAAGACCCACAAAGAGAAACTTTGAGAATTTTATTAGTCATAACGTCACACAAAAGAAAATAAAAGGTGAAATATATATATATATATATATATATATATTTAGTGGGTAGGAGAATGGCCAACCAGCCTTAACATCAAAATACACTAAAACAACTTAAATCACACTTAATCCCATACCTAGACAACATTTCATAAGTAAATCGGTCATAACTTCCTCAAAATCATGTTAAAAGAACCAAATATTGGAAAGTATTATTTTTTAATCTTATTTTAAGAAAGCGAGGAAAATCAATTTGGTTTTCATTGGTAGTATATTATTAGAATGACACTCTTGGATTTTAATTTTCTTTATAGCATGAGAAATTAATGGGAAAATCTACCATACCTTGGTTATTTTTTGAAACTTAAATTTCTTCAAAAAAATGATCCATAGGGTTGGCAATGAGGCCCTTTTGTTTTGTTGCATGAATGTGTAAATGGGGAATTCTATAAAAATGCCCCATTTTCTACCTCCCTTTTTTTGTCATAGTGCCCACCATGAATTGTCACAAGTCATCAAACTTTTGCTCACCATTGGATTGCAATCTTTAAAAAATGATGTCCCTGAAATCATTAATTTTTTGGGCCATAGATGAAGGAGTTAAGATGAACTAATGGAGCCTAAGTTTGCACATAGGTGAGTCCCCACTAACTTCAAGGATCATCATGCGCCTAGGTGCGCTCCACTATTTGGGACATTTTTTAGATCGTACAAAAATTAAAACTTATCATTCGAAATTTGTTTTATTGAAAGACATCACAATGGTGAGGTGAGGGATGATGGGATGTTAATGCACATTTGACAACTGGAATATCAAAAGACTCAATGCATAAGGTTTTTGGAATTTATGAAAACTATGATTGTAAAATTCTCTGAGTTTACTCTTAACTTTTTTTCGAGTAATCTCATTTTGACAAAGGACCATGTCAAATATAGTAGAGGCTCGGCCGTTTTATCTCATTTTCATAAGTCGTTTGCATTTCGAACCATTTAATAAGCAACTCTAACTTTAAACAATTAATTTATAAGTAATTATGTATGAGGTTCGGAGTCAATAATTTAAAAATAATAACTTAAATGTAATTTTGAACTTAAATTTCATCTTTTAGATTTAATATTTGGACTAACAAAGTGTACTATGCAGTATTTTTTTATTTTCTTCATTTTTTTACTTTTCTTACATATATAAAATTTATTAATTTGAATTGATTTTCCTGAATGCAAGTAAAGTAAATATACGTTTTTAGATTTTGTAAGTAGTGGACTCACTTTTAAATATTTTTAAAATTAATTAAAAAAAGACTCTCGAATCTCAATGTCGACTGTGTCCGAGTCAATATTTTTGCAATAGACGAGTTGAATCCAAATATGAATTTTCAAACCTTGGGGAGAAGTTTGATAGAGACTTGCATATTGATTGACTTCATTACATTTTAAAGGAGTCACTAGCATGCCTTGATGGATTTAGTTTCTAGGTAACATACACACGAAAATTAGAACAGATCTTAGGGCTTGTTTGGAAAATCTTATCTTTACGAAACAGATCTGTATGATATAGATCTATTTTAAATGGAGCGGTTTGAAATTGATGTTTTACAAATAGACTGTTTGGTAAGACATAGATATTTTAAAAAAGACTGTTTGGTAAGACACATATAAAAATAGATCTAATGGTCTGGGCATTTTGCAAATATATCAAGATCTGTGATCATCTAACGGTTGAAATTTTATTTCAAACACGTGTTTCACATTTTAATTACTATAGGCGGTTTGGATCTTCATTTTGGTTTGGATCTTGCATTTAGGAGCCATGATTTAAAAAAAGTATAAATGTATGTCGTTTTTTGTAAATATCTCAAAATCTATGATGATCCAATGGCTAAAATTTGGACCCTCAGTCGTGAATGATCTTTTGAATATATCCAATGGTTTAGATCATAATTTATGGTGCCTGAATTTAAAAAAAAAAAAAAAAAAAAAAACCACACTGCTGTATACAACTTCAAGACTCAATCACTAAGGCATGGGACATCAATGGTCAAAAATGTTTTTGTAAATATCTCAAGATCCACTTTAAATTAGAGGCTCAATTTTGGGCCCATAGCCGTTTTTGTCCATCCAAAGAGAACCAACGGATCGGATCGTGATTATGGGGCCCACAATGTCCAGAATATTAGATCGAATGGCTCACGATTTTTTACAAATATCTCGAGATCCGAGATAGATCAACGGTTCAAATTTTGACACATGGCCGTGTTTGACCTTCTTCATATATCTAGCGGTCCGGATCATGACTTTGGGTCTCATAAATTAAAAAAAAAAAATCAAAAAACGAACTGTCCCGTGAGGACGTCCAACTCACTGTAGCCACATGTCTTTCCGCTTAAGAGACAGTCCACTGATTCAATTATGATACTTTTGCTGGCTTCTTGAAATGGAGGCAAAGCATCTGAACACCATTTCAAATGGACTTTGTAATTTGAGTTACCAAACAATTTTAAAACTGTTACAAACAGTTTTAAGACAAGTAGAGGCAATAATAAGAGTTGCTAAACGCCACCTTAGTTTCCATGGCTGCAGAGAGTTGAGATTGTAGTGGGTTAGTGTTAAAAGAAGTTGGGGGGAGAGATTACCATTTAGATAATTTAACACAGATATATTGGTCAGAAAAAAAAAAAATGTGTGTGGAGAGCAAACGTTAGTCTGCAATTAGCTGCTCTCTCAATCTCAAAAGGCTACTAGCAAAAACAGATGATAAATAAAAACTATCTAAAATTCAAGATAGACATGCCACGTAAATCCAAGATAGACATGTCACAATGGGTTTTTTCGCATGAATTTTCACTTCAATAGTCAAGCATAAAATAACATGGCATTTTAACATGACAGTAAAAAGTCAAAAATTCAAAATTTTGACATAGAAAAGTGAGATGTCCAAATCATATTTAGCCTTGTTTTATTTGAAAATAGACCATGGGAGATTAGTTGAATTTAATGTAAAATTTAAATTTTTTTATAAATATAGCGGAATTGCCACTTTTGAAAATCTCAAATTTCAAAGGATAAAAAATTGCCACATCACCCATTTGCAGAGATGCTCTAATAAATAAATAAAAATTAAAAAAAAAGGTTCAGTTCCATCTTATACGCTCAAAACATGGAGTGATAAAAGACACCAATTAAAGGTCACAAATTCCTCAAATTAACGTAGGCACCTCCATCCCCATCTGAACTTTCGAGGAGCCCTCTTCTTCCCAAGGGTTGAGGGAATTCCGCAAAATGATCAAAACCCATTGGTCATTGGATTCATTAGATCTTAATACCAATTAAAAAATCACAAATTCCTCAAACTGAAAAGCCCCATCACCTTCAATATTTTCTCTAATACTGCAGCAAATCCCCAAATCAAAACCCAAAAAAGCCAACAACATCATATCATAACCAAAGCAAACCAAATCAATTTGCCTTTCATTATTCACAATAAAATTCCAACAAAACAAGTGATAACATGTAATAAACGAATAAAAAGAATCTCCCTATCAGCTACTCTAATCCTTGTATCATCAGATCGCCTACTCTCGTGTGTATATGATATGCCGCTCATCACAGATCCTTTTCTTCATCTCATTTCATTTCTCTTTGGCCATACCTATACCAGAGTCGAACAGGAAGACGTGGTGGGGTCCATCAAGGCGGGTAGGAGGTACTTCCTCCCATTCGCCCCATTCGCATTGTAGCTCGCACCAGTGCTCTGATCCACCAACAACTCGCCCGCGTAACCCGGGTACGCCCCCTTCCCATACACCCCAGGACAAGCCGATGCAGCCTCAAGCGGCGCGTCCTTGGGCCCCTGGAAGAACCCATTTCCAAATGGGTTCGTCACAGTCCCAGCCAACAGGCTCGCTATGTTGATCACCATCCCATCCAACCCCACATCGTTGTTGGGCCCAACGAGAGGAGGCGTCTGGGGACCGTAGATCGGCTGATGGAATGGCCACGCGCACTGACCCGGGCACTGAGTCTCCGAGTTACCAACCCAGATGTACGCGAACCTCCCTCCCTTTGCAACCTTAGGAGATGACCCGTGGGTCCCGCATCTGCTCATGCAGAAGCCCTCCACTGCCACGTCGGATGCAGTGAGGACGATGTTGATGGCGTAATTCTTCTCTCCCATAGCTGCCAGCCGTTGGATCTGCTCGGACGACAGGGATTTGCCGAGAGAGCAGTTCTCGTCCAGGATCTGTTTGCCGAGGGTGAGAAGGAGAGGCTTCCTATTATTGTTGCTGGATTTGGTGTGGGCGAGGGAGTAGTATTTCTCAGTGGCCTTCCACCACGTGGAGACTGATGGTTGGCTCTCGGATGGAGATGAGAGAGAGGTGAGGAAATCGGTAACGATGGCTCGCTGGGAGGGCTTGAAGGAACCGTACCAGATTAGTTTGAGAGAGACGGTTCCAGTGAGAAGTGGACCGTTGTGGTATTGTAGAGGCATGGGTTGGTCTTGGACTAAAGCAGTCAGTTTTCTTGCTCCCAGACAAGAATGGAAGAAGAAGGAGATGAGGAAGAGGAGCTTGAGAAACCCCATTGGTTGGTTTGATTGAATCGAATAGGACAGAAAGATTGGGATTTTGTAAAGTGGAGGAGCTGGAGATCTCAGGGGGAGTGATGAGAAGTGAGGAGGTGGAGATGGGTTTATATATAGAGTGGGATGGGGAAAGAAAGTGGAGAGTGGGTGCAAGTGGTGAATGAGATCGACTTTCAACGGTGCAAAACGCGCTTCTTTTTAAACATTATTTTTACAGCTATGGGTCTGTCCTGACAGTGTCTGCAGTGGCACTGGAGAGTGGAGACAAAGAAAGCAAAACCCAGATACAGCTGCCTACGCCTTCTTTACACGTACTATTAAATTAAATTCAGTTGAGAATAATATTCCACCATAGTTTACACAATCTCACGTGGGACCCCTCTGAAGTCTTGACTTGATCATCAAGAATGATATACGCGTGGAACAGTTATCAGCCATTAATACGTTTAGATATATGGCGTCCATTAAATGGGTCCTACAGCACTGTAGATCATATGAGTTAAAGGACAGCGGGTGGGGTCTATTTTTTTTTTTTGAAATCGAAACAGTTCAAACTAAATTTCACATCATTCAGAGTTTGTTTTACTTTAAATTGACTGGTTTGTGAAAACTTTCATATCCATATAATAATGTTAATTACATTTTCTTAATCAAAATAGACAATTTAATGGAAAAATATACTTGAATTAGCATGAAATTTGAAAATATCTCGTATTGTGGGCCCTTGAAGTTTAGAATAGGAAGGTGGTGAGGATGAAAGTGACTCTTGAACATCCAGAGCAGCGTAGCAGAGGCGTGTAGATGATACAGGCTGGAAGGGTGAGAGTGAGAATCTCGTGATGCGTAGTATTTTTTTTTAAATGCCAGCTTTTAGCATCATTCGTTTACTGTCCCTATCCATCTGCCCTGCACATCTCTCAAGCCTCAAAGCAGGGAGTTTCCCAGCCCTCCCACTTCCAGCTGGCTCCAGATGTAGATGACAACTGTAATCCAAATTGCTTCCCACTCACCTTCGTCAACTTTGAACAGAGTAGATGCCTGATGTCCAAGTTCCATTTTCAGTTTAGATCCTGGCCGTTTATAAAAGTGGATGGACTGATGATGAATTTCTTTCATCAGAGACTTATAAATCCAGCATTCTGCTTTGTAACTCAATGGCTAGATTTGATTGTAGCTTCCTATTACAATAAAAGGCATTTTTTTTGGGTGTATCTGTCTGACGAGAGGATTCTGCTGTGGAAAATTTAACCAATTGCAAGAGAAGAACCTAGTAGGTGTGGGCCCCTGGCCTCTAGATATCACAAACGTTATAACATGCAAAGTGATGCGGGCTACATCAAGCAATCTTAGATTAGTAATTCATGTATAATTTTATGGCATTAGTCTTAGAAATATGGGGGGCTTAGTTTACACCACAAATTTATTCATTAAACTTGTTCAAACACGAAACAAAAAAAACCAACAACTCAAATAGTTATCCGTGAGAAAAGGGATTTAAAAAAAAAAAAGGCCTGTTATTCCATAATATCATTGAATAACCCGACGTTCTATTATAATATCATGAAATGACCTACATGCAAGTTTCATTAGAAAAGGACATTCCATGATAATAATGTGGAATCAATACATTTGTATGTTAGGTTATTCCGTAATATCATGGAAGGGAGGTTCTCTACAGTCATTATAAAGTTTTTGAACCATCCATCGATTTTTCTAACCGAAAGGGTTATTTCCATTAAAACCCTAAAAAATGATTGATAGGTCATGTTCAGTTTGAGTCCCATGAGATGCAACATTTCTGATTAGAGTTGTGTTATACTTAAGTAATTATAAACAATATTAGAATTCCCAATTGATTCTTAGTATATGTCTAAACTTTTGGTGAACTCTTACAGCAATAAATGTAGAATCAATTGAAATTTTGGATACGTGTAATTATGCGTATGTTTGATAGAGAGAGATCGAGAGATGTATACTTTATTTCAAATCTTCAAAATGGACCATACATTTATATTCTTATGTCACATTATATACTATTGGAACATTGGTTTCTTACCACTATCAGTTTCAAAATTCTGTCTTCATTCACAACACCATGTCTCATCAATTCTAACTTCAAGTGACTCCACGTCCTTGAATGAATAGGGACATTGATAGTTTGTCAAATCCTCTTCCGAATTTACTCAAATGCAGACATTTGAGCAATACAATTTACTCAAATACATGCCCATATGATAATATTGAAGTGTTAAAACCCGTTCGTTGTAATTTTTGCATGGATATAAGAATGTTTTCCTAATCATATTTATTTATTTTTTGAATTAGTAACAGAAACTTTCATTAAAAGAAAAGGAGAAATACAAAAGATGAGCTAGCCAGGAATAATGAAATTCTTAAATGCAGACATCTGAGCAATACAATTTACTCAAATACATGTCCATATGACATTATTGAAGTGTTAAAACCTGTTCCTTGTAATTTTTGCATGGATATGAGAACGTGAAGAGAGTGTTATATATAACTAGATTCAGGAAATCCATAGGCTGAAAGGCATGAGTTAACATTCAATGTAACTGGTGTTCACCTAATTAAAATGTTGACCCTTGACAGTAAACAATATTAGATAAAAGTTTTCTCCGACGCTATACTCTTGTGGGAGCATGCATCCAAACAATCACCAAAGGTGGGATTGTAATTCGTAATAACCTTATCTCAGTAATTACTAAGGATTGAGAAAGATGTCGAACATAAGATCGGAGCGAGATGGTTAAAGTGGAGACTTGCTTATTGAGTAGTTTGTGATCAGTGCATGCTAATAAGATTGAAGGAAAGAATTTACAGGACGATTATTAGATTGGATATGACCTATGAAATAGAATGTTGGCCAATTAAAAAGCAATAAATGCACAAAATGAGTCAAGCAAAGTTGAAAGTGTTTGAGATGGATGTGTGGTAAAAGTAGAAAAAATAAAATTAGAATTGAACACTCTTGAGAGCATGTAGGGATAACTTTAATAGGTGATAAACTAAGAAAAATTCATTTGATATGGTTTGGACATGTCCAATATGAGCCAGTTAAGACATCGTTGAGGCAATGTTTTATAATGCAGGTTGGTGACTCATCAGGAAGAAGGAGTGCAAATTGCATTCAATAAGCTTAAAATCACATTTAGTGCAAATCCACTAGTAGCTGAGTTGGTAAAACACCTCTCTATAGAAACAACTTGGAATCAATCACAGTTGTAGTGTTGATGGTGAGGGACTTGTGTGAGTACTTAGGTGTGCAAATATATTAATAAAAGAAAAAAACATAATCAAATGCTCATCAATTTTGTCCTTTAGATAGAATCATCCATGTAGGAACCAGATTAAATGTAGGAACCACATTACATTCATTAGTATATACCCATATATGAAAGCGATATGTATCATTAAAAACGGCCTCTAATTTCATTGGTAAGAGCTGTTGGTTCTTTACCTGATTGGTCAGAATTTGAACTATGGTTATGCCACCTTTTCTCAGCCGAGGGTTACTTACTTTCCTCACACAGAGGGCTACAATAATAAAAAAGATCCTTATAATAAGAAAGGCATTCCTAACTCCACCACTAAAGACTGCTACCGACTTAACAGAACCCAAGGTTGTCTAATGACTTAATTTGAAAAGAAATATGAGATGATATATCATGTAGTATATAAATGTACATAAATTACTTCCTTCTGTAAAAGGACAAAGAGATGCATTATTCCAACTCCGTTGGAAAATAGCTTGGCAGGACTTTCTTTTAATGACGTGGGTATCCCTGATATTTCGGAGGCCTTAAAAAAAGATAGTTTAATTTTAACCTCTACGCGCATAAAATTGAAGTTTTTCCTACCAAGGGATTTGCAGCGTCTAGTTGAAATTAATGTTATTTATGTATGCCTTCGTTTGTGATCTTAGCTCCGCACACAAGATTTGTCGGTCACAGCACGATTGATTGCAGCATCATTCTTTCTCTGAATGTTTCCCTCCGTATGATGATCTATTTGTGACAAATTCAAATTCAAATTCGGGCACTTCAAATATCTGGCAATAATCATCTAGATAATTCTTTACCCACCCCCAATCTTCTGTTGGGTAATGTCATGTATTCTAGGTTAAGTGTATCGCATCGTATTGTATTGGTTAGTACGGGATGTATTAATTAATGCTCCGGAGTATTTTGTATAAGGCATTTTTAGATATTTTGAAAGAGGTACTACATATAATGTATCATGTAGTCCTAAGGCCTGATCATTTATTAGAATTCTGGAAATTCTTGTCACGCGAATTCTTGAATTCCTAGATAAGGTGAAATTCCTAAATCCTTCTAAGGGCATGAACATTTTGGAATTCCACTAAAATGCAAAGAAAATGGAATTTCAGGAATTCTGAAAAGCCAATTGGGACTTATCATGTGCTGGAATTCATAAATTCTAGTAAAAAAAAAAGAGATTTTAAAATGCAAGGGGATATGTCTAAAAACACCCCAACCACTAGAATTCTAGTAAAAAAACAAGCCCTAAAGCCCGTTTGACAATTTACTATTAAAGTAAAAGTGAAGTCAAGCATCAAATCAACAGACAATAAAATATACGGGAGTTATAATAGTATTTTATCTTTAGTGGATTGGTAGAGAATCTTTATGACTTTTTGACAAAAAAGTGAGTGTTTCTTTGTCGAGAAATGATGTTGATTTTTACTTTCTTTTTTTTTTTTAAAAAGGAGAGAATTTTAAAGATGTTTACTTCTGATGTAACTCATTGTTAAAAAATGATGGCTTTACATTATTTTTACTAACCTAGTAAATTATTAAATGAGCCCGTAAATAGGTGCACATATTAAAAAAAAAGAATACACGTAAGTTTTCTTTCTCATGAACATAGACATAATTGCCCGGACCTTGTAATTATTGTGTTCTCTTCATGTGGAATGTTTGCTTGAATTGTTGAATTTGTGAGTGGATCCCAATTTTATTCTATTACGCCACAACACCTTCCTACCACCTTCTTCCGCATTTATGGCATGCATCCAATGGGCCCCGCCGATGGAGTGTGACTTTAAAAGCTAATCCCAACTTTTCAAGGCAACTGTAAACAATAATCATGCAAATATGTGAAATATGAATCTATGTTTTTGGTACAACATATCGACATCTCCATGGACTGGGGATATAGTAAACGATTTTAAGAAGCGATGTTTGTTAGAAGTGATACCATTTGCCACCTACCGATCGACTCGAACCGCGTCCTGGGCGTGTCGAATGGATGTGTGTAATGATTTCAGTTGTCTTGTTCTCTACGTTGGAAACATGAAGTTACTGCTCCTGATTTTAAATTATTTAAAACCAGTGACACTTCAGGAAATCAGAGTCTAAGATAGCTTTGAATACGATTGTAGATAGGAGCTGTACGTTAAGACTTATTCTGTTGTTGACATAGTTTTCTCTTTAACGCTATGTTTGTAACTGTGTCCAAATGGTTGGTTGTCTTCAATTGGGCCCATTTACTTTAATCTCCTATATTATGCAGCAATTTCTTAAAATGACCTAACGTAATGAAGTTAAAAATTTAGATCAGAGAGATACACTTTTAACTTTAAAGAAAACATTAACTATCTCACTTCTTTTTTTGTTGAGGCCTGAAATTTTAAAATGGAGAGCTATTTTATGAGGCCCATTTGAATGCTTGCCAATCGCATAGGTAGGGTGCTGGGATTTCAAAGACTGGCATAGTGTGAATTAGGGTGAGTAAATATCAACTTGTTTATATTGTATTTACCATATATATATTTACGGGCTTGAAAGAACGGTTATATATAACAAAAAAAAACCTGCACTATTAGAGCCCCCAACCCAACCACTTACATCAGTAAGTTGTATATGACAGCCATGTATACCTTGGGAAATAGACTCAACCCAACCAGAACCCAAGTTGTCAATTACTGATTTAGGCTGACCCTTGGCCTAACATTTTCAACCTAATTAATAAATGGGTCGGGTTCATATATTGGACTTACTTATTCTTTTTACCCACAGCTCTTAACCTCCCATCCCAACCCATTTCTACCCCTATCTAAGATTGGAAGGAACATTGAAATGTATTCCATCTGTAAACAATTTAAAACAAAGGGCAATGTTCATGAGGCTTATGTATTAGCTCCTAAAACTTAATTGTTAGATTTGTTCTCCCTATTATCAGAACAAGCCACTAAAATATTATACGTTCCCATTCATAGAGGAGATAAGGTGCTGTTTTGAAGAGTATTATGCTTCAAAGGCCAGCAACTTGCAAGTGTGGGTTCCAGGGAGACCATACGAATCTTCCTGTTGTGTGCGTCTTGCTATTGCTTACCAGTTACCACTTCCACTTTAGCACTATTGAACTCAAAGAGCACCTAGATTTCAGAAAATATTTCATTATCTGGTACAGTACGTGGGCCTTGTCGCAAGTAAAACGTGCACCTGTTTTGGTATGTTGCGAAAACGCCCAGAGATTTCTGTCTTCCACTTTCTTCCTTCTGAGATGGGTTTGTTTTTTTTTTTTTTTAAAGCTACCTCCACACAGGTCTTTGGGCACCCTCATTTGGAAAAGAAAAAAGAAAGCCTAGTTTGCCAGCTTTTTGTAAAGATCACATGATGTAAATAACCTAGGGTACTTCGTTCCAAGAGCATGTAACAAACAGTAGCCTACAAATGATTCAATGTATGGAAGATATGACATTTTTTTTATTGGGGGTCCTTGGTTGGGACCTTCCTAAGTAGGGCTCTCAATAGACTTGGATCGGTTGGAAAAATGGTTAGAATAACCCATTATTTTGGTCATCTTTGAGCCAAAATAATCGTGGGACCCACTTATCCTTTTAGGTGGGAATACATGAGAATGTAATCTACTCTATGAGTAGTTTAATGACATGTATTGGGTTACTCTAATCCATTAAGATATGAATGAGAAATTTTACCTTCTTAACACCACTACTTGAACATGTTAAACATGGAAACAAAAGGAAGTGGTAAGCTTGCATCCCACATTGCGTGTGAAGCCCAAGCCCATGCCCAAGCCCAGGTCCGGCCCGGCCCGGTTCGGTTCGGTGCCAAGAGGTGTGCTCATTCGCATCTGAAAGGGTGTGTGTCCAAAGAAGAAGCATCTGTTCAAGTGAATAGTCACTGTTTTGAACAGATGCAGCCCCTATGAAGAGACCTGATTGCAGGCTATTTATGCATCTCGTTTCATGCTGTTTTCATTCATTCCATTTTCGCTGCTACTGCTGCACTTGCATTGAGTCTCATTCAGAGTCAAGAGGGAGTTACTATACACTAATTGGTTCGACAGTCACATAGTTTGTAGTACTGCAACTGTTGTGGAACAGATCATTGTATCCTGGGAGACAGACGCCATTGAAGCTCGTAAGCACCATTGCGGGGGCGAATTTTGTCTTAAGGACATATTGTTCACACTAGCCTTGATCAACTGCGAATTTCTGATCTACTAACTACAACAACAGGGCACTGTTTTCCTGCCTTCAAACAGTAAGTTAATTTTACATTAAAACAGAATACTGTTTGTTTCATTTTACTGTAAACTGCTCTCCTAAAATACTGAAGTACTTGTACTCGGAACTAACAATCTTAAGACAAAATTCCTTTTAAAGTTCTGAGTACATTCTATTCTCTGTTTACTTCAGTATTTCTGGTTTCGGCTTATGTCAGTTTTCTACTGGTTTCTTCTTCTTTTGTTTCTGAAACTAGTAGTGTAAAACTGATTTTCATTCTTCATATACACTTAGTTACAGAACTTCAGGTTGTTCTGTAAATTGTATTCTGTTTGCCTCGGTCTTCAGTAACCAGTTACAGGTTACCATATATTATGAGTTACTGTTTACAGTACTATTAGTTGTTTAAATTCCGTAGTATACTCTGTTTAAGTGATTTCTGTTTTGTTAAAACAGACATGGGTATTGAGAAGAATACTCCAGTCACTACCCCTACCCCTGTTATGGTGAACCATGGGGAGAAACCTGAAAAGTTCAATGAGACTGAGTTCAAGAGATGGCAACAAAAGATGTTGTTCTATCTCACCACCCTGAACTTGGCTAGGTTCCTCCATGAAGAAGCTCCTGCTTTGAAAGAAGGCGAAACAGACAAGCAAGTAGTTGCTGCTGTAGAAGCCTGGAAGCATGCTGACTTCCTCTGTCGAAATTACATTCTCAATGGACTAGACAACACATTATATAATGTGTACTGTTCATTGAAGACTGCTAAGGAATTATGGGATTCACTTGATAAAAAGTACAAGACTGAAGATGCCGGAATGGAGAAATTCGTTGTTGGCAGATTTCTTGACTACAAGATGAACGATTCCAAAGCGGTTATCAAACAAATTCAGGAACTTCAAGTAATCCTCCATGAAATACATGCAGAAGGAATGTCTCTTAGTGAGTCTTTCCAAGTGGCAGCAATCATTGAAAAATTGCCACCACTTTGGAAGGATTTCAAGAACTATCTCAAGCATAAACGAAAGGAGATGAAACTTGAAGACCTGATAGTAAGATTGAGGATAGAGGAAGACAATCGTGATTCTGAAAAGAAAGCAGGAAAAACCTTCACTGAAGCGAAGGCAAATGTGGTGGAACATGGGCAGAATCCCAAGAAGAGGAAGAACAATCCCAACGGTCCAAAACAAGGTCCTAATGACAACAAGAAGTTCAAAGGAAAATGCTATGTGTGCGACAAACCAGGCCACCGTGCTAAGGATTGTCGTAAGTGCAAGGACCAAGGCAATACAAGTAAGAAACCCACGCAGGCCAACATGACAGAATTTGACACTCTCTCCACTGAAACAACATCAATCTTTCTGTTGTGGTCTCAGAAGTCAATCTGGTTGGCAACACCAGAGAATGGTGGGTGGACACAGGGGCCACTCGACATGTTTGCTCTATTAAAGAGACGTTCTCCACTTATCAAGCATCAACCGGAGAACAACTCTTCATGGGCAACTCTGCCACCTCTAAGGTTGAAGGCCAAAGACAGGTGGTATTGAAGATGACTTTTGGAAAAGAACTCACCCTCAACAATGTGCGCATGTACCTGATATTCGTAAGAATCTGGTATCAGGCTCACTACTGAGTAAGAAGGGTTTCAAACTTGTATTTGAGTCGGATAGGTTTGTACTCACTAAATCTGGGATGTACGTGGGAAAAGGGTATATGAGCGATGGGCTCTTCAAAATGAATGTAATGACAATTGTACGTAATAAGAAAAACTCTTCTACTTATATGCTTGAGTCTTCTAATGTGTGGCATGGTAGATTAGGCTATGTTAATTATGATGCATTACGTAGATTAGTTAACATGGAATGCTTGCCTAAATGTAGTTTTGATTCAAATATCAAATGTGAAACATGGGTAGAAGCTAAACTTACTAGAACTTCTTTTCAATCTATTGAAAGAACTTCTGAACCTCTTCAATTAATTCATTCTGATATTTGTGATCTGAAGTTTGTTCAAACTAAAGGTGGTAAGAAATATTTTCTTACATTCATTGATGACTGCACAAGATACTGTTATGTTTACTTATTGAGAAGTAAAGATGAGGCCTTGGAAATGTTCAAACATTACAAGAATGAGGTTGAGAATCAACTTGATAAGAAAATTAAGGTGATAAGAAGCGATAGAGGTGGTGAATATGAATCACCTTTTAGTGAATTCTGTTCACTCTGTTCACAGCATGAGATTATACACCAAACTACTGCTCCTTATTCACCTCAGCAAAATGGTGTTGCTGAAAGGAAAAACAGAACTTTAAAAGAAATGATGAATGCTATGTTAATAAGTTTTGGATTACCTCAGAATTTGTGGGGGGGGTGCAATCCTCTCTGCAAATTATATTCTCAATCGAATACCTCAAAAGAAAACCAATAAAACCCCCTATGAATTGTGGAAAGGCAGAATGCCTACTTACAAATACTTGAAAGTGTGGGGGTGTTTGGCTAAAGTGGCGGTTCCTACACCTAAAAAGGTTAAAATAGGACCAAAAACAGTAGACTGTGTATTCATTGGATATGCTCATAATAGCAGTGCGTATCGGTTTTTAATTCACAACTCTGAAATTCTAGATATGCATCCGAACACTATTATTGAGTCAATGAATGCATTGTTCTTTGAACATGTATTTCCTTACAAACTATCGAAGGAAACGAGTTCTCCTAAAAGAACTCATGACACTGCTAGTAGCAGTAATAAAAACCAACAAGAGATTGATGAACCTAAACGGAGTAAGAGGGCTAGAACATTAAAAACGTTTGGTTCAGATTTTCTAACATTTCTGTTGGAAGTGCGCCTCAAAGCTTTAAAGAAGCAGTGTACAGTCCCGAGGCACCATATTAGAAAGAGGCCATAAACAGTGAAATTAAATCCATTTTGCAAAACCATACATGGGAACTTGTAGACCTCCTACAAGGTTGCAAAACTCTTGGATGCAAGTGGATATTCAAGAGAAAGCTGAAAGCAGATGGCTCAATCGATAAGTACAAGGCCAGGCTTGTTGTTAAAGGATACAGACAAAAAGAAAGCTTGGACTATTTCGATACTTATTCACCAGTGACGAGAATAACATCCATTCGAATGTTAATAGCAATTGCTGCTATATACAATCTCGAGATACATCAAATGGATGTAAAGACAACATTTCTCAATGGTGAATTAGATGAGGAGATATATATGGAACAACCAGAAGGGTTTAATGTTCCAGGTCAAACTAAGAAAGTTTGTCGGCTTGTCAAATCTCTATATGGATTAAAACAAGCACCTAAGCAGTGGCATGAGAAATTTGACAGCTTGATGATGTCAAATGGGTTTAAGATCAATGAATGTGACAAATGTGTATATGTCAAGAACACTAACAATGGCTTTGCCATTATTTGTTTATATGTTGATGATTTGCTCATTATGGATAGTAATGCTGATATCATTCAATCTACCAAGAGAATGTTAAACAATAAGTTCGACATGAAAGATTTAGGTGTTGCAGATGTCATACTCGGGATAAAGATCTCTAAAACATCAGATGGATTGATATTATCTCAATCACACTATATTGAGAATATACTCAAAAAATATAATCAAGATAATAACAATCCAACAAGGACACCTATAGATATTAGTATTCATTTATCCAAAAATAATGGAAAAGGCATATCACAACGAAAATATACACAAATAATTGGCAGCCTAATGTATGTGATGAATTGCACTCGTCCTGACATTGCATATGCTGTTAGTAAATTGAGTAGATACACAAGTAACCCAGGATCAGATCGCTGGAAGGCCTTAGTTCGGGTTTTAAGATATTTAAAATACACCCAAAACTATGGTTTGCATTACTCTAAATATCCAGCTGTACTTGAGGGCTATTGTGATGCCAACTGAATATCAGTTATTAAAGATTCAAAGTCCACAAGTGGATATCTATTTACACTTGGTGGTGCAGCGGTATCATGGAAATCTTCTAAACAAACATGCATTGCTAGATCCACTATGGAATTTGAGTTTATTGCATTGGATAAAGCTGGCGAAGAAGCTGAGTGGCTTCGTCAATTCCTCGAAGATATTCCAATGTTGTCAAAACCTGTGCCTCCTATCTGCATTCATTGCGATAGTCAATCAGCAATTGGAAGGGCACAGAGTACAATGTATAATGGTAAGTCTCGACATATTCGTCGAAGGCATAATTCCGTGAGACAACTGCTCTCTAATGGCATTATGACAATTGAGTACATAAAGTCCGAAAATAACATTGCAGATCCTTTAACCAAAGGATTAGCCTGAGAGCAAGTAAATCATTCATCGAGGGGAATGGGCTTAAAGCCTATGTCTGAAAAGTCACCATAATGGCAACCCAACCTAGTTGACTGGAGATCCCAAGATCTGGGTTCAAAGGGACAACCGAATTGTGTGTGACTTAACGATATCACTATGGAGACGAAATCTCCTGCTCATTCCTATGATATTAATAAGTGATACCTGCAGCGGTAATTAGGGTAAGTAAAGCTTTTAATGATTCTTATATCTTGGTTAATCAGATGGGGTATAGCAGGATACTCTTAATAAGAATCACCTATGTGAGTGTGAACTGGGCCGATTCTATGAGAATAATAAGGCTAAATTCTCTAAAGCACTTATAACAATGCATATAAGCTGTTTAAAGGGCCCAAATATATGGGCATGGACTGTACCCAAAATTTGGTTGACCGAACGGCAAATAGAACTTGTCCTTGGTCAGAGCTTGGCTTCATCAAGCTTGGGCTTTTGTTGGTTTGGATATATGCCTAAAGTATATATGGAGTTAAATCGTACTCGGACTTGCAGTTGGCCCCTAATATATATGCTTTTACATTAAATTGAGTCGGACTTGAGAATCACAAGGAGTTGATGTGGATAGCAACTCCCGCTCCCATAGGCCCTGCCAGGATCGATCATTGACAGGATGCTTTTTACTTTCCTCTCCAGGCTACTAGGCCAACTCAACAAAAAAGAAAAAAAAAAGAAAAAGAAAAAAACTTGAGTCGTACTAGGCCTTTTCTTAACTTGTACTTCTACAGGGAGAAGTCTTTTGTTTCAGGGAAACACAAACCCTAAATCCATGTGTATAGATCCATGGGAGGGATCACGACATGAGCCCGATGTTTATTTTCCTCGGATTAAATTTCAATCCAAAAGGAGTTGGGGCTTGCATAAAATTGATTACTTATAAAATACATGAATGAATAAGCAAAACAAGGAGAGTCAAGTCAAGTCATTTTAGAGGTGCATAGTTTGTTGGTGGGCTCAACTTTATGTTAGATTGAGATTTGTATTAAGAGTAATAAATAAAATGGGGACCTCTATTTCGAGGAGTCCGGGCTTTACAAGTTAAAGATTCAATGTGGATCCATAGTTAGGCCTGACCATATGATTTCATTGATCCTAGTATTGGAGGATCTGCACTCTTATCAGAAACCTCTCATTTGCTAATTGGGGATTCAAATTGTAGGGTCTGTCGGACTTAGATCCAAGATACCCATTGACTAACCTTCTCAGGATTTTTAAGCAGGGCCATGATTTTAGAGAAGAGGCCGGGGCTACAGAAATACAAGTTATAAACTTCCCGTACATGAACGGATCCATTACCATGCCCAGATATGAACTTTCTACTGCTCGATCTGAATTCTAATTTCTAAGGTGATCCTCCGTTGTTGTCGTCATAAAAAATGCCTTCTTTCATTAATCAAGGGTCAATCGAAGGTGAGTTTTATGATGGATTAGTTGTCATGAGGTTAAAATTAGTTTTTTTTAAGTCTTTCGCTATAAACTCATCAATGAGGCTCACACTCACAATCCTACCTTTTATCAGCTCTGGTCCTAATTTCACTCAAATTAGAGATAATTCCCATGGCCTAATCATAAACTCGCCAAAAATGTGATTTGACCTTTTCTTTTTTTATATCTTAGTCACATGTTTTACCATTTGATCAAATTTGATGATGGAATTTGTTTTTCTTTTTAATTTTAATAACAGAACTAACAACATGATCAATCTAAACAACGATCATCAGTCCAATTGGATTGAGATTTTGCCCCGAGGCACCACAAGGTGGAATTGGTTTTGAGAAATTTTAATTTCAAAAGTATGCAAGGTTGTAAGGATTGTTATTTCTAATATGGTTTATAATTCAAATCATACAC
Source organism: Cinnamomum chago (assembly GCA_038049695.1). Taxonomy (NCBI): domain Eukaryota; kingdom Viridiplantae; phylum Streptophyta; class Magnoliopsida; order Laurales; family Lauraceae; genus Cinnamomum; species Cinnamomum chago. Next base: position 59,414,400 of record CP142459.1, on the reverse strand, counting down.
CATATATATAGATAAGCCCTATAGAGATTTCTTCCCATCAAAGAAATCTTATTAAGGTAAGTTTCCTTAATTCCCTCAAATTAGCCAACAAAAGTCCTATTTGATTGAGCTTACTAAAATTGAATCCAAGATAGTTGGTTCAAACCGTGGGTCCCAACAGTGTTGCACATGTGGTCATAATTAAGGACCACTCAAGTCTTACAATGATGACCCATAATTAAAGACTATATATGGATTGCCCTGGATCACACCATGTCTCTCATCACATGTACGAGTTCTCTCCTCATATTTATGGGTTCTTCTCCTCCTATATGCGTCTCTATAGACGACCTGTCCTCCTTAGCTGGGATAGCAATAGATAAATAAATAAAACAAAACAAAAATGAAATATGAAGTATCACATTATTATATTTGACTTACTGGATTTAGTCACATCTTACATCGTGAATCATGATAACGTTAATGATCGTGTAATGTTTCTAGCCTCCCTTTATATGGCTCTTAAATCTAACCATAATGCTCACGTGGTTCTACAAAGGACCACTTTCCCATTCACTTTATGCAATTCATCTCTCCCACACATCCTAATTCATTGCATGACTAAAAACTACAACCCCTATGCAGATTCTCACCCATAACGAAGTTAATTTGCATGTACATTGTAGCTGTCGTTAATTTGCATGTACATTGTAGCAAGACAGCTTGGCCCACATGTAAGGAACCCATGTCCAAGGTCTCGTCTAACACGCCATGGGAACAAGCGTGTCCTCAACATGGAATTGTGTAGCATGAGGAACAATCCCCACCAACTCTTCAGGGCACACTAGGGTATCTTGTTCAACTTTGAAACTTTCAAGGCCATGAAATACATGACAAAATGTGATGATGGCTAACCCAACAAATTAAATACCGTAGGAGAGTCCGGATTAGTCTTTTATACAAATGACATCAATGACAATATTTAGCTAAGACGATAGCTCAACTGATTAAGGACATATAACAATCCTTACATGCGCAATAAATAGGCCTCCTTTGAAATTCTTGATTTTCAAATCTAACAACTGAATAAAGGTGTGTGGTCTTAACAATTATCCATTAATGATTAATGATTAAAACAATCACTTTAAATTAAACTACTAGAAATATAATATAAAGGAAGTTAGTTTTTTATAGATGTCCATACCCAATCACCTTTTTTATTTTATAAATTAGTAGATCCTATTGACATGCCACATGTCTCCTTAGTTGGCAAGTTAAAAGGTTCGCCAGAAAACGTGCCAAAGTCATTGATGAAGGCTTTCGGCAATTTGGCGCTCATATCCATATATGAAACAAAGAGATATCTACGTATGTATATATGTATGGGAGTCCGGATCACCTATTGCATGTGTTATACTTTTATCGTGAGTTGACCAATAACACTCCGCTACATGATCCGAGAAATTAGGTGATTTTGAAGTTTGAAAAGTTTAAATCAAATAAAAGAAAATCATTTTAATTTTTAGATGACGTGGCGGAGTGTTATTGATAAACTCAAAATAAATATATAACAAATGCAATAGTTATCCGAACTAAGTATGCATGGCCGCCATTTTCTTATAAAGAAATAGTAACGTGCATAGTTTAATTATATTCGTCACGCATGCTACCTCTTTAGATACATCTAAAGGAAGATGGTTTTTTGCTAAAGGAAGATGCACCTTTCTCAAAATCTATCAAATCACATCAGATTAAATCAAGGCTGATGCAATGTAAGGAGGGGCATTGATTTGATTGGTATGTATGGGCGTGGGTTGAGTGCCACAGTGGTGCATTGGACGGAATAAAGAAGATAAAGAGTAGGACTATCACTGTACGCGTGGTGGAGACCATGTCAAACGGGCCGGCTAGCGGGCGGCCTGTGTACCCTGGCGCGGCCCGGCCCACTGGCCCGGCCCGCCCCAGCCAGCAGGCCTGTTTTTTTTTTTTTTTCCAACTTGATCAGAGCCAAAAGGCCAAATCTATGGAAAAGAAAGAGGTGCTGCTATCGTTAAATGAAAGATTATGTCAATCAGAATTGGCACGGTCTAATGATATGCTAATTTTATATATTTGACCTTTAGTAGAATAAAAATGCTAACATATTCCATCGGACCCATGAATGATGATGGTTCATGGTCTGGACCATCCAGTGTACAATCATTGAATAAGAGAAAAATCCAACTGACTGGATAGTTTTAAACCATCTGATCATTGGCTACAGGTAAAAAAAAAAAAAAATGTACGCACCACCTCATCATGCGTGTGCACACACACATGAGCTTTTAGATACTTTCACTTTCATAAATATATAAATAATGATATTTCACAAAGAATATGAAACAAATAAATATTTCAAGACCATCTGATTAACATAAATTTTAAGGATATATCATATTATAGGCCCTTTGGTGGGTTTACTTTTTTTTTTAACTCAAGATTTCAACAAGTTAATTAAAGCTGAGAAGAATCTAGAGTAGAGAGGGGGTTTTTCTTTTTGGTGTGTGTGTGCCGTATAAATAACACTAATAAATTTAGAAAAAAGATTGGAGGGTTATAGTATTGTAGACTTTGTCAAATTAAAAAGGACACAAAACCCCTTATATGATCGTTTTATGACTGTTTTGGGGGGGGGGGGGTAAAATGAATAATTTTTTTTAAAAAAATCACTTTTGGGCGGGTCAGGCGGGGCCGTGCCTGGCGGGCCCATTCTGGCGGGCCTGACGGGCCACAAAGGTCAGCCCACGTGCCAGGCGGGCCTGGCGGGCCCTGGCCAAACGGGCTCAACACGGCCTGTGTCACTGATGAAGCTAGGGAAATAGGCTGAAAGAATTCCCAGAATACAGTACCTGATCCTTGGTTATTTTAAAGGGAAAGAAAACAAAATAAGCAGGGTGTGTGGTTTGCAAATGATGCCTTTATATCACAGTAATATGATTGATGTGACAAAGCATTGGCCAAAACAGCAGTAATGCCTCCATTTTGTGCTTTTGTGGAGAAAAGGTGGGCGGTGTGCATCTGCATGAAAGTCCGTGCATCTGCATAAGGCAGAATTTCATCTGTATTTAGAATTTCCCCTACATGCACCGCTAATGGAACCTTTCAAACCGGCAGCGAAAACGATGTGGACAGACTCCAAATCTCTAGACACAGCCCATAAACAAGGTCATAAAATGCCAGCTAGAGATGCTCTCATATGTACAGGAAACCACAGAGAACCTCACCAAAATACAAATGAAAATCCCACTCACCACCAGTTCATGCACCCCCACCTATAAATATATGAACACCCAACTCACAATCCATCACCACTCACAAGTCACAACACAACCTTCTCGATCCTTCTCCTTGCTCATTTTCAAGTGATTTCTTCTCCAATGGCTTCTCTCAATCTCATCAAGTTGCCCTTTTATTTTCTTCTTCTTTTGAGCTCTCTTGACCTTAGTGTTGGTTCAAGGAAGCTAGCCTCTCTTGTCCAACCCCCACCTATTCTTCTCACATACCACAAAGGAGACCTACTAGAAGGAGATCTCCCTCTTTCCATTCTCTGGTATGGGAAGTTTACCATTGCCCAAAAATCCATTGTATCAGATTTCATCCTCTCCCTCTCCTCTCAGCAGCAAAAGGGTCCCACACCCACCTCACCAACCGTCTCCCAGTGGTGGAAAACCATAGAGAAATACACCCAAATGGCCGGGAAAAAGCAGACCCATCTTTTGTTATCCACACAAACCTCTGATGAGGACTACTCTCTCGGGAAATCCCTGAAAAGGTCCCAAATCTCCGAGTTGGCAGCCAAAGCGAGTTCCAAACTCAGTGGTGTGGTTGTCACACTCGTTCTCACAGATAAGGACGTGGCAGTGGAGGGCTTTTGTATGGGAAGCTGTGGGTTTCACGGGTCAGAGACGGGTAAGAAGTCAGCCTTTGTTTGGGTTGGGAACTCAGAGACTCAGTGCCCGGGTCAATGCGCGTGGCCATTCCATCAGCCGATCTACGGACCACAGACCCCTCCATTGGTGGGACCGAACAATGATGTGGGGTTGGATGGGATGGTGATCAACATTGCCGGCCTTTTGGCTGGGACTGTGACAAACCCATTTGGGGATGGTTACTTTCAAGGGCCCAAGGACGCACCCATTGAGATTGGTTCGGTGTGTCCTGGGGTTTATGGGAAAGGGGCGTACCCTGGGTACGCGGGCGAGTTACTGGTGGATAAGAGCACGGGTGCAAGCTATAATGCGCAGGGGGTGAATGGGAAGAAGTACCTGGTTCCTGCTGTGTTTGACCTTTCAACTGGGTCATGTTCTACTCTCGTGTGATGTGAGTCACTGAGTTTGATAAAACAAAGAGAGTGGGTTGGGTTTCGGTTGTGTAAATATGTTAAGTCAATGGTACAGATTCTTGTATTCTTTTCTTTGTCTTCTTCTAGTGATGTGTTTGTTGTCTTTGATACTCATCTATATATGCAATTTCATTGCCCAAATGGATTAGGGTTAAATGGGTTAAGTATTATAAGTTTATGACTGACTGATGGGCTGTCGATGCACGTGATGGAAAATATTATACATAGATCCACATAGTGGCCAGCATAATATTTCATACTCTTCATTTTATATAATGGGTCAAATCTCATTTTAATCCAACTGGACATCATCTTGAAAATCTCCACGTGCATGACATTTTTTTTTTATTTCGAACAAGCATCTTAAGCGTGATAAATCTAACATGGGGCCTTTTCCAGTTGGTGTGAAATTGAGAAAGCAAATATACTGGAATTGTGAAGAAGCAGATCTTTGATATGAAACTTGGAAGTGTCCTTTGGTATATAGTCATAGTGAAGGCCTGACTTTGATATCAGCAATCCCAACCCCTGGTGAAATGCAACTAACCACACCCAATTACTGTTTGGAACTTTGCTAACCATTGGATTACAGTCCTCTAATATTTTGACATTGATTTTCAGGAGATTGTTTTAATTTTAAATTCTTTCAAATCCTTTAGACTTGAGATTGCTTGGTCCCTCTATCCATGCCTTGCCCTTTTCATCCATTTCCTCTCAGGTGGGCTGGAGTGGGTTGGGTTCGTAGAGATTTGTGTGAATCTATGATGCACGGATAGTTTAAAATGGGACAACGTATCATGTCGTGTCGTATCGTATCCAATATTTTATTTTCTATGGGTAAAATCCATCTCTTTTTCCTGCATCATAGGTTCACACGAATAAAAGGTTTGAACTGTTTACCCCAAGTGGAAGGGAGGAATGGAAGGGCACGATAAAAATGAACATTCTTCATTTCGGGTAGAGATTTGTGTGAGGTACTCAATCTGGCTTTTGAACAGGGACAGTACTTTGGGCCGCACAAGTGGAAGGGAGGAATGGAAGGGCCTGAACCTAAATTGTAACTAGTAAATCCTTACAAATCAATAGCCTGGAAGCAGTGGGAAAATTTCAACGTTGATATTTGTTAAATTAGGTGAAACTTTTATCTGCAAAAAGCACCCACATCTGGATCAATGATACTAATTATATTGACCATTATTATATATGAGGCATACCTTTTTTTGGCACAAAAATCCAGTGGTGGGAGTTTATTTCATAACAAGAAATAATAATTCGAATTGAGCTTTTCTTTCACAAAAACTTCCCCATTTGGGGACAAATGTTAAACTTTTTTTTTGGGTACCCGGGCACTGGGAACAAATGTTAACTTAGATAAAGTGCAGTGTAAGATTAATAGTCATCCAGGCCTGTGTATGTGGGATGTTGGGCTATAAATGGGCTAAAAAAAAGGCCCACCCAGACATCAATAAGCTCACAGCCAGACTTGCATTCCATTTTTCCTTCTTCAAATAATAGCTTAAAAAGCAGATGGGGCCGAGAATTTGGCCATACATGAAGGAACGGGGCTGGGAGTCAAGTATATGCATTTGGGGGCAGTCATCCCCATCAGATACCTGTGTATGCTTCCCAAACCCATATTTAAATTTTGGGCCCCCTTCCCAAATCTACATAAAAATCCTGAGTTTTCCCCCAAAAACCCATATCAAAATTCTGGATTTCGCTTCAAAACTCAACTACTTGTTTAGGTCTGCCCCTTTCAAACGAAAACATTGGGTCCGCCGCGGAGCCTAAATGAAAAGGTTTTTAAAAGGCGTTGGCCCTGTTTTTGCAGCAGTAAATTTTAGGGGTGTTAAAGCTTAATCAGTTCATTTATTGGGCCTAATATTGGGCCTGAGTCCATTCCACTTGTAAGGATGTTAACACCAGGTCCAGCCCATTTGAAAAATATGCTCCTTTCTCCCCTAAGGGGCCGGGTGTCCAAGCATAGAAAGGTCCACTTGTGGACCAATTCACTGTCGGGTAAAATATTAGGTTATGATCAAGCCCAGGGTTCTAAATCCACACTCGAATCAAACCTAATTTGGAATCGATCTGGTCTGGCCCAGTCTAGCAAGGCCCATGATCACTCCAACAAGAATGATTAATATAAATATGAGTCATTCTATAATGGTTAAACCATTATAAATTAGAATTTAAAACTTAAAGCATTTATTTTAGACCTTAATTTTATTAGCTCTTATTAATGAGACTATAGTTTCTACACCGCCCTTAGTGATGACAAATTTTGTACCAAAAGTGCAGGGCGTATAAAATCCAACTGAGAGTAGATTTTGAGTTGTTCATTTTGCGAAAATAATATGCATGTTTAACAAGTGCACCCCCTCAAACTTTTCTCCCCACACAATGGCTCCTTGACCAAAATGCCGTTTTGGGACTGGCATTTTTGAAAATCATACATATATATGTTTTAGAAATGGCCTCCTCATTCTTGTTTTACACCGGCCCTCAATGAACAATTCTCTCTCTGTCCTTGATTGGGAATTTTATTAAAAGGATAATATTAGTGGAAGATAACTCGTGAATAATTTCAAATTTTGTGTTTTTACAGGAACATTACTGGAAAAGTATTTTTAAAATAAAATTCAAATTCAAATTAATAAAAAATGAAAATGTAGAAAAAAAATATATTTTATACATGCTACGAATGTACATGGGAGAAAAAGGAAATAAAGGATAGCAAGAACAAAGTACAGTTAAAAAAAAAAAAACGAAAAAAGTGACTTGTAAGGGTGAGGGGATGGAAAGATTTCATTTAACACTTGTGCAAGATCAAGTTCGTGCGTGGAAAATTTTGGAGTATTTTTTTTTCTTTAGAAGATTTTATAAAAAGGCCTTTGCGTTTTTAGAAATACTCAAGAAGGTCTTTGCGTGTTATATTTTTATTAAAACCTCTCTTGTTTTCTTCAAAAAAGAAAAATGAAAAACCTCTCTTGTTTGATGGCGAAACAAATAATTTGATCCATTGAACTTTTAGAACCTATAAGACTGAGACTAGGATAATTTGATCGGCTTGACATTATATATTTTCCCAATCTACATCCAAGCTTTTCTTTTGCCATGCCTCCATTTGTGAATACTAGTTGGATAAGTGTAAATTTTGGACTTGTGACAATTCATTGTACATTTGTTAGGTGGGGTTGGATGAGCGTATGGAAATTTAATGAATCAAACCGGGGGGGGGGGGGGGGGGGGGTTAGGTTGCATATACCTAAAAAATAATGGAAAATCTTCGAATATGGCCTTAAGTTTTTATCTTATTTCAAAAAAGGAGTGAAACTTTTCAAATTAGTCCATAAATTTTCCAGTAAATTTTTAATTAAGGACATCCGGCCATTTAAAGGCATTTTCTGGTGACCTTTTCCCTCAATATTTTGAAAAAAACCCAAAATACCCTTCATTTAAAGTCATGACAAGGTTTCGGAAGCCACTACATATAGCAAATCGTTATGGGAATACTGGGTGTCATTGATCATTGTGAGGACACCGGCCAGAGAAATGAGGAGAATATAGAGGAAACGAATGAGAGTTTTATTACAATGAAGGGTAATTTAGATATTAAAAAAAAGGAAAAAAGTTGCCGAAAAATAACTGTAATAGATGGATGTCCTTAATTGAAAATTTCCTAAAAAACTTAGGGACTCATTTAAAAAGTTTTGAAACTTATGTCTTTTTTCGAAATAAGGTCGAAACTTAAAAACTTTTTTGAAATTCTCCCAAAAATAAATTAGGGGAGTCCGCATTGTGCTTTTCTTCATAGAAATCCGGACAAGAGACTCATCCTTATCCTATATAAGTATGTATTTTTGAAAGGAACGAAAGGAACATCCCTTACAAAAAGAGTTTAATATGAAAAAGAAGGCAGGGGAATCCTATGAATTCCACCAAGGTTCGAGGAACCAGGACATGATAAAAGCATACACAAAGTGACCTCGACAAATAGGTGTGCAGTGGTGAGTCTTATGTTCATTGAATCTAATGATGTCAATCCAACAAAAAGTGAATGGACCACGATCACCCAATTATTTTAAGAAAAAGACTTGAAAAACTCAGATGTAAACCCTTCTTAGGCCTGTTCGACAATTAGGTTCAGGTGTGACTCTGAGTGTGGTTTTTAACCTTTTGGGTTCAAATAATAATCGGGTCAAGTATGATCCATATAGAACCATGTTTTGCAATCAATACTATTATTCTGGGTTGCCTATCGCATTTGTTATACATTTACCGTGAGTGGACCAATAATACTTTGCCATGTCATCCAAAAATTTAGGTGATTTTGAGGTTTAAAAAGTTTAAACTAGATGAAGGAGAATCACCTAAATTTTTGGATGATGTAGCGGACTATTATTAGTCCACTCACAGTAAATATATAACAAATGTGATAGGTGATCCGGACTCTGTATTTTCTGACAATATTATCAAATGGATCTCATGTGGAAGTTTATCTCGATAATACTTCTACAAGACATCTTATGTCATTCAGATAACATAAAGGAAAAGAAGAAAGTCACTGTCATGAAGAAGATTTTGAGACCCAGGGCCAGGGGTGTTTTAATTTCTTTTGGTACAAGCAACTGAACCCAGGATGTTAAAATTAAAATTGATCACTCCTACAACTCAATTAGGGTGCTGTCCAGGTAAGTAGATTTTTGTTTAATAAAGCTTTTAGCATGTCCTATTTGCGAAGCTCACAAGGAGTTGATATATAGCACACGCTATTCCATTAACCATGCTAGAGCTACATAGTTCGGTCCAAATTTGGGTCTTTTGTAACAGTCTATCCCCTCATGGAATTTCTGAATGGTGGAAGAACTACCTATATTAATCTGTGTGATTCGACTTCTTCTGAAATTGATTAGCATTCGAAAGCTTGTGGTTTGGTGATGTGGCGTGCCTTAAGGAAGGTCGGGAACGATTTTATTTTCAAGGGTATTGCTATTAATCCCATTAAGAAGAAAAACATTGCCAAAATCGTCGGGTCTAGTATCCATTTTTAGAGCCTTGATTCCATTTTTCATTGAAAAAGGGAGATATTGTTTCGGCCTATCCCGAGCGCAATCTATATAAAATGTCATTTTTGTTTCTTACATTCTAAAGAAATAATTGAGAGTGTGCAATCAGCTAATATCACATTTTATACAGGTGGCGCTCGAAGATAGGCCAAAAGAGTCTTTTCCGATCATTTTTAGGACTATAGTCTGAATATAGAGCCTTCGGAGCGAGTCTTTAGAGTGAGGAATGATAAGGATGCGGCTTTGGTTTTCACTAACACTACACTCCATTTAAAAGAGTGGGTGGAAAATTGAGTTTCAGTTTTGCAATTTGGCTAAATAGTGCTTTTGCATTTGTAGATCAATAGAAGGCCGAAATGTCTCCTCCACTGAAGAAGTGTAGTCAATTCTTAATGAGCCCACTAAAAATTGAGAGAGTAGGACTTCTCCAAACTTCATATGTTCTCAGATGCATTCATGGTGGTGCAGGCAATGAATGGAAAATATGATTGTCCATTGATTTGTTTTTCTAGACATCAGAGTCCGGATCCTTTGAGGGGTGACCATGAGTGGGCTATGGGGATGGCTGCCATTCACGTGGGTAGTGCCTACTCCATCCAAGGCAAGCACCCTGCGGTGATACTGCGGACCGTGATTAGTACACTCATAATCACTATACGTTAAAAAGCATCAAGGGTCCGATTCTACGTTTGCCTTATTTTAGAGGCATATCAATCAATCACGCCCTAAACAGTGTGCTTTATGTTTCAACCAGAGTTCACCCACTCAGCAAGTCACGAAGTGGAGTCAACTCATCAACTTAAAAAGTCATATCAATTCTTTTGCATTATTTATAATACCAGAAATATGTAAAACTTTTAAAATAATAGCACAATATGTTAAAATTATTTTGAATAAAATAAATGAAGTAATTAATTGGATTTAAAATCTTAGGTTAATGATGAAGATTTGATACATCCAGTTAAATAGTTTACTTTCTTTAATTTGATATGCTATGTAAGGAAAAATCTTCATATTTTTTCGGTAGGAAGTTTCATCATAGAAAACTAGAGACAAGCTACAAAAGACAAAAACAGAAAATTACAGCTATCACCCCCACCCCTTGAAGAGTAAAAAAAAAAAACCCATCGTAACACACTCAAAATAGCTTGAAAGAGCTTTAAAAGTAAATGTTAAATTAGTGAGAAAGATAATGGCTCATTTATTTCCATGAGGTAAAATAAGCAGATGAAAGATGAGAAGTCAACAAGTGTAAAGTAACTAGTTATGTTTTATCCCATCCAAACATGTCTCGCGATGGGACACTAGGATGTGATACCAAATCTGCTTTGTTTGGTTGAGCCAGGTCAAATTTAAAGCTTAAGACTTTTAAAACATATATAAAATGCATGAGACTTTGTCGTAGAAATTAGTCACACCACCTTCTTTTCGCACAACCTTAAGTTAAAATGCCAAAAACTACCTACATCACATAAGTTTTGTTTATCAATTCAATAATGACTATATATAGAGTAATATTCAGGTGAGAACTTTTTTGTAAGGCCCACATTTGTGGATGGGACCAGGGGGGATGGAAAGATCTATGTAAGACCACTCCAAGTATCAAGTTTGACCCCAAATCCATGCCCCTAATCCCTTCATCTATGACCTACAAGTTTAATGGCTTCATATTAAAAAAATATTCAACCATCGATTCAACGGTTCAGTCCATTTGGATGTATGTCAATCTTTGGGATTAGTGACTATCAAGGGGTTCCCTATTGGTTGCTAGGTTTGGATGGATTGTTAGTTGGGTCATACAAAAAAATTCTCATATAATATGGGAGAACTAGTTCTCAACATATATATATATATATATATTAGAGGTGCACAAAAAATATGTCGATCCATAAATCCGATCCGATCCGATCCGCGGATTTTTATCCGATCTGAAGGTAAACGAATTGGTGATTGATTGAAAATTTTGTAATCCATTAGTAACGGATCGGTGACGGATTTCACCATCAATTCGCAGATTTAATCCGATCAGATCCATTGACATTAAATATAAAAAATATATAAGGGTTCTAAATGTAAATTAAGATGTCTAAATTTAAAATAAGAAAAAAAAATTAAGTGTCAAAATGTAATTTTTTTACGACATGTTTGATATTTTTCTTTTAACATTAGATTGAACGGATTAGGATTGGATAGGATCAGATTTTAATAGGATTGGTGACGAATTCTAAATTCGTCAATCCGTAGGTAACAAATTGGTGACGGATTTGGTTCAATTCACACCAATCCAATCTGTGTACACCCCGCATATATATATATATATATGAGGTGGGATCCCACAGGCTGCAGCCTATGTTATCACAAGCTGCAGCCTGTGTCACACGTGTGGGCAGAGGCCCTGGGCCCTCGCACGTGTGCGTGCAGCCTGTGATAACACAGGCTGCAGCCTGTGTGATCCCCCCACTATATATATATATATATATATATATATATATATATATATGGGAGGGCAAATTGGGACGACCAAATCCAAATCCATCCCACGCCAAGGAAACTACTCCCTAATAAGAGCAGCCAAAAGAACCCAGACAAAAAAAAGACCCAAAATCCAACCCGTTTACGGTACTGACAACTCGCCGCCCCATCCGTGATGTAGTTGCTTATGTGAGTGAGAAGCTGGACGCCGCGCATCCCATCACGACATTTGAAGAGCCAGTCAACTTCGTTGGGCGGTTTGTACTTTCACGCCTCCTCCTCCTTCATCTTTTTAAAGTGCTGCAGTTTCTTCTGCAACGGAAAACATTTATATCTAACACAGAGATGGGGTGGAAAGGAATATTGGGGTTTGAATATGGTATCATTCAGGGCCCTCTTGGACCCGATATTTCAGGCCCAGAACTTGTTGCTGCTGTCGCCAATGCTGGTGGTATCGGAACTCTCAGAGCTCCCGACTGGGTAACTACTAATACTTCTCTCTCTTTCTGATTCAGCTGTGGTTTGGTCGTTTGCCTGTCACCAAGACATAGAGGAAGAGACACGACCGAGAGTTTTGAGTTTGGCCCATGGTTCATGTGGACTAGCACCTATCTCCAAAAGGGCCTAGTCCATTTCAAAGAAAATTAACCATGTTCCAATTTCCATTTTTTTTTATCATGGAAGCCGTTATTGATGTTGTGAAATGGTCACTTTCCAGGAGTCACCTGATTATTTGCGGGGGCTGATAAGAAAGACGAGAAGCCTGACAGACAAACCATTTGGAGTTGGTGTTGTTCTAGCATTCCCTCACAAGGAAAATATAAAGGCCATTTTGGATGAGAAGGTTGCAATTTTGCTAGTCTCCTGGGGTGAATACCCAAATGAGCTTGTATCTGAAGCTCATCAAGCAGGGGTCAAGGTGGTTCACCAAGTGAGTGCTGTCTATCTTTGTACTAATAGGGTGGCATTTTTCCTTTTTATTGAGATCTCTCATGGGTGCTTTCTGATTAATGAATGTTTTATTAGTAGTATTATGCTTGTGGTTTTCTCCCTCTTCAAATACTTCTTTTTGGGTAGGATTCTCTGTAAATACTTGGAAACTGTTATATGCTATGTTTAAGAGGAATTTAAAGTTGATGATATGATTTTTTTTTTCCATAGGCCCCAGAATTAAAAATTACTTTAGATAGATTGTAAATAGGAGAATAGAATTCTTCTGATCAGTACTGGTAATGAATGTTTAAGGTGGACAGGACAGAATTCCATTTCAATTTGGCAGCCACCCAAAACAAATGGTCAAGGGGATACTCATCCATTCTGCTAAAATATGTGAAGGAGTTTTGCAGTGAAGGAATTACGCATTTTGGGCATGCCAAAATGTTAGACCTAAGTGGTCCAAATGACCACATGTCTAATAATTATAGGCCCCACTTTTCCCCTTTAGTTTTGATTTGAGTAACTCTGGCCTTGATTCACTTTTAGAAAGCTCAATCCATTTAGGTTTCTTGTTTGGCTAATTAATGAGAGAACTTTGAACTTTTAGGGTTTCTATATAAGTCATCTCTCTTTGACTCAAAATATTTGCAAAGTACCCATTGACTCTCATGCGTGTTGGAGTGAGCGACAAGGGAGATAGGAGAAAATCCTATTTAATCAAGGCCATTGACCGTAATAGGGGATAGTTTATAGATCAAATCCAAACTGCTTGCATAAGTCTAGATCCATAGATTTAATTTATGTTCCAAACCATATTAGATTCAACAGAAAATGCATCCTTATTATCCTGTAAGTTAAGGTTTCTCTTGTGTGTGACAGTCACGTTTTTTCACTGGATTATGGAATGAAAGAGTTCTAGTAAGCAACAACAGAGTTGGATGACAGAACATATTGAAATTTTCTTTTGGGGTTGTTGAGGGAATTTTCCACCTTGAGTCAATTAATGCTAGATGTCCTGCTTCACCGTGATGCAATGCTGCGACAGGACATGGTCTTTGATTTCCTCCTAAATGTTTAGAACTGCTTTTTCATTTTTTTGCTTGAAACATGTTTTGTTTTAAAACCATAGGATTTTAAATTGCTCAATCTTTCAATCTTGAATACAAATTGTATGTCCTTTCATTTTATCAAAGAAGGTTCTCTTCTACCATATTAGTTAGAGAGAGAGAGAGTATGTCCTTTCACTTTATTAAAGAAGGTTCTCTTCTACCATATTTAGTTAGAGAGAGAGAGAGAGAGAGAGAGATATTCTTGATCATTTTAAAATAACATCGATGTTGTGTATCTTGAAAGTTCCATTGGTTATTTGGCTTTTAAAATTTGAATTGTCTTTCAGTGCTATGTGAGTAAGCATAACTTGATTTGATACGATAGGATTTTAACATTTCAGTAGTTTTGTGTTATTATTTGAAAATTTGGGGCACAGTTGGCAGTTGCCTAGTGGTTTCCTTGGAAAGGTGAGAGGTTGGACATTTTTGGGAGGAGAAGTAGAGCCACATCTAATCAAAATCATACAACTATATGGTTAGCAATATCATGAAAATAGTTTTCCATCTGTTCTTAATTAAAATGAGCTTGAGAATGCAATGAAAAGTGGTTGATGCTTGTAGTTTTCTACTGTTGATCCTTCTTGTTCTCTCCATTATCTAGTACTTGCTTTCACCCCTTTGATCAAAGCCCCTTTCCTAGTAAGCTATGTAGAAATGTCAAGCACCTTGTGTTGCATTTAATGACAGTTCTTTTTGCATACTTTTGACAAAATGGTAATCCAGTAGCTTCAGTGTGGGTTTTGAGATGAAATCCATGCACAAATCTTCATTTGTAAAATAATTTTATTGATGAAGGTTTTTTCTTTCTTTGGGAGTGGGCGTGCTATCTACCGTGTCCAGCCTGTGATTCCTGATGGAACTTTCTTTTTTGCTTTTTTAAATTTTCTAGTGAAGGAGAAATAGATATTTGATAATTAGAGACATTTGTTTTTCTCATATGGGCATGTGAACACTAATTTATTTGTTTTGCATTGCAAGGTTGGGTCCCTTGAAGATGCAGAAAAGGCTATGAATGCTGGTGTAGATGCAATCATTATCCAAGCAAAAAATGCAGGAGGTCATGTCCTTGGCCAGGTATATTGGCAATGATTTCTGATACTTTGTGTTGTATTGGATAACTTGACTGGGAAATTCAATTCACTATTTTTTAAACTATCAATCGCTTATGCAAGAAGTGCAACGCCTTTGACCTTTAGTTCAATTTAGATATTGCAATGAGGTAGGGAATTTTGTACCAAGTGAAAAGAAGTTTTTGCTTTGTGAGCCAATGCAGCACAATGAATTGGAGATATTCTAAATATAAGAGTTCTGGTTTGATGGTGATCAATGCCAACTTTGAAGGTTGAAATTGTTAGAGTCAGAGAATAGATTTTCCTTCTGTTTTTCTAATCTCCAAGCACACAATATTGAGAAAAATATTATGAATTTGGATCACATTACTTCAATGCTTAACTTTTCATTAAATCAATCAATATTCTGGATACCAACCCTTGGGTGTAAAAACTAATCTTTTGGTGAAGGAAATGGGTTGACTAATTTCTCCTGAATTTCAATTTTATAAGTTTAGGTACTCACTATTGTGGTTCATTTGTCTTCCTCATCATTGCTATTGATCTTTGTGCAGGATGGATTAATCACGCTGTTGCCTAGAGTAGTTGATTTGGTTGCTGGCCGTGATATACCTGTCATTGCTGCAGGGGGTATTATTGATGCACGTGGTTATGTTGCTGCATTGGCTCTTGGTGCTCAGGGGATCTGCCTAGGCACTAGGTTCACAAAATACTCTAATTTTAGCACTTTTGGATTTACACCAAATCAAAGTGTTCTTTTAAAATTTATGTGGTGATATCAAGATGGAAAGAAGTCTCATTAGGTGGATGCTAGTTCCCCCCAAACTTCAAATATTCTAATCAATGAAGTTAATTAGCATTGACCATGAACACCGATGGAGAAGGAAGACACTGTCCCACTTAATGTGGCTTCTGATTCTGTTGTTACCCATGTATAACAAGCAGCAATGACGGATTATGCTCTGTACAGTGGGGAAAACACTGCTACCTGTTTGGATACTTCCACCACTACCTTAATCTCTAATTCTTAGTCAAAATGACATGTGAAGTTCATGTAAGTGTATATTGATTAGTGAGATTTTTGCTGTTTAAGGTTTGTCGCTACGAAGGAAAGCAATGCTCACCCACTATATAAAAGGAAGCTGGTTGAATTAGATAAAACTGAGTACACAAATATTTTTGGCCGTGCACGATGGCCTGGTGCACCACAACGTGTTCTGCAAACAGTTTTCTTTAATGATTGGCGGCTTCTTCCAGACCATGAAAATGAGACCAACCAGCCCATCATCGGCCGCTCTACAATACATGGCATGGTAATCATTCTGTTTTCATTTCTGTAAATTTGATCATGCTCCCCATGCAATTTGAATTTCAAGTTTAACTGTCAATTGCATCTTCTGCAGACAGTTTTGCTGGAAATTGGGAATTTTCTTCTGACATTCACAATAAATATTTTAGTTGGGTATTTTGGAAACCAGTCTATATTTTTGCTGGTTGAGAACATTTGAACTGGTGGTAATATTTTCAGTTGCATAAACATGTGATACTTGAATTGCTAATTGGCATGCTTGGATAAATGTGCATTATTACTGAGTCATTGCAGATGGTAGTTATTCAAGTATATTTAAGGTGAATAGGACTACGTTGTAGTTAATCATTCAACTGGTTTAACCTGAAAAATTGAGTAAGGAGTAGTTATTTTTTTCCTTCTAATCTATTATTCATGATCCATTCATTTCAAAGGTCTCAATGTGAGAACATGGATATGTAGTGCAGTAATAGTTCAGCAGAACAATGTCAACATGCACAACACGCATTGAAAGAGAAATAGAAGAGGTGGGGGATTTAGCCAATCATATAACATCTATTTGATTGACCTAAAACCAGATATAGGCCAATTGTACATAGAAGGAAGTATCAGCAAAATGCCTCCTTTTCAAGAAAGACTAATTTGATTGATTTTATTTCATAAAAAAGACATTAATGATATAAATTCTCTACATAATCCACAATTTATCCACACTCAAGATGAAATTAGTCAAAATTTTCCATTCCGTATCCCTATGGTTAAAGCTTATCGAATTCATTTTGTCTTCTGAAAATAAAAGGAATTTTGATGGTTCCATGGCTTTTGTGTATATAATTTGTTATAAAGAACACATTTTTCTCTTTGTCACCATCATCATGGACACCATATCGCATCTACCTGTGTTCTTTTTTTTTTTTTTTAATCTCTCTTCATTGAATGTTATTCCTACCACGTGAATTGAACATTTGTTATTTGAAGGCGTTTGCTAATTAGGGAGTTGACCTCTTAAATTCTTATTTGAGAGTCCTGCCTATCTTACATCAAAATTTGAGGGCTTAAATAAAAACCACTCAGTTCCTTGAAAAGAAAATTCACACAAAAAAATTGGTAGAAACCCTTCCTTAAGAAGTAGACAAACATCAATAAAGAAATCTGTAGTTAACCACAGTCCAACAAACACATTGAATAATACTACTCTCCTTTTTTTGCTCTGTATATCAGTTTAGAAGCCTTCTATGCTGCATTTGTATGTTTTATTTCTTGGTCCTCTTTCCTCATTGCTTTCATTTTAGAAAATTATGGACATATAGGCCAGATCATGCTAACGCGTTATTCTGCGTGCCAGGAAAAAGAGATCCGGCGTTTTGCTGGTACAGTCCCAAATGCAACAACAACAGGTGATATTGAAAGCATGGTGATGTACGCTGGTGAAGGTGTGGGCCTTGTAAAGGAGATACTACCTGCTGGTGAAGTGGTAAAAATGCTAGTTGAAGGAGCCCAGCTTCTAATTCAACAATTATAAATAGTACCAATGTCGTATAAACTGTCGGTCTACTAAACTGTAGAAATATTTCTTCCTTTTTGTCTGGACATGGTGAATATATAATTGGAAACCAAAATGGTCTTCCATTATGTTGGTCTTAGGAGTTGGGACCTCTCCCCTGAAGGGAGAGTGCCTCTGTTGAACTGCTTTGGCAATCTAGATTTAATTAAATATTGCAGGTGTAACTGCAACTTAAGTGTCATATATCCTTTTGATGATGATAAAAGAGATTTCAAAACTTGCATTGATGATCATGCATGCATATTGATTTTCTTGGGTTGCTAGTGGATGTGAGCTCATTCTACATGCTGACCAGCAAGCCTCAAAATGTGCCATTTTTATTCATATGAAAAGTGCGATTTGGTTTGCCAATGCACTCGTGGTTGCGTGGTATTGGCATCTTAGTTTCACATGCATGCCCAGTGATTGATTCCCGGCTATTCAAGTTTAAATTATTTATTACCGGTAAGCAACTAGTAGCCCAACATAGCAAAAAAGAAAAAAAAGTAGTACCAGTAAGCAGTTGCCCAAGGCAGCTATTTTAGCTCTTAGCTCTGCAAAATGATATTTTTTGTGAATGCGGTGAGCGTGGATCGAACACGCGACCTTCAGATCTTCAGTCTGACGCTCTCCCAACTGAGCTATCCCCGCTGGGTGTAGAAGTTTGACATATTATTTAACTGATACTTTAAATAATCTGCTACACCATCCAAACGGTTTTCTTAAGTTAAATAATTATACTTTAGGTGCTTACTAAAATAGTCAGGATCATTAGACCTTTGTTGATTCAGACCCCACTCACCTAATCCACCAATTGGACTTTTAGTCCCATCTGAACCCACTGAATGACTTATACAATATGGTGGGCCTCACAATCAGAGTCAGAAATTAACCTGTTAAAGGTTGCAACTTTTTAATTTGCAGATCCATCCATTGCCAACATTCAATGTGCCGATGGAAAAGTTAGATCACAGATCACCAGTATAATCTTGTAGTCTACGGCCCACTGAAAGAACACATATGGGTGATGGGTCCCATCTTTATTCAGGGATGTGGGCCGTCCATACTCAGAATACCATTTTCCCGGACATAATTAGAAGCAACTCATTTCAATGGTCGCTGGGCTCAGGACCATTTAGTCACTTCATAAAACTCCAGTTTGGCCCTATTCTTTCTTTCATGAAATTGAAATCTAGTTCTGGTGGATAGAATTTATCTTCAAGTTGTAAAGGGTAACTCAGACCACGTTTTGCACACGGAGGTTGTAGGTTCGAAACTGTACAAGGCTATTGGGAAATTTACCCAGCTTCCCTCTGGTTTGGAGAGATTAGTCCAGCCCAAACGGTAAAAAAAAAAAGAAGTTTACTTCATTATGAAATTTAATTGAATCCTGCGGTTCGCCCAAAGAAACCGAACCCTGCGCACTTAAATCCCTAGGTTCAAGGATGGTAGTTTTGACCTGACCTGCTATTATTATCTGGGCTGATCTGGTAATTAAGGATTCTGGTTGACCTTTTTACAGTTTGGGATTGGTTTAGGTAAACACCAACTATACAGATAAATGGGTGGGAATAAGGTTCAGTTAGAGGTGGCAAAATCTGACCTTACCCACAAAGCCAACCCACATAACCAGAACAACATCCTAAACAAGTCGGTCATGGTTAGATAAATCGGACCTGTAGTAAAATGGGTTGGGTTAGGATTGACCTGCATAAACTCATACCCCATTTAAGTCAAGTTAGGGTCCACCTGCATATCTAAATTGATTTAGATAGTCTAATTTGGGCTCTTTTTGGCCTATAACTAAACTCAAATATGATCTTAATACTTAAAATGAATTGGGCCTGGGCTATACTTCTAGATGCTGGGTACAGTCCATCGAGTAAAATGTGGCGACCTAAGTTGGATGCAGGTCATAAGGGTCGGGTTACCTGACTCGTTTAAAAAGAAGGGTTGGATAAGGATTGACCCTTCACACCAAACCAACCCCCCCCCCCCCCCCCCCCGCCCCAACGGAAAAAAAAAAAAAAAAAAAAAAAAAAAAAAAAACATCTATGATGTTATAGATAGGTTGAGTCTGTTCTGTATGTCCGGCCCAATTTGGCTAATTTCACTACGAGCTGTAAAGATAAATTGAACCCGACTTAATTAGGGTTTAGTTGACCCTCTTAACTTGACAAGTTCACCAGCTACGCCGAAAGCATATGGCAACCTGCAGGCTGAGGAGAAATCAAGAGAGAGCTAAACCACAAAATTAATAATGGGCAAAGCTTGACAGAAACTAACCGACAGGCTGGCCCAGCCAAACAAAGGGAATCCCAGAGCAATCTTCCTGAAAAAAGCAAACAAAAAGATGCCCACGGACCGGGCCTACCAAAAAATACAGAAATCCCATGGCCAATGGGAAACCAAAGCAACAAAGAAATAGACAAGGGAGGCCACAATCTGGCCCTTGAAGTTGAGACAGCAACAAAAAGCAACACACACACAACCCCGCCCCGCCCCCCCCCCCCCCCACGCACACGCAACCCCAGGAAGTAGTACACAACCCATGGTTCCAAACCTCCCCCCCCCCCCCCACACACACGCAACCCCAGGAAGTAGTACACAACCCATGGTTCCAACCCCCCCCCCCCCCCCCCCCCCCCCCCACGCAACCCCAGGAAGTAGTACACAACCCCCGGTTCCAAACCTCCCCCCCACAACACACACACACAACCCCAGGAAGTAGGATTGGCTTGACTTCCTATTCTTGTTTTTGCGTTGACGTTGTCCACCCATGCAAGTCTTCCTGCAACGAATTTGTCCACCGGCTAAAAAAGGTCACTGCAACTCAGAGTGCTCAAATCAATTCAAAAATTGACCTGACGTGACATATTTTGTCTGCACTATACGTTAAAGTCATCAATTGCGTGGAAGTGCAATTATTATGGTCCCAACAGGTTGGTGCCGGGGGTAGGATGGCACTTTCCATCTAAAAAAAATTCATATCTTTAAAAATAAAAAAATCTCCTTTCCCACATGGCACCTAATGGTTGGATCAAACAGGAAATCCGGATCCAATTATTATATATGGGAGCAGATTATTTTGACTGGTTGAATTTAAATTCGTCTGACCTCTCAATTTCAATTTTATTGGGGTTATGTGAATTCTGACTATTAATTAAGAAAGCATTTCTAATTTGATTCACTTTCTTTTTAAAAATTGGTCGTTTTCATATTTGATTTAGTTTCTTCAACTTATATTTATATGGGAGTTTGGTTTAATACAAATTGTCTCTCTTTCTCTAAAAGTTCTTCGTCATATATTCAATCCAAAAATCCTACTCATTTTCCTTTTATTTTGTAATTATATATATACCGGCTATACACATCAGTTTAGAGTGAGTGAGTCTTTTTATTATAATTTTTGTCTCTCGATCATGCTTATTTTATACACTTGCGTGTTAGATAGTTGTATCGATTTTTATAGTGTTGCAGAGTAAATGGATCTTGAATCTGGAAAAAGAAAGCACAGACAATAACTTTATCTGCTTTGTCTTTTATAGTTTGCGTGTTGTCTTTTATACACTAGGTGCAAAATGTTTCTTCCCTCAACATTATCCTATGAAATTCTTTTACATGGCGCGTTCCTATCATATCTTAGCATCACTAGATGAAACACGTCCGGAGAATTGGCATGTGGATGTGCCCAATTGGGTGCAAGGATATGGTCATCAAATACTCATAGTTTACTTATTACCCTTAACATAATCGCGCAAACTTCTGTGGTGATAAGAGGATGGGACTCTTGTTTGGATTATTTAATCAAAATGGGTCCACGGAAAGGCAAGTTTATCAAGTGCTAGCTTGACTAGAGTTAAGGTCAAGCTAGGGTGTAACGGTTTAGTTAATTGGTCAACTTGGAAAAACGGTTAACCGAATCGTAACTGCAGTTTTCTAACTTTTAAAATCGTAACCGTAATTATAATCGTATCCATAAAAATCATAGAAAACCGTAACTGCAGTTAACCGTATTAAACGGTTAGGTTACGGTTAAATAACCGTGGAATGCTTTCCTCATATAAGAAGATAAATGAGAATGATTGAAGGTAAAATGACACATAAGGAGCAATTGAATAAGGTAAGAAATATTTCATTCAGCCCCCTTATTTTTTTTCTTTTATTTGTAAACGGTACGGTTAATCCCATACGGTTAATATGGTTCGGTTTGGTTAATAATCGTGAATTATTACGGAAAATCATAATTGAACCGAACTGTGCAGTTTTTGGATTTCATTAACCGTGAAATACAGTTATTAACCACGGTTCGATTCGGTTAAACGATATTTTTTTTTTTTTTTTACACCCCTAGTTAGAGTCGAATCTCCCCCTCTTAATGCTCTCTTTTAATCATTGTCGGGGACTCTCTATTAAAGCAATGTCCTTTACGGCAAGGCTTGTGAGAGTGAGACAACCACTCTCCTTGATTTTATTTTTTAAAGTGAGACAGCCAATCTCCTTGATTTGATTTATTTTTTATTAAAAAAGATAAGTACTCACGCACCTAACTAATTTCATATACACCCGCACAAGTTCCCCACCTTGAGAATGTGCCACTTCTTAATTTGATTTTTAGAAACGGTTGATGCATGCCCTCTAAGTAAGGGCATTTGATGTCCCCAGCCACTGGCCGAATCATAAAATTTTCCTTGTGGGGCCACCATGTGAAGAAAATCTTCTCAAAGGAGCTATATACATGAACAAAAGCATAGATAAAAACGACAAGAGATTTTCCCAAATTACTAGAGGGCTACTATGTGAAACCAAAAATTGTAGGGGCAGTACCATATGAGAAAAATCACAACTTTTCCATATATAACAATAGAGGCTACGGATTTGATTTTCCTACTCTAAGCAACATAGAGTACTGAAAATGTCAACTTGAGTTTCGCCAAAGCTGTCAAGGATCCTCACTGCTTGATTTTCTAACTGGTTCGAGTTGGTTCAGCAATCTGTCCTGGTCTTGACCCTTTTTAAACTCCAAAACTCCATATTTCTGGCATATGGATGCAGATTGGTCAGCATAAAATTATACTCTACCAGTTTAAAAAACTCGATCTTATATATTATTTCACACTATAGTTACAATTAATACAATTGAAAGCCGCATGATGCTTTCTTTTATTCAGTCCAACAGTAATTATATTGCCTATTTATCTTTTCAAAATAGTTTATTGGATTCTTCTGCTGTGAAATAATTCACTAGCCTAATAATTCATGCTCAGCACAAAATCTCCCTGCACTGCAAAATAAATAATTACATATTAAAATGAATTACCTCTTTTCATAGGACAAGTTGGATAAAATAGAAATAAAAAAAATTGGAGCATAAATGGTATAGTTACGTAGGAACAACTGAAATATGAGTAGTTTGATGGAAAAATGAGTGCGTAGTTACATGAGTAGTTATATAACTATCGGTTAAAATTATAACTGACGGTCAAAATTGAACCTAAACCTCTTAGCTTAATATATTATAATTGTCTCCAAGCCAAATAATATGAAATCTACCACTTAACAAGCTTGGAGTATTACAAGAAGAGACATGTGTAACATCCATTGAAAATTTCATGAATAGATGGCATAAACTCATTCAACCATTGGACTTTGCCTTCTAATCCATGTTTTATGACTCCTAAATTACATAAAGTAAGTCCCCTATTATGTCCTAGGATTTAGTGGGTTCTAACCTTTTTAAGTCTAGCAAACCTTGCATCGCTCCTGTTTTGGTTTAAGTTCAAATTCGGCTAAATAGTTTGACTTACACATGTTTTGGCTCATGATGAAAACCTTCTTGAGTTGAGATCTAAGTAACAAATTGGCTGGGATTAATTAGATCCTGCTGGTACTTGATTCAATCTTTTGTGAGTCATGACCAAGATATATTAGGTGCCTTTAATGCACATCTGCTTTTGTGTCATGTACTCCACTTTTTGGTGACCACAATTGTGAGTCTTAAACAGGAAGTAGAAAACTTTAAGTGAAAAAACCCTAGCTCTTTATTTGGGTTGTAAGATACTGAGCATAAAAGAAATACATTAAAGGGTACGTTTGGCAAATTGACAGGAATCCCCTAGTTTGAGGTTTTCTTTGATATGTTGGAATCAAGCCATCCTCAAGGAGGATTTCCTAAAAATAGTTCTAAGTTTGACAGAAGAGAGGAATCATGAAGTCTATGAATTGTGTGATCCAACAATCATAAGTCTTTAATCAATTTCTCATAATCCATGAAATATCATGGGCTGATCTTTCACCCCATAACCAATTTTGGCTCTTTAGATATTTTGAACGGTTCAGATCGTGCAAAGGGGGCCACATAAATTTAAAAAATAATATTTTAGAGGATGGACGTTTTTGCAAATATCTCGAATTAGATAATACATCTACGGTAAGTTGGGGCCCTAGTTGTATTTGGTCTCCTCTAAATTATCCACGGTTCAGATGATGATTTCGAGGCCCACAAAATCAGAAAAATGAAAAGAACGTACTGCAAAACAATCCCCCCCCCCCCCCCCGCCCCCTTTTTTTTTTTTTTTTTACTGTGGGGCATATCAACGGTCAGAATGGTTTAGCAAATATCTCAAGTTATAGATGGAATCAACGGCTGATTTTTGGTATGATAGCCGTTTTGGACGTTATTAATACTATTACCTGTTCAGATCTTAATTGTGGGGCCATAGAAACAAAAAAAAAAAAAAAATGCAAAAACCGGTCTTCCCTATATTAACGTCCGGAACACTGTAGCTCCGCAAATCCACGCGCGCGTGAATTCAGCTGATTCTATGGGGGGAGGTCTGACATCTAGAATATTTACAAATGGGGATTCCTTGCATCCTCCAAGAGCTTTTCCACGCAGATCCAAACGTGGGTTTTCCACGGGATCACGGAAAACCAATAGAAATCCGCAGCGAGGACATTTACCAAACGTCCCCTAATTCTCCATGTCCAACAGTGGAAAAGGGCCAACAATTGGATGGCTAGGACCTTGCAATCAATGTAAGAAGCTCAGAATCTCACCTATATATTGAAGGGCTAGGACCTTGCAATCAATGTAAGAAGCTAAGAATCTCACCTATATATTGAAGGGCTAGGACCTTGCAATCAATGTAAGAAGCTCAGAATTTCACCTATATATTGAAGTCACAATAATATCATGATAAACTAAAGACGTTACGTCTAAGATTAAAGGAAATGTTATCTTAGCAATTATGATGATGATAAATTGATGATCACATGAATTTGAGAGAGGCAGTGGGAGGGCCCTTCAATTAGGCAAGAGATTTAAGCATGGAAAAAAAGTTTTGTGTCTATTTAAATGGAATATATTTTCTTTTTGATATTTTTAATGTAAAAAAGTTAGCAAAGTGGAGCAAAAGTTTTACCCCACCCTAACAAAAATCCTTGGTCCGCTTCAACTTGCATCAAATGACTCTAAAATGTGGAGCAAAAGACATCAAAGTCTTTCTGGGCCAGCTTGTAGATAAAACTTTTGTGGAGGAGACCATCTCCGCTTGTTTCTTGCCCACTGTTTTGTCTACATTCAAATGGGTTTCAAACCTATAGAATGCAGCTGCCTCTAGTGCAACCAAGGAAACTTTTTTTTTTTTTGGAGAGATTGCATTAAAAAAGGAAGCCAACAAACAAGCTGCAATACTAAAAAAAATTCGGACACCAACAAGAAAATAAATAGAGGCCTATTCACAATGAGGCCTTGTATTTCCATCATTCTGAAACATGGGGTTCTTCAGTCCGGATCCTAGTTAACTAATACCATGAATGTAGATCATCCAACGGAGGACTATAAAAAGTTAGATTTATTCCTTAAAAGCGCCTCCATTGGTGGATCCTTCTTGGATGAATGTCAATATTGAGGAGTACTGGTGAAGTCTGAGCCCCATAGGGATGCAAATTTAATATATTAGCTGTGGACTTATTTTTGGTCCCATTATTGCTTTGGGTGTCGAGTTCAGGCTTATAATGTATACATCCTAATAAAATTCAGGTGCAGGTTTGGTCCAAGGGAGGCGCTACATTGATCACAATGTGGTCAATTGACACTAGTAAGAACTGAAAAGATATTAAAAAATTTTATGTCAAGAATTAAACTGTCATATGAGAACTGTCACTCCTTACCACTCGGGTAAAAAGCTGTTAACTTCAATTTTAACCTCTTGATAGGAAGAAATTGCTAAAATTCATACAAATTCAATTACATGCAATTATGCAAATGAACGGCAGCTAAATATCATGCTAGCCAAATAACAGTAAACATTAATATCAGGCCTAATGGCTCCAAGTTGGTGTGAGTGCCAACTGTGCCATGATGTGAAATCACTCCAATAATTCTCTGCAATGACTCTCTGTAATGAATGCGGCTGAGTAAAATATGGTTTTAGGCTTATCCAATTCAATTGCTTGAACAGTTGGACGTGTGAAACATCTCTCTGTATTGAATGTGGCCTGGTAAAAAGGTTCAGTGCACCAAAAGTGAGCTAACAGCCTGTCATGATCTTTTGAACTTAAAGATCTTTTGAACTATTTAAGTGTGGGCATTGTTACATTGATGTGCACATACCTCTGGGGGTTTGAGAAAGGTTTTCATAGCTGCAATTTGGTCCCTCTGAATTCTGAATGGGCGTGGCAATCCACAAAATCATGCTAAATCTAAATTTCAAAGTAGCTGTTTGGTCAAATTATATGCATCACGAAATTTTGAATAGTATGTCTCCGGCCCAAAACCACCTACCTTTCCCGTCCACCTCCACCGGCAAACCTCCGCCCCACCAACCTTTTCCGTTCATGAAAATTCTATATGGGCTACTAGAATGGATTACTAGTTCTATTTAACCAATCAATGCAGCGGAAATAAACCAATCAGACAATATAGAACTAGCTATCTACCAATCACACACCACAAGAAGGCAGACACAATATTTAACGTGGAAACCCTATCCAGGGAGAAAAACCACGAACCAGAAATCAAGAGATAACGAACAGTTACAAGATATACTCACAAGCTCCTTTACCTAAGTCTGTACCTCGACCCAAGGACTGTAGTTATTCTTGCAAAGAATCCACTGACACGACATCCACCGCACCCCGTTCTCCTTACTTGATCTCCTCACACCTTGTCAACCAAGATGATCAATCTTCTACAAGAAAGTAGAAGCAGCAACAACTTTCTAGAGCAGCCCTTCAGAATAATCTCTCAATGGCTCTAGAGATTAACTCTCTCTAAAATATCTCTGACTCAGATCAATGAGAGTTGTGGTGGTTATCTACGGTTGAGAGAAACACCCTATAAATAGCCCAATATTCGTGCCTAAGACTTAGTGCACAAGTAGGACTCAAACTGAGAAATAGAGTCTCAAAAGGAAACTAAATCTGATTAGAAGAGTAGACTTTCCCGAACTCTGCACGTTGTCCGATCGATCGCCCCTGCAGGTCCGATCGATCGGGCCTGGGGAATTTCGCCCGGTCTGCTATTTTCTTCTTTTCTTCACTTCAGATCTTCCGGCGACCCATCCACAGTCCATTCTAAAATAAATTAGAAAATACAACTCAATGGACCCAGAGTTTTGTCCAACCCATGAATTAGCCAACAAAAATACTAACAATCTCCCTCTTTGGCAATTCATGGACAAAACTCCCTAGAGCAATACAAATGATCTACCCAAGAGAAAAACCCAAAATACATTGAATTTTCAACAAAAAAAAATCAGCAATAGATCTTTGCTTGTTTCTCCCCCTGGAGATCTTTGCTTGTTTCTCCCCCTGGCTTCAGTATTCTCCCCCGTTTTGTCCACAATTGACAAACAATTTTCGTCAAGCAGCTTCTGTCAATCTGGATTCTGTAGCTCCCCCTAAATAGACTCCCCCTCAAGATGATCTTTGTATCAGCACTGGGGTGGGGGCTTGATCATGTAGATCAGGGGTGATGAAGCTTTGGCACACACACTTGCATTTTCAGATAGTTCAGCATAGTGTGTACCAAGACAGATGGAAGGTCTTCTTTCTTGACCCAGACAGTTTTGGTTTTCATAGGTGACGCTTCCTTCTGCTTTTTCCATTGCTTTTGTTTTGGAGACTTTCGCAGCTTATTGCAATGGGGTCGAATGTGTCCTTTAATTCCACAGTGATGACAAGTAGGTATTCGTTCAGGGCGTGGCACATTCTTCTTCTTGGAATCTGTATTTGTAACATGACCAGCAGAATTAGTAACAACTGAATTTTGAACAAAACAATTATTACCTTTGGCTTTTGATGTAGATGCTCCGTCAGCGTAGCCAATGCCATGCATGTTATTCTTTGCCTTTTGACTGCACAAGATGTCATCAAGTTTTTTAGACCCAGCATTCATCCTGTTTAGTGAAGCCTTGCTCGTATCCAACTCAGAAAAAACTATCTTGAGTCTTCCTTGCAAGTCGGTAATTTCAGCTTTCAAAGTCTTCATATCGTGATTAAGCAACTCACACTTCTATGCTTCCGCAGTCAATATATCTGCCAGTTTGTTATTTTCAGCCTCTAAGTGACTTACTTTTGTAAGAGCTTCAGACAATTCAGCTTTTAAAGAAATATTCTGCTCTTCAGATTCTTTCCAGCTTGTAGCCACTTTTTCATTCATCTTGAGCATCTTCATGGTCTTTGCAAATAATATATGATATTCAGCTTGCCAATCATGTTCTGTCTCTGACTCACTAATATCTTGATCAGTCCCTTCATCAGAAACTAATGGAGTTGCAGAAACAGAAGTTGCCATGAATGCCATGAATTTTTCTTTGCTAGCATCAGGCTTCTCAGACTCAGATTTTTTATCATCTTCCTCAGAAGTATCATCATCCCAAGTCAGATTGAAAGCCTTCTTCTTTGGTTTCTTGTTAGCACAGTCACTAGCAATGTGTCCATAACCATGACACTCAAAACATTTAGTCCCTTTAGAAGATTTCTTCTTTACAAAATTTTTAGGGATCTTCAAATTACTTTTCTTCCCCTTCATGAAAGCTTGAAATTGCTTCATAAACTCAACAGCAACTTGGGGATCAATCTCCTCAGAATCAGAATCAGAATCACTAGCAATTTTCTTGTATGATTCTTTGGAGGCTCTCAAAGCAATACCTTTGGATTTTGATTTTCCATTGGACCTTAGGTTTGCTTCAAAAGTCTGAAGGTTGCCAACTAATTCCTCAGCTTTGAGAATATTCAGATTTTTATTCTCTTCTATGGCCACAACCTTTGCATCAAACCTTTCTGGAAGAGACCGCAGAATCTTTTTCACAATTCTATTTTCAGGAATTGGCTCTTCCAAAGTAAAGGTGTCATTCACAATTGTATTCAGCTTTGAATTAAACTCATCAAAAGTTTCATCATCCTCCATTTTTATGGTTTCAAAGGCTGTATACAATTTCTGAAGTTTCGACTGTTTGACAGTGTTAGTCCCTTCATGCACAGTCTGCAGAATATCCCAAGCTTCTTTTACAGTAGTGCATGTAGAAATTCTACGAAACTCAGATATGCTAACTCCATTATAAATAGCATTTAAAGCCCTAGAGTTGCAAGTGGCTGCCAATTCTTCATCCTTTGTCCACTGTTCTTCAGATTTAAAACTGGTTTTCCCATCAGTAGTGACAGTGGGCAAGGAATAGCCTTTCTCAATAGATTTCCAGACTTTCAGATCTATGGCTTTTACAAAGGCAACCATTCTGGCTTTCCAATAAGCATAATTAGAACCATCCAGCAGAGGAGGCTTATTGGTTGAAGTGCCTTCACGATAGGTATCCATTCTAGCAATATTTGGATCAACACAATAAAATAGTGCAACCCGCTCTGATACCAATTGAAAATTCTATATGGGGCTACTAGAATGGATTACTAGTTCTATTTAACCAATCAATGCAGCGGAAATAAACCAATCAGACAATATAGAACTAGCTATCTACCAATCACACACCACAAGAAGGCAGACACAATATTTAACGTGGAAACCCTATCCAGGGAGAAAAACCACGAACCAGAAATCAAGAGATAACGAACAGTTACAAGATATACTCACAAGCTCCTTTACCTAAGTCTGTACCTCGACCCAAGGACTGTAGTTATTCTTGCAAAGAATCCACTGACACGACATCCACCGCGCCCCGTTCTCCTTACTTGATCTCCTCACACCTTGTCAACCAAGATGATCAATCTTCTACAAGAAAGTAGAAGCAGCAACAACTTTCTAGAGCAGCCCTTCAGAATAATCTCTCAATGGCTCTAGAGATTAACTCTCTCTAAAATATCTCTGACTCAGATCAATGAGAGTTGTGGTGGTTATCTACGGTTGAGAGAAACACCCTATAAATAGCCCAATATTCGTGCCTAAGACTTAGTGCACAAGTAGGACTCAAACTGAGAAATAGAGTCTCAAAAGGAAACTAAATCTGATTAGAAGAGTAGACTTTCCCGAACTCTGCACGTTGTCCGATCGATCGCCCCTGCAGGTCCGATCGATCGGGCCTGGGGAATTTCGCCCGGTCTGCTATTTTCTTCTTTTCTTCACTTCAGATCTTCCGGCGACCAATCCACAGTCCATTCTAAAATAAATTAGAAAATACAACTCAATGGACCCAGAGTTTTGTCCAACCCCTGAATTAGCCAACAAAAATACTAACAGTTCACCTCCTCAGACCATCTACCGTCCCACCAACCTCCTCGAACTGCCATCTCCATCCAGCCTCAGCTTCTGCCAGCCCCCCACCCATCCCTTCCCTCCCTCTCCTCTGTACAGTCTCTGCTACCGCCTGCTCCTCATCCTCTCCTCCCTTCCCCCTCCACTGACCAGACTCTGTATGGCCTCACGCTCTCCACCCCCAGCAGTCCTCATCTTCTCTCCTTACAGTCTCATAACTTCCCCCCTCTTCCCCACCCCAAGACTCCTCGAGCTTTCCCCACGGGCAAACCTCTCCATCAACCTTTTCTTTCCACTCCCTCAGACCAACTCCCGTCCCACCATCCTCCTTTGACTGTCACCTCTATCCAGCCTCAGCTTCCGCCTGCCCCTCACCCAACTCTCCCCTCCTCCTCCTCTGTTCAGACTCTGTTACTGCCTGCTCCCCATCCTCTCCTTCCCTCCCCCTCCACAGACTAGCCTCTGCATGGCCTCTCGCATTCTAACCCCAGTAGTCTTCAACCCCTCTCCCTACAGTCACTTAACTTCCCTCCTCTTCCCACCCAAAACCCCCCCTGACTCCTCGAGCTTTCCCCTCTACAGAGGCAAGCTCCTCAGCCCCTTTCGCCAACCCGGTCAGTCCCGGTTCTCAGCTCTGGCCTCTAGCAACCAATCCCTCCCCCTTTACTCCTCCTTATCAATCGTATGCTAACCTGTTTTCTGCTCCTCAATCCCCCCCTCTCTCCTGTCTCCCGGCGTCTCTTCCTTCTCCAACTTGGATCAATGGTAAGCCATCTTTAACTATTCCTCAATCAATGCTTAACTTCAGTAAGAAGTCCTTCTCCTTTGCTGTTATAGGCAAATTTGCTGGCAGACGCCCCTCCCTTGAATGGGTGGAAGCAAAAGCTAAGCTCTGGTCTCTAACCAGGCCCTGTACGGTCTCCCTTACCAACAAAGGCCACTTCATCTTCAGATTCAACTCTCCAGAAGACAAAGCCTCCATCCTCAGTCTCTCTCCCCTCTCCATAGATAAGAAAAAATTCTTCTTCTTACCCTGGTCCCCTGGGCAAGATGAATCTGTTTGGCCTTCCTTAGCTCCTGTCTGGATTAGACTGTCTGGGCTACCTTATCACTGTTGGAGTCAAAACATCATCCTCTCTCTTGCCAACTCTATAGGGCAGCCAATCAAGCTTGACAACATAACAATGGCACAGCGTATTCTTTCCTTTGCTAGAGTCCTTGTGACTGTAGATCTCTCTAAACCTAAGCCTACCTCCATCTTGGTTAACTTTCAAGGGGAAGGTGAACTGAAAATCTCAGTAGACTATGAGAACTGTCCCTGCTCTACTTGCCTCTCCCCAGGCCACAGTCAGTTTAATTGTCCCCTCTCCAGCAAGTCCTCAGCTAGCAACCTCTCCTCACCAGCCTTAGTCTCCTCCAAAACCTGTACCCAGACCCCTGCTACCTCTAGTATCTCATCCTCCCTTAATCATAATCAAAGTCACTCTACCTTTTCCTTCTGCCACCCTAATCCTCTCCCAGAACCTCTGGAGAATTCTCCAGCCTTTGGCCCTCACTCTGGTTGCCCTCTCCCTCCCATTCTCAAGCCTTCAGGCCAAGATCCTAGTGTAATCCTCTCAGCCCCTCCGGCCCCTGGGCCATCTCTTTCCTCCATCCCTCCCAATTCCGAAGCCAACACCTCTCCTGTTCTGAGCCTCCAGGAATCCATCAAAGACCTCCCTTTTGAGGAAGTCTCGGCCATCCTCCAGAAAGCTGCCACTCCAACCTTGGACACCTCTAATCCCTTCTCAATCCTAGAACATTATTCGTTTCTAGACCCAGTAGATAACCCTACTATCTATGGCCGCAACCTCCAAGCCTTCTCTGAAGGTAATTCCTCCACTGAGATTCCCCCTGGATTTGAGTCCCCCCCTGAGCCACCTGTTCCTTCCTCTACCACAGCTCTAACCCCAGCTGATTCTAGCTCCCCCAGCTCAAGTTCAGTTGTCCTAGTTCTTTCTCACTCAAGCACCCCCTAGCTCTCCTCAGGAAACTACAGTTGGCAACCCCCTCCCAATCATCAACTCCAGAGGAAGACTTAGGAAAGGGAAGAATTCTTCCCTCCCAGCTCCCTCTTCTGGCCCAATAACTAGGGGTTCTAGAGGCAAGAAAACCCCCCCCCCCCAACCCTTCCTCATGTTAAAAGTCCTCTACTGGAATTGTAGGGGCATTGCAAACAGCCCCACTCAACGAGCCTTGGCTAACATGCTCCGCAAACACTCTCTCGATCTCCTTTTCATTTCAGAACCGATGACTCCCTTCTCCCCTGCTATCTCCACGAGCTGGAATAGGATAGGCTTTGATACTCTCCACTCCAATACCCCATCAGCTTCCTCCTCAATTCCAAACCTTTGGTGCTTCTCCAAATCCTCTCACCATCTCTCCATCAAGGTTAAAGACTCCTCATCCCAACACCTCTCCATGCTCCTGCATAATAACTCAACTGGTCTATCTACCATCATAACTGGAGTCTATGGTTCCACTAACTCTGCCCTTAGAAAGGATCTCTGGGCTGTCCTCATTGACTCCTCCTCATCTACTTTGCCTTGGTGCTTTATAAGGGACTTCAATGCCACCCTCAGCCATGCAGATAAGCTAAGTATCTGCCAGCCTACTCTCTCCTCTCTCAAAGCTTTCCAATCAGCAGTGCTGCAAGTAGGCCTTCATGACACTAAATTTGTAGGAAACAGGTTCACTTGGTCTAATAATAGACAAGGCAGTTCTTATGTGGCAGCTAGGCTTGACAGAGCTCTAGTTAATTCCTCCTGGTTTAGCCATTTCCGTGACCCCACTACCCATCATCTTCCCAGAATTTCATCTGATCACAGTCCTATCCTCCTAGCCCACCACACCCAAGCTCCTCTCTCAACCCCCCCCCCCCTTCAAATTTGAAAACAAATGGTTGCTTCACCCCTCCTTCCTAGCCACTGTTCAATCCAGCTGGGACCTGCCCATTGAGGGTGACCCCCAATTCATCCTAGCCAAAAATCTCAAAGCTCTCAAGCAATCCCTTAGACTATGGAGCAAGTCCACCTATGGCAACTTAACCCAGAACATCAAAGCTGCAGAAGACAAAGTCCTTCATAGTCAATTGCTCCACGATTCAGATCCCTCAGTCCTCTCCAGAGAGGCTCTTCAGTCAGCCAAATCTGAACTTCATGAGGCCCTCTCTGCCCAAGAGATTCACTGGAAACAAAGGTCCAGAATTAGATGGCTGGCAGAGGGTGACAAGAACACAGTTTTTTCACCAATCAACTAAGGCCAGGAGCTCCTTCAACTCAATCCACTATCTCTCCATAAATGGCTCCATCACAGAGGACCAAGATACCATTCAAGCCCATGCAGTGGACTTCTTCTCCAACCTCTTCAAGTCCCAGGACAGCCATCCAAACCCCTCCCTTTTCCAAATTAATAGTCCTAAGGTCTCAGCTGCAGAGAATTCCCTCCTTACCTCCATTCCTTCTCTAGAAGAGATCAAAGCTGTTGTCTTCTCTCTCAACAAGAGCAGTTCCCCTGGGCCTGACGGATTTAATGGAGCTTTCTTCACTGCCACCTGGAGTATCATAGGCCATACAGTCTCATTAGCAGTCCAACATTTTTTCAAATCCAGAAGAATCCACAGGGCCTTTAATACCTTCTTTCTAGCTTTAATTCCCAAGACCAAATCTCCATCCTCCTTAGCAGACTTCAGGTCAATTAGCTTGCTGAACTTCTCCTACAAAATCCTCTCTAAAATCCTCTCCTCCAGGCTCTCCACTATAATTCCTAACCTGATCTCCCATCACCAAGCTGCCTTTATCAAAGGCAAAAGTATTCAGCAACACTCGGGTCTGGCTTTCGAACTTTTCCAGAAACTGAACTCCATGTTTAGCAAAGGTTCTTTCTGCCTCAAGCTTGATATCTCCAAAGCATTTGATAAGCTGAATTGGTCCTTTCTCTTTGCTGCTCTCCAATTCTTCAACTTCTCTGAAGTCTGGATCTCGCTGATCAAGGAGTGTATCTGTACTTCCAAGTGTTCTGTGCTCCTTAATAGAATGCCCCAAGGTTTCTTTAGTTCCTCTTGTGGCCTCAGGCAGGGAGACCCTCTGTCTTTCTACCTCTTTATTTTAGCTGAAGAAATTCTAAGTCTCCACTTGCAGAATCTTCAAGACCAAGGCCTCTTCTTCCCTCTCTCTAAGATCCCTTCCACCCCCTGTCATTTGCTATATGCAGATGATATCCTTATTCTTATGAAAGGGGCAGCCTCAAGTGTTCTAATCCTTCAGGACCTTCTGGAGTCCTACCAGTTAGCAGCAGGCCAATTTTTTAATCTCCAGAAAAGCCAACTCTTCCTTGGAAAATGCAGCTCGCGAAGAAAGAGAAGAATCATTTCTGTTCTTGGCATCCAAGAAGCCTCTTCTCACCTTAAATACCTGGGCACTCCGATCTGCATTGGGACTCCTAAAAGGAGACACTTCCTCCCTCTGCTAGATGTAGTTCAGTCCAAACTCTCTGCGTGGAAAGCCAACTTTCTGTCATTTGCAGGTCGGCTAACTCTCATAAAGCATGTAATCTCAAGTCTTCCAATTCACCTGGCTGCCATAATTCTCCTGCCAGCTTCAATTTGCAAAGAGATTGAGAGGCTCATGAGGCATTTCCTCTGGTCAGGTAACTCCCTCACCCACAAGCTCAATTATGTCAGCTGGGCAACAGTCACCCTTCCTAAGGCAGAAGGAGGCTTGGGTATTAGGAGAATTGCAGACATTAACAAAGCTTCCTTCATCAAGCTTGGGTGGCAAGCCTCTTCCTTTAACTCTCTCTGGTCCAAATGGTTCAAGAACCGCTACTTCAAATTTTGTCCCATTTGGAGCTCTGAGAACTCTATCATTGGCTCTTGCATTTGGAAAAACATCCGCAGGTCAGCTGAAACCATTCATCAAGGGAGCTCTTGGATTTTTGGCAATGGCCAGAGTATTAACGCCTGGCACGACTCCTGGACTGCAGAAGTCCCAATCTCCTCTAGCTTTCCTGGTCTACTATTTCCAAGAGACCAACGGCTCTCTTCCCTCTTCCAAGCAGGATCCTGGGTCATCCCTGCTCACCT
Organism: Cinnamomum chago; assembly: GCA_038049695.1. Taxonomy (NCBI): domain Eukaryota; kingdom Viridiplantae; phylum Streptophyta; class Magnoliopsida; order Laurales; family Lauraceae; genus Cinnamomum; species Cinnamomum chago. The sequence goes on along the minus strand of CP142459.1, from coordinate 59,378,701 downwards.
GCCAACTACCGTCCAGCAGCTCCTCCATCATCTCCTCAAGGACCTCTCTCCCATCCTTGCCAATAGAGACTCCCTCAGCTGGAGAGACTCTCCTGATGGCAACCTATCCCTGTGCATTGCATGGCAGGAAATTAGACACAGAGGCCAGCCTCTCCCTTGGCCAAAATTGATATGGAACAGCATCTCCCCCCGCAGAGTTAACTGCTTTGGCTGGCGACTGATGCATAACAAAATTCCTACTGATTCATGGCTGAAACGTCTGGGCTTCTCCCTTGCATCTAGATGCATCCTCTGCCGCGCAGCAGAAGACTCAACGGGCCATCTTTTCTTCTCTTGTGATCTAGCTAAAGCCATTTGGTCTTGGCTTCTTCAAGCTGCAGGGATTCCTTCTTCTATCAGCTACTCTGCCTCGTCTATTTGGAAGTCTCTCTCTAAAGACAATGATGTCAAAGGGTCCAAATACATGGCTGTCATCCTCATCACAGCTCTCTACCACCTTTGGAAGGCTCGAAATAAAGCCATCTTTGCTACTCGCAGGCCCTCCCTCCACTCTACTCAAGGCCAAATTCAAGAAGCCATCACCTTCTCCATGAAGCAGATGACTTCTCCTTTTGTTAGCATCCAACTCAGTACCCTGTTTGCTTCCCTGAGAATTGCCTCTGGTGGTGCCTAATCAGTTGGGTTCAGGAGCTCTCTCCCTGCTCCTGTTTTTGGTCTAGCAAGCTTTTCTTTGCTTGCTTTTATTTTGTTCTTTTGGGGGCTTCTCTCTGCCCCTTTTATTTTTTGTATTCTTGCTTCTCCTTCCTTCTTCTTTTTTAAATATAATTACCCTTTCAGCAAAAAAAAATAAAATAAAAATTATATGCATCAAGAATTGAAAATTGAATTGCCCCGACGTCAACTGCCAGCACAATCAGGTCAGAGAATATTGTAAGAAAGATGCTTATATTTCTGCTTCTCTTGGAAAGGAATCACCAATATAAAGAAATTTGGCACTAGTGTCACTGTTATCATCCAAAAAATTAAAAGCTATTAAACGGACATTGCCATTTTAGGCCCATATATTTGGCATGAAATTGAATTGCTAACAAATGTTCTTTTAGTAATATGAGTTTCAACAAGGAATCATTGAAAAAGTGAAAGGTAAAAGATGTGGAACAGTCGCATGCTATATTTTTTTTAATTGTAAAGTTTTACTTAGCTAGCTTTTTACTAGCACAAACTTCTAGAACAATTATAAGATAATAGTTTAAAATCTAAAATAATAATTTTAATCCTATGTATCTCTAGCAATTAAACCAATTCTAACTTAAATATCTCTAACAAGTTGATCCTAATATCCGTAACATCTTCCATCAATGGCATGGTATTTTAATTCTTAAAAAAGATGGTGCCATCAGTAGAATAAAATAGAAAAAATCACCAACCTTGATATCTCTTGATATTTAATATTGTTGTGGGTTTTTTTTTTTTTTGTCCTTGTTGGTGGTTACCATTTGTTTGTAGAGTTCATCAGTGTCGTAACTTGCTCTTATTGAATTTATCGTTACCGGTGTCCTACTAAATTAATCAAATCTACCTTGATTCTTCGAGAAGCATTCAATGTGCTGCTTTTTAGTAAAAAACCATAACGGTGAGATTACTAGACTGCAGGGCAATAGCCATGTTGGTAGTTGAAAATGTTAGATTTTTAGTTAAGTTTTACTATAGCTTTTTTTTTTTAATTAATGCAGACTTCTCGATTTATATCAGAGAGGAGTATAATCACAGGAGAACAATTTAAAACTCGAAATAATAATTCTATCCTAAATGTCTTTCACAAACTAATACTGATGATCCTAATATCTATAACAAGCTATCCCTAAAATCACTGCAGGGAAGTTGACTTTTCTAATACTTGATTTTGAAGGTTATACCTAAATTTTCATATTTTATGAGAATAAATATTATTTGATGGCCTTTTCTATATGGTCACTCTTTATTTTTGAAATTTAGCCACTTCTAAACAATACATTTCTGAAAATTTTGTGGAACTCATTTTCATCAAACAAAAGAGCTCTTAAATTGTGCTTTTCCATATTGCAAGACATCCCATGTAAAACATGAACATCTCATGACTCGTGATCATGATTCGGATCCCCTACATGCAGGGAACCATGTAACACATCTCAGGTGTGGAGCCAACAAAGAGATGATCTATACCCCTTTCAAAATGAACCCATTCCCTCCTAAGTATCCTGTTGAATATAGGAGGGGTCCCACCATCTGATTTGCCGCCTAACCGAAGCGTGATTAATGCCCCATCAGCAACAGCTAGCAATGCTAGGGATGGCAACGGGGCGGGGCGGGGACGGAATTGGGGTCCCCCGTCCCCGCCCCGCCCCGCATTTTGTGCCCCGTCCCCGCCCCGCCACACCCACGGGTTCCCCGCCCCGCCCCGCAATTATAAAAATTTTAAATATGCAGGAGTTGGGATTCGAACTTGGTGGGAAAGTAACTAGAGGTTTGTCTTACCACTAGACCAAACTTCTTTTGTTGTAATGCTTTACCTTATTTAAAATATATTCATATATTCAAGATTGTTACACACATATACATATATACGTATGGGGAAAGGGTCCTGTAAGGACCGTCCTTACGGTCCGCATAGTTCAAAATGCCCACTGGGGCCCACGTTATGACCCATCCAAATTGACCATACATTCACAACCTCCTTATAGACACCGAATCCCATGAATTTGCATGGATTGGGATGAAGTAGACCGTTAGATTGAGGGTCAATTTTTCTTGTTTGATATAAAGTTGTTAAACTTTTGGACCATAGATGAAAGGGTTAGAGGTATTAGATTGACTTCAAATTTGATATGTAGGTTGGCCCCACTTGAATCTTTTGGTCCCCCTTCTGTCCCATGACCAGTGGGGTCTCACGGTGGGCCCCACTTGGCAGTCCGCACAGTAAGTTGTAAGGACGGTCCTTACAGGACCCTTTCCCTGTATGTATATGTATATGTATATATATACACACATACATATACATATATATACACACATACATATTTATACACTTGAAAATATCATATATGCTTTGAGACATTCTTTATAAAAAAGACAATCTCTCTCTAAAATATCATGATCTCCATCAATATATGGTTTCATTTCATTTCTGGTGTTGAACTCCACTCACTAATAAAGAGGTAATCGTGGGTTTGCAATTTATTTGCAAGTTGCAAATCACTCAAAAAAAAAAAAAAAAAACCCTCAAAACAAAGATAAGAGAAATGACCTATCAATATGTGGATATGGTTATTGTAGTGTCAAACAACCTCAGCCGCTTTGACTTTCCAAGCATGTGGATCATATTAGCTTAGGTAAATAATTACTTATTTATGTGACACTTAACTTGCAATGTTAAATCATTAGTACAATGATTCTAATCATACTAAGGTTGATTACATATAATTAAAATTAGTATTGTTAGTATAATTAGAATCATATTAAGTTACTAACTATAATTTACTTTGCCATTTCTAATCATATAAGTTATTATAAGCGTATAGCATGATATATTTTGTAATATTATATCAAATTAGTATAATTTATATTGTTATTAGTATGATTAGAATCATACCGATTATAATTTACCTTGCTATCTCTAATCATCTATATTATAATAAGCTTAAAGCATGATCTATCATTCTATTATATTCGTTTTATTTAATATGATTTATCATGTCACAATTTAACATTATATATGATTAAAGTCAAATAAGCTTAGATAGATTTTTTAATAACAACTTTAATTTCATTAAATTTGAATTAGAAGGAATGTGATCATATTATATGCTTTTATAATGTATAGGGTTCAATTAATTATATGTTTAACTTTAAAAAAAGTCTTCAATCAATCTACTTAACCCTTAATAACAACATAAAATCAATCTATACATTTACATATAAATATGTTTATTTATTATAAAAAAAATCTAAAATATATATTTAAGAGGATTATTAATCAATGGGGCGGGGCAACGGGGCGGGGTAACAAGGCGGGGCACGGGGCGGGGCGGGGCGGGGAAAAGAGCAAACCCATCCCCGCCCCGCCCCGCCTTCGGGGCATAGTTTTATTCCCCATCCCCGCCCCACCTAAGGATCGGGGCGGGGAAAACCCGTGCGGGGCGGGGCGGGGCGGGGCAAAATTCTCATCCCTGCAATGCCAATGCACATTCACATTTTCAATCATAGGTGCAATTGTATAGTTTGACCCACTCTTATTAAAGTGAAATTTTAAGATATACCACTCGGGGGCGGGAATTTATTTTGAACGGCTGGGATTATATCTTTGTGTGCCCCACTATGGATATTCCGGCATGTGTTAAATGGTTCCTGTGTAATGCTGCAACGGGGGATCCGGACTCATCTCCATTATAATTTTAATTTTTTTGGACAAGTTTCGTGCACTGTGCGTAGACTTTTTGAAGATATATTATCCCGTAGGTCAAACAACCAAAACAAGAGCAGACCCTGTTCCTCAAATGCTGACGCCACGCCAACTCAAACAAAATGAAAGGACCCAGCCAAATGCCTGATAAAAACAAAGCAGGAGCCCAGCCTTTTCTTCTACACTCTATAAAGCCAAATCCTCCTAACCCTCGGCCTTTGCAAAACAGAGAGAGAGAGAGAGAGAGAGAGAGAGAGATGGGTTCCGAGATGATGGAGAGGCCTCATGCCGTGTGCATTCCGTACCCAGCACAAGGTCATGTCACCCCGATGCTCAAACTCGCAAAGCTTCTCCATCATCTTAGAGGCTTTTACATCACCTTTGTAAACACTGAGTTCAACCACCAGCGTCTGTTGAGATCTCGAGGCCCAGACTCTCTCAAAGGCCTAGACGATTTCAGATTCGAAACCATACCAGATGGCCTCCCTCCCTCAGATCGCGACGCAACGCAGGACATCCCTGCGCTTTGTGAATCCACACCCAAAAATTGCTTGGCTCCATTTCGCAATCTTCTCACAAAGCTCAACACCACCCGAAACACACCCCAAGTCACCTGTATTATCTCTGATGGGGTCATGAGCTTCACACTGGATGCTGCAGAAGAGTTTCGCATTCCTGAGGTTCTATTCTGGACGCCAAGTGCTTGCGGAGTCATGTGCTACCTCCATTATCCCCAGTTCATTGACAGAGGCCTCACACCACTCAAAGGTTAGTAATACTTACTGCAAAACACAAGCCTAGATGTTTTTGGTTTGCTTGCTTTAAAATAAATAGGAGTTCAATACATGTGAAAATTTCATTTTGTAGCGAGGTATTTATTTCCCATCATATTATTTTTGGAAAATTCCATGACATCGTGGGGTTTTAAAAACCCATGATATCATGGGCAAAAAAGTAGAAAAAAAGTGTACCAGAGTCGTTTTTGGCTCTGGTTACATTTAGAGACCTTTAGTCATAAATTTAAAAATTGAGTGTTTAATTGGCATTGAAATGTCAAATTCCTTAACGAATAATAATCTTTCACAACTAAAAAAAACCCATGTACTTTAGTTGCAGACAAATAGGACCTCTACAATTTTTGTTTTCCATTTCTCATTGATTTTTTTAATGATGTGCAGATGAGAGTTACTTGACAAACGGATATCTTGACACACCCATCGATTGTATACCTGGGATGAAGGGTATGCGTTTGAGGGATGTCACCTCCTTCGTTCGAACAACAGACCCAAATGAAATTGTGTTCAACTTTCTATTAAGAGAAACAAAAAGAACTTCGAGAGCCATGGCTATCATCATCAACACCTTCGATGATTTCGAACGCAACGTTCTAGATGCCCTGAAATCGATAATCCCTCCTATTTACACAATTGGTCCGTTATCAATTTTAAGCAATCAAATACCAGACGGTCCATTGAAATCGATCGGATCGAATTTGTGGAAGGAAGACACATCATGTTTGGAGTGGCTAGACAACAGAGAGCCCAACTCAGTTGTGTACGTCAACTATGGAAGCATTACAGTGATGACTGCCAAACAGTTGGAGGAGTTCGCTTGGGGGCTCGCCAACAGCAACCATCCCTTCCTGTGGATCGTTAGACCTGACCTTGTAGTGGGAGAGTCGGCGATGCTGCCGCCCGAGTTCGTGGCTCAGACCAAAGACAAGGGTCTGCTTGCAAGCTGGTGCCCTCAAGAGCAGGTGCTGAAACACCCCTCTATTGGGGTGTTTTTGACGCATTGCGGGTGGAATTCTATGTTGGAGAGCATATGTGGTGGGGTGCCTGTGATCTGTTGGCCTTTCTTTGCGGAACAGCAGACAAACTGTAGACAAGCTTGCACAGAGTGGGGGATTGGTATGGAGATTGATAATGACGTGAAGAGAGATGAAGTGGAGGGGCTTGTGAGGGAGATGATGGAAGGAGACAAGGGGAAGGAGATGAGGAAGAAGGCTTTGGAGTGGAAGGAGCTGGCGAATAACGATACAATACAAGGGGGTTCTTCGTACGTGAATATGGACAAGCTAGGCAACTTGTTGGCTGGTTGTAAAGTGGGAGAGTTTCCTGTCAAAGACATTTGCTGACGTAAAGAATACAGTTGATGTCCTCTGTCCTTATCTTGGATATGTACTTTTCATTAGGCAAAATAAATAAAAACTTCTAATTATGAAAATTTTCTTGTCTTTTTATATTCGGTGATAATGTCTTTTATTCATCATCATCATAATCATGAAAAACATCCTATCCTCTTATTGGATCCGGATCCCCGGTTGGGGTGGGCACATGGGGAGAAGTTGTCAAATTAGATGACATCCCATCTCTCCAATAAAAAAGAAAAATTTCCCCTTATTGGTCTGTCCGAATCCGAGATCCATTTCCCCTTCAATTAGGTAATGTCTTTTTCATCATTATCATCATCGCCACCTTTGTAGTTGTTGTAGATATTGTCATTTGTTTTTTAGTTCATGGCAGGCTTTTACCAAGATAAATCCTAAGTTAAATGAGTGGAAATTAGCGATGGGATCCACCAATATCGAAATTCCAACCATTCAAAATAAATGTCCTCCAAGTAACTCTGTATCATCAAATTTCACATCAGTTCGACTTTGTTCCACCATTGGGTTCATTGTTAAACAAAAATGTGACAATAAATATGCTTAAGAGATTGTGGTAAACACGTTTGAACAATGTTGGATTGATGTGAAATTTGAGGATACCCCCATGTACATGGAGGGTGTTTTTTTTTCAATAGATTGGCCCCATATGGATTTGTTCTTCTTTCTCTAAAGAAAATTTAATATGATGTCAGTGTCAACCGGTCGCGAGTTTGAATCTCATGAATAATTTCTCATATGCTTGAAAAAAGTATATATGTCGTGAAAAATGCGTGGACCAGATTCCATTTAAAGGGCCAATATTGAGAAGTGAGTTTCACTAATAAAAGAAGTATTGAAAAAGTATTTATGTCACCTCTACTAATGCTTCAAAAATATAATATGAATGTTTAGCCAAGAAAATTTAATATTTTTAACTCAGTGACTCTCTAGGTTAAAAGATTTAGAGGATCAATCCCACACACCCACGTTGTGGTGGGAAATGATGTCCCTCAACCCTCTCAGATACAGTTGAGGACTTTATTATGTATTTCTTGTTTCAGATTTTTAATAAACTATTTACCGGTTAGTATAGAGATTCTCTCAGTGGACTCGGTCTTGGAGTCCAAGAACATCGGTGTACTAATTGATAAGGAAGGAGTCAAATCAGTCCAACTGTCCAAGTGGGCTCCTTCACACTCATTATCAACGTGGGCCCTACAACCATTATCAAGCCAAGTTGTAATATAACTAGAATCTTCAAACAATTAAATTGCTGCCAGGATAGATCAAGTACAAGCGGATGAAGAAGAAGAGTAATGAGGAAAACCACTGGCGATAAAATTGAAGAAGAAGATTCTCAAAGTAATTTTATTGTTATGTATCTTCAAAAACACATTCCCATGTTTGAGAAAAATCACCGGTAGATAAATCAAAATTACAAGTAGTATTCGTATTGTTATGTATCATTTTGCTGCCCAGTTATCCTCTATTATAAATCGGAGTGGATCCAGGAAACTTTCCTCAGGGGTCTTTGTGAAAAATAATAATAATAATAATGGGAGAATGGGCAAATTTTTATATATATATAAAGCATATTAATTTTCAAAATCTGGGGGGGGGGGGGGGAGGGGGGGGGGGGTCCCTAAAAATCCTGAGTCCAATTAAGTTTTGAAGGCCCCACCCTTATATTTGGGTCCACTCCTAATTATAAATCATTAGTTGTTTTGAGTCCGAGACTCCAAATTAATTAGAATTGCCACTACAAGAAATTTGGGGATTAAGGACGACACAAATTTGTCCCAAAATGTACATATTTCGTCATCGAAATTAATTGAGACGAAAATTTTTTGTCACCCGTTTTATTGCCAAAGCCTTGTCACTAAAAGGTATTGGAGACGAAAAAAAAATTCGTCATTAAAAAAGATAAATTTGTGACGAATTTTTTTGTCTCCAATACACTCTGTTGGAAACATACTCGTAAGTAATTTTTTTTTCGTCTCCAATACATTTTGTTGGAAACATACTTGTAAGTAATTAGTGACAAAATATTTTGTTATTAAAGGAATAAATTAGATACAAAAATATTTTATCATAAATATAAGAAATAGAGACGAAATAATTTTGTCGCGTTTAATATAAAAGATGTCACAGCCCCGCCCGAGGTCACCCATCCTAGTACTGCTCCCGCCTAAGTACACTTAACTTCAGAGTTCTTACGATTTCCGAGGCCGCACGGTTTTAGAACGTCTCATGCTAAGTTAATACGGGATTTGACTTATAGCCCATGGTTAGGACTTGGATATTTCCGATGCGGGCTAAAGGAGACTCATCGTTTGAAGCCCGTGGTTGACACGCTACGCCCTGTGGTTAAGGGTACCGCCCGGAGCAAGATCTCATATTCTCCCCTACTAGAAATAGAGCCGTCATCGGCTCTAATACCAACTGTCACAGCCCCGCCCAACTCAGCATGAAAATGTCCGCTTTGGCCTACGTGCACGCGCGAGGACTTCTTAGGAGGTCATCCATCCTAGTACTGCTTTCGCCCGAGCACGCTTAACTTCAGAGTTCTTACGATTTCTGGGGCCGCACGGTTTTAAAAAGCCTCATGCTAAGTTAATACAGGGTTTGATTTATAAGCCCATGGTCAGGACTTGGATATTTCTGATGCATGCTAACGAAGACTCACCGTTTGAAGCCCGTGGTTGACACGCTACACCCCGTGGTTAAGGGTACCGCCTGGACTAAGATCTCACATTCTCCCCCACTAGAAATAGAGTCGTCCTCGTCTCTGATACCAACTATCACAGCCCCGCCCAACTCAGCATGAAATTGTCCGCTTTGGCCCACGTACACGCGCGAAGACTTTCCAGGAGGTTACTCATCCTAGTACTGCTCCCGCCCGAGCACGCTTAACTTTGGAGTTCTTATGATTTCCGGGGCCACACGACTTTAAAAAGCCTCATGCTAAGTTAATACGGGGTTTGATTTATAAGCCCAAGGTCAAGACTTGGATATTTCCGATGCGGCTAACGGAAACTCACCGTTTGAAGCCCGTGGTTGACACGCTATGCCCCATGGTTAATGGTACCGCCTGGACCAAGATCTCACATTCTCCCCCACTAGAAATAGAGTCGTCCTCGGCTCTAATACCAACTGTCACAGCACCACCCAACTCAGCATGAAATTGTCCACTTTGGCGCACGAGCACGCGCGAGAACTTCCCAGGAGGTCACCCATCCTCGTACTGCTCCCGCCTTAGCACGCTTAACTTCGGAGTTCTTACGATTTTCGAGGATGCACGGTTTTAAAAAACCTCATGCTAAGTTAATACGGGGTTTGACTTATAAGCCCAAGGTCAGGACTTAGATATTTCTGATGTGGGCTAACGGAGACTCACCGTTTGAAGCCCGTGGTTGACACACTACGCCCCGTGGTTAAGGGTACCGCCCGAACCAAGTTCTCACAATAATAGAGACTGAGAGAGGTAGGTGTACCTGGCGGTGACGAACTCCTGGATGGAGGATGATGGGCAAAGATGATGGTGATTGGTGATGGTGGCTGCGTTTGAGAGTTCTAGGCGAGAGAGACTGAGAGAAGTAGAGATGAGAGGGATCACTGATTAAGGATGGGTCTGCACTGCGTGTGTTGATGGAGGGTGATGATGATTCATGGGGGCCAATGGGCCATGGGGCTGCTGCCTGAAACGTTGGGTGGGAGATGTTGGAAAAGGGTTTTGGAAAATGGAGAAAATGGTTCTTCTCTCCTCTTCTGCAAAAGGGTTTTGGAAAAAAAGGGAAATGGTTTTGGAAAAGAGAGACCGGGATAGATGGAGGGACAAAGGGGGAAATGGGTTTTGGAAAAGGGGAGTTGGATTTGGGGGGGAAGGACGTTAGGGCCTGTGGGGGCCCATTTTAGTCATTTTAAAGGCTTTTCCAAAGCAATACTTGTAAGAGAGGAATAGGCTCAAGTGTGAATGAAATTGGCGCCACCGCAAATGAAATTGGTGTCTTATTTTGTTGGCAAAAATATTTTCGTCTTCCATAACTTATCCTTATTAGTGACGAATTACGTTCGTTGCAAAAATAAATTATATTTTGTGACAAAAATGTTCGTCTCCAATGAGCTAAAATAATTCGCGCCAAAGCAAATGAAATTGGCGCCTTATTTTGGGGACGAAATATGTTCGTCTTCCATAACTTATCCTTATTGGTGACGAATTAAATTCGTCGCAAAAACAAATTATATTTTGTGATAAAAATGTTCGTCTCCAATGAGCTAAAATAATTCGCGCCAACGCAAATGAAATTGGCGTCTTATTTTGGTGACCAAATATTTTCGTCTTCCATAACACATCTTTATTAGTGACGAATTACGTTCGTCACACAAAAACAAATTATATTTTGTGACAAAAATGTTCGTCTCCAATGAGCTAAAATAATTCGCACCAAAGCAAATGAAATTGGAGCCTTATTTTGGTGACGAAATATGTTCGTCTTCCATAACTTATCCTTATTGGTGACGAATTACGTTTGTCACAAAAAAAAAAATATTTTGTGACAATAATGTTCATCTCCAATGAGCTAAAATAATTGGCGCCAACGCAAATGAAGTTCGCGCCTTATTTTTGCCAACGAAATTTTTTTTTCATTCTCCTATACTTTTGAAAAAAAAATGAAAACAAACGGCAAAATTTATATTTCGTCCTCTTTGGGTGTTTTTTAAGACAAAAAATTTTCGTCATCAAATTTCCTCACAACAGCCTAGATTTCTTGTAGTGTGCACTAGAGCTTCTATCTATTTAAATGGAGATGTTCCAATGAGAAATGCTTTTACCTTACCATGAGAGATAAGGTGGGGGCTCTCACATCCATATCCAATACCAACAACTTAAATATGATGGCTATACCCCCGTCTCTCGTAGTCTCACAAGAGCACCTCCCCTTTTTAAAATCTACCAAAACCTAATTCACATGAGCTCCCAGTATCTCTTCAAAAGGATGTTCCTTTCGATATCAGTGCGGGTGATGCATTGTTGATGGGACTGGTAGGTCTGAAAGGTCTTTAATGAGACAAACTACTGCTGAGTTTATCTTGAGACTCAGAGACATTGGGAGGATGAGATTTTAAGGTTCCATTTGGCAAGTTATAATGAGCTGAATTTTGCTAGATTAGCCTCTTATTTGTTAGAGTCAGTTGCCTTCACTATGAAACCAAAATAGCTTAAAGCCCTAACTTGTCAAGCAAGGAGGATTACAAAAACAATCACCCCTTAGATCTACGAAATACAGATTTAAAAGGAAGACTACTTTCAAATCCTAGATTCGGATTTTAATGGCAATATATTGCATTGGAGTCCGGATCACCTATCATATTTGTTATACCAAATGCGATAGGTGATCTAGACTCATTGCGTTGTTATGCACAGCATGGCATTTTGGTGGTCCCATTGGCCCTACTGAACGCAAGGAGAAGGTATGGATTGGCCATCTCCCAAAACCCCTCAGTGGCATTGAATTGATGAGCTGATCTTCATTTTACCTTGTCCATATCAAAGCCTTAGACTGAATGTTAGCCCTGAAATGAGAATATGAGCTTAGTTTGAACAAGCTCTAGGCCGCCCCCACTCAAAATGGGCCAGGCCAGCAGCTTGGATTGGGTATTCCCTCTCAGTCCTCGCTCACATAAAAGGCGTATAACACTGAATTGGACGGTTTTGATTTCACTTCTCTTTACCTGAATCTGATCAGTAAATCGATTGCCTTTATGCCCTCCATGTTTGTTACCTTGGTTTTGGTGCACTAAAAAGAGAGGAGATTGAGTTCGAACCCATGACTTCCCATTGAGAACTGTCACTCCTTACCACAACGGTAATGAGTAATATGGATTTGGCAAGGTTGTAATAATCTTCTGGCATATAACTACTTAAAATCATTTTTCTCCGATATTATTTTTGGTGTCTAAAGAAAAGCATTAAAAATGTGAATATCACAAGAAAATAATCAGAAATTCAGAATAAAAAGTAGAAAATAGGAAAAAAATGTTTAGAAACATTTAATCAGTAATTCATATTTATTTTTCATTATATGCATTTATTAAAATTAAAATTATTTTTATGATATCTTTCAAAATATCTCAAAGAATCTTCCAACTCCAAAAATATCATGAGATATTTTAAAATGAATAATTGTTGAGAATTAATATTAAAGACATTCATGTCGCTTGGGTATGGTGTCAACACAACGGAAAAAGAGTACTCCCAAGATTGCTAGCGTAAGTGTGATAAGGATACATGCATGAATACATATTTTAAAGTGTTACCCCCGCCCCCCCACCCCCGCCCCCCCAATATAAAATATCTTAAATATAAACCTCTACCCCCACCACACAAGATGATGACAGTAGCGAGTTTGAGATTGACTGAATTAAGTTTAACGTTATATTCTATATATAATGCCGGCTTTTTAAAGCAGGCTTGTATATTGGTTAGTACTATTAGAACAAAACAACCCAACATGGGTGCAAATGCGACAAGTTTGTCCCGATCCTTTGCTACCTAGATCATTAAACCATCTTGATATCTACAATCTAAGTTATTGCAATCCAGATCATGAGTTGATTTTCTGTTGGGTAGGGTAGCATTGACACTATTTACATGATACATAAGGTTAGGATTTAGAACTGGGTCCGGGTACGGGTCCAGTATGATTCCGACTCGAAACGACGAAACCATCCCATTTGCTTCCTTAGAGAGGGGACTGCACCTTCATTGTCATTGCCATTGCCATTGTCAGGTTGGGAACTGCATAAAAACGGCATGACCACCCTAACAAAGTGATATCCACTGATAAATTGAATTAGGAAATATGAAATTATAATTTTCCCTAAGAAAATCCATACGGTGAATTGATTAATTCCCATTCAGCCCATATACACTTTTGCTGAAGTAAAATTCCCATTCAGCCCATAATACAAATTTCCTTCATCTTACGATATTGCATAAAAATATAAATGGTGCGTAGATGTATTCGTTTTCTAACCCAACAAGAGGGCATTAATTAAAAATTGAAAAATATGGCATCCCTTCGTATCACACGGTCAAAATGGATAAATCCAAAAATACAACTTGTAAGAGGAAGTGAGGGACACAAACAGGTAATTGTCCCTAGGCAAATGGAGGAAACATGAAAATGACTGTTAGGCTGACGGGCTCCACACACTACAAGAAATTTAGGCTATTGTGATGAAATTTGATGACGAATTTTTTTTTTGTCTTAAAAGAACACCCAAAGAGGACGAAATATAAATTTTGTCGTTTGTTTTCATTTTTTTCAAAAGTATAGGAGACGAAAACAAAATTTCGTCTACAAAAATATGACGCCAACTTGTTTTGTGTTGGCGCCAATTTTTTTAGCTCATTAGAGAAGAAAATTGTTGTCACAAAATATAATTTTTTTTTGCGACGAACGTAATTCGTCACCAATAAGGATAAGTTATGGAAGACGAACATATTTCGTCACCAAAATAAGGCCCTAATTTCATTTGCTTTGGCGCGGATTATTTTAGCTCATTGGAGACGAACATTTTTGTCACAAAATATAATTTATTTTTGTGACGAGCTTAATTCGTCACTAATAAGGATAAGTTATGGAAGACGAAAATATTTCGCCACCAAAATAAGGCGCCAATTTCATTTGCGGGTGCGAATTATTTTAGCTCATTGGAGACGAAAATTTTTGTCACAAAATATAATTTGTTTTTGCGACGAACGTAATTCGTCACTAATAAGGATAAGTTATGAAAAACGAAAATATTTCGGCCAACAAAATAAGGCGCCAATTTCATTCGCACTTGAGCCTATTCCTCTCTTACAAGTATTGCTTTGGAAAAGCCTTTAAAATGACTAAAATGCCCCCCCCGGCCCTAACGTCCATCCCCTCCCCTAATCCAACGCCCCTTTTCCAAAACCCATTTTCTCATTTGTCCCTCCATCTATCCTGGTCTCTTATTTCCAAAATCCTTTTCCCCTTTTTCCAAAACCCTTTTCTAAAAGAGGAGAGAAGAACACTTTTCCCCATTTTCCAAAACCCTTTTCCAGAAGAGGAGAAGAGGTTTATTTCCGCTGCATTAATTGGTTAATTTAGAACTAGCAATCCATTCTAGTAGCCCTGAAGGAAGTTTCATAGGCGCCAAAAACCTGATGTGAAGTTAAATTCAATCTTTTAATACTGCAAGTGCATGCACAGCTGTCCTTTTGAGACAGTGGCAAGTACATGTCGAATCCCACAGGGAGCACTACTAAGTTAAAATTCAAAATCTGATTTTTCCATAAATTATTTTCAACCCTTTTGTTTTTATTTTTTAGTTAATATTCTGATAATTTTCTTTATTTGCAAATTCTTGATTTAGAAACCCAATTTACATCTTTCTATGTTTAGTAGAAACTTTCTATTTTTTACTTGCATAATCTATGGTTGGAAAGTGTTTTTGTGCATACATCATATTTAGAAATTGCATTAGAACAGGTTTTTGTTGCTGAAATCACAAGATTATCAACAGATTAGAAAGACTAAATTCAGACCTGGTATGTGAATAGTAAAAAATCCTGCACAGTTTCAATAGAATTAAACCAACTGTGTTACAAAAGTGCGTGATTTAAAAACTAGGTAAACGTAAATTTTTTGATCCAAAAAATACCAGATTTAAAGTATGGTAATTTAACTGTGAAACCCCAGAATTTCAGCCAAAAATAAACTCGGGAACCATGTCAACCAGAGGCTCAAACAGGGGTAGTTGGTAAGCCTACGTTCAGATTTCAGCAGCATAACTGGGTCAAGTAGGTATCTTTAGGAGATCATATCTTTTTCGTTTTAAGTCCTTTTTCCATTATTCTTTTTTTGTTGTGTTCATACATCATTAGAGTATTGATTACATCCATTAGATTTAGGTTCATATCATCTTAGGCTAGTCGTACAGTCCAACGAAATTGTGACTGTGCAAGAGTTTCCATACTTGGAATTTTTTATAGCATGCATCAGATTTGTAGAAACTTACATAAAATTGCATTAGGGCATTATAGATCATTCATATTTGTATAAAAACTGATTTTGGTCATTTGGATCTAATTTAGGAAATTTTATCTTGATTTATTTTATATTAAATTGGTTGTTTGATTTGTGTATTCTTTTGCAGGTGTTAGTTTAATTAGTATTATCTAGATTAGGTTTCCTTATTTAAATTAGTGTTTTTAGTTTTTTTGGAAAGTTGATGTAATTTAATTAGTTTCCATTTAGGCCAGATTTAAAATTTATTTAGGATAGGTCAAAGTTGGAAAGACTTTCAAAAGGCATTGCTCCCTGTGGATCGACCTGGACTCACCATATTATTACTACAATTGCACCCTATACTTATCAATGCCCCAGGAATGATCGAATCTGCTTAACTGATTTTGGTGGTGGCAATTTGGAGATCAAATCAATTTTTGCTTTGTCCACCTCAATTCCATTTTCAGAAATAATGTGTCCCAGAACTATGCCCCCTTTTACCATAAAATGACATTTCTCCCATGGACAAATGATTCTTTTCTTTGCATCTTTCAAGCACCATGGACAAATGATGTAAGCAATCCTCAAAAGAATTGCCAAGACTGAAAAATCATCCATGAAAACATCAATGAATCTTTCTACCATGTCAGAAAATATGCTCAAAATGCAGCTTTGAAAGTGGCAGGTGCATTGCATAGCCCAAAGGGCGTGCGTCTGTAAGCAAAAGTGCCAAACCGACAGGTGAAGGTGGTCTTTTCCTAGTCCTCGGGTGCAATTGGAATTTGATTGTAACCGGAATAACCATCAAGAAAACAATAATAAGCATGACCGGCTAGCCTTTAGAGAATCTGATCCATGAATGGGAGGAGAAAATGATCTTTTTGAGTGATTGAGTTCAACTTCCTATAATCAATGCATACCCTCCAACCAGTCTGTATCCGAGTGGGTACCAATTCACTGCCTTCATTTTGAACCACTGTTATTCTAGATTTATTTGGTACCACTTGAACCGGGCTCACCCATGCACTATCAGATATGGGGTAAAGCACCCTTGCATCGAGTAATTTTAACACTTCCGACCTAACAACTTCCTTGATTGCAGGTTTCAGTCGCCTTTGTGGTTCACGAGAAGTTTTTGCATTTTCTTCCAAATGGATTTTATGTTGGACCACAGATGGGCTAGTTCCTTTGATATCTGCAATGGACCACCCTATAACTTCCTTGTGTTCATCCAAAATTTTCATGAGTTTTTCCTCTTGGACAGGGTCCAAGTCTGAAGCTATAATCACTGGAAGGGTTTCTAACGGGCCTAAAAAGACATATTTCAAGGTATCCGGCAACTGCTTGAGTTCTAACTTAGGGGGGCTCTACAATCAATGGGACAGGTGGGGAAGCAGATGGAGTCAGAATCTCATGCTTCGATTGCCACTTGAAGCAATTCATGGATGGGGTTGAGTCTAACAGTGCATTGACTTCCTCAACATGTCCATCTACATCAAAATCACTTCGAAAGTGGACCAGACAAGCCTCTAGTGGATCTTCAAGTTTCAAATGGGATAAGTGATTTTCCACCAATTCATGAATGTAACTAACTTCAAAAACCCCATCATCCTCATTAGGAGGTTGCTTACTGACATTAAATATGTTCACTTGGACTGTCATGGTCCCAAAAGAAATTTGCATCACTCCATTCCTACAATTGATCAAGGCATTTGAGGTGGCAAAGAATGGTCTCCCCAAGATTATTGGAATTTTGGATTCAGCCCCAGACGTGTGTTTGGTATCTAAGATAATAAAATCGACAGGAAGCATAAAATCTCCGACTTTGATAAGAACGTCTTCAACTACCCCTTTGGGGTATCGAATTGATGCATCAGCCAATTGCAAGGTCACATGGGTCATTTTCAACTCCCCCAAACCTAATTCTTCATAAACAGAGTACGGAAGAAGGTTCACACTTGCACCTAAGTCCAACAAAACTTTCTCTATGTGATGGTCCCCTATCTGGCAAGAAATGGTAGGACACACTGGGTCCTTATATTTGATCGGGGTTGGACAAGAAATGATTGAGCTAGCTTGTTGGGCTAGAAAAGCCTTTTTGGGCACATTAGTAGTCTTTTTGAAGGTGAAAAGGTCCTTTAGAAATTTTGCATAGGCTGGAATCTGTTGGATAGCATCAAGTAGTGAGATATTAATCCGCACTTGTTTGAATATTTCTAGCATTTTATCCAACCAAATAGTTGATTTTGCTGGGCCTAGCCTCTGTGGGTATGGTGCCTTGAGAACATAGGTCCTACGAGTGGGCTCACTAGATGATGGTTCAACATTGATTGGGTTTTCTGGTTCTAATGTGGGTTCAGCATTCACACTTGGTTCCTCAGTTTCCACTTTCTTACTTGATTCTTCCTCAGGTTCCTTGGGTAATTTGACCTTATTATCAACCTGTGTACCCGACCTAAGAGTGATTATGGATTTAACTTGTTTCAGGCCTTTTCCTTTAGGATCATGAACAACTTGGCCCTTGGGATTAGGTTCGGGTTGACTAGGGAAGGTTCCCTTGTCTCTGACACTGATGGAGTTGGCCAGTTGGCCCATCTGATATTCCAATTTTGCAAGGGTTTGAGTGTGGCCAATCAAAAGTTGAGTAATGGTTTGCTGGAATTAAGTAGTATTCTGAGACAATTGGGCCGTGGTTTGAGACATGAGTTTCATGGCTTCTTCTAATGAATCTACCCTCTGAGTCAATGGATTGGGGTTGAAATTGGGCTTTTGGAAACCGGGTGGGGCATTGACATGAGATTGATTGGGCTGAAATTGAGTGGATTGAGATGGGCCACCTTGAGTTGGGCCTTTGGTCCAAGAAAAGTTCAGGTTGTCCCTCCAACCTGGATTGTATGTGTTAGAGTACGGGTCATACCTCTGACGATTATCAAAATGAGTGTTTTGATATAGCACATTAACCTCCTCAACAGATTCGGTCTGACCCAAAGTTGTTGGGTCAATCCCTTCATTCATGGCTTGATTATATTTCAATGACTCTAAAGTGTTTGGAGTGGGCTTTTGGTTCAGCTCTAAGGCCTCTATTCTCCTTACTAGAGTGGCTAATTTGGCATCTGCCTCAATTTTGGGTTCAATCTTGAACATCCCCCCTTTTTCAGGAATGGTGGGTTTGATGGGCTCCCTCTTGATAGGGGCCCACTGCAATGTGTTTTCAGCGGTATCTTTCGAAAATGTCCAAGCTTCTTCTACTATTTTCTGTGTAAAGTTTCCACTACAGAAAGATTCCACCATTTGTTTGGTTGGGTAATCCATGCCTTCATACACAATTTGGACTAATCGAATTTTTTCAAATCCATGGTGGGGACACTGGATTAGGAGGTCCTTGAATCGTTCTGAATAATTGTAAAGTGTGTCCCCTTCCATTTGAAAGAATCCATTGATGGCCAGCCTAATCGAAATGGTTTTTTGCTTGGAGTAGATCGAATTTTTTGTGAAATTCTTCGATTAGCTTGGCCCATGTAGTGATGGACCCAGCCTGTAAGGCAAAAAGGAAATAATCTAAGTTTAAGAGCCTCCTCAGTCATGTGATTAATTCTCATGGTCCCACAAATATCCTCAAATTCCCTAACATGTTGATGTGGGTTTTCCTGGTCTAGCCCATGAAATAATGGGAGCATCTGAATTATGCCAAATTTCAACTCAAATGTGGCATTGGTCTGAGGCAGGGTGATGCAGGACGGTTGAGTTGTCCTGGTGGGGTACATGTAGTCCTTCAAAGTCATGGGTGAGTCCATTTGATCAGCCATTCTAATAATTTCTTTAAAGATAGAAGACTTTCCGACAATGGTTAAGAGTAATTCGAGCTTTATACTGACTAACCTCTTACTCTTGTGTACCCACAATTTCTCTCTCTCAGATCTAGAGCGCATGCATCGGATTCAACCTTAAAGAAATGCAAGCCTAATCTATATGCGAGGCCCTAATGGTCTTACTAGATGATGCACAAGCAGTCAAACACAAAGATTGAGCACAAGAAATTATCCTAGGGTTAGCCTAATCACTAGACAACTCCTAACTGGTTTGAAGAGTGCACTAAGGCCTCCAATCCGGTCTTATGAAGCTAAATCGACCAGGTAAGTCCCTAGGATGAGTAGTGGGTTCACAATGCGCTTGGCAAGGGTCTCGCTTAAGAACCAAACTCCTAGAACAGAGACTGCCACCCTTTTTGGTAGGGATAAGACTTACCTAGACATCGACTTGACCAAAGAGCACAATTGGTACGGTGCAACCTTTTGTGGTCTTCATCCTAATGAGCTCGAGTCCTATGGTCTCGTTTCCACTTGATTTTAATTCATGTTTAGGTTACTATGTGAGAGGTGGTTAAACCTAACTGGGCAAGGATCTGGTGATGAAATCCAATCCTTATCTTATTGGGGTCAATTGCCTTTAACTAAGTGTGTGGGGTCCAGTTTACTTAGTGTGTCAATCACACAATCATACTTGCTGAAATTTAAATCACCCAAGCCCCATTTGCAAGTAAAAGATTCGTGGGGTAAAGTTTAGAAACTCTTGCAGCGGGCCCACGCTAATCCTTAAACTGTGTAAGCTTAACCTCTTTTTTTGGCAAATTTTTCAATTCTGAGAGCAATTTGCTATTAGCAATTCTGAGAGCAACTTGTTTGCTTAGAGCAAATTCACGCAGTTTCCTGTTTTTGTGCAATTCTCCTCTTACAAGGTAAGATATTCAAAAGAAACTCTTGTTAGTAAATCCTAAGTTAACAAATCAACTCAAAATTCTATCTTATCCCAATTTTTTTTAAATAAGAAAATTCAAAAGACACCAAGTTAATAAAAACTCTATCCAAAATGGATTCTAAGTTATTAAAACAAATAAAAAAATTCTATCTACAAAAGAAATAAAAAATCAGAAATACTAAATTATCCAACAAGTGTCTAGATGTGGTTAGAGTTTTCAAAAAGTTTTCAATTATAAGAAATCCAATCTTATCCAATTCAAATTTCAGATTTTAAAACTCTAACTAATCTAAACAACTTAAGAGATAGAATTTTAAAATTTCCAACTACCTAATTTCAAATTTTAAAGGTTAACATATTAATCAAAACAACTAGTTCTAAAGATTTTAAACTCTATCTTACTAATTCTAATCTAATCAAAACTTTAGTTAAACCAATCTAAAATAACTTTTTTTGTTGTTTTTATTTACTGAAATTCGGAATTAAGATAAATCCCTCAAAAAATATTTTTTTTTATTAATTATTAATTCCGAAAATTCAATTAATTATGAAAAACTATCTGAAAAGTTTGAAAAATTAGAAAATTCTGAAAATTAGCAAAGTAAAATACTAACTACTACTAATTGCAAAGAACACTACTAATGCAAATTAGATAACTAAATAACTAATGCAACCTAGATATGAGCATGCATATGAATCTAATAAAAATAAAAAAAAATCAGATTTTTAACAAAAACTCAGATTTGGCTCCCCGGCAACGGCGTCAAAAACTTGATTTGAATTTAAACTCAATCTTTTAATACTGCAAGTGCACAGTTGTCATTTTGAGACAGTGACAAGCATAGGTTGAATCCCACAGGGAGCACTACTTAGTTAAAATTTCAAATCTGATTTTTTTTTAATGATAATGACAAGAGAGATAAAGAAAAGAAAAACAATTATAAGATTGAGAAAATGCTAGACCTAGAATGCAACAATAAAATATGGGAAAATGCAGATCAGAATATCATGAATCCATTAAGTAGTTCCACCATCATTCTATGCAATAGATAAAATAAATTTGTCCCAAAATCTTCAAATCAGAAACAAATCAATGTTTCTGATTCGGATAATTTGTCTATCAAGGAGCATAATTTTTCACAATTTATTTAAGGCAAAGATCTCATTCACCTAATGAAATTATGAACTTAACTAAATATCACATATTAATCAAAGATAGATTATCAAAGAATTTCAATCTAATAATAATCTATTAAGAAAACATACATGATTAAAGCATTGTTCAAATAAAAAATTGAATAACATAGGTTGTTAATGACAGAAGGCAGATTTGTTATTATAATCAATACGCAAGAGACAAAAATATCACATATATTAATGATGAGAAATACTTAACTTCATCTGACATTATAATCCAGGGATCTACTCCTCCATAGCAACATATGTGATTTTCATTGAGAACTTCATGGCAACTACAATTTTCTCTCACACTCTTCTAACCTAATTCTGGAACAAAGCCCCAGAATACTAAAAAATAACTCTTAAATTTTATTAATTAGGGAAAGAAGAGAAAGAGGAGAGAGAACTCTTAGGGACATCCAAGAGGGTGGAGTGTATCTCCCTTGCTACTTTTTGGTTCCTTTTATATCTCCAGTTATCTTACAGATACATTGAATATGAACACCTTCTTTGCAGATTTGATTTATCTTCATTGGTAAGGTATATCTCTTATTCTTTTTGAATCTGAATAAGGTGGAAGCTTCTGGAAACCTCTGGGTGGCTTGACTAATCTTCACATAGGGTCCCACAAGGGATGTGCAACAATTGATTATCAACGGTGTGGATTTAATTTGCAATCCCGTCTAAAAATGAACATGAAAATCTCCGGACCCATAATTTTGTTAATATAGCTCTGATTTGCACATTCTTGGGCTCCACGAGTATCCACTCTAAATAAACTTTCCAACGGTAGGTAAATTTCATCGATCTGACGGTCGGATTTAAAGTTATGGTCATTTGAAGATGAGTCGTCCTGAGAAAAACAGGATTAGCTTTGAAAATTTTATTTGCAATGGATTCTATCTTTGTACAACTTTCATTTTTGAAAAGACATCAGATGTGAATGATTCAAACTCTTCTTCTTTTGTTCAAATCAGAATGGTACTCTTTGAATTATTCATTAATAATTTCAAATGTGCAACCACTGTGGACCCTGCCATGTGGGATATTTCATCTGTTTGAATAATGGGCCCTATGAGAAGTCTTCTACTATAGTTAGGAT
Organism: Cinnamomum chago; assembly: GCA_038049695.1. Classification (NCBI taxonomy): domain Eukaryota; kingdom Viridiplantae; phylum Streptophyta; class Magnoliopsida; order Laurales; family Lauraceae; genus Cinnamomum; species Cinnamomum chago. The sequence continues at coordinate 59,356,037 of CP142459.1, read as the reverse complement.
TCTTCAACTGACATGATGAGTGAACCCCTCCTTTTATTGATTTGCATATGGCTTGTATGTGGGGTCCACGTGGTGAATTCTTCAATTTTCTTCTTTTTTAATCTTTAATTCAGCAATGCAGGGCCTAGGATGACTGTGTGCTTGAGAGTGGGCTTCGTGACAGAGGCCTTCAATTCTCATTTTCTGCACATTGTAATTCAACACATCAAATACTGAAGAGCCCATATTGAAACGAGACTCATTCGGACAGAGTTCTACTCCAACTGCGACTTTTTGGAGAAAATTTGCAAAACAATCTAAGTTAATGCAGAAAATGTATGAAAAGTATGAAAATTCAGGTTCTTAGGTGAAAATGCAAGAAATAATGAAATTAAATGAATAATGATGCAATTCACCCAATTAAATATCTAATTGCAAAACATCCTATCCTTTTATTAGTAATAATGTCTTTTTTATCATCATCATCATTGCGATCGTTGTTGTTGTTGTTGTTGTTGATATTGTCATTTTTTTAGTTCATGGCAGGCATTTACCTAGATAAATCCTAAGTTAAATGAGTGAAAATCAACGATGGGACCCACCTACCGAAATTCGAACCATTCAAAACAAATGCCTTCCAAGTAATACTTTATCATAAAATTTCACATCAATCCGACTTTTTTCCACCGTTAGATTCATTATTTGATAAAAATGTGATAATAAATATGCTTAAGATTATGGTAATCACGTTTCTTAATCATACAATTTGTCCCATTGAAGAACAATCTCGGATTGATGTGAAATTTGAGGGTACCCCATATACATGGAGAGTGCTTTTAAAAAGATCGATTGGCTTTGTATGGATTTTTTCTTCTTTTTCTAGAGGAAATATAATATGATATCACAGCCAACTTGTGGCGAGTTCAAGTCCCATAAATAATTTTTGATACGCTTGAAAAACTATGTATGTCGTGAAAAGTGTGTGGACCGGATTCCACTTAATGGATAATATTGAGAAGTGAGTTCCACTGAAAAAAAGAAGTATTTAAAAAGTATTTATGTCACCTTTACTAATACTTCAAAGTCTTGGTATGAATGGTTAGTTAATGAAACTTAATATTTTTAACTTAGTGACTCTCTAGGTTTGAAAGATTTAGATCATCGTTCCCACACACCCACCATGTGGTGAAATTGGTGCCCCTCTAACCAGTTGAGTTACAGTCGAGGGCTTTATTATGTAATTTTTATTTCAAAATTTTAATAATCTACTTACTGGCTAGTGCTAAGAGATTCTCTCAGTGTGGACTCGGTCTTGGAGTCCAAGAATCTCGGTGTACTGATCGATAAGGAAGGAGTCAATTTAGTCCAAGTGGGCTCCTTCACACTCATTATCAACGTGGGCCTGACAAACATTATCACGCCAAGTTGTAATACAACTAAAATCTTCAAACAATTAAATTACTGCAAGGATAGATCAAGTACAAGCGGATGAAGAAGAAGAAGAATGAGGAAAACCACTCGCAATAAAATTGAAGAAGAAGAAGAAGAAGAAGAATCTCCTCAAAGTAATTTTATTGTTATGTATCTTCAAAAACACATTCCCAAGTTTGAGAAAAATCACAGGTAGATAAATCAAAATTACAAGTAGTATTCGTATTGTTATGTATCCTTTTGCTGCCCAGATATCCTCCCAGTTCCACTATTATAAACATGAGTGGATCCAGGAAGAAGAAGAAGATTGAGGAAAACCACTCGCAATAAAATTGAAGAAGAAGAAGAAGATTCTCAAAGTAATTTTATTGTTATGTATCTTCAAAAACACATTTCCAAGTTTGAGAAAAATCACAGGTAGATAAATCAAAATTACAAGTAGTATTCGTATTGTTATGTTTCCTTTTGCTGCCCAGATATCCTCCCACTTCCATTATTATAAACATGAGTGGATCCAGGAAGAAGAAGAAGATTGAGGAAAACCACTCGCAATAAAATTGAAGAAGAAGAAGAAGAAGATTCTCAAAGTAATTTTATTGTTATGTATCTTCAAAAACACATTCCCAAGTTTGAGAAAACTCACAGGTAGATAAATCAAAATTACAAGTAGTATTCGTATTGTTATGTATCCTTTTGCTGCCCAGATATCCTCCCACTTCCACTATTATAAACATGAGTGGATCCAGGAAATTTTCCTTGGGGGCTCTATGTAAAAATAAAATAAAATAAAATAAAATAATGGGAGAATGGGAAAATATAAAAAAAAAAAGCATATTTAAAAATCCTGAGCTTTTTTCAATTAAGTTTTGAGTCCGAGATTCCAAATTAATTGGAACTGCACTAGAGCTCCAATTTATTTAAAATCTACCAAAATCTAAATCACATGAGCTCCCAGTAAGTATCGCTTCAATAGGATGTTCCTTTTGATATCCGTGAGTGATGCATCCAGTGGATGGGACTGGTGGGCCTGAAAGGTCTTTAATGGTTTGAATTTCCGACTGAGACAAACTACGGATGAATTTATCTTGAGACTCGGAGACATTGGGAGGATGAGATTTTATGGTTCCATTTGGCGAGTCTAGTTTTAATGTCAATTCAACTTAAAATTGATTCAAATAAATGTTATGTTGATATTTGGCAAGTCTTCCTTTTATTTTTGTTTGATTCAATATTTGATTTAAATAAATGCTCTTTAGATTATTGGAAGTTTATCATGTAAAAGTTTGATGTTTTAAAACCCTTCGTCTCTTTCTCAAAAAATACTCAAAATGTAGAATTTACAAATAGATATAAATGTATAAAGCAATGTGACACTTTAAAAGATTTTTTTTTTTGTCCATATAAGTTTTACAATCTAATGACAAATTTATTCATACTACTATTTCTTTAGTGGTCTTTACAAAAAAAGGTCCCTATATTTTTACTGAATTCTTCCTTGATTAAGGGTCTAATTGTATAAAAGGTGAAAAATCACACAAGCGAGGACAATAAACACAACTCACACATGTGAGATAATAAAAACTGAACCCATGACCTCCTAATGAGAACTGCCACTCATTACCAAATATTGATTTGGCAATGTTGTAATAATGTTCTGCCATATAGCTACTTAAAATTTGTATTCTCCGATATTATTTTTGATGTTTAAAGAATATCATTTAAAAATGTGAATATCACAAGAAAATCATCAGAAATTCAGAATAAACAAATGAAAATAGGAAAAATATTTTTTTTTTTTGCTTAAAGGATAATATGAATTAAAGAAAGAGAGGGAAGTGGCATAAGTCCCCAAAAATACTAAGGGCATGTTTGGCAACGGTCTTCGCCACGGATTCCTCGCCCAAAATCCACAATCGCGTGGATTTCCTTGTTTGGAAAGGCATGGATTTGAAGAGGATGGATTGCAGACATCCACCCTTTTGAATATTTGTAGAGTCGGACGCCCCCCCATCGGATTCATGGATTCTGCGCAAGAGGGGATTTGCGGAGCTACAGTACATTTGGACGTTAATAGAGGGCAGACCGGTTTTTGCTTTTTTTTTTGTTTTTATGGGCCCCACAATCAAGATCTGAACCGATAATATTGTTAAGAAGGTCCAAAACGGCCATCTCCCAAAATTTCAGCCGTTGATTCATCTTAGATCTTGAGATATTTGCAAAATCGTCCAAACCGTTAGATGACAATTTCTAATATGCTGTGGGCTAAAAAACGGGATTAAATCCAGTCCGTTTTTTTCGATTTTCTGGTTCTTGTGGGCCCCAAGATCATGATCTGAACCATTAGTTATTTCTGGAAGGTCAAACACGGCTAGTTGACCAAATTTCAACCGTTGATCCTTACCATATCTTGAGATATTTACACAATAGTTTAGTACTAAAATATTAATTTCTTATTCCTGTGGCCCCCGTTGCATGATCTGAACTGTACATATTCTCTAGATGACCACAAAATACTTTGAGGTGAAAGTTGAAGTCTTGATTTTTCATGAATTTTGGAAAATTAAAAAAAAAATATTTGTGACCATTGGATCATACATTCTACAATTTATAGGAAACCTCCCTCCATCCGAACATGAAACTCTCATTAGGAATCCTTCTTGAGGATGCATTGATTCTTTTGAGATGGAGATAATCCTCTAAACAACGGATTCTTCTACGTTTACCAAACATGCCCTAAGAGAAAACAACAAGGGAAGCTCACAAAAAACGCCACCCGAGGCAACCCTTCCAAAAGTGAGGGGAGACCAAAAATAAAAAATAAAACAAAAGAAAGAAGGACACAGCACCCTTCAAAGAGCATCACAACAGCACAGAAAAGCTACATATGACCACAACAGAGTAGAACTGGACTCAGAGAAGAAACCAAAACAAGGCAGCAGGGTAATACCAAAGCAGCTTTAAGCTTCACAGCTCAGCAACTCAGAACTACTAAACAAACTTGCTCACCAAAGCCACTCAGCTCTACAACACCCAGCACAGGCAACATAGGAGAATCCAGCAACTAAAATATCACTGCATCACTGATCAAGCACAGCACAACAAAGAAGAGCTGCCTGCACTAAGCTCAACACCGCACTACCCAGCACAACCACTAGACCACACAGCATAGAACAAGAGGGACACAGCTGCCGAGACAGGGAAAGATGGCCGAGCAGCACTTGAGCTAGAGCTGACCAACCCATACAGGCAAACCAAACAGGGCAAAAAGCCCCTATTCAAAGGAGATGGCTGGAAACCAGAGACCAAATGCCGAGCAAACAGAGACTGCGTACTGAACACACTGAGGCTTAAGAGAGCACCCCTAAATGAAGTAAGATGGACTGAGCTAGCCCATGTTTTCTCTGATCTGGCAAGGAGCTTACAAGGCCTTTCATGCGGTCCAGGAAGAGGCTTTTGGCAGTAGACAGAGAGGGCTTCCGATTCAGATGTTTAGAGTCATTCCGGAGAATCCAAAACATATAGATGACGTGGAGGAAGATGGCAGCTACTAATTTCCTACCAAAAAAAAAAAAAATTTTTTTTTTCCTACCAGAGGGATCTCCGCCCTGAGCGGGAAAAAAATGTTTAGAAACATTTAATCAGTAATTCATATTTATTTTTCATTATATGCATTTAATAAAATTTAAATTATTTTTATGATATCTTTCAAAATATCTCAAAGAATCTTCCAACTCCAAAAATATCATGAGATATTTTAAAATGATAAATTGTTGAGAATTAATATTAAAGACATACTTGTCGCTTGGGCATGGTGTCAACCCAACGGTAAAAGGAGAAATTCCATGAAACTATGAAAGAGGGTTAGAATAACTGAATTTAAAAAGTAATTTGAGACCTTTCAAATTACTGTAATTTTGAAATGCATCAAAAGACAGTAGACATTGGCAAATGTCCAAAGCGTACACAAAATGTCACATCCTGTCAAAAAGATCCAAATATTTCAAATTCTTAATAAGGACTTTTTTGATACCCCTCTCTTTGGGTTTAATCAGAGCAATGAGGACTGCCCTCATCTCTGCCTCTTCAGATGAAGCAACCCCCTCTTTTCTAATGCCCCTTGCATAAATAATAGAACCATTAAACGATAGAAAATAACCGAACATTGGATCACCTAAAGGTAGCATTGGAAAATCTTTCAAAAGCTAAAATTCTTATTTAATTGCACATTCATAACATCCATTCCTACAAGGTAGTAGTAGTCAAAATGAATGGAGGTAATTATGCATGAAATGTGGTGGACATATGGTTTATGTAAGTTTATGGCTCTTTTTTTTTTTATTATCGGTAATGGCTCCTTTACATATCTGCATAATAAAATATCTCTTTATTTAAATATTAAATGAATAAAAAATCACAGAAGTTTTCTCCCTTCTTTTAAAACCTGGGAATATATACTTTCTCAGTTTTCCAAAAAAAAAAAATCCAAAATAAAATAGTGGAATATTATAATATTGTAATATCCTATTTTTATGTTTGGCGGTTTAGGAAGAATATAATAGAGTTTGACAGTTTTTATAGATTATAATATATGAGAGAGAGAGAGAGAGAGATATTATCACGTGGGCCTTCTTACAGGCTCGTTAATCCGGCCCTCAGACGATGGGGCTCAGCTTGAGCTAACTCTCAAAATGCCTTTAGAATAGGAGCTTGTTTTTCTTTCTTTCTTTCTTTCTTTTTTTAACCGAAGGCCGGGCTTGGACGGTTGTTTTGCAGGCCCTCAAATATCTGGGTCGGGCTTGAACAGTGCTAAGCCCAGCCCATTCTATCTTTTAATATAATAAATATTCATATATTTAAATATATACTAAAATGTGTCTTTTGAGACATTTTTGGGGCTTTATTTTGCAAACCTTAGTGATTCTTTTATTTTTTAGGATTGAAAACAATGGATTTATATAAAACCCGTTTCTCTTATGCCTCTTAAATGAAGCCAATGATATGAATTTGACATTCTAGATTTATTTTTGTTCTAACATCTCTTGGGCTTAAGAATTAAAAAGAAAAGCCGAATCAACTACCTATGCCTATTATTGTGATTTATTTAGCTATACTGCATGCTGCTTACACTACAAGAAAAATCACATTTAGCGACGGATAAAAACCGCCGCTATATGTATCATAACCACCGCTAATACTTTTTGCGGCGAAAAAATATCCGCCGCCACTTTTGTCGTAGAAAATCCCATCACTGATTGTATTTGCAGCAGAATTGGAGTTGCTGCAAAAAAAAAACTATCAATAGCGGCGCTTGTAAACCGCCACTAATTAGCACTGGTTTACACCGACAGTCATCACGAACTGCTGCTGTAACTTTGCTTTATAGCAGCAAACTTCACAAATTGCTGCTGAAAACATCACGCATTTATCTCCCATTTTATTGATTATAATTCCTGTATTGAATTTTTTTTTTTTTTTTTTTTTTTTTTTTAATTTTATAAAACTCAGTTTCTCATCCTCTTTACTTGCTTTACAGCTCTGACAGAGAACAACAAATACTCATGCACGATCTATAGCTTTGGTAACTTGAGAAATACGAGTACACATTCATCATTAACAAACTTGTTACTATCTTCACACTTGATAATAATTCAAGGAAGCAACCACCATTGTCTCATAAATGGTGAATCAATTGAAATGTAACTAATATTATAACAACACACTTCTAATTGGGATGGATCCAAGGAGATGGCTCCAAGTAAGTGTCTCTTCTGGGTCCTTTGAATAGGAATTGTTCCTTGTGGACAACTTCCACTCTTATGCCACAACTGTTCTAATGGTTTCAAAGATGACATGCTTTCTCCATTATAAATGCTTGGTCTCAGCTGTAATACATATAAAAAGGTTCATTTCAAGCAATAAGGGAAACAGTCCTAGAACTTGAAGTACCAAAAGGCCAAGGCATGATATTGTATGGCAAGGTTAAGTGAAAATCATTGTAATCATTCAGCTGCACCGCAACAGATGTACATGAATCTAGTGTCTCTGTTTTAATGTTTCAACACTGTCATCACTATCTGATTATGGGTCATTAACCCAAGGTCCAGCAAAATCATCAAAGGAGGGTTTGCTGCATCTTAGATGGATTACATGAAGTCTTAGAATTCTTTCCATTCACCAGTGCTTGACGGAAGAAACGACCATGCTTCTGAAAATTGCTTGCATCTGTAATAGAACCCAAAGTAAACATATCGGTAAAACAGCAAACTAAACTCCAAAAATAATGAATTAAGAGATCTCAACCAAAAACAAAACAAAAAAAAAAAAAAACTACTTGTTGAAGCAACTTACACTAATTTAGCATCAATGAGATCAAAGATGGAAGAAGAAGCAACAGAAGCTAGGATTGATGCAAGCATTTCATGAGGGAGAAACAAGATATTACTAGTAATAGTATTCAACTTCTTTGACAGGCAAAATTTCGTTTGGTGTTTATTTCTTGTGAAGTTTTTTTTTCTTGTGAGGTCTTCTATAGTGTCTGACACTGAGCTGAAATACACCGGAAGCACAAGAGTTCTGTTCCATGAAAATATAATACTGCTAACTTCTTATAACAAGAAAGGAACCTGCATAGTATCAGTTTAATGTCAGAGAATCTGAGCATGGAATTAACAAAATGCACGAGCTAATGCACGAGGTACTGACAAATGGGTTTAGCTTGAAAGATTTGACGAATAAGTATGAGGCAAAAGAAAATATTTGGCAAGCCGCTGGCAACAGAAACCAAAAGTAATCAAGAACATAAAGAGAAAAGAGAACCAATACAGTTGATTGCATTACTTCAAAAACTAAAATTGTCTTTATGAGGAAGCATGGAGTAAACTCCAGAATTGTTGGTATTTGGGATGCAAAAAGCTTTTCTACAGTAACTATGATCAACATTGCTATGAGAACTCTATGAGTCTCATGAAAAGAATTCCAAGCTTCTGAAAGAATTTCGACTCCAAACTGGAAAATCATCTATTATAATATTCTCCAAAGACGGAAAAGGCTCTATCTTTACTTGGTAGGTTAGCTTGGATTGATCTTGCTACTCATGATCTTAAATTCTCTGCCATTTGGTAAAGCAATGGTTCAGCTCCTAATTAGTATTATGAAGCAACAGGTGGATATATGCAGTGCAAAGAACTTACTTGAGACCCATTTTATGGCAGATGTGATGCTTGATTGTAGCTCCAATGGCCTGTTGGGGACTCTTCACAGAGGAAATATAAGGCAGTATATAAGATCCAAGTGTTTTCTCGGCATAGCATATCCAACCTGCATATAAAGTGAAGATTATTAAAAAAGTGTACCATTCGAGAAATCAATATGGTGATTTGAAAATTATGCATACAAGTAAAATAACGTGGTGGTATCTGTAAGACCCTAACATCAAGAGCACATTTACCACCCACACAGACTTTTGGAGATTCATTTAGTTTTACATCATATAAATGGAAAACAAAGATACAAAAAAACAAGGACTCCTCATTGCACAAGAATCTTCTGGGGACCCTCATTAGCAAGTTTCCACCACTTCATTTGCCTAATGTATGAAAACTCAACCTGGAGGTCACAAATCACATACATACAAACTCATTCTCGTGAAGCCAGCTACATAAAATCCTCTCAAGTACCTTCTAAAGATTTGCACAATGGGGATACATGGACAATCCATTTTCATCTTGGAGAAATGTTGTATTGTTTTTGTCTTCTTGGTGGTAAAAAAGAACTTCATAAGAATAAATTGTTTGAAATGGTCTCGACACATTTATTTAAAGCCTAGGAAAGACCCCGGCAAGGCGAATTGAATGGTTCATGATGTAAGAAGCTAAGAGAGGAGGGATACCAATTGATGGGATAAGCCTTTGAGAAAAGTCCCAAAGGTTTTTTGAACCTGCAACTCTCAATAGCTACTCCCAAATCCTCCCTACTCTAGAATGAGAGAAAGAAGTATCTGGATCAAGGTCATGTAAAATCATCATTAAGAGCTTCCTGAAACACTGCTGAAGTAGTTGGTAGAAAAAAGGTGAGATACCACATCACTAAATTTTCTCCCTAATCCTGCTGAAAGTAATAAATATAAACAGAGGGCCAAAGTTCAGATGACGTTACACAATCATACAAATTCTAGGTTGTGTTCTTTTTTTTTTTTTAATCAATCTTTCTAGTGAGGTTGGAATGCATAAGCATTTGAAAACAGAGAGATGCAAGAAACTCATTAAATAAGTTGAGAATAGAAAAATATTAGAAGCAAAACCCTTGGATAACAACAACAGCCTGGGGTTCTGCACTTTATCATGAACAAATAATTAAAGAAAGATCTCAACAAGTGGTCATTGATATCAGCAAGATCCAAATAGAAAAAAAGGAACCAGACAGCACATTAATGAATCCCTTAACTTGTCTACACTTGTTCCACTGATAAGCAGAAAACACAAGAAAGAAGGGCACCTAACATAAGAAGAAACTGAAGAACCCGAGTGGGATTTCTGCAAGTTATCAAGATTGTGAGAAAGGAGAGCATTACTAGCCCAAACAAAGAACTGTCACATGGAATAAGTGCCCATGTGAGCCCTCAACTCCCTCAACATCCCAATCTCATATGTCACCTCTGTTTGTTGATATGCTCTGTTTGTACCAAACAGAACCAAACCTCTGTCTTGCTAATATTCTTTTGTTTCTATATTTCAAAAGCAACCAAGAGAGATAAAATACATAGTCAGATGAAACGAGAGAGTGAAGAGAAATACAAACAAATATGTGAAAAACGCTTTATACAGCTGAAGAGAAGGATCCCAATACAGTTCCAGTGTCTGGCTGGCTGCGTCTCTATATATAGAGACATGAGGGTGGGGATTCCTGGCATGGCTGATTTCGAATCCTATGGGTCCCAGATTGACGCTAGACTTAAAAGTTTTGAGGAATCATTTGTTACTCTGAATAACAGAGTAAAATAAAAACAATTGATGAACCTTGAATATAAAATAAAAACAAAGACTTGACAATCGAATAACAGAAACATTAGCAATGCAAGTTCAAACTGCACCTGAATGTTTGTGAATTAAAATCTGATCAGAAGATTCTGGCCATCCAATTGATGAACCTTAGACTTGAGGCGTTTGATTAATGGGAAATGTTGGATCTAGTGTACATGGGCTAACGGTCCATTAAACAGGACCATCACGCTGGATGTCATTAGTAGCAGCACCGGAAATCTAGTACAAAAAAATAGTCATTTGAGTATGAATTTTAAAATGAATTAAATCCAAATATAACTGATTTTTAAATCTATGGTATGCTACCCACAGGGACAGACGAAGACGACGACGGGCCACTCCCAGTGAAGCTCTGCATCCATGTCATCAATTGGTTCAATTGGGTTCGCATCTGGACCACTTCCTCTTGCAAGGATATCCTCTGAGCTCTCTCCACCTCTGCTATCCTCGCCGATTCAACAGCTGCAGCTCGTGCTTCAGCAATTGAAGCTCGTGGGCCATATATATCAGAGGGAGTGACACCTAACCCAAACATACGAACCCAGCCTCGTCTATCTACTCCCATCACTTGGGTGAAGATGTCATCTCATGTTGTCCTGCTTTGTGAGCTTTCCGGAAGTTAGCTAAGTCTTTCATTGAGCTGTCTCTGCAATTCAGAATTTTGAGCTCAGTCAGTTTTTAAGTAAAACACATCAATTCTTGCAAATTTAAGATCGTAAATAGCACACAATGTAGATATGAACAGGCTGGTTGCATGCATCCATCATCATCATCAAATAAGAAGAAGAAGAAGAAGAAAAATAAGAACTACAATCAAATATGATTTGCTAGAACCATTCTTTGATCTGAAACATCTGCTGCGAGGCAAAAATGCTTGGGCACCTAGGTTTGCTTATATTGGAATTAGCAATTGAAAGGTTGGATCTATGGATGAATGGAACTTACATGATAATCTGGTACCCACTGATTTTCATGAGTTAGCACTCTAAAGTTAAGGAGGTTAAAGTTTCTTCATTTGATTTTCATGTTCAAGTCTTGAAATACCACTGTATTTGCTCTTCATTTGACTGTTTCCTATTTTAGCACTAGTGTTTGTCATTAATCTTTCTAATAAAATTGGGTGCAATGCCTGGTGAATTTCTCATTTTACCTGGATTCAGGTGGTCTGTACCAATTACCAAGTGTTTTTGGGCCCTCTTGCTCTTGATCCTTTGGGATAATTTGGTACCTCTTCACCTTTCTACTTGTAGGAGGATTTGAACTATGGCTCCTCTCACTTCAACTCTCTCATATGGATTATATCCATTTATGTGCACATGATTTAATATTTCTTCGTTGGTACCCTAGCCTAGGGAATTGGTACCTGAGCCCATATAAGCAGGAAGAATAAGCCCACAAAGTGGGAATGATAGCACACATGTGGGAATACTGGTGTGCCCATGGATCTATCCCTAGACAGTCAGGTGACAATTGGGTTTCCAACCAACTGAGCAACTTCTTGTTGCACATAATTTATTTTTAGAGACCACTAAAAGTTGTGAAGTGTAAACAAGTGTGGGGTTGCTAACTAAAATCTCTGTTCAAGAACAGAGAAGTTGGAGTTGCACACCAAAGCATTGTACAGCCATCCTGCACACGAACCAGCTAAATCAAGCAACAACCAGAGGGTCCATGGCCAATACTGTCACTCACTCATCCCTTTCTCACCAGCATTTTGTTGGTGTATTCGTACTGTAAAATTTATACTCTTACCATAATTTTCATTAGAGTAGATCCTCTCAATTAATATAAGAAATTCCAATTTCAAATTCAAATTAACTATATGGAACTGAATGTTGGGCAGCAGAGGAACAGCATGGCAGTGTGAATGCATGCAGCCAACATGCAGAAACTTACATGAAGAGAAATAGGAATGAGTGTATTAGAGGAAAACAGGGGAACCAGAGCTGAAGCACAAGCAAGATTTTATGATGAAGATGATGTATTTCATAAGCAACATTTCTACTATTCCAATGCTTCCTAGTAATGCAATCATTTTCCTTTTTCTTTGATGTAATCTTTTAGAAATAGAAAGCGAAAGCAGATGCCATGATCTCAACTCATGACACAGACCGCTGTCAAAAATTCTGCCAAATGCTTTTGAGTGCAGTATGATTATGATAACCCCCCCTCTGATGATAATGCCAGCATAACTCCAAATGCTACTGTTCGGAAATAGCCTTAAACCAATGATTCTCCATATGCAAAAAAAGTACAGACACCTTGTTCAAAAGCAACAGATTGTTTGGCTCTGTTTCTCATCACAATGGAGATGTAAACAGACACCTTGTTCAAAAGCAAAAGATTCAAGTTTCCTAGTTTAATCAACTCCTACAAGTAGAAGAGTAATTTATTGCAGTCAACTAAACAGTAATTGTGAAGATTATGATGATGGTTGAACTAAAGAACAAATGGTTAATGAGTTCAGACCTCAATCCAATTCAAACTGGAAGTGCCACTAGTAAGCAGGGATACATTTTCAGAACCATGGAACTAATACTATTAAGAAATTAAAAACCATATACCACACAGAAGGAATCTAAAAATGTATGAGTGCTCAAACCTGATATAGTACCTGATAAGAAAGGGGATGCCACCTAAGTAAGTCTGAAACAGCAACTTGAGAGCTGGAACTCTAAGAAACAACAGTGAAGAAAAGTAAATTGAAAGAATAACACACCAAACCAGCAATAAAATCATGAAATCAGTTGTCAGTTCCATGCATCCATGGCGATGTTAAGGGGCTATTTCTCTAGTTAAAAAAAACTCAGATTTCTAAGAGGTTGTTTTCCACATGATCTAAAGATGTAAAACAGACAAGCAAATAAGTGGAGGGACTCTCTATACATGTTGAGTGATGTTGAGTGAGACTCTGTGAGTTCGATTCTCTTGTGTAGAAAACTGAACAAAGCAAAAAAGAGGAGGCACATTAATTTCATGAATTTAGATAAGGACCATAGGATGCCTAAACAAATTTATTAGTATTTTAAAACTCGGTTGAGTCCGACCCCCGAGTCGGGTCGAGACTGACTTGGCCGAGTCCCATCCGAGTTCTATTTTCTTCTTCTTCCAATTCTCTCTTTCTACTGTCCAAAACTCCGTCATTATCAAACTTCAAGAAAATCTTCACCTCTTATTCCTTCACATCAATATTTGAATATTTCACATCACAACCGTGTAAATCTTAAATCCTAAATCTGTTTTGCCAACCATCTCTTTCATTTCCACAAATCTGTGTCTTCTTCTTTAAGCTGTCCCAATGCCACCTTTACCCCAATACTCATATTCATTTCTCCTTTTCCCCCTTCAATCTTCTCTTACTCTCCACCTGTAAAATACTGTCCGGGACTAGGACTATATTAATCAAGGGAAGGTGTGTTTGGTTACTTTGGTATGTCAAATACTGAAAATACAGTTATTTTGTTGGTTTTTACTCTCTTTTTTCTGTGGAAAGGGAATGCCCCAATCTTAGCTGGTGAGTCATTAAACTCCCTTCTGTTCACTGAATTGACTATCAAGAAAATGACTGATACACAGTTCTCAGAGGAATCAATTCATTATTTTAATGAATGTTTTTGCTCCATTTTACTGCATGAAGACCTTTATTCCTCTCAGATATGTTTCTTAGATTTCCTTTTACAGTCATCTGCTTCAAATTCATGGATCCATGTCCACCAAATCACCTAAAATCAAAGCTTGTTGATTCTGATGAAAATACGAACATCCAAAGTAAGGATTGAACGAGACGGCATCAGCAGGGAAAAAAAATCAAGGCAATGAATCAAACGTGTCATATATGTGATTCAACAATGGATCACATGAATGCCGAACTATGATATTCATATTGGACTAACATTCACTCATTAAAAAAAATGAAATCTAATAACAAAGCAACATTATATACACTGATAACAGATAGAATGTCGAATAAAAGAATAAAAAAAACTGAACTGAAGAGATCTCTACACAAAGGTCATAGAAACAATAGCAGAAATCAAATCAAAACCATTGCCATTCTCAAAAATCTTGAAAAGAAACTGCACTCAGAAACTGCAGATCGTCGAAGATCTGAAAATGCAGGGAAGTAGGTCTACCGATGCAATCTATTTCTTCATGCAATCTACCGATGATCGCTTCTCAGGATTTTACAAAACGTCCTAAACATTCAACAAATCTCTCAATCTTTCACCAAAATCGAACAAAACCACATCCTCAGTAAGAATCATTTGCAAAAACCAAACATATTCTCAAATCTCTCTTCAACTTCAACCAATAAGATCACAAATCGACACAAAACGTAAAAGAATGAGAAATCACCTCTCAAACGATCTCTTCAAAGAACGACAGTCACGAAATCGAGCGGAATGGAGATCAAAAGGTAGCTCCTGGCGCAATGTCTCGATCCGAGCAGCAACAAGAGGGACTCAGAGGGATTTATAGGAGAGAATCAAAACCCTAGAAGATGAGGAAAGAAGAAGGCAAGGAATGAGGTGAGAGAAGTGAAGAAGTTTTGGGACTCGACGCTGCGCAGAGGGAAAGAAGTTTTGCAAACGGTGTAGATGAACTATAGTGTTTTTGGGACTGGACTGTGCAAACGGTGTAGATGGGGTTTAAATGTATAGTAGCGGAAAGTATATTTCCGCTGCTATACGTCTCTACTTAATTACCGTTTATACATAGTATATTGAGAATAGTATACTGACGGAATGCTTTATACATAGTATAATTGAAGGAATGCACCGTTAATACATAGCATACTGATTACCTTTATATATAGCATAATACATTTTTCGAAGTATTAGTGACGGAACATACTTTCCACTGCTATATGGGAATAGATATATAGATGTAGTGACAGAATATACATTCCACTGCTATACATATAAATATTAATAGATAGATGTAGTGATGGAATGTACGTTCTACTGCTATAGGAAAATAGTTTTTAATATATAGCGACGGAATATACTTTCCGCTGGTAATACTTATTCAGAAATTATATATTAATAGATAGATGTAGTGACAGAATGTACGTTCCGCTGCTATACATAAATAATTTCTAATATATAGTGACGGAATGTATGTTCCGTTGCTATATGGAAATAATTTCTAATATGTATTGACGGAATGTACGTTCTGCTGCTATATATAAATAATTTCTATTAGCTTAATAGCAGCAAAATATAATTTCTGCCGCTGTATATTAACAAAACCCCCCTTTAATAGCAGCACAATACAATTTCCATCGCAATATGTGCTTATTAGCAGCAAAATATATTTTCTGCCGTTGTACTTACTATAATATTAGATGTAGTGACGGATAAAAAAACCGCCGCTATGAACCGCCGCTAATTGTCAATTTTCTTGTAGTGTTAATTGTGTGTTTGTGCATGCTCCTTTATTTGCATGGGGAGTTTGGACTTTTTTTTTTTTTTTTAAACTTCTCATCGTTTGTTCTGTAGGGGTCCATCAGATAGAAGTAAAGCATGGGTTCAAATATATGTATGTTGCCAATATTTCTAGAATCCTATCAAAGTGATGTTTTACCTGTGAAATAAATCTCCCACCAAAGTGTTTTTATAATAAGATGCAAGGAAAAAGTGGCCTTTTTCCTTTTTTTTTTATGTTGATTCTTTTTATTTTTATTTATGGTTTCCACATTTGTTCTATGTCTTCTTTGCCATGAGATTAATTAGAGGAGAAAATCAATATTGTTGATCCCAAGCATGTATAAAGGAGGAGGGTTAATGTTTGGTTGAGACTCGATAATCAACAATAGTGTAAAAGAAAAGAAAGAAAAGAAAAGAAAAGAAAAAGAAAAAGAAATAGTGTAAAAAATCTAAAAATTTGTTTTCATGTTTTAGGCCATAGGCCTAGGTAATGAATGCCCTCTGATGGCTTTGGCCTCATGGGCCTTGCGCGACATTTATTGAGGGCAGGGTAAGGACTAACCAACCCCACCCAACTATGAAAGCCCTACATTCTTACTTAACAAACCAAGGTATGTAGTTTTTAAAAAAAAAATTGAGAGGAAATCTAAGACCGTATTAAGACTCGGTATGTGCCACTATATTTGCATCCCTCATGCGGTATGTGCCACTATATTTGTATCCCTCTTGACATGTTCAACTTACAACGATTGAAAGGAGTTCAAAACTGATTTAGTGAGTTAGTCAACTGTCTATAGTGGCTGGAATTCATTTCTTCACACCTAAGTGCTTTGACAACTTCTAATGAATCACACCTTCTGATATCAAATGTTCAATAAGCAAAGACTTACAGAAATATACACTTGCCCATGTTGCCATAGCCTTGGCTAAAGTCGGGCCACGTATGTAAGGTTTTACAGTACTCATACAAGCCATGACTGCACACTTGTGGCCACGAACAACAACGCCAACTTTGTTAATTGCCTTGATATATTTATTGCAACATCACAGTTTGCCTTCCACATTCCCAATGGAGGACATTTCTATCCACTCCCACTGGAGGACATATCTATCTCATAAAGGAATTACACAGATCTAAACTCGTAGCATCTTTGTGTTCAAGGGAGGCATGGTTAAAATCTTCAACAGTTTTCTTGGCCTCACTCACCACCTGTGCGGAGTGTGTAAAACACCTTCAAGAATAAATTTGTTCCTTTGAAACTAAATCCCTCTACAAACTCAGTCCACCAAAACAAATCTTCCTCATCTAAATTTGATATTAAACCTTTAACCAGAACTAAAAAATTCGCATCTGCACATATGAGCTTTTGAAGTTTCCTACTGCATTTCATTTCACCAGTTTGTGCCATCTATTAATTCATTCACTTTTGCATTTGCATCTACTAATTTGATAGGAGATTGAATATCATACGTAGATGGTGTGCCATCTATTAATTCATTCACTTTTGCATCTGCATCTACTAATTTGATAGGAGATTGAATATCATACGTAGATGGTGATAAAAGCGATTTACCCTTCCATATGCGAATCAAAGCTCCATTCCCAACTCTCCAAACAAACACATTCTTCAACAAATTCTGAGCATTCATTATACTCCTCCAAGCATAAGAAGGGTTATATCAAATTTTAGCTTACAAGAAAGTGTGTCTTGGATAAAATTTCCCCTTAAAAATATAGGCCACCAAAGAACTGGGATTTTGCAATAACCTCCAACATTGTTTTGCCAATAGGGTTTATTAAAGATTCCCAAGTCGCGAAAACCCAACCCTCCTTTCAACTTTGTAATTCGTATTGCTCAATCTCAACGAGCACAGCCAAGCAACTTTTGTTTCCTTTTCTTGGCCAAAATTTACTCATCAAAGAGTTAATCTGTCAGGCAAATTAAAGGTCTTGCATACCACATCCACACGTGTGGTTGCAAGGAAAAGGAAATAGCATGAAGGACATGAAGCCCTAGTGGTAGCGGGCATTCACAGTAGTGGTGATTTGGGGTCAGCCCAATGGAATTTTCTTCCTCGCCAGGTTGGGCTAGACAGATGCATATTCAAGCCCAGTTTAAGTCCTATTAGTTATCGTCCTAACGTTCAAGCCCAGTTTCCACACTTTACTAGTTTATTAAAAGTCAAGTAAATCCTTTGTTCTTTAGACATAGGGTCACATCAAAAGTAAATTTTTTCAAAAGTCCCTCCTTTCTTAAAAAAGCGTAAAAAAGCAACTCCTTTTCTCCACTAAAAGACAAAAAAAAAAACTCTATTTTTCTATACAAAATGTAAAAAAGATTCAATACCAAATAATTAAAAAAAATGCCATTATATTTTATTCTCTCTTGATTTGATGCTCTACTTTATCTTCATTTTACAGTAAGATTACCAAACGGGCCCTCAAGAATATACATGTGAACATCTGCCTTAAATATATATGTTGGGCAGGCCGGCCTTCAAGCATTCAAAGTCCAAGCCCTTCCCTATCTAACTATCAGGCAAGAGAATTAGGCCAAGCAGGACCTGCCACGGGCCTAAAAACATAGCCCAAAACCCAAATTAAGTACTTCCCGTAAGACAAAAACTGAAGGCATGATTCCAAAATCAGGAGCCTTTATTTTAGTTAGTTGTTTTTCCTTTTATGTTAAAATATGAAGAGATTTATTAAGTACTTCTCATAAAACTGAAGACTTAAAATTAGAAAATTCACATTCTTGGATCTTATAAATGTCTACTTTCACTTTGTGCTGTAGATGTTTTGTATAAGAAGCCTCAGAAGTTTTTCATCTACAAGTAACACCACCTATTTTCATACCTTTTACCAAAAAAAAAAACTATTTTCACACAATCCAGCTCGTGGGGCCCAAATATATGCGTTCCTATCACTTGGATAAGATAATGGAAAGTTCTCTTTGCAGGTAAGGGTCATGCAAAATTCTACCCCATCGAATTATCCTAGCCTTTGATTTAAAAGTTTTAAGGTTTAATCTTTTAATTGTAGATTACATTTTTAGATTAATCAAATGGTGAGTAAAGGTCCAGTTAGCATAAAATTGGGCATGATGCCAAATAATGGGGGGATAAGATTGTTCGACAAGCACTGATCAAAGGAAGGCCCAAGTGGTCCCCATTTAGTGGGATTGTATATGCAGTTCTCTTTTGGTAGAGAAATTCTCCTATGAATGAATATATACCAAGTGAAATTCACAACCTAACATTCTTAGATGTTAGTCCTAAACAAGGTGGGGTGAGTAAGGGGCAAGTAAAACCGCTCAGCCTGTGATAAACCTAATACATTTTCTCTGCTAACCAATCCTACCAAAAATTCGAGGCATTAGTAGAGATAGTTGCTAGGGCCTCCTCAAACTCAAATGCCCTGTCTCTCCCGGCCTCTCTCTCTTTCTCTCTCTCTCTCTCTCTCTTGCCTGGTGCAGTGACCATCTGGATGAAAGTCAAACAAAGGAAAGGATCATGGTTAGTAAAGCCTTGTTCCAATTACGTTAGAGTCTTGATTTAAGATAATATAAAATATCAAAATGAACAAATACTCCTAATTCTTGGTTTTCAGTCCTAAAACCTTAAGAAAAACAATTTAGAAACTTAAAATGCTTAAACCATTATCCATGACTCTGAATCCTCCGAGTGTTTGAATATGAGAATTCGTGATTCAAAGTGAGTGGAACTCCACATGAGGCTCACCCACTGAAAGTCCGACCTGTTGAAAATAAAACCCCCTCACTGGAATGGATGAAACAGGTTGGATAGAGGGTGAAACCATGGTTGACCCGGATGTGGATCTGATTTCATAGATTAGATCTGGATTCGTGATGAGAGCCTAAAAGATACATTTTACGCCCCTTAATGAGGACTTGGTTATACCGTCGGAAGAGATAAATTAGCTTAATTTTGTTATTTTATTGTTTGTAGGTATTACAAATGCAAGGAGCGAAATTCAGAGCTAAAATAGAAGAAATCCCACAAAGCATGACAAACCGGAGTTGCAAGTAAGAAAGCTGCCAAATATGGGAAGAGACTCAAATAAGAAAGCAAAGCAAGAGTCCAAACATGCCTTGGACGTCCAACATGGGTCCTACTCACCCCATAGCATGCCAACATGGAAGGTCTTCTAATTGCACCATTATTCTCGGAATTTTCAGGGGCAGCAACTTGAAATGGTCATAACTTTGAACTCGAGTGTCGGATTCGTGAAATCTATGTACCGTTGGAAAGCTCTTTTCGAATAGATATCCGTGGAGTCCAAGATTGTATAAATCAGAGCTATATCGAGGGAGATATAACCTTGCGAAGTTCGCTGTGATGACCAGTGGGCCCGGACCCGACGGGAATCCATCTCCTGCACGAATTAAAGACCTTTTTCACCCCAAAACTTATAAATAAGAGCCCAAACTCGTTTTTGGGGATATTCACATCTTGGGAGAAGTTTTGGGAGGCTTTCTTGGAGCTTGGGGAAGAGCATCAATGAGGATTTCGTCAAGACTTCTTCGTCAATCGTCTTCCATGAGTAACTAAATCTCCATCTTTGGGTTGCGATGAAACCCTAACCTTTTGTTTATGGTGATGTATAGGTTTAGGGTTTATTTTAAACGCTTTTGATTATATGACAAGATGTTAATCCATTGATTGGATTCGTTTATTAATGCAATATCTCTCTTGGTGTTTTATAATTGTAGTTTGGAATACCAAATCATATAATATGATGCTTGAATGAATGTGCTTGTTAGATTTATGATAATCTATGCCATAGAGATAGGTTATGCCCTGATTCACATCCACATCCTTTATTTGTTGACTCTGAAGGTTTGTAACCAAGACGAGTCTCTGTAGCGTTGACAGTAAAACCCTAGACCTATATTCGCCATTGCACGAGGCTACGGTGGATTCATACCCTAAGACTTTTCTCTAATTGGATAAAGAACTTGTCTTTTAATTTGTTAATTTAGAAATAAAAACCAATCAACCCCACACTTCGCTTTCTAATAGAAGTAGTTTAATAATCAGAAATTTATTTTCTAATAGGATTAGTTTAGGAATTTAGGAAACAACGCAACTTAGCCTTTTTGTCCCAGTGGATACGATACTCGGTTAACATCTCTGCTTTTGCAAGCAGAGGTAGTGGCGGAGAATAATTTATAATTGCAACCCTGTTTTAGGTTCGATCAATTCGACACAGATAGTATGTGTTGCATCTAGATCCTAGGGTGGCAAGGGTAATCCCGCCAAGAGGGTTGGGACCCAAGAGAGAACCCGCTCACACTTGAAAAGAAAGCCCACACACCCGGGATGAGGTGATGTACACAAGGTTCGAACCATGATTAGCCATGTGAGAATTGTCACTCACCACTTAGTAATTATTAGAGCGAAATCTGGTCTACAATTAAGGCAAGCATGATCCTCATTTGGGAAGAAGGCATGTGAGTAAATGATTGGAGAAGGGAGGTGGTGGTCCTCCACTGATTGAATGTTTGAAGCAAGAAAACTCATACTTTCTTTTCAGATGGGCCATCGGTTTTTTTTTTAACCTGCAAGCTGTGCTAGAGTCTCCATACCTATTACAATATGTGTGTCACATCTCGGTCCCGAATCACCCTGACTTAGGGTAATCCCCGAGGTGAGACACATGTACTCTTGTGATGTTGTACCTGTCTCGAACCAAATACAACACACGAAGGAGAAAGACAATTTTTTTCCACACATGAGTCAAACTCACTATAACCCGTCAATAACATTTAATTGATAGCGGAATCTATAATTCATATAAATGAAGGTATCATTTCTTATTCAGTCCAATTAACACATTCAAGTTTAATACAAAAGAACTATACATGTATAAACATTAATTACAAAAGAGGGTATAATAAAAGAACCCTATACAACACTACCAAAAATAAAATTACAAGTATAATAATCAACTAAGTGTGACCCACACCAAAAGGGGCTAGCCACACACTATTGAAGCCCACAAAAAGTACATCCACGTGCTATGAGGGAAGAAGAATGTACGCTGGCCCTAGCTTCGGCCATTCCTCTAATCCTGGAGGAACCTCTTGGGTAACCTCCTCTCCCTACGAGGCCTTCTCAAGGCCGGGGGCTGCACCTGCGACTGTGACACCAAGAGTAGTATCTAAATACGATGATCTAGCAAGTATAGTCATTAATAAGGAAGTACATAATGTCATAAATTGAACTAAAAAGACAATTAAATTAATAGATGTCAATGATGGGTATCAACTAAGCAAATTGTGCGAAAATCGAATAATTTATACTTGTGAATCAAGGTAGAATGGAAACATACTAATTGGTTACTACATTGAACTCATATTCTCAAAAGAGAGCGAATCTAGTTGGGATGTCACCAGCTGCCCGATCATAGGCTAGCTGGCTACCCGGTCCTGGAGTTCTGGTGCTCCAGATAACTTACTACAGTAGTTTCGAATAATTAAACCAAGTTCAGCCCCGTCTGGTATCACATGGTCGAAGCTAAGTAATGCTGACTCGATCGAATCAAATAATAATCGAATTTGAGTAAGTCTGTATCCACTTGTTCGTAATTGAATCAAACAGTAATCACATATACTCAAATACTTACTCAGTCCACATTACCAACGAATACCAAATCGGATATGCGATAATTAAGTCATGAATTGAATTTAGAAAATTGAACCACGATGAATACTAATAATGCAACCAATATACTAATTAGGATTTGATATCAATAATGAAATTGGACTTCAATATTAAATGCAATGATTTAAGAAATCAAGACATTTTCACTAACCAATACTAGACTATTACTTTTAGTCTTTCATCGTCCAATACAAGGTAATTTTGGAATGTCAACGTACAACTACCTTGTTAGGTGTCACTATTTATGAGAAATACGTTGAGTTTCCAAAGTAACCCTCATGGCATAGTGCTAGGCTGATGAATGCCCAGTGGACCAATTGATGAGGTTAATGGTTCCATTTTAAGGTCATAAGGGTATTAAGGATCATAAATCCTATATAAACAATGGTATGCACCTTAATTATCTATTAGAGATAATTAGGGTGGGTTATGATAGATTAAGGGCGATAATTCACCCTAAACTTAGGTCAAAAGAAGTCCAGTCTACCGCTTCAGGGGTCCGCTCAGAGGGTTGATAGCTTGTGCAACCCCATGCGTTCGCTTGAGTGGTTGTTTCAAAAGGGTGGTCGCTCGAGCGGACCCCATCCAGAGAGCTGATTGCTCGGATGGTCATTTTGATCGCTTGAGTGAGTGTTTAGTAGGGAGGTTCAGTCGAACGAATGCTCCAAAATTCCTGAATTTGGAATTCCTAAGTTTCTTCTCCAATTCGTTTTCCAACTCCCTTCCACCACAAAAACCTGCACAGTGGAGCTTCCTTACTCCCATTTACATAGTATACAATCCCCTCCATCTAATTTCATCCATTTAAACCATAAAACATATCAACCCATTCATTTATTAAAAGATAGAATCATTGAGAAAGAATTTCATTGGAATCAAATGGTAACTAATCATCATATAAATCCAAATCAAAGCTTATGCTTACCTCAAAATAGAGCTTTCCAAATTCTCTCTACACACTTGGCCCAAAAGAACCCAAAATCCGCCAAATCACAAACCGTAATTACAAAAACACATGGAAAATAGAATGATTATGCATGCAAGATTAACCATGAGTCCTTTGACTCTTTTTCATCCCAAAACTAAACAAAAAGGGTCTGATGCCTACCTCATAGCAAGAATTTCGAATTTGAAAGAAATAGGAGATGGTGGAGATGGTTTCTTGCCAACAAGGAAGAGAGGAAGATGAAGCATGTGAAGTTGAGTCCACCTTTAGCCCCCAAGATGCATGCCACTAGCCTCTTGATGATTGAGAAAGAGAGAAAGATAACATTAATTAAGAAAGCATTTCTAATTTGATTCACTTTCTTTTTAAAAATTGGTCATTTTCATATTTGATTTAGTTTCTTCAACTTATATTTATCTGGAAGTTTGGTTTAATATAAGTTGTCTCTCTTTCTCTAAAAGTTCCTCGTCATATATTCAATCCAAAGATCCTACTTATTTTCCTTTTATTTTGTACTTATATATATAGGGGTATTCAAGTGAGGGATTCCCTCACCATGTGTGGTGAGAGACTCCCTTTTTGATGATGTTTCAAGTACAAAAGAGTGTACTCCCTTAAAGTACAAAAGCCCTTTTGTACTTGAAACCTCCCCAAAAAAGGGAGTCCCCCACCACACATCGTGAGAGAATCCCTCGCTTGAATATTTGTTCATATATATATATATGAGGAAGTTTCAAGTGCATCACCATATGAGAGCTGGCTATACAAGTGCATCACCATATGAGAGCTGGCTATATATATATATATATATATATATATATGGGGCCAGCTCCGCTAAGCTCAAGCTTAGGATAAGATAAACTCAAATGTGTGGTGGGGCCCACTTAGGGACCTGCATGGGGATGGAGATGGGGGGGATTTCAAGGATTGCCCGGGATCCTCCTCTCTACAAAAAATCAGCCCCAATCGTGATTTATATCATCTCCATATGGGCCCAAAAGTTTAATGGTTAATAGTCCATTCGGATCGATACATAGTCGATCCAACCGTCTTGTAAATTCGGATTTGACCGAAAGTTGGTGGACATGTGCAATTTAGGGGGGGGGGGTCATGTGTTTGGTTCATTTGGATGGACCAAAGATGGGCTTCACAAGCATGAGCTTATGAAATTTTTTCCTAAGCTTAAGCTTAGTAGAGCCTTACGCTATATATATATATATATATATTGTGTGGGGGCCCATTTCTTGGACCTGTTCCTCTTGGTCTCGGCAAGGGTGCGCTCGGATATGCTGACGTGTGGGAGCCATTTCTCTTGATCTCGGCTACGATCCGATCCATATCGGTCTCGGCACTACGTGCTGGTCTCGGCCAAACAGAATTCAGTTCGGCCGCGCATACCGTTCAGTCTCGGCAATGCAAGCTCGGCAATGCAGTATTGCGCTTGCAGCTAACAGCCACGGCCCTGTCGTGGCAAGGCCCAAGGAAGGGATCTGATGGGACTTCAGCCACCACCAGATCAGGGCAAGATCAGGCCCAATGTGACTGGCATTAAATGCAGTGTGGGCTGATCGGACCCACATTAAATGCAAAGAGGGCTATGATGGACCTTCATTAATGACTTTGTGGGCTGATGTGACCCAGGTCACATCACCAAGCCCACTGGCACTCACCCAAAACTGTTCCATATATAAGGCACGAGCCAAAGGGAGCAGGGGGTAAGCATTCTCACATAGACACCCAGTCCTTCTTCTTCTTCTTCTTCTTCTCCGATCCATTGCTGACTTAAGCATCGGAGAGCCCTGCGCTGCCCGTAGCCAGGGTCCTCTGACCTTTGTCTTTCTCCTCTTTCAGGCTCAGGTCGTCGCAGCTATCTCCTCCATGCATTGAGTAAGTCCTAAGAGGCATCCTGATCTTGTGAGTATTATTATTTCTGCACTTACATATATATATATATATATATACATACACTGGCTATACATATTGTTCTATCGATTTTTATAGTGTTACAGAGTAAATGGATCTTGAATCTGGACAAAGAAAGCACAGACAATAACTTTATCCGCTTTGTCTTATATAGTTTGCGTGTTGTCTTTTATACACTAGGTGTGCACAAGAAACCGGATTCCCTTTTTGGTCCATACAGAGAAAGATACATGAGTAAATGGATCTTGAATATGGACAAAGAAAGCTTGAATCTGGACAAAGAAAACATGGACAATAACTTTATCTGCTTTGTCTTATATAGTTTGCGTGTTGTCTTTGATACACTAGGTGCACAAGGAGTGGCGATAATTCAGAGATCAAAGAATTCTATTTGGACCAAACAGAAGAAAAAGACACACAAGGGGACGGGTGTAGGGAGTAGAAAAGAGAAAATCCGGCGCACAATGTTTCTTCCCTCAACATTATTCTATGAAATTCTTTTACATGGCGCGTTCCTATCGTATCTTAGCATCACCGGATGAAACACGTCCCGAGAAAGGTCATGTGGATGTGCCCAATTGGGTGCAGGGATATGGTCATCAAATACTCATAGTTTAATAATTACCCTTAACATAATCGCACACCCACTTATGTGGTGGTAGAGGATGGGACTCTTGTTTGGATTATTTAATCAAAATGGGTCCATGGAAAGGCAAGTTTATCAAGTGGCTAGCTTGACTTTCCCCCTCTTCATGCTCTCTTTTAATTAATGCCGGGGACTTTCTATTAAAGCAGTGTCCTTTACGGCACGGCTTGTGAGAGTGAGACAGCCACTCTCCTTGATTTTTTTTTTTTTTAAGTGAGACAGTCACTTTCCTTGATTTGATTTTTTTTTTAATTCAAAAAGTAAGTAAGTACTCACGCACCTAATTTACTTCATATACACCCGCACAAGTTCCCCACCTTGAGAATGTGCCACTTCTTAATTTGATTTTTAGAAACGGTTGATGCATGCCCTCTAAGTAAGGGCATTTGATGTCCCCAGTCATTGGCTGAATCATAAAATTTTCCTTGTGGGGCCACCATGTGAAGAAAATGTCAACTTGAGTTTCGCCAAAGTTGTCAAGGATCCTGACTGCTTGATTTTCTAACTGGTTCGAGTTGGTTCAGCAATCTGTCCTGGTCTTGACCCTTTTTAAACCCCAAAACTCCATAATTCTGGCATACGGATGCAGATTGGTCTGCATAAAATTATACTCTACCAGTTTACAAAACTCGATCTTATATATTATTTCACACTATAGTTACAATTAATACAGTTGAAAGCCACATGATGCTTTCTTTTATTCAGCCCCAAGAGTAATTATATTGCCTGTTTGTCTTTCCAGAATAGTTTATTTGATTCTTTTGCTGTGAAATAATTCACTAGCACAATAATCTGTGCTCAGTACAGTATCTCCCTGCACTGCAAAAATAAATACTCACATATTAAAGGGAATTACCTCTTTCCGTAGGATAAATAAGATAAACTAGAAGTAGAGAAATTGGAGCAAAAATGTATAGTTACGTAGGAACAACTGAAACATGAGTGGTTTGATGGAAAAATGAGTGCGTAGTTGCATGAATAGTTATATAACCGTTGATCAAAATTATAACTGACGGTCAAAATTGAAACCTAAACCTCTTAGCTTTATATATTATAATTGTCTCCAAACCAAATAATATGAAATCTACCGCTTAACAAGCTTGGAGTATTACAAGAAGAGAAATGTGTTACATCCATTGACAATTTCATGAATAGATGGCATAAACTCATTCAACCATTGGACTTTGACTTCTAATCCATGTTTTATGACTCCTAAATTACATAAACTAAATCCCCTATTATGTCCTATGATTTAGTGGGTTCTAACCTTTTTAAGTCTAGCAAACCTTGCACCGCACCTGTTTTGGTTTAAGTTCAAATTCGGCTAAATAGTTTGACTTGCACATGTTTTGGTTCATGATGAAAACCTTCTCGAGTTGAGATCTAAGTAACAAATTGGTTGGGATTAATTAGATCCTGCTGGTACTTGATTCGATCTTTTGTAAGTCATGAGCAAGATATATTAGGGGCCTTTAATGCACATCTGCTTTTGTATCATGTACTCCACTTTTTGGTGACCACAATTGTAGTCTTAAACAGGAGAGCCTGTAATAACACAAAGGAAGTAGAAAACTTTAAGTGAAAAAACCCTAGCTCTTTATTTGGGATGTAAGATACTGAGCATAAAAGAAATACATTAATTCTCCATGTCCCACAGTGGAAAAGGGCCAACAATTGGATGGCTAGGACCTTGCAATCAATGTAAGAAGCTCAGAATTTCACCTATATATTGAAGTCACAATAATATCATGATAAACTAAAGACGTTACGTCTGAGATTAAAGGAAATGTTATCTTAGCTATTTTGATGATGATAAATTGATGATCACCTGAATTTGGGAGAGGCACTGGGAGGGCCCTTCAATTAGGCAAGAGATCTAAGCATGGAAAAAACTTTTGTGTTTATGTAAATGTAATATATTTTCTTTTTCGTATTTTTAATGTAAAAAAGTCAGCAAAGTTGAACAAAAATTTTGCCCCACCCAAACAAAAATCCTGGTCCGCTTCAACTTGCATCAAATGATTCTAAAATGCGGAGCAAAAGGACATCAAAGTCTTTCTTGGCCAGCTTGAGTTAGCGAAACTTTTCCGGGTTAAAATTTTGTGGAGGAGACCATCTCTGCTTGTTTCTTGCCCACTGTTTTCTCTACATTCAAATGGGTTTCAAACCTATAGAATGCAGCTGCCTCTAGTGCAACCAAGGAACCTTTTTTTATTTTTTTATAAGAAAGAGAGATTTCATTAGAAAAGGAAGCCAACAAACAAGCTACAACACAAAAAAAAAAAAAAAAAAACTTGGACACCAACAAAAAAACAAATAGAGGCCTATTCACAATGAGGCCTTGTATTTCCATCATTCTGAAACATGGGGTTTTTCAGTCCAGATCCTAGTTAACTAATGCCATGAATGTAGATCATCCAACGGAGGACTACAAAAAGTTAGATTTATTCCTTAAAAGCACCTCCATTGGTGGATCCTTCTTGGATGAATATCAATATTGAGGGGTAGTGGTTTTGTCTGAGCCCCCCAGGGATGCAAATTTAATATATTAGCTGTGGACTTATTTTTGGTCCCATTGTTGCTTTGGGACTTATAGATCTTTTGAACTATTTAAGTGTGGGACTTATTACATTGATGTGCACATACCTTTGGGAGTTTGGGAAAAGTTTTCGTAGCTGCAATTTGGTCCCTCTGAAATCTGAATGGGCGTGGCAATCCACAAAATCAACTGCCAGCACAATCAGGTCAGAGAATATTGTAAGAAAGATGCTTATATTTCTGCTTCTCTTGGGAAGGAATCACCAATATAAAGAAATTTGGAACAAGTGTCTCTGTTGTCATCCAAAAAATTAAAAGCTAATAAATGGACATTGCCATGTTAGGCCCATATATTTGGCATGATATTGAATTGCTAACAAATGTTTTTTTAGCAATATGAGTTTCAACAAGGAATCATTGAAAAAGTGAAAGGTAAAAGATGTGGAACAGTCGCATGCAATATTTTTTTTAATTGTAAAGTTTCACTTAGCTAGCTTTTTACTAGCACAGACTTCTAGAACAATTATAAGATAATAGTTTAAAATCTAAAATAATAATTTTATTCCTATATATCTCTAGCAATTAAACCAATTCTAACCTAAATATCTCTAACAAGTTAATCCTAATATCAGTAACATCTTCCATCAATGGCATGGTATTTTAATTCTTAAAAAGGATAGTGCCATAAGTAAAATAAAATAAAATAAAAAAACACCAACCTTGATATCTCTTGATATTTAATATTGTTGTCGGTTTTTTTTTTTCTTTTGTTGGTGGTCACCATTTGTTTGTACAGTTCATCAGTGTCGTAATTTACTCTTATTGAATTTATCATTACCGGTGTCCTACTAAATTAATAAAATCTACCTTGATCCTTCGAGAAGCATTCAATGTGCTGCTTTTTAGTAAAAAACATATATAACGATGAGATTACAGGACTGGGGGGCAACAGCTCTGATAGCATGTGGAAAGTTGAAAAGGTTAGATTTTTAGTAACTTTTACTGTAGCTTTTTTTTTATTAATGCAGACTATCAGAGAAGAGAATAATCACCGGAGAACAATTTAAAACTTGAAATAATAATTCTATCCTAAATGTCTTTCACAAACTAATACTAATCCTAATATCACTGCAGGGAACTTGACTTTTCTAATACTTGATTTTGAAGGTTATACCTAGATTTTTATATTTTATGAGAATAAATATTATTTGATGGCCGTTTCTAGGTAGTCACTATTTATTTTTGAAATTTAACCACATCTAAACAATACATTTCTGAAAATTTTGAGGAACTCATTTTCATCAAACAAAAGAGCTCTTAAATTGTTCTTTTCCATATTGCAAGACATCCCAAGTAAAACATGAACATCTCATGACTCATGATCATGATCAGTTCGGATCCCTTACAAGCAGGGAACCATGTAACAAATCTCAGGTGTGGAGCCGACAAAGAGATAATCCATACCTTTCAAAATGAACTCATTCCCTCCAAAGTATCCAGTTGAATAAGAGGGGGTCCCACCATCCGATTAACCACCTTCACTGAAGCGTGATTAATGCCCCATCAGCAGCAGCTCGCAATGCCACTGCACTTTCACATTTTCAATCATAGGTTCAACTGTATAGTTCGACCTACTTTTATTAAAGTGAAATCTTAAGATATACCATTCGGTGAGATGGGATTTATCTTGAACGGCTGAGTTTATCTCTGTGTGCCCCACGATGGATATTCCGGTATGTGTTAAATGGTTCCTGTCTAATGCTGCAACGGCGGATCGATCCGGACTCATCTCCATTACAATTTAATTTGTTGGACAAGTTTCGTGCACTGTGCATATTAACATTCCAAACATAAGATATATTATCCCGTAGGTCAAACAACCAAAACAAGAGCAGACCCTGTTCCTCAAATGCTGACGCCACGCCAACTCAAACAAAATGAAAGGACCCAGCCAAATGCCTGATAAAAACAAAGCAGGAGCCCAGCCTTTTCTTCTACACTCTATAAAGCCAAATCCTCCTAACCCTCGGCCTTTGCAAAACAGAGAGAGAGAGAGAGAGAGAGAGAGAGAGAGAGATGGGTTCCGAGATGATGGAGAGGCCTCATGCCGTGTGCATTCCGTACCCAGCACAAGGTCATGTCACCCCGATGCTCAAACTCGCAAAGCTTCTCCATCATCTTAGAGGCTTTTACATCACCTTTGTAAACACTGAGTTCAACCACCAGCGTCTGTTGAGATCTCGAGGCCCAGACTCTCTCAAAGGCCTAGACGATTTCAGATTCGAAACCATACCAGATGGCCTCCCTCCCTCAGATCGCGACGCAACGCAGGACATCCCTGCGCTTTGTGAATCCACATCCAAAAATTGCTTGGCTCCATTTCGCAATCTTCTCACAAAACTCAACACCACCCCAAACACACCCCAAGTCACCTGTATTATCTCTGATGGGGTCATGAGCTTCACACTGGATGCTGCAGAAGAGTTTCGCATTCCTGAGGTTCTATTCTGGACGCCAAGTGCTTGCGGAGTTATGTGCTACCTCCATTATCCCCAGTTCATTGACAGAGGCCTCACACCACTCAAAGGTTAGTAATACTTACTGCAAAACACAAGCCTAGATGTTTTTTGTTTGCTTGCTTTAAAATAAATAGGAGTTCAATACATGTGAAAATTTCTTTTTGTGGCAAGGTTTTTCTTTCCCATCATATTATTTTTTGGAAATTCCATGACATCATGGGGTTTTAAAAACCCATGATATCATTGGATACGGGTAAAAAAGTAGGAAAAAAAGTGTACTAGAGTCAAAACCACTCTAGTTACATTTAGAGACCTTTAGTCATAAAATTGGAGATTTAGTGTTTAATGAGCATTGAAATGTCAAATTTCTTAAAGAATAATCGTCTTTGACAACTAAAAAAAAACCTATGTATTTTAGTTGCAGACAAACAGGACCTCTACAATTTTTGTTTTCCATTTCACATTGATTTGTTTAATGATGTGCAGATGAGAGTTACTTGACAAACGGATATCTTGACACACCCATCGATTGTATACCTGGGATGAAGGGCATGCGTTTGAGGGATGTCACCTCCTTTGTTCGAACAACAGACCCAAATGAAATTGTGTTCAACTTTGTATTAAGAGAAACAGAAAGAACTTCGAGAGCCATGGCTATCATCATCAACACCTTCGATGATTTCGAACGCAACGTTCTAGATGCCATGAAATCGATAATCCCTCCTATTTATACAATTGGTCCGTTATCAATTTTAAGCAATCAAATACCAGACGGTCCATTGAAATCGATCGGATCGAATTTGTGGAAGGAAGACACATCATGTTTGGAGTGGCTAGACAACAGAGAGCCCAACTCAGTTGTGTACGTCAACTATGGAAGCATTACAGTGATGACAGCCAAACAGTTGGAGGAGTTCGGTTGGGGGCTCGCCAACAGCAACCATCCCTTCCTGTGGATTGTTAGACCTGACCTTGTAGTGGGAGAGTCGGCGATGCTGCCGCCCGAGTTCGTGGCTCAGACCAAAGGCAGGGGTCTGCTTGCAAGCTGGTGCCCTCAAGAGCAGGTGCTGAAACACCCCTCTATTGGGGTGTTTTTGACCCATTGCGGGTGGAATTCTATGTTGGAGAGCATATGTGGTGGGGTGCATGTGATCTGTTGGCCTTTCTTTGGGGAACAGCAGACAAACTGTAGGCAAGCTTGCACGGAGTGGGGGATTGGTATGGAGATTGATAATGTCGTGAAGAGAGATGAAGTGGAGGGGCTTGTGAGGGAGATGATGGAAGGAGACAAGGGGAAGGAGATGAGGAAGAAGGCTTTGGAGTGGAAGGAGCTGGCGAATAATGCTACAAGACAAGGGGGTTCTTCGTACGTTAATATGGACAAGTTAGGCAACTTGTTGGCTGGTTGTAAGGTGGGAGAGTTTCCTGTCAAAGACATCTGTTGATTTGAAGAATTCCGTTGATGGCCTGTGTCCTTAAATTGGATATGTACTTTTCGTTAGGCAAAATAAAGACTTCTAATTATGAAAAATTTCTTGTCTTTATATTCGGTGATAATGTCTTTTTTTCATCATCATCATAATCTTGAAAAACATCCTATCCTTTTATTGGATCCGGTTTGGGGTTGGCGCATGGGTTGGGGGGTGGGGGCACCCCCGATCGGTCCTTCCAAACAGGATCCATTTCTTATATTAGGTAATGTCTTGTTTCATTATTATCATCATTGCCACCTTTGTACTTGTTGTAGATATTGTCATTTGTTTTTTAGTTCAGGGCAGGCTTTTACCAAGATAAATCCTAAGTTAAATGAGTGGAAATTAGCGATGGGATCCACCTATATCGAAATTCGAACCATTCAAAATAAATGCCCTCCAAGTAGCTCTGTATCATCAAATTTCACATTAGTTCGACTTCGTTCCACCGTTGGATTCATTGTTAAACAAAAATGTGATAATAAATATGCTTAAGAGATTGTGGTAAACACATTTGAACAATGTTGGATTGATGTGAAAATTTGAGGATACCCCCATTTACCTGGAGGGTGTATTAATAGATTGGCCCCGTATGGATTTGTTCTTTTTTCTCTAAAGAAAATTTAATATAATGTTAGTGTCAACCGGTCGCAAGTTCGGATCTCATGAATAATTTCTCCAACGCTTGAAAAAAATATATATGTTACAAAAAATGCGTGGACCGGATTCCACTTAAAGGGCCAATATTGAGAAGTAAGTTCCACTAATAAACGAAGTATTGAAAAAGTATTCATGTCGCCTTTACTAATGCTTCAAAAATATGGTATAAATGGTTAGCCAAAGAAATTTAATATTTTTTAACTTAATGAGTCTCTAGGTTAAAAGATTTAGAAGGTCAATCCCACACACCCACCCTGTGGTGGGAAATGATGTCCCACAACCCTCTGAACTACAGTTGAGGACTTTATTACGTATTTCTTGTTTCAGATATTTAATAAACTATTTACCGCTTAGTGTAGAGATTCTCTCAGTGTGGACTCGCCGACTCGGTCTTGGGGTCCAAGAACCTCGGTGTACTAATCGATAAGGAAGGAGTCAAATCAGTCCAACTGTCCAAGTGGGCTCATTCACACTCATTATCAACGTGGGCCCTACAACCATTATCACGCCAAGTTGTAATATAACTAGAATCTTCAAACAATTAAATTCCTGCAAGGATAGATCAAGTACAAGCGGATGAAGAAGAAGAAGAATGAGGAAAACCACTGACAATAAAATTGAAGAAGAAGATTCTCAAAGTAATTTTATTGTAATGTATCTTCAAAAACACATTCCCATGTTTGAGAAAAATCACAGGTAGATAAATCAAAATTACAAGTAGTATTGGTATTGTTATGTATCATTTTGCTGCCAAGTTATCCTCCCACTTCCACTATTATAAAGGGGAGTGGATCCAGGAAACTTTCCTCTGGGCTCTATGTGAAAAAAAAAATTAAATGGGAGAATGGGCAAATATATATATAAAAAAAAAGCATATTAATTTTCAAAATCTTGGGGGGGGGGGGGGCACCCTTATATTTGGATCCACCCCTGATTATAAATTATTAGTTGTTTTGAGTTCGAAACTCCAAATTAATTGGAATTGCACAAGAGCTCCTATCTATTTAAAAAGAGATTATCTTATGAGGGGGGGGGGGGGGGGGGGCACCCTTATATTTGGATCCACCCCTGATTATAAATTATTAGTTGTTTTGAGTTCGAAACTCCAAATTAATTGGAATTGCACAAGAGCTCCTATCTATTTAAAAAGAGATTATCTTATGAGAAATGCTCTTACCTTACCATAAGAGATAAAGATGGGGGCTCTCACATCCATATCCAATACCAACAACTTAAATTTGATGACTATACCCCTGTCTCTCGTAGTCTCACATGAGCACCTCCCCTATTTAAAATCTACCAAAACCTAATTCACATGAGCTCCCAGTATCTCTTCAATAGGATGTTCCTTTCGATATCAGTGGGTAATGCATTGTGTGGATGGGACTGGAAGGTCTGAAAGGTCTTTAATGAGACAAACTACTGCTGAGTTTATCTTGAGACTCAGAGACATTGGGAGGATGAGATTTTAAGGTTCCATTTGGCAAGTTATAGTGAGCTGAATTTTGCTAGATTAATCTCTTATTTGTTAGAGCCAGTTGCCTTCACTATGAAACCAAAATAGCTTAAAGCCCTAACTTGTCAAGCAAGGAGGATTACAAAAACAACCACCCCTTAGATCTACAAAATACAGATTTAAAAGGAAGACTACTTTCAAATCCTAAATTCGGATTTTAATGGCAATATATTGCAATGGAGTCCGGATCACCTATCGTATTTGTTATACCTTCACCTAATTTAAATTTTTTAAACTTTAAAATCACCTAAATTTTTGGATGATGTGGCGGAGTATTATTGGTCCACTCACGGTGAATGTATAACAAATGCGATAGGTGATCCAGACTCATTGCATTGTTATGCACTGCGTGGCATTTTGGTGGTCCCATTGGCCCTACTGAATGCAAGGAGAAGGTATGGATTGGCCATCTCCCAAAATCCCTTAATGGCACTGAATTGATGAGCTGATCTTCATTTTACCTTGTCCATTTCAAAGCCTTAGATTGACTGTTAGCCCTGAAATGAGAATATGAGCTTAGCTTGAACAAGCTCTAGGCTGCCCCCACTCAAAATGGGCCAGGCCAGCAGCTTGGATTGGGTATTCCTTCTCAGTCCTGACTCACATAAAAGGCGCATAACACTAAATTGGACGGTTCTAATTTCACTTCTCTTTACCTGGATGTGATCAGTAAATCAATTGCGTTTATGCCCTCCATGTTTGTTACCTTGGTCTTGGTGCACTAGAAAGGGAATAGACTGGGTTCGAACCCATGACTTCTCAATGAGAATTGTCACTCCTTACCACAACAGTAATGAGTAATATGGATTTGGCAATGTTGTAATAATCTTCTGGCATATAGCTACTTAAAATCTTTTTTCTCCGATATTATTTTTGGTGTCTAAAGAAAAGCATTAAAAATGTGAATATCACAAGAAAATAATCAGAAATTCAAAATAAAAAGAAGAAAATAGGAAAAAAATGTTTAGAAACATTTAATCAGTAATTCATATTTATTAAAATTAAAATTATTTTTATGATATCTTTCAAAATATCTCAAAGAATCTTCCAACTCCAAAAATATCATGAGATATTTTAAAATGAATAATCGTTGAGAATTAATATTAAAGACATTCTTGTCGCTTGGGTATGGTGTCAACACAACGGCAAAAAGAGTACTACTCCCAAGATTGCTATCGTAAGTGTGATAAGGATACATGCATGAATACATATTTTATTGTTCTCTTGGGTATGGTGTCAACACTCAACACAATGGAAAAAGAGTACTCCCAAGATTGCTAGCGTAAGTGTGATAAGGATACATGCATGAATACATATTTTTAAGAGTTACAAACAAACCAACACCCCCCCCCCCCCCCTAAGTGTGATAAGGATACCCCTAAGTGTGATAAGGATACATGCATGAATACATATTTTTAAGAGTTACAAACAAGTGTGATAAGGATACATGCATGAATACATATTTTTAAGAGTTACAAACAAACAAAACAAACCCCCCCCCCCCCCCCCCCCCCTAAGTGTGATCAGGATACATGCATGAATACATATTTTTAAGAGTTACAAACAAACAAAACAAACCCACCCACCCACCCCTAAGTGTGATCAGGATACATGCATGAATACATATTTTTAAGAGTTACAAACAAACAAAACAAACCCACCCACCCACCCCCCCTAAGTGTGATAAGGATACCCCTAAGTGTGATAAGGATACATGCATGAATACATATTTTTAAGAGTTACAAACAAGTGTGATAAGGATACATGCATGAATACATATTTTTAAGAGTTACAAACAAACAAAACAAACCCCCCCCCCCCCCCCCCCCTAAGTGTGATCAGGATACATGCATGAATACATATTTTTAAGAGTTACAAACAAACAAAACAAACCCACCCACCCACCCCTAAGTGTGATCAGGATACATGCATGAATACATATTTTTAAGAGTTACAAACAAACAAAACAAACCCACCCCCCCACCCACCCCCCCCCCCCCCCCCCCCCCCCCCACAAGATGATGACAGTAGCGAGTTCGAGATTGACTGAATTAAGTTTAACATTATATTATATATATATATATATATATATAATGCCGGCTTTTTAAAAGCAGGCTTGTATATTGGTTAATATTATTAGAACAAAACAACCCAACATGGGTGCAAATGCGACAAGTTTGTCCTGATCCTTTGCTACCAAGATCATTAAACCTAAAAGAGTTCTATGATCGGAACTTTACAAACCTTGTATTGATAGTGTATTTATATTACAATATTGAGATTCTTGAAAGATCCTAGATCCTATATAATAGGGATACATACAAAGATATCATATCAAGATCCTATTAGTCAAGGATCATACATGACGAGGATGGATATAATGAGATCATCTAAACATAGAAGAGAAGATCATTATCTATTATTATTGAAGTTGTGATGGGCTAAGTGGGCC
Organism: Cinnamomum chago; assembly: GCA_038049695.1. Lineage (NCBI taxonomy): Eukaryota > Viridiplantae > Streptophyta > Magnoliopsida > Laurales > Lauraceae > Cinnamomum > Cinnamomum chago. Next base: position 59,318,801 of record CP142459.1, on the reverse strand, counting down.
ACAATCATTGTGTGATTGGATTGGTCAACAGCCCCCCGCAAGCTAAACGGCCGATCAGTGACGTGTAGCTTGTTCTTTAACAATGTAAAGCTTGTTGAACTTAGTCTTTTTGTAAAAACATCTGCCAATTGATCCACAGAGCTGACAAAGCAGATTACTTGAATGTCTCCTCGTAAAACTTTCTCTCTAATGAAATGATAATCGACTTCGATATACTTGGTGTGTTCATGATAGACTAGATTCACTACTAGAAATTTGGCCTTTCGCTGACGGAGAAGCGGGCGGCCGCTAGCTATGGCGGCCGCAAAAGCCCAAACAATGGTCGCCAAAAGTCTTTTATATCCCCAAACCCACTTTTTCTTCCTCCCGCGCTCTGGTTTTCCTTCCTCCCGCTCTCCACACTCTCTCTCTCTCTCTCTCTCTCTCTCGCTCCGGCTGCCCAAAACACCCCCCCCACCCCCGCCCCCCTCCTCTGTTCTCTTCTTTTCCCCTTTTTGGGTCTCTTGATTTTTTTTGCTCAAAATCTCTTGGTTCTTTTTTATTTTATCTGTTTTTCATGATTTGTGTATGTTGTTGACTCTGATTGCAAAGGATTGGAAAGGAAAAGAAGGGGAAATGGGATTACATGTTTGAGACTATCAGAATAATTCTGATTGCAATTATCTTTCCCTTTGTGACAGCCACCACTGTGATTTTGATTTTTCATATTGCAAAATGTTGCAAAATGACAACCAAATTCTCATTTGTTCTTGGCTACTGTAGAGTAGAGAAGCATGTAACCTTTGTGTTCAATTCTTTTCAGTTAGAAGCTTTTGTGTTCAATTAAGGTTGAAAGGAGGAGTTATTTGTTTCCACTTGAAATGGGGTTGGATGACTATGGGCTGATTTCTCTTGTTGGATGTAACTATTTTGAGATGGTGCTCTCTTATCCATGTAACATGAGTTTATGACATTAGCTGCACGTGCCTTTGAATTAAATTTTCACAACCACTCCAAAAGGGTAGTGCAGATATCTAATATACGCCCTGTTTGGGTTCTTGAAGTTTGGTTGCCCCTATTCGCAATCTACCTCAAAACCTAATTACATACAAGTCTATTTGCCTACAATTGGTTATATAACCTGGTTTAAAAGCAAAGGAATTCTCTTGAAAAGCTCTGAAGAGATGAGGAAACTGGAAAGCATCCATAACTGTTTCATCATATTTTGTTTACTACTAAATTAAATTCCTAGCTTGCCCTTGCAAAACCAAAAAAATTCAATGGTGATTGGAAAGTCACATGCTGCAGAGAGGGGTTGTTAGGAGTTGTTGCTCAAGTGGATGGTTTTGATCTGGCACATGTGTGGCAGCATTCCTAGGATCAATGTGATTTGGACGGTGGTGGTTAAGGGATATGGGACCTTGCAGAAAGGGGTTGGACTGTGAGAGGGATGTGGGTCATTATTCAAATGACTAATAAGGGGGAAGCCTCTTGGGATTGAATATTAGATTGGAAGATCTTTGGAATGTCAAGGAACATGTATGCACACAAACCACCAATGCTAGGGGGGGTTGAGTTGGCTAGGATGTGGAAAGGGGTGGGGTGGGCCAGGGAATAGATTGTGGGAGTGCTGGGTTTCAAAGAGGTGTTTTTTCTCCCCTCCACTTTCTGGTTTGAATGATTGTGGGTTTGAAATCTCAAATGGGTTTTTGTTCTTATGTGGATTGCTTGTGGAATTTGAGGCTTCCTTGGAGATACAATAAGGCTCTTGTTAAAGTGGAGATTTTATTCTTTCAGCTTAAATACAAATGAATGAGTGTCATTGTCTCCATTAAAGGACCTACCCCCAACCCGCCCTCTCTCTCTCTCTCCCACATGCGTCTTTGGACCCTCCTGATTACCAGTATATTAGAGTCAAACTGAAAAACTCGAGTGTGGGCCCACTTTTAGGCAGGATTGATTATTACCTATGGGTCCAAGTCCACAAGAGTCAGGTGTGAAAGATAATCGGGCTGGAGTATAACTTTGTCCGGTCCATACTTAGATATCAATGTATATAATGCATATAAGATGTTATATATGTTTTGTGTATTATTATATGATAATATTAATTTCTTAGGATCAATGCATATAAGATGTTTTTCATGATCTGTGTATATTGTTGATTCTGATTGCAACGAATTGTTTGATGTTCAGTTGTTATCTATAAGGCTCATATTTCATACATATCTTGTCGTTTGTTCTGTTCTTGATTTTTGTATTATCTTTGTTTTATTTATGGACACTGCATTGCTTCAAGGTTGGAAATTTTAATAGAAGGAAACCCTAGCTCGCACCAATCACTCTTAGCCATTTCCACTCTTGTTACAGCTGCTGGTATGGTTTTTTTTTTTTTTTTTCATTTGATTTATTTGTTGTTGTTTGTTAATGTTGTTGAATGAATAATGTAATATGAAGGTTGAATGTTTGTTATATTTCATTAATTTGTTGGAGAGGGCTGATTTTTGGTTGAAGGACATGTTGTTGTAATATGAAGATTGTGTCAGCTCATGCGTCAGACATTTGATGCACATTGCATCCCCAGTTATTTGAATGGTTTTTTTTTTCTTTGTTATCTGATGGGCCAGGCCTAAACTGACTCGGTCCGCAATGACAAGTTAGGCCCAAGTGGCTCGGTCCACGGTGGCGGGTTAGGTCTAACTGACCCAAGTCCGTGATGAGCCCAGATCTAAATCCACCCATCAAGGGCCGGGTCCGGATCCACCGAATGATAAAGTCAGTCCGTCGTTCCTCTAACCGACTTTTACCAAGTCTTACGGAAGAGATCTTACCTGCTCGTCTGTTGAGGGCGGTTCGGAAGACTCCACCAGAATGGAGCGTACGACGCTGAGGAATCATCCCCATCCGTTAGGGGAAGAGTATAAAAAGAGAGTCCCATCAACAAATGAAGGGGACAACTCTTTTCTACTTTCTCACTATCATTGTAATCTTTTGCTTTGTAATCTCTTCCCCAGAGTAGTAAATTCACCAATTAAAGTGGACGTAGGTCACACTGACCGAACCACTATAAACTCTCTCTCTCTCTCCATTAATTTTCACATTAATTGCTTATCACTTGACCGGTGGTGCCCGAAACACTTTTTGGCATCATCAGTTTGGCGCCGTCTGTGGGAATTGTCACCTTGTTGACCTTGTGGTGATCAGCTTGGCTTTGGAAAAAGAAAATTCTTTTCGTTCCCACAGACGGCGCCAAACTGATGATGCCAAAAAGTGTTTCAGGCACCACCGGTCAAGTGATAAGCAATTAATGTGAAAATTAATAGAGAGAGAGAGAGATAGTTTATAGTGGTTCGGACAGTGTGACCTACGTCCACTTTAATTGGTGAATTTACTACTCTGGGGAAGAGATTACAAAGCAAAAGATTACAATGATAGTGAGAAAGTAGAAAAGATGGCAATTCCTCGCGGGAGGGCGAGGGTAATCCTCCACCGACTAACCCGAGGGTAATCCTCCACCGACTAACCCTGCACCGAATGCTCCCGCTCCCTCTCCTCAACAGATGCTGGAGACCATGCAGCAGCTGGTGACTCAGAACCAGCAAATATTGCAGCTCATGCTGGCAGGACAGGGAGGAGCACTAGCTGGTGCAGGACCGCAAGAAGTACCGCACCCAGAGCAACCAGTTGCTCCACGCAGAGGGGCACCTCACCCGGGCGCCCGTACACATGGGGCCTGGGGCCGAGGCGCCGTCCGACACCGCCCTCACCTGGGCGCCCATTCCCAAGGCGCCCAGGGTAGAGGAACACACTTGGGTGCCCTGGGCGCCCATCCTCATAGCACCCTGGGCGCCCATCCTCATGGCGCCCACTCCCAGGGCACGTCTGCTGGAGCTCCCCCTCTCGTCCCACACGGAAGACTCCTGGTTGACCCTCAAGGTCGTGCTCATCTCGATGTGCCTCCACCCCCGGATGGATCCCTAAGAGGGTCGAATCGCGGTGGACTTCCACCTCCTCCCTCTGCTTCCAATGATAGGATTCCTTCTTTTCAGGAGGGGGGAAGTGAAAATCATAGCCTGGAAGATGAGAGTTATCTCCAAGGCCAGTCCAGAGAGGCCCCCAATCGTTGGGATGAAAAGATCAAGGAAATGCAAAATCAGATTGGCAATGTCTTCAACGCCATGAAGGCACAGGTACCAGAATCAATAGACTACCTGGTGCAACGAACGGACACGCCGTTCAAACCCAGCGTGGCGAACTACCCACTTCCAAAAAAGTTCAAGATGCCAACCATGGAAACCTTTGACGGGACAAAGGATCCACTGGACCACCTGGAGACTTACAAAACTCTAATGTAACTACACAACATCTCCAACGAGATCATGTTTAGAGCATTCCCTACCACGTTGAAGGGTTCCGCCAGGCAATGGTTCTCCAGTCTCGCCCCAGCCTCCATTTCCACCTTTGCAGAGTTGAGTAAGTCCTTCGTGTCACATTTCATTGGAGGACGCCGCCACCAGAAGCCCGCCACACACCTGCTCAGCATAAAGCAGGATAAAAATGAAAGCCTCAAGAGTTATCTCACTCGTTTTAACGAAGAGGTACTCCAAGTCGAAGAACCCGACGACAAGGTCTCCATGATAGCCTTCCTAGGAGGCCTTCGTTCTTCAAGCTTCCTCTTCTCAGTGATGAAGTGCCCGCCAAAGAGTTTTCCTGAACTGCTGGCAAAAGCCCAGAAGTACATGAATGTTGAGGACATCACCAGGGCTAGGCGAGGGGAGTCCTCCAGACCAGAAGGCAAGGGGAAGGATCTAGACAGAGAGGATAGGAAGGAGAACAGCAACAAGCGAAGCAGGACGGAGCGGATACCTGTCAAAGAGAGACTCTGTCCAGCTCCTCAGAGAGATAGACAAGCCTTCACCCCTCTCAATGCAGCAGTCAGACACATCTTGTTACAGATCCAAGATGATCCCGCTGTCAAATGGCCATGGAAGATGAAGTCTCCCCCAAATCGCAGAAATCCTAACAAGTATTGTCGCTTTCATCGCGACCATGGCCATGACACCGACGACTGCTATGAACTCAAGAAGCAGATTGAGGACCTCATCCAGCGTGGACACCTGCGCCAATATGTCGCTGGAAGGGCCCAAGCACCGTCACCACCTCGTCACCAAAAGAATCAACAGCCCTTCGGAGAAATTCAACCTATCTCTGGGGGATCGGCGGAGTCGCTCTCAGCAATGAAGGCCAATGCCAGAAAGGCCAGACACACTGATGAAGCACGCCCATCCAAAGCGCCCAGGCATGGTGACGGCGAGGTCATATCCTTCTCGGATAGGGACTTGGAAGGAATACAGCTCCCCCACGATGACCCACTGGTAATCACCCTGACCGTCGCCAATTTCTAGGTGCGAAGGATCCTAGTAGATAGTGGCAGTCCCGCTGATATTCTGTACGCAGACGCTTATGACAAGTTGAGCCTAGGCAGGGAAAGGCTACGACCTGTCAAGTCACCTCTCATCGGATTCTCAGGGAAAAAATGTACCCCCTGGGAGCAATTACACTGCCAGTCACCGCCGGAGTAGCGCCTCGAAGCTCCACGATCATGGTCAATTTCCTGGTGTTAGACTGCCCGTCAGCTTATAATATCATATTGGGGCGACCTGCCCTCAATACGTTAAAAGTCGTCCCCTCCACCTATCACCTCATCCTTCGCTTTCCAACCTCAAATGGAATCGGAGAGGTCAAGGGGAACCAGGTGGCCGCCAAGGAGTGCTATGTCTCCTCGATAAAGGACAAAAAAACCACAGGAAGCATTGCAGATTGAGACCCTTGATCCAAGGGATGACGCCACCATTGAGAGAGGAGAGCCAGTGGAGAAGCTCACTCCTGTGGTCTTGGACGAGGAGCATCCAGACAGAAAAGTGTACCTTGGCTCCACTCTCCCAGAAGATCTTGGTCGCCAGCTAGTAGAGTTGCTGAAGCACAGCATGGACGTCTTCGCGTGGTCTCACGCGGACTTAGAAGGAATTGACCCTAGTATCGCCACCCACCGCCTCAATATCGATACTAGCTACAAGCCCGTTCGTTAGAAGCTGAGGAGCGCCTCCACTGAAAGGGCTCGAGCAATGGGCGAGGAGGTGAGAAAGCTGGTTGAAAATGGGGCAATCAGGGAAGTGGCGTTTCCTAAGTGGCTCTCTAATGTCGTGATGGTAGCCAAAGCAAATGGAAGATGGCGCCTTTGTGTTGATTTCACTGAGCTCAACAAGGCGTGCCCGAAAGACAGCTATCCGCTACCAAGGATTGACCTGCTTATTGATGCCACAGCAGGACACAAACTGCTCACTTTCTTGGACGCGTATTCTGAGTACAACCAGATCAGCATGCACCCTCCAGACCAAGAAAAGACATCATTCATCACCCTAGGGGGCACCTACTGCTACAGAGTCATGCCCTTTGGGCTAAAAAATGCAGGTGCAACCTATCAGCGGTTGGTGAACAAGATGTTTCAGTCCCAGATAGGGTGAACGATGGAGGTTTATGTCGACGACATGCTGGTGAAGAGCCTTGATGCGGCAGATCACATCAATCACCTTCGAGAAACTTTCAATGTTCTCAGGTCATACAGCATGAAGTTGAACCCGGAGAAGTGCGCCTTTGGCGTGGGATCAGAAAAATTCCTGGGTTTTATGGTCAACCAGAGGGGAATTGAAGCAAACCCCGATAAAATCAAGGCCATCATCGACATGAAGTCGCCCTCTTCTACCAAAGAGCTCCAACGACTAAATGGAAGAATTGCAGCACTGAGAAGGTTCATCTCCAAGTCTGCAGACAGATGTTTACCTTTCTTCAAAGCCCTTCGGAAAGCATTTGAATGGGGACCAGAGGCAGAGGAGGCCTTCCAAGGACTCAAGGCCTACTTGACCACACCTCCCCTCCTCTCTCATGCTGCGCCAGGTGAAACCCTGTACTTGTACCTCTCTGCTTCCTCGACAGCAGTTAGTTCCGTCCTCATCAGAGAGCATGGTGGGATACAAAAGCCCATTTATTATGTGAGCAGGGCATACAGGGGGGCAGAGGTTCGGTACTCGAGGCTGGAAAAATTGGCGCTCGCCCTCATCTCAACGGCAAGACGCCTAAGGCAGTATTTCCAGAGTCATACAGTTGTGGTGATTACTGATCAACCTTTGAAGGGAGTCTTGGGAAAGCCGGATGTGTCCGGGAGACTCCTTAAGTGGGCAGTCGAATTGGGCGAATTCGATGTCCAATACAAGCCGAGGGTCGCCATCAAAGCACAAGTCTTGGTAGACTTTGTAGCGGAGTTCACACAAGGAGAAGAGGAAACGGATGAACTCGTCTTACCCCCGCAAGGTGGTTCGACACCAGGCGAGGACAACCAAGGGGTCGCATGTACAACTCCAGATCTCTAGGCCCAGCTTATGAGGGACCAGACACCCCTGGTCGCCCAAGACCTGGGCGCCCAGGCATCTCCAGCGGCCCTGGGCGCCCAGGCATCTCTTGCCCTAGGAGCCCAGGCATCTCCAGCACCCCTGGGCGCCCAAGGCAGGCTCCCCCCGCAGCCCTGGGCGCCCAGGCACTCCCAGCATCCCTGGGCACCCAGACACTCTCAGCCAAGGGCGCACAAGCAATTTCTACCTCGGGCGCCCCGTTGCCCCTTGTTTCTCAACCTGGCACCCAGAGTCCCTCAGTACTACTATGGAAACTCTATGTTGACGGCTCCGCGACCAGTAATGGAGGTGGAGCGGGCCTCGTTTTGCTCAGTCCCGATGGCACACCCCTCAAATACGCAGTAAAGTTCCACTTCACAGCTTCCAATAACGAAGTCGAGTATGAGGCTCTCCTCTTTGGTTTGAAGTTGGCACTCGAAATGAACGCCCGATGCCTCACTGCTTACAGCGACTCTCAGCTGATAGTCAATCAAGTAAAGGGTGAGTTCGAAGTAAAGAAAACAAGAATGCAGGATTATCTCAGCATAGTGAAAAAATTGATCCCGCAATTCCAGCACTTCCAAATCAGTCATATCCCTCGGGAGAGTAACATTGCTGCCGATGCACTTGCCAGGCTCGCCTCCTCCATAGAAACCTCACCAGGCGAACCAACATTCCTTGGGCACCAACTCGAACCAAGCCGGTTGAATGAAAACACTGCAAACATCAACTGTGCTACAGCTGAAACGAGCTGGATGGTCCCGATAAGGGCGTACCTTTAAGAGGGTACGCTGCCAGAGGACCCCCTTGAGGCGAGGAAGTTGAGGATGAGAGCTTCCAAGTTTACACTCTTGCAAGATGTCCTCTACAAAAAAGGCTACTCTTTACCATTGTTGAGGTGCTTCTCTCCCGAAGAAGCTGATTATGCCCTGCTAGAAATCCACGAGGGAATGATACTTTTTATTTTGTATCAACTTTAACATGTTTAATGGAATCCTATTATCTTATCATGTTCTGTTACTTGCTCATTTTTTTGTAACTATGTCTTTCATGGTTAACCAGATTCCGCAATACTTAATTAATCTTTGGGTTGAGGTTACTGACTCAACCTCACAATGCGGATCCCTCCAAAGTATTACTTGTTGATGAACCACCACTCTGCGTCCTGGGTTCTAGGACCTCGTGCTTCTAGGTTCTGGGGTCATGAAATCCCGAGTAGCCCGGTGAGAATTGATGCTCCTTACCACTCGTGTAAGTAGCCGTTCATGCAACAAAGAAAGTTAGAATCCAAATCTCTTACAGTGAGCCATTAGAATTATCTCGGCCCTTTTGCTGCAGATCCATCAGTCTGACCTACTTTTGAGTTCCAAATCTCTTAACATAATTGTTCCTTCTAATTAGATAATGCCCATCCTAAGATATATGACGTGCCAGGCATATTATTTGATTTCTTTTATTTTTCTTCCTTTGATGACGTATCAGTCCAATGGTGGGCAAGAATTAGACTGAAATAAACTTTTTGATTTTGATAGATTAGATTTCAAAAGATAAGCCCGACATATTAACATATAGCCATATGCATAGATATGTTTAGTAGTAATCCTCCTTGAACTTTCTAAGATATGAAACTTAACAATTTGAAGTTTAATGAGTTAATTATTGGTAAAGTAAAGCCCCACATCCCACATCGCCTAAGTAATGCCCTTGGCAAGGCTTCATATATACTTGTTTGGGCATTCCACCTAGAGCATAAGCTTTTGGGTTGATATATAGTTTCTTACATTAATAAAGAACTTAAAAAGTTCCCATTATGGGTGATCTTTTTTATGCTTGGTGTTTGGCTCCTCTTAGGGGGTGTGGGTTATTGCTTTGGAGACTCATTCCATTTGCTATTCTTTGGCCCATTTGGAAGGAAAGGAATGAGAAAGTGTTTCGTGGTTCAGTATCTTCTTTGCAAGATATCTTTGGGCGAGTTTTGATAAAAACCGGAAAATGGGCTATGGAGTGTAAGGAGTTTAAATTTCTTAACATTGACAATATTCTTGTTAATTGGGAGGCTTGTATAGTGTGTGAGTCTTCTAGATCCATCAGTCTTGCTAGATGATGCCCACCTTTGGAAGGGATTTCTTTCTCCTAGCTAATTGGAATTAAAGATTCTAACGAAGCGGAGGTGCTCGCCGTTCTAGAGGCTTTGAGAATTCATTCCGGACTGTTTGGTGATAACTTGATTGTGGAAAGTGATTCATCTAATGCTCTTTGGAATTTTTTTTACATTCTCATTGATATTAGAGTTTTGTCTTCTTCAATTAGGGTGGTCTTCAATTATGTTGTCCAGTCGGGTAATGCTACCGCGGATTTGCTGGCTAAACAAGGAGTGAATATGGATGGTCCCTTTGTTGGTATTTGATTCTTTTAGTGTTGCTTCTTTGTATGTATTTTTAATTCTTGAATATATGAGGTTTGGTATAAGGCTTTTGTACCTTTCCTCATTTTTTTGGTTTCTTTGTTTTGATCTTTTCTTTATTTTAAAATGAGTTTTGTTACCAATAAAAAAAAAAGTTCCCATTAAAATTTTTGGCCCCCACAGAAGTCACAGAAAATAAAAGGACCTGTCATCAAGCATCTTTTATACTAATATACCTTCTTGGTTTACAAAAAATAAAAAATAAAAAAAAAAAATGAAGGAGGTGTATAAGTACTTTGTACTTTTTTAAGTATAAGTTTTCATATGAAAACTACCCCATTTTTATACACCATCTTCACAAGAAAAAAAAAATGCATGTCACATTTGCGTATCTAAAAAGGTGCAAACAAAATTTCATTTGCAAAGTCTTTTAAACCAAGGCATTTTTCGCCAGATATCATCCGTTCCCTCCACTCCTTATCACTTGTTATATGCAGATGATATTCTCATCTTCATGAAAGGGGCAACCTCCAACATCCTATTTTTGCAAGACTTGCTAGAGACTTACCAGGTAGCAGCAGGCCAGTTCTTCAACCTCCAAAAGAGTCATCTCCATATAGGCAAATGTGGCATCAGAAGGAAAAACAAAATTAGTTCAATTCTTGGTATCAAAGAGTCTTTGACCCAGCTTAAATATCTGGGAATTCCAATATGCTTTGGAACCCCTAAGAGGCGCCATTTCTTCTCTCTGCTGGATACTGTCAATGCTAAGCTCAGTGCATGGAAAGCAAAATCTCTCTCTTTTGATGGTCGTCTTATTTTGATTAAGCATGTGATTTCCAACATGCCAATCCACTTGGCTGCCACTTTACCTCTTCTTGCTTCAATCTGCAAAGAGCTAGAGAGATTGATAAGACAATTCCTATATATGGTCAGGTAATGCTTCCCACTCCAAGCTCAACTACGTCAATTGAGCTACTATAACTCTTCCAAAGGCTGAAGGAGGTCTTGGCATTAGGAAAATTGATGAAGTTAATACTGCCTCTTTTCTCAAACTTGGTTGGCGTACGTCTACTGCTTCTTCTCTTTGGTCAATCTGGTTCAAGGACAAATACTTCAAATACAAGCCAATCTGGCACCATTTGAACTCAATCTATGGTTCATGTATATGGAAAAAAATAAGATGCCTGGCACCTCTTCTTCACAGTGGTAGCACTTGGGCCTTTGGCAATGGTCAGGACATAAACCTCTGGTTGGATTCTTGGAATGGTGGTAAGCCTCTCTCTGAAAGATTTCCTCTAATGTAATTTCCTCAGGACCAATCTCTTTTTTCTCTTTTCCATTTGGGTTCCTGGTCTCTCCCAGAAGGAATCATGCCTGCTGTCCACATCCATCTCTCTAGACAGCTCTCAGATCTCTCTCCTAGGCCTGAAATTAGAGATTGCCTCAAATGGAGAGACTCTCCTGACGGCCAGCTATCCCTGCAAGCAGCTTGGAATATAGTCAGACATAGAGCTAATATTCTTCCCTGGCCTAAGTTCATATGGAATAGCATCTCCCTTCCCAAAACGAAGTGCTTTGGTTGGCGCTTGTTGCATAACAAAACTCCAACAGAATATCTTTTGAAACGCTTGGGTTTTTCTCTTGCTTCCAGATGCAGTGGTTGCCACCAAGAAGAAGAAAAAGTTCCTCACCTCTTCTTCTCCTGTGCTCAAGCTAGATCGATCTGGCTTTGGCTTTTTAGAGCTGCTGATTTGAGGCCTCTCAGGATCTTCTCTGCTGCAGAAATTTGGCAATCTCTCTCTCAAGGAAATGACTTACTAGGTTCTAAGTTCATGGCTGCAGTTTTCATTGAAGTTATCCTTACTCTCTAGAAGGTTAGAAACAAGTCAATTTTTGAAGATCACAATCTCCCCCTCAATCTCATTATTTTGCAGCTGCAAGAAGATACCACCTTCTCTCTGAAGAATTTAAGTAAGTCTTTTTGTAGCTCCCAGCTCAAGTCTATTTGCCTTTTTTTGAAAGTTCAAGTTGCTAGCTAGTTTTCCTTTTGTTTCGGCTTCTTTTATTTAGCTTTATCTTCCTTTTGGGGGTCCTATTTGACCCTTGTATATTCCTTCCCCTGTTTTCTCCTTCTTCTTTTTAATACAATTACCCTAAAAGCAAAAAAAAAAAAAAAAAAACCATTGAAGAGGTGGGACAAGTGAAAAGAGAAGGGTGGAAAGCAGGGGCAGAGTTAGGATTTTGACTGTGTGTGGGTGGCATCATGGGCGGAACCAGAGGGGGCGGGCCGCCCCCCCCAAAAGTTCAAAAATTAAAAAAAAAAACCCTTTTCTTTACAAGATTTTTATAAATTTTTACATATGCCCCCCAGCCCCCCAAAAGAACTTCTGGGTCCGCTACTGGGTGGCATTGTGAAAAAATTATATATCTTGGGCCTAAAGGGCATTTTTGCAAATCATGCCCTCAATTTTAACCTCTTCATAGGTGGAGATTGCTAAAATTCTTACGAATTCAATTACATCGCACGACAGCTAAATATCTTGCCAGCCAAATGACAGTAAAAGTTGATATCAGGCATAATTGCTTCAAGTTGGCCTTAGTGCCACGATGTGAAATCACTCCTGAGTCCTGCACCAGTGAGAAATAACTCTCTGCAATGACTCTGTGTAATTGAATGCGGCCCGGAAAAATTAAACTTAAGCCTCAATTAAATGATTTTACAAAGAAAAATTATAAAATGATGAGATAATTGTTCACACATTTGTATGGACGAAACCACCTTAGTTGTCGATGTTAGCAACTTAGTTGATGATGTCGTCAATTGGTTGACGATATCATGAACTTTCATTTTAAGAACGATGTTTTGATCCATCTCCTTCTACCTAACGATGGAAAGATTATGAAAATAAATATATTTTGTGTTTCAATGGTCTTCTTTAAGTAGTTTCAGCAATCTTCATTAGGTGTGTGGGTCTCATACTTAGTTTCTACACATTTATCGCCCCCGTTCACATGAGTTTTGAGAGTTCATGTTCGGAGTGCAATGTGTTTGGTGAAATGCTTAAATGAGAATTTTCTCTCAATTTGTCTGTGGCTTCGAGTGAGGCGTGAGGGGATGGATTTTGGTATGCTTTTGTGGACGTTTAGAGTTTAAAACCATTTCTTTGGAATTATTTCGAAAGATTTGATGTTTATCAGCAACATGTAGGGAGTCCTGTTGGGTAATCTTTGATTAGTGAATGTGAAGTTTTCTCCTAGATATTGTATTGTTTGTGTGGGGTTTTAGATCCCACGAGTGCTTTTTGTTTTGTTAATTTGAAAGATTTAAACCATCTTTAAAAATGGATTTGACAGTGGACGGATCTTAACACACTTCATTATGTGATTTGTGAAAGACCTATCAAACCCTTCTTCCTTTATGCATTTATCACCTTTTGATTTTTCTTCATTTGTTTGAAATGAATATTCATCTTCTGCTAAGTTTCAGCATCATCCCCTCTAAACTGAAGATAATTAGGTATGAAAATAATCAAAGAAGAAGAAAAATCCAAAAAAAAAAAAAGTTATAAGTGGTTGATGATATTGTCAACTGGATTGATGAGAACCATCACTCCTTACCACTCATGTAAAAAACCGTTCTCGGCATTAAAAAGGTTCAGCACCCCAAAAGTCAGGAAACAGCTGTGACCTTTTGAACTATTTAATTGTGGGCCTTCTGCCATTCATGTGCTCATACCTCTCGGAGTTTGAGAAAAGTTTTCGTGTGGTAGTTTGGTTCCGCTGTATGGGCGTTGCAATCCACAAAAACATGCTCAATCTCAATTTCAAAATGGTTGTCTGGTTAAATCATATGCATCAAGCATTGAAAATTCGATTGCGCGGATTCCAACTGCCAGCCCAATGAGATCAGAGAATATTGTAAGAGATATGATAATACTTGTGCTTCTCTTTGGAAAGGAATCTCCAATGTAAAATAAAAATAAAAATAAAAATTTGGAACAGGTGACACTGTTGTCATCCAAAAAACCAGCTAATTTGAGGAATACGTTTATCTCATTAAAAACTATTAAATGGACATTCAGAATAGAAGTTTTACATGTCCATAGCCTTGCTACTGCTAGAACCATGAACTTAATCTTTTTTGGACACAACAGCCTTTGGTTTCATCTGATAGGCCCATAGGCCCCACTACCTTTGTTAAAAGTTCCATTTAGGCTCATTTATTTGCATGAAATTAAATTCCTAATAAATGTTTATAGTAAAATGGATTTCAACAAAGAATCATTCAAAAAGTGAAAGGTAAAAGATGTGGAGTAGAGAGGTTAGTGGAACAGTCACAGGTAGTATTTTTTTTTGGGGGACATTGCCTATACAAAGGTTTTCAAACCTGGCATTCGCCATTGAATTGTCGAAATTTAAATATTTTCCAAAGGAATTGTTCGTGTGATATCCTAAGGTCATGCAATATCGCACACATCGGATCGTGTGATATTCTAACTTGGGCAGTGCAATAACATACATAGAGCAGTGCGATACCACAAGCATCAATCTGTCCGATATCGTAGGGTCGTGCGATATTGCACCATTTTTGTATGAACAAAAATTCTGAAAATATTTAAACTTCACATGTTTTAGGACAAATGTCAAATTTAAGGACAATTATATGGGTAATATCCCTATTTTTTGTGAAGTTTTACTGTAGGTTTTTACTAGCACAAACTTCTAGTAGAATTATAAGAGAATAGCCCAAAATCCAATCTAATAATTATATTCCTTATATCTATGGCAAACAAGTTCTATACCAAGTATCTCCACCAAACTAATCCTATTGTCCATAACATCTTCCATCAATCGCATGGTATTTTCATAAAATGGAAAGTGCCATCAGTAAAATCTTTAAAAAAAATACCAACCTTCATTTTATACTGTTGACATTTTTTTATTTTTTCTGATGATCATCATTTGTAATTTTGTACAGGTCATTAGTGTCGTCACTTACTCTTATTGAGTTTATCATTGCCGGTGGCCTACTAAATCAAACCTACCTTGATTCTTCAAGAAGCAATCAATGTACTACAAGAGAGGATGTTTGAACTTTATTCAAAGAAAAACATAATGATAAGATTACAGGACCAGGTAATAGCCCTGATACCATGTGCAAAGTCGAAAATGCTAGGTTTTTAGTGAAGTTTTACTGTAGCTTTTTATTAATGCAAACTTCGCAATTTATATCATGAGAGAAGAGAAGAGGAGTCACTGGAGAACTATCTAAAACTCAAACTAATCATTCTATCCTAAATATGTCTTTAACAAACTAATATTAATCCTAATATCTGTAACAAGCTATTCCTAATATCACTGCAAGGAACTTGATTTTTCTAAGAATTGATTTACAAGATTATACCTAGATTTTCATATTTCATGAGAATAAATATTATTTGATGGCCTTTTCTAGATATTCACCATTTAATTCTCGAATTTAGCCAGTTCTAGACATCCCAACTAGAACATGAACATCTCATGAGTCATGATCATGATCAGTTTAGGATCCCTTCATGGTTATTACATGCGAACCATGTAAGACATGTTGGCTTCTCCATTGTGGGGCCAATAAAGAGATAATTTAGACCTTTCGAAATGAATCCCACCCCTCCAAGCAATTCAATAGGAGGGGGTCCTACCATCTGATTAAGCACCTCAGTGACACGTGATTAATGCCCCATCTGTAGCAGCAATTATGGGAGAGTCGTAGAACGGGTCAAGCCTCGAGGAGTATGGGATGTACCCGCTAAGCGGGATGACGACGACGACGCCGATGATGTGCCTAATGATGCATTTCAACAAGATGAAACGACGTTTGTTGTCCCAGTCCTCGTCGATGGTACTAGTGTCCAATACTCCAGGGATGATATAGATCCTAACATCGTTTTCAGTGATGAGTCGGTAGACGAGGATGGCCAAGATGAGGATGAAACATTGGCGGAGTACGAAGATGAAGAAGAAAATGATGTTCATAGTCAAGAAGATGATGACATGGAATATGACATGTACTGTTTGTTTAAGTTTTTGCACATGTAACGATTAAGTAAATTAATAAAGATCTTGTCTTACATAATGACATTGTGTTCAATTTTTCCTTTTCTCTTCTGATTTGTTCATATATAGATAAGACATTTCTACATTTCACATTTTATTCTTATTTCTATATATAATAGTTGCAAAAGATGCCAAACGGAGGAAGAAAATGGGTCAAACCAGGAGAGTTGTCCCGTCAAGTGCAAGCATCCAATTATTTATTAAAGAGAAAAAAAACAATTAAGCAGAATGCAGAAAAACTTGCATCTCTAGGGCTCCCGCCGACCGCACGCACTATATTTGGTTCGGCTCAGGGGACAAACGAGAAGGGAAAGAGGAATGTTAGTGGGAATGATAAGGATGAGAACTACATTTCCGCCGAAGATGATGATGTAAATGACGAGACATCTTGGTCTCAATCAGATGAGGCAATATTTCTGTGAATGTCTATGATGTGTACTTGATAATATTAGTTTTTATGGTGACACTCATGCTAAAATGATATTCATTTCCATTTAATGTAAATTGTTGACATTCACTTTATTAATATTGTCGATTTTTGCTAATAATTAGTTATTTTCCTTGTCAGATTGCAGAGATGCCTCGAGATAACAGGGTGAAACGCGCTCGGAGGATTGCAGCTACACTCGGGTTAGCTCGTGTAGAGAGCCCACCTGAGGCCTCGACACAGCCTCCGTCGGCTGCTCTTCTAGTTACACGGTTTGGAGGATCAGGGAGCACCCCTGATTTGGCAGCCCCCCCCCCCCCCCCCCCCCCCCCCCCCCGCCTCTGCCGATTCAGCCTCCGACCACACAGCCCTTGCCGACCCAGCCTCCGACGAGTCCTCATACAGTCGGGAGCAGCGTAGGTGAGAAAATTATATTTTGTTACTATTCAGAATGGTTCACCTCAATTTAATGATTTGTGTTCACTAACTCATTTAGCACTTTCATCTTAACAGCATCAGCCTCAGCCTCGGAGGTTCCGAGCCGTGTGAGGGGTGTTACGCGAGGGAAGAACGTGACAAAGCTGAGGAGACAGCTGGGTCATAACATCCCAGTCCCGATCCCCATCTCCAGTCATAGGCCAGAAGGGGAACATGCCCCATCACTGGTTAACCATCTTGGGTTAGCCATTAGAGAGGTTGCCCCAGTCAGGCCCCATGGCTGGAAGAAGCTTGACAATGGGATCAAGCTTGCCGTTATTGCTACAGTTCAGGTAAACTGAAACGAGAAATATCAACCAAATTGATTATAATTGTGCTCCGCACTACAAAATCTGATTATATTTTGTTATTACTAATCTTTATATGGCTCTCCCCTAATTACAGACAGTTTTTTATATCGAGGACTACGAGGGCGATATGCAGCTCAGGGCGGACGTTGACCGCCAATGCGGGGTTTTGTATAAGAGTTGGAAGTATGAGCTGCATTGTCACTATTTGGAGCTGTTGGAGCAGGGGGTTTTCCAGACCCCAGGACCACCCGGCAGAGGGTTGTGATCCAGCTGACTGGCAGTTGATGGTCTCGCAGTGTTGGGAATCGCCAGCCTGGAAGGTAACTTTGGGATGTTATCTAAAACGATTATTTACGTATTCCAACGTAATTTTATTAGTAATGATTTTATAAATGACTGCTAATGTATTATTGTTTTTCTATATAGGTGAAGTCGAAAAAAGCTCAAGAGAGTCGAGCCAAGCTGCCATATAATCATACTGGTGGCTCCAGGTCATTTGCATCGAGACTGTCTCTGATGGTACTAATTATATTCATATGAAGAAACTAGATTAAGTTTATTAATTTATCAATATGTAGCTAGGTTCATATCTAATACAAAGCTATTTCAAATGACAGACGGCACAGAATGCTGGTCAAGCGCCGCCTATTACTCAATTCTTCCGCGACACCCACTATAGAGAAAAGAGTAATCAGTGGGTAAATGAGGTGGCTCAGCAGAGACATGTACGTTTGCTAATAAATCAATTTTGATAAATAATGTCATAAAAGCATTCTAAATCCTTGTTTATTTAAATGGCAGGAGGCCTTGGTGCAGCGGACTGAGGAGCAGTCGCAGCCCTCTGTCACAGCTCCGATGGCTCAGGAGCGAATTGCTGTTGATGTGCTTGGACAGAGGTCGGGATACTTAAAAAGGTATGGCATATATACGAGGACCTCTACATCTTCCACACAGTCTCGGACACCGGATCCTGAGGTGATCGCCCTGCGGGAGCAACTAGCTCATCAGGGTCGGAGGGTGGCTGAGCAGGATAGGAAGGTGGCTGAGGAGGATAGGAGGCAACGAACACTTGAGGTCCTCGTTCAACAGTTGGCAGCTGCGTCAGGGATAGATATGACCAGCTTATTTCAAGACATCACGAGAGGGACCTCTTCTGCTGGTGATGGCACATCTACTGAAGATCACGATGCAACCCTTTGGTTAGTAGATTATTCTATTGAAATTTTAACATAATAACTAGTCAAAATTTATAAACACAAAAAATGTAGCATTTTCAACACCTCGGAAACGTGAATAAAGATTTGATTTTGGGAATTGGGGTGGATTCTTTTTTAGATTTTGAGATGGAAATGTGAAGATGAGTTCATTGATCTTTGGTTCTTTTTTTTATGGATTAGACTCCCCTTATGTTGGCTGCAATGCATGGGAGGATATCTTCTGAGTGGGGGGTTCCTCTTCCCCATGACAAGGTTCGGTAAGATTGTTGCAATTAAGTTACTTTTTTTTTTGTCCTTTTACTTTGCCCCATAATATCATCTTTTGCATATTTTGTGGTTTAGATTCTATTTCCAGTTACCATGTTGTTTCCTGCTGTTTTGGAGAGAACTGACATTACTGCCTTTGATTTGAGCAAAGTGATAGAGAGTTTTGTTAGACATGAAGAAACCCTTCCAAGAGAGTTGAAACAACATCTACATTCCTTGGAAGAGCGGCTGTTAGAGAGTATGGCAATGGAAAAGGGCTCCTCCTTGTACAATTCATTGATCATAGTTGTTTTTTGTTCAATCTTGTTAGCGGTGATTATTATGATGGATGGGAAGGACCTCAATTGCCTCAATTGAATTTTTAATGATCCTGATCCGTGTTACTTTATCTATGTTCCAATCTTCTTTTTTCTTTGACATATATTACTATAGTTCTCATACCATATGTAACTTGGTGCAGGTTATGTATTAATTCAATGAAGGGAATGGTCACAAAATCTGCTGATTACATCGATCCTATTGGGTGTACACCTATTGCAGTAAGTTATTTGAGCACCTATGTTTCCATACACATCATTTTAGTTCATATAGGACAGAATTTGATTATCAATCAGGATCCAGGATCTGGGACTGGGTTCTGCCAGCAGAGGCATCTTCCAATACTTCCGCTTGCCATGCCAGTACTAATATCTAAAAGTCTGATCTTCAGCCCTCACCTGCCAAACCCATTACCTGTCTCCAACAATCTCCACTGCTCCAAACTGTGAGAGAGAGGATTGAGTAGTAGAACTTTAGGGACTGAATCTTGATAAATTAATAATTTTCATTGAAATTGGTTTCATATTATGAGTATAATGAAGATAACCTATCCTTCCTTTTCTTCACCAATCCTTCCTCGCATAAACCAATTCACACAATTGGTCTCTTTTCTGGTACATGTTTTAATTACATTGTTCAGTTTTTGTATGTAGGTATCAACTACCAACTACTTTCTATCTTGATGAAAAGGGGTAGCTTGTCTAACTTCTATATGCTTATCTATTGAAAGTGTGCATCCTATTAATATTATGACATGTATTATCCAAAAGAAAAATTAAATAATGGAAACAGGGTCAACTTCCCTTTGAAATATTAATAGCTCAAGTCATAAAACCTGAAGTTCTGTAAAACTTTCTGTTATCTTGTCCATCTTCATTTTTTATGTATAGTCTCTATTTTTTGTGTGGATAACATATATTGATAAGAAATACAAATTAGATGAAACACCGTTTGGATATAGAAATGTCGATTCTTGTAAAATAAGTTTCCGTGAAATTCTTTGTAGCCAAACAGCCGTCTTGGGCTTGTTTGTTCGCATGGAACCCATCCTGTCCACAAAGGGCAAGTCAGGGAAAGGTGGATTACACTATACCCCAAAGCTCTAAAACTGATTTTATTTGACATTCCCTCCCCACTGATTTCATTATCCAACCAACAATATTCCTTTTTCAATTGTTTGGACTCCGAATAGCTCACAGAAGTCTTAACATTGTTTACATCATGGCTGGGAATGCATAACAATTTTATGTTCCATGGTTCACCTACTACCTGCAATAAAAAAAATAAAAAAAACTACATGACCAGTTAACATGTATGTGCATCCCACAGTGAATCCAAATCTCAGAGCTAAATTTGATGATGCTGCTTTCAAATTTTGTTGGAATCGGAGATATTATATAGCAACACACCAGGGACTCTTCATAGCTGCATATACTGAGAGAGTGGATTCCAATGGTCTGCTTCATAAGGAACCTTGTGCTCTGTTGAAAGGAGTTCAATATGTAGAGGCCACCCTTCAACTCTCATTGAATGTTTCCATCGAAACTGCTGGGCCTTTGGATGCACCTGCTTGCTGTCCCCATCTCATTTTGGAAATGCCACGAAAGTTTCTGCAGTCGCTTAGCAAACAGAGTCATCTGAACCAGATCCAATTCCATCCTACCCTGGGATCCCAAATTTTATAAGTCCCACTTTGAATGCATGTGGCATTATTTTAAGTTTCATAGTAGTAGTGACTAGTGAGTGCCTATGGATCTGGACATGGTTCTGTTCTTAATATATTGGTTTTCTTTTATTAAAGAAAGCTCACCAACCTCTGACCAAGGGAAAAAAAAATAAGACCCAACAACCTCATCAACTTTCCCTTGTTTATCAAAAAAGAAAAAAAAATCACATTAGAATATTCCATGGTAGATAGACATGTCCATATGACCTTTCTGAGTGTGGGTATTTCCTTTCTAAGCATATAAATCATGAAGTATTGTGGTTAAGTTGATGTTCATGATGGGCAGGTGTTGATGGACTTCCAGACAGGATCATCTCAAGAACCTAGAGGTGATGCACAAGATTCAAAAGCTTCTCAGTGCTGGAATTGTTCAGATGCATGGAATAACTAAAATCACTGAATGATTAAACATCCTTCTGATGTTTTGTGAATCACTTGATCAAGTAGTCAATTTTTGGAAGCTTTTGTTTTCCCATCTCACTCTCCCTCTGGAAAAAAAAAAAAAACAGAAGCTTGGTTTCTGTTTAACATAGAGACCATTTAGGAAAAGATTTATATAGATACATGTTTATATTTCATTTATAATTTAATTCACTGAAAATATTCTAATGTTGTTTTTGTTATTGCAGATTGATGGACGCTTTGGGGTCTGTTGCAGACTAGCTAAATGTGTTTTATTTTTTTAGTTTATTTGTATACGTATATTGGACATATATATTGGACTGTATCATTATTGATTGTAATATTTGTTTAATGAGATGAATGATTTGATGAAGATGGTTGTTTGTTTATAAAATGGAGATGGTTGTTTGTTTATTTAGTAACTTCTGTTTGCATATATTTTTTATATTGAACAGATTTGATACAGGTGTACAAACAGGTTTAATGGAAAAAAGAAAATTATATTGGAAAAAAAATTATAAAAAAAAAGTAAAACACTTTTACCGACGTTTTGTTTTTGTCGGTAGAAGTGCTTTTTAATTTTTAATTCAGTTTTGCCGACGAAAAAAACCGTCGATAAACAGCTCATTTCCTTTTACCAACGAAAAAAATACGTCGGTAAAATGGTTTTTATTTTCTCTTGATCTTTGCCCACGAAAACTAAACGTTGGTAAACGTCTTTTTACTTTTCTGTTTACTTTTTCCGACAAAAACCAACGTCGGCAAAACTTTTTTTATTTTTTATAAAATTTTATGTTTTATTTTACCGACGAAAAAAAACGTCGGTAAAAGTCTTTTTATTTTTTTATAAAATTTTCAGTTTTCTTCTGTCGACGAAAAAAACGTCGGCAAAAGTCTTTTTATTTTTTATAAAATTTTCCATTTTATTTTTCCGACAAAAAAAAACGTCGGCAAAAGTCTTTTTAATTCTTTAATTTTTCCCATTTTCTTTTGCCGACGAAAAAAAACGTCAGCAAAAGTTTTTTTATTTTTTTATTTTTTTTACCGACACAAAATAAACATCGGAAAAAGTATTTATTAAATATTTAGAAATGTGAAATAGTTTTACCGACGTTTTTAAAACGTCGGTAAAGTACAAATAATCGTCGGTAAAAATATAAAATTGTTACCGACGAAAACTAATTTCGTCGGCAAAAGGTTTTGTCCACCATTTGTTACAGACGTCTGACCGATGAAAATATTTTCGTCAGTAAAAAGTTTACCGACGTTTTTGTGACTTTGGGCGACGAAAAATTTCGTGGCTAAAAGTGCAATTTGTTGTAGTGAACACTAAATTGGACGGTTCTGATTTCACTTCTCTTTACTTGGATCTGATCAGCAAATCGATTGCCTTTTTGCCCTCCATGCTTGTTACCTTGGTCTTGGTGCACTAGAAAGGGAGGAGACTGGGTTCGAGCCCATGACTTCTCAATGAGAACTGTTACTCCTTACCACAACGGTAATGAGTTATATGGATTTGGCAATGTTGTAATAATCTTCTGGCATATAGCTACTTAAAATCTTTTTTCTCTGATATTATTTTTGGTGTCTAAAGAAAAGCATTAAAAATGTGAATATCACAAGAAAATAATCAGAAATTCAAAATAAAAAGAAGAAAATAGGAAAAAAATGTTTAGAAACATTTAATCAGTAATTCATTTTTATTTTTCATTATATGCATGCATTTATTAAAACTTAAATTATTTTTATGATATCTTTCAAAATATCTCAAAGAATCTTCCAACTCCAAAAATACCATGAGATATTTTAAAATTAATAATTGTTGAGAATTAATATTAAAGACATTCTTGTCGCTTGGGTATGGTGTCAACACAACGGAAAAAGAGTACTACTCCCAAGATTGCTAGCGTAAGTGTGATAAGGATACATGCATGAATACATATTTTTAAGTGTTACAAACAAAACCCCAAACACCCACCCACTTATTTAAGGAGCCGTTCTCGGCATGGTAAAAAGGTTCAGCACCCCAAAAGTCAGGTAACAGCTGTGATCTTTTTAACTATTTAATTGTGGGCCTTCTGCCATTCATGTGCTCATACCTCTCGGAGTTTGAGAAAAGTTTTCGTGTGGTAGTTTGGTTCCTCTGCATGGGCGTTGCAATCCTCAAAAACATGCTCAATCTCAATTTCAAAGTAGCTGTCTGGTTAAATCATATGCATCAAGCATTGAAAATTCAATTGCGCGGATTCCAACTGCCAGCACAATGAGATCAGAGAATATTGTAAGAGATATGCTAATACTTGTGCTTCTCTTTGGAAAGGAATCTCCACGGTAAAGAGGTTATTCGAACAGCCACAGTTAGTATTTTTTTTTTTTTTTTGGGGACATTGCCTATACAAAGGTTTTCAGACCTGGCGTTCGCCTTTGAACTGTCGAAGTTTAAATATTTCTCCAAAGAATTGTTCGTGCGATATCCTAGGGTCATACAATATCGCACACATCGGACCGTGTGATATTCTAACTAAGGCAGTGCGATAACACACATAGAGCAGTGCGATACCACAAGTATCAATTTGTGCGATATCGTAGGGTCATGCGATATCGCACCATTTTTGTACGAACAACAATTATGAAAATATTTGAACTTCACATGTTTTTGGACAAATGTCAAATTTAAGGGCAATTATATGGATAATATCCCTAATTTTTGTGAAGTTTTACTGTAGCTTTTTACTAGCACAAACTTCTAGTAGAATTATAAGAGAATAGCTCAAAATCCAACCTAATAATTATATTCCTTATGTCTATGGCAAACAAGTTCTAGACCCAATATCTCCAACAAGCTAATCCTAATATCCATAACATCTTCCATCAATCGCATGATATTTTCATAAAATGGAAAGTGCCATCAGTAAAATCTTTAAAAAAAATACCAACCTTCATTTTATACTGTTGACATTTTTTTATTTTTGCTGATGATCATCATTTGTAATTTTGTACAGTTCATTAACGTCGTCACTTACTCTTATTGAGTTTATCATTACCGGTGGCCTACTAAATCAAACCTACCTTGATTCTTCAAGAAGCAATCAATGTACTACAAGAGAGGATGTTTGAATTTTATTCAAAGAAGAACATAATGATGAGATTACAGGACCAGGCAATAGCCCTGATACCATGTGCAAAGTCGAAAATGCTAGGTTTTTAGTGAAGTTTTACTGTAGCTTTTCATTAATGCAAACTTCACAATTTATATCATGAGAGGAGAGAAGAGAAGAGTCACTGGAGAACAATTTAAAACTTAAACTAATAATTCTACCCTTAATATGTCTTTAACAAACTAATATTTATCCTAATATCTGTGACAAGCTATTCCTAATATCACTGCAGGGAACTTGATTTTTCTAAGACTTGATTTACAAGATTATACCTAGATTTTCATATTTCTTGAGAATAAATTTTATTTGATGGCCTTTTCTAGATATTCACCATTTAATTCTCGAATTTAGCCAGTTCTAAAAATACATTTCTAAAAATTTAAGGGAGCTCATTTTAATCAAACAAACGAGTTCTTAAATTGTTCTTTTTCATATTGCATGACATCCCAACTAGAACATGAACATCTCATGAGTCATGATCATGATCAGTATAGGATCCCTTCATGGTTATTACATGCGAACCATGTAAGACATGTTGGCTTCTCCACTGTGGGGCCAATAAAGAGATAATTTAGACCTTTCGAATTGAATCCCACCCCTCCAAGCAATTCAATAGGAGGGGGTTCCACCATCTGATTAAGTACCTCAGTGACGTGATTAATGCCCCATCTATAGCAGCAATTAATGTCACATTTGCACCTTTACATTTTCAATCATTTGTTCAATCATACGGTGGGACCCACTCCCATTACAGTAAGATATGCCACCAGAGGAGATGGGATTTATCCTAAATGGTTTGGATTGTCTCTTAGTGGGCCCCATGATGGAGATTCTAGCATGTGTTTAATGGTTCCCCTGTTATGCTGCGACAGGGGATCTAGACTCCATCTCCCCTATCAATTTTCTTTTTAAGGATAAGTTATGTGCACTGTGCACATAACATTAACATTTCAAGCGGGGCTATTTATTTGCAGGAATTGTGAGAATTCTTGTTTATGAGGCTAAAGTGCCATTTCTCGCGTGGCTTGAAATTCCTCAAACAAAATTAGAGGACCCATATGCCTCGTTGTACAAACAAAGCAGAGCAGGGGCACAGCCTATTCTTCTACACTCTATAAAGCCAAATCCTCCGCAGCCCAGTCTTATACAATCTTTAAAGCCAAATCCTCCTAGCCCTCCCCAAAGGCAAACCAACGAGAGAGATGGTTTCCGAGATGATGGAGAGGCCTCATGCCGTGTGCATTCCATATCCAGCACAAGGTCATGTCACTCCGATGCTCAAACTAGCAAAGCTTCTCCATCATCTTAGAGGACTTTACATCACCTTTGTAAACACTGAGTTCAACCACCAGCGTCTGTTGAGATCTAGAGGCCCAGACTCTCTCAAAGGCCTAGACGATTTCAGATTCGAGACCATACCAGATGGCCTCCCTCCCTCAGATCGTGATGCAACGCAGGACATCCCTGCGCTTTGTGATTCCACATCCAAAAACTGCTTGGCTCCATTTCGCAATCTTCTTACAAAGCTCAACACCACTCCAAACACACCCCAAGTCACCTGTATTATCTCTGATGGGCTCATGAGCTTCACACTAGATGCTGCAGAAGAATTTCGCATTCCTGAGGTTCTTTTCTGGATGCCAAGTGCTTGCGGAGTCATGTGCTACCTCCATTATCCCCAGTTCATTGACAGAGGCCTCATACCACTCAAAGGTTAGTAATACTTACTGCAAAACAAAAGCCCAGAAGTATGGTTTTTTTTTATTTTTTATTTTTTTTAGCATTAAAAAAGCATAGGGGATTTGACGAAAGTAAATCACCTATCGTAGTAGTTACACCTTCACTGTGAGTGGATCAATAACAGTCCGCTAAGTCTTCCAAAATTTAAGTGATTTTGAAAATTAAAAAAGTTTTAATTAGATGAAAGAAATTCACTTAAATTTTTGGATGATGTAGCAGATTGTTATTGGTTCACTCACGATGAAAGTATAACAACTGAGATAGGTGATCCAAACTCGGGATTTAACATATTAATCCCCCTAAAACCCTGCATCCACAATTTAAGACTGAAAATCTATTAATGTCGCCAGAGTCGTACAACTTTGATCCACATTTTTTTTCTTTACTTTTCTGCAATGGATCTTCATTTTTTTTTTTTTTTTTAGTTTTCAACTTTTTATATTCGGATCCCATGACCAAGGCAGAAAAGAAAAGAAAAACCACAATTAAATGACTTTGGTGGCATTGATAGATTTTTAGCCATGAAATTGGGGGAATAGGATTTAAGGGGGATTAATATGTCAAATCCCAAAAAACATAAGAATTCAATACATGTGACAAAAAAAATTGGGGTTTTGACATACTGGTTTACCTTAAACTCTGTTTTTCCAATTTCATTATCCAAATTTAGATAATTTCACCAGAGTCGTTTGACTCTGGTCAACATTATTTTTTTAACTTTTTTGCACCATATCCCATGACATCATGGTATCTATCAATTTCTGTATCATAATTTTTTACAAATAGTAAACAAATTATTTTTTAAAGAACACAAACACTGACATTGTGTGGGAAGTAAATACACATGCATTTGATCACCATTTCTCAAGTTTTATCATTAAAAAAGAAATTCTCCTAAAATGTTGCATAAAAGTAAAGATATCATAGGATTTATCAATTTCTGTAACATACACTGTCCCATGTGTCAGATTGTATGGTCTCAATTCATCAGTTGATGTAATAAATTGATTAATTTCTTTATTTATCAATATAATCATGATTTTCTTGTATGAGATGAATGGTGATTTATTACTTAATGCATATAACCAATACAGATGACATAATGGTTCATTAGATGAACCGGGTCCCATTAGTATAATAGATGTGATATATGTATATGGATGAGATCCACATACGGGAGATATGTGTCACAAATCTTATACTTAAAATATCTTCACAACTAGTGATGAGATTGGGCATCTCATCTGACAATATTGCAGCACTTTGATCACTATGAGATAGTCTGATCTGTCTCGATCATCAGAATGTAAGATTCTTGATCATAGTGCTGGTACATTGGATGTGTTGAAGGACCATGAAAAGCACCTTATGAAATATTGTCTCGATTTAAGGACTGCTCTCATAATTCCCTAGCAATTGGCTCTCAATCATGAGACATTGATGAACTCAAGTTTCTGTCTATTCATTTGTTTTGAGTCACCAATGAGTGAGGCCAACTGTAGGTCAACACCTCGGTGTCTTGGGTACGTGGTAGTAGGACTGTGAGAACATGCAATGATCAAGATGGAATCTATCTACATTATCCCCTTGTGCCGATTAATGGATTTATCATTAGTAAGTGTGCACCCATCTCGATTAAGAGTTAATTGGATGGTACTGATGATCACTGTAATTAATTGGAGCTCAATGATAATAAGATGTGGATCTAAGATTGGATGGGACAGATTTATTCCAATTGATCCATAGAAAATGATAGAGGGGCCTACTTGTGGTAATTGGAAAGTTTAGGGTCTTCATTATAATTTATTCATAAGACTAGAGTGCAATTGCATTTATATAGTGGTGTTATTTGCAATTAACTGTGGGCCCGGATTACACATGAGATGCGGGGTCGCTTGTCCCAGTTGGAACCAACTTTCTAAGGAATCCCTAGTGGTCCCCACGCTAACCCAAGTATTAGAAAGATTCTATTCTTACTTAAACTTTAAAATGAAGGAATTAGAAAGTTACTATTTCTATTTGAAGTGTGACTTTTAATAGTAGTAATAGTAAGCTACTAATTTGTGTGGAAGTGTGACTTCTAATACAAATTAGTAATAGAGATAAGAAAGGAGACTTGAGGGCTATTTAAAGGGGAATACACCCCTTCGACGTCCAGCCATAAGAGTGCACGCCCAACCCTTTTTATTTGTGCAAGTGTTGCACAATTTTCTTCTTTACTCTCTCTTCTAATTGCCTTCTAGTTCCTTAGAGTTTCTAGTCGGGTTTTCTCTTGGAGATCTCACACATCTTCTTGAGAAAAGAGATCTGATAGAGGGTCATAGCGTGTAAGACAACAAGGTCTTGGAGATCTCTAATTGCTTCAAGAAGAGTTCTTGTTCTAGTTGGTTGTCTTCTCCTCGATTAGAGCACTATCGGGCTCCAAAGGTACAATCTGCTTCTCTACTTGTAGTAGATTATTTTGTTGCATTTAGTTGCTGATTTCTATCTTCGAGATAGATTATATTGCTGTACATGATTGATGAGAATGAGGGATTGCATCCTAAATTGAGTTATAGCCTTCTGGATAGTTGATCCCTGGGTCAAGTGGGTCAAAAAGTTTTGAAAACCTATCCACGAGACCAACCTACTTCCAACACCATGATAACATGGAAACCAGAGCAAAAATGTTTAAAAAGAATGCTAACTAGAGTCAAAAGACACCGGTGACATTACTTGAGTTTTGGTCATGAAATTGGAACATATGAGTTTTAGGACTAATATGTCAAAACCAAAAAAAAAAAAAAATAGTGGTTAGAAATGAAGACCAAAGGCAAGGTATTTATCTCCCATCTTCCTTTTAACACTATTTTCATATAATGGGAAATGTTATTCGATGCTCCTTTTATGGAAATTCAGGTTTGATCTTCATCTTCAACTGCCTCTAGGCTGGCAGGTATCCACCCCTCTATTATATCCCCCAACCAAGCTGCTTTTGTCAAAGGAAGATCCATTCATCATCAAATAGCTCTGGCCCATGAACTCTTCCAAAAGCTCAACTCCAAGATCAGTGGTGGAGCCTTATGTATGCAACTAGATATCACCAAAGCTTTTGATAAGCTCAGCTGGTCTTTCCTACTCAAGTCCCTAGCCTTTTTTGGCTTCTCTGAGCAATGGATCTCCCTCATCAAGGAGTGCATCTCTACAGCTAAGGGTTCAGTGCTGATCAACAGATCCCCCTGTGGTTTCTTCCCTTCCTCCTGTGGCCTCAGACAAGGGGATCCCCTATCCCCCTACCTATTCATAATTGCAGAGGAAATCCTCAGCCTTAACCTCCACAAGTTGATAGCCAGTGGCCTCATTTTCCCTCTCTCTAAAGTCCAATTCACCCCCTGCCACCTTTTCTATGCGGATGATATTCTTCTTTTCCTCAGAGGCTACATCTGGTCCTAAGCTCCTACCAAAGCTGCTCAGGGCAGATTATCAATTTAAGAAAAAACAAGCTCTTCCTTGGGAAATGCTCTGCTAGAAAAAGGAGTCAGATTCAGCAGCTGACAAATCTCCATGCTTCTCCCCTTTCCTCTACGTACCTTGGCGCCCCTCTAGTCCTTGGCACGCCAAAGAAGCATCATTTCAACCAGCTGATTGACAGATTCATCTCCAAGCTAACAGGCTGGAAATCTAAGCTCCTTTCCTTTGCTGGTCGTAGAATTCTCATCAGACATGTGCTGGGCAGCCTTGCTACCCACATAGCTTTGGTCTTCCCTATTCCTAAATCTGTGATCAATCACCTGGACCGTTTGATGAAGAATTTCTTGTGGTCAGCAGATCCCTCTCATCCTAAAAGGCACTAATCCGCTGGCAGGTGGTCTGTCTCCCCACAGATGAAGGTGGTTTGGGCATTAGACGTCTTCAGGAGCAGAACAAGGCCTCTTTTTATTAAGCTTGGATGGCAAGCTGCCTCTTCTCAATCCCTCTGGGCTAATTGGATGAGAAGCAAGTACTTCCAAAATTCCTCTCTCTGGAATCCAACATCCCTCAAAACTGGCTCGTGCATCTGGCGCCATATCAGGCAGGTGGCCCACTTTATCCAATCTGGATCTAGATGGATCGTGGGTGATGGCTCTCTGGTTGATATTTGACATGATAGTTGGGCAGAGGACTTTAGCCTGGCCTCCCTGTTCCCCTCCTTCTCTCTCCCTCTCAACCAAAGAATCTGCTCTCTCTTTATAGCTGATAGATGGATGATCCCTGAAGATATCCCCCTGGATGCTGCTGAGCTTCTCAGACTGAAGCTCCATGACTTAGCCATCCATCAGGACTCAGCAGACACCGTTACCTGGAAATCCCATCCTGGTAAGGATCTTCAGTTCAAAGAAGCCTGGGACCATCTTCGTTTCAGGGATTTGAAAGCTGATTGGGCGCCCCTAATATGGAATTCCATGCTGGCTCCTAGAATCTCCTTCTTTGCTTGGAGGCTCATGCACTGCAAAACCCCCACTCTGGATTGGCTTCAGTCTGTTGGTTTCAGCCTTGCAAATCGATGTTGTCTCTGCAAGTCTAGTTTGGAATATGTTCTCCACCTCTTTTTCCACTGCCATTTTGCTGCTGGCATTTGGTCTTGGACTCTCCAAGGTGCAGGTGTTACAGCCACCCTTCATCCTTCCCCCTCGTGGATCTGGCATCACCTCTCGGCCAACTGCGACAAGATGACGACTCAAGGGGCTGCTGTAATCTTCCTCTCCACAATCTATATCATATGGAAATGCAGAAATGATCATATATTCAGGAATTCCAACGTCTCCTAGATGAAGGCCAAATTCCTTCTTGCTGAGCTCATCTCTTCTTCTCTAAGAAAGCTGGTCAAACCTTTCTCAGGCAGACCCATCCTGGAGTTCTACAGGTTCCTAACCATTCCCCTGCCCAATTAGTTAGATGGATTGCTTCTTGTTTGTGGTTCTCTCTGCTGTTTCTCTTTGGTCTCTGTTTTTGTTTCTCTCTTTTGTAATCTCCTTGGCTGTATTCCTGGGGGCTTTTAGCCTGTATTTTTCCTTCTTCCTCCTTTAATACAATTGCTTTTTAGCAAAAAAATTCATCTTCAACTGCTTAAAAAAAAAAATTTCCTATGTGTTTTAATGCAAATAAACAGGACCTTTACAATTTTGTTTTCCTTTTCCCATTGATTTGTTTGATGATGTCCAGATGAGAGTTACTTGACAAACGGATATCTCGACACACCCATCGATTGTATACCTGGGATGAAGGGTATGTGCTTGAGGGATGTCACCTCCTTCGTTCGAATAACAGACCCAAATGAAATTATATTCAACTTTATGTTAAAAGAAACAGAAAGAATTTCGAGAGCCATGGCTATCATCCTCAACACCTTCCATGATTTCGAACCCAACGTTCTGGATGCCATGCAATCAATAATCCCTCCTATTTACACAATAGGTCCGTTATCGATTTTAAGCAATCAAATACCAGACGGTCCATTGAAATCGATCGGATCGAATTTGTGGAAGGAAGACACATCATGTTTGGAGTGGCTAGACAACAGAAAGCCCAACTCAGTTGTGTACGTCAACTATGGAAGCATTACAGTGATGACAACCAAACACTTGGAGGAGTTCGCTTGGGGGCTCGCCAACAGCAACCATCCCTTCCTGTGGATCGTTAGACCTGACCTTGTAGTGGGAGAGTCGGCGATGCTGCTGCCTGAGTTCGTGGCTCAGACCAAAGGCAAGGGTCTGCTTGCAAGCTGGTGCCCTCAAGAGCAGGTGCTGAAACACCCCTCTATTGGGGTGTTCTTGACGCATTGTGGGTGGAATTCTATGTTGGAGAGCATATGTGGTGGGGTGCCTGTGATTTGTTGGCCTTTCTTTGCGGAACAGCAGACAAACTGTAGACAAGCTTGCACGGAGTGGGGGATTGGTATGGAGATTGATAATGACGTGAAGAGAGATGAAGTGGAGGGGCTTGTGAGGGAGATGATGGAAGGAGACAAGGGGAAGGAGATGAGGAAGAAGGCTTTGGAGTGGAAGGAGCTGGCGAATAATGCTACAAGACAAGGGGGTTCTTCGTACGTGAATATGGACAAGCTAGGCAACTTATTGGCTAGTTGTAAGGTGGGAGAGTTTCCTGTGAAAGACATTTGAAGATTTGAAGACTACAGTTGATGGCCTCTCCTTATCTTGGAGATTATGTACTTTCATTAGCCAAAATAAAGACTTCTGATCATGATTAATATCTTGTCTTTTTATTCAGTAATAATGTCTTTTTTTATCATCATCATGATCATGAAAAACATCCTTTCCTTTTATTAGTAATAATGTCTTTTTTCATCATCATCATCATCATCATCGCGGTTGTGGTTGTTGTTGTTATTGTTGTTGATATTGTCATTTTTTTAGTTCACGGCAGGCTTTTACCTAGATAAATCCTAAGTTAAATGAGTGAAAATCAACGATGGGACCCACCTACTAAAATTCGAACCATTCAAAATAAATGCCTTCCGAGTAATACTTTATCATCAAATTTCACATCAGTTCGACTTTTTTCCACCATTGGATTCATTATTTGATAAAAATGTGATAATAAATATGCTTAAGATTGTGCTAATCACGTTTCTTTATCATACAATTTGTCCGGTTGAAGAACAAACTCGGATTGATGTGAAATTTGAGAATACCCCATATACATGGAGAGTGTTTTTTCAATAGATCGACTGGCCCTGTATGGATTTCTTCTTCTTTCTCTAGAGGAAATTTAATATTATCAGAGCCAGCTGGTCACGAGTTCAAGTCCCATATAATTTCTCATACTCTTGAAAAAAATATTTATGTCATGAGAAGTGCGTGGACCGGATTCCACTTAAGGGAAAATATTGAGAAGTGAGTTCCACTAAAAAAAGAAGTATTTAAAAAATATTTATGTTGCCTTTACTAATGCTTCAAAGTCTTTGTATGAATGGTTAGTTAATGAAACTTAATATTTTTAACTTAGTGACTCTTAAGGTTTGAAAGATTTAGATCATCGTTCCCACACACTCACCATGTGGTGGGAATTGATGCCCCTCTAACCAGTTGAGTTACAGTTAAGGGCTTTATTGTGTAATTTTTATTTCAAAATTTTAACAAACTACTTGCTGGCTAGTGCTAAGAGATTCTCTCAGTGTGGACCCGGTCTTGGAGTCCAAGAATCTCGATGTACTAATCGATAAGGAAGGAGTCAATTCAGTCCAAGTGGGCTCCTTCACACTCATTATCAACTTGGGCCCGACAACTATTATAGAATACCCGAATGACGCAAGGAATGGGAGTTGAACTCAAATCCTTGTAGAGCAAACCCAAGGTTCAAACCAGCTAAGCCACTGCCTTGACGGCAACAACAACCCCTCTTGAATTAGCATTGGTTGAAAATTCATGAGGGTAACCACTGATGGATCGCATTGTAAAACATGTGGATTAACCACTAAAATCGAATGGAGTAAATAAAGTGTTTAAACATACATAAACATGTGATCCACTCGATCCGGTCCTTCAAGAGGGTAGTTTCTTCTGGTTTGAGGCGGAATTTTGACCTTAGCCAGGTTAGAATTGGGTGCCGATTTGGTACACGTTTCGAAATTAGATTATAACATTGACCATTATTTATTCGCCCTTGACTTTATCATTTTTTTAAAATTTAAGCTTTTTCTTTAAAATTAATCCTTCAATGAATGACACAAGTGCTCCCACATGGTATAAAAGTTTAGTCATTTTAAATTTTTTACTTTTAAATTCATGATTTCATTCTCATTATTCAACCGACGGATGTAAGGATAAAATGGATAAGATTAACTTGAACTTGGCCGATTACTAATTGGGTTGAATAACACACAACTTTTGAGTTGAAGGAATCAAACCAAAGCCTTACTTATCAAGTCAGGTTCAAATTGGGTTGGTGGGCTATCATGCAATTAGTCGGACTGGGTCAACTTACTTGGTACTGGTTCAGATTGGTTGGTGGGTTATCATTCAATTTGTTAATTTGATTAGAGAACCATCCGTACCCAACCCATAAATGAAAAGGGTTAACCCAGACCTTGAATTATTGAGTTTGTTTTTGGGAATTTCCACTCCTCAGTAGCCCATCAAGCTATTACTGTTAGCATGAAGGAAAAAAAAGATTCTAAATTGCCTTAGGATTAATAATCTATTGTCTTCAAGCCAAATAATATGAGATCTACCACTTAACAACCTTGGAGTACTACAAGAAGAGAAATGTGTTACATTCATTGACAATTTCATGAATAGCTGGCTTAAACTCATTCAACCATTGGACTTTGCCTTCTAATCCTTGTTTTATGACTCCTAAATTACATAAACTAAATCCCCTATTATGTCCTAGGATTTAGTGGGTTCTATTAAGTCCAGCAAACCCTGCATCGCACCTGTTTTGGTTCAAATTCAACTAAATAGTTTGACTTACACATGTTTTGGTTCATGATGGAAATCTGCATGAGTTGAGATCTAAGTAAAAAATTGGTTGGGATTAATTAGATCCGGCTGGATCTTGATTCAATCTTTTGTAAGTCATAACCAAGATATATTAGGGGCCTTTAATGCACATCTGCATTTGAATCATGTACTCCACTTTTTGGTGACAACAATTGTTAGTCTTAAACATTATATATAGCCTGTAATAACACGAAGGAAGTAGAAAACTTTAATAGGTGAAAAAACACTAGCTCTTTATTTGGGATGCAAGACACTGAGCATAAAATTAGAAATACATTAATTCTCCATTTCCAACAGTGGAAAGAGGTCAACAATTGGATGGCTAGGACCTTACAATCAATGTAAGAAGTTCAGAATTTCACCTTTATATTGAAGTCGCCATAATATCATCATTAACTGAAGACGTTACGCTTTCACAATAATATCATGGTGAATTTTCCCCATTTTCTTTTTCAGTGATATAATCCCTGTCTCAGTATTTACAACATTTCTTATAATCTTGTTGTCCTATGACCAAAGAAAGAAATAGACATAAATTCAAGAGGATTTTACCGGAAACAACAGATTAAGTGACCACCATACCGAAATTGTAATTTTAAGTGCCCTTGTACCAAATCAGTCATTTTGCTCGAAAACGTGATTCTTTTAACATGCTCTACTAGGGTCCCTATGTATCGACCTTTTTTTTAATGTTAAGGGTCTCTATCGATCTTGCGTTCATATATACTAGCAAAATGCTCCCGTGCTTAGCACGGGCAATTGAAGTCATACAAAAAAAAAATCATTTAATCATATGTTAGAAATAAGAAGAATTGATTTTGATCTCATACGTTTATATTATAGAAAGTCTAAAATAAAAAATTTATATGCTTATAATTACAATCACCGATCGAGATGATGCTATGCCCTGTGTCCTAATCATGAAACATAGAATAATTAATAGGCTTTCTTAGAAATCACACAATTGAAAACTTAAAAAAAAAATTATATAAGAATTTTGAAATTTTAGTAGAAACTTGGATTATGATATTTTTGTATATATTATATTGAGATGAGATCGAGAAATTTAGAAGAAATTTAAAATATGATATTTTACAATTAGAATCGGGTTTTGTAGTTGGGTTCAGGGTATGTCAATATGGATTTCTGGATTTCGACTCAAGACAGGCGGTTTTAGTTTGTTTAACTCACCTTTTAATCAATAATATTGATAAAATCATCACCACTTATCTTTCTTCATGACAAGCTTTATGCTGAAAAGTTATTATAGCAACAGGTCTTAATAAAATAATGTAATTAATTAAGTTGGAAAATAAATTAATATATTTATAAGTTCTAAAAACTTATTTAAGTTGAAAAATATAATAGATAGATTCAAATTTAGGATTTTTCCATTACTTAGATCAACCTTGGTCCTTGGGCATCATAGATCGAAAAGCGCATTATCAATCATTGCAACAATAAATGACATTTTTATTGAATTTAATTAGATTAAATAAGATTAAAGGATAATTAATGATGGTCCCTCAGTCAAAATTATGTAGGATGGTCAAAATCAATTGAAGTTGATTTCAAATTGAAATCAGTCCCTTTCATATATAAAAATTAGGACTTAGAAGCCTGATTTTCTCTCGTATTTTGTTTTTTTTTTTTTTTTTCCTTTCTTAAAACGCCAAAGAAGCAAAGAGACTGAAAGGAAAACTAACAACACTGAAGTAGTGGAATATCCAATTGTGCCACCACAGTCACACAAACCACATTAAGCCAAACTAACAAAACCGACAGAAGAGCTATGAACCAAGAAGATCCAAGAAGAAAATACCATTCTAAAACAGTTTGTAGCAAACATACATAAACTTATATATCATTTTTTTTTAATTCCAGCTAAAACAGCAATATCTTACCACTGGGGTATTTCTATCCTGTGGGATATAGGGATTTTTTTTTTTTAATTTCTTTTCAGTGGCAGGTGTCTGTTATCAAGTAACATATCAAGCAACAAGTTAGAATTATATGCATCAAGAATTGAAAATGGGAAATTCTATTGGCAAATGGGTTTTTCCTTCTTGCAGATGCAGTGATAGGAAATCATCCGTACTGGGGTGGGCAGTGCATTGTGCCAACATCATCCATTGTGCAAACATCATCCATCACAGCCGTCACACTCCGGGTTCGATAAACAGGGAATCGTTGATGGTGGGACACAACACAAGGCTTAGTGATTCAAACGGGCATGATGGACCCGCTGCGGATGGGCCACTCTTGGGCAGTTTTTTTAGAATTGCATGGCCATATCCTTTGTCTTTTTTAATTTGCTGAAGATGGACTGTTGTGATCTTCTCACAAAAATTA
The DNA here is from genome assembly GCA_038049695.1 of Cinnamomum chago. Taxonomy (NCBI): domain Eukaryota; kingdom Viridiplantae; phylum Streptophyta; class Magnoliopsida; order Laurales; family Lauraceae; genus Cinnamomum; species Cinnamomum chago. Next base: position 59,281,999 of record CP142459.1, on the reverse strand, counting down.
CTGATAACAATGATCCATATGCTTTGGGGAAAAAAAATGTAAAAGGCACTTAGTGGAGTATATAGATCCATTAATCAGACAGATCCACAAGGCATTTAGAAATAGTTTTTTTTTTTCTTTCTTTTTGGGGTACCTAGTCCCCAACTATGGGGGCGGGGAAAACCCCAAACACACCGTCCCACCCTCGAGTGCGGGGTCTAGCCCGCTTTGGGCCGGGCTTGGATATGTAATTAGGGTCCGACTATTAATTGGGCCAGGTTGTGATTAAGTAATGGAAAACTCATAGCTCGGCCCGAGACATGTATAAGAAATGAATGTAGTTTAATTTATTTAATGCTCTAATGCCCATAAAAGTGATGAAAAGTCCAATTCAATTTGGTCTATTTAATTAAATGGGCCGAAATCACGTTAAAATGAAAATGAAAACAGCAAAAAGACAGCCTTCCTATGTTTTATTTTTTATTTATTTATTTATTTTTCAGCAGCTGAAGGATTAGAACTTTACTAGGCTTGCATATGCGAAATGATTCGAGAATACTGGGCTTCCGTGATTTACGTGATGGAGATGGAAAGCTTGTGTGGGCCCAACTTCCGTGATTTATGTGATGGGCCCCACAAACTACTTGGCCATTGCTTATTTTGCTTTTTCTCACTATCAGAGGGTTCCTAACCCTTGGGTTGGACTAATCCCTCCGGATGGGCCCCACAAACTGCCTCGCCATTGCTTTATTTTTTAGATCCCCCCCTAGTTTGGAAATTTCATGTAAAAAATCTTTAGATCAACCCCCCCACCCCCATTTCATAAATCCCCATTTCAATAAGACCGTTAATCGCATTCACCACCTCCAAAAGGCATTGAAGATCACAATAATTTTCACTAAACTACTCTCTATAGTTAAAGTAATTGGATTAAAGATATCCATGCTTTCACATCCTCACTAGATACAGTAGTCACTCCATCTAAAGTGGAGGCATATGTACGGTGAATAAAACCATTACGCATAAGAGAAAAAAAAATTTGCTCAACAAAGATTAACTTGCAGACAATTTTCTTGTAGTCCTATTCTGAATGGCAGCTTCAAGAGAGATTAACACATTCTCATTGTCCTAATTATATTACATGTCTAAATTTAAAGACTTGTCTGTAATATTTGAAAGTTCAAAACCAACCACATGAATGATAAATCTATCTCATACTTTACCTTTCCATAGAATGAAAAAAAAAAAAAAAAAATTACTTCATAATTTTTCAACTTTTGCCAACCACAGGATGTGATAGTGGGCCAAAGGATGATGAAGCAGTTTGCCCACCCTTCATCAGACTTTCCCAGATAAAGATGGCTTCTACTTTCTTATATTGTAAAATATACCAAGTTGTCATTCCCATTTATTAGGTCCACACTCCACACTACTGTGTGTCAAAAGTCAATAAAGGCAGAAGATCCCCCAGAAACAGGCCATTTTAGGCAACTCCTGGCAAATTGTAATAGTAACAGAGGCTATTTTAGTCCTTTTGCGTTTCACATCAAGTCAATGTAAAATTACAATTTACAACATCAAAGCCCGGTCGAATAACGAATGTCAACGGACACGGCAGCCTCTCGGGCAGCGGGCAGAGTATGGCCTGGGCCTAATTGGGCCCTATAGACCTAGAATCATGGGTCACGTCAGATGGTCCTCGGATTGCGTCAGTGATTTCTGACAGACTTAACGATTAAAGACTGAGAGAGTCTTCTGGTGGCAGACAGTTGGCAAGGTACATCTGTATGTAGTAAAATTTTATCTGCATATAGATGTTCCCATTGAAAATTGAATTCCCGGCATGTCAACTTTTGCTTAATCAGGTCAGAGAATATTGTCAGAAAGATGCTAATATTTCTGCTTCTTGCGAAAGGAGTCATGAAAAAGTGCTTTGCCTTTGGGCGGGAAGGGGTTGGCGTTTTTGTTTTTTTTTTGCCGTGTGGGGGGCGGGGGGGACCGGTCGGTCGGTCGGTCGGTCATTAATTATCCCTAAATAAATTTGGCCCAAGTGACACTGTTATCATCCAAAAAACATAAAAGCTATTAAACGGACATTAACAATTGAAATTTTACTCGTCCATAGCCTTAATAGAGCCGTGAGCTTAATCTCTTTTGGATACGTACAATTGCCTTTGCTTTCATCTGATTGGCCAATAGGCCCCACTACCCTTGTTAAAAATCCCATATTAGGCCCATATATTTGCATGAAATTTAATTGCAAACAAATGTTTTTAGTAATATGAATTTCAACAACGAATCATTGAAAAAGTGAAAAGTAAAAGATGTGGAACAGTCGCATGCAATATTATTTTAATTGTAAAGTTTTACTTAGCTCGCTTTTTACGAGCACAAACTTCTAGAACAATTATAAGATAATAGTTTAAAATCGAAACTAATAATTTTATTCCTTATATCTCTAGCAATTAAACCAATTCTAACCTTAATATCTCTAACAAGTTAGTCCTAATATCCGTAACATCTTCTATCAATCGGATGGTATTTTCTTAAAAAGGATAGTACCATCAGTATAAAAAAAAGAGAGACCAACCTTGATATCTTTTGATATTTTATATTATTGTCGTTTTTCTTATTTTTGCTTGTGTTCACTATTGTTTTGTACAGTTCATCAGTGTCGTAACTTGCTCTTATTGAATTTACTACACAGGGAACTTGACTTTTCTAATATTTGATTAGAAGGTCACACCTAGATTTTCATATTTTATGAGAGTAAATATTATTTGATGGCCTTTTCTAGATAGTCACTATTTATTTTTCAAATTTAGCCACTTCTAAAGAACACATTTCTGAAAATTTTGCGGAACTCATTTCCATCAAACAAAAGAACTCTTAAATTGTTCTTTTCCATATTGCAAGACATCCCAGCTAAAACATGAACATCTCATGACTCATGACCATGATCATGATCATGATCAATTTGGATCCCTTCACAGTTATTACATGGGAACCATGTAACACATCTCAGGTATGGGGCCGACAAAGATATAATCTAGACCTTTCAAAATGAATCCATTCCCTCCAAGGTGTCCTCAAATTTCAGTTTAATAGGTGTGGTTCCCACCATGTGATTAAGCACCTCACCGAAAAGTGATTAATGCCCCATCAGCAGCAGCAACGTCACGGTTGGGCCCTCACATTTTCAATTATCATATCTTATTTTTGGAAGGACAAGTTACGTGCACTGTGCATATAACATTGTGAAGAGGATCCCCTGGGTACCACCCCGGATGCAAAAAAAAAAAAAAAAAAATTTAAGCGAAGGAGATAAGATGTCGACATCTCCCCTAAATGTGGCACCCTTGAGTAGTCCAAACAAGGAATCCGCTTTCATAACATTGACATTTCGAACTTAAGATATTATCCCCTAGCCAAACGACCAAAACAAGAGCCAACCAAATGCTGACGCCCACTCAAACCAAATGCCTTACAAAAGCAAAGCAGGAGCCCAGCCTTTTCTTCTACACTATATAAGGGGGTGATTCTAAATACACCGACAGTATTTACTATATACACCCACCCTACCCTGTATGGTTATGAAACATCTATTTTCTTTCCGGTTTGCGCACCGAACAAGGACAGACCATGTGTGTGTTTTTATTTTTGTTTGCCCTTTTCTGCCTCAGGATTAGTGCCAAAAAAGAGAGAGTGGGAGGTTTTGGACGCAGCACGTGCTGCTGTAGTTTTTTTGCCTCGAGAGTCGTGCAAAGAGAGAACTCAGGTAGGCCAGGTGGACCCGACCCATGACCAACCTAGCGAGGTTCTGAACCCCAATAGCTAAGACTCACCACAGAAGACATCATCGTGACGTCATCAAAACTACGCTGTTGTACTGTTGACGCAAGGTGGGCCCAATCTACGGTCAGCTATGAACTTTGACTATCCGTAACTCGTTCACCCGGACTCCGATCGACAAGCAGTTTGGTTCTGCGAAATCGTGGTGACGAGCACTACCTAGTAGCGTTGACGAATTTGAGATCCAATGATCAGAATTTTTTTGGACCAGATGCAGTCATTTTTTAAGCTTGAAATTTATTGCGTGATATTTGGATTATGTGAGCTCCGATGGACGATCCGTTTGTGCCTACGGACTCCTGACAACAAGATCTATACAGAGGCAACTTCCAATCCCACGTTTGGTTGCTTGAGGATCCCACCAAACTTGTGTCATTAGAGGCTAGACGGGATCCAATATAATTTAGATTATTCATTAGTTTGACCTGTCACATGCCAATTGTTGGATCCCACTAAACTCCATCACGCACATCGATTTCTAAGATCCATTTCTAAGTGATAAATCCCATCAATGAGCCCCATTAAATTTGTTGGATCCATATGAGGTAGCCCTCTTCATATATGACTTCACAAGTTTAACCAATGACAAAATTTTAAATGAAAAGTGGATAATAGGGGTGTTCATGGTGTGAGTTTGGGCACGCTGTACAAGATTCAAGCCTGGCAAAAACTCAACCCTCATTAAGAAGGTTAAGCAAGAGCCCAGCTGAATCATATTTTTTTTATTAAAAAAATGTCTCTTACTTACTTATATAAAGTTGTAAACGTTAACAACCGTTGAGAATGGATTACTTGGGCAGCATTTCAATTTCGGTGGTAAATGGAATAATACATGAAACGGATATAAAATAGAATGAGTTGTAATGATAATATGGTCGTTGACAGTCAGGGCTCTCATTGAAAATGCCTCTGTGGGGCCCACTATTAATGGGTATAGAGCCCACATCTAACGCTTATCAGTCAAATCTATCTGTCCTATCACTTATTGGTGTGATGGATTAGCAGGCACCCTACTACTCAAGCACCGTAAGCACGTCACTGACAGTGTTGGGTCATTTATATATCAGCCATATAGGGTGAGTGATATAGAGTGGGTGTTTTTATCTATAAAGCTAAATCCTCGTATCCCTTCGGCCTTTGCAAACCAGAGAGAGAGAGAGGGGAGAGATGCGTTCTGAGATGATGGAGAGGCCTCATGCCGTGTGCATTCCATACCCAGCACAAGGTCATGTCACCCCGATGCTCAAACTAGCAAAGCTTCTCCATCATCTTAGAGGCTTTTACATCACCTTTGTAAACACAGAGTTCAACCACCAGCGTCTGTTGAGATCTAGAGGCCCAGACTCTCTCAAAGGCCTAGACGATTTCAGATTCGAAACCATACCAGATGGCCTCCCCCCCTCAGATGGCGATACAACGCAGGACATCCCTGCGCTTTCTGATTCCACATCAAAAAACTGCTTGGCTCCATTTCGCAATCTTCTCACAAAGCTCAACATGACCACCCCAAACACACCCCAAGTCACCTGTATTATCTCTGATGGGGCCATGAGCTTCACACTAGATGCTGCAGAAGAGTTTCGCATTCCTGAGGTTCTTTTTTGGACGCCAAGTGCTTGCGGAGTCATGTGCTACCTCCATTATCCCCAGCTCGTTGACAGAGGCCTCACACCACTCAAAGGTTACCCCAGATGGTTTTTGTTTGTTTGCTTTAATATACATAGGAATTATATACATGTGAAAATTTCTTTTAGTGGCAAGGTTTTTATTTCCCATCATACTATTTCTTGGAAATTCAGGTTTGATCAGTAAGATATAATGTACCATCCAAACAGGTGATCCATATCCATAAAGGTACGCCAAACATTACTTCAGCAAAGTGTCGGATGTGGAACTTTTCCACTGCTTCCCCTCACGTGCAAGTCCAACAAATTTAATAGATGAGCCCGCCACGTCTGATATATAAGAAAGATATGAACCGGCTTTGATACCATGTTGGGGCGGACCTAGGTATTTGGGTATGGCGCTGAAGCCCAACCCTTACCTGAAAAAGGCTTAAAAATTTTAAGAAACCCCCTACAAATTGTGGGAATTTATATGTTCTTTTATATTTGCCCCTTCCCTTGCTATTCTTTTACATGGAGTCTCCAAGTTCAATTTTTTGTGTCTACCCTTACACCATGTGCCAATTCAAAAGATTAAGTTGATATGTTCAAACAAGTAAATAAAGGCCCGTCAAACACAATATGTGGGATCTACAATATGTGGGATCTGGGACTTTCCAAAGATGATCTTCATCTTTAACCACTTCAAATAAAAAAAAAATCATCTTTTGACCACTTAATATATATATATAGGGAGGTACTCCTGTCAAAGTATCTCTCACCTTATTTTGAGATATTGGGGTGGAGGCCTATGAGAGTATCTATCACCTTATTATAAAAGATAGGGGTGGAGGCCCTCACTTTATCTCTCATAATAAGGTAAGAGCACCTCCCATATATATATATATATATATATGTGTGTGTGTGTGTGTTTTTTTAGTTAGTTACAAATAAACAGGACCTCTACAAGTTTTGTTTTCCATTTCTCATTGATTTGTTTGATGCTGTGCAGATGAGAGTTACTTGACAAACGGATATCTTGACACACCCATCAATTGTATACCTGGGATGAAGGGTATGCGCTTGAGGGATGTCACCTCCTTCGTTCGAACAACAGACCCAAATGAAACTATGTTCAACTTTGTATTAAGAGAAGCAGAAAGAACTTCGAGAGCCATGGCTATCATCATCAACACCTTCGATGATTTCGAACGCAACGTTCTAGATGCCATGAAATCAATAATCCCTCCTATTTACACAATTGGTCCGTTATCAATTTTAAGCAATCAAATACCAGACGGTCCATTGAAATCGATCGGATCGAATTTGTGGAAGGAAGACACATCATGTTTGGAGTGGCTAGACAACAGAGAGCCCAACTCAGTTGTGTACGTCAACTATGGAAGCATTACAGTGATGACAGCCAAACAGTTGGAGGAGTTCGCTTGGGGGCTCGCCAACAGCAACCATCCCTTCCTGTGGATCGTTAGACCTGACCTTGTAGTGGGAGAGTCGGCGATGCTGCCGCCCGAGTTCGTGGCTCAGACCAAAGGCAAGGGTATGCTTGCAAGCTGGTGCCCTCAAGAGCAGGTGCTGAAACACCCCTCTATTGGGGTGTTTTTAACGCATTGCGGGTGGAATTCTATGTTGGAGAGCATATGTGGTGGGGTGCCCATGATCTGTTGGCCTTTCTTTGCAGAACAGCAGACAAACTGTAGACAAGCTTGCACAGAGTGGGGGATTGGTATGGAGATTGATAATGACGTGAAGAGAGATGAAGTGGAGGGGCTTGTGAGGGAGATGATGGAAGGAGACAAGGGGAAGGAGATGAGGAAGAAGGCTTTAGAGTGGAAGGAGCTGGCGAATAATGCTACAAGACAAGGGGGTTCTTCGCACGTGAATATGGACAAGCTAGGCGACTTTTTGGCTAGTTGTAAGGTGGAAGAGTTTCCTGTCAAAGACATTTGAAGATTTGAAGATTACAGTTGATGGCCTCTCCTTATCTTGGATATTATGTACTTTCATTAGCCAAAATAAAGACTTCTAATCATGAATAGTATCTTGTCTTATTATTCGGTGATAATGTCATTTTTCGTCATCATATTGATCATGAAAAATATCCTATCCTTTTATTAGTAATAATGTCTTTTTTCATCATCATCATCAACGCTACCTTTGTTGTTGTTGTTGTTGATATTGTCATTTTTTTTTAGTTCATGGCGGGCTTTTACCTAGACAAATCCTTAGTTAAATGAGTGAAAATCAACGATGGGACCTACCTACTGAAACTCGAACCATTTAAAATAGCTGCCCTCCAAGTAATATTGTTTCATCAAATTTCACATCAATCCGACTTTGTTCGGTCGTTGGAATCATTATCTGAGAAAAATGTGATAATAAATAGAGTAAATTAGCGAAAGGTTCCTTATAGAGGTCTTGTAAGGCCTCCCGTCCATCAACTTTTCTTCTAAGGCCTGTAGTCCATACAACTTGACATATTTCGGCGAAAGGTCCCTAAATACAATTTTTATGACTGATTTACCCTTAAAACCGATTTAAACATAAAATTTTGAAATTTCAAATTTTAAATCTTGTATTATTCCTCTTCTTCTTCAACCCGGAGTACATCTAAAGTTTTTCGTCGGTGCAGACCTCTTCATTTTCCTCAGCAAATGCAAGTTAAGGAAGAAGACGGACGCACTGGTCTTGCGTGCATCGCCAGCAAAAGCTCAGAGAGAAAAAGGAGTCATTTTTTTTTATATCTCCTAGGGCTACGTGCATCATTGGTGGGACAATTTGAGCACTGTCCAGCGTCATTGGAGAGGGCACGTACGAAAAGATCAGAGAATAGGTCTCTCTTTTTTTTTCACATTACACATCGGGTTGCGTGCGTCATTGGAACCTTTTGGTGGAAACCAGGACCACCAAAACCTTTGGATTTCGTGCATTGGAAAGGCAAGGGACCTTTTCTCTCCTCGGGACATGTGGTAAAAAAATTTGTTGTTGAAAATCCATGTGGCCACACATTCCTGCAATGTCTCCAGTGCCTCTTACCATATCAAATCGAGAGAGGATGCAATTTGTTTGCTAATGTGCACCGGCGAATGGGTAGGGTGTGGGAGCAATGTAGCTTGCAAGTTCGCGGGTTGCTGCAAATAATCACGGGGTTGGTCCTTCTACAAGGTAAATAAAGTTCTTGCTTTGTTTTGGTTACAGAAATCAAAACGAAGAAGAATGGGACCTGGGCTAGGTTTAGATTCTGTCCAGGTTTTGCAAAAATTGGAACCATTGCAAGACAAAGGATTCCGGGATTTCCTTACACTTGCCGAGAAAGATCCTCAGTTGCATAGATTGACGACCGTCATTGGAGAAGGAGCTTCTTGCCGTCCTACATAAAAGGGACATAGAAGTTGATGTGCCATCACCAAAGCAGGAAGGCAGCAGAGCTATTATATCGTTTTTGGCAAATCTATCTTAGTTTTTATGAAACCAATTTGAGTTTTTGTGAAATTTATTTAATTTTTTTTCAAATTTATTTGAGTTGTTGACAAATTTATGTGTTCTTGTTAAATTTATTTGAATTTTTGAGTTTTTCTCAAATCTATTTGATTTTTGCACAAGTTTATCTAAGTTCCACCTTGCGTTTTTGTCAAATCTATTTGAAAAATATAGCTGAGTTTCTGATAAATTTAACTCCATTTTAGGAATTTTAACTTAGTTTTTGAACGAATGTTTCTGTGATTTTGGTAAATTTATTTGTATTTTTTTAGATATATTTTTATTTTTGAATTTTATTTGTGTCTTTCTAAATTTATTTTATATTTTCTGAAATAAATTTAAGTGAGTTTTGACAAAAATACTTCAATTTTTGACAAATTTTTCTGAAATTTAGAAAATTGGTTTATCTTAGTTTTGGCAAATGCATTTGAGATATTTTAAATTTATTTTTATTTTTAAATTTTATTTACATCTTTTGAAATTTATTTGGGTCATTTGAAATTTATTTAAATTTTTTGAAATTTATTTGGATCTTTTGAAATTTATTTGGATCTTCTAAAATTGTTTCATCTTTTGAAATTATTTATATTTTTTTAAAATTTATTTGGATCTTCTGAAATTTATTTGCGTCTTTTTAAATTTCTCAGTGTTCTTTTGAAATTTATTTACATTTTTTGAAATTTATTTGAATATTTTGAAATTTATTTGTATTAGTTTCTTTGTGTTTTTTTGAAATTTATTGCGTTTTTTTTAATTATTGTGCTTTTAAATTTTATTTGCATTTTTTTCGAATTTATTTATATTTTTTGAAATTTGTTTGTGTTTTTTAGTATTTATTTAAAAATCTAATTAATGGAATTTCATTAATCATGGCCAATTAAATTGCAGTTGACCATTATTAATGGCATATCCCACTAATCGTAGGATATGATTTTGAAGTAAGGGTAAATTAAACATTTTAGGTCTTCAAATTTAAAAAAATAACATATCACACTATGAAAAAAAGATTGTGGATTTAAAGCAATAAAGTGAAATATTCAGAGACTCGTCCGTCGCCAAATTCCCTAATAAATATGCTTAAGATTTTAAGTAATCACATTTCTTCATCATATCATATATTTTGTCCAATGAAAGAACAAACTCGGATGGATGTGGTGAAATTTGAGGATACGTGACTCCTATACATGGAGGGAGTTAATTTTGGATGTTCATATTTCAACAGATTAGCACACACCCACCCCAAGGTGGGATATGATGTCCCCCAAGGGCCCCAACCTGCTACAGTTGAGGACTTTATTATGTATTTTTTGTTTGATATTTTTAATAAACTACTTACTGGGTAGTGCTCAGAGAAGGAAGGAATCAAGTCAGTCCAGGCTCCTTCAGGCTAATTGTCAACGTGGGCCCTACAACCATTAACACGCCAAGTTGTTATACAACCAAAATCTTCAAACAATTAAATTGCTGCAGATAGATCAAGTACGGGCGGATGGAGAAAGAAGGAGATTAAGAAAATCATTTGCAATAAAATTGAAGAAGAAGAACAAGATTCTCGAAGTAATTTTATTGTAATGTATCTTCGAAAACACATTTCTGTGCTTGAGAAAAATCACAGGTAGATAAATCAAAATTACTTTTTGGCCAGAATTTTGGACAACCCCTATGATATCCCTTGAATATCATAGTGATATTCAAGAGATATCATAAGGGTTGTTCAAAATTCTAGTAAAAAAGTTTGTTCAGATAGCACTATTGTTTGGAATTGCACTAGGGCTTCTACCAAAATCTAAATCACATGAGCTCCCAGTATCTCTTCAATAGGGTGTTCCTTTTGATATCCGTGGGTGATGCATCCGGTGGATGGGACCGGTAGGTAAGAAAGGTCTTTAATGGTTTGAATTTCCAACTGAGACAAGCTACTAATGAATTTATCTTGAGACTCAGCGACATTGGGAGGATGAGATTTTAAGGTTACATTTGATAAGTATAGTGATCACCATACAGTAAATATAATTTTAAGTGCCATGACACCAAATTAGTCATTTTGTCCTGAAAACGTATTTTTCTATAACATTCTCCACTAAGGTCCCAATCGACCCTATATTGTCGGGATAATGGAGGCTTTACCTAACTTTACTTCAATTCACCGCACATTCAACCATGAAGAAACCTGCAAATGTGGGCTGCATAAACAGGGTGTGGCCCCTGGCCCCTACAGTGGCAGCTTCATGAGCTTTTATGGGTGGGCCATATTTTGGGGATTAAAGATGTTAGATGTTCTACAGTGGCAGCTTCATGAGCTTTTATGGGTGGGCCGTATTTTGGGGATTAAATATGTTAGATGTTCTAAAAAAGTAGAATTCTCAGAATTTAGTGTTATTGATAACCAAATAAATAGGGCTAGGGTCAAGGAAGGCATGATGGAGATAAGCAATCCCAATTCCACCCAGTATGTAATTTTGGTCTAAATTTATCAACTGGCAATGGAAACCACTAACTAATCAGGTAGGTTCACCGATTTGTGTATTGGTATCATGGTTGCTAGGCAAGTATTTCTCAATTTTCTTTATTGTGGCTGGCTAGTTGGATGGCAAATATTTGATGCATGCAGGTGGGGCTGCTGCAACATATGAAGGAAATTGCAATGAAATTAAACAAGCGTGTTTGACAACTGCGTACTGGAAAATCCACTTGTTTCTACCCCTGCTGATGTGCCACCTTCCAAAGACTCTAAATAAATTAGTGAAATAAAGGAATGACTTTGTGATTGATTGAGTTTTTCAGGACTATGTACTGGTTTGGGTCTTGCCTAAACTGATTAAATAATGAAATAAAAACAAGCTTTGTTCGGATCTGACCCTGGATTTGAAACTGAATTTACTTCTCGAAAGTGGGTTTGAGTTTGTATGTTTTACCTCTGTTGTTTCATTAGCTTTCTTTTATCCATTTGGAACTTTGAAACTCAATTTGCCTTCACTTAGTTTAGTTTCCACTTTAGTTTAGTTGGAGATCTATTTTTCTTGTAACTCTCTATATGTGTGATTACCCACAATTGTTGATAACAAGTAACTCAAATTTCAGATTGTCAAAAGACATAACCCTCATTTTCTTTTTAAAAGCCTGTGAAGATCCAACAAAGCCTATGGACCTAGAAAATGAGGGGGCATAGCCTACTTCATCTTTTTTTCTATTGGCACCGGCAAAGGTGAATGGGCCCTTTAAAATACCCAATTAATGTGGGAGTGAATCCTAGCACATGTTAGGGAGAAGACCCCATACACAGGCAAGAAAGCAAGAATGCACACGTAAAAGGGAGAAGAGCCAGGAATGAACACGAAATTAATTTCCAACGCACGCGGTAAGTAAATTATTATAGTGATAAGAAGGATGGAGTCCCTGTATAACTTAAAAAATAAAACTAAACACATGGACAACTGGTATATGTCATCCCCAAGCCTCTCATTAGGTCACATAAAACACTAATTAGGAGGTTGAAAGTTGACAGCGTGTAGAACATCATTGACCAGCCTATTAAGATTGACGAAGGAAGCTCCCCCTTCTTTTGTTGCGGTTTCTCCACTCTCTTTCCACCTCTTGGCTGCCTCTCTCATCTCCCTCCCTTTCTCCCCTTCCATCAATTCCCTCACCAACAACTCAACTTCCCCTCTTCTCACATTGCTATCAATCTCCATTCCAATCCCCCATTCCACACAAGCGTATCGACAATTTGTATGTTGTTCGGCGAAGAATGGCCAGCAAATCATGGGCACTCCACTGCAGATGCTCTCCAACGTCGAGTTCCAACCGCTATGCGTTAAGAATCCACCAACACTTGGGTGGGAGAGCACTTGCTCTTGTGGACACCAGCTCGCCAACAAACTCCTGTAAAAATTTGAGTGACTTCACTTTCCACACACAACAGATATAATTATCAATGTCTTTTATGTTATTGTAGAAGAAGATCACTTTATTACCTTCCTTGGGTCTCTTGGAGGAATTCTTCGGGCAGAACAGCAGAATCGCCTCTCACAAGATCGGGTCGAATGACCCACAAGAAGGGATGGTTGGTATTTGCTAGCCCCCAAGCAAACTCTCTCAGTTGTTGCGCTGTTACTACTGTGATACTGCCGAAATTGACGTAGAGAACCGACATGGTTTCCTTTCGATCCAACCATTCAAGGCAATCTTTGTCTTCTTTCCATAGATTGGATTCGATTGATTTCAAACGCTTGTCTGGCATTTGGGAGGTGAGAGTGGATAAAGAGCCTATGGTGTATAGATGAGAGAACATCGGTTTGAGGGCTTGAACAACATCATACTCCAATTCATCATAGGTATTGAGGATGACACCCCAGGCCTTGTGAGCGTTTTGTGCTTCTTCATTGTCGAAGTTGAGCATGATATCATGGGGGTTTGTTGTTCTGACAAAACTTGGGAGATCCCTTAAGCGGATGCTCCTCATCCCGGGTATCCAGTCGATGGGGCTGTCCAGATATCCGTTGGTTAAATAGCTGTCATCTGCAGAAACACACATAAGGCTAATCTTCTCATATCAACATCAAGAAGAGAGCTACTGGAAATATTTCTTCATATATTGTCCATTGGTTCTACCTGATGCAGAGGTGGGCATTAGTTTAAGGGCAAATCTATTTCAATGCAGACTGTCAAACTAATTTCATTCTTTCTAGTGAAATGATGAGCTGAGGGTTTATTCATTTACACTCATGTACTTGCGTCGATGATTCACATGTATGCATCATCACATTTATTTTCACTCATGTAAGGGTCAAATCCCATCAACGACTCTTTTTTTTTTCTTTTTTCTTTCATTCATTTGTGCCCATATTTGTAATCCAAATTGTTCAATTTGTTCATTGAGCAACTAATTAATAGACTTTTAAGTCTATAATATTATTGTAAGTGTCTAAATATTTACGGACTTGATTATATATATGGATATAAAACTTCTTAGAAATGATCAAATACTTGAAACCTGAAAGGGAAGGAGAAACAAAGGTCAGAGACCATGACTACAGTCATCCAAAGACACTCTGATGCCTTAGTTAGTTCAGTAACTAGACAAAGGATGAGTGAGTGGAGAAGAATGGGGAGTTTTAGAGTATGGGTATAAGACGTTGCATGTAAGTGTTGTGTTATGCGTATCTCTTCCGAATTTGCTCCTTATATATATATAGGCCAACAGTTGACTTTTGGGGTTAGGATCCCATCAGTCCTTACCCTGACGTCTTGGGAATAGAGTCTCATTGGACCGTACCCTGGTTGATCTTAGAGGCAGAGTCTCATCGAACCTTACCTTGATGTAGACGTAGCCGCCGGGTAATGATAACTTCTTATCTCGATCCGAGGCTTGTCACCATCAATCAACACGTTCTGTAACATAGTTGAGTCTTCTCTATAGGAGTACAGTCACAACTGACTAAAAGTCAGTGCCCGTCTCGGTTGACCGAACCGAGCTGAAGATGATGCCGAGGTCAGGTGTGACCTTGGTATGGAAGCATTCTGCCACTATTGCCGAGATGGACAAGGCGAGATCAAGATATGGCTAGCTGATACCTTTACCAAAACAAACATAATCTCGGTGTTAGGAATATGTCCCACACAATTGCCCCCTAGCTTCCGACTTCTTAGAGTTCTATAATTTTTTGAGGTTGGGAGATAAGCAGTATGATGTGCGAATCTTCTAGATATTAGACTTGAAGCTCGCATTGCATTGCATCTCAGTGTTAGCTGATGACATCTAATCCCTCTACAAATATTGCATAAAAGCCAAGTCTCGTTGGAGAGGGTCCAGCAGAGCAGCGCCAAGGTCTTAAGGTTGGAAACGGATAATAAATACCTCAAGACGGCTTTGGAGGAGAGCAGCAAGAAGGCCGAGGAGCAGGAGGAGATGATCCGTGGCCTCGGGACCGAATTTGAGTCGGCGAAGGCCGAAGTCAAGATGCTGAGGAAGAGGGCGATCGAGCTGGAGAAGTAGAGGGAGGAAGCCGAAACCAAGCACCAGTCAGAGACTGATGCTGCTTTCAATGATGAAGTGGCAAAGGCGACGACCCTCTATGAGGCTCAGGTCCTCACTGTGAGGGACTAGGGCTGGGAGCTCGGGTGGCTGGCAGCCCTGAAAGAAGCTGGGGTCTCCGAGGACCACCCGGCTTACAAGAATCCGGCCAAGTTCGCGGGCTCAAAGCCGGAACTGACTCCTACCCCCTCTTCCTCCAAGGCTCCCCCCCCCCCCCCCCCGAAGTAGCTGCAAACAAGGCTGGCGATACTGGGGCCGATGCTGAATCAAAATATCTTCGATGTACTTTTCTTTTCTTTTGTAATGATCTTCGTAAACATTGTACTTTCTCCTCTGTAATATAAATATAATTTCATCTTTTCCTTACTCGTGTTTGCCTTCAAACATTCTTTCCATGTGTTTGACCTCGATTCCTTAACATAGCCCTTTACATGCTTTAGGAAGTCGATTTTGTTTAAGTATCTGAGTTCAGTTCAACAACCGAGACTACGCTTATTCTTAAGTTCCGTAACCCAAGAAACTCGTGTCTGGATACAAAATTTGTCCGTGGCGTAGCTTATTTCACTATCCGAGGTCGATGGGATCAAATTGTATTTGGTCCTTTAACTTAAAGGAATAAAAGTGTTTTATCTCGGTGATAGAATATTCGATTTCGTAACCAAACACATCTAAATTCCGAACACCGAAGTAGCCACCTAGTTCTTTAACTCAGCGTTGCGCCCTAACTATTTAAGGCTTCTCTTCATTTCCCTAATGTTCTGTAGCAGTTAGGTAGGTAATTGCCAAGTTCAATAACTTGGCGAAAATTGAGAACAATAAAGACTATTTTTATTGATCTTGGAGATTGAATAAAACTAAAAACTAATACTTCTTGAAGTGCGTAGCATTCCATGGCCGTGGTAACTTTTTACCAGACATGTCATCAAGCCTGTATGCCGATTGCACGGCAACCGAGATCACCTTAAATGGCCCATGCCAGTTCGGTGCCAGCTTGCCTTCATTGGGATTCTTATCCCCGGGTAGCATCTTCTTTAAGACCAATTCTCCAACCGAGAACTTCATTTCTCTGACCTTTTGGTTGTAGCCCCCTAGCCAACTGTTGTTGGTAGGCAAGTAGGCGGATAGCTGCTGCATCTCTTCGCTCTTCGGCTAGGTTTAGTTCTCGGGCCAGATTCACCTTGTTTTGGCCCTGATCAAAGAGCTCTGACCTTAAAGTTGGGAGACTGACCTGGAGTGGGATCACGACTTCCATCCAAAAGGCCAAGGAGAAGGGTGTTGTCGAAGTGGAACGTCTTAGTGTAGTCCTATATGCCCATAGGACACTCGGAAGTTCCTTCACCCATCTCCTCTTAGCTCGGTCAAGTCTCCTCTTGAGTCTATCGAGCACCACTTTGTTCGAGATTTCGGCTTGACCATTGCTTTGTGGGTAGGCTGGAGTGGAATAGTAATTTCTGATGCCGAGCTCCTAGCAGAAGTTTCTGAAAAGGTTGGAGTCGAACTGAGTCTCATTGTCAGAGACCAAAGCTCGTGGGACACCAAAACTTGAGATGATGTTCTTCCACACGAAATTTTTCTAGTCTTGCTCGGTGATGGAAGACAACGGTTTGGCTTCTATCCATTTGGTTAAATAATTGGTACTACTATTAGCCACCTCTTGTTCCATGGAACTCGGTGGAGTGGCCCCACAATATCCAAGCCCCACTGGGCGAAGGGCCATGCGCTAGAAAGTGGGCTCAGATCCTGCGCTGGGCGATGAATGGAGTGAGAGAACTTCTGGCACTTCTTGGCATATAGTTGAGCATTCTTCTACATGTAAGGCCACCAATAGCCTTCGCTGATAGCTCGGTATACTAGTGACCGACCTCCAATGTGGCTCTCTCATATCCCTTCGTGAATCTCATAAAGGAAGTCTTCAACCTTGCTTGGGTGGACGCACTGGAGGTAAGGGCCGGTATAGGACTTCCTGTAAAGTTTGTCTTCTAGAGACAATCAAAACCGAGCTGTTTTCAGCCTGATTTTGTGAGCCTCATTCTTATCTTCAGGAAGTTGATCATTTATGATATAGGAGACGATTGGGTCCATCCAGCTTGGATCGAGATCAACACACAAAACCTGCCGAGGTGGCTGAAGCTCTATGCTTGATTTCTCCAATGTTTCCACATCAACAGTTCTTTTTCTCCCAACCTCGACGGCAGAGGCCAGGTTGGCTAGAGCGACGACATGAGAATTAGAATCTCTATCGACCTGTTTGACTTCAACTCTCTCGAACTGAGAAAAGAGTTGTTTTGCATGAACTAGGTAGGCTGTCATCCTTTCGTCACGAGCCTGGTGGTCTCCGTTCAAGTGGTTCGTCACCAGCTAGGAGTCACTGAAAACCACCAATTGCCGTGCCCCCAGGATTTTAGCGTTGTTGAGCACTGCAATCAGTGCTTCGTACTCAGCTTCATTATTGGACGCCTTGAAGCCAAGTATTAAGGCTTGTTCGATTATTAGGCCCTTTGGAGATTGGAGAACTATGCAGACGCTAGCCCTTTTAGAGATTGAGGATCCGTCGACAAAGACCTTCCATGCTGAACCAAGGAACTGCTTCCAAGATTTCTTTTCTTCTGTCTCAGTGACCTCTGTCTCAGTGACTTCGTCCTCATCTCCTTTGCCCCCTAGTTCGGTATCTCAAGCCGGCTCGGTGCCAAACTAGGAGAGACAAATTCCACAATGAAGAATGCCAGAATTTGGGCCTTTATGATTGTTCTGGGTTGATACTGGATATCATACTGCCCCAGTTCGAACGGCCCATCTTAAGATTCTTTTAGAGAAATCCGATTTTCTGAAAAAGGACTTGAGTGGGTGATCCGTAACAACCACTAGAGTAGTCAGAAAGTTTGCGATAAGCACTGACGAGTGCTAATGCAAGTTTCTCCAGCGGTAGGTACCTGGTCTCGGCATGAAAAAGGATCTTGCTCGTGTAGTAAACAGGCTTCTGTTGCCTGTCTTCCTCTCTGATGAGTACCGAGTTCACTGCATGATTCGAGACGGCCAGGTATAGGTAGAGCACATCTCACTACTTCGGTGTCGAAAGTAAGGGTGTTAAAGCCAGGTAGGCTTTTAGCTCCTGCAGAGCTCGGTTGCACTCCGGAGTCCATTGAAATTTTAAACTTTTCTTCAAAAGTTTTAAAAATGGTCGGCACTTGTCCAAAGCTCGGTTGATGAAGAGATTGAGCGCGGCAACGATGCCAGTAAGCCTCTGAACTTGTTTTGTCGTAGTTGGGCTCTGTATCCCCTGAATTGCTGAGATCTGGTCTGGATTTGCTTCAATTCCTCTTCTCGTGACCAGGCTTCCTAAGAATTTGCCGGAGCCGACGCCAAACGCACACTTGGATGCATTCAGCTTGAGCTGGAATTCTTTGAGGATATCAAATGTTTAACTTAGGTCTGTCAAGTGGTCTTGTGACCTTTTAGCCTTGACACCCATGTCGTCAATGTACACCTCCATTGTTTTGTCGAGCTGGGCCTGGAGCATCTTGGTTACCAGCCTCTAGTAAGTTGCCCCCATATTTTTTAACCAAAACCGCATCACTCTATAACAGTAGATGCCTCTAGGTGTCATGAATGCGGTCTTTTCTTCATCGGGCCCATGGATCGGAATTTGATGGTAACCTCGGTAGGCATCGAGGAAACTCATCCTGTCATTCTCAGAGGTGGCGTCGATCATCTGGTTGATTTTCGGGAGTGAAAAGCTATCCTTGGGGCATGCTTTGTTGAGGTCAGTGAAGTCGATGCAGACCCTGACCACACCGTATTGGCCAACCAATTCAGATAGTAGACTTTCATGATTGCCTTTGCCTCCAGCAGCTTTTGGACCTCCTCAATCACGGCTTCTGTTTGTGGGATCCTCGTTCTGCGAGCCTTCTGGACCACGGGCTTGTGCTTCGGGTCACATTCAACTTGTTGCATATGATCTCGGGATCGACGCCAAGCATTTCGTAAGGGGTCCAAGCGAAAACTTCCTTATTTTGTAACAAGAAGTCTAGGAGCTCGGACCTCTCAGGTTTGGGGAGTTGGCTCCCAAGTAGGAAATATCTCTTAAAATCGTTGGGATCGATCCTGATCTCGGTCAGATCTTCAACGCTCTTTTGTTATAGGGTTCGGCTGACGTCTTCAAGTTCGGCTTCCCTTTCCAGTTTGGCAATGTGTGCGCACCTGCGTTGGCTCTGCTTCACTAAGCACCACGGCCATCAAGCACTGCTTGTCCATGTGCTGGTCGCCCCTGACCATGATCACTTCGACTTTGCCGTTCTCGTTCTCTAATGGGAACTTGAGTTTTTGGTGATGTGTGGAAGGTACTGCCTCTATGTTATACAGTCAGGTTCTCCCCATTATTGCATTGTATGGGGATGGTACATCTACCATAAGGAAGTCGGCTAGCATAGAGGCGCCTTCAATTTGGACTTTTAGGGAGATTCTTCCCTTGGGGTATACTGGGTTCGAGCTGAAACCAACCAAGGGAGTGCGGACTTCCTACAAGTTCTCCTCTTTGAGACCAATCTTCTTGAAGCAGTCGAAGTAGAGGATCTCTGATAAGCTCCCATGATCCACAAGAATCCTCTGCACCTTGAAGTTCTTTAACTGCAGGGTCACAATCAGTGGACACCATCTAGGTCCTAATCTGAAAACCAGATCTTGGGCCTCTCTTTCCGAGCTTTCTTGGCAACTGGTCCTAACTCGGCTGTCATCACCTGTTGTTGTGCGAAGCCTTCCTAACCTCGGCACCAGCCTAATTGCTCTCCTTTGGCACGAGAGCTAGGTGAATGACATTGATGATGCCCTTCGGCTCATCGCTGTCCTGATCATCATCATCTCGGCACTGAGCTCGGCTATTATTTCTGCCTTCTTCTTTGACGTAGTCCTTCAAGTGCCCATCTTTGACGAGCTTTTCAAGGTGTGACTAGAAGGTCATTGCAGTCTTCGGTCCTATGCTCATTTTGCTTGTAATAGGCACAAAACTTATTCTGATATCGGGTGGAAGGGTCACCCTTCATCGGCTGCAACCACTTGAGGAATGGCTGTGACTTGATCCTGCCAAGGAGCTTATAGATTTGCTCCTTAAAGATCGTGTTCACAGCCTTGTAGGAGGCAACAACTGTCTTGGACTTCTTGCTGCCCCCCGAGGTGGGAACCGAGGCCATCACTGAACTTGTTGATGCCTTGTTTTGGTCCATCTCCTCCCTCCGAGACGATCTCTTGTCTCTCTTATGGGGTCTGTCTTCTTGCCAGAGGCCGAAGCTTTCCCGAGCTCGGGCCTCGTATTCTTCTTGCTCAACAAACTGGTTCACCCTGGCCATCAGTGCTTTCATTGTGACCACGGGGAACCGAACCAAGTCCTTTCGAAACTCGTTGCCTGGCAGCAGAACTTGTTTGAAAGACTTAATGGCCACCATATCAGTGGCGTCCTCAATCTAGTTGTACACAATCTAGAATCTTTGGCGAAATTAGTGATGTTTTCGGTCCGCCTCATTCTGATCGCCATTAGGTCATCATCCGTCTTGAGGATGACCCTATCGGCCTGGAATTTCTCCATGAAGGAATTCCGCATCTACCGCCAGCTCGAAACTGATCCCTTTGGAAGTGCACATAACCACTTTAGGGGAAGGTCCCCTAGACTGGAGGAGAATATTCTGCAGTTGAGGTGATCTGTATGACCCCAAACTGACATTCTCTGAGTAAAGTGGCGAAGATGTGCTGCTGGATCCAAGGTTCCGTCGTAAAAGACAAACTTCAGGACACTGAACTTCTCGAGGAGAGAATAGCTTCTTATTTCCTGAGAGAAAAGAGAGGTGTCGAGATCCTCAGTGTCGTATGCATTTAGCTAGTCTCGGGTGAAAGCGACCACCTCCATGTTTCGCTGGACCGTTTGCTTGACTTTTCGGTCCAGCCATTCTCTCAGGTCGTCATTGTCCTCCGGTCATTGCCTCTTTAAGTCCTCAATCAAGTGGCTGCTACTCGAGCCCTTATCTTTAGTTCAGTCGCGCCTCTAGTTATCCAGGATTTGCCTCAAATCCTGGTCTACCGAAGGAGCTCGGCTGCGTCTATGGGGCGAAGCTGGGGCCTTCGTCTTCTCCCGGAGTTGCTGCTGGAGCTGACGAATCAACTCGCCTTGCTCTTGAATAAAAAGGTTTTGTGCCTCAATATGCGCGAGGAGAGGGTTGTTGTCGTCGTCAACATCGACCTGGCAATGAGATTTGTCTCATCGGGGATGTTGCAATGGAAGATCACCTTGCCGGGAATGTTCAACATAGAGTAATCTCATCGAGAAGGTGTTGTCACCCCCTTTGGCAATGAATCCAACTGAGTCACAGGTCCTTCCATGCTCACCCCACTAGATCTTGCCCCGGTTATCCTCTGGCGAGGGGCCGGCGGCAATGGCTTTGGTAATGCTGGTGGTAGTGACGGGGCCTTTGATGGTCTTTCACCGTTTCTGGTTTTCGGAGGCATGATGTTTGTAAATCTGGTTTGATCTCTCCTCACAGACGACGCGAATTGTAAGTGCCTAAATATTTACGGACTTGATTATATGGATATAAAACTTTTTAAGAATGATCAAATGCCTGAACCCTGAAAGGGAAGGAGAAACAAAAGTCAGAAACCCTGTCTACAGTCAGCCAAAAGCACTCTAATGCCTTAGTTAGTTCAGTAACTAGACAAAGGTTGAGTGAGTGGAGAAGAATGGAAAGTTTTAGAGTATGGGTATAAGACGTTGCATGTAAGTGTTGTGTTATGCATACCTCTTCCGGATTTGCTCCTTATATATATAGGCCATGAGTTGACTTTTGGGGTTAGGGTCTCATCAATCCTTACCCTGACGTCTTGGGAATAGAGTCTCATTGGACCTTACCCTGGTTGATCTTAGAGGCAGAGTCTCATCGGACCTTACCTTGATGTAGACGTAGCCGCCGAGTAATGATAACTTCTTATCTCGATCTGAGGCATGTCACCATCAATCAACACGTTTTGTAACGTAGTTGAGTCTTCTCTATAGGAGTACAGTCACAACTGACTAAGAGTCAGTGCCCGTCTCAGTTGACCGAACCGAACTGAAGATGATGCCGAGGTTAGGTGTGACCTTTATATGGAAGCATTCTGGCACTATTGCCGAGATGGACAAGGCCGAGATCAAGATATGCCTACTTGGTACCTTTACCAAAACTAACATAATCTCAGTATTAGGAATATGCCCCACACAAATATAATAAAATCTCAATATATAGATCTAATTTAGTTCTGTATCTTAAATTTTCACGGAGTTTGAGAAACCGTGAAACAATATCCAAACACATCTAAAATTTTTGAAAGTGCTAATTTGCTCTTGTGAAAATGGTGGTCTGATAAACTCGATAATCTTTTTCACATACGTAATATTTGCATAGGTAATATTTAGATATGTAAAATCTATTTTCCCATCCCATTAATAGGCAAATGGCCCAGACTGAACGTTGAGTAAGCCGTGTGATTGGTAGGCCCTAATCTATACAGAAACCTCTTTAAGTTGATAATTTGAAAAAGGTTATCTAAAAGCTAATCAATAATACCTTTGAGTGGTGTATAGCTTCTCTTAATGAGTTGGTCAAATTGAAGGTAGCCCATGAAGCCACAAGCGCTCATCGTCCAAAATACCAACTCCAAGATACCCAGTTCATCAGCAACCTTTAGAGTAAAGCTCATGACCCCATCAGCTATAATACAAGTAACAGGAGGCCAGAGGCGGACCCACTGTATAAGGACCTGGGGCGCCCGCCCCAGGTCAAAATCCATTTTCTCTTTGAAATAGTATTGGGCCTTGGCCCACGCCCCACATCAAACAGATCCACGCCCCAGGTCATGAAGGGAAAACGAATGAAAAAAGAAAAAAACTCAGAATCCTCTTTGCAGTTGCTTCCCTCTTCTGGTCTTCCCTCTTCCGCTTTCGCTCTTCCGGCCAACCCTCTTCCTCTGAGGCTCCACGGTTCAGGTAAATCTCTCTCCCTCTCTCTGTAGCTTCTCTCTCCCTCTCCCTCTCTGGCTAGGGTTTGTGCAGTTTCTTCTCTGGCTAGGGTTTGGGTTTATGTTTTAGTTTTCTGTTTTCTTTTTTTCATTTGAAGTGATGATCTCAGATTCTCAATGCCCTCTTTTCTATTAAAAATGAAAAAAGATTGATTGACATTTGAGAAGAATATCTTCTCTCTCTGATTGGAAGGGTTGGGTCCGTTCATGGAGCATTTTTTTTTTTTTTGGTATGGTTAATGGCATGAGGTTGGGTATTATTCTGATATTCTCTCACCTTTTCATTTCATAGACCTCAACCGGCTCAACAAATGTAGGGTTTTTTTTTGCTAGTTAACTGTTAACCAATGAAGCTTTTTGTTTCTGTTTGACTGTTTCTAACCAATTTCTATAACTTGGAGCCATTGTCTAAATGTACATAGATGATAGAACCCAGATAGCTATTTGCCAATTTGAAACGTATGTCATAATGTGATAATGAGACAATGAGTGGTTAAGGTTATCTCTTCTGCTCCCCATTTGGGACAGCTTGAAAATAGGCACTGCCCATGGCCCCCATCTTTTGATCTTCTTCTCAGTTAATGCATCCTTCCTCTATTTACCATATCTCCTTTAGCTTTTCTTTGTTGTTTGTTGTTATTGTTTTCTTCCTTTTATTTTTTATGTACTTTTCTCTGCATATGTATATGGTGTTTGACAAAATGCCACACTGAGATTTGATGCCCACTGCCTTGAAAATTGATAGCTAACACTCTGGCCCATCCACATTTAGGCCCAAATATTGTAAAAGTTTGACTTTGTATTCTTTCCCTAACAACCTCAACCTAGTTGATTACCAACTCTGTTGGGTTGTTTCCATCTTTATCTCATTTGTTACAACTATCTGTAATGTATTTACATACACTTAATATACTTATCCACCTCAGAGAAACATTGAGCTGGATTTCAAAGACTCCCTTGGTTTACAAAAGACTGCAGCTGTTCCAGGGTCCTCATGGGAGTGGGTCATATATGGGTATTGGAACCCATATCAGTCCTTCCAAAAGTCTGTATAGGCAACTAACAGGTTTGTCGAGTCGAACATGCGGCCCAGTCAACTGAGCTACTGGACTCACTTAGCTAATCTCAACTCATCCAAAAATGGCCCAACTAGTGAAATTTAAGAATTTTCTTCCTACTGTAACAAGCCCATTATCTCAAATACTCATTACCCTCATTTATTCATAATTATGGAATTATGATGGGCTCATGATGCTAGTAACAGAAGAATAGCAGTACCTACAAAGCTGTTAAATTGGGAGATGGAATGCATAAAGACACAAACACAAACAAAGAGCCTTGGATCCATGGAAACAGAGCTCTTGAATTCCTTCTCTGTGTGTCTCTAACCACTCTCTATGAACCTTTTTAAGGTTTTGCTTTATGGTTATCTTAAATGAGTCAGTTGAACTACCAGCCAACATAAACTACAAAATTCAATGAATCACAGGAAGCATTCAAACGGAGGTGCTGAAATTAAATATAGAATGATGACGGTATAGTGAAAACATGGAGACAGATCAATAGAAATATTCAACACACAAGTTGAAACTTTCTTTGCATCTACGGAGTGAATGAAAATGACATACAAAAACTGGCAATGTATGTAGAAATGGAATGAGCTTTTTTATTGAATTTTTTGGAGGTTGTGAACCCTTTCTTTTTGGGGATAATTGGTTTGCCCTCATTTTTTGGGAGACTTTTTTGTTTTCAGTGTACTTCTCTTATACTGTAAATTTTGGAGAAATGAATAGTCTTCATTTCAAACAAGAAATATATTAAGTTGGTATAGTTAAATATTTTGCGTCTATTTACATGGAATGCATTTTTTTCTTTTGTTATTGTTGATATGAAAAGTTCTAGTAAAAGTTTAGCCCCACCTAAACGAGAATCCTGGGTCCGCCTCTGCAGGAGGCAGACCCTTTGAATTGTTCAGCTTCAAAATCAGATCTCTGAAAGGAACCACACATTTGGCCCTTGTTGAAAGACACAGTGCTGCAATATCTTGCGTGCCATCATGTTCGGATGGTGGCAGCTCGTCTGGTATGGTCTCAAATCGAAAATCATCTAAGCCTTTAACAGAATCAGGGCCTCTGGACCTCACAAGCCTTTCATGGTTGTACTCGGTATTGACAAAAGTGATATGGAAGCCCCTAAAATGGAGGAGTTTTGCTAGTTTTAGCATGGGATTTATGTGTCCCTGGGCTGGGTATGGAATGAAGACCGCATGATGCTTACCTGAGGAAGCCATCTTTGAATAGAAAAGAAGAGAAAGAGCACTAGTTCATCCTCATGCGGACACTGAAGTCCATCTGTTCTCGTTTTGTAAGAGACATGCCCACTGATTGGTTTTAGAGTGGACAAGATCTGACACGAGACAGAACGAATCTCATGGGCACGTTTTGTAACAGTGCTGCATTACTGTTTTGTAACAGTGCTGCACGTTTTGGCAAGGAAAGGGATAATGGTAGCGCAAAGTTTCTTTATAAGAAAATTTTGAAAAATATATATATAATAATTAATCGTCTAAAATGCTAGAAATCATTTTTTCCATATAAGGAATCAAGTGTTACAATATTAATAATGCATTAATTAACTATTCACCAAAAATCAGATTCAATAGGGTTTGAGGCATTTAATAGAATCAAGGAAATTTTGGTTAAATGAAAAGAACCTTGCTTTACCAATGTACCGTCAATGGATAGAAATGTATGGTTTTTTGGTTCCCAGTCCCTTTGGGTCAAAATAATCCATACAGGTCCAGGAGAGAAAGTCAGGTAAATTTCTCTGTTGCTCAAGTGTGGTAGTGCAGTTTCGAGCCCACAACCTCCGGATGCAAACCGTGGTCTTAGGCCAACTGAGCTACCCCTTATGGTTCTTGAAATGCATGGCTTGTCCAAGTTAATTCTTAACTATCCTAAGCACTTGCGTCATCTAAAATGTTCTTCTATGAGCAACATTTTATGTAGTCCAGCTCTGTGAAGACTACTTGGGTCCACTTTTGATCAATGCAGCCCCTTTCACACATGCAGTCACTGGCAGACCCTGATGTAAGAGTATGGGGGCTGAAGTCCCCACCCATACCTAAAATAATCCCCCTGAAATTACAATGTACAGCCATTTGGCATGTATTTAGGAATTTACACCCTCTCAATTGATTATTTCGAATTAGAAAATTAGGAAGAGTTTTTATACAATTGGCGAATTTGAATTTGGTGAAACAATACCTACGAAATAGGAGATCCAGTCTTCAAATCTTATCATACAAAATTGGAATGTCAATCTGTCATGATCTTGGTAAGATAAATGATGACACATTTTGGTAGATCTTGAGTTGACCATTCTATTTTAAGAGGATCATGTGATCTTCCTGATTGTGTGAATGGGTTGGCTGATATATCCACCGTGGATGAATCTTAAAAGAAATTTATGAAAGTCCACGAGGATCCTAACCCTAGAGGGGGGGTGAATAGGGTGTGCTACAACTATGACCAATTTAAACCAATTTTAATTTCTTAGCATAAACTAGTCACATGTGATGATTAACAAACAAAATGCGGAAGCTAATACAAATACAATCACCACATAGCATGCACCACAACACCAATGTTTATAGTGGTTCGGCCAACGTGCCTACATCCACTACCGGCTTGTGATCCAATCACCCCACCGGATTTCCACTAAGTATGCGTTTTCAAAGGCTAAGCAATAACCCTAACAATGTTGTTTTTCTAAGGCTCAACAACAACCTTTACAAGATGCTTTTCAAGGCTAAGCAATAACCTATCAATGTGCTTTTAGAGGCTAAGCAATAACCTTTACAAAATGCTTTTCTTAGGCTAAGCAATAACCTTACACAATTCAAGATTTCTCAAAGAAAGTGTTTACTCAACACTCTAAGAGATTACAATTTTAGCTCAATGAAATTGCCTCTTAAATAGGCGTATATGAAAGTTTAATACAAACTCACACTAACACTCTATGTATGCAAAAGTGTATGATTATGATGTGTGTGTGTGATGACTTCAATCAAGTTTAAAAAGAAAGCTTAATCAATTATATGCTTGAAGCATTTCAAAGTTCAAAGCTCATGAAATATTGGATTGAAGTCTAATGCAAATCACATGTATGAGAAACAACTTGTTAATGACATGAATTTCAAAGAATCACAAGTTGTATGAAAAATAAAGTATAAGAAAGCATGTGATTTGATAAGAGTGATTGCAAACCAATCTAATATACCAATGATGAAAATGAGTTTGCAAAACAACTCTTTAAAAACTAGTAATCATGCATAAAAGGAAATACAAAGATTTGTCATGCATGGATTCTAATTTTAATGGAAATCAAAATGATAAGTAAGGTCTACCTTTTTAAATCTCAAGCATTTGATTTCCAAATGGCCCTCTAGCCTTTCCAACTTCTTCCCCTTTCTTTGGCTCCAAAATGCTCTCAAAAGTTCATAGTTCAAGCCTTGAAAAAGGTTGGAAATGAATGGACTTTATAGCCAAAAAGTTGCCAACGGCTAGTTCTCGGTCGACCTAGACACAGGTCTCGGTCGACCGAGAAAGCACAACGGTCATATTTCTGACCGTTGGCCTGAAACAGTTCAAAAACTGTCCATTTGCCCTGCAGTGTTCTCGGTCGACCGAGACACAGGGCTCGGTCGACCGACGACACTGTCGGGCGAGTCCCTGGGCCAAAATTCCAACTTTTTCCATTTTCAAAGTTTTTCTTTGGTGGATCTTTTGGCCACTAAATCAAGCTTAAATAACATGTTTTAAGGTATTCTAAGATGTTTAAAAACATGAGAAACACAAAGCCTAAAATGATTCACAAGATTAAAACCAAAGGCTAGCTTGATTTGAATACAACTCTTTTCAAATGAAATTGCATACAAAATGATTCTTTTTGTGAAGAATGTATGCAAGACTTAAACCTAAATACACAAGATGATTTTCCAAATGTAGTGCACAAGGAAATAGGTTTTCAAAAGAGTTTTGGGTTCTAAAACCAATGCATCCAAGTTTAAAACCAAAACATGCATAAAACAAAAGCTTTTCCAAATCTTAAAAGCTATGCATGGGTAAAACTAGATTTCAAGATATTTTAAATCAATGCATGTGTGTGAATTCAAAAGATGCCAATATGCAAATGCATCCATCAAATTGCAAATACAAAAGACCTAACAATTTATAGTTAAATGACTATTCTGCCTATTAAATCAAGAAATAAGATGATCTAGTATGGCTGATTATCTTGTTGTGCCTTACTCATAATTGGACCTTTCCATGTACCTACCTCCACTCATATTTAGGGCACGTTTGTATACGCACCCTTTCCGCAGAAAGGAAAAATTGCCACGTCAGCAAATTCCATAAAAATGGAAACATCGGAAAAGGATTTCCGTAGAATTTAGAAATTCATTTTTGGTGCAAAAAAAATTTCCACGTTGAATTGGTGCTAATGTTGTTTGGTGCCGCTATAGATTCCTTATAGAAAATCAAATTTTCTTATTTGGTGATATAATTTTTTGAAGAAAAATAACATAACATGTATATATTTATTCAACATCATGTAATAATTTATTTAAAGAAATAGAAAATGAAAAAGTTATAAGGGAGTGAGGAAAAGAGGAGAAATTTTTCGAGGAAATCCATTTCTCATACCCTCCATAGGAAATCCATTTTCAGAAAATGTTGAGCATTTCCGTGAAATTGTTCCGCACCAAACACCTGAAAAATGAGTTTTCCGTAGAAAAGTATGACACAATCATGCCCTTAGTAAAACGAAATGGGCCCCACAAGCTGGACTGTGTGTGAAAAGTATGCAGTACCTACCAGAAACAGAGCAGTCTTTATTAAAAACAAAATTTACTACAGTAAGTCAAGTATGATACAAAGATCAACACAACATTGATTGCTGTCCATTAAATTAGAAATGCAAAGGATCAAAACCCTCCCCCTGCAATATTTATAAAGGACTACTTGACAAAGGAGTAAGGACTCTCGTCAACTGGTTCATGAACCAAACCCATCTCCCACCCACTGCTACAAGTTAGCAACAGATCAGATGGGATCTGAAGCAGCTCTGAAGCCTCACCTGAATATCATAGTGATATTCATGGGATATCATAGGGGTTGTCCAAAATTCAGGCCAAAAAATTTGTCCAAATAACACTATTGTTTGGAACTGCAGTAGGGCTTCTACCAAAATCTAAATCACATGAGCTCCCAGTATCTCTTCAATAGGGTGTTCCTTTTGATATCCGTGGGTGATGCATCCAGTGGATGGGACTGGTAGGTAAGAAAGGTCCTTAATGGTTTGAATTTCCAACTGAGACAAGCTACTAATGAATTTATCTTGAGACTCCGGGACATTGGGAGGATGAGATTTTAAGGTTACATTTGATAAGTATAGTGATCACCATACAGTAAATATAATTTCAAGTGCCATGACACCAAATTAGTCATTTTGTCCGAAAATGTATTTTTTTATAATATTCTCCACTAAGGTCCCAATCGACCCTATATTGTTGGGATAATGGAGGCTTTACCTAACTTTACTTCAATTCACCGTACATTCAACCATGAAGAAATTTGCAAATGTGGGCTGCAAAAACAGGGTGTGGCCCCTGGCCCCTACAGTGGCAGCTTCATGAGCTTTTATGGGTGGGCCGTATTTTGGGGATTAAAGATGTTAGATGTTCTAAAAAAGTAGAATTCTTAGAATTTAGTGTTATTGATAATCAAATAAATAGGGCTAGGGTCAAGGAAGGCATGATGGAGATAAACAATCCCAATTCCACCCAGTATGTCATTTTGGTCTAAATTTATCAACCGGCAATGGAAACCACTAACCAATCAGGTAGATTCACCGATTTGTGTATTGGTATCATGGTTGGTAGGCAAGTATTTCTCAATTTTCTTTATTGTGGCTGGCTAGTTGGATGGCAAATATTTGATACATGCAGGTGGGGCTGCTGCAACATATGAAGGAAATTGCAATGAAATTAAACAAGCGTGTTTGACAACTGCGTACTGGAAAATGCACTTGTTTCTACCCCTGCTGATGTGCCACCTTCCAAAGACTCTAAATAAATTAGTGAAATAAAGGAATGACTTTGTGATTGATTGAGTTTTTCAGGACTATGTACTGGTTTGGGTCTTGCCTAAACTGATTAAGTAATGAAATAAAAACAAGCTTTGTTCGGATCCGACCCTGGATTTGAAACTGAATTTACTTCTCGAAAGTGGGTTTGAGTTTGTATGTTTTACCTCTGTTGTTTCATTAGCTTTCTTTTATCCATTTGGAACTTTGAAACTCAATTTGCCTTCACTTAGTTTAGTTTCCACTTTAGTTTAGTTGGAGATCTATTTTTCTTGTAACTCTCTATATGTGTGATTACCCACAATTGTTGATAACAAGTAACTCAAATTTCAGATTGTCAAAAGACATAACCCTCATTTTCTTTTTAAAAGCCTGTGAAGATCCAACAAAGCCTATGGACCTAGAAAATGAGGGGGCATAGCCTACTTCATCTTTATTTCTATTGTCATCAGCAAAGGTGAATGGGCCCTTTAAAAGACCCAATTAATGTGGGAGTGAATCCTAGCACATGTTAGGGAGAAGACCGCATGCACAGGTAAGAAAGCAAGAAAGACGACTTCTTGCACACGTAAAAGGGAAAAGAGCCATGAATGAACACGAAATTAATTTCCAACACACGCGGTAAGTAAATTATTATAGTGATAACAAGGATGGAGTCCCTGTATAACTTAAAAAGATAAAACTAAACACATGGACAACTGGTATATGTCATCCCCAAGCCTCTCATTAGGTCACATAAAACACTAATTAGGAGGTTGAAAGTTGACAGCGTGTAGAACATCATTGACCAGCCTATTAAGATTGACGAAGGAAGCTCCCCCTTCTTTTGTTGCGGTTTCTCCACTCTCTTTCCACCTCTTGGCTGCCTCTCTCATCTCCCTCCCTTTCTCCCCTTCCATCAATTCCCTCACCAACAACTCAACATCCCCTCTTCTCACATTGCTATCAATCTCCATTCCAATCCCCCATTCCACACAAGCGTATCGACAATTTGTATGTTGTTCGGCGAAGAATGGCCAGCAAATCATGGGCACTCCACTGCAGATGCTCTCCAACGTCGAGTTCCAACCGCTATGCGTTAAGAATCCACCAACACTTGGGTGGGAGAGCACTTGCTCTTGTGGACACCAGCTCGCCAACAAACTCCTGTAAAAATTTGAGTGACTTCACTTTCCACAAACAACAGATATAATTATCAATGTCTTTTATGTTATTGTAGAAGAAGATCACTTTATTACCTTCCTTGGGTCTCTTGGAGGAATTCTTCGGGCAGAACAGCAGAATCGCCTCTCACAAGATCGGGTCGAATGACCCACAAGAAGGGATGGTTGGTATTTGCTAGCCCCCAAGCAAACTCTCTCAGTTGTTGCGCTGTTACTACTGTGATACTGCCGAAATTGACGTAGAGAACCGACATGGTTTCCTTTCGATCCAACCATTCAAGGCAATCTTTGTCTTCTTTCCATAGATTGGATTCGATTGATTTCAAACGCTTGTCTGGTATTTGGGAGGTGAGAGTGGATAAAGAGCCTATGGTGTATAGATGAGAGAACATCGGTTTGAGGGCTTGAACAACATCATACTCCAATTCATCATAGGTATTGAGGATGACACCCCAGGCCTTGTGAGCGTTTTGTGCTTCTTCGTTGTCGAAGTTGAGCATGATATCATGGGGGTTTGTTGTTCTGACAAAACTTGGGAGATCCCTTAAGCGGATGCTCCTCATCCCGGGTATCCAGTCGATGGGGCTGTCCAGATATCCGTTGGTTAAATAGCTCTCATCTGCAGAAACACACATAAGGCTAATCTTCTCATATCAACATCAAAAAGAGAGCTACTGGAAATATTTCTTCATATATTGTCCATTGGTTCTACCTGATGCAGAGGTGGGCATTAGTTTATGGGCAAATCTATTTCAATGCAGACTGTCAAACTAATTTCATTCTTTCTAGTGAAATGATGAGCTGAGGGTTTATTCATTTACTTGCGTCGATGATTCACATGGACGCATCATCGCATTTATTTTCACTCATGTAAGGATCAAATCCCATCAACCACTCTTTCTTTCTTTTCTTTTCTTTTTTTATTCATCTGAACCGATATTTGTAATCCAAATTGTTCGATTTGTTCATTGAGCAACTAATTAATAGACTTTTAAGTCTATAATCTTAAATCATAATAGATTTTGAGTAATTTATAAAAATTATTGTAAGTGCCTAAATATTTACGGACTTGATTATATATATGGATATAAAACTTCTTATGAATAATCAACTACTTGAAACCTGAAAGAGAATAAGAAACAAAGGTCAGAAACCCTGACTGCAGTCGGCCAAAGACACTCCGATGCCTTAGTTAGTTCAGTAACTAGACAAAGGACGAGTGAGTGGAGAAGAAGGAGGAGTTTTAGAGTATGGGTATAAGATGTTGCATGTAAGTGTTGTGTTATGCATGCCTCTTCCGGATTCACTCCTTGTATATATAGGCCAAGAGTTAACTTTTGGGGTTAGGGTCTCATCAGTCCTTACCCTGACGTCTTGAAAATAGAATCTCATTGGACCTTGCCCTGATTGATCTTAGAGGCAGAGCCTCATCGAACCTTACCTTAATGTAGACGTAGCCGCTGAGTAATGATAACTTCTTATCTCAATCTTAGGCATGTTACCATCAATCAACACGTTCTGTAACGTAGTTGAGTCTTCTCTATAGGAGTACAGTCACAACTGACTAAGAGTCAGTGCCCGTCTCAGTTGACCGAACCGAACTGAAGATGATGCCGAGGTCAGGTATGACCATTGTATGGAAGCATTCTGGCACTATTGCTAAGATGGACAAGGCCGAGATCAAGATATGCCTACTTGGTACATTTACCACAACTAACATAATCTCAGTATTAGGAATATGCCCCACACAAATATAATAAAATCTCAATATATAGATCTAATTTAGTTCTGTATCTTAAATTTTCATGGAGTTTGAGAAACCGTGAAACAATATCCAAACACATCTAAAATTTTTTAAAGTGCTCATTTACTCTTGTGAAAATGGTGGTCTGATAAACTCGATAATCTTTTTCACATACGTAATATTTGCATAGGTAATATTTAGATATGTAAAATCTATTTTCCCATCCCATACGTAATAGGCAAATGGCCCAGACTGAACGTTTAGTAAGCCGTGTGATTGGTAGGCCCTAATCTATACAGAAACCTCTTTAAGTTGATACTTTGAAAAAGGTTATCTAAAAGCTAGACAATAATACCTTTGAGTGGTGTATAGCTTCTCTTAATGAGTTGGTCAAATTGAAGGTAGCCCATGAAGCCACAAGCGCTCATCGTCCAAAACACCAACTCCAAAATACCCAGTTCATCAGCAACCTTCAGAGTAAAGCTCATGACCCCATCAGCTATAATACAAGTAACAGGAGGAACACCCCTTGAATTGTTCAGCTTCAAAATCAGATCTTTGAAAGGAACCAAACACTTGGCCCTTGTTGAAAGACACAGTGCTGCAATATCTTGCGTGCCATCATGTTCGGATGGTGGCAGCCCGTCGGGTATGGTCTCAAATCGAAAATCATCTAAGCCTTTAACAGAATCAGGGCCTCTGGACCTCACAAGCCTTTCATGGTTGTACTCGGTATTGACAAAAGTGATATGGAAGCCCCTAAAATGGAGGAGTTTTGCTAGTTTTAGCATGGGATTTATGTGTCCCTGGGCTGGGTATGGAATGAAGACCGCATGATGCTTACCTGAGGAAGCCATCTTTGAATAGAAGAGAAGAGAGAGCACTAGTTCATCCTCATGCGGACAATGAAGTCCATCTGTTCTCGTTTTGTAAGAGACATGCCCACTGATTGGTTTTAGAGTGGACAAGATCTGACACGAGACAGAACGAATCTCATGGGCACGTTTTGTAACAGTGCTGCATTACTGTTTTGTAACAGTGCTGCATTACTGTTTTGTAACAGTGCTGCACGTTTTGGCAAGGAAAGGGATAATGGTAGCGCAAAGTTTCTTTATAAGAAAATTTTGAAAAAAATATATATAATAATTAATCGTCTAAAATGCTAGAAATCATTTTTTCCATATAAGGAATCAAGTGTTACAATATAAATAATGCATTAATTAACTATTCACCAAAAACCAGATTCAATAGGGTTTGAGGCATTTAATAGAATCAAGGAAATTTTGGTTAAATGAAAAGAACCTTGCTTTACCAATGTACCTTCAATGGATTGAAATGTATGGTTTTTTGGTTCCCAGTCCCTTTGTGTCTGAATAATCCATAGGGGTCCAGGAGAGAAAGTCAGGTAAATTTTTCTGTTACTCAAGTGTGGTAGTGCAGTTTCGAACCCACAACCTCCGGATGCAAACCGTGGTCTTAGGCCAACTGAGCTACCCCTTATGGTTCTTGAAATGCATGGTTTGTCCAAGTTAATTCTTGACTATCCTAAGCACTTGCATCATCTAAAATGTTCTTCTATGAGCAACAGTTTATGTAGCCCAGCTCTGTGAAGACCACTTGGGTCCACTTTTGATCAATGCAGCCCCTTTTACACATGCAGTCACTGGCGGACCCTGATGTAAGAGTATGGGGGTTGAAGTCCCCACCCATATCTAAAATAATCCCCCTGAAATTACAGTGTACAACCATTTGGCATGTATTTAGGAATTTACACCCTCTCAATTGATTATTTCGAATTATTAGAAAATTAGGAAGAGTTTTTATACAATTGGTGAATTTGAATTTGGTGAAACAGTACCTTCTTATTTCTACGAAATAGGAGATCCAGTCTTCAAATCTTATCATACAAAATTGGAATGTCAATCTGTCATGATCTTGGTAAGATAAACGATGACTCATTTTGGTAGATCTTGAGTTGACCATTCCATTTTAAGAGGATCATGTGATCTTCCTGATTGTGTGAATGGGTTGGCTGATATATCCACCGGGGATGAATCTTAAAAGAAATTTATAGTTAAATGACTATTCTGCCTATTAAATCAAGAAATAAGATGATCAAATATGGCTGATTATCTTGTTGTGCCTTACTCATAATTGGACCTTTCCATGTACCTACCTCCACTCATATTTAGGGCACGTTTGTGTACGCACCTTTTCCACAGAAAGGAAAAATTGTCACGTCAGCAAATTCCATAGAAATGGAAACATCGGAAAAGGATTTCCGTAAAATTTAGAAATTCATTTTCGGTGCAAAAAAAATTTCCTCATTAAATTGGTGCTAATGTTGTTTGGTGCCGCTATAGATTCCTTATAGAAAATCAAATTTTCTTATTTGGTGATATAATTTTTTGAAGAAAAATAACATAACATGTATATATTTATTCAACATCATGTAATAATTTATTTAAAGAAATAGAAAATGAAAAAGTTATAAGGGAGTGAGGAAAAGAGGGAGAAATTTTTCAAGGAAATCCATTTCTCATACCCTCTATAGGAAATCCATTTTCAGAAAATGTTGAGCGTTTTCGTGGAATTGTTCCGCACCAAACACCTGAAAAATGAGTTTTCCCTAGTATGACACAATCATGCCCTTAGTAAAACTAAATGGGCCCCACAAGCTGGACTGTGTGTGAAAAGTATGCAGTACCTACCAGAAATGGAGCAGTCGTTATTAAAAACAAAATTTACGTAGTCATTAAACGCCGGGAAAAGTATAATTTACAACAATTTACACTTTTACCGGCGTTTTTTCCCGGCGCAATCATTAAACGCCGGGAAAAGTATAATTTTTACCGGCGAAAAAGCTCCTTTCGCCGGGAAAAGATAGAGTTTTCCCGGCGACAATTTTTCGTCGGCAAAGGTTCTATTTTTCCCGGCGATTTATTTTTTTCGCCGGCAAAGGTCCTATTTTTTCCGGCGATTTGTTTTTTTCGCCGGCAAAGGTGAATGTTTCATCGGCAATCCAAATATTTCGCCGGCAATTTCACCTGCCAATGATGCCCGATGTATTTTTCCCAGGACATTTTTAAAAACATTTTTACCGGCGCACTATTTGCGCCGGGATAGTTATTACTAATACCCAGAGCCCCAAACAGAATTCTCAATCCCTCATCTCTCTCTGACCCTCTCTCGCCCGCCATCCCCTACGTCTCCGATCCTTCCATCTCCTTCTCCCTCACGACCTCAGCCCTCTCCTCCATCTCCCAGGCGCAGAACCCCCCTCTCCTCCATCGATCTCGATCACCCTAATCCCATCTCAAAAACCCCCCATCTCCATCTCCATCTTCTTCCTCTCCATCGCACCATTCCTCTCTCACGCCTCACCCTCTCCACGCCTCCCCTGTGTATCAAGCATCTCCATCGCCCATCTCACAGTATCCCCTGCGCATCAATCATCTCCATCTCCCATCTCGGTCTCTCCTCTATCCCCATCACCTGAGGCCGATCCCTGCCATTCATCAGAAGACCACCACATCCCTCGCCTCTGAGTCTCTCTCGTCTCCCTCTGCATCTCTCTCGGTGTACCACCTCCTCTGTTATTTTCTCTCCGACATCTTGTTTGGTTCAGAGAAATAGAGAGAAGCAATGGCGACGAACCTGGTTACATTTCAGAAGGTATAAAGGCAAATTGATCTTTGAATGAATGAAGTTTTTTTTTTCTTTCCGTCTTTCTTCTTTCAATCTTTCTGGGGTTGTCTTTCTTTCTAACCTTGATCTTAATGTTTAATTTTTCCATGGATCTGGGCTTCAGATTTTCTGTAAGAAGAGAGAGAGAGAGAGAGAGAGAGAGAGAGAGAGAGAGAGAGAGAAAGCGATCGTTACCCCTACAGAGTCATTGAAATCACGCCTCCACCCAAAAACCTCGGCATTCGCTGCTTCCCCTCTGTAAGCCAATTTCTGATTACTCCTTTTTTGGGTTTTTCAACTGCATTGGTTTAGAAACTCGATTTTGGTCTATACACGAAACGTTTTTTTTTTTTTTTAATTAGTTCGAAATGTCGATTTTGATCTATATGCGAACTGGGTTTCTTGATATTGGTAAATCAAGTGAGATATGATATGCAGAGGGGAGTGAAATCTACAAAATGTCAATACCCAGCAATAAAGTTTGCATTTATAGTTGGGAAAGGAAAGTTGTGTCAAAGGGGTGCAGCTAGAATTGGAAGATGGAAGGATGGCTGTATCTCATTCGGTCCAATCGTTTTGGATTGCAATACTCGCAGAAGTGTTATTTCGTTCTGGAAGATAATTGCCTCAATTGCTTCAAATCGGTGCCCATCTCCAAGAAAGAGGTATTAGTTTAAGAGATCATTTGAAATTTGAATCAACGGGCTATTTGTTTCTCTCTGTTTTTCCTTTTTTTTTTTTCTATTATGTATGGTGCTTGATGATATGAAATAATCCCATTTTTCAAGTTATGTTGATATGAAATAATTCCATTGTTCAAGTTGTTCTTTGAAATTTACGGTTTTTGTGCTAACCCATGCCGCTGATGAGGAAATATTAGGTTTATGTGATAACCCATCTTTTTTTCTGAAAGGCAGAGTGAGTGCAACTGTCTGTTTTTTTTTTTTTTTTTTTTTTAACCTCTAGTTTGATTGAGTTTTGGTTAGTTTTATATTGACATTCTAATTCTAGGCTTTGGATTTCCCTCCTCAGCTTCTTCTTATTATTTATGCTCCCTTAATTTTAGAGTGATAGGAAAAGGCAGATCTTTGAGCTGCTATGTGTGAGGATTGATAAGAATGCGCCATGTTCAAAAAAGTTAATTCACTTTCGAGCTATAATAATACTTGGAAGCATTCTATATATTTTCTTAAATCCGTTTGTTTCGATCTTGGTTCTTTGGAATAACAGGTTCTGGTGGGAGTTTTTTTTTTAAATCAAATTTATCGTCACATAAAAGATTGAATTTCAAGCTATATTTTAGTTGAAGGTGTTTGAATTACTAATGTTGTCCAGACAGGTGTTTCTGGTTTTTAGAAGATAGGAATCTGGGGATTATTAATCCATTTATTTCGGTCTCAGTCTTAAGAGTAAATCACGCCCCCGACCAGAAAGAGGTTTTCAGGATGTAAATAAACCATGTTGCAGAATGAGGTAGATATAAAATCCGGCTGATATTCACTACTTAATCACAATTCTTTTGCTTGTACAAATGTTAGGTAGATATAAAATTTTCAGTAATTCAACAGTAAATACAATAAGATTGGGATCAATTTTCTGTGTACTGATGCAAGGCCCAGTAGTAGGTGTGTGTGAAAAGCCAAAGGGTCCAGATTGATGCTAGGTGGTGGGTCCCACATAAGAGTTCCTATGAGCTATCAACTAGGAACTGTTTTCTTCTGGAGATTTTAATGTGACATTTCATTTGTGTGTTCAGTAGAAATCCTAGCCACTATAGTGCAAGGGTTGAGGCTCTTCACTTATGCTTTTGCAAGTCCATTTATAGTGTTCAGATGGAAGAAGCCAAACTAAGGGCACCATACCCTGGCAATTCTGTTTTGTAGTTAATGGGATAAAAAATATTGGTATCCTCTGTGGTTTTGGAAGTTTTTTTTTTTTTTTATCCTTTGAAAGGTGGCTCTGGAAAGGTCTTTACTCTTTAGGTCTCATGAAGGGTCCTAGGTTTGGATCATATTCTACAATCTCTGTACTATGAAGTTGAAAGTCCCCATTTGCTCAGATCTCTATGTATGGAATCCTGCACCGACTGTAGTTTTTCTTTTTTAAAATTTTCATTATTATTTAGTTCTTTCTGTTTGGGAGAAGACACTTAACCGTAACAATATGATGCTTGCAGGTGATGTTATGCACCTAAAGAAGGATATTGTGAAGCTAACAAATTTCTATATAACTGTAGGACTTCCTTTCCAATGTTTATTGCTTTATTGTGATGCAATATGCTCTGTAATATTGTTAACTCACTCTAAGTAATTAACACTATTATATTTCCCATGTGAGGTTACAGAAGGGACTAGTAGTCATAGCAATCTCTTCAAATTCTGTAGCTACTCACCCACAGGTATCTTATATGCTAAGGCCCTACATGAGCTCCTCGAAGTTGTATGAGTTCTGGCTTATGGGAAAAGGAGTTGATAGTTGATACTCTCTTGGTCAATCAAGAAGTTTTCTTTTGTACATTGATGTTCTAAATCGTCTTGAATCTTATAGGACGGACCAGAATTAATGGCAGAAGAAGCTAAATTATTCAGTTATCCTTTTCCTTATCTTTATGATGAGGTATGCTCATGCACATCTCTATTTTCCTTTGTCTTAACTTGGTATAATAAGATATGAAGTGCACCACTTTTAGTTCACACCAAGAGTTTCACTCATTGAGGGTGTTGTTTCATCCCCACCTGAAATCAACTTGCCTGAAGAATTTTACGCGTCTTCCCTTGTGCATAAAAGTTTCCAATTATAGAGTGAAATATACGAGTTGCCTTCTGGTCACGGTTTAAAGTAACAGCCATTACATACCAGTTTCAGTAATCTGCCATCATGCGATTATAATTTCCAAAACATAAAATATTGTAGAAACACGTATCATTTTATAATGTTTTTAATTTTTTTTTCACCCTGAAAAACACATGAGACACGTATATTTCACATGAAGTTAAAAAAGAAGCAAAGATGGATGTGCCTAACAAAATTAAGTTAGAGAAGGAAGTAAAAAAAGAAGCAAAGATGGATGATGGATGATGGTGCTTGTTGAGTAGCCGTGCTGCGGTGGGATGATGCTCTAAAGGCATACACTGCAAAAGCATCTCAGGCACCAAGCCCACACCTTGTTTTGGATGCTACGCTAGGTCTGTATAAATTTATACTGGTGTTCTCTTTGGTCTTCTAATTTTCTTTTCTTTTGAGCTATTACCATTAGTCTTATTGTATATACAAGCACAAATGACAGGAGCCCATGGCACAGTGGAAGGTTTTGTGGGTTCAAGTCATGTTACCAATCTCTCTCTCTGTCTTTCACACACACACATGTATATACTGAAATGGTAAAAGTTAATTTATTGCTACATAAAAAATAAAAAAAACCAATCAGAAAATTACAATGAAATGTAAGAGTTAGTCACAAGTTGTTACTTCCTAATGTCATATGTGAACCTTTAAATCTACCACACATGATTTTCTTTACATGGTAGTTTCTTCGGAACCTGTAAAATGGTTTTGGACTGGCTTTGTCTGTTAGCCTTTCGTAGTGTTTTGTTGTAGTTGTCTACCTGTTTTAGAATTTTATGTCTTCACTTGC
Source organism: Cinnamomum chago (assembly GCA_038049695.1). Lineage (NCBI taxonomy): Eukaryota > Viridiplantae > Streptophyta > Magnoliopsida > Laurales > Lauraceae > Cinnamomum > Cinnamomum chago. The sequence goes on along the minus strand of CP142459.1, from coordinate 59,241,621 downwards.
CTCTTTTAAAAGGTTGGTTAGTATTTTTTTATAGGTAGGAGCTAAAGAGTCACAGGAAAAGTGCTGGACAACTTCCATTAGTACACTAAGAAACACAAGAAATACGGAAAAGAGGACAATCAGAAAGTTCCGGATTTTAAGCATGCAGTCAACCAAATTGAATTCATATTGGAATGCTGTATTACTAATAGCCTTGTCTCGCTTGTAATGCTTTCTTCTTTCTTCCAAACACTTTTAAGTTGTCCAGACTTTGATATCAGCAGAGCTGTTGCAGAAAATCTGTCCCTGCAGAAGGGGATACATATACATTTTAAACATTAACCCAGTTAGCAGCAATGTTAATTTACACGGAATGCATTGTTTTTCACACACTAGCTTCTAACAAATAGAGATCTGTAGATTAGAAATTTTGTACTTATTTTTCTTGCTGGATGGTTGTTTTATTGAATCCACACACACATTCCAACAATGAATATTCCTTGCAAACCAGTAGGAAAGTTTTGGGGACAAACTCCTCCCTCACTATGTGGGGGCAGCAGACATTGAGAATCCAATTGGGGCCTCTCTAAGTTTATCCTCATGATCTGTCCCTAACATAATGCCAGCTATAATATCAAATCTGTTCTGCTTTACAGAAGCTTTTACTTTTCAAACCTTGGACTAGATTGTCTTCTTCCATCTCCAATGTTAGCAACTATTTGTTGCCTAGAACCATTTGAACTCTTGTCAGGTAAAATTCAAGACACAGTTATCATCTTAGAGCATGTTGAAGTTTGATCAGAATTAGAATTCTTTGATTCATAATTTTTTCTGTTTCAGTAGGTTGCATACTCCCTTTTGGGACCCAAAGTTGTTTAGCATGCTGTTTATTTGGACATTTTGATGGACTATGATTTGAGTGTTGGACATGTTGTGTATGATTTATTTCACCACTTGGTGGATGATTATGTGAAATATCAATAAATTTAGGAAGATCAGTTAAAGCATCTCTACCGCAATGCAGGATTTCGATCTTGATAGACAGATGAGAAGAATTTCTTTGTCAATGCATGCAAAAAAAATTTTAAATTTCTTTGTCAATCTTTATTTTTCTGTCGGAAGAGAACTCAAAGCTGAAGATGACACAAGATTTTCACAAATTGATCTTTTGTTTTTGTTTTTGTTTGTTTTCGCTGAATACAACTTGATGATTTATTACTTCAACTTTGTTTTAGTCAATTTCAATTTGTTTTGCTTATTTTCTTTTTTGGTTTTCAGCTATGGCGAATCAAATTGCAGTAACTGTGAGAAAGATCACTACAAGAAATTTGGGGTCTAATGACGAAACAGATTTGTCCCAAATTATACATATTTCGTCACCGAAACTAATTAAGACGAAAATTTTTCGTCACCCTTGTTCTCGCCAAAGCCTCGTCGCAGAAAGGTGGTGGTGACGAAAAAAAAAAATTCGTCACTGAAAAAGATAAATTGGTGACGATTTTTTTTTGTCTCCAATACACTGATGGAAACAAGTAATTTTTTTTCGTCTCCAATACACTATGTTGGAAACATACTTGTAAGTAATTAGTGACAAAATAATTTGTCATTAAAGGAAGAAATTAGAGAAAAAAATATTTTGTCATAAATATAAGAAATAGAGACGAAAAAATTTTGTCGCATTTACCCCGCCCAACTCAAGGACTTCCCAAGAGGTCACCCATCCTAGTACTGCTCCTGCCTGAGCACGCTTAACTTTAGAGTTCTTACGATTTTTGAAGCCGCACGATTGTAGAAGACTTCATGCTAAATTAATACGGGGTTTGATTTATAAGCCATGGTTAAGACTTGGATATTTCCGATGCGGGCTAACGGAGACTCATCGTTTAAAGCCCATGGTTGATACGCTACGCCCCGTGGTTAAGAGTACCGCCCGGACCAAGATCTCACATTCTCCCCCACTAGAAATAGAGCCGTCCTCGGCTCTGATACCAACTATCACAGCCCCGCCCAACTTAGCATGAAATTGTCCGCTTTGGCCCACGTGTACGTGCGAGGACTTCCCAAGAAGTCAACCATCCTAGTACTGCTCCCGCCCGAGCACGTTTAACTTCGGAGTTCTTACGATTTCCGGGGCCGCACAGTTTTAAAAAGCTTCATGCTAAGTTAATACGGGGTTTAACTTATAAGCCCATGGTCAGGACTTGGATATTTCAGATGTAGGCTATCGTAGACTTGCCGTTTGAAGCCCGTGATTGACACGCTACGCCCAGATCAAGATCTCACATTCTCCCCCACTAGAAATAGATCGAGTCGTCCTCGGCTCTGATACCAACTGTCACAGCCCAGCCCAACTCAGCATGAAATTGTCCGCTTTGGCCCACGTGTACGTGCGAGGACTTCCCAGGAGGTCAACCATCCTAGTACTGATCCCGCCCAAGCACGATTAACTTCGAAGTTCTTACGATTTCCGGGGCCGCACAGTTTTAAAAAGCCTCATGCTAAGTTAATACGGGGTTTAACTTATAAGCCCATGGTCAGGACTTGGATATTTCCGATGCAGGCTATCGTAGACTCGCCGTTTGAAGCTCGTGATTGACACGCTACGCCTAGTTGTTAAGGGTACCGTCCAGACCAAGATCTCACATTCTCCCCCACTAGAAATAGAGTCGTCCTCGGCTCTAATACCAACTGTCACAGCCCCGCCCAACTCAACATGAAATTGTCTGCTTTGGCCCACGTGCACGCGCGAGGACTTCCCAGGAGGTCACCCATCCTAATACTGCTCCCGCCCGAGCACGCTTAAATTCGAAGTTCTTACGATTTCTGAGGACGCATGGTTTTAAAAAGCCTCACGCTAAGTTAATACAGGGTTTGACTTATAAGTCCTAGGTCAGGACTTGAATATTTCTGATGTGGGCTAACGGAGACTCACCGTTTGAAGCCCGTGGTTGACATGCTACGCCTCGTGGTTAAGTGTACCGCCCGGACCAAGTTCTCACAGTAGCAGAGACTCAGAGAGGTAGGTGTACCTGGCGGTGGCAGACTCCTGGATGGAGGAGAATGGGCACAAATGATGGTGATTGGTGATGGTGGCTGCATCTGCGAATTCTAGGCGAGAGAGACTGAGAGAAGTAGAGATGAGAGGGATCACCGATCAGGGATGGGTCTGCACTGCGTGTGTTGATGGAGGGTGATGATGATTGATGGGGGTCAATGAGCCATGGGGCTGTTGCTTAATTGAGATGATGGGTGGGAGATGTTGGAAAAGGATTTTGGAAAATGGGGAAAATGGTTCTTCTCTCCTCTTCTGGAAAAGGGTTTTAGAAAAGGGGGAAAAGGGTTTTGGAAAAAAGAGACCGGGATAGATGGAGGGACAAAGGGGGAAATGGGTTTTGGAAAAGAGGCGTTGGATTGGGGTGGGGGTGGGGGAGGGGGATGGACGTTAGGGCCTTGGGGGGCCATTTTAGTCATTTTAAAGGTTTTTCCAAAGCAATAATTGTAAGAGATGAATAGGCTCAAATGCGAACGAAATTGGTGCCACCGCAAATGAAATTGGCGCCTTATTTTGGTGACCAAATATTTTCGTCTTCCATAACTTATCCTTAATAGTGACGAATTATGTTCGTCACAAAAACAAATTATATTTTGTGACAAAAATTTTCGTCTCCAATGAGCTAAAATAATTCGCGCCAAAGCAAATGAAATTAGCGTCTTATTTTGGTGACGAAATATGTTCGTTGTCTATAACTTATCCTTATTGGTGACGAATTACGTTCGTCGCAAAACAAATTATATTTTGTGACAAAAATTTTCGTCTCCAATGAGCTAAATAATTTGGCACCTTATTCTAGTGACGAAATATTTTCGTCTTCCATAACTTATCCTTATTAGTGACGAATTAAGTTCGTCACAAAAAAAAATTATATTTTGTGACAAAAATGTTCGTCTCCAATGAGCTAAAATAATTCGCGCCAAAAGCAAATGAAATTGGCGCCTTATTTTGGTGACGAAATATGTTCGTCTTCCATAACTTATCGTTATTGGTGACGAATTACGTTCGTCGCAAAAAAAAATTATATTTTGTGACAACAGTTTTCGTCTCTAATGAGCTAAAATAATTGGCGCCAACACAAAACAAGTTGGCGCCATATTTTTGTAGACGAAATTTTGTTTTCGTCTCCAATACTTTTGAAAAAAATGAAAATAGACGACAAAATTTATATTTCGTCCCCTTTGGGTGTTCTTTTAAGACAAAAAAAAAATTCGTCTTCAGATTTCGTCACAACAGCCTAAATTTCTTATAGTGGATGCTGAACATAAGCACCCCCATCTTATATATGTAACTCAGGTTGGTTTTAAATCCTGTTGGATCAATGTATTTGGTTTCATTAGTGAATCCAATGTTTCATTCTTCAGATACATGAACATTAGTATTTTTTTTTTCAGATGGTGTTCATGCAAAGAGAAAGATAAACAGCAACCCAAAAGCTTGGGACGTAGAGTTAGAAGAAGAACATTCTCAGTCTCTATCCCATTCCCATCAAGAGCAAACCATGGTCTCTCCACTCTTGAATATGAACATATAATTGTCAAAATGCATTCGTTTTAATTTTATAATGGTAATGGTAAAGTGTTTTCAATGTTGCAAGGATGTTTGAATATTAATATGAAGTGAAATGAATTTTCTTATTTCATTTGTTGATGATTTTGGAATGGAAATGGATGTAGGGTGTGTAGCAGATGTGGTCTTGGATAATGGAATTAGAAATTTCAATTTAGTCATGTGACAAACATGAAAAGAAATTTAAAAATCAAATAAATAAAAAAAATTATTCCTGGCGAGAAACGACGCCGGCAAAAAGAATTTGAAAAAAGAATTTTCGTAAATTGTAAATCTTTTCCCGGCGTAAAAAACGCCGGCGAAAGTCTTTCTAAATTTATTTTTTTAAAACTAAACCACTTTTCCCGGCGCAAATTAACGCCGGCGAAAGTCTTTCTAAATTTATTTTTTAAAAAATAATCCACTTTTCCCGGCGCAAAATAACGCCGGGAAAAGTTTTTCTAACATTTATTTTTGAAAAAATAAAATCTTTTCCCGGCGCAAAATAACGCCGGGAAAAGTTTTTCTAAACATTTATTTTTAAAAAATAAAACTCTTTTCCCGGCGAAATAAAACGCCGGTAATGTAGGACTTTTACCGGCGCTGTCTTTTTCTCGTCGGCAAAAGCTATTACTGGCGACCTTTTCCCGGCGCACTGCCGGCGCAAGAAAAATCGCCGGTAATAGACATTGCAGGCGTTTAATGGACCTTTACCGGCGCTTTTTTAGCGCGGGCAAAAGTGTAAATTGTTATAGTACAGTAAGTCAAGTATGATACAAAGATCAACACAACATTGATTGATGTCCATTAAATAAGAAATGCAAAGGATCAAATCCCTCCCCTGCAATATTTATGAAGGACTACTTGACTAAGGAGTAAGGAATCTTATCAACTGGTTCATGAACCAAACCCATCTCCCATCCACTGCTGCAAGTTAGCAACAAGATCAGATGGGATCTGAAGCAGCTCTGAAGCCTCACCTGATATGCGTCCCATACCCAGCACAAGGCCATATCAGCCCCATGCTGCAACTGGCCAAGCTCCTCCATTTCAGAGGCTTCTACATCACCTTTGTCAACACCGAGTTCAACCACCAACGCCTAGTCAGGTCTAGAGGCCCTGATTCAGTCATGGGCTTAGACGATTTCCGGTTCGAGACCATACCTGACGGACTGCCGACGCTGGATCAAGATCGGACACAAGATATCCCAGCCCTTTGTGATTCGATCGCAAAGAATTGCCACCCTCCATTTATGAGTCTATTGAAGAAGCTTAATAGCACTCCAGGTGCCCCACCTGTTACTTGTATAGTATCAGATGCAGTCATGAGCTTTACTCTACAGGTAGCTGAAGAGCTAGGCATTCCTGAGTATTTGTTCTTTACACCAAGCGCCTGTGGGGTTATGGGCTACCTTCATTACCCTGAGCTGATTGAGAGAGGCTACATACCACTGAAAGGTAGGAGTATCTAAATGATTTCAATTTTTATGTATTGGTCATATACCGCCACATGCCCATCAAAAGCTCAAACAAATTAAGGATAGCTCCATCAATGATGATTAGGTGTGATCACACTTCACCGTAAATTTTACTCATGTAGTGAACTAGTGATAAACTGATATCATAGTTAATTGGTGTTGACACCTTGGTGTCACACATTTGTAGATAGATCTGGATCTTTATGTACAAGTATTATTTCTGACCGGTAGCCCAACATATGAAGAAAACCACAATATATCCTTCAATAGATTCTTTACATGGATACAAATCCTTTAATTTCCTCCACTTTTCAAATAAGTTTGCTATCAAATATAAGAGGGTTTCTGATCTACTACGGCTATGTATGATTCAAACTTTTCTTTCAATAAATACACTTTGCAGCTTTAATTTTTTTCACCTAGCAATATCTGAAAGACCTAACTCTTTTATTCTCTTAGATAGCTAGTCCTATTCTATCTGATAGGCCAACAAGTCCCACAAACTCTACCAGGTGCCAAAATAACCTAACTACATAATAGTGGAGGACAGACTCAATTGAAATATTTACCATGATTTCTATCCAAAACCGAATGCTCACTTGTGACAGGACTTTTCACTTTAAATCAGTGAGAGCCAACCCAAATGGACTGCTTACTTAAAATCACTTTTGAATTATATATTAACCCCCTGACTGGACACAGCTCACTTAAAATCAGTGAGAGCCCACCTAAATGGAATGTTTACTTTAATTAAATCACTCAACTATTATTACCCCCCTTGGATTGTCTGCTCACTTAAAAACCACTTAATTAATATTCATCAGAACCACCAGTCCAATTTGGGAGGCCCACCTAGATGAATGTCTATCAGTGTGGGAGCAGGGGATGGGAAGGTCATATGATGGAGAAGGAATAAGAGCCACCGGTCACTGTCATTTTAAAGCAAAACAATCTTTCTATTATATATATATATATATATATATATATATATATATATGAGAGGGGATCACACACACTGCAGCGAATTTTACCACAAGCTGGACGCGTGTGTGAGCCCAACAGGCATGTGGGCTTGGCTAGCTGGAAAGAAAGAAAACAGTGGGTCAAATTTCGCTGGAGACCTCCCAAATGCATTTCCCTCCATTTCGTTTCACCAATCTCCCCTGCGATTTCTCTCTCTCGATTTCTCTCTCTCCCATCTCCCATCTCCCATCTCCCATCTCCAAAATCACTTCCCTACGATCTCTCTCTCCCATCTCCCCCGCCTGCAACGTCTCTCTTGCTGCTGCCTGCGATCTCTCCAGCTACCCCGCTTCTCTTCCCTGCGATCTCTCTCTCTCCCATCTCGCGCCCGCCTGCGATCTCTCCCATCTCGCCCAATTGTAGGGTTTTGTCTTTTAAAATCTTCTTTTTGTTTCCATGGTCTGTGATGTTAGATCTTGATCTTGGGTTAGGGATCCATGAAGAAATTCAATGTGAGAGGACAATGTATGTTTGACGTTTCAGAAAATCTTAAGATGCTTCTACAAAATAATTTATAAGTGTTTTCTGTGGGGACTCATAATGAGAAGAAAACCAGTCAGATGGAATTGTTTGCAACCTTTTCTTTTCCAGAGGACACGCCCAAATTTTTGTTTCGACAAAACGAGAGGAAAGGGAGAGACAATGGAGAAGAAGAATGTGGTCTCATCTACTCCAGGCACTAGCAGGTACTCTCTCTCCCTCAAAAACGATTATCTATGTAGCATCCCCACCCTTCTATTAGAGTTTTCTCTTTCAGATTAGGTTCTCTCTAAGCCATGGATTTAGAACCCATTTCTTTTCCTTTCTGTGATGCTCTCTTTCTCTTATTAGGTTTTTTCTTTCTCTCTCTATGCCATGGTTCCAGGGGGAAGATTTAGAATTTTTTTATGGTTTTTGAAGATTTGGGTTTATGATTCTAAAATAAAATTTTTTAGGTTTTATGGTTTAGAAATTAAAATTTTAAGATGTTTAGGAGTTGAAATTGGGGTTTTTAGTTTTATTTATTGATTTCAAAATGGGGGTTCTCTGATTTCATTGAACTTCCCACATGTATGTTTCATCTCAACATTTAGTGTGTTCATCTCATTTTAGGCTGAGACTTGAGGTTGAGTTTTTTTTTTTTTTTTTTTTCTAGTCCATTACAATTGCAATATTTTGATATGTGATGTGGGTTTCATGTTATGAGAATAAATTTTTATTTTCTAATTCTATTTATGACTTTTTTTTTTCTATGTTTATGTATAGCAAAAAAGTGGTCATCACCTCTGAGAAGGTCTGAAGGGTTTGAAGGATGGTGTGGAGGATTTGGATCAGGTGGAGTTTTGTGAGAGACTGAGTCCAACTTGACAGAGGCTGGGGATCATGATTTAATGGATTTTATGTTTCTTTATATCTTTTTCCTTGGAGCATTACCTATTATTCATGGACTTCAGATTGTACACAACAACACAACACTCTCTTAATAAAAATGTATGTTGATTGAGATCAACAATGCAATTTTTATTCTTTTCAATTGTTTGTTTTTTACCCTGATTTACCGACTTTTGAGCATATGTTTGTGAGAGATCGAATGTTTGAATGTTTGAAATATTTTATGTAAGTTTAATTGTATGGGATTGTCCTCTTTTGGGCTCCAGATGATATGCACTGGATGACTAGTTCACAAGGAATTTTAAGTTTCCTTCAGAACTCTCTCTCATTCCTTGCATATTTTTAAAAATGCAGTTAATCTAGGGGTTTAAGCCTTTATGGTGAGAATCATTTCTCTGCTTGTGATGAAGACTGCAAATGCACCCTCAGGCATCTAAAGTGGAATGTTCTGATGACAACCTATCGTGAAATACAGAGCAGAGTTTTCAAACTCAACAGCAATAACCACACATTTGATAGAAGTTTTCAAACTCAACAGCAATAACCACACATTTGATAGAAACACATTTAAACTTATGACAAATAATAAAATATGCTACAGCATATCACATACAGGAAAATCTGATACATTCAACACTAGAATCTGATACATCATTTTTTATCTACAAGAAAAATGAAAAAAAAAACCAGATGAATCATCATTTTTACATAAACGTTCAACATTCAACCCCTTCAACATGTATCATTGAAGACTTCAAAATCTTCAAAGTTTTGCAACTATCTACTCCTTTGCATGTCCATTATTATACTCCCATTGTCAGTGAACCTGTACAAAGAAAAGCATTATTAAAAAGACAAAACCCATGCTAGAGGCTGCATTGTAAATTTAAATTCTGTTTTGCAATTCTGCCCACTACCAATAAATACGTGAATGTGATTTTGAGTAATCTGGACATAATTAAAAGTAGGCTACTCATAAAAGGAGAGACAGAGATGGAGGGTGCGAAAAAGTTGGAAAGAGATGAACAATCTCATAATGATATTGAAAATACAAAGATTAATGATAGATAAACGGAAAATCTGCCTAGAACGAATAAGTATTGACTTAGATCTAAAAAATAAAATACCAACTCGGTTCTGCAGTCCAAGACAACATAAACAGAAAATTCCATAAAAAACTAAATCACAAGGAAAAAGATATAAAGAAACATAAAATCCATTAAATCATGATCCCCAGCCTCTGTCAAGTTGGACTCAGTCTCTCACAAAACTCCACCTGATCCAAATCCTCCACACCATCCTTCAAACCCTTCAGGCCTTCTCAGAGGTGATGACCACTTTTTTGCTATACATAAACATAGAAAAAAAAAAGTCATAAATAGAATTAGAAAATAAAAATTTATTCTCATAACATGAAACCCACATCACATATAAAAAAATTGCAATTGTAATGGATTAGAAAAAAAAAAAAAAAAACACTCAACCTCAAGTCTCAGCCTAAAATGAGATGAACACACTAAATGTTGAGATGAAACATACATGTGGGAAGTTCAATGAAATCAGAGAACCCCCATTTTGAAATCAATAAATAAAACTAAAAACCCCAATTTCAACTCCTAAACATCTTAAAATTTTAATTTCTAAACCATAAAACCTAAAAAAATTTATTTTAGAATCATAAACCCAAATCTTCAAAAACCATAAAAAATTTCTAAATCTTCCCCCTGGAACCATGGCATAGAGAGAGAAAGAAAAAACCTAATAAGAGAAAGAGAGCATCACAGAAAGGAAAAGAAATGGGTTCTAAATCCATGGCTTAGAGAGAACCTAATCTGAAAGAGAAAACTCTAATAGAAGGGTGGGGATGCTACATAGATAATCGTTTTTGAGGGAGAGAGAGTACCAGTTAGTGCCTGGAGTAGATGAGACCACATTCTTCTTCTCCATCGTCTCTCCCTTTCCTCTCGTTTTGTCGAAACAAAAATTTGGGCGTGTCCTCTGGAAAAGAAAAGGTTGCAAACAATTCCATCTGACTGGTTTTCTTCTCATTATGAGTCCCCACAGAAAACACTTATAAATTATTTTGTAGAAGCATCTTAAGATTTTCTGAAACGTCAAACATACATTGTCCTCTCACATTGAATTTCTTCATGGATCCCTAACCCAAGATCAAAGATCTAACATCACAGACCATGGAAACAAAAAGAAGATTTTAAAAGACAAAACCCTACAATTGGGCGAGATGGGAGAGATCGCAGGCGGGCGCGAGATGGGAGAGAGAGAGATCGCAGGGAAGAGAAGCGGGGTAGCTGGAGAGATCGCAGGCAGCAGCAAGAGAGACGTTGCAGGCGGGGGAGATGGGAGAGAGAGATCGTAGGGAAGTGATTTTGGAGATGGGAGATGGGAGATGGGAGAGAGAGAAATCGCAAGGGAGATTGGTGAAACGAAATGGAGGGAAATGCATTTGGGCGGTCTCCAGCGAAATTTGACCCACTGTTTTCTTTCTTTCCAGCTAGCCAAGCCCACGTGCCATCAGGACCACTGACCCCAACGACATCATGGTCAACTACGACCTCAACAACGTCCGAAACGCCCCAAGAGCCAAAGCAGTCATTCTCAACACCTTCCCAGACCTCGAACGTGACGTCCTCGACGCAATCACATCCAAATTCTCTCTCCGTCTCATCTCAATCGGGCCACTGCACATCCTCAACCGTCAGATCCCAGATGGCCCATCCAAGTCAATCGGGTCCAATCTCTGGAAAGAGGACACCACATGTCTCGATTGGCTCGACCAGAAAGAGCCCCGATCCGTCCTCTACGTCAACTTCGGCAGCATCACCGTTATGACGGCCGAGCAGATGAGAGAGTTTGCTTGGGGTCTTGCCAATAGTAGGCAGCTATTCCTTTGGGTCATCCGGCCCGACCTGGTGATAGGGGAGTCCGCCATCCTGCCTGACGGGTTCTTGGAGGAGACCCGGGGGAGGTGCATGCTGGCACGATGGTGCCCGCAGGAGCGGGTCCTGGCCCACCCATCGATCGGAGGGTTCTTGACGCATTGCGGATGGAATTCGACGGTGGAGAGCTTGTGTGGTGGGGTCCCCATGATCTGTTGGCCCTTCTTTTCTGAGCAGTTCATGAATTGCAGGTTTGCATGCATGGAGTGGGGGGTGGGGATGGAGATTGGTGAGGATGTGAAGAGAGATAAGGTGGAGATGGTGGTTAGAGAAGTGATGGAAGGGGAGAGGGGGAAGGAGATGAGGAAGAAAGCCATTGAGTGGAAGGAGATGGCAGCAATGGCAGCTGTGGAAGGTGGGTCATCTTATGTCAATATGGAGAACCTGATTGGAGAGTTGCTTCATTACAAGGGATGATGATTCTCAATTGTCCTGGCCCACTGTCCATGATTAATAAGTTTGAAAAAAAATGTTCAAGAAATCATATAATATAATTTAGTGTGAGAGAGTGGTGTACTCAATATGCTCTAATGATCATCTCATGTGTGTTGTGTGTTGTAGTGATTTATTTAATGAATGAAGACTTTGCATTCGGTCTCCTTCCTTTGGAGAAGAAAAAAATAAATGATTTTTTATTTTATTTTTTTAAGCTTACGGAACAGTTCTTAAAAGTAAAAATAAAAAAAAAGATTCCCGAACAGGAACAGGAAAGTATTGAAAATTATTTTTATCGCATCTACTAATACATTGATGGTTCTGTAATACCAGAATTAACAGGTCATGACTTCGAATTCCAAGGCTCAACACTAAAATACATGTCATGAGATGTATGTCCACGCAATGGAGAAATATTGAAAAGTGTGTACGTCTCACCTAAAATTTGAGCACTGTCCAGCGTCATTGGAGAGGGCATGTACGAAAAGATCAGAGAATCGGTCTCTCTTTTTTTTTCTTATTACACATCAGGTTGCGTGCGTTATTGAAACCTTTTGGTGGAAATCAGGACCACTAAAACCTTTGAGCTCCGTGCATTGGAAAGACAAGGGACCTTTTCTCTCCTCGGGACGTGTGGTAAAAAAATCTTTTGTTGAAAATCCACGTGGTCACACATTCCTGCAATGTCTCCAGTGCCTCTTACCATATCAAATCAATACAAGAGAGAGGATGCAATTTGTTTGCTAATGTGCACCAGCGAATGGGTAGGGTGCGGGAGCAGTGTAGTTTGCAAGTTCTCGCGGGTTGCTGCAAATAATCATGGAGTTGGTCCTGCTACAAAGTAAAGTTCTTGCCTTGTTTTGATTACAGCAACCAGAACGAAGAACAAGGGGATCTGGGCCAGGTTCAGGTTCTGTCCAGGTTTTGCAAAAAATGGAACCATCGCAAGACAGAGGATTCCGGGATTTCCTTACACTTGCCGAGGAAGATCCTCAATTGCATAGATTGACGGCCGTCATTGGAGAAGGAGCTTCTCGCCGTCCTGCATAAAAGTGACATAGAAGTTGTTGTGCCATCACCAAAGCAGGAAGACAGCAGAGCTATTATATCGTTTTTGGCAAATCTATCTTAGTTTTTATGAGACTTATTTGAGTTTTTGTGAAATTTATTTAAGTTTTTTTCAAATTTATTTGAGTTTGTTGACAAATTTATGTGAGTTCTTGTTAAATTTATTTGAATTTTTGTCAAATCTATTTGAGTTTTACGCAAGTTTATCTAAGTTCTGAAATAAATTTATCTGCATTCTGGATAAATCTATCTGAGTTTTTGAATATTTATCTGAGTTCTGAAACAAATTTATCTGAGTTTTAAACAAATCTATCTGAGTTTTTCACAAATTTATTTAAATTTTTGAAAAATATAGCTGAGTTTCTAATAAATTTAACTCCATTTTGAAAATTTTAACTTAGTTTTTGAACGAATGTTTCTATGATTTTGGTAAATTTATTTGTATTTTTTTAGATTTATTTTTATTTTTGAATTTTATTTGTGTCTTTTGATATTTATTTTAGATTTTCTGAAATAAATTTAAGTGAGTTTTGACAAAAATACTTCAGTTTTTGACAAATTTTTCTGAAATTTGAAAAATTGGTTTATCTTAGTTTTGGCAAATGTATTTGCGATATTTTAAATTTATTTTTATTTTTAAATTTTATTTACATCTTTTGAAATTTATTTGCATCTTTTGGAATTTATTTAAATTTTTTGAAATTTATTTGGATCTTTTGAAATTTATTTGGATCTTCTAAAATTGATTTTCATCTTTTGAAATTATTTATATTTTTTTAAAATTTATTTGGATCTTTTGAAATTTATTTGCGTCTTTTTAAATTTCTCAGTGTTCTTTTAAAATTTATATACATTTTTTGAAATTTATTTGTATCAATTTCTCTGTGTTTTTTTTAAATTTATTGCGTTTTTTGAAATTATTGTGCTTCTAAATGTTATTTGCATTTTTTTTCGAATTTATTTGAATTTTTTGAAATTTGTTTGTCTTTTTTAGTATTTATTTAAAAATCTAATTAATGGAATTTCATTCATCATGGGCAATTAAATTGTAGTTGACCGTTATTAATGGCATATCCCTCAAATCGTAGGATATGATTTTGAAGTAAGGGTAAATTAAACATTTTAGGTATTCAAATTTGAAAAAATAACCTATCATACTATGGAAAAAAGATTGTGGATTTAAGGCAATAAAGTGATATATTCAGAGACTCGTCCGTCGCCAAATTCCCTAATAAATATGCTTAAGATTTTAAGTAATTACATTTCTTTATCATATCATATATTTTGTCCAATGAAAAAACAAACTCGGATGGATGTGGTGAAATTTGAGGATACGTGACTCATATACATGGAGGGAGTTAATTTTGGATGTTCATATTTCAACAGAATAGCACACACCCACCCCAAGGTGGGATATGATGTCCCCCAAGGGCCCCAACCTGCTACAGTTGAGGACTTTATTATGTATTTTTTGTTTGATATTTTTAATAAATACTTACTGGGTAGTGCTCAGAGAAGGAAGGAGTCAAGTCAGTCCAGGCTCCTTCAGACTAATTGTCAACGTGGGCCCTACAACCATTAACACGCCAAGTTGTCATACAACTAAAATCTTCAAACAATTAAATTACTGCAGATAGATCGAGTACGAGCGGACGGAGAAAGGAGATTAAGAAAATCATTCGCAATAAAATTGAAGAAGAAGAACAAGATTCTCGAAGTAATTTTATTGTTATGTATCTTCGAAAACACATTTCTGTGCTTGAGAAAAATCACAGGTAGATAAATCAAAATTACTTTTTGGCCAGAATTTTGGACAACCTCTATGATATTCCTTGAATATCATAGTGATATTCAAGGGATATCATAGGGGTTGTTCAAAATTCTAGTCAAAAAATTTGTTCAGATAGCACTAATGTTTGGAAGTGCACTAGGGCTTCTACCAAAATCTAAATCACATGAGCTCCCAGTATCTCTTCAATAGGGTGTTCCTTTTGATATCCGTGGGTGATGCATCCAGTGGATGGGACCGGTAGGTAAGAAAGGTCTTTAATGGTTTGAATTTCCAACTGAGACAAGCTACTAATGAATTTATCTTGAGACTCAGGGACATTGGGAGGATGAGATTTTAAGGTTACATTTGATAAGTATAGTGATCACCATACAGTAAATATAATTTGAACTGCTATGACACCAAATTAGTCATTTTGTCCGAAAACGTATTTTTCTATAACATTCTCCACTAAGGTCTCAATCGACCCTATATTGTCGGAATAATGGAGGCTTTACCTAACTTTACTTCAATTCACCGCACATTCAACCATGAAGAAACCTGCAAATGTGGTGCAAATGTGGGCTGCATAAACAGGGTGTGGCCCCTGGCCCCTACAGTGGCAGCTTCATGAGCTTTTATGGGTGGGCCATATTTTGGGGATTAAAGATGTTAGATGTTCTACAGTGGCAGCTTCATGAGCTTTTATGGGTGGGCCGTATTTTGGGGATTAAATATGTTAGATGTTCTAAAAAAGTAGAATTCTTAGAATTTAGTGTTATTGATAACCAAATAAATAGGGCTAGGGTCAAGGAAGGCACGATGGAGATAATCAGATAAGCAATCCCAATTCCACCCAGTATGTAATTTTGGTCTAAATTTATCAACTGGCAATGGAAACCACTAACTAATCAGGTAGGTTCACCGATTTGTGTATTGGTATCATGGTTGCTAGGCAAGTATTTCTCAATTTTCTTTAATGTGGCTGGCTAGTTGGATGACAAATATTTGATACATGCAGGTGGGGCTGCGGCAACATATGAAGGAAATTGCAATGAAATTAAACAAGCGTGTTTGACAACTGCGTACTGGAAAATGCACTTGTTTCTACCCCTGCTGATGTGCCACCTTCCAAAGACTCTAAATAAATTAGTGAAATAAAGGAATGACTTTGTGATTGATTGAGTTTTTCAGGACTATGTACTGGTTTGGGTCTTGCCTAAACTGATTAAGTAATGAAATAAAAACAAGCTTTGTTCGGATCTGACCCTGGATTTGAAAGTGAATTTACATCTCAAAAGTGGGTTTTGTATGTTTTACCTCTGTTGTTCCATTAGCTTTATTTTATCCATTTGGAACTTTGAAACTCAATTTGCCTTCACTTAGTTTAGTTTCCACTTTAGTTTAGTTGGAGATCTATTTTTCTTGTAACTCTCTATATGTGTGATTACCCACAATTGTTGATAACAAGTAACTCAAATTTCAGATTGTCAAAAGACATAACCCTCATTTTCTTTTTAAAAGCCTGTGAAGATCCAACAAAGCCTATGGACCTAGAAAATGAGGGGGCATAGCCTACTTCATCTTTTTTTCTATTGGCACCGGCAAAGGTGAATGGGCCCTTTAAAATACCCAATTAATGTGGGAGTGAATCCTAGCACATGTTAGGGAGAAGACCCCATACACAGGCAAGAAAGCAAGAATGCACACGTAAAAGGGAGAAGAGCCAGGAATGAACACGAAATTAATTTCCAACGCACGCGGTAAGTAAATTATTATAGTGATAAGAAGGATGGAGTCCCTGTATAACTTAAAAAATAAAACTAAACACATGGACAACTGGTATATGTCATCCCCAAGCCTCTCATTAGGTCACATAAAACACTAATTAGGAGGTTGAAAGTTGACAGCGTGTAGAACATCATTGACCAGCCTATTAAGATTGACGAAGGAAGCTCCCCCTTCTTTTGTTGCGGTTTCTCCACTCTCTTTCCACCTCTTGGCTGCCTCTCTCATCTCCCTCCCTTTCTCCCCTTCCATCAATTCCCTCACCAACAACTCAACTTCCCCTCTTCTCACATTGCTATCAATCTCCATTCCAATCCCCCATTCCACACAAGCGTATCGACAATTTGTATGTTGTTCGGCGAAGAATGGCCAGCAAATCATGGGCACTCCACTGCAGATGCTCTCCAACGTCGAGTTCCAACCGCTATGCGTTAAGAATCCACCAACACTTGGGTGGGAGAGCACTTGCTCTTGTGGACACCAGCTCGCCAACAAACTCCTGTAAAAATTTGAGTGACTTCACTTTCCACAAACAACAGATATAATTATCAATGTCTTTTATGTTATTGTAAAAGAAGATCACTTTATTACCTTCCTTGGGTCTCTTGGAGGAATTCTTCGGGCAGAACAGCAGAATCGCCTCTCACAAGATCGGGTCGAATGACCCACAAGAAGGGATGGTTGGTATTTGCTAGCCCCCAAGCAAACTCTCTCAGTTGGTGCGCTGTTACTACTGTGATACTGCCGAAATTGACGTAGAGAACCGACATGGTTTCCTTTCGATCCAACCATTCAAGGCAATCTTTGTCTTCTTTCCATAGATTGGATTCGATTGATTTCAAACGCTTGTCTGGTATTTGGGAGGTGAGAGTGGATAAAGAGCCTATGGTGTATAGATGAGAGAACATCGGTTTGAGGGCTTGAACAACATCATACTCCAATTCATCATAGGTATTGAGGATGACACCCCAGGCCTTGTGAGCGTTTTGTGCTTCTTCGTTGTCGAAGTTGAGCATGATATCATGGGGGTTTGTTGTTCTGACAAAACTTGGGAGATCCCTTAAGCGGATGTTCCTCATCCCAGGTATCCAGTCGATGGGGCTGTCCAGATATCCGTTGGTTAAATAGCTGTCATCTGCAGAAACACACATAAGGCTAATCTTCTCATATCAACATCAAGAAGAGAGCTACTGGAAAGATTTCTTCATATATTGTCCATTGGTTCTACCTGATGCAGAGGTGGGCATTAGTTTATGGGCAAATCTATTTCAATGCAGACTGTCAAACTAATTTCATTCTTTCTAGTGAAATGATGAGCTGAGGGTTTATTCATTTACTTGCGTCGATGATTCACATGGACGCATCATCGCATTTATTTTCACTCATGTAAGGATCAAATCCCATCAACCACTCTTTCTTTCTTTTCTTTTCTTTTTTTTATTCATCTGAACCCATATTTGTAATCCAAATTGTTCGATTTGTTCATTGAGCAACTAATTAATAGACTTTTAAGTCTATAATCTTAAATCATAATAGATTTTGAGTAATTTATAAAAATTATTGTAAGTGCCTAAATATTTACGGACTTGATTATATATATGGATATAAAACTTCTTATGAATAATCAACTACTTGAAACCTGAAAGAGAATGAGAAACAAAGGTCAGAAACCCTGACTGCAGTCAGCCAAAGACACTCCGATGCCTTAGTTAGTTCAGTAACTAAACAAAGGATGAGTGAGTGGAGAAGAAGGAGGAGTTTTAGAGTATGGGTATAAGATGTTGCATGTAAGTGTTGTGTTATGCATGCCTCTTCCGGATTCGCTCCTTGTATATATAGGCCAAGAGTTAACTTTTGGGGTTAGGGTCTCATCAGTTCTTACCCTGACGTCTTAAGAATAGAGTCTCATTGGACCTTATCCTGGTTAATCTTAGAGGCAGAGTCTCATCGAACCTTATTTTGATGTAAACGTAGCCGCTGGGTAATGATAACTTCTTATCTTAATCCGAAGCATGTCACCATCAATCAACACGTTCTGTAACGTAGTTGAGTCTTCTCTATAGGAGTATAGTTACAACTGACTCAGAGTCAGTGCCGTCTCAGTTGACCGAACCGAACTGAAGATGATGCCGAGGTCAGGTGTGACCTTGGTATGGAAACATTCTGACACTATTGCTAAGATGGACACGGCCGAGATCAAGATATGCCTAGCTAGTACCTTTACCACAACTAACATAATCTCGGTATTAGGAATATGTCTCACACAAATATAATAGAATCTCAATATATAGATCTAATTTAGTTCCGTATCTTAAATTTTCACGGAGTTCGAGAGACCGTGAAACAATATCCAAACACATCTAAAATTGTTGGAAGTGCTCATTTACTCTTGTGAAAATGGTAGTATGATAAACTCGATAATCTGTTTCACATACGTAATATTTGCATAGGTAATATTTAGATATGTAAAATCTATTTTCCCATCCCATACGTAATAGGCAAATGGCCCAGACTGAACGTTTAGTAAGCCGTGTGATTGGTAGGCCCTAATCTATACAGAAACCTCTTTAAGTTGATACTTTGAAAAAGGTTATCTAAAAGCTAGACAATAATACCTTTGAGTGGTGTATAGCTTCTCTTAATGAGTTGGTCAAATTGAAGGTAGCCCATGAAGCCACAAGCGCTCATCGTCCAAAACACCAACTCCAAAATACCCAGTTCATCAGCAACCTTCAGAGTAAAGCTCATGACCCCATCAGCTATAATACAAGTAACAGGAGGAACACCCCTTGAATTGTTCAGCTTCAAAATCAGATCTTTGAAAGGAACCAAACACTTGGCCCTTGTTGAAAGACACAGTGCTGCAATATCTTGCGTGCCATCATGTTCGGATGGTGGCAGCCCGTCGGGTATGGTCTCAAATCGAAAATCATCTAAGCCTTTAACAGAATCAGGGCCTCTGGACCTCACAAGCCTTTCATGGTTGTACTCGGTATTGACAAAAGTGATATGGAAGCCCCTAAAATGGAGGAGTTTTGCTAGTTTTAGCATGGGATTTATGTGTCCCTGGGCTGGGTATGGAATGAAGACCGCATGATGCTTACCTGAGGAAGCCATCTTTGAATAGAAGAGAAGAGAAAGAGCACTAGTTCATCCTCATGCGGACATTGAAGTCCATCTGTTCTCGTTTTGTAAGAGACTCTGCACCTGGTGTAGGTATAAGCTGTAAAATGTAGTAAACTAACTATGTTGAGGGGCTCATTGGCCCCGTCAAAGAAATCCCTCTCCCTTGGTCATGTAACCAGCCGGCACCAGCACAAAAGACAACCATATGCAACTGGATATCAAGTCATCCTCACAAGTTTTGCGTAAGCACGGAGAAAATATTACATCTTTTATTATATGTCTTCATTTTCCTTTTAATATCTTCCATGTTTCCAAGATAAATAGCCTCGCAACAACATACATTTTTTTTTTCCCGAACTCATGGAATTTGGGCAAAACCATAAAAAAAAAAAATTTGTCCAGAGTTAATTTACTTTGCTGTCATTTTGGAAAGTTTTGTTAAAAAAAACCCTATTATGTATGCTCCTATATTATGGATGGACAAGGAGAAGAGAGAACATGATATTATTTTCATATTGAAACTTGGAAGTACCTTCGTAGTTACATGAATTTGGTTTTATGTTTATGTATGAATTACCATCCAGTCATGGTACGGCAAGAACTAGTCCATCGCAGAGCTATTGATAAATATGAAGTCCTTTCTCTGTGGAAAGCTTTTTAAATTTCATATTCCACAAATTGGCTGGTCCAGATTTTGCTCCAATCATAGTTTGGAACAACTTTGGACTTGAGCCTAACATAATATCAACTACGCGTAAGGGAGATGATTCAAAAAATAAAAATAAAATCACTTGTTCCTCATTTAATCAATCTGATCATGGGCCTACTTTGAACGGATTAAAATCTTGGCCTCTGATAATAGTACACAAATTGTCTATTTGTGCTGAGCCTAGAATTCTATGCAGTCCACCCCATCCACACTCAAAAATCTGATGTTCACCTGCTTGAATTTAACCATTGATGGTATACATCCCATGAGTAATTATTTTCTGTTAATTAAAGAGACATGAACAAAAAATGTTGGACAATGATCCCCTGTAGCTCTTGTAGCATAAACCTCTTTGCAGCTTTCTGCAATTGGACATGTGCAAGTGTTTGTGGGCCAATTAGACACTCCACTATGTAGCTTGAGATCCAATTACGTAGGCTGATAATGTGAGTTGAGTGTTTTAGTACACAGCTAATCTCAAAGGCAGAGGGACCATTGGGCTTAAAGACTCTTTTAAGTTTTTCTAAAAAGCTGCATAGAGATTCTGCTGCTGGTGCCGTAGAAGGTTGATCTGCTCTCAAATATATAGTTCATCCACTCTCCTGGGGAGCTACAGACCTGGTTATGAGAAGGATTAGAATCCGAGCTACTTAGAGTATGGAGTATGGACTCTTGTCATTGGACCTCAATTGGTAAGTGTGTATGTCTGGGTCAAGTCCAGTCAAATTTAAAATCCGGTAGCCTCAATAGTATGAATATAATTGTAAGTATTTCTATGTTGGCTAATCCATAGGTTGGACAAAACTCTTAGTCTATTGAGTTGTGTTTTCTAAATTATTTTAGAATGGACTGTGGTTGTGTTGCCGGAAGAGCTGAACCGAAGAAAAAAGAATACCGGACGATTCCACAAGGACCGATCGATCGGACCCTCTGTGCGATCGATCGGAGGTCTAACGAGCCTCAATTATTTGAGAAGTCCGATCGATCAGATGCACTGTACGATCGATCGGATGGAGCAGAAAATTTAGAAAAGTCACCCGATCTGATGCAGGAATTGTTTCCTTTTAAGACTTTGTTTCCCTCTTTTGAGTCTTATTGATCTTCTAACTACAAGGCACGAATTTGGAGCTATAAATAGGGTATTGGTCTCTAGATCAATTAGTTCTCTCATTAATCTGAGGTGAAAATACCTTACGAGAGATTCTTTGATTCTATAGAACCATTGAGAGATTATTATGAATGGTTGCTCTAGAATTTTATTGTTGCTTCTACTCTCTTTTAAAAGATAGTTCATCTTGATTGACAATGTGCGAGGAGATCATGTATAGAGAACAGTGGACGGTGGAAGTTGTGCAAAAACAACTACAGTCCTTAGGTCGAGGTACTGATTGAGGTAAATGAGCTGTAAGTATATCTTGTAACTGTTCGTAAGTTCTTAATTTCTGATTCGTGGTTTTCCTCCTTGAATAGAGTTTTCTCACTAAATATTATGTCTGGCTTTTTGTGGTGTACGATTGGTAGATTGCTAATTTTATCTTATTTAGTTAGTTACATCGGTTGCATGTTGGTTTGATTTATTAGAACTGGTATCCATGCTGATAACCCTCAGAACTTTCAATAATGCTATCTACGAGAATTAAGAGCAGAAAGCAAACAGCTGCCTATCTGTATCTTGCCCTTCATGGTTTGAACCAATGGTTTGCCCCATTAGGTCATGAGCTCGAGATATGACACCAACAATGCAAACAAAGAAGACAAACAGCTTATGCAGAAGTAGAACCTGAAGGATAACCCCATTCCCTTCCATGTATTATTCAAAAATAAACAAATTGTTTATAACAAGAAATACAAAGGATAAAATGAAAATAAAGGCGGCCAACTCCACCCCATGCATGAATGAGGTGTTGGAACCTTAATTTCACACGCAAGTCGATACTTGTCCCTAAGTTGAAAAATTATCACTCCTTGAGCAAGCAAATAAAAAATTGGTGTGGCTAGAGTCATTGATGACGCTAACACACTATAAAATGAACAGGTGGGGGCGACATATTCATCAGGTGCTTTACATTATGACTTTATTCAGTTATTTTTTGAAACGATAGCTTCCACGCCAACGTCAAACAAAGAAGACAAAACAGCTTATGCAGGAGTAGAACCTGAAGGATAACCCCTTCCCTTCCAGGTTTTGTTCAAAAATAAACAAATAGTTTATAACAAGAAATACAAAGGATAAAATGAAAATAAAGAACGCAAAGCCTATCCCATGCATGATTGAGTGGTGTTGGCACCTTAACTTCACACGCAAGTCGATCATTTTTTATTTAAGAATATCACTACTTGAGCAAGAAAATAAAAAATTGGTGTGGCCGATCTAAAGTAGAGTCATTGATGACGCTATCACACTATAAAATGCACAGGTGGGGGCGGCATATTCATCAGGTGCTTTACATTATGACTTTATTCAATTATTTTTTGAAACGATAGCTTCCACGCCAACGTTTCAAACTACGGGTGTATACGGATCGGATTGGTGTGGATTGGGTCAAATCAGTCACCAATCCGTTATCTACGGATTGACAGATTTGAAATACGTCACCAATCTGTGGCTGTTAAAATCCGATCCGACGATCGGATCAGATTAATTCGTTCAATCTAATATTAAAATAAAAATATCAAACATATTGTTAAAAATTTACTTTTTGACCTATAAATCTTTTTTTTATTTTATATTTAGACATCTTAATTTATATTTAAACCCCTTATCTTTTTTTATTTATATTTAATGTCAACGGATCGGATCGGATTGAATCGAATCCGCGGATTGAGGGTAGAATCCGTCACCGATCCGTTGCTAACGGATTACAAAATTCTCAATCCGTCACCAATCCGTTTACCTTCAAATTACATAAAAATCCGCGGATCGGATCGGATCGAATTTACGAATCGACGGATTTTTTGTACACCCCTATTATTCACTAGGTATTGTGTCAATGGTATCTTACATATTGTATTTCTTTCTCTAATGTTAATTCATCTGGTTGTCTTGTCTTTTTGTGAGCAACTGATTGCCGTTCAACTTAACCCTAGACTGTCTTGGAAAGAAGAAAAAAAACACCAAATGAAGGTCCTCCCAAGAGATGTCATCCTCATACATCCTTCTTTATATTTACTGACTTGAATAACACCAAAGTAGTCATGCTCATGGTAAAAGCAGCCCCACTCTCTTGAACACATGACTTGAATCTAATGCCATGTTAATAATTAGATACACCAAAAGTCAAAGCTATCATTCGTGAACTGCAGAATAGTATATATGAAAGGATTCCGACTGATTCGGAGCATATGTGTGAAATTAAGAAGCCAACACCACTCAATATATATATATATATATATATATGATTGTATCGGCATCCATATGTCTTGTATGATCCATTATACCCCAGCCCCTTAATAATCTTTGTGGGTTTTGGGTTTTTTTTTTTTTTTTCTTTCTTTTTATGCCAATTCGGTCTAGCGGACCAAACCTCTCTTGGGATCAATGTCTTGGTTGAGTTGTGGTAGCGGGTGTCCTACCCATAGCAACCTTATTTGACCATATCCTGTGCCTGGGCTCGATCAGACCGATCAAACCAGGACCAGACCCAACCTGCGCTTTATCGGCTCAGCTGGGATGAGCCGATTCTCTCTCTACTGTCTTTCATTTGTATGAACCAAGAGATAAAAGACAAAATACCTTTTCTCCTTGGTCTTGACAAACAGACGCAAACCTTTTGCCTTTCTATCCTTGATAAAAGTTTCTATTACCAGAGACCAAACCACGCCCTTGATTCCCTCTCCCGTCTTCAATTGTCAGGACCAAGCGATTATTAGTTAACACTATCACTATCCATTGAGACCCATCTCACATTTTCCTTTCACCATCCAGCTTCCATCACCAGGTGACACCATCAAAAAGAAGAAATCTTTTTCTTTTTTTTTGCTGAATTTGACTTGAGTGGCTGATATCACCAATTAACTGTAAAGAAAAAATAATAAGCGAGGATATCCCCATTTGTATATGCAAGTGAATGGGGATATCATCACTCGATAAAATAACAAAAAAGGGCCCATGAGACTACTATAGTAGATACATATCTTTTATCTGCTTTTTGGTATATAATGAATCAAAGGAGATTTTTCCAATAAATCCCTCAAAATTATAATAAATTCAGATTATTCAATCTCTGATCTGAATCAAAATGTCATTTTGGCCTGGGCTTTATTTAATACTTTTCAATTAAGAGAACATCCTCGTTACAAATAAATGAGAAATGATCATATGCAACACGGGTAATACAAGATAGCTCCTTACGCATGGTAAGAAGTGGCAGGTCTCATAGGGAGGTTCATGATTCGAACTTAGCCTACCTCATTAAGTTGTTATTAGCTGGCATGTGTGAGTTGTTTCTTCTTACTTTTTCTCATGTTCTCACAAGTCGCAGCCCTTTTGCTGGGATATGCTGGGATAAACGTGCATACACAGGAAAAGAAAAAGGAAAATAGGAGTGATACATCAGCCCTATTTGTGTGTCACTCTATAAGGAGTAATGTATATACGTACACATGCCCACTGATTGGTTTTAGAGGGGACATGATCTACACGAGACAAAAACGAATCTCATGGGCGCGTTTTGTAACAGTGCTGCATTACTGTTTCCACACTATGGCAAGGAAAGGGACAATGGTAGCGCAAAGTTTCTTTATAAGAAAATTTTGAAAAAAATATATATAATAATTAATCGTCTAAAATGCTAGAAATCATTTTTCCATATAAGGAATCAAGTGTTACAATATTAATAATGCATTAATTAACTATCCACCAAAAATCAGATTCAATAGGGTTTGAGGCATTTAATAGAATCAAGGAAATTTTGGTTAAATGAAAAGAATCTTGCTTTACCAATGTACCGTCAATGGATTGAAATGTATGGTTTTTTGGTTCCCAGTCCCTTTTGGCCAGAATAATCCATAAAGGTCCAGGAGAGAAAGCCGGGTAAAATTTTCATGTTGCTCCAGTGTGGTAGTGCAGTTTCGAACTCACAACCTCCGGATGCAAACCGTGGTCCTAGGCCAACTGAGCTACCCCTTATGGTTCTTGAAATGCATGGCTTGTCCAAGTTAATTCTTAACTATCCTAAGCACTTGCGTCATCTAAAATGTTCTTCTATGAGCAACAGTTTATGTAGTCCAGCTCTGTGAAGACCACTTGGGTCCGCTTTTGATCAATGCAGCCCCTGTCACACATGCAGTCACTGGCGGGCCCTGATGTAAGGGTATGGGGGCTGAAGTCCCCACCCATACCTAAAATAATCCCCCTGAAATTATAGTGTACAGCCATTTGGAATTTACACCCTCTCAATTGATTATTTCGAATTAGAAAATTAGGAAGAGTTTTTATACAATTGGCGAATTTGAATTTGGTGAAACAATACCTTCTTATTTCTACGAAATAGGAGATCCACTCTCCAAATCTTATCATACAAAATTGGAATGTCAATCTGTCATGATCTTGGTAAGATAAATGATGACTCATTTTGGTAGATCTTGAGTTGATCATTCTATTTTAAGAGGATTATGTGATCTTCCTGACTGTGTGAATGGGTTGGCTGATATATCCACCGTGGATGAATCTTAAAAGAAATTTATAGTTAAATGACTGTTCTGCCTATTAAATCAAGAAATAAGATGATCTAATATGGCTGATTATCTTGTTGTGCCTTACTCATAATTGGACCTTTCCATGTACCTACCTCTACTCATATTTAGGGCACATTTGTGTACGCACCATTTCCGCAGAAAGGGAAATTTGTCACGTCAGCAAATTCCATAGAAATGGAAACCTCGGAAAATGATTTCCGTAGAATTTAGAAATTCAATTTTGGTGCAAAAAAAATTTCCTCGTTGAATTGGTGCTAATGTTGTTTGGTGCGGCTATAGATTCTTTATAGAAAATCAATTTTTCTTATTTGGTGAAATAATCTTTTGAAGAAAAATAACATAACATGTATATATTTATTCAACATCATGTAATAATTTATTTAAAGAAATAGAAAATGAAAAAGTTGTAAGGGAGTGAGGAAAAGAGGGAGAAATTTTTCGTGGAAATCCATTTCCAGAAAATGCTGAGCGTTTCCGTGGAATTGTTCCTCACCAAACACCTGAAAAATAAGTTTTTCGTAAAAAAGTATTACACAATCATGCCCTTAGTAAAACTAAATGGGCCCCACAAGCTGGACTGTGTGTGAAAAGTATGCAGTACCTACCAGAAACAGAGCAGTCTTTATTAAAAACAAAATTTACTACAGTAAGTCGAGTATAATACAAAGATCAACACAACATTGATTGCTGTCTATTAAATTAGAAATGCAAAGGATCAAAACCTCCCCTGCAATATTTATAAAGGAGTAAGGACTCTCTTCAACTGGTTGGTTCATGAACCAAACCCATCTCCCACCCACTGCTGCAAGTTAGCAACAAGATCAGATGGGATCTGAAGCAGCTCTGAAGCCTCACCTGATATGCGTCCCATACCCAGCACAAGGCCATATCAGCCCCATGCTGCAACTGGCCAAGCTCCTCCATTTCAGAGGCTTCTACATCACCTTTGTCAACACCGAGTTCAACCACCAACGCCTAGTCAGGTCTAGAGGCCCTGATTCGGTCATGGGCTTAGACGATTTCCGGTTCGAGACCATACCTGACGGACTGCCGACGCTGGATCAAGATCGGACACAAGATATCCCAGCCCTTTGTGATTCGATCGCAAAGAATTGCCACCCTCCATTTTTGAGTCTATTGAAGAAGCTTAATAGCACTCCGGGTGCCCCACCTGTTACTTGTATAGTATCAGATGCAGTCATGAGCTTTACTCTACAGGCAGCTGAAGAGCTAGGCATTCCTGAGTATTTGTTCTTTACACCAAGCGCCTGTGGGGTTATGGGCTACCTTCATTACCCTGAGCTGATTGAGAGAGGCTACATACCACTGAAAGGTAGGAGTATCTAAATGATTTCAATTTTTATGTATTGGTCATATACTGCCACATGCCCATCAAAAGCTCAAACAAATTAAGGATAGCTCCATCAATGATGATTAGGTGTGATCACACTTCACCGTAAATTTTACTCATGTAGTGAACTAGTGATAAACTGATATCATAGTTAATTGGTGTTGACACCTTGGTGTCACACATTTGTAGATAGATCTGGGTCTTTACGTACAAGTATTATTTCTGACCGGTAGCCCAACATATGAAGAAAACCACAATATATCCTTCAATGGATTCTTTACATGGATACAAATCCTTTAATTTCCTCCACTTTTCAAATAAGTTTGCTATCAAATATAAGAGGGTTTCTGATCTACGACGGCTATGTATGATTCAAACTTTTCTTTCAATATATACACTTTGCAGCTTTCATTTTTTTCATCTAGCAATATCTGAAAGACCTAACTCTTTTATTCTCTTAGATAGCTAGCCCTATTCTATCTGATAGGCCAACAAGTTCCACAAACTCTACCAGGTGCCAAAATCACCCAACTACATAATAGTGGAGGACAGACTCAATTGAAATATCCAAAACCGAATGCTCACTTGTGACAGGACTTTTCACTTTAAATCAGTGAGAACCAACCCAAATGGACTGCTTACTTAAAATCACTTTTGAATTATATATTAACCCCCTGACTGGACACAGCTCACTTAAAATCAGTGAGAGCCCACCTAAATGGAATTTTTACTTTAATTAAATCACTCAATTATTATTAACCCCCTTGGATTGTCTGCTTACTTAAAAACCACTTAATTAATATTCATCAGAACCACCAGTCCAATTTGGGAGGCCCACCTAGATGAATGTCTATCAGTGTGGGAGCAGGGGATGGGAAGGTCATATGATGGAGAAGGAATAAGAGCTACAGGTCACTGTCATTTTAAAGCAAAACAATCTTTCAATTATATATGAAAGTTGATTCAGATTAGGTGAATGTGAAGTGGTTACTGGGTACACTGATCAAAGGTTGATTAAGAATATTAGGTGAATCTTTCTTTTTTCCTGTGTAGATGAGAGCTGCTTAACCAATGGATATCTGGACACTAGTATTGATTGGATACCAGGCATGAAGGACATCAGGCTAAGGGACCTCCCTTCCTTCATCAGGACCACTGACCCCAACGACATCATGGTCGACTACGACCTCAAAAACGTCCGAAACGCCCCAAGAGCAAAAGCAGTCATTCTCAACACCTTCCCAGACCTCGAACGTGACGTCCTCGACGCAATCACATCCAAATTCTCTCTCCGTCTCATCTCAATCGGGCCACTGCACATCCTCAACCGTCAGATCCTAGATGGCCCATCCAAGTCAATCGGGTCCAATCTCTGGAAAGAAGACACCACATGTCTCGATTGGCTCGACCAGAAAGAGCCCCGATCCGTCCTCTACGTCAACTTCGGCAGCATCGCCGTTATGACGGCCGAGCAGATGAGAGAGTTTGCTTGGGGCCTTGCCAATAGTAGGCAGCTATTCCTTTGGGTCATCCGGCCCGACCTGGTGAAAGGGGAGTCCGCCATCCTGCCCGACGGGTTCTTGGAGGAGACCCGGGGGAGGTGCATGCTGGCAAGTTGGTGCCCTCAGGAGCGGGTCCTGGCCCACCCATCGATCGGAGGGTTCTTGACGCATTGCGGATGGAATTCGACGGTGGAGAGCTTGTGTGGTGGGGTCCCCATGATCTGTTGGCCCTTCTTTTCTGAGCAGTTCATGAATTGCAGGTTTGCATGCATGGAGTGGGGGGTGGGGATGGAGATTGGTGAGGATGTGAAGAGAGATAAGGTGGAGATGGTGGTTAGAGAAGTGATGGAAGGGGAGAAGGGGAAGGAGATGAGGAAGAAAGCCATTGGGTGGAAGGAGATTGCAGCAATGGCAGCTATGGAAGGTGGGTCATCTTATGTCAATATGGAGAACCTGATTGGAGAGTTGCTTCAGTACAAGGGATGATGATTCTCAATTGTCCTGGCCCACCGTCCATGATTAATAAGTTTGAAAAAAAATGTTCAAGAAATCATATAATATAATTTAGTGAGAGAGCGGTGTACTCAATGTGCTCTAATGGTCATGTCATGTGTGTTGTGTATTGTAGTGATTTATTTAATGAATGAAGACTTTGCATTCTGTCTCCTTCCTTTGGAAAAAAAAAAAAAAAAAAACTGATTTTTTATTTTATTTTTTTAAGCTTACGGAACAGTTCTTAAAAATTAAAAAAAAAAAGATTCCCGAACATGGAAGTATTGAAAAATATGTTTATCGTATCTACTAATACATTGATGGTTCTGTAATACCAGAGTTAACAGGTCATGACTTCGTGTTCCAAGGCTCAACACTAAAATACATGTGTCATGAGATGTATGTCCACGCAATGGAGAAATATTGAAAAGTATGTATGTCTCACCTAATATGTTAAGACTTTGGTTGAAATGGTCAACTAAGGAAACGTAATAGTTAATACAATACAATGAATATTTGTTGGTTTTCAGTACAAGTGATGATGATCCTCAATTGTCCTGGCCGACTGTTCATAATTAGTTTGTTTGTACATGTGGATGTTTTCGTTCATGTTTGAAAAAATTGCTTAAAATATTATATAATATAATGTATCTTGAGAAAGTGGGTCCGATCAGCAATAATGGTCATGTGTGTGCGTATTGTGGTGATTTATTTAATGAATAATTTGCAGCCTGCAGTCTCCTTCCTTTTGAAAAAGAATGACTGAATCCCTTTTATTTTACCTATGTTTGGGATGGGATGGGATGGGAGGGGACGGGGGGACATTTGAGAGGAAAGGAAAATGAAGGGGAGGGGAGGGGAGGGTAGGGGAGATTAATTTTATCTTTTTTTGTTTAAATAGTGAAAAAGTTGGAGAAAGAAAAGTGAAAAAGTATGATTTTATTTGTTTGCGAGGTAAAGAGAAAATTATCAATTTATTCTTATTTTGTGAAAAAGTAAAAAGTGCAGTTTAGTAAAATGACAAAGATTCCCCTCTTTGCCTCATACTTTCCTCCCATTTTTTAAGGGAAAGTTTTAAAGTGAGTCCCACACGAATTTTACACCCCCCCCCCATTCCCAAACAACCTCCATTCCCAAACAACCTCAAATTTTCATTTTCGCCTTTTTTTTTCTTCCCCTCATTTTACCCCGTCCCAAACAGAGGGTTAAGCTTAGGCAATGGTTCTATATCTAGCGAATGGAGAGGGCACTAGAATTTAAATAATCTAGTAATGGTTAATCCATCTCAGTTCTTGTAGGTTGTTGATCCTTGAAGGTTTTTTGCATGTGATGAGGCCAGTAATTAAACTCCGATCAAAAAGTAAAATATATTGTTGGAGCAGATAAACAAGATTTAATCATGTTTTCCCATGTGTCGAGTCTACTGGTTAATGCTATCTATCCTACTAGAAATGTGTAGTGTGGACCAAAGTACGGATGGATGATTAAATTTGGTTTGGACTTCCCACAAAGGCAACTTTGTAATTAGCTAAGCAAAAATCTCGCCCCATAGAATACAAATAAAACAATCACTTTACCACTTGTTGACTTCTCATGTCACTTTAAATTACTTTACCTTCAAACAAGTAAATGCACCCACTTCATCTGCTGAGTCCACCCACACTCTGAGCTCGCCACATTAAAAACATAAGCGACCCCTTTTTGCTCAAGACACCCACAATTTTTTCCAGAACTGCGCCTTCTCCTCTTCCCTCTTCCCTCTTCTTTCTCCTTTTCCTCTTCTCCTCTTCTATCTCCTCAGCCCCTTCTCCTATTCCCTCCTATTTCTCCTTTTCCTCTTTCTCCTCTTCCCTCTACTTTCTCCTTTTCCTCTTCTCCTCTTCTTTATCCTCTTCCCTCTTAAGTGGAACCCCAAAACAAAAAATATATTCGCGTTATGCACGGATATGTAGATCCGTGAAAATTAAACGAGCACAGATCTGTATATCCATGCATAATTTTTTTGCTCGGCATATGAAAACCGTGCACGGGTAATATGCACGGATCTGAGTATCCGTGCATAAATGAAGTCAACGGTACAATCGGAATTTAGTCCTAGGAGTGATCGAGATTTTAGGGAGAATAAAACCAAGGAGTTTTGTTGCTGGAAATAGCAGTGTAATCTAGATTTAAGAGAATAGATTTGAGATTATAATTATTCATAGGATTAAGGGAGGGGATTTGAGGAGATTTGTTTGGATTGAGACTGTAAGAGAGGAGACTTGTTTGGGAGGAGTGCAGTAGACCACATTAAATCCAAGCTCTGTGTGATTTTATAAGTATTTTTCTAAAAGAAGAAATTATAGGTGCTGATGTGCACCCTTCACAGCCCTACTCCCTATTTGCTTTAATATATATAATTGACTTACAAAATTCTAGCAATTAAACGAAAAGATATGATCTCATAGTAGCGTCAAAATTTCCGACACCTACAATTCTCATTATGAATACAGATAAGAATACCTTCAAAGAAACATCCAAGCAAAATAAGAAATATGAGTAATTAATATCTCAATTAGGCTCAAAAGGACATGGATGAAAGTAGTAGCAATCCATCTATTTGAAAATTTGGCTCATGATAACTTGGTAGGGAGAAACATAACTCATGTTTGTTAGATAAATTTCTTAGGACATACACCGTTGTCAGAAAGTTGTGGATATGGATTGGTGAGCTTAGAAGAAGGATCTTGATCCCCCATGCTTCCTCAGCAGCAGCTCACTGCTTTCTAAATTATACAGGGCAGAATGGAAGAGTTTGTAATGCCTATTGCCTACTATCATATGCAAGAAAGCATCTGGGCTGTTTTAAAAAAGGTCAGGTCTATTTCATTTTATCACTTTTATTGAGCAAAATTCTATCTGAAGTCATGGAAAGAATGGACAGTAAAATTCTATCTGAAATCATAAAATGAATAGTCCACAAAAGTAAATCTCAATCAACAAATTGACCCCACCACTAGTTTTATCTTTTAAAAACCCAGTAGAGAAATTTTTACTGTGCAAGCTGCTAGGATCCTTCTCATATCTTTCCAAAATAAATAGCCATTCAGGACCCAGTACTCATATTCCAATTTTTAATTGGTCACAAGAAGAATAGGAAATATCAAGCTCAACATCTCAGGTCCTCTCAACCAACCACCACATTGAATTGAAGGAGAGGAGGAGGAGAAAGTGAAAAATGGGTTCCCCACAATTGGTGCAAAAGCCCCATGCAGTGTGCCTTCCTTTCCCAGTCCAAGGCCACATCAAACCCATGTTGGACCTTGCCAAGCTTCTCCATTCAAGAGGCTTCTACATTACCTTCATCAACACAGACTTCAACCAGAGACGTCTCATCAAGTCGGGAGCCCTCAATCCAACAGTCCAAATCGATGGGTTCCGATTCGAGACCATCCCGGACGGTCTGGATACGCCCGAAATGGATGCCACCCAGAACTTAAGGGACCTGGCCTATTCCACCAGCAAACGCTGTTTGGGTCCTCTGAAACAACTGATAGAGAGGTTGAATAGAGATTCTGAGTGTGGCCCACCTATCAGTTTCATGATCCGTGATGCGTCCATGAGATTCGCTCAACGGCTGGATCTGGGCATGGTGGATGTGACTTTGTGGACGATGAGTGATTGTAGCTACATGGGGTTCCTCCATTATGAAGAGCTTGTAAGGCGAGGGTATACTCCTTTCAAAGGTGCAATCTCCATCTCTACCTCTTTGTGTCCATGATATTACTGTTGATCATGGACTCATGGTTCAAGAGTCACTCCACTCGCTCTCGACTCATTCGAGTCAACTTGATTGGAAGGCCACCGAGTCAATTGCAACTTTCCCAAAGGAGGCCCAATTTGTTGGTAGGTAGTTTGTCCAAGTCAAAACCTGAAAGAAACACTACCATACCCAACCTGCACACAACAGAAGCCAAATTGTAATTTCTACCCAATTTCAATTTGGGTGGAGTTGAGTTGACTCTTTTCACTGGGTACCAATATTTTTTAGTTCGATTTCCTCTTCAAATAAGTTTAGAAGTATAGAAAAAATATACAAAAGTATTAGAGAGAGAGAGAGAGACACTGTGGCAGAGGAGATTCCAATTAAAGAGAGATGGATGAATTGGCTCAAATTCATCCCGACTTGACCTTTATCAACTGTTCCATTGATTTGCAATTAAAACGCACCTAAAAAAGAGTTAAAAAGTTGAGAGCCTTAAAACAAAGGATTATGACCTTAGAGTGATATCTGAGTGTTAATTTATATGGATCAATAGAAGTTAATTAATCTTGGTTAACCAGACCCCTGAATTACCCAACTTATACTGTGATTAGAAGTATGCCTATTATAGGTAGTGTTTGGGTGTAACAGGGTTTTGGGGCTGACATTATAAATAGAGGCTAAGAGCCTCTATGATGTACACCTCTTCTGATTGCATAGTGAATTCTCTCATCTTCCGTGAACGTAGGCCAAAAGCCGAACCACGTAAATCTCTGTGTTCTTTTGTACATATTTGATATCTTCTTGTAGGCCGGCCCTAGATCACAACACTTGGCCAACCCCTAATCCACATTAGTTTCATAGCTCTCTCTTTCCCCTCATACCCGTATGATTGGTTGCAAAACCTGGGTGTTCCATGTGGAAAGGAGTGTAGTTGGTAAAGAAGAAGAAGAAGAAGAATGCTCAGAGATTTCTTATTGCTGAAGATAACTATTACAAATACATTACAGGATTTATATAGACAGAATAGAGAATCTTAAGAGTCTTACGAGAATATTCATTTCCTAACAGAATAACAGAAACACTACAACTTGCTCAGTGAAGGTTAGTTAGGAAGGATCAAGTTGTTTCTTGAAGTAACTGAATTGCATTTGTCTTCAGCTGGACTGAGTGATTGAGTGACTTGGTTAACAGTTAGGTCTTTCCCTCCTCACCTAGTCATTACTTCTTGAAGGAACCTCTTCATTACAAATTCCTAGCAATTGAACATGTAGCAGGCAAACAGGCCTTATAGTAGAGATTGTTGAAGATAAGAGTCAAACATTGAATAGTCAAACATAAACTAGACTATCTTGCTGTTAATATATTCTACCAATATTCTCTCATGTTGACTGGGCATTCTCCAAATGGGTTCAAATTCCCCGTAACAAACTCCAGTCTTACTTATCTTCTGTAACAGTCTAATGCTATATATATGTACATGGAATAACCATGTAAAATCAATGAAAAAACATATTGAGTTTTACAGTTTTAAAATCTTCTTTATGGTATCAGAGCTCGTTTTGCACAACTGCAACGAATCCTGCACAGTGGCAGAATTAATCTAACACTCTGCCTCTGCATTTCTACTTTCTTCATACTAGCCATCTCTTCTCTTTGACTAGCATTTCTCAGCTAGTTTCTTTCTTCGTTCCTTCTTGTCACAAACCAACTACTCATTTTCTTCTTTTACTTCACATTTTCAATGGCTTCCGCTGCTTCCTTACCCCAAAGCTTCCCCTATCCTTCAACTCTGAATGTGGGAAACTTTGTCTCAATAAAGTTAACCCAAACAAACTTTCTGCTGTGGAAAACCCAAATCATGGGACTCATTGAGAGTCAAGACATTGTTGGGTTTATCAATGGGGAGTATCCTGCTCCTCCAACCACTTTACATGCTGATGCTATTCTCGAAACAGAGTCTGCAGCAAATGCCACGTTTGCTGCGTGGCGACGATCCGACAGATTACTTCGTGGATGGATTACCAGCACCTTATCAGAAGAAGTGCTTGGGCTTGTGGTTGGACTGGAAACATCTGCAAACGTATGGCACACTCTTGAAGGGTCCTTTGCCAAAGAGTCTCAAGAAAGGGAATTCTATTTAGTTCAACAGCTACAAATGCATCGCAAAGGTACTTCCTCCCTTGATGATTACATTCGGACTTTTAAAGGGTACTGTGATGATCTGTCTGCCATTGGTAAGCCCATTGCTGATCGCCAGAAAGTATTTTCTCCCCTCCGTGGTTTAGGGCCAGCTTATGAGCCTTTTGTTACCTCCATGCTCAAACCCCCAACACCATCTTACAAAGAGATTATCCCTCTTCTTCAGGGACATGAGACAATGAGAACCATGCATTTCTCCGATGGGTTTGTACCACCGAATCCAAATGTAGCCTTTTTTTGTCAGAAACAAAATGGAGGGAAACGCTTTAACCAAAAAGGCAAACAAAGTGGGCATTTCACATCCACTGGACGTGGCTTCCCACCAGCTGGACAATTACCCAACCAAGACCAGGGTGTCTTGGGTGAGAAACCTCAAGCTTGGAATACAGAAAAACAAAACCCAAATGATAGGCCGGACAAAGGCACCATTTGTCAAATCTGTAACAAGCCGAACCACTCTGCTATGCGTTGTTGGCATCGCTTTAACCAAACCTACCAGCCTGGTGATGCCGCACAAGCTCTAGCAGCATTTAATCTAGCTGATCATCAAGATCCTTCATGGTTTCCTGACACTGGTGCTACAGCGCATATGACTCCTGACGTGGGTAAGCTACATTCTCTTTCTCCTTATCACGGTTCCGACAAAATTCTTGTTGGAAATGGTACTGCTTTAGATATCACTCATATTGGTTCCGCGTCTGTTAAACATGGTAAGCATGAGCTGCAGCTAAATAATGTGTTGGTAGTACCAAACATTAAGAAAAATTTGCTTTCTGTCAGCCAACTGACTTCTGAATATCCTTATCTTTTCGAGTTCTCATGTGATGGGTTTGTGGTTAAGCACAGGAACACTGGGCAACTAATTGCAACAGGGGCTAGCATGGGAGGTC
Source organism: Cinnamomum chago (assembly GCA_038049695.1). Lineage (NCBI taxonomy): Eukaryota > Viridiplantae > Streptophyta > Magnoliopsida > Laurales > Lauraceae > Cinnamomum > Cinnamomum chago. Next base: position 59,205,443 of record CP142459.1, on the reverse strand, counting down.
TGTACTCCTTGCAACCAATAAACAATGAAGCCATGTTCTCCACGCGGTTTCGGGCAGCTAGTGATGAAGTTTGGCATCAAAGGCTTGGGCATCCGCAGATGCTTGTGCTAGATTTGCTTCAGAAAAATAATGTTATCGTCAGTAGGACTAAGGTCAATAATGTAAGCATTTGTGACAGTTGTCAGATGGCAAAAGCATGCCACTTACCTTTTTTTAATTCTGTTAATTGTTCAAATGATCTCGTATCAGTCATCCATTGTGATTTGTGGGGCCCAGCTCCTGTGCTTTCTTGCCAACACTTTCGGTACTATATTATCTTTGTGGATGAGTGCACACGATATACTTGGTACTTTCCATTAAAGCAGAAATCATATTTTTATCAGTGTTTTGTTGACTTTTATAAATATGTCAAAACTCAGCTTGCAAGAAAAATAAGATTTTTTCAGTCAGATGGAGGAGGTGAGTTTAGTGACAAACGGTTTGGTTCTTTTTTGTTGCATAAAGGAATTATTCATCAGAAGTCATGTCCCCATACTCCCCAGCAAAATAGGTTGGCCGAAAGAAAACATCGTACTGTTACAGAATTGGAACTAACACTTTTATTTCATGGGGGTGTTCCACTACGGTTTTGGGTGGTTCTTCACAGCGGTTTGGCTCATTAACCGACAGCTTTCGCGGGTTATCAATTGGACTAGTCCTTATCAGAAGCTTACAGGCAAGTCCCCTGACTATGGGTCCTTACGTGTGTTTGGGTGCAAATGCTTCCCCTATCTCCGTGACTATGCAACCAACAAGTTTGATCCCCGCTCCTTACCCTATGTGTTCATGGGCTACAGCACCACTTTCAAGGGCTATCAATGTTACTGTCCTCCCACTTACCGGATTTATACATCTAGACATGTTGTCTTCGATGAACAAACATTCCCCTTTAAGGACCCCAACTCTTTATTCTCTATTACTACTAACAGTGGAGAAATCACTACATTTTCTGAGTGGGTTTCAGGTGCTTCAAAGTCCAATTCTTCTCCATCCCCAGCATTTACATCTTCTCTGCCCGCTGTCCATGATGGACCCCCTGCGTCCTCTTCTGCTGCTCCACATCACCATTCAGTTGACCCATCCAATGCTCCCTTCCTCCATGCTGGTTCCATGACGCAGCAACAAGCCTCTACTCGGTGCACCCAATCAGCTAACTCATTGAACCACATGTTGCATGGTCCTGGCGGTATCACCAATGCATCTACTGGGTCCTCATCGCACGATGCTCCATCTGCAGATCATGACCAGCCCACTATTGCAACCTATCCAACTTCTCATTCATCTCTTGATGCTCCACTTGTCACAGCCAATGTTCCCCCCATTGAGGCAACATCTCATGACCCATTTGATAATGGTGAACATACTATCCCACCTACTTTTCCTGTGGCCACTTCTAATGACACCCATGTTATCTCATCTTTGGTTCCACCTGCTCCTAACCACCCAATGCTCACCCGGGCTAAATCTGGGGTGGTCAAGCCTAATCCAAGGTATTCTTCTTCAGACTATGTTCTCACTGCTGAGCTCATTCCCAAAGAGCCTACCACAATCAAGTCTGCGCTCAACCACCACGGCTAGCTCTTTGCAATGAAGGAAGAAATCACTGCCTTAAATCAGAATGGTACTTGGATTCTAGTACCTCGAACATCCACTATGAATGTTGTCGGTTGTAAACGGGTCTACAAAACTAAACTTCGTGCCGATGGATCTTTGGAGCGGTTAAAAGCAAGACTTGTAGCCAAAGGCTTCAATCAAGTTGAGGGCATTGATTTTTCTGAAACTTTTTCCCCAGTTGTAAAGCCTGCTACGATTCGCGTTATCTTAACGATTGCTCTTGCTCATAATTGGGGTATTAGACAGTTAGATGTCAAGAATGCTTTCCTCAATGGGCATCTTCATGAAAATGTATTTATGGAGCAACCTCCTGGGTTTGAGCATCCTGTCTTTCCACATCATGTTTGTCAATTGAAGAATGCCTTATACGGATTGCGTCAAGCTCTACGTGCATGGTTTGATCGCTTCAGTGTTTTCCTATTGTCACTTGGTTTTTTATGTAGCACTGCTGATTCATCTCTCTTCATTTGTCATGGCCGCCAAGGAACTCTCTTTTTGCTGCTCTACGTGGATGATATCATCTTGACTGGAAATAATCCTTACTTTGTCAACTGGGTTCTTGATAGGCTACATCAAGAATTTGCCATGAAAGATCTTGGGTATATACATTATTTCCTTGGTATTCAAGTCCAATGATTTACTGGCGGGCTTTTCTTAAATCAGGCTAAATATGCCTCTGAGCTTCTTGAAAAAACATTGATGCATGAGTGCAAGCCGATTCCCACGCCTATGGTGCAAAAGCGTCAGCTCTCCACTTCTGCTATTGATTTATTTCCAGACCCACAACTTTATCAGAGTCTTGTTAGTGGTCTTCTGTATCTCACGTTTACCCGTCCTGACATATCGTATAGTGTTAACTATGTGTGTCAGTTCATGCATAATCCCACCACTTTTCACTTTCAATTAGTGAAACGTATTTTACGTTATGTTCGTGGCACTCTCACCTATGGGATTCATTTGCTTTCCAATTCGTCTCTTAAGCTTTATGCTTTCTCCGATGCGGATTGGGCTGGGTGCCCACTTACAAGACGCTCCACCACTGGTTACTGCACTTTTCTAGGGAGTAATTGTATTTCTTGGAGCTCCAAGAGGCAACCCACTGTGGCTCGTTCTAATACCAAGGCTGAGTATCGGGCTCTTGCGTCAACTGCCGCTGAGATCACCTAGTTAACATACATTTTACGTGACATTGGGCTTTATCTCTTTCAGCCTCCGACTCTATTTTGTGACAATATCTCAGCTCTCCATATGACTGTTAATCCTGTGTTTCATGCCCGTACAAAACACATCGAGCTGGATTACCATTTTGTTCGCGAAAAGGTGGCACTTGGTTCATTAGTCACTCGTTTTGTCCCTTCCACTAGTCAAGTTGCCGATATTCTCACAAAGCCCTTGTCGCGTCACCCGTTCGAGCATCTACGAGTCAAACTGGGTGTTCAGTCCCCCACCCCCACCCCCCCCCCCCCTCCGGTTTGAAGGGGTGTGTTGAAGATAAGAGTCAAAGATTGAATAGTCAAACATAAACTAGACTATCTTGCTGTTAATATATTCTACCAGTATTCTCTCATGTTGACTGGGCATTCTCCAAATGGGTTCAAATTCCCCGTAACAAACTCCAGTCTTACTTATCTTCTGTAACAGTCTAATGCTATATATATGTACATGGAATAACCATGTAAAATCAATGAAAAAGCATATTGAGTTTTACAGTTTTAAAATCTTCTTTAGAGATTTATTGAAAGTAGAATTATCATCAACAATCTACACTGTATTTTAACTCAAAATTAATGTCATGTGCCTGCATTACATTACAGATGCAAGCTGGTTTAGCAATGGATATCTAGACACCCCCATCGATTGGATACCAGCAATGCCCAACATTCGCCTCAAACATCTTCCAACCTTCATCAGAACAACTGACCCCAACGATCTCTTGCTCAATTATGGCAAACGTGAACCCCAGGCTGCTTCATCCACCAGTGCAGTTCTCATCAACACATTTGAAGAACTTGATCATGACCTCATCAGAGCCATTGGGGATAAATTCACCAAGCCCCGGCCTTATGCTCTGGGACCTTTATCAGCTCTCTCCCAACACATCCCAAACACTAGTAATCTCAATTCTATCAAGCCCAATCTTTGGAAGGAAGAGATGGAGTGCGTGGAGTGGCTTAACACAAGAAGCGCCGCTTCGGTTGTATACGTTAATTTTGGGAGCATTGTGGAGTTGACGCCGGAGCAGTTGAATGAGTTCGCTTGGGGGCTTGCAGAGAGCAAGCACCCATTTTTATGGGTCATTCGACCTGACCTAGTGACCGGAGATCTAGCCGTCTTGGAAGGCAACTTTGTAGAAGAGACCCAAGGAAGAGGCCTAATTGCGGGGTGGTGCCCGCAGAAGGAAGTTCTTTCTCATCCTTCAGTTGGTGGGTTTTTGACACATTGTGGGTGGAATTCGACGATAGAGAGCATAAGCAGCGGCGTGCCAATGCTATGTTGGCCTTTCTTTGCAGATCAGCAGACAAACTGCAGGTACATATGCAGTGTGTGGGGAGTTGGGATGGAAATAGATTGTGAGGTTAAGAGGGAGGAAGTGAAGAGTCTAATTAGAGAATTGATGGAAGGAGAGAAGGGGAAGGATATGAGAAAGAAGGCCATGGGGTGGAAGGAGAGTGCTAGGAAGGCCACTGAACTGGGAGGATCTTCTCATTGTAATTTTGAAAGGCTCTTGAATGATTTGCTAGCTATGAAATCCTAGACATTTGGATGCACTGTGCATTTATTGATGTATGGGTATTCTGTTCTTCTTTCTATGTGGACAAATGGTGTTGCTTTTATTTGTTCTTTTTACTAGAGGCTGGATGCTCATGGCCGAGACAAGACCAGGCTTGATCTGTAGGCCGTGTGCTGTGGGCTGTTTTCTGGCTGTGTTTTAGTACCATTAGCTGGTCCTGGGCCTGAGTTTCTTGCCATGTCTTTAAATAGTTTTTTCTTGGCTTAAAAGTAACCGAAGTGACATCATCATCATCATCATCATCAAAGCTTTGTCCCAACTTTGTTTCTTTAGTCTACCACCTTTCTCTTGGACTCTCTCTAAGATGGTCTTTTTGCCCTGCATCCATTACAATGCCCGCGTCTCATCCACGATGAGTGCACAACAAAACGAGTCATACATCCTCACAAGAATCCACCCAATAGGCACTTGGACAGGCTTCAGTCCACCCCAACTTGGCCAGTGAACACTTTGGCCTGTGCCCTGTGGGTCCTCTGTTACGTACCTAATATGAAATAGTAGTAAGTTCTCTCAAACATTTTCCATAAAATAAATCTGAGCTACTTCTTGGCATATGACATTATGATGAAAGCAGGAAATGAACCTTTCAGTATATTTTTTTAGTTCTGCAATAGAGTTTTTGAAAAAAAAAAAAAATGGATATGCCAAAGAGGATGATTTAATCTGAAAATGGCTAACTCAATCAGGGATTTTCATGGAATAGGACCAGAGACTCTTGCAGCAGTCAGTAACCAAACGTATTCTAGCCATGACATGCATCAGGTGGATCCATTAATTGCATAGAAATAGTGAAATGATGCAACCCTTGGACACAAGTTGTCTCCTTCTCCCTATGCTTACCTTACTAGAATCGGGACTCCCGTGAGAGAGAATAAATGGGATTGAAACCACCTACAGATGGAGGGTCTTATGACTACATGCAGTAGCACCTTTATGAGTGTACTATTCACAGGGGCATGCATGCAACTATTCCAACTAGGAGCAAAATAAACCAAAACTCTGATGAGGACCCAGATGAATTAGACTTATATATGGATATTTATCACATAATGAGACACTCAAATTGGGCTTAATGATGAATAATAGAGTTGAGGGATCCAAACAATTGTGTCCATAGTTAGTAATTCTAAATATGGAAATTTAAGTATCAAAGGGGTGGTGGCGCAGTTGGCTAGCGCGTAGGTCTCATAGCTTCTTGAGTTATCCTGAGGTCGAGAGTTCGAGCCTCTCTCACCCCACTATGATCTTTTTGTTTTTTTTAACCTTTCAGCTTTGAACACAGAAAATTTGACACATCTCAAACATTCTTACTAAAAACATTAAAATGTTTTGAAGGTCTATCAAGTATCAAGCAAATACCATGAAACATAGGACAGACAAACAAACTCATGGAATCATAATTGATGTGCTCAAACCCATATTCTAGAAGCCAATACTCTAAAAACCATTCAAATGTTAGCACTTGTTCATATAAATGTCCACTTCCAAGTTCCAAGCCGACTAGTAATATGATATGAGACTGGGATTCTTTTCATCATGACAAGATTGCCACCAGTTGTTTCTCAGTTGCAAGGCAGGAACTATGGGGGCTGTGCGCATGGCCCCCTTGTATCATGAAAATTTTAGGTTCTTTTTTTTTTTTTAACAAATGACCCCATAGAAATTTTAGAAGTGCAATATAATCCAGCCTGCAATAGGGCCTTTATGATCATCTTAAACCAAGTGGGAACAACTCAGTTTCCATGTAAATCAGGGTTGTTCACATTGCTTGGATAGATGGAGTTGCCATGACACTCATCTTTACCAAAGTGAGAAACTACAAATAAAAAGAGCTACAGATGATTTTACATTATATAGTAAACTGAGTGCGCCTGTGCAGGGCAACCAAGTTCTGAGCCCATTTAAATCTTCTGACCTGATTTTAACAAACTTAATCTAAGGGTTCATGCAATTGGATAACCTGAGTTACCTGTGACAATTGCTTTGTTCTGTCATAACCAATTACTGGTAAAACAGAGTTATAGACATGTATTTAAATGTAAAATGAGTACAGGGCAACCAATGTTTAAGAATCCAAAGGGGGACCTCTAGAAGAATAAAGCATCATTATTTTTCCCCTGTAAAAACAAAATTTTCCAGAACAGCACTTAACACAAGGTAAAAGTCTCTGAATCAAAATCCCTCAGTTTTTCATTTCATAACCTTTTTGAAGTCTCTTTTGAGAAGGCAATGGATCCTCCTCCTACAATCCTTTATAGACAAAACACAATGTCATTCATAACCTCATTTAGAAGTGTCCAATATTTTTTCTATTGCATTCTGCCCACTAATATGACACCCAAGAATAGGGAAAAGAATAATAAGGAATAATGGAGGTAAATATTTTCAACATAACAACCCTCCCTCCCTCTAACTATCTTGCACTGTTCAAAGCCTTGGACTTGCTCAGATTTGAGAGGTCCTCAATCAATTTCTTCTCTTCACTACTAAGCCTCTTTGGAATGTCAACCTGCACACGTACCAACTGGTCACCCCTTAGGTGATGCTTGTTGAGGGATGGTACACCTTTCTTAGCCATCACTAGTGTTGCACTCGGCTGTGTCCCAGCTGGGACTTTCAGATCAACTGTGCCATCCACAGTAGGAACTTTGATTGTTGTCCCCAAGATCGCGTCGATGTATGACACCTTACAGGTATATAAGATGTTCGTCCCATCGCGTTTGAGCACTGGATCAGGGCGAACATCAATAAGGACATAAAGGTCTCCAGGCCCACCACCTTTTCTTCCAGCATTCCCTTCTGATCGAACCCTCAGCTGGCTACCAGAGTCCACACCAGCAGGGACTTTCAGGGTAATCGTCTTTGCCTCTCTTACACGACCATCCCCTTTACAAGTGTTGCAAGGGGTGAACGATTCCCCAGTACCAGCACAAGTTGAGCAGGCCATTACCTGCTGGAATATGCCCAAAGGAGTCCTAGTCGACGAGACAACTTGGCCTTGCCCTCGACATGTCTTGCACTTGGTCCGTTTGGACCCAGGCTTGGCGCCTGATCCATCACAGGTTCCACAGGTCCCCAGCCGGGCTATCTGAATCTCTTTCTCTACACCAAAAACTGCTTCCTTGAAATTCAATACTAGATTATAACCCTCATCCTCACCCTCAATTGGCCTGTTGCGAGCACTTCTCCCACCACCCATGCCACCCATACCACCCATTCCTTCAAATAATGATTCAAATAAATCAAAGGGACTACTGAAATCCTGCCATAAGACAACCCCCATGGCAAATTAGACTTTATGCAAGGATTGTAACGTCAGAGAATCGACAATTTTTCTTACTAAGAACTTACCCCCGTGCCCATGCCAGCACCTTTGAGCCCAGCCTCCCCATACGTGTCATACAGTGATTTTTTTTCATCATCCGACAGCACCTGTAGCATGTAATCCATTAATAAACATATTGATCAAAACTACGAGTTTTTCATCATTTACCAAAAAAACGATTATCTTGGAAAATGGATTACCTCATAGGCATTGCTAATGTCCTTGAATTTTTGTTCTGCACTGGGATCTCTAGAAAACAGAAAACACAACACAATTGAGTCCTTGCGCAAGTTTCAGTCATCAATAAATATATTGAGAATTTTTTCATTTTTAGAGACAGCCAAATTAAAAAGATAAGGATCTTGAAAATGGTGAATTAGGAATGTTCAATGTCTTTCTACACAGAGCCCATGATGAGAGAGAGCAATTTTGAATGATCACGATAGGTATTTTTCCCCTTGTAAAAAGATCTATTTTGTTTGAGAAATAGAAATGGATTAGAACAAAATTGTACTGTAATCAGGATAAAACTTGCGACAAGAGGAAAAAAAAGTCATTTTATGATCTTGTTCAATGATATTAAATAATATTCATAGTTTTTTTTATAAGGGCATTCCCTCCTTGTGTGGTCTCACTCCATGCACTCCAATAGTGCATCTCTGCCCAAGTCTGACTCGTAGGTTTATCATAGCCTGAGATGTGACTAAGACAACAAAATCCTGCATCAATTAAATAGGTTCAAACTGGAATTAAAAGGGCAGAGGGGTCACTGAGGCCAATCCAATAGGTTTTAAGGCCTAGATTGCTCACCATTGACTCCACAAGAGCTCAGGTAAAGAATGGAGCACAAGCCGACCCATGTAGCCAAACAGGTATAAAAGTCAAGTCCAATTCTGAGTTTTGGATGTTGTTTGGGTTCAGAGCTATGATGCCCAGATATGACATGCCCAGATATGACATGGATGAGATAGGAAAATCCATGAATATGGCATTTTTTTTTTTTTTTAATCAGTAACAGGTAAAAGTTTTATGCAAAATAGAAGACTAAACACAAAAAAAGGAGCCCCACAAAAGGGAACAACAAGGGTATAACTATATAAGAGCAATATACCCAACCCAAAACACCTACATAACAAAATGCTACCCAAGGAACAATTCTATCTACCTCGTTTTTCTAGAACAACTGCTATGCTATTCGCGGACCAATCATCATTGAGTCCTGAATCCTGATGAAAAACCACAATGCCATGAAGATGGCAGTGACACAGATTTTACCCCACAAAAAGTGTTAAAGACAATACAGAAATGTTCTCTCGCCTATTTTAAAGTACCAGGTATGATAGGAATATCCGAGTCTTAGAGCCCCCCAGACAACAAAATCCGCACATTGGTGCTAAGATAAAAAGGAACTAATTACGTATTTCTGTGTCATCCTTTTTCAGAGTTAAAACCATTTTGACATACTAACTAGTAAGCAGAAGCAGGAAGTCATGGGAAAGACAGATGCCAAGATCATTAATGCAGCTAAAGCATCATTGTAGTTCATATAGATAGCCATGTCCAACATAGAATGATATATAATTTTGAAAATGCCAACTCACTTGTTCACATCTGGATGATAACTCCTCGCAAGTTTTCGATAAGCTGCAGACCAGAAAATATTAATTTCATTAAGAGAGCATCGATTAATTGAGTCTTACTAGCTGCAGTGAAAAATAATACTTTTATATCGTTTTAGTCTTTTAAGCGATAACAAAGTGCAGAATATTAAAGAGATATAGCACTCAACCATATCAGTTTGGTATTTAAATATTTATAATAGAAAATAAAATTAACATCCAACATACTTGGTGGGACATTACTTTTAATAAAAATTAAATAAGTTTATGTCCACAATGCATTCATGGTTTTGAAGAGAGTCTGCAGGATCTTTGAAAAATTGTCCCTCCACTGTAACCTGATCAAGTATGATGCCCCAAAAAACTGATAATGAACTGGAATCAGTTCTCTCATGAAATTCAATCGCGTCACAGTATGACTTGAACGGCCCACGACTCACAGGGGACTTGTCTTGGTCAGTCAAAGTTGGAACAAAGCCAACTGCAGCATCCTTTTTTTCTTTTTGGAATACCTAATCTAGGCATCTAATCTACCCTTCTTCATCATCATCATCAAAGGCTTGTCCCAACTATGTTGGGCACCTAATCTACCCTTAACTGACCTATTTTCCTGAAGAGCTGCTGGCCAATATTAGTGGTATGTCCCTGTTTAAACCAAGGCTTGAACCTAAGCTACCGATGCCTCCCCCTAAAAGGGTTATTCATCCATTACCAACAGCATTAAGCAGGCAAACATACCTTCCTCTTAAACCCAACCTTGGAGAGCTTTTAAAGTTACATTCTGATGTTTCTTGACCCATTTCTTCGGTTGGGGAGATGGGGATTCTCATTGGCAACCTTAAATAGCCATTTTCAGAGATTAAAAAAAAAAAAACTCATTTTACCTATTTTATCTTTTTGTTTCTTTTGTTAAGGTTCATCTTCAAATTGCAAAATATCAATCTAAAGGTAAATCCATGGTTTCCTTTTCAACTTTTTCATGTCATAGGTGATTATGTTTTTTAGATTTATGGATCTGAGGTGAAAATCCATAGAGATCTTAGATTTGTCATCTATTTCAAATTGGGGCTTAACTTTTGTGCACATTTCAAATAAGGAGAAAAAAATAACTACATTTCAAATCAGGGCTTAAGTTTTCCAACTTTCTTTCAGATCAGGACAAACAGCTGGAATGGGTAGTTTCCGGCGACTTCTCCCCCTTTTTCTCAAAATCCCAAAAATGCCCTCAGGGCTTTATGTGCGAAAAGATTTTAGCCATTTGGGTTTAGGGTTTAGGGTTCTTTCCTTCTCCATTCTCCATCTTCTTCCTCCTCCTTCCACCTTTCCTCTGTGTTATAAAAGATTTCTTATATATATTTTTATGTCATTTATTCATGTAATTGTTCAGTTATGTTCAAAGATAATATGAATGTATATACCCAGAGAACTTGGATAACGAGTGTTAACAACTTGATAATTATATTTTTTTGTTACCTTTGTAATTTAAACTTATGCAGCTTTGGTTTAGGGATTTAATCTAAAACATAGGGTAAGATTAGGATTAGGTTTGGTGGTCTGGGCAATAGCAGAAATGGCAAGGCCTGGACTTAAGAAAGAGAGAAAATACACAGCATCCCAGCAAGCTAAAATTGCTATTACTTCAAATCCATAGAATGTCAGATTTTTAATTTAAAATTTCAATTATTTCATTAAAATGTTATAGCCAATATCCATAACATTTAAACAATGGCCCATCCATAATATGTCCTGGATTGGTCCAACCAGTTGGCAGTCACTACCGTTTGTGAGTCAATGGCACCATGGTCCATGGGTCCTAGCCCATGGTTTTAAATCCCGGTACCGGTTCTCCAACTCCTGGATCAAAATAGCGGCCGCTATGCTAAATTGAATTTAGCGACGTTGGGGCTGCTGCAGAGTGACTAATAGCTATTTTACAAAAAAATTAAATACATATTAAGGCTTATTTCTTTCTTTTTTTCTCTCCATACAACATTTCTACACAACTCTTCTACACTTCTATGCTTAAAAGAACACCAAAACAAATAAGATCTCGCTGAGTTGAAGCCAATGCAGAGAGAGTTCCTCTCAAAGAATCTTATCTAGGTAATGTCCTAGCAGACACCCCCTTTAATAGAGGTATTATTTTCTCTACTCTCAACAAAAATACATTGTTTGTTTTGATGGACTTAATTTGTTATTTGGTTTGAACTTCAAACTTTTTTAGCATTACTTTATAATTTATATATCCTTTGTTATGTACAGTTGTGATAAATTACTTATTTGAATTATGAATTTAGATATGCATAATAGGTCCTAACTTAGTATAGCTAACCAATATAAATACATGGAAAAAATTAGATCAATGCTCTTATTTTATAATCATTCAGCGACACAAAACTTCAATGCACTGAAAGGACCGTTGCATCCCCCTTTCTTAGTTATTATAAGAAAAAAGCATCAAATTCTAACATTTTCCAATATTCTAAATTTTTTGGATATTTTTTCAACATTTTTTGACAACTTTTCGATTCACACTACTACACCACTATGTCTTGCCCGCTACGTAGCATTTTGGCCACCAACCGCTGCAACCGATATTTTGATCCTTACTCACGCTGGTTAGGACTAGGATGATTCTATACTACCCACTCCGGTCCATGTTGTCTGTGCTCCATGTTGTCTGTGCCTAAGCGGTACTGCCACGCTGGTCTTAAAAAGTATCAAAATTTAAAATAACAAAACCCTTTAAAATATAGAAAATAATAGAAAGCTAGTAAAAAATGTGAAAGTTAGGCCATTTATGTAGTAACCTATATCAATATAGTGATGTTCAATGTGACATATGACTACTAGTTTTTATGGATATGAATGACATAAATATCCTTTATTTAAGCTTAGCAAAATTCACTAATGATGCATGAAGACTTAAGGAGCATGGCAATTGAAAGCATGGTTCAAAATCGCGGTTGAGCATAAATACCGTTATGACGCGACGCATCATGGTTCGAGGTCCATCACAATGCAGTTTTTTTTTTTTTTTACCCCAAAAGAATCTAAAAACATATCCAAAAAACTCAAAATATTATAAAATGCTAGAAAACAATGTTTTTCCCACTAGTAAATACTTTAAAGCAAATATCAGGCCCCCTAAGTCATAACATCCTATATTGTTGTCTTATTTGAAAATTGCAAATTCTTTTCTGAATAAAATAGATTTACGTGTATAATAAAAAGTAAGTTGAAATGTCATAAAATTTATAGTATGCATTGCAACCATAATTTTTAACTAACCATTAGTGTTAAACACTTAAAGTCAAGAAACTAGTAGTAGTAGTAGTGCAGTACTCAATTCCTCAAATCACCAAGTTGAGAGGGAATTTCAACTTTCAAGTAACATGCACTATTACAGCAAGATGAATTAATTAATTAATGCTGTGGAATATGGACATAGGGGTATTGTGGTTGAGGAGGGAAGAAGCCTTCATATGAGATCCCACCAAAATGTTGCAAATCACTTGAGTTTTAGTGAAAAAAGAGGCTTAGGAAACTCTAGCACAGTCTCAAGAAGCTCCACAGATAATTTGAGAAAGAAGGAAGGGAAAAGAAAGTTCTTTAAAAAGAACATAGTTGGCCAATATTTTCAACGTTATTTTAAAAATATCAGTCATTATAATTGTTGTGACAGCCATATTCAAAATATCAGCCGTTATGACCATTATGGACTGATTTTTCACTTTTTCTTAATAACGTGAATGTTATGAACGTTTTATTAAAAATAACGTAACAGCATAAGCCATTCCAGTTTCATAATGGCCGTTATGAAACGGTCACATGCGTTTTTTATTTTTATTTTTGACCATGATTGAAAGGCTTGAATGTGGATTAGAAAATATATAATATCAAGCCATTCAAATGATCCTAGCCTTTAGTTTTTGGTCCTCAAAATTTGAGGGAAAAGTTGTCTTTTTATTTTTTTTAACTCAAGGGAGAAGTAATATTTTTAAGGATAAATTGGCCAAAAACAAAAAATTGGACAGTCTAGCATTTGATTTTTGGTCCTCGAAGTTGAGGCGAAATTATCTTTTTATTTTTTAACTCAAGGGATAAGTCATTTGATTCTTTCTTAATAGTAAATTAGTAAAAGAAAAAACAAAAAAAAAAAAAAAAAATTGAAGGGTACAGTAACCTTTTTTCCTTAGTGAAGGAAGGTTTTAGTAAATACACAAAATATAGTGGCCTTTTTAAAGTTTAGTGAAATTATATGGGCTATTTCTAAGAAATATAAAAAGTAAAACTGTTATTTTTTTTTATTTTTTTTTGTCAGAAGATAGATTTCACGTGTCTTCATTCAAAAAGTGACGTTCCAACCAACTCAGCAACAACTAAGCAATAATATATATATATATATATCCTTTTATGTGGTGTCGGGACCTGACTCAAGTCAGGCCTGGGCAGCACCGAGTCAACTCGAACATGTCAACCCGGTGCAGGAGCAGGAGCAGCAGAAGTAGTACTAAGCTAGCCCATGAAATAATCACTAAGCAAATAGCAGTTCATGATGGCCATTCCTCAACCAGTGAGTGAGTTTGATGGCAAAAATCAGATGGCCTTAGAAAAACAGGACTGAAGTTTGAATGGTGTCCTGTTTGGCAGCATTATACCAAGGACAAAGGATCAGGTTCAAGAAGGGAAAAGATATGAAATGCATAGTTGAAATCTAAGGCAAAGCCATGAAAATAAACCAATAAAGTACTACTAAATATACACCGAAAAGAAGATTTTGATAGAAGAGGAGTAAAAAGTGATACACTGAAAAGAAAAGAAGGCTTGATAGAAGAGAAGTGAGGAAAAAGTGGGCAAGTCAATTATAATATGTGTGCGCTTTTTCTAGGAATAAACAACAATAAAAGTGCATTTTATCTTTCCATGGAACTATTTTTTAGCGCAGTAGGAGAAATAGATAATAAGAGGTTTAACTTACAATGGAATAAATCAATTTATAGGAATATCATAAAAACAAGAGAGAAAACTAATCAAAAACATAGGAGGACAAGACCCCCAAGGTGCCTTGTGCTGCAAACACGAGGTTGCGGATTCAAGTCATGTTACCATTCAAAGAGAGGAGAGGGAAAAAAGTCAGAAGGGAAGGAAAGAGAGCATTTACCACTTTTTATTTCAGATTTACTGGCATTTTTTGAAACCCCAAGGACAGAATAGTAATCCTGTGTTAGAAAAGAATAGCACCTGAGATCAGATCATCACCCATTGAGGACTTGATATGCTTTCATTCTACAGCAGATAATCTAAAGTTGAATAGCAATTAATATGTTCTGAAAGTACACCATTAAAACCATTCACAGCGTCGTTAAGCAAAGAAGAATTAGAAAAAGATTACTCACGCTGTCTGCTCTAACAATGAGTCGTGATCCCCTACGGCGGTGACAAGTTTGAGATGATTGAGTATTGAACAGAACACACAATGACTCTTGGGTTAAAAAGCTTGCACATGATGACGCCAAATGCATTTCCTTGCTTGAACCACTGACATAAACCAATTGTAAATAAACAAAATAAAATCAATCAAATTCAACATAAAATAATCCACAAAAATTTGAACTCGTTAGAAGAATTAAAATTTTAATTATATGAACAATTTAAAGAACTACTATAGTACTTTAAAGACCTATTAAATACAAAATATGCAAGTAAATCATGATCCAGAATCAAACCAATGAAGCATCATCATGGAAGCCTCACCCATCTATTTGGGGTTGGCTTTCAGTAACACTGCCAGACAATCTCTCGTGTCTATACAAAAAAGAGCAATATAAAACTATTTGGAAGATGATATAACAAAAGAAAACAGGAATCACGATGAAACTGCAGCAGCTGCATTTAGAACATCCAAAGTGTTGAAAAAAAAAGAAACCAAAGTCAAGTAACATAAACTAATGTATACTGTGGGGTGAAAATAACCACATAGAAATGCTCACCTCAATTGGGATGTCAGCACCTTGTTCATGTTACAACATGGCATGGTTCGTGGAGATGAAGATCTTAATAGAAATTGAGGCCGAATCCCCCATTGTGATACCCATGTCCCTCCACAAGGTATAATTGCCATTGGAAATGATCTTGTATAGGGGGTAAATACTAAAGAAAACGGTTTATCCTCGCCGCTTTACTGCAATTCAAAGAAAATAGATCAGTTGAATGTGTTTGATAAAACCACTTGCATTTATTGAAAACAACAATCATTTTCTCAAAATGAAAATAACATAGATATTAATGAGAGAATCAGTGTCAAGGTTTAAGATTTCAATGACAAACAATTATAAGAGCTAATTCTAGTTCCAACCTTTCAAGCAACTCCAACTACTGAGTTAGTTCTACCAATATTATTCCTTTTTACCTTGTCTTGTATAACTCAATTACAAAGGGTGAATTAATAACCAAGAAAAGTGTAACAAGAAAATAAAAAATAAGAAAATTACAACAACACCTCATACAGCTGGGAGGGACGTAAAAAGGCAGGAAGATAGGAGTGCATGGGTTTGAGAGCCATCAAGGTCACCCATAGCGTCTCTTCGAAATCCCCCCACCCCCGTTCTCTCTTCCCCACCCATGAAGGACCTAAAAGGGTCCCAAGAAAGGCCTGAAATTACGTCCTGCACTGAGAAGACTAAGTCCTAGTCAGTACCAGTACAAGTCGGAGAAAAGGATTAAAAACTCAAACTCAGGAGGCGACTTGGTCCCGCTCAAGTCAAACCAAGTCGCACTCAAGTTTAAACATCTTGGTCTTTCAACTTTGAAACTCTTTTATTTCAACGCTCAAAGGCTATAAAACAAGAGCTTTTCACTGTTTTCTCAGAGTGGTTGATTTGTTTAAGACGACTTGAGGCCTATACAATCGATTTATGCTCAAATAGGAGTTTGGGTAGATTCAAAGCTCGCTATTGTACCATTCTTTCAATCAGAATATTTGAAATTTTCTTTCAGCCAGCATTCGTTTCATTAGCTTTCTAACCTATAAATGCATGGTTCAGGATCCTTTGTAGCTTTTTCAGAAGCAGAATAGTGACAAATCTGAGTGGTCCTGCATCTGAACATCAGCTGCAAAATCAACTTTCACAATCTCAATCGTCAACATCTACAACTCCATCTCCTCCAAGATCAAGTGGCTCCGCCAGGGCTGCCTCCTCATCAACTTCATCTTCCACCTTGTCAATCCCATTTGCGCATCTCCTCCCACGCCTGAGAAGCTACATCGTTCATGGGGGTCCCTCACCAACTAGGGAAAATTATTGCTTTAAAATCGAGTTCGGGGCGACTCGGACATGGCCGAGTTGTAATACCATCATCAGAGATCGAAATCGGGAAAAAAATGCACGAGCCGACAAAGTTGGACTAGCACAGATAGGTTATAAGACTAGCACAAACTGGCACGAAACAGTATTGGGATTGGCATGAACTGATACGAGATAAACCAACCACTGTGCTCCTTGAATCACAAACCCAAAACTGCAAAATACTTGCTTGACATTTGATATGCACTCTAGCTCATACATACATACATACATACATTTATATATATATATATAGAGAGAGAGAGAGAGAGGAATGTTCATGTGCATCCATCCCTCGCCATAGGGTGAGGGATGCACACACACATGTATATATGAGGAGCGCTACAACCTACAAAACACCCATGTGTGCAACAAATAAGAAAAGAGACAATTTTAAGATTTCACAACATGGAGT
The DNA here is from genome assembly GCA_038049695.1 of Cinnamomum chago. Classification (NCBI taxonomy): domain Eukaryota; kingdom Viridiplantae; phylum Streptophyta; class Magnoliopsida; order Laurales; family Lauraceae; genus Cinnamomum; species Cinnamomum chago. The sequence goes on along the minus strand of CP142459.1, from coordinate 59,188,294 downwards.
TTGTCATAATGACGCTGGTTTCCTACATTTTCTCCATATTTAAATGCCATAAACAACTTTCTACTTTGCTCCCATAAACGAACCACTTACTTATCTTTCCTATTTTTTCTTCTTCTTTAAAGGAAGGCTTTACATGTCCAAATAAATAGGCACCAAAGACTCATGCGGATGGAGATTTCTCAAAAAATAAGTGGGCTCATGTCTAATCAGATAAATAATAAACTTAGAATGTTTAGATATTAGGGGCCCACTGCTTATTATAGCATTGCTTTAATTAAAAACGGTTTAAACTTTGTGGGAGTTCATTAATATATCAGTAGACCTACTGACGGATTTATAGGATTCAGATTTATTTCTATTATTTTCCTTTGAGCCCACTTGTGAGGAAATTTGGCGACGGGTCCCATTAACTCTTGTAAGAGGGACCCACTAACAGAATCTTAGCCTCAAGTGGGTCAAACTCTTATTTCAGTGAAATTTGACGACGGGCCATAGAAGTGCGCCCCATGAAAGAGTATCAAGACTTTCTCATGAATCCCAAAATAAATTGGAATCCATGGTGAGTCCAATAAGGCAACCGGCAGTGGCATTTTAAATTCAAAAGTTTGTTATATATGTTTACACAATATGAAAGCCTTGAAAATTAAGTGGATTTCAAAAGTAAGCCATATGAGTTGGCTTACTTTCGTTGGATGCAACGGACAGGGGACCTCTCTCTCTCTCTCTCTCTCTCTCTCTCTCTCTCTCTCTCTATATATATATATATATATATCTATGTATGTATAATATGGTTTTAGAGGCTCAAATGATGATCCTACCCAATTGATAAAGGCCAACAAGTTTCTACCTTCTAAAATGACTGCACAGTCAATTCAACGGTCCAGTCCATTCAGATGGGCACCAAACATAGTTGTCAATTCCATTTCGGTCCCCATCCCGATTTTTCCCTGTAGTGGAACACTTCGACTTTCCAATCAATTTTGTTGTTTCATTCCAAAAAAGACACGATTGAAAAATGAAAAAATATAAAAGAATACCTAACACTAACTAAAAAACATATAGACTTATGGCAAGACATTGAAAAGTCATACTAAATATATATACATTAAAACTACTCAATAAACAACAAACATAACGAAATGAAACTTCGTCCTTGTCATTCTCTCACAAATCTAAAAATCAAAAATATTCCAACATAAGTCCTAAACTACTCATCACTTATCCCTAGCTGACCCTTCAAATCAGAGCAAAGCACGTTCATATGAATCAAATCACTGCTCATTCCATAAGGCTAAATAAGGCCATGACAAGTTTTCTTCCCATTGTTTAACCTTCATGCCAAAAGGAAATTTTGCCATTGGGGTTTCCTCAGTTCCAGTTCTTGGCTTTCTCCAGTTCCCATGCTACGTTTCGCTCTCAGGTCTTCGACTTCTGTAGAGTTTCCAATGTTCTCCTCCATCACAGTTTCACATAAATTCAGTCCTCATTACAGAATATGCAAAGACTCAATTTCCTAGTCGTTTTCTCTAAAACCACATTCATTTGCTACAACAAAATTGGAAAACAAGTATCTCAAATAGAAATAAAATAAAGCACAAGAAAGAACCAAATAAGAAGAAAGTGAAAAACTTTTTGTTAAGAATGTTAAATCTAGGTATGACTTTTGGTGAATCCATGATTAGTGAGAAGGTAATACCTAATATCCCTTCTACCATCACTCTCATGTGCCGAAGATGAACAGGGCTAAGCGATCTACCAAAGCTGTGGGATGTAAAAATGCATCGGTAGGGGTGCTTTTCGCTTCGAGGGAAGCTCCCCCACGCGAGAAGGTGTGGATGCCCTCTTCAAGTCTTCTGGCTAGCTGTTAGAAGCTTTATATCTATTGGAAAAGGCCCTCGAATCTTTAGGAGAAGTTACTTGAGCATGAATGAAGTTTGATCATGCTCACTACCTCTGTTTATAGTGTTTTACAGAGGTTCAGATGGCTAGAGAGCCAAGAAACCCAATTTGCATGGAGTTTGGACAAAAATAAGAAACCTAAGCGTTGTCTAAAGCAGATTGCAGGTGCATGAGATGCAAGTGCCCCCTAAATGCAGGTCCATGGTCAAGGGATGCCGGATGCATGTCCTCTCCTCTTTCCACATCACCAACTTACAAAGGTCATAACTTTTCATCCACCCATCGGATTTTAAATTAAATACATTCGAAAGCTCATGAATAACTTCTTCCCATTTAAAGTCATTACATGAAATGCTGATCCCACTTCGTTTTTCTGCTGCCCTCAACTTCGGAAGGTCGTAATCTTTTTGCCAGATATTTCTAATATTATATACTGCCAGAAAGTTTGGCCTAGAGGATCAATAAAGCAGGTGGGCCATTTTCTATTTGAATCCAATCACATCATTTACTAGAAAATCTTGGATCCCAAGTACATGATTTTGGGGGCGATCATCCCTGTTAGACTTGGGTCTGCTTCCAAAACCCATATGAAATTTCTGGTTCTGTCATAAAAATCCTTCCTCCACGCCCAAAACCTACATGAAAACCATCAGTTTGCCCCCTAAAACCCAACTACCTGTTTTCGGTCTGCCCCCCTCAAGCAAAAACCCTGGGTCCACCACTGGAAGTAATAGACTGCTTTAACTGCTCGCTTCCAAAATTCTGATGTCCATAAACAATAAAGATGAAAACTTAAACATGCAAGAATGAAAAATCATTCTCCCACAAAACCATAAAGATGAGAACTTTAACATGTAAGAATGAAAAACCATTCTCCCACAAAACCATAAAGATGAGAACTTTAACATGTAAGAATGAAAAACCATTCTCCCACAAAAATCATTCTTACACAAAACAATAAAGATGAAAACTTTAACATGTAAGAATGGAAAAAATCATTCTCCCAAAAAACCATAAAGATGAGAACTTTAACATGTAAGAATGAAAAACCATTCTCCCACAAAATCATTCTTACACAAAACCATAAAGATGAAAACTTTAACATGTAAGAATGAAAAAATCATTCTCCCACAAAACCAATTTTCATTCCTCTGCAAAATGCTCCACACAATCATACCCTAAAAATCATACAACATAGAGCTAATCTTAACAACAGAATCATCGGCTTCCGTCTACTGCTCCAGGAACCTCAATATAGTGATCAGAAGCACATAGGAATTTCAAGCATTTTTAGCAGAAGCGATACGAATCGTCCCTAAAACTAAACCCAAACGGTGAAAAGTACAGAAAAAACACTAGCAAAAGCATGTAATGGAAATGAAAACGGAGGGGAACAATAAAAATACAATCTTTTTTCAAGGAAAGAGAGTTTTAGAGCTGGATTGTATATGTGATGTGGGAAATGGAAGGAAACGGATAAACGTACCTTCTTCTTTCTGGTTTTGGCGTCGTCTCTGTGCTCTTCTGCTCCTTTCCCTTGTTCTTGGAGCGGAGTAGAGAAGAGGCGCGCTCGCAGTGTAGGGCTCGCGTCCGAACAGGATGGGATGAATGGGATAAAAAAGAGGGGTCGTACTCGTATCTGATTTTTTGACTGAGGAGTATAGAGGTATAGCATCCTCGAGCGTTTACCAAATACCATGCATGAACATTGCAAATTTAGTAAGGTTTTTGTTTTCCTTTGCCGAATACTCACGCATCCACTCGCACGCTCAACCAAGTTCACGTATTGAAGTTTGTTATTTCCATGTTTTTATGGAAAAAAGGTGCCTCGCAAACTAATAAGTGTATATGATTTTCAATAGAGAAAAATAAAAGCAATTGCTTGGTGTGATGACTGTTAAAATTACTACGGATGATCCGGTGGTGGATTTATATTCACCACCACTATTTCACAATTTGGACACATTTGTAAAGGTAAAGGTCTTTTTGATATCATATCATACGAATGTTCTCAAAAAATGGGATGGTTGATAATGTGTTTCATGTGTATTAATCACATTTCGAGTTTTAGTTTTAATGGAGAAATACGTGAAAACTTTAACCATTGAAATAAGAGATTTGAAACAATTCAACTTTGATTTTTACTAAAACAACTCACAAGCACAAAGAAGCCTACTAGTTGTCTCTTACCTTTTAAAAAAGCTATCTTCCACCTTCTACTAATTCATTTAAAGAGGGCTCCAGCTCTTAGCTCTTTACTTTCGTCCTAACTCAAGATATTCTCTTGTGTGTAACTTCCACTTCTTCTTACATGTCCTCTCCCTTCTCATCTCTCTTTCTAAACCAAACCACCACGACCCCTCTCCTCTCCTTGTCCCACCCAGCCTAGCAGCTCTCTATCTCTTTGCGTGCACACAGACTTACTTTTATAAGCCTATCAACTCTCTCTCTCTATGCAATTTCCACCTCTTCTTACATGTCATCTCCCTTCTCATCTCTCTTCCCTCTCTCCCTAAACCAAACCACCACCACCCCTCTCCTCTCCTCTCCTTGTCCCACACCCAACCTAGTAACTCTCTCTCTCTCTATGCGCGCGCACGGACTTACTTTTATAAGCCTAGTATCTCTCTCTCTCTCTCTCTCTCTCTCTCTCTCTCTCTCTCTACGCGTACGTACTTACTTTTATAAGCCATCCAATAAAAGATACATTATATAGTGTGCTCCTATGCAATTGTCTTGCACGGGAGACGTGCGAGAAAACCTACAAGGCTTACCCAGCAACCTACCAATCATGGATAAGTGGGAAGAAAGATATAAACGAGACATCTTAAGTTAATCATATCATCTTGATCCCTTGATTTGTGGTCTTCAAGTTTTAACTATTTTAGAATTATCTTTGTTTTTGTCAATCCAATTGTCTAATCCATTTAGATATTGATCTAAAACCCACTAGATTTTATTTTTTTATTTTTTTGCTGAAATCACAGACAAAAGCAATCACAAAGACCTTTAAGAGTCTAAGTTATGCATCCAATTATTTTTGTAAGGATCTAGCTAAAGAAAGAAGAAGTCTCCAAAAAGACTAAAAAAACTCTTCCAAGTGATTGGAATCTTGAGCATGCTATAAAGGTTGAAAAGAATATAAGAAAATGTTCAAATTGTTCCATGCCTAAACATCCCAAATCCAAATTCATTTAAATCGTTCAAACATATGGCTCAGATATTGGCTAGGGAGAATTCCTTACAAAGAGACTTGCAAGATAATACTAAAAAAAAAAATAGTTTGATTTGTGTCAGGGTCATGGAATAATTACACACAAAAGATTTATTCTACCATTAGAAAGGAAATCCTTATCCATATATAGTCAATTACATATTAAGATTCCAATGTGCTATTCTAAATAAAAGAACATTCTCTCAAGAATCAATTGTTAGTTTATAAAAGATGTTTATAAAAAAAAAAAGATTTTAAAAATTTAGCACCCAAGTAAATTTGTGCAAGGTGGCAGCCATTGTTAGCCATTGTAATATATAAAGCCAACGTAAGAATCTGACTATTGCAAATATATATAAGATGCACCACGTCTTCAGGAACAAAATCCAAGTCAAATTCTAGGATGAATTCGATTAGGTTTTTTGTTCTCTTTCTTTCCCATTTCCATGCCTTTTTGGAACTTTTTTCTTCATCTTTATCTACTCATTGACATCTCAGTGTGCTACTATGTATAAAATTACTTCTTACATAACACTATCATGATTCACAATGATCTGGGTCTCTTGAAGATATGGCATTGGCTAGAGCACTCTTGTATACTCCCTGAACTTGCATTACGAGTACATGAACTTTCTTCTTCCTCGAACTCTCAATGTTCTCTTGTTTTCTAAAAGAAAATAAAAAAAAAACCATCTTTTGGCTGTTACATTATAACCTCTACCATTCTCGCAAATTTTTTTTTAAATCGTGTGTAGACTTGTTTTCTTAAGTTATCATATACCATCCCATTGAAGCAACATTGGGGACAAGGAAAGGAGGAAGCGTCGTGTATATTGTTGCTTTGTATAGTTTTCTTAATGACCATTTCTTTAAGTGTAAAAGAGCGTCGATTTTACTTATCAATTGCATTGTAGCATAAGCATGCATTAAAAAATTATGCATCTCCAATTTTTCTTTCAATCCCCTCACAAATTTCATGTTGCAAGTGTCATTGGTGGCTTGCCCGTGCTTAGCGCAGTCATCCTTTGCTAGACTTTTATTTTGAAATTGAATATGTGTGTGAGCGCACCCACATGCCTCTACACACAGGGGTGGACCTACATGCATCAGGATGGGGGCTTTAGCCCCCCTTGAAACTGTAAAAAGCCTAGTAGGGCCTTAAGAGAAGTCTTGCCCAACCCCCACTTAAAATAACCCACAAGCCTCACCTCCGTTTCCTTAACTCAAAAAATCCCCTTTCTCGATCTCTCTTTCTTTCTCAAAACTCTCAAATCAGCAAGCCCTCCATCTTTGTCCCCAGCATCGGTGCACCCTCGTTATTCCTCCCTCCGATTGGCAAGTATTCATCTTTGCTCTCCCTCTCTCTCAACCCTTCTCTCTCGCACTCTACCTATCTCTCCTAGTCTCTCTCAATCTATCTATCTTACTCTCTCTATCTATCTCTCTCAACTCAATCTATTTCTCTAACTCTCTTCAGTGTGTATGTGTCTATATATATATATATATATATAGGGAAGTTTCAAGTGCATCAATCCCTCACCATAGGGTGATGGATGCTTCCATAAATGAAAATTTTCAAGTACAAAATGGGGATTTCAAGTACATGAGGTGAAGTACAATAAGGGGATTCATATGTAAAAAAAGGATAGCTTCCCTCACCCTATGGTGAGGGATAGATGCACTTGAACATTTATATATATATATATATATATCCTTTCAATCTATCTCTCTCTGTGAGTTTTTTTTTTCCTTTTTCAAATAGGGCTTAAATACTATCTTCAATTGGTGGGCTTACATGGATATCTACAAATCAACCTTAACCCTAACAAGAAGACTCCACCCCATGAACTTAGCTTGAAAACCCAAATTATTTTATTTATTTTTTTGTATTTTTCAAGTATAAAAATTTGTTTGGTTTTGATATAAAGGTTTATTTAATATAAAAAGAAGCATATGATTCATTGAGTTATGAGACATTTTGGAATTAGTTGTGTGGATTTTCTTTTAGGTTTTGGGAGCTGATATGAATGAGATTACTGCTAGTCCGAGTACATACAGTAGTAGTTTAGAATTCAGGAAACAGTTCATCACAATAATGAATTAAAACAACAGTAAAACACAACTACAAAATGTAATTTACGAATGAAAATCACTTACAGCTTGAAGGCGAAATACAGTACTCTGTTGTTGGAGTTACGAATCTCAGGAATTTACAGAATAAGATTGATCAATGCTAGTGTTTGACACTATGTTCTTAAGGCAAAATTCGCCCCCGCAATGGTGCTCACAAGTTTCAATAGAGTTTGTCTCCCAGGATACAATGATTGGTCTCACAGCAGTTGCAGCACTACAAACTGTGTGACAGGCGAACCAGCAGTGCAACAAAACTCTCTCTAGACATAGATGATGACTAGAAAATGCAATGCAGCAGCAGTGATTGGATGATCAAAATTGCATGGACAATATGCTTTATATAAGCCTGCTTCAGGACTCTTCAAGGGGGGTTGCATCTGTTCAGAACAGTGACTGTTCAGTGAACAAATGCTACACACACCTCTCTTGGGCTTGGACACAACCTTTCAAAGGCGAATGGACACACCACTAAGGACACATCCCATTTGCAAAAAAGAAAAATTTTATTAAATAAAATTTCTCCAAAAATAATAAATGGGTAGTGGGTCGAGCCAGGCCCAACTCACGCGTGAAACCCAGGCTCAGGCCCGGCCTGGTTCGGTGCGGGGCGGGGCGGGGCACGGGCGCGCGTGTGTGGTTGTGACCTTACCTTGATTTAGGTCCTCCCTCCTCCACAAAAGTGGGATGCCCCTTGGGGCTCATCTTATACTACCAAGGTAGGCATATTTATACTCAATGAGTGTTTTGCTCCCAAACAATGTGGGAAGCAAGTTCACCACTTCCTTTTGTTTCCATGTTTAACATGTTCAAGTAGTGGTGTTTAGGAAGCAATTTCTCATTCACTCCTTAATGGATTAGAGCAACTCAATACATGTCCTTAATCTACTCCATGAGTAGATTACATTCCCATGTATTCCCACCCAAAAGGATAAGTGGGTCTCACTTAGTTTTTGGCTCAAAGTTGACAAAAACTAGTGGTGCTCTTAGCCATCTTTCCAACAATCCCTCACATGAATGAAATTGACCGAAAGCAATGAAATGATATGAAGACACACAGAGAGAGTACAATTAAAAATCTTCTATATAGAGAGAGGTAGCTTGTGGCTTTGAACTTTCCCCTTGTGAAGTACTATCGGATTTACTAGTTGAACAGTGAACATGATGTCTTGAACTGTTCAAACTTTTGCGTAAATCGAGACAATAGAATTCACACAGAATCTTTCCGGACACAATTGGTTCTCATGATTGTGTTCATTTTGGCCCTGAACAATGCCTGGTTTCATGAGTGCTTTAGAGAATTTAGCCTTATTATTCTTATGGAATCAGCCCAGTTCACACTCACATAGGTGATTCTTATTAAGAATATCCTGCTATACCTCATCTGATTATCCAAGATATAAGAATCATTAACAGCTTTGCTTATCCTAATTACTGTTGCAGGTATCACTATTTATATCATAGGAATGAGCAGGAGATTTTATCTCCATAGTGATATCGTTAAGTCACACACAATTTGGTTGTCCCTTTGAACCTAGATCTTGGGATCTCCAGTCAACTAGGTAGGGTTTCTATTATGACAACTTTCATTTATAGCCTTTAAGACCATTCCCCTCGATGAACGATTTACTTGCTCTCTCGCTAAACCTTTGGTTAAAGGATCTGCAATGTTATCTATGGACTTTATGTACTCAATTGTCATAATGTCATTAGAGAGCAGTTGTCTCACGGAATTATGCCTTCGACGAATATGTTGAGACTTATCGTTATATATTTTACTCTGTGCCCTTCCAATTGCCGATTGACTATCGCAATGAATGCAGATAGGAGGCACAAGTTTTGACCACATTGGAATATCTTTTAGAAATTGACGAAGCCACTCAGCTTCTTCACCAGCTTTATCCAATGCACTAAACTCAGATTCCATAGTGGATCTAGCAATGCATGTTTGTTTAGAAGATTTCCATAATACCGCTGCACCACCAAGTGTAAATAGATATCCGCTGGTGGACTTTGAATCTTTGATATCTGATATTCAGTTGGCATCACAATAACCCTCAAGTACAGCTGGATATTTAGAGTAATGCAAACCATAGTTTTGGGTGTATTTTAAATATCTTAGAACCCGAATTAAGGCCTTCCAATGGTTTGATCCAGGGTTACTTGTGTATCTACTCAATTTACTAACAGCATATGCAATTCAGGACGAGTGCAATTCATCGCATACATTAGGCTGCCAATTATTTGTGCTTATTCTCGTTGTGATATGCCTTTTCCATTATTCTTGGATAAATGGATACTTATATCTATAGGTGTCCTCGCTGGATTGCTATTCTCTTGATTATATTATTTGAGTATTTTCTCAATATAGTGTGATTGAGATAATATCAGTCCATCTGATATTTTAGAGATTTTTATCCCTAGCATGACATCTGCAACACCTAAATCTTTCATGTCAAACTTATTGTTTAACATTCTCTTGGTAGTTTGAATGATATCATCATTACTACCCATAATGAGCAAATCATCAACATATAAATAAATAATGACACAGCCATTGTTAGTGTTCTTAACATATACACATTTGTCACATTCATTGATCTTAAACCTATTTGACATCATCAAACTGTCAAATTTCTCATGCCACTACTTTGGTGCTTGTTTTAGTCCATATAGAGATTTAACAAGCCGACAAACTTTCTTAGTTTGACTTGGAACATTAAACCCTTCTTGTTGTTCCATATATATCTCCTCGTCTAATTCACCATTTAGAAAAGTTGTCTTTACATCCATTTGATGTATCTCGAAATTGTATATAGCAACAATTGCAATTAACATTCGAATGGATGTTATATATTCTCGTCACTGGTGAATAAGTGTCGAAATAATCCAAGCCTTCTTTTTGTCTGTACCCTTTAACAACAAGCCCGGCCTTGTACTTATCGATTGATCCATCTGCTTTCATCTTTCTCTTGAATATCCACTTGCATCCAAGAATTTTGCAACCTTGTGGGAGATCTACAAGTTCCCATGTATGGTTTTGCAAAATGGATTCAATTTCACTATTTATTGCCTCTTTTCAATATGGTGCCTCTAGACTGGACACTACTTCTTTAAAGCTTTAAGGCTCATCTTCTAATAGAAATGTTAGAAAATATGAACCAAACGTTTTTGATGTTCTAGCCCTCTTACTCCGTCTAGGTTCATCAATCTCTTGTTGGTCTTGATTACTGCTACTAGCAGTATCATGAGTTCTTTTAGGATAACTCGTTTCCTGCGATGGTTTGTAAAGAAATGTATGTTTAAAGAATGATGCATTCCTTGACTTAATAATATTATTAGGATGTATATCAGGAATCTCAAACTTGTGAATTAGAAACCGATACGCACTGCTATTATGAGCATACCCAATGAATACAAAGTCTACTGTCTTTGGTCCTATTTTAACCTTTTTAGGTGTAGGAACCGCCACTTTAGCCAAACACCCCTACACTTTCAAGTATTTGTAGGTAGGCATTCTACATTTCCACAGTTCGTAGGGAGACTTATTGGTTTTTTTTTAAGGTATTCGGTCGAGAATATAATTTGCAAAGAGGATAGCATCCCCCCACAAATTCTGAGGTAATCCAGAACTTATTAACATAGCATTCATCATTTCTTTTAAAGTTTTATTTTTCCTCTAAGCAACACCATTTTGCTGAGGTGAGTAAGGAGCAGTAGTTTGGTGTATAATACCATGCTATGAACAGAATTCACCAAAAGATGATTCATATTCACACCCTTTATCGCTTCTTATCACCTTAATTTTCTTATCAAGTTGATTCCCAACCTCATTCTTGTAATGTTTGAACATTTCCAATGCCTCATATTTACTTCTCAGTAAGTAAACATGACAGTATCTTGTGCAGTCATCAATGAATGTAAGAAAATATTTCTTACCACTTTTAGTTTGAACAAACTTTAGGTTACAGATATCAGAATGAATTAACTGAAGGGGTTCAGAAGTTCGTTCAATTGAATAAAAAGAAGTTCTAGTAAGTTTAGCTTCTACACATGTTTCACAGTTGATATTTGAATCAAAACTGCATTTAGGCAAACATTCCATATTAACTAATATACGCAAAGCATTATAGTTAACATGACCTAATCTACCATACTACACATTAGAAGACACAAGCATATAAGCAGAAGAGTTTTTCTTATTAGGAACGATAGTCATTACATTCATCTTAAAGAGCCCATCGCTCATATACTCTTTTCCCACATACATTACAGATTTAGTAAGTACAAACTTATCCGACTCAAATACCAGTTTGAAACCCTTCTTACTCAGTAGTGAGCCTGATACCAGATTCTTACGAATATCAGGTACATGCAGCACATTGTTGAGGGTGAGTTCCTTTCCAGAAGTCATCTTTAATACCACCTGTCCTTGGCCTTCAACCTTAGAAGTGACAGAGTTGTTCTCCGGTTGATGCTTGATAAGTGGAGAACATTTCTTTGATAGAGCAAACATGTCGAGTGGCCCCTGTGTCCACCCACCATTCTCTGGTGTTGCCAACCAGATTGACTTCTGAGATTACAATAAAAAGATTGATGTCTGAAACATCAGTGGAGAGAGTGTCCAATTCTATCATGTTGGCCTGCGCTGGTTTCTTACTTGTATTGCCTTGGTCCTTGCTCTTACGACAGTCCTTAGCATGGTGGCCTGGTTTATCACACACATAGCATTTCCCTTTGAACTTCTTGTTGTCATTGAGACCTTGCTTTGGACCGTTGGGATTGTTCTTCCTCTTCTTGGGATTCTGCCCATGTTCCACCACATTTGTCTTAGCTTCAATGAAGGTTTTTCCTGCTTTCTTCTCATATGCACAATTGTCTTCCTCTATCCTCAATCTGACAGTCAGGTCTTCAAGTTTCATCTCATTTCTCTTATGGTTAAGGTAGTTCTTAAAATCCTTCCAAAGTAGTGGCAATTTTTCAATGATTGCTGCCACTTGGAAAGAATCACTAAGAGACATTCCTTTTGCATGAATTTCATGGAGAATTTACTGAAGTTCCTGAACTTGATTGATAACTATTTTGGAATCGATCATCTTGTAGTCAAGGAATCTGCCAACAACGAATTTCTTCATTCCGGCATCTTCTGTCTTGTACTTTTTTATCCAGAGAGTCCCATAATAACTTAGCAGTCTTCAATGAACAGTACACATTATATAATGTGTTGTCTAGTCCATTAAAATTATAGTTTCGACAGAGGAAGTCAACATGCTTCCAGGCTTTTACGGCAGCAACCACTTGCTTGTCTGTCTCACCATCTATCAAAGCAGGAGCTTCTTCATGGAGGAACCTAGCCAGGTTCAAGGTAGTGAGACAGAACAACATTTTCTGTTGCCATCTCTTGAACTTTGTGCCATTGAACTTCTCAGGTTTCTCCCCATGGTTCACCATAAGAGGGGTAGGGGTACCAACATGAGTATTCTTCTCAATACCCATTACTGTAAACAAAACAGAAATAAAATAAAGACAGAGTATATTGCAGATTTACAAACTAACAGTATTGTAAATTGAAACTCAGACTATGGTTACTGTATACTGAGCCAATTAGAAAGCAATTTACAGAACACACTGAAGTTCTGTAACTAGTTAAAAATAAAATAGAAAAACTCAGTTTTACAATACTGGTTTCAGAAAAGGAAGAAAAGGAAACCAGTAGTGAAACTGACATAAACTGAAACTAGAGAATACTGAAGTAAAACTGAAAACAGAGTGTACTCAGGAAAGAAAGAATTTTGTCTTAAAATTGTTAGTCCGAGTACATACAGTAGTAGTTCAGAATTCAGGAAACAGTTCCTCACAACAGTGAATTAAAACAACAGTAAAACACAACTACAGAATGTAATTTACGAATGGAAATCACTTATAGTTTGAAGGCAGAATACAGTACTCTGTTTCTGGAGTTACGAATCTCAGGAATTTGCAGAATAAGATTGGTCAAGGCTAGTGTTTGACACTATGTCCTTAAGACAAAATTCGCCCCCGCAATGGTGTTCACGAGCTTCAACAGCGTTTGTCTCTCAGGATACAATGATCGGTCTCACAGCATTTGCAGCACTACAAACTGTGTGATAGGCGAACCAGCAGTGCAATAGAACTCTCTCTAGACACAAATGATGACTTGAAAATGCAATGCAGCAGCAGTGATTGGATGATCAAAATTGCATGGACAAGATGCTTTATATAAGCCTGCTTCAGTACTCTTCAGGGGGGGGGTTGCATCTGTTCAGAACAGTGGTTGTTCAGTGAACATATGCTACACACACCTTTCACTAAGGACGACACAACTCATTTGCAAAAAAGAAAAATTTCGCGCGTGAAGCCTAGGCCTGGCCCGGTTTGGTGCAGGGCGGGCCACGCGTGTGTGGTGATGACCCTACCTTGATCTAGGTCCTCCCTTCTCCACAAAAGTGGGATGCCCCTTGGGACTCATCTTATACTACCAAGGTAGGCATATTTATACCCAAGGAGTATTTTGCTCCCAAGCAATGTGGGAAGCAAGTTCACCACTTCCTTTTGTTTCCATGTTTAACATGTTCAAATAGTGATGTTTAGGAGGCAATTTCTCATTCAGTCCTTAATGGATTAGAGCAACTCAATACATGTCCTTAATCTACTCATGGAGTAGATTACATTCTCATGTATTCCCACCCAAAAGGATAAGTGGGTCCCACTTAGTTTTTGGCTCAAAGTTGACAAAAACTAATAGTGCTCTTAGCCATTTTTCCAACAATTACAACCATGTATTTGGTCCGCTAAATGTACAATCATAGGAATACATTCATAGAATTGGGTCAAAATCGTAAATTGGAATTAGAGATAATTGAGCACTTTATCATGCTTCTCAAATTATCAGTTTCACTTTTCACGTGTGTAAATGAATATAGTCAGTGGTTTAAATTTGGATTATTTGAATTCATTTCACAAATTCTCAAAACCAATTAAAATTTAAAAGATATGATTTTGAATGTATTGATGGTTATCATTAATCTGAGAATGTTAATGGTTTGAATCAAGAAAGTGTAACCCACATATTTATAGGTTGAAATCTGTTATATATATATATATATATATTTATTTATATATTCACAAATTCTTCAAAATCCATAAACTTTCTATCCACTTGGAATATGGATCTTGAAGAAGGAACCTTAAAACACTAGTACAAATGTCATATGATGTGTATATTTATGTGGCTCTAAGTCCATGTGTATATCATTCAAGTGGATTAGTATATAATGTGTAAAAGCTTTGTTTGAGTGAAGATATAACTTTTGATGATAAAATATTAGTTGCTGTAATTAAATATTTTGTAAATGTAATACATTTTCTCTTTTGCTAAAGTTAATATAAAGAAAGAACAACAAAATAGTGATTGACCTTTTCAAATGACTATGAGAAGCCCCCTTCAAACAAGGTCCCACCCAGTGTCTATATATGCATTAACAGTAAATGCAGTGAAACTCTAGTGTTGTTGGCTGGATTAGGGGAATAATATTTGTCTTGAATCTTGATGCTTAACAGTGAACTTGGACATGCTCAGGCCCAGCCCAATACAGCAAATGAAGTAATGAACACACTAGGCGTACTGCTCCACTTGTAAAAAGTCCAAATGTTACATCTGGCATCTTCTAGTGAAATTTGTGAAAACTGCCAAACACCATAAATGATGCAACATAATAATATGACACTATTTTGTTCTATATTAATGAAACGTTAAAATTATATTTTGCATTTATCAAAAAACCCCATATGCGTCTCATAATACATAGGGGTTGTTGCTAAAATTCTTTTATTTAAAAAGACATTCAACAGATTGAGCGAAAATTTTATTTTCACTTGATTCATGTTATGTTTTTTGTTAATAACAAACATATCACCAGTCATAAAGAGGATGGAACAACTGAAACCTAAACTCAGCCCCTCAAACCTCACTCGGCTCAAAAGCCGCAAAACCAATACCCACCAAGAACCTATCAAGGCCCCTACCAAATCCACCTCATTATGGGCGGGTTGGAGCAGGTCACCCATTTAACCCAACCCGTTTCTGTCCCTAGATGGTCTGGTTTGGGCCACTGTGCTCGTAAATTGTAACCCTACGGAAGAAAGAATTTTGACTAGGCCTTTCCGATTTGAGCCCAAACCCACCTCAATATCAGCGGGTTGGAGCAGGTCACCCATTTAACCCAACCCGTTGCTGTCCCTAAAAATGGTCTGGTTTGGGCCATTGTGCTCGTAAATTGTAACCCTACGGAAGAAAGAATTTTGACTAGGCCTTTCCCATTTAAGCCCGGCCCATTGGTTCAACATTCAGATCCAAGAACATGGGCCTAGTAGGTGGCCCAAGTGGCCCCATCTCATACAATTCCTTTTATATGGTAATGAAGTTACTTGGCCCCTTTTATTTTATCTTGATAGAAGCAACAAGGAAAAGTCCAGACATTACAAACATGAAAACAAAAGCTAAAATTCTCACATCTATTAGAAACCAGCCAACATCAAAACAATAATAAGCACAGCTACTACTTTAAAGAAACTTCAAAAAACAGAGCAAAGAAAAAAAAAAAAAAAAAAAAAAAGACACTTCAAGAGCTGCATTTGTTGCTTGAAGGGTCTATGATGTCTTTTGTCCTGAACTTTGTGGCCTGCTCTGGGACCCAAAACCTTCTCCATCTAATCAACTGAGGGAAGACCCAAATCTGGCTTGTGCAACCTGAACCCATCTTGCAAAAATATTTAGTCAAGCTGTGTCAAAGTAGGGAGACAATTGGACAGGTTGGGTTACAGTTAAGTTCAGCAGTGTGGGAAACGAGCATAGGCCCGCCCAACTTGAAGTCGGCTGACTAATGAACCCGACCTAGAAGTTAGAGTCAACCTTAAAATTAAGAGGTTTGGCAAGTCATGGTGCAAATAGTCGGGTTGACTCATTCTTGGGTTGGGCTAAAAAATCGTATACCAAGAATGGCCAAAACCCAACCTGAACGAAATAAAGGGTCAGCGCGAACTTATCTATACAATTAGATCATACTTGGTTTAAGCACAACATGGGCTATATTAGTGCCTGGATCGAGCTCAGCCTTCCTAAAACATGTCAGGCTCGAACTCACACATCTAGTCAGGTTTCTATCATTTATTCGGGCAAATCAGTCACCTCAATGCAAGCACTAGTTGTTTGGGCTGGGTCAGGCCAGCAGGTCTCGGGCTTCCTATCACTTAATCCTAGGCTTTCCCAAATATTAAGAAGGCGTAGATTTCAGATTCAAGCCTGGCCTAAATATTAAGGCCAAAGGTTCAAATCTGGCCCAAAGCTCATTGGGACCAAGTCAGACTTGGGCTGGCTTGGCCCATGAACATCCCTACTCTCCAGCACCCTCTATCAAATTTCAATTTCTTCTGTGTCACCGAATATTGAATTGAAAAAAATGCACATGTACAAAAATGTATGGCACAAAAACAAAGAAAAATATGCGGTAGAACAATTGTCCTCTCTATTACAAAATCCTCATATTACACAAATGGCCCGAAGAAACGGAGATAATGAGCTGTGGAAAGTCCTAATATTTAATTTTTCTTTTTGAAAAGTTTATCATAAAAATATATTTATTTAAGCCCATATAGATCTTTGAACAGTTGAATGAATCCAAGGAGAAAAGAAGAAAAAAGAAGGCTCAGGAGTAACTTATCTTTGAAACTTGGTTGGGGCAAAGAACAAAATTACTATGCCTACATCATCAAGATGCAGCAGCCTTCATTTAAATGAGTTATGAAGATCCAAAGACACCTGAATCTTTACATTCTTAAGTTTATTTATTTATGTAGTTATTTTTGTTATATCTAGCCAACTCTCCTAAATCTACTCAACTATTCTGAATTTATTAAATTGCCACTGACTGATACCCCATTATTCCAAGTAAGGTTCCAATTGGCAACTACTATAAAAATAGGGTCTATTTGACTTAAGAATATCTAAGCAGTCTGAAGCAGATGTTTTGCTTTGGATGGTTTGAGAAAAGTATATTTCCTTAACTGATTGAATCAGTATTACTATCATTTTTCTCCATTTCAAAAAATAACAAAAGGGAAGAGTATCCAATCCAACACCATTGTTTAAACAATTTGGAATACTTTTATTTTTTGTTTTATTATAAGTTTACCCATATAACTTTTACTACATGATACATTTGTCTATACTACTTTTACTATATAACAAGTTTGTTGACATAACAATTCAGAAGTTTGCTCTTTCAATTGAATTATACGTACTACGAGTTTTAACAAATGGTCTATTTGTAAGATACTCTAATTGAAACAGCTCCATTACTAATAGATCTCATCCAATCAGCTTTGTTTCAAACATATTAGAGATTTCATATAGGCCCATGAAGCTTGAACCTACCCTGCTGCCTTCCCAGGAGAACTTTTAGGCAGGCAGACCATGAGCTATTTTCTTTTGCTTTCATGTGAATCAGGGAATGTGACATTGGTAGCAACCATCAAAGTGGAACAGGTTGAGTCTGGGTTCATGCTGCAACTAGATGAGGACCCAACTCAAATCGTTTACCCATAATGTATTATACAAACTATTATTATTAAACACTAGGACAAACCAAGATTCAGGTAAGACCCAGGCACCCAGTCCTATTTATAAATTGGTCCTAGAAGGGGGTCACAACTCACAACCAAATTCTTGGGGTTGGGTCTTTCAGAAAACCAGGGTCCTTTTACATCACTAGCTGGTAGGTTAAACGTCAGAGGAAAGCCCAGCAGTGTACTCAGAAGAAGACTAGATTTTATTCCACTTCTATTTAGACCTACATGAATGAAATGATTTGGTAGTTTCCACAGAATTGGATGCAAATGAATGCCTACCATGCTTACATTGTGTATGTGATTGGAAAACACCTTCCAGGGAAACCTCTCTGTTTCAATGGACCACCACCTAGAGCCAAGTGCATGTGGGTGGATCACATCACATGTTTGTTGCATTTGCTCCATTTGGCCACCACTTTTCATAGAGCATATAGTGGCAGTTTCCTTCTTTCCATTATGGAGCAACCTTCCATGTGTGAGACCTCTCAATGAGCTATCAACTGGAGTTTTGGTCCCATATATAATTGAATGAATGAATGCAACCGACATGGCCCAAAATAAGTCCGGAAGGCTCATCAATCAATCAGATGGCACAAAATTAATGAACCATTCAGCATATGATTCCACATCCAACTATTCAATTTCAATCCTCTCACTTGGGTAAAGTGATTTATGGAACACTTTCTTAATGGGAGATAATCTCTCTCTCTCTCTCTCTCTCTCTCTCTCTCTCTCTCTCTCTCTCTCTCTCTCTCTCATGATAAAACACCCACCCTTCCATGAAAACAAAGAAAAAGAAACGAAAAACAAAAGGACAACCATGCATTCAATGTTATGGAATGCCTTCCCACATGCAACTTCTCATATACAGGATCAGAAAGCTAACCATGAAATGGCAATAAGGAATACCTCTAGATAACAGTGAAATTTTTCTTGGGAGTCCTTCCTACACAAACATTTTTTGTTTGAGGGGTCTTGATGTTAAAAAACAGAAAAATCAGGCTTCTAAGATTTTTGTCATTTCTGTCCCTGCATCTATTCTAAGAGAAAAGGGATCAATATTTCCAGACCATTTATATAATTGGTAGGACTTTTTTCATTTTCATTTTGATTTGTTTGCTGCTAAGACTACAATATTCCAGTTCTAAATCTACATAAAAATCCCATGTCCGCCACCAAAACACAAAGAAACTCCAAGGTTTGTACTAAAAGGCGAGTTGCGTATTTGGGCGTGCACCCCTCAAATTAAAATCCTGAGTCCCCACTTACTCAACATATTCTTGAGAAATGGGTCCTTTGACAATCTAAATTCTTATCCCTGCATTATGCTCAGACACAGCCACTATCAGGGGCACATGACAGTCGTTGTCAAGCCGCCTTCATTGTCCAATGGATAAAATGAAAAAAATATCATCAGTTATATTGTCCACTGCTTGGTTTCTTGGCACTTACATACAATTATAACCTCGAATAGTACAGCCGTGTATACTCGAAGTAGAGAGAAACGATCTTCCATGGGGAAGTGGAACACACTTGAATGAATGTCATTGTTGGCAGTCACTAGGAAGGGATGCCATTGATCATGGTAGTTTATGAAGGCACTAATTGTAAGAAACTGTGTCCGGTATCCCATATAACAGAGGGTCAGTAGAAAAAAATGAGTCTCACTTGGATTAAGACTTGATCTGTAACTACACACTTAAAGACTCCCATTTGGATTAGATGAATATGAGTTTTTGAGGGAAAAGGTCTTTGTAAGCAAGATTCTTTTGGACTTGTCTGTATAAGAATAAAGGGAGCCGTAGAGTTGGATGCTCTCCATCCTCGTAAGTAAGATAAGAGTCCATGAAGTTTCCCAATAGATGAAACACATATAAATCTCCTGCTACGAGTTGGAATCTCTACATTCAGATCCAAAAACTAATAAAGAACAGTCCATTTTGTTTTTAAGTACAGTCCTACTCTCCCAAACATTACTCTAGGAACATGTGGATAAGATAAATATATGTATGAATCCAAGCTAGCATAAGGTGGGTTTCACCATACTGATCATATCCATATCTCAAAATGAGACAAGTTGGATCAAGAATACTGCTGGATTGGAGATTAAATGGATGCGAGTTGGTAAAATTAAAGTATATTACACACACACACACTCTTTCCTAGATCCTCATCCTCAAAGTAAATTTACAAATAGAGTAAAATGATCAAGTGACCATTGTGGAATAATGTAGGTTGGTGTGGAATCTTGAGATGAGAATTCATGAATAATGGCTTTGGGGGACATCCCACACCCATCGCATATCAATTTCAGCTGGGCCCCACATGGCATTAAATGTCAACCTCCCACATGGGTGGGTCCCACAAATGACGCTCCACCGTGAGGTGTCTACAAAGCGTCTTATCGTAACATCCTCCTTTTGAATCTTTAATTATGTGTAATTAATTACATAATGGAAAAAACTTAAAAAATAATAGAGATAACAGGAGAACAAAGTTGAAAAGATGGAACCTTTAGGGTCCGTTTGGGAAGGGGGGAGGGGAGGGAAAATTTGAGGGGGAAGGAAAATGAAGGGGAGGGGAGAGAAAATTAATTTTCCCTCCTCTTGTTTGGGAAGTAAAAAAGTAAGGGGAAGGAAAGTGAAAAAGTATAATTTTGTTTTTAGTGAGATACAGAGAAAAAGACTATTTTACCCTTGCTCTTGGAAAAAATTCAAATAAAGTCTAAAGGGCATTGTAGTCATTTCCTCACCCCATCCTCACTTTCCCCTCATTTTTCCCCCTGTTTTGGGGGGGAAATTTTTAAGGTAAAAAGTGCAATTTTTCCCTCCATTTCCCCCTCCCCCATTTTCCCCCCTTTCCCAAACAGAGCCTTATGCTCTCCCTTTAATAAAAGGGAAGGAATCTTCATGGGAAAGAAAAATAAAAGTTACGTGGCCTATCTTAAATCCATACTTTCTATAGTAATTACCAATTAGACGACTCACGGACACCAGCAATTTTTTTGCTAGGTTGGCCTATTGGAAGTGACACAATCAACATGAAGAGACCTAATTGATTAGGTACAAAAGATATGATGTTCACTGTTATTACATATAGGGCCTGCATGTTTGATCTCCTCTCTAAGGATTATGAATCAAGGGAAGGCTGGAAATAAATATCCACCAACCACCTTGGTAATTCAAATCCTCACAAAGAGAGCGTTGCATCTAGATTTCCCCACATCATATAGACCCTTCACCATTCTATGCAAACAAACAACCCACAAAGAAATTTATTACGAGCTTTTTACAATATATTTTGAAGCATGATTTTGAGAAAAACCCAAGATGCAATGCATTCTAATTATTTTTAGAGATGACAACTTTTAAAAGAACAATTTTTGCAAGAGTGTGACTAAACTGTAAGGCAGTGGCAATTTTGTGAGTAGAAGGCATTTTATTTTTGAGGTTCTCCACGTTGGGCTGTGGAAACGCGTAGCAACTGGCATAAAACACAGCAGCAAGAGTTGCAAGAAAGAGGAAAGAGAGAGAAAGGGTGCGAGACAGAAGGGCAAGCCCAAAAGTGGAGAATGTAATCAAAACCGTGAAAAAGCTTTCAAAGCATTTTTCAAGGATTCTATCATGAAGTGATGAAGACATGAATGGGGACTTTCCACTCGAGGGGTTTAATAAAAGATACTGTAACAATAGATTCTTTGTACCCGATAGTTTGTGATGGGATTAACAGGAGAGTGTGTACATATGTGGGGCCCACTTATGGCCCCTCTTGTGATCCCTTCCCCCACTTGAATGAAAGATGCCACTTTTACTGCTTGTTGACCCGGCCAATTTAAGTTTTTGGAAGGTCCATATCAATGGAATTGAAATGAAGTAATTTCTAACTATTGATTTTGCATGGCCCATATCTCAATTATGATAGATATATGTGTTGGAGTTGAAAATCGACCACCCTATTTATGCCTGTACCAATAAAGTCCACGGGGCCCTGATTAGAGAGGATTAGACCAGTTTGCATCGCTTAGAGTAAGGTGGGCCCACTAAAGAATTTCAAGAATTACTTCTTTCCCATAATTTCACATAAGAGGAACTCCTCTTAATTTATACACAAAGATATTTCAAATTCAAAATCAAACTATTCAAATTCAAAATCAAACTAACTATTATTCTAATCCTAACAATTATCTAACAATCCTCTAACAATTCAATATTCTCTAACACCTACATGTGTTAAGTCCTGTGGTTAGTGTTAGCTGGTGTAGTATAAAGTTGTTTCCCCTTTCAAATATTTGAGGTACATTTAGGGGTACATATCTCATGATTAAAACTTTAATAGTCTTCTCATTCCTTTCTTGGCTGTTTATAATCCTTTCTAACTAAATCAAGTCACTATACTGTATTCATGTTTTTTTCTTTTTTTTTTTGGGTTAAAGTGTACTGTATCTAGCCCAAATATCAAAAAGAAAAAAAAATACTGTATTCATGTTAATAAGTAAAACAATTTATCTGATAGCTCTCTTTTTTCTTATGTAAAACTAATTTTTTTTCCTTGCATTGGGGTGAATCTGGGCTCAAGTTGGACCCTTGGGCTAACAAATGGGTTTGGTACCAGGGCCTAACTTTCAGGTCCATGTATTTGATCTAGCCTGAATGCTAGACTTTATAACAAAATGGGCTAGGGTTGGACAAGCTTCAGCTATGCCTAAGTGCTTAACCCAGCCCATGAAATCTCTATTGTTCAAAACTACAATGATGGGTCCTTTTGGTTAAGGATTGAAGGGACTTTGACTTTTGAGAAAGAAATTAGCTATAGCTTCTCAGGCGAGAGAAGTGGAGCTCGCACTACCCTGGATTATTCCATCTCATAATTCCAAGCTTTGTAGTCCAAACCAAATTTTTCTCGTTCCCCAACCTTCGCGTTAGGGACTAAAATGTTGTGGAAGTTTGAGTCCACTCCACTCCATAGACCTAAATATACTTACCGTCAATTGTGCCATTCCATTTTATCTCAAAGGTGATTATCTAGAGCATTTGACAAATAATGATTCTATCTTCTACCCGTTTACGGAAGTAGAGGCAAATCCTCTCAAAATAAGAAGCCCCAATTCTTGAGAGGCGGAAGTTTTTTTCATTTAAGGTTTTTTTTTTTCCTTTTAATATGAAACGCATTTTCTGATTTGAACCTTTTTTTTTATGCATCTTTTTTTTTTTTTTTTATGACTACATTTGGATGGCTCTGTCGAAATAAGAATAGAGATACCAAACACGTACGCCTTAATTCAGCTAAATTGTAATGGTATCATATGGGTTCATGGTCATTTAGGAGAGCCCACTATGGGCTTATATTTTCGTGATCCTAAAATGATTATGTTATAGGTGGACCACCTTAAGACTTTATTTGGTCTTTGGTTAAAGAAAAACCTTGATAATTCAGGAGCCATTTTCTCATACAAGTAAACAAAAGTGAACGCTTATTAAATATATTTTTAAAAATTCATAATTATATAAATACTTAACTAAATGTACAAATAGTTTAAGCTGGAAGAATTGTAAAGGCGCTATATATATATATGGGATTTTTAGTTAATTGTTTTATAGTTTAAATTTATATTATGATGATTATATAAATGGAATTTATTATTCGATCAAATCATTAATTTTTTATTAATTAATACTTACCTTTAATATTAATTTTAATTTAATTTGCACGAGACTTAACCTTAATGGCGTTATTGTATTATACCTAATATATTATCACTTGTGCAATTCCACTCTATTCCTTTCCAAGTAATTCATCAACCAAACTGACTCCACAAATTCATATAAGTAGTTTCTAGAGGTTGAGAAAATTGTCCAAAACTTGAAATTGTACTGTAGAAGTTTATCTCCATCGAAAGAAAATTTATTGTTCTTTAACAACTTTATTTTATACAAACCAAGGGAGTGTTTATTTTCATGAGAATAATTGAATATGTAGAAATTCCTAGTTAAATGGGCTGCAATAAAGAATCATTAAAGAGGTAACAATTGAAAAATATGAGATAGAAATGTAGATGACATCTTGGTTTTTTTTTCAGATTGGAATTAATAGGGGTGGTTGGATAGACTTCCACCTCCTTGATTGATTTTCTAACAAAGGAAAGATAATTTGAAGGTCTTTTTTGGGCATTCACCTTTCTTTAGTCATTTTACTCAGTTTAGGAAATAAAAGTCTTAGGATTCCTAGAGGATTCAATTACATGAAATAAATGGGCTGAATTAAGAGCAAAAAGTAGGAAGAGCCAATGGAACCATAATTACTTGGCTACAGGGGAACCCAAATTAAGGATTGATCCTAAACATAAACCTAGGCCTAATTGATGGTTTGGGTATGTGTCCACACATTATAATACCTATGCACCTAAGTTGATGCATAACTCAAACCTACACTCTTATTATTGTGATAGTGAGCACCTTCCAATCGTATCATGGGCTTTTGGAATAGTATACTTGGAGTATCGAGTTAGGTCCATGCTAAGCTTATGTTCATAAAAATCAACCCAAGGGTGCAACACATAATAGCCAAGTCCAAAGAGAGAAAACGTTAATAGGGTTCGTATTGGATCCATCACTGGCTCGAACGGACACCACCCAATTATTTATGTAAGAAATCATATGGCCTAGCTACGATTAAGCAATTGGTTAAAACTAAGATTGCGATTAAATTTTTTATAATAGGAGAGTTTAGATTGGGATCAGACTCTTGTTAAAGAGTCTTGAATCGACATGTAATTTATTGGGCTTATCTCCCCACTAGTCACCACTAGTCAAAGTGACAAGGGATTTTTGGAAGTTTAGAAGGGTAAGGTTTTATGATAGTATTGATTCCTCTTATTCACTCAATTTATGGTGATGGGAGCCTTTTGGTCATCCATTCAGACGCTAGAACATTCACAGTGAGTTCGCATAATTTATCTCACACTAAAATGCACAACGAAACCGTATCTAAACCATTTGAGACTAGTAGCTTCTCTAATCGCCAAAGTTGGTCACCGTTGGTGCATGGGCCGGGTTTAGCCATACTCATGCATGCTAAACAATTACACCATAAGATTATAGTTTGGATCAAAGTGTTAGAGGAGGCAGATAAAATATGGTAATAAATGACAACATGATTGGATAGCTAGCATATGCTATGATAGGGATGGCACTATGGCAGTCATATTGGTACTGCCATTACTAGAAGAGACAATGCAATGCATGGCCCACAAGAAGGAAACAAAAATAACACAAACAGCACGGCGAGGTCTACCTCTGATTAATCCAAATTCTTCCTCAGTCATCGTAAATGATTACTCATCCCTATGGGATGTTTGATAAGACCATTATTGAGTCATAATAAAAGACCTACTTATATAACCATCAGACTTTGAGGCTGTGAAATTATAAGATAGGATGAAGTAATTTAAGTTATAATTTGCCAACCCCTAATCCACATAATATCCTTCTTATTTCCCTACTCATGGGATGGATAAACATCCTGAAAGGGCCCTGAAAATTTAGATGTGCTTCTTCTATTTAGTTATAAAAAAAAGTAAACCTAGATTTGTTCTAGCACTCTTCTTGATGGTTCAGATCCCTGCAACTTAGGCATGTTTGAATAGAATTAAATGTGAAATAAGTGGTAAAGATAATATTTGATTGCATCAAGGAGAGGTATTTGTCTAGGTGATGTAAAAATGTTAGTCTTTGTAAGGCATAGTAATTCAAAATAAGATTTAGAAGTCAACAAATGTTAAAGTAACCACTTTACTTGTATTTTACAAAATTTTTTTTTTTTTGTAGCTACTAAAGTAAACGTATATTTTTCTCCTACAAAGAGGACTTTCCCACTTATCATGACCAACCAAACATAAATAAAGTAAAAATCCATACAGCTAAAATTACTATTTCACAAAATTCACTTTACCTCTTGAAAGGCAACATTGCCTCGATCGAAGACTAAATACTTTGAAGTCCCATAAATTTGCAAAACTTTCTTGTATCTAATAATATTGGTCTTCCTTATGACCTATTTTGGACATAGATCCATCCTTTAAACTACAGAAACAAGAAGGTAGATGTTCATTTGATGGCTATAGATTATCAACATTCAATATCTTGAATTTTAGTACATTAGTAAAATCCCAAAGTCCTTGTATGGTAGAGCTAGTGCCACAAAACTTTGCCACTATCAAAATTTATAAAATTAGCAAATTAAGAATGTGAAATTGTCCTTCAAGATGTTTGAGATATATGTACACTTGGTATACTTAACCTAGTAGCGCTCTTAAACATAAGAACAAAAATAAGAAAACAAAAATAGAGAGTTTTAAAGAGGAGATATACAAACTACATTTCTAGGTGTTCACATTTTTTTTAAATATACAACTCTATTTCTTACTTCGATATATGTCCATGCATCATGAACTACATAAACCTGGACCAGAATGTTTTCAAAGAAACTCAAACCCAAATCAGTCCAATATAATTACTTGATACCTAATTACTTTTAGGAAAAATCCTAAAAAAAGGCCTTAAGTTTCCGTCTTATTTAAAAAAAAAAGACACAAATTTCAAAACTTTTCAAATTAGTTCATAAGTTTTTCGGGAAGTTTTCAATTAAGAACATCATCCAGTTAAAGCTATTTCCCGACAACTTCTTTCCATTTTTTTTAAATACCCAAATTACCCTTTATTGAAATAAAACTCTCATTCACTTCCTCTATATTCTCCTCATTTTCCTCATCTTGTCCCCACGGTGTTCAAAGATAAGCAGTGTTTTCATAGCAATCGACTGCATGTAGTGGTTGTCGAAACCAAGCCATAGCTTTAAATGAAGGATAATTTGAGTATTTTTAAGATATTGAGGAAAACAGTGGCAAAAATACCTTTAAATGGCCGAATGTCCTTAATTGAAAACTTACTGAAAAATTTAGGGACTAATTTGAAATGTTTTAAAACTTGTGTTCTTTTATGAAATAAGTTAAAAACTTAAGACTTTATTTAACATTTTTCCTTACTTTTATATGCCGGCCTAATGACGCCCAATGTTTACCAACGTAATGCAATGAGACAAGGAAAAGGACTTCAATTGTTGTCACAAATAAGTAAGTGCTTATGAGCTGTTTCTAAGTAGAAATTTTGACCAACCGACTTGTTTTTTGTGCTAAGCTATCTAGGCTCTAGGTCTAATTTGGAGTGATCTGCATGTGTATGTGTACTAATTTGGAGTCATCTACAAGTGTATGTGTACTAAAGTCATCTACATGTGTAATACTAGGATACAAATATATCATTGTTATCCCACGAGGACCCGATGTCTTTATTAATCAGTATACAGTTGATTTTTTTGGATTTTCTTTTTACTTTTGACAGAACTCACTAGAGATATGCAAACATGAATAACTTAAAAAAATAGTTTATAGTGCAGGAAATTAACGAACTTCTATTGTCACAAATAATTAATTGCCTTTGTTGTCCAAGCAGAGTTTTTAACTTGCAGGGTTCATGCATAAAGGTTGTTGGATATTTTCTAAAACCCAATAATTTAAAAAATAAATTTTAAAAGACATTTGAATGTGTTTTTTCAAAATTAAGTGTTTTGTGCCTTTTAAATGAGATGTGTCTTTTGGGCCCATGTGAGTGGATGTGACCCAATTTCAAAGATTGCTTTCAAACATTATAAATTAAGGTGATTTAAAGTTTTTCAAAGGATTTGAGATTAATAGAAGACGGTATTTTCAGAAGCACATTATCTAAAAGAAGTTTCTTATCTTTTATTATTTACTTTGATTTTATGGGCAATTTCATATTTTTTATTCTAGTGTGCAGACTTTGAATTAGAGTTGGATATTGTATCATGGGGACATAATTTCATCAAAACCACCTGCTTGTGGGAAATTATTGTCTTGAAAGCATCTTAATTGGTGTGCCTTGTCTTTTTTTCTTTTGCTTTCTTATTTAATTTCTCACATTCACTATCATTCACATTATTTACTAATTATTTATACTAATTGTTTATTTGATTTTCTGATTGCACATTTTTTATAAGTAATTTTCCCAATAAAGGTGGTGTGAGATTTCCAGCCTACAATATCCAAAGCAGGACCCCTTACTCAAGGTGGCGACTTAAAATACTGAATGGATGTTTGTGAGGCGGGAATCTCTCAGGAGACAAAAATCCAGCTATTCAGTTCATGGCTTTAAACTAAAAAACCTGAAACATTTAGGTGTATATATTGATAACTGATTTTCTCAAAAGGCTAATCTTAAATTACTCTTATATTTCCCCCTACAAATAGGATCACAAATGGGTATATGAGCATATGAAGTTTTTAGTTCCAAATAAATTGGACATGCGGCATATATTTTGGATTTGAGTAAATTTATATCCGGACCCAAAATCAGGTCCTTTGTGTGTTCCGTGTTGGGTATGCAGTGGGACGAACACTTATGATCAACTTATGCACACACAATGATCAAGCAATCAATCTATATAAAAAACATAGCAATATACGTATATGGTTCGGCAAAATTGCTTACATCTACGTAAAAAAGAAAACCCTCAATTGTTCTCTCTCTCTCTCTCTCTCTCTCTCTCTCTCAGAGTTAGGGTTACAATTATATTACAATATATAATACCCTAATACAAAGATCAAAACATGTACCCTCAAACCTGGCTAACCCAATTATCAATCCGATTAACTCGGAATATAAAACATACCCCAACATTCCGACATGAGAAAATATGCTTTAAGGGTATGCATAGTTTGCGTTATATTACTTCATCTTTGAGAGTCTTCTTAGCTTTAAGTACATACCATTTCATGGCCCCACTTGCATATCTAAAAAGTTCATTTTGAATCTCTCTTTTATCTAACTACATTAAAAGTGCCTCTTTTGTTAGAAACTATATTATAATTCAAGTCTTGTGAATACTTGAATTCTCTAAAAGTACCCTCCCAACTGAATTCACAAATGCTCAATGAACGATAAGTATTTTAAAAGCTAAAAATTGGAGAGTTCAAAAAATCCATAAGCCAGAAAAACCTAAGTCACAAAGTCAGAGTTTTTTAAAACTTAACAGGAAATTCTAAATTCGAACGGAGAGCAATCGACTCGCGTATACCTTCAAAATCAAAGAATTCTTGCAAACAAACGGGCCTTATATCATACAATATATAAGCAACTCTCAGATTGGGTGGGTGGGTGGGTGGGCGCGTGGGTGGTTCAAGATCCATATTCCGAACAGTAGCAGTCGCACACTATCTGTCAAATGTAAATGTGAATGCAAGAAGTCGCAGTCGCCAAGGAAATGCGCCATTAGCGGGTTACAGGTTGGAACTGTGATTGAGCCATAACAAATATCTGTTTTCTTCCCGTCTTTGAAAGCAAAAGGCCACTCATTGAGTCATGGTCATGGTCGCATTTGGCAGACGACAACACGTTGGCCTGCATGGTCCACCGACACTCCCTTCATCATCATAATAATAATAAGAAGAAGAAGAAAAAGAAGTGCTGCCCAAATACGACCTTCCCTCGATATGAATATGAATGTGTACAATCTCTCAAAGGCTTACTCAATCTAATCAATAATAATAAAAAGGATAGCAGAACGTCGTTTTCCATCTATCTCCCGTCTCTCAAACGGATATGAATTGTCCACACATTGTATCTTTCTTTTTTTTTTCCCTTAGAGTCCATACAATGTATCTTATCCATTGGAGGAATAGGAGTCACTGAGTTTTGAAAATCAGTTTGTTTCTTCTTCATTTTTTTTTTCTTACTAACACAAAGTTTTTAAAATATTCAGAATATTTGAAAATGCAAAAAAAAAAAAAAAATGGAGAATAAAAAAAATCATCTGCAGTTTTTACAACCATTTTCTTCTTTATTGTTCTTAATTATCATGTTGAATTGGGATCCTGCAAGAATTTTAACATCGAGACAAACGTAGGTGTAACTTATCTAATGTGCAAATGGGTTACAAAATGGTGGCAACTACTTAATTACCCTGGTACTAGAGGTGATTTTGGAATAGTCATGTAAAAAAAAAAACACACACTAATGAACCAAGTTGTTTGATCTAAAAAGTGATCATTGTTAGTTATTAATTGCTCTTTATATGGTTATAAATTTCAAAACATTAATTTATAATTAAGGGTTATGGGACATGTTCTCCTACGAGTAGATTACATATGCCTAGCTCATGGGCCCATTTTTATGCAAGTTTACCAATGGGAAGAGGGCAGATTGGAAGCTCTCACGGACAAGAGGGATATAAAAAAAAAAAAAAAATCAACCCCACGAGATTATCCAACCATTTATTTAATAGCCTTAAAGTTTATTGGCGTCTTATAAATCATATAATTTCTTGAGATTCAATCTAATGGCGAATGAGGGCACAGTGAGTATAAAAATTGACCTGATACCAGATTATGGGGTGAAAAGACTATCAATCTTACTAAATGATACTTATTATTTGATATATGACCAATTCACTTAATATGTCCGGATAGCATCATAATTGTGAGAAGTCTATTTGGGCGGCACCCTTAACCACGGGGCGTAGCGTGTCAACCAAGGGCTTCAAACAAAGAGTCTTTGCTAGTCTCATATTAGAAATATCTAAGTCCTGACCATGGGCTTAAAAGTCAAACACTGTCTTAACTCAACATGACGCATTTTAAAACCGTACGTGAAAGTTTAGGGGTGCGAGATCTCTAGAATGGTCTACTCAATTAATCAACCCAATAGTGTGTAAAAATAAACAATAATGTAGCGGAAATAAATTCAAAAGCACACACCACAAGAACACTAGATTTTTGCGTGGAAAACCATAACCGGGTGAAAAATCATGGATCCGAACTGGATCCATAATCAAACACTATGAATCTCGCAATTACAAGAAACTCATATTTCTTCCTCAAATATCTCCTACCTAAGGACTGAAGTTACCTCGTGTCGCTTCACGCTTTAACGACTTCACACCGTTGATTGCAATAGACTCAATCCTGCGCTTGACTCCTTAAGTTTTCTTGTAAGAAGATAATATTCATAAAGAATACAGAAAAAACTAGCTCTAGAGAACTTGTCAGCACAACTACTTAATAAATTTCTAGAGAAGAATTCTCTCAATAATAATCTATAACTCAGAACTTTGAGAGATAAGGTGTAGCTTTAGAATAGTCATTGAGTCCTTCAAATAGCCCTTGGGATATGCTTAAGATATGCTTAAGGTTGCCCAACTTGATTAGGATTAAAACAAGCAGTTTGAGCACAATTAGAATCATGTTTCTAATTTTCTTAGGACTCTTCGCCTTGTCCGCTCGAGCGGATGAGGTTCTGTCTCAGTGCAAAAGAACTTCTGTTAGGCGTCTGGGGCTCTCTGTCTTGAATCCGCTCGAGCGGACTCCATTCTGGACTAGATCTGGAATTTCAGCACTCTTTCCTCCAACTTTCTTTTTCTAATGCTTTCAGACTTTTTCTTAGAGTCATTACCATCTTCTATGTTAAGAGTCATTATCTAAATAAAAGTTACAACTCAAAAGACATAGGGTTTTGTCCAACCCATGAATTTAGCCGACATACAAAATCCAAACAATACGGCCCCCTTAACCACGGGGCACAGCGTGTCAACTACGAGATTCAAACAGAGAATCTCCTATAATCCCGCATAAGAAATATCAAAATCCTAACCCTAGGCTTATAAGTGAAACTCCGTATTAACTCAACATGATGCGTTTTAAAACTGTGCTGCACTGGATCCAGTAAGAACTCCGGAGTTAAGTGTGCTTGGATATGAACAATACTAGAATAGGTGACCTTCTAACACGCGCACGTGGGCCAAAGCAGACAATTTCAAGCTCAGTTCGACAAGGTTGTGACAATAACTCCTCAATTATACCCTATTGTTCGATATATGAACAAGATAGCATCATAA
Organism: Cinnamomum chago; assembly: GCA_038049695.1. NCBI lineage: Eukaryota > Viridiplantae > Streptophyta > Magnoliopsida > Laurales > Lauraceae > Cinnamomum > Cinnamomum chago. The sequence continues at coordinate 59,156,442 of CP142459.1, read as the reverse complement.
CTCCTCAATCAAAATGCTAAAAACTAAATGTTTCAATAGTTCAATGTAATGAAGAGGTTAAACTTCACACCAATCAGAGTCAGGACATTTTTTTTTCCTTCATATTAAATGAAATGGTTTTACACATTATTAAACAGAAAATGAGTATGTTAGGCATGTAAATTGATTTAACAGTGGACTTACGACTTCACTCTAATTCAAGGTGAAAACTTGTCACCTGATCAAACCATAATTCTGAGTAGTTTGAACTTATAAAATCTGACTCCATATATCTGGTGTAGCTAGTATCCTATTTGACACACTCTGCTCATGTGATTAGAAAATCCCCGATTCTTTTGTACAGTTGATACCCCCTTATATATTTTTCATATAGTCTATGTGAATAATATATCCATACTTCTCTATCATTTAAATAAATAGATACGTGTGCATATAAAATTACCAAGTGGAGGATTCATCACATGCAAACGTGACTGGTTTTCATCACATGAATCTCTGGGTCACTCTCTTTTTTGTAAGAAACATAGCATTTATACAACTATATATGTGGCTATATGTGTGAGGAGATGTGGCTAACAAAGGGACAAAAAATAGGTTCGCTTCCATTACCATATGAAACCTTTGTGGACCTAGACTCAAACCCAATTTAACTCACTTGTCCAAAAGCTCAAACCAATCACCAAAAAGAGAGAAATGTAGGCAAGATTCAAACTAAGGCCATAATATATGACATTGGGAGGACTATTGCTTGGGCTTAGTGTAATATAGTAGTTGTTAATATATATATATATATTAAAATATGTAATAATCTTTATACATATAACTCAAGTAATCTTATCCCTTGTCATTTGAAATGATGTATCTTTTTTATTAGAATTTCAAATTCCAACCACCCAATTTTTTTTTTTGGGGTTTTTGGAATTCCATTCTATATATTATTTGTTGGAATTTCAAATCCTTTATTGAAAAAAAGAATTTGGAGTTTTACCTAAGAGGATAATTTTTGAAAAATTTAAAATTTTATTGACGTGAATTCTTGAAATTTTGAAAAAGAAACGGTCCATGCGTGTAATTCTATTTAAAGATGAAGTCCACGCTCAGACTTTTCTTGTCAAAACTTAGTAACCAGCTTGTGGAAGGTCCATTGACATCCCAGGAGTAAAAGGGTTGGGTACCTCTACCTCGTTTAATGTATTTGTCTCTTCTGTACTATGCCTTCTGTCTTCCTTCCACGCAGAGCTGTACATGTACAGTATGCTGTCGGTGGTACAAGGGGAGCCACTTTGGCTTTGGTGACATGGCCCCCTGTATGGCCCTTGAATGAAAAAACCCATGTTACTAAATCCAAATCCAAGTTGCTTAATTAAGACTCTTCTCCTTTATCCTTTATCCGCTGTCTATTACATTACATTGGGTCTACCATCAAATTCATCACATATAAGTCTATATTTAACATTTTTATTTCTTATTTTCAATCTCCATTAAATAAAAGTGTTTAGCACACGATTTCACTCTCTATCTACTTTAGAGCAGTGGAGGCAAATCCTCTTAAAATAAATGACCTATTTTTGTAAGAGTTCTAGCCGTTTTGTTTTTACTCAATTTTGGATGGCTTTGTTGGATAGAGTAAGAGTAGAGATCCCAAATAAGGTCGTTTGCTTTTTAAAATAGGGTTTTCTCCTTACAAGTAAATCTCTCCGTACTATAAGAGGTAGTTAGATGAGGGTAGCCAGATGTGGTCCACCTAAGATCCCACTGATCATGTGACTAAGGGGTGGAAAGACCCACATGAGTAGGCCCTAAATATCAAATATTGGAGTCAATTTGATGCCCAATTCCCTAGATCTATTATTGCCTATAAATTTTATAGCTTTACATTTTTGAAAGAAAATAAATTGATCGTTACTATGGGGTCACGTGTGTGTGAATTATTCACTTGAATCATGAGGTGAACCTGAAAGTTGTCCCCATAGTCACATGAGCAAATCCCATTTAAAATAAATATAAGACCCGCTGATTCCTAGGTTTTAATTACAACCCATCTAGTGTGGATCCTATAACTTGATTTGGATATTGGTGTAAGTTGGTGGGTGGGTCTCAGAATTCAAGGGGTTTTAATTTACTACATAGTCTATATTGGCCAATCCCAAGGAGATTCAGATTTCAGATTCAATCTGATAATTAATGATTTGGTCATATCATATAATCTCTCCCGATCCTTACCACCTGTTTATAAACAAATCCACTGATCAAATGTTTTAAATAGTCTCATATATGGGTGCACAAAAAAATCCATCGATCTGTAAATCCGATCCGATCCAATCCGTGGATTTTTATCTGATCCAAAGGTAAATGAATAGGTGACGGATTGAAAATTTTGTAATCCGTTAGCAACGGATCGGTAGCGGATTTCACCTTCAATCCGTAAATTCAATTCAATCTGATCCGTTGACATTAAATATAAATAAAAAATATATATAAGGGATTTTAATATAAATTAAGATGTCTAAATTTAAAATAAGAAAAAAATTTAAGGGGTCAAAATGTAATTTTTTTACAACATGTTTGATACTTTTCTTCTATCCGGTCCTCCACGGATCGGATTGGATCGGATTTTAATAACCACGGATTGGTAACGGATTCCAAATCCGTCAATCCATAGATAACAGATTGGTGACGGATTTGCTCCCATCAGCACCAATCGGATCCCCTATCTCATATGTCTAACATAGCAGAAGATTCATATGGTCAGTCTCTTAGCTCATCTGGGACCGATCATCACACAAATGTCTGCGACCACATCCCAAAAGTCTTGAGTGGTCCAGTAGGCGACATCCAGCCGACATCAAAAGTCTGTAATTCGGATTCTCTGCGGCTCCCACCTTGCAGAGAATTATCTGCTGCTTTGGGCATTTGGCTCCAGGTTTTGTAGGGCCACTTCACTTGCCTACCAATTACCAAAACTTCAGAGGGCATGATAGATTAGACGTTATGATGTGCTCAAAATAATTGTTCTCTCTTAGTGTGGTGATTCCTTAGATTTTCCTCTAATTTGGGCTGATCAATATTAGATATAGGCTGCTTATAAAATACTAGCACAAAAACCTATGCTAAACATGAGTATGCATAAAGAGATAAGATTCTATGTATATTAGTAAGGGAGAAGATGATAGTCTATAAGTAAAGAAAGTATATTAGTGGAAAGTAGAGGGAGAGTGTAAACAGTTGTTGAAACCGAAAACAACTTGCTAATAGTTGTAGAAACCGAAAATAACTTTTAGTCAAAATTAGATTCAAAACCTTCCAGCTTAATATATTATAATGTGTACTACATTTTATAATAAAAACTTAAACAGTCTTAGTGTGATTGATATGAAAGAGGATTCATCTCCTATTAAGGTGGAATTTGTGAGTATCAACTAAAAAAAGATATTTGTTTTGAATGATTTAGAATTTCATAAATAAATTGCATTGAAAAAAAAAAAGCCTTGCTAGATTTCTAAGATTTAAGGGACTCTTTCTTGTGTGGATTTGAGGTTTTTTTTTATAAAATATATATTAAGAAAAACTAGAATTGAAGAAACAAAGCAGGAGATTCATATCCAAAGTAACTCAATTGGTTAGGAACATTGGGTCCCTTTGGAAACTCTAAAAATAAGGTTTTTGTCTATGATTTAGAGCTTATTTACATATTAGAGTGATGCAAACACCTTTAGTTATACTTTATATTTTTAGAACTTAATTATTTATATATTAGAGCTTTGTCCATAAGAAAAAAAGCCAAAGGGGTCTGCTTTTTAAGTAAATCTTTTTAAACTAAAGCGGATGGAGTAGAAAATTTACAAGTATTTTGGACGAAAATGAATTCATAATGTTGTTACCAATAAAAAAAAGAGTTCATTCTCAAATTACTCAAATGATTGGGTTTTATATTGTATTTTTTTAAAAAGAGGGCCCCACTTACCACAATTCCTAAGATAAGCCCCAATTACTTGATAAAACAAGAGATTTTTTTTCTTAATATAATTTTATCAAACAGACTAATTATAAACTAAAACTTAAAATATTAAGTTGTTTGCTTTAGATCTTAACTTAATTAGTTCTCGTTAGGTGAGACTGAAGTTTCCAAACAGCTCCATATCTTCATTGGAGGTGAGCCACAATCTGGTTTTTTCGTAAAGAAATAAAAAGAAAAACAATATTGAAATGCGCAAATGCATTACCTTAATAAATAAAATCTTACAAAAGTAATCTCATCTATATCTACATCTTATATCTTTTATTCCCCACCTCTCTAATATTTTAATTCACTTTATGGGGATTGCCTTAGCCGAGCATTGGCACTCATGATATGTCGAGAGCCAGTGCATCATCACACATGGTGTGACCTATGCTTTGATCGATCTGACTGGCCCATGAAATATGAACCCCTTGATAGTCACAAATTATAAGATTTGATATCCATCTAAGTGAACTTGATTGTTGAATGAGTATGCACAAGTGGGACCATGATGATTTTAGCACCAATCATTGGTGGTTTTTGGGGAGATCTTTGGAAAAAAAAGAAAAGGGAGGGAGCATTTGGGCGGAGGTCCACTGTGGTTTATATTGCAAACGGTCCATGTAATTTTTCCGTAGAGCCAAAGGTCCCTTTTCAAGTTTTAAACACTTAAAAAGCCTACAATACCCCTCTTAATACATTTTGTGCAGTATACAAAAAAAGGAAAAATTGATTTCGTTAAGAGTTTCATTTGGAGAAAACAAAGGGAGAAAATCTGTCAATTTCATGAAGATTAAATGATTGCACAAATCAAGGACTACGACAGGTAAGAGAAAGCAAATGGGAAAAACTGATTCAAAGAAGGATAAATCATTTAGAAAATCTGCACGTGGGACTGGACAAAACTCAAATAAATTTATCTGAGAATGAGAAATCATCAAGAGAATTTGCACATGGGTTTGGGCAAAACTTAGATAATTTTTTTTCAAATTCGGATAAATTTGTTTTAGTCCAAACTTAAATAAATTTGTTCGAAACTCAGAAAAGTTGTTCAGAACTCAAATAAATTTATTTGAGTTTTGCCAGAAGTTTAGGTAAGTTTGCCGAAAACTCAAATAAATTTACCTGAGTCTTGATAAATTTATCTGAGTTTTCGTCCAGTTTATTAAAGTTTCTGTTAAATTTATCTGAGTTCGGCGACACCAAAAGTGAGAATACGGAAAATCATATTCTAAAAAAAATTGAAATCCAAAACAAGAATACTTGATGACTATAATCCAATTGAGAAAAGAGAGAGAAGAAAAACAAACAAAAGAGCAAACTGCTCTATTTCAAATCAATTGTAGAGAGAAAGATTTGAAAGAGACTTCAGATGAAAGAGTAAGAGAAAGTAAAACAATTTCTATCTTTGAAGAAATGAAAGAGAGAGAATTGGAAGTCATGGTGGGGACGGAAGGTGCTTTGCAACGGTACTCCATAACCATGAAAAGGAACTGAAAATGGAAAATGAGAGAGAAAAAGACGGAAGGAGTGAGAATAAGAGAGAACTTGGTATAAGAATGAGGGTTGAAAGTGGCAAATTAGTCATGAAAATATATAACGTGACGAATTAGGAACCTCTCACAAAAATATCTCCAGCTGGACTATAGACATTAGAGAAAAAGTTGTTAGACTGAATGCCTTAGAAGACCGTGTTTAGAGACCGTTGGCTAATTTAAAATAAAAAAAACCCAATCCTATCCCTAACCCCACTTTATTTTATATTTTTAGAAATTTAGCTGGCGACATCTAATTTCATGACCTCAAATTGAATACAAGTCAAAATCTTCTATCTTGTAGTAAGAGTACCCACCGACCTTTGTTTGACTGCCGTTGCTGAGCTTCTTCTAACTGATGTAGATTTCTATCCATCATAAGAAAAAGAAAATTGACAAAAGAAAGGGGAAAGGAGGGATTTCTCCCTTTTGCATTTGGGATTCTTTGTCGGTTCTCTCCCACACCTTAAAATAAAAAAAGTTCATTTGATTCCATTAATGTAATGATTACACTCAGTAATTGCAGTGGAAAATCTGTCCCTAAACAGGCTTTAGAAATACCACACAAGATTAAAAAAAAAAAAAAGCAACCCATCAATATTTAATCTAGAGGTTTTTACCAGAAAAACCACTTTATGCGGTCAATACACCAAATATGAAACATTAGGCAAATATGCACCTAACAGGAAATCCATACAAGATTTCTAATTTTTTTACTATTTTTTTGTAGTTGAATTAAACCTTCAGTTTCAACACTGGATGTCGAATTCGACCATGAGATAGAAAGTGATCCTAATTTGTTAAAACCTGATTATTTCAATCAACGGTAAATGGATCTTTTAGTGGACATTTTGCATTTCAGAGATAATAAATATCAGTAGATCTTGCCACTAACTTCAAAAACAATGTGATTCTGTTGCTTGGAATTTTAAAACAAGCTTATATTAATTAATGTCTGGGACTGGATTCCTATTTTAGTATAACTTAATCTCCTGGTTCTGTACTTTATTCCATTTTTTAAGGATTCGATTACCAATCAAGATCTGACATGGTAATTGCTTTCAGTTTCTTCCATCCATGAAATTCTTCCCTATCTAATAAACTCTGTAAATAACTTCAAATCATTTATTTATTTATTTATTTATTCCACCAGATCTACATCTTCAGTGTCAATGACAACTGCATATTACTGAGGTCAAGTAATTCTCAGTTAATATAAAAATGCTTCATTGATATTTACTGATTAGAGGTAAAAGTAAAGTAATCTTGATCCTGAAAACTTTCTGCATTTAAAGCTCTAATGCTTTTTTTTTTTTTTTTGTATCGTACAAGAGCATGTAGCAATGTAGACTTACGTTTGTTTAGTAAAGTGAAGTTGGTAGTTATGCATTAAGTATGTGTAGATTGGAGGAAAACACCTGTGTGGAAGCATCAAGCATGTGAAGTGGCTTAACGCGGAGGGCAGAAAACAACAAAAAAGGAGACAACGCAAGGAGAAGAAGTGGTGTGTTTGGTTTTGTGATAAGAGTAGTAGTGTCGCTTCTTCAAACAAGAAGAAGAAGCTCATGAAACCAGGAGCTTAAGAAGCAGGAAATCAGGTGCGGGAAGGTAAATTTTTTTTTTTCTTGGGGGGTGTGGGATTTGAGTCTGGTTTTGTTTGCCTGTGATTTGAATCAGTTGATTTAATTGGGGTTCTGTTTCTCTCTCTGTGTGTTTGTTGAAATGGGTCCTATGAAGTGTGTACTGTACTGAACATTCTTCCCCTTTTGGACACTGTTGGAACTGTGGGTGGTGGGACTCTTTTGAGCCTTTTAAATGGTATATCAGATTTTGTAATTTGTTCTTCATAAACCCAATACCAGTTTTCAATCTCCATCTTTTCCTATTTGATTGATTTCACTTACCCCAGAAAGAGAAACAAGGAAATCGTGTAATTCCAAAGGTAGGTGTGTGTTTCTCAATCTGTTTATTTGGTGTGATTTCATGAATCTGGGTTGATGAAGCTGCTGGAGATCTTTTTCTTTAAATGCACTTTTCTTCTAATTCTTACTTTCTTGCTGATAGAAGAAGGAATAGCTTTCTGGGTCATCTATGTTTTTGTTTGTCCGGAAATACCCATTTCTCCCTTCAATTTTTTGTGTGAGGGAATTGGTTTTCTTGATTGGTTTGTTTTAAATTTTAGCTTGTTGATCTGGTTCTTGCAGGTTGGAGAATGTCAAGGCCGCTACTCCGTGGTGTATCAAGTGGTGGAAGAATCATTGAGAGCAGTCGTGATTCCTGGGACTCTGACATGAAGGGGAGATATGAAAAGGACGATATACGTAGAAGTCATTCACCTCGTGGTCTTTCCTCCTTTCCGTTGCGCTTCCTAGCTAGTTTGTTTATTCATTACAATCATTCTTCTAAAATCAATTCATCTGAAAATGGGTTTGGATCTGATTCCACTAATTCAGCTACTTTGAGAAGTAGGCAGAACATTACCCTGCAGCTTCTCAAGTTTAGTTTAGTTTTGATTCTGGTTTTAGCGCTTTCGGGGTCGTTTTTGTGGACAATTTCCATCTCCACATCATCAAGAGGTAATATCTTCAGGGGTTATAGACGACTCCAGGAACAAATTATCACAGACCTCACAGACATTGGAGTGCTCTCGCGTGGTATCGCAAAGTTAAAGGAGGTGGAATACTGTCCAGAGGAGCATGAGAACTATGTTCCATGCTACAACATTTCTGAAAACCTGGATTTGGGTTATTCTGATGGCGCTGAGTATGAACGCCAGTGTCGTCGTGGATCGACGGAATATTGCTCCGTTCTTCCGCCTAAGAACTACAGAATTCCTCTCAGGTGGCCTACTGGGCGAGACTTCATTTGGATTGGGAATGTGAGAATTACTGCCCAGGAAGTCCTTGACTCTGGAAGCTTGACCAAAAGGTCAGTTGCCATTTTCTTAGATAGTTAATTTTGTGCTACATGATTATCAATATGTCTTGCTTAATGTGGCTGATTTCTTTGTGACACAGGATGATGATGTTAGAGGAAGATCAGATTTCTTTCCGTTCGGACCCTCTTATGGTCGTTGGAGTGGAAGACTATTCACATCAGATTGCAGGAATGATTGGGTTGAGCGATGGATCGGATTTCCTTCAGGCTGGGGTGAGTTGATAATTCCATGTTGTTGAGTCTGCTGATTTATTTGTTTATTTTTTCCGTGGCAGTGTATCTGAAAAATGAAACTTGAGATACTTAAATGAAAAATGTATTTGAACTTAGCTTTGTTGCATTTTTAGATTGTGGTTAGCTTATAATTTACTTGTGGTTACTAGATTTCCTGTTGTAGTGCATAAGGTGATTAGCTAATGATGTGAAACAAATAGCCATGGACACGTGTTAACCTTGGGGAGTATCTTGTCAGTTGTCACTGAAAGCTGTATCCATTTATTTGGTTGAAGCTAAAACTGTTTATAGAAACTTACTTCTGAGCATCTTGGTTCTTTGCCAGCCTGAAGTTCTTTTTTACACTGAGGACTAATGGTAAACTTGGGTCTTTCCAACCTGGGACGCCCACCATGTCCTAACTTGACCAAAAGTGGAATTTTTGTTGGGGTTGGGGCCAGCTTCAGGTACCCTAATTCAACTATTATATTGGGATTATCTATTAAGTATTTATACATAAGTCATAACGTATAATATGCAGTGTGTGTGTGTGTATTATAAGTATATGAGCCAATATAAGCTTTCTAAATTTTATGGCTATCAATTTAAAAAGCAAATTAAACTAAACAGTTTGAGTTCACGACTGATCTGAGTCAACTGTACTCAACCAGAACAACACTCTGGTAAATGCCCTGGTTTCTTCCAGGTTGGGTTTGGTCCTGGGTTTACCTGCATACAACTGGGGTTGGACTTGGGTTGAGCCAATACCTGACTCAAGTAGTCTGGTTGCACCCTATCAAGGATCCTTTTTTCCCCATAAAGACCGAGGATGCATTTTGGATTGGGTTCCACCTGATAGGCCTTGCTATTGATACCTCAGGTCCTCAGCAACATGCATGGTATGGCATCTTCCTACTTGTTTCAAAGTGTCTGGGTAACATAGCTGTTACACATTTGTTTGCTTGACATAGACTGCAACTTAATCCTTTTCAATTCAGGACTATGTTTTTCCAAAATAATTGTTCAAAGTCCAGTGCTGTCTCCTTCTAGACATTTTGTTGATTTTGGCCAATTCTTTCTGTTCTGAGCCAGTCATAATTCTTCTGCTATTTTGGTACATCACTTTCTTTAGCATTCTTTTTTTTCCCTGATAGGTAATTCTCTTTAGCAATCTATTTATTATACGGTTTTTTTTATTGATTTACTGTTGTTGCAATATCTTTTTCTCTGGATATTCTGCTTTGTCCATTGACTTTCTTGTCAATGGATTTGGTGCAGATCAAGTTTCAAAATCTAGTGTTGATTCCAGGGGAATTGAGTTTAATTTAGTGTCGGTTCATGGTTTGTTCCAGATTAGAACAAGCTGAGCAGATAATTAGGAGGTGCGTTAAAGTTGAAAATTGCACTCATTGGTCAGTGCATTGTTAAATAATGTTATATACTGTATAGAATGATTTAGTTTAATATTATATTTGGAATTTTGGATCTTATAATATTGTGATACAATCTTCTAGAACTGTTTATAGTAGTTAACTATTTTATTAAGTGTTAATTGGATATACTGATAGTAGTTATTAGTGCGAATATCTTATGTGGATATAGCATTCATAATTCACATGCACGACGAAAATTAGAATCACAGATACACCTTTTGCAATTGCACTTTTTCTTATGTTAAATCTGTTATCTATAAAAATAATTATGTGATTCATCATAAGTTTTTATGTAGTATTTATTGGCTTAGGCATTGGATAAAAGGCATCCATATAACTTTGTGATTGTAATATGTCATGCAATTTGAATAATGAATGGTTATGATGCCTCTCAATGAAAACTTGGCTTGGCAGTCCCCTTAGCTAGTCAACTTTCCCACTTCATATGTTTTACAAGTTATTGAAAATGGTATTTTTTTTATTGGCAACATAAAACGTTTATTAAAATAAAATGGGTTTTTTTTTTTATATCATTTAGTGATTCATTCCTATCAGTGTGATGAGTGCTTCTGATCTTTTTGATGCACGTCTTTGGAGCATCTGGAACGACAGAAATGCTCATAATATGTTCTTTAATTGTGCAGATTAGAACTGTCTTAGATATAGGATGTGGCTATGGCAGCTTTGGAGCGCATCTCTTTTCAAAACAGTTGTTGACAATGTGCGTAGCAAGTTATGAGGTCTCTGGCAGTCAAGTTCAGTTATCTCTTGAAAGAGGGCTACCTGCGATTATTGGCTCTTTTACATCAAAGCATTTGCCATATCCATCTCTTTCTTTTGACATGTTGCATTGCGCACAGTGCGGGATTGAATGGGAGCAGAAAGGTATTATATGATTATTTCAGGGTTGACAATGTTGTTTTTTGTATCTGTGCATACCTAGATACATGCATGTTTGTGTTTCATTAATACGTGTGCATAACATGCAGGTAGGGATGGTCCACCAATAGTCTAAAAATTGCCCATGTGATGGGTACAGTTGGTTCCATTTAAGTGATGGATTTGAAAAGCAAGAAAAAAAAAGATGAAAGAAAATGGAAGTTAACACCTTATGTTGTGCAACGTTTACAGCAGATCATGGCTGAAATATATATATATATATATATATAGAGAGAGAGAGAGACATACATATATCTTCATCGTGTCCTTACCCCAAATGCATAGGTTTACTTTATATATACTTTAGACTAATTGACATTTACAGTTTAGATTGGTCTGAATCAGTGGATCAAATGTGCTGTCAAATTTTGTGAAATTAAACCAAGCTAATGCACAAGCTTGAATAATCTTAAAACCAACATTTATGTGGTTAGCACATCACGAAAAATGAATCTTGCTGACAGTCACTTCTTTCATTTGCTGAGCTTGTTATATAAAGCTAAAGAATTCATCATAACTTATTTGTTTCCTATGATGTGCTGGTTCATATGATGACCCATATTTGATGCTTGATGACATTAATTTAATTTTTATCGCTTACAACCCAGCCATGTGCATGTATCCTGAGGGTTGTGTTAGATGGGTAGTCAGCTATGAAACTTCTCCAAACTGTTTGGTGAATAAAAAGTAGGACCACAAAGCTGACAATTGGTTGCACACACATGGTCATTATAGATAATATATTGTTTACTGTTTAGTATATCAAAGTCTCTTTCAAGTGGATAAAATTTTTGGGGACATGAGTCATACTAATTTATTTGTTTAGTTACACTGATTTCTATTACATTAATGCAGATGGGATTTTCTTGGTTGAAGTTGATAGAGTATTGAAGCCTGGTGGTTACTTTGTCTGGACTTTGTCACTTATGAACACTCAGAAGAAGTCACTACATGACATGGAAAATAAGAAGAAATTGGCATTTGTTAGTGATTTTGCAGAAAACCTTTGTTGGAATTTGTTATCACAACAGGATGAAACAGTAGTCTGGAAAAAGACCAATAGAAAAGACTGTTATGCTTCTCGGTGAGGCAACTAACATTTAATTCCATTCATTTACCATGCTTCATTCATAATTATGGATTAAAAAATGTGTTCAATTGTACCACTGCAGTGTGTTAATATGATAATTCTATGGTCTCGATTTACAGTAACATAGTGTGTACTTTTCTAGGAAGTCTGGTGTGGGCCCCTCTATCTGCAGTAAAGGCCATGATGTTGAAACTCCATATTACCGACCTCTTGAACTTTGCATAGGAGGAACCCGAAGTCGTCGATGGATTCCTATTGAACATCGGACTACATGGCCCTCTCGAGCTAAAATGAACTCTACTGAACTTGATATATATGGTAAACTATGTAATCCTCATATAAAGTTCTGCTTACCAATCTGCTCAAATAAGTATGATGTTGTTCTTCTTGGTACTATCCTGGGATAGAAAAGTGAGATCATCACTGTAACATGGAAGATGGACATTTATAGACATTTCGAGTTCTGTTAACAATTTGCGTTTTCATTTTTTTTCTCCTTCAGGTTTAAATAGTGAAGAGTTCACTGAGGATGCATTAAACTGGAACTCAATGGTTCGAAATTTTTGGTCTCTGCTTTCACCTCTGATATTCTCTGATCACCCAAAGAGACCAGGTGATGAAGATCCTTCTCCACCTTTTAACATGCTCAGAAATGTACTCGATATGAATGCCAAGTTTGGTGGTTTTAATGCTGCTCTATTGGATACCGGCAAAACTGTATGGGTCATGAATGTGGTGCCTACAAGTGGTCCCAACTACCTCCCTCTAATACTTGATCGAGGATTTGTTGGCGTGTTGCATGACTGGTATGTAAAATCTCCTCTCTTTTTTTTATATTGATATGCTACCGCCTACCGAGTTTCATACAGCATTCAGAAACGAAACATGATATGTTGTAGTTGATGATGGAGCAACTTCCATGATCCTGCTTGAACACGATCATGTGAATGATCTGATTCTGAGTTTATTCATTTTGACTCAAAACCATCTTAACATATTTTTAGCTTCTTGCTTTGATTGCCTCATTTTAGTTGGTTTATGATTAGAAATGCCATTTCATTTGGAAGACTTATCGCTTGGAATGTGAATAGCGTCATTCAACATCAAGCTTAGGATGTACTAGAATATAGGTAATTATAGTAGGATAAACCAATAGATTGAGTATCTAGTTAGATTATGGTAAGATCGAAGGCGTTAAAATATTGAATTTTTTTTTTTTGTTATCATGATTGATATATCTAGCCAGTTTATGATAAGATTGAAGATGTTTAAAATATTAATTGTTTATTCTTGCAAATTTTACTGTATGGGCTCTCTTAATGAAATGGAGAAAATCAATTTTGTGGAATTCTCTATTGCTTAACATTGTATCAAACCTGATCTACTGGAATCATCAGACTATCAGAATTAGTTACGTCTTCTGCATTCTCGGAACCACCCTGCAAGTTCTAATCATATGAGCTTCTTCGTATATTGGTTACAACATCCATAGATCAAGCCTTAGTTACCACTGCGACCGGTATAGTCTCAGTTGCATATTAGTCATACAATCCTGTAAACTATTTTGGGCAAAGATGAAAGAACCCCTCCATTGCAAGAGAGATCAGGCACAGATTGTGCTTCAGTAGTGACTAGTGAGAAAAATGGGCCCTTGCAGATTCCTTAGTCTCATCTACCTCTACCATCAACCCAAGCATCCGGTTGTCTCTGTTAGTATTTGTCACTAATCAGTGCTGCTGCTTGCAAAGCATCACAACCAGATCCAACCTCAGAAGATTAAAGCACCAGACCTGATCTATCTCCTTCTCCACCAATCCTGCCAATCGATCTGAATCTATTTATTACTGCCATAACTAGAGTCTGCATTATTATCATTACTTTCTTGCCTTTTCAGCCCTTTATTGCTGCTCCTTGTTGCTATTGACCACCTATCATTGTTATTTGATTTATCATATCACTACATCCACCATCTGTTGCAACCCTTCATTGGAAATGTTAGTTGCTCTATTGCCTGTTCATCTTGACTATTGATGACACTTCTTGCGACATCTGAGATTCATCATTGAATCAGATCCTTTCTTTGTGAACCTAATCATTTGTCTTTGGCTACTCCTAATTTCTCTCCAAACTTGAGATCTTGCAGGTTTGGATCAGATATTCATTGTCTCTAGATTAGATTTTTTTTTTTGAATCTGATCATTTTTATTTGGCTTAGATTGGGGATTACTAGACTTATCTTCATTTTGGATTTCCATCCCTGTACTTGTTCGGCCATGATCAATGACTTGGCTTTTACATCTGGATTTGTCATATTCATGTTTGAATTAGATTTATGAATCCAAGCATCTATGTTCAATCATGTCTGGCTCATTTGATCGTTGGATTTGTGCCAGATATAATAATTTACATTTGAATCAGATCTTCATATATGATCTTACCTGTCTGGCCATAGATCCTTGATCTCATGGCTTTTGCATTTGGATCTACTGTATTTTCTCTTGGGGATTAGATCTGTAACTAGTAACTACAATAATCTGGTTTTGGATCATATTTCCAAATTCAATCATTTGTCTTTGGGTTAAAATTTTCGGACCTGATCATTGTTTGCATTTGTCTACCACTCATCTGCACAATCAATCTCAAGCCATCTTATCATGCGAGTGATGATTCTAATCAGCAGCCGTAAGTTTTATCAACAACTGTCATATCTAAATTTGATTAGTTGTTTGAGTTGGATTGCATCTTCATCAGCACCTTCAATTCCTGTTTTATCAGCACTGACAAGTCTCAGCTTCGTCTTCTATGCCATTCTTGCCACCCATTCATCACACAATTGTCGATGAGCATCACGTATTAGTTGGATTCATCAGTTCATTGTATGCAAACTTAAGGTTCAGAGTATCTTGAATTTTGGGAAGAGGGGGTGGGGGAGGGGGTGGTTCTGGATATATTAGAATATACTTAATTATAGCAGGATATGATAAATTATGATGAGATTGGAGAAGTTCAATTATTGATTGTCGATCCTCACAAATTTTACTCTATTTATTATGGGCATCCATAATGAAATGAAGAAGGTCTGGAACTCACTGTTGCTTAACAATTTAAGAGCAAACAGTCAAGGGAAAAAACAGCAAGTATCCATATTCTGGGGAAAAGAGAAAAAAAAAAAAAAAAAGAAGCCAAAGAATGGATGGCTCCAATCTTTCCATCTTGGAGACCTTGACTTATGCTTCCTTTTTGCTTTGGGCCCTGTCAGATCAATGGTGTTGTTCACCGGTCCATGGACCCCATCTCTACAGACTAGGTTTTACTATATATTGTAATGTTCCTTTCTTTTTTCCCAGCAGTTAAAGATTGTTTCTTCTGTATCCAGGTGTGAAGCATTCCCAACATATCCCAGAACCTATGATATGGTACATGCAAAGGGACTGCTATCGCTTGAAATTGGTCAGCAGCACAGATGCACAATGTTTGATATTTTTCTCGAGATGGACCGGGTGCTTCGGCCGGAGGTATTTAATTCACCAGGCTTCATTTTTAATGTCTATATCAAATTTCTGTGTGAAATTCCAATGTCCTCATCTGCTTTCTTTACCTATGAAATTCCACTCACTTAGTTTGGTTTATTTTCTCGTGGATTACTGAATAATGCACTTTTCCTTTTTGTGTGCCAATAGAACATATTTTATGTTTAACCATTTTAATTCCATTATAAATTCCCTCGAGCTTGGTTTGCTTTTCAACTTGCAATATTGATTAAAAGGGCCATTAAAAATACCTGGGTCCTTTCACCGCATGCCTGGGAAGCAACAACAAGAACAACAATTAATTGCAGCTATGGGTGTCTCAAGATTAAAAGTATCAAAGAAAAGGTCTTTTGTGCATTGCTGGAGCAGACTTCTTTTTTCTCTTTCGTATTATTTTATTGGGATGGGGACAGGGGAGATGTTTACATAATAGGTTAGCATGACTGGAAGTACAGAAACCCTCGCATTCATTGCTCATGGGACCTGCCCTAGCTAATGTTAGTGTTATTAGCGTTGTTGGCAACCAGATCGAAGTGATTGAGCTCTACACATTGTAATGATTTTCATTTACAATGAATTGTGCTTTGACAGTATTTGCTTTTCTGATGGGTTACAACTCACAGGAAAAAAAAAAGGAAAAAAAAATAAAATTGAAATACTGCAGAGAAAACAATGAAAACAACAAAACGATACAGAGATCATATGTATATAATTTGTTAAAGAACTCGCTACAAGAAGAATTTGTAACTAATGTCCCCTAGACATCTTTTCTTCCCTTCGCTTCCTAAATTGATTGCAATACGGCAATAGCAATAGCGTCTTTCTTGATACAACAGAGTTAAACATACATCTGTGAGATTAAAAAAAAAAATTCACCTCATTGAAGGCATAAGCCAAACTCCAGTGTTCTCTTCTTGAATCTGAATCCCAAGCAGTCGGATTCTTGGAGTATCGAACCTGAAAAACTCTTCTCACCAATCCATGATTCCCTGTAGAACCCCAACAATTGTCCTCAGCATCTCATCTCGCAACAAGCCCCAGATACCTAGCAGCAATTCCCTTTAGCACAGCCTTCTGCACTTAACCTCCACCCTGGTTGGGGTGGCAGAGGAGTTGTGTGTGTTTTGAGTTAGTAAAGAAAATGTTCCTTCATGACAAGCTGCCAATTATGTATGGCAAACTTCTCTTATATGTTTGTCAACTAGAGCTTGAAATCACTATTTCAACTCTTTATAAATTAATGGATTTATTTGTAAAACTGTTTGTGTTCTACATTAAAAGAATACTTATATACAGAGTACAATGATAAAGACAACCCAATCAAATCAAGATTATCAAATTATTTTACCATAACAATCCTAATTACCCAAACACCTCCCCTGAACTCAAGGTGCTTTAGATCTTGAGCTTGCTGGAGGTTAATGTGCATTAGTGGCTACGAGATGAGCAGATGGAAAGTTTAGAAATGCTGATAGGCAGTGTAGATGAATCCCAAGATCTGTGGTGCTGAAGTCCTTCCAATCAAGGTTTTATATCCCGGTGCCAGTCAAGACCGGGACTACTCGTTGCTGCCCGTGCCAAACCGGTATGGGTGTGTCGGTTTTAAAAATAAAAATAAAAGAAAAATGGTAATTAATATTAAAAACTCTAAATCTATAAATTTGATAATTTCATTATATCTTAAATCAGTTATTAGATTCTTAGTTTTTCTTAAGGCTATTGTGAATTTTTGATCTTCATCACTTCTTGTAGTCAATGGAAAAAGATCATTTAATAGATATAGAGAACCAAATTACCAATATATAATCACTAGTTATCACTTAGCACTCATCGTTATAAACCATACTATTAACCAAGAAGTAGAGGCTTAGGGCCATGAGGTAGGGCTGTCACAGGGGCCGAGTCAGGCATGGGGTTGTCCAAGCCCTACCTCAATTTATGCATGCTGGGCTTGGTACTGGCTAAAGCCCTCAAAGGGTCTGCACTACCTAGGCCTTTACCCAGCCCTCATAGGCCAAGGTCGAGCCCAAGGCTTGAACAGAAGAAAATCAATTTTTAATTTTTTTTTCTACATTGTTACTGGGCACTGAGTGTAAATCTAACATCAACCCTCTTTCGTTAACTGCAATGCAATGTAAAAGCCACATAGTGGTAGATGAAAACTCACTTTATTACGACTTGATTTAGGGTGATGACTAGGCAGTCATTTACTATACAAGAGAGGACTATTTGATGTTACTGGTGAATCTTATCTTTGAACTCATCAATTTTAGGCCCTTGATAGAATGCATTGCATCGGATTCTCATGAATTAAATACTGAACAAACAAATGGGTCCTATATTAAAAAAAAGTTATCTTTGTTTTCCAAGCATGGTCCATCCAAGAGGTGGGCCATTGGAGTTGAATCTCAATATGAGGCTAAAGATTAAACCCAATAGTTAAAGAGAAGTGATACCTTGCTAATAAGTATCAGATAAGAATCATTTTCTAATAAACCTATATATATGCTCAAATAAATCCACACACTTTTTTTAATAGTAAGCAAATTCACATTACAGCAACTATATGTAAATAAGGCAGTGAAAAAAAAAATCATGCATGGCTGTTAACATTAAAATTACATGAGAATCATAGAAAAATTTTGATATAAGAGTCATATAAGAACCAACATAAGAACCATAATCAAGTCAACCCACATATATGCCAAACAAATCCACATATATAAATAAGAAAAATAAGAGGGCCGGGCTGGGACTAGTATTGTCCAAGCACAGCTATTGGGCTTTTTAAGAAACACAAAAGCCCTCACTTTGTGGGCTTTTTGAGGGCCGGACCAGGCTGGGTCCAGTACCTGGGCCTGATCAACAGCCATACCATGAGGGCAGTTAATTCTTCAATATTGTAATAAGTTTCAAGCTAGCTTGAGTCTATCTTCATTATCATCAGTCATTACCATAATTTGAATAATGGGAATTCATTGGATAGAAATATAGAATACCAAAAATTATTGAACAATTCCAGCTTAATTTGTTATATTTATAATCAACCTCATATTGTCCACCAACAAACCAATACTACCTGTAGGCCCCATTATCCATATTGTTGAGTGAGAATTTGTTTGGGGCACCATACTTGCAGTTGTTCCTTTCACTTCAAAGTTCAAACTTAAAGAAAAATTAAAAACAAAAGTAGTTCATTTTTATATTTTTGGTTGTATGTGCCTCAATCATGTTTTTGTGACTCAGAGGAAAACTGAAAACAAGAATGAACCCCCTTTCGCTAACAAAATGAACTTACCGACAAGAACAAAAATGAAGAAATAAACTTAACTAGTCCTAAACTAAGCTTTGCTACCAAATCAAAACTTAGGACTTCATCTTGACTAAATTCTTTGAAATGTTTTGTTGTGAATAGACAATGCCTATCTATGAATTGCAACCAAGGATATCGTGCTCAAAGTAAGAAATCTAAATCTAATCATACCCAAACTAGGAAACCTAATAATAGAAAGACTAATCTTAATACCATCACAACTCTAGCCCAAAATAACTCAAATTTAAACTCATCCTAATTCAAAAAACTTACTCTCAAGATTACAAATAAATCCATTGACCCCAAATTACAAATAAATCCACTTGTTTCTCAACAGAAATTAGGTTACCCTAGATTCCTGAATTGATGTAAGTAGTTGCCTCTTCATGTAATGTGCACAACAAACTATCAGCTGTTACGAATATTTACACTGTTAACTTAAAAGCACAACATGAGTAAGTAGTGAAGGCTTTCCATTTCTCCATGGAATTATATAAACTGTCATTGTTCATTTGCAATAATGATTTAATTATTATGACAGTTTCTGAAAACACCTTAAAATATTGAGTGTATTCTTTAAATTTTAGATGGTAAGTAAATGTTGTTAATCACCAACATAGTTATTTCTAAGTGGTGTTGGCATCTTAGTTTCATGCACATGCCTAAGGATCATGTTAAAGTATCACTCCCGGACCAGTAGCCTAGCGAAGCCGCAAAAAAAAAAAAGTTAGTTAATTGATCTGGCCTCAGGAAAGTTTTTGCCTAGTTATTGTAGGTGTCAATGTCAAGCAAAACCCAAACCATTAATTTACATCAAGGTCTTTTACTTTCATGCTACATTCTGTCATCTTCATGTTTGAAAAGTTGGAAAATGGTGCATATGCAGGGTTGGGTCATACTGCGTGATGCAGCCCATCTAATCCAAACAGCCAGAGTTCTTGCCACCCAGCTGAGATGGGAAGCACGGGTGGTGGAGATTGAGAGTCACAGCGATGAGAGACTGTTAATCTGCCAAAAGCCTTTCATAAAGAAGCCATAGAAAAGAGAGATTTCCAAAGCCTGCTTGATTGATATATAGTCTTCATTAAATTTCTGGATTGTAGCTATTTGTCATAAAAGCTCCACCAAGGGAGTATTTCAGTGTTTTTGAACAGGCGAAAGAAGCAATGAAAAGAAAAAGAAGAGGATTCCTGGTGTGGATGGGATCAACAGGGAATGCCTATGGGACCCGTAAGGTGCCTATAGGGCTGTGTAATTATGCAGAAAGTTATACTGGAGGCTTGACTTCCACGCCATCATGCCAACATAAGAGTACAGCTACAAGGTGGTAAAAAATGTTAAATTGTTAAGATGATTACAAAAATAAAGAAATGATGCATATTGAAGGTTGGGTAATGCATTGTGGGGGAATTCTTTTGTTCTTCTGTCTTATATTTACATATCACAATGGCATGGAGTGGACTTATTTCTCAGTTAACAGGATCAATCAAGAAGAGTACCTGGCAAATCCAGATGCAAGTTTTTATTATTAGCGATATTTGGTTTTATTAGATCTTCCCTTTTTTATGAGGTGTTTATCCCTGATGTCATTGGCCAAACATGAATATTCCCACGGGTTGTGCCCGCTGAACCCAGACAAATGCACACCACCCGTCAAATTTGGAGTGGGTTTCAAACACAATATGTGGGGGAGCAAACTCATGCCTTATTCCACTCTAGCAACTCGGCTTGTTTGGATAAATGAGGGGTGTAGTGAAATGAAGTGGATTTCACATGTGGAGTGGAGTGAAGAGAAACAGGTTGAAGTTAAAATAGACTGCTTCATTTCACTCCATTTGGATGTTTATTTTGAAGTTAAAGTTTGGAGTAAAATCCACTTTTACTCAAGGTAATTGAAGTATTGAGAGTTAAAGTGAAATGGAGTACATGTGGCTCACAACATTACTTCATCTATTGGGGTCAGATTTATTCAAACGGGGTAGAGTTGAAATTTTAGACCGTTAGGGCTCATTTAATTTCACTCTACTCTATTTTTTGCTTATCCAAACATGCCCTAGGGTTGGTTTAGTTGTATAAGACCACTGAATTTCTCTAGTATTTTATGTAGTTCTTGTGCATGCTATAACTTTTTTTTTTTTTTTTTGCTATTGGAGGGTTTCCAACCCTTTGGGCTGAATTAATCCCTCTAGGCCCAGAGGGAAGTCGGGTAAACTCCCATGTCGTCCTAGTGTGATAGTGCAGTTTCGAACCTACAATCTCTAGGTGCAAACCATGGTATTAGGCCAACTGAACTACCCTTACCATAGTGGTTTTAACAAAGAAAAAGAAAGGATGGATCTACAATTATTTTACCAGTTTTTCCCTCAATCGTTACATTTATTTGATTGTAATGAGAAATACTAGAACGTAAAATATTGATTCATTACAAACCTTGTAAAACTTAGGTAAAGTGCTTGCTTTACCTGACCACAGCCCATTATTTTACTTTACAAGGCATCTACTTTACTTTATTTTATTTTATTAGTAAATAAAACAGATAAAACACAGCTCTCGAGGGGGCCCAAAGTCTTTTTTTTTTTTTTGGTTGAAACATCTGGTGGTTGATGTTGAGGGGGCTCAATTTGGACGCATCATAATGAAGAAAATAAGAGGAATGTGTAGGTTATACCTACATAGATTAGAATTATCCGAAATGTCAGTTTGATCAACTGATCCTAATCCTTTATTTCAGGTCCTCGAAGTTTAAAGCTATATATATAATGAAAATTTAATGTGACAAAATCCAATGATGACTATTATTAAGATAAATATTAAAAAAGCTAATTAAGTTGCAATTTTGATGGAATAGATATTTGTGGAAAGATTAGATCACCCACAAGTGGGCCCAGTAATAAAACCCCAAAAAAGGGATGCTTGGAAGAATTTGCCCATGTAATAACTTTCAAGGGAAAGCCGGATCTGATTGCGTTAATTGGGTCACGACCCAAGTTTGTTAGTGCAATTAGGATCGAATGATGATTCATTAGTATAAGGTATGAGTTTGCTCCCCATGTCTTGTGTTCGAGTCCAAACTTAACTAGTGCACATGTGCTGCGAGGTCAAATGTGCACCCAGAGAATAGGCCTACCCGAGTAAAAATACAATGGAGATAACCCATGTCATTAAAAAAAAATCAGCCTCCTACCAAAAAGGAATGAAAGGTACCAAAACAGGAGATTTTCTCCTATGAGATGTGCAGCTCATGGGTCTGTCCACCTTTGATCAACTTGATTAATTCACACTCACTGTTCCCTCTGATTTGAACCAGGCCCAATTTCTTGCTCATGGATTCAAACTAAAAAAAAATTACTCTTTTAAGTTAAAAGAGTATTAAACTCGATTGCTATTAAAACAAGGGTTAGGATAAATGATGGGATAATTAATATTTTGTACCCATTTGTATTTCATCCCTTGCAGATAAATATGCATTAGTACCCATTCAGCACAGGTTTGAGGTTTCAAACCAAATTATTCTGGGATCCAGTACAAGGTCCTTATTTATTTAATACATACTGTAAATTACTAAACAAGCCGACCTTAGCTCAGTTGGTAGAGCGGAGGACTGTAGTGGTGCAGCTAAATCCTTAGGTCGCTGGTTCGAATCCGGCAGGTCGGATTCAAATTTTTTGTTTTGACCTTTTTTTTTCATTGCCTATTTTCATAATGGCCTTATTAGATCAATTTGTGTCCCATAAAATGCTCAATTTTATCTAACTTTTTGTACTTCAATCCTCAACAAGCATCCAAACAGGCCATTTAAAGATTTTTCTTTTTAGTTGGTAGTTGTGTTCCAAGGACCCAAAATAAGAGAGAGTCTATATCATTTTCCAAAGAGAGAAAAAGAAAGCCCATTTAGTTTTTATGTTCCATTCTAGAACCTAAAAGAGTCTTAACTCTTAACTTAAAGCCCAAAAAACCATTTAGTAATATAACCTTAGGAAAATCCTTAAATGAGAACCATTCGTGAGCACCTATTTTTACCGGACTTTCCTACTATCAATCCAACCGCCTAACACTCACTAGGCAAGAATCAACATAAGCCCAATGCTTGTCGGTGTGTTACTCACCATTAGATTAAAATTAAAAAAATGATGTGTTCTAAAACCATTAAGCTTAAGGGGTCGTAGATTAGAGGGTGAGGCTGATCTAGTAAGGTTGCTATTTTGTGTACTCTTTAGATCTTTTGGATTAATGTCAAGAGACTAAATTTATATTTCATCATGTTTAAATTGAAACATAAGGGATTTTGAGACATTGCTTTCACTTAGGGCTTGTTTGTTTGCATTAGAATATGCATGAATTGAATACAAGGGGAGGGTGAAGGATATAAGGTAGCAATGTAGATGGAATCTTATAGTCATAGAATTTGAATTACTATGATAATGCTTGTGTATTCATTTCCCATCTTTATTTGTTTTATTTTCCATTAAAGGAAAGGTTATTTGACGGTCATTTTGCCTTAGATCTTCATTTTTAAATACGCATGGCATGAATTTCTATGTATGTTATGCAAACAAATACGCCCTTAAGATACAAAAGTACGACTTACTTTGAGTTGTTTGTTTTTGAGCTCATATAAAGGAGGGTTTTACTCATTTCCAAGTTCTTTGACCCCATCCTACTCTTCATCCAATTGGCACTATTTTATTTTTAAAATGGTAAGAGTAACTTATCTTAAAATAAGAGGAATTACAATAAGACCAACATTATGATAACCAAAGTTGAAAGAGGAGTAGGTATTAGAGTATTATACCAACTTATCCAGTTAGTATTACCTTGTGTTTTTACTTTTGTATCGAATTTAGTTCGATGAATAGTTGAGCGGATTGCATGTATAGTCCTATTCTATGGGGCTCACTTGGCCTCACTTTTGCTTAGTGCAAGTCTTTTTACACTCTTATCTCCCCATGATCTAGTAATATGCTCAATTTTATACCCAATGAACCTGCACTAATTCTTGGATTGAATGAATCTAAAAAAAAAAAAAATCTATGGTTAAAAGATGTTTAAAATTTAAGGCTGTTAAATGAACGGCTAGGATTATTTCATGAGACTGGTTTTTTTCATGACCCTTATCCGTAAAGAGACTTTCCCATTTGTCCTACCTCCAACGATAGCAATGAATCCAAGTCAGCCCCACAAGATGGACTGCATAAGCAATGTATGCTGTATGCTTACAGGTGAAGATTTTCTGGACTTCCTATAGTCAAATTATTATATTTTTTATGACATTAGTATCCCTAAGGTCTTTGACCTAATATTACTAATCACCTGGGTGTCGCTCGCACCACCCACACAAATGTACACAGGATATATCTAGGCGGATTTCATACACAAGATGTGGGGAGCAAATCCACATCTTATGCCACTACACCAGCTCCCATGTGGGATTTATAGTCAAAATTATAACCACAACTTATTGCAGACACTTCTAAGATGTTTCCACTACACCAACTCCCATGTGGGTTCTATAGTCAAAATTATGTCCACAACTTATTGCAGAAACTTCTAAGATGTTTCCAATTTCTTTTCTTTTTTTTGTTTTGTTTTGTTTTTGAGTTTATAAAAATCTTAACATTCTTGCTAATTTACTGAAGGTGGACATGCCTTCTCTTTAAATGGGCCATTGTGCTAGTTAACTAATTAAAACTTGTTTCAATTTACTGATTAGAAGTTAATTTAGTTGCAATTTGACACCATTGGATGTCATTTCCTGCTGGATTTAATCACAAAATTTTTCCTGTTATACATTCATTAAAATTTAAGTCTTCAAATTCACTGGCTTTGCTCTGTCTGTATGTACTGCAGTCAAGTGTGGCTACATTGAACTCAATGCCATGCGAGTTTGAATTACATTATGTGAGTTGGAATGGATGAATGTGCCCCCATAGTTACCTCTCTCTCTATGTGAGTTGGAATTGATGAATGTGCCCCCATAGTTACCTCTCTCTCTCTCCATGTGTATGTGTGCACGAATGTGAGTTCATGAGCAAGAGAATTGGTGGTTGTAGAAAGGCCTATGATATGAAAGTGAAGAAATTTTATCACTGAAACCCAAGGTGAGTCTATTAGATAGATGGTTCAGATAGTCAGATTAACAAAAGACCCTTTCTTTTGTCAATGATCTGGTGGGGCTATTGATGTGGCCAAATGAAACTCAAAGTGCTTTGTGGGCCAATCTGATTAGCATGTGAATCCAAATGGATTTGCAAGAACCATAGGTAAATAAGATGAGGTTTAAAAGATGATCTAGGCACGAGATGGATATAGATGTTCAAGACCAACTGATTAGCATGTGAACCCCAATGCAACTCACCTTACCATCTCAATAATACTCACTTATAGATAGCATCCGACATCAAGTGCGCATTCCATTCAGAAGGAATTTGTAGAATCTTACAGAACACTTCTCATAAAACATTAAGAAATAGGGGTCATCAATATTATGGTTACTCTTTTTAGCCTTACCCCATCTATCTAGCGTCACCTCACTTTTTATAGTTTTGTCTTTTCACTTGTCTCCGTTTAGTTATCGAGTTATTAAGTATAGTGTTTCCAATTCTCATTGTCTATCTAAAATCTAAATCCTACCTATAAGTTGCCAAACTATCAGTTATACAAGCTTATATGAATATCATATCTACCACCAAATTGAAACAACTTAAGAGTTACTAGATTCAGAGTATTCAAGTCAAGAGGGTTTTCCTGAAACAGAGTTACACTGTAACTCAGTTCTTGTGTAATGGGAATATCAAGATGATTCAACTCTGAAGTTGGGTAAACTAAACTAGCTGCACTTGGTTGCATAGATCTAAACTGAGTTGTTTAATAACTACATTTCATCCAAACAAATCAAAGATCATTTGGATGCCCACAGCCATACACATGGAATGCTTTTCTCACCAAATTAACATCTATTACAATTTAGAATTTACATAAGACATTCTTTGCTATTGGTTTTGAATTTTGTTGTAGACTAAATGAATTTCCTATTTCCAGTATTTGTACCACGTGATTTATGGTATAAATTCAAACAATGCTCTTACAGCGATGTGAAGGGATCGCCAATCATTCCTTGTGGACGACCAACATTGATAATTGCTCTATGATCTGTGATTGTTTCTACTTACTGCTCTTTTCCCAGTCTTCCCCTTGGGTGACAGTGACCCTTGGCTCACCTGTCTAGACACCTTCCTTCGAACATTCAGTCCATCGTTCACCTTCCTTCGAACATTCAGTCCATCGTTCCCAAGCTTAGCTTTCGCAACATGGTCCATGGTTGCTCCTCGTGCCCGTTGTCAATTAAGTTGCAGCTTGTTCAGATAAGACAGCTGAGGGAGGAGGCTTGAGACTGCCTTCCTCAGCTGTTCATTTCCCAAGTTGGTCTGGATCGGTGTTAGGCCCGTCCCGAATTAATCAAGATTAACTTTGATTAAGTGAGATTTAAGCTAATTAATTATGTTTAATTAAGCTAATAATGGTTTGTGGCTAAATGAAGTGGAATTGACCTAAAATGAATGATTTAGGCTTAATGAAATGATAATGAAAGAGATTAAATGAATTGAATGAGTTTTAGACTCAAATTAAGAGAATTAATGACTTTTTCGTAAATACGAATTTGTACGTATTTTGTCAAATACGGAAACGCTGGATACCAACACGTGTATCTCGACGAGCACGCAAACTTTCATAAAAGACTTGAAGTCATTCGACGAATATCGGATCAAATGGACCTTCATTTGACTCGAATTGTAAATGAATGAGGAAATTGGACTTAAACGCAAAAATGGGCTTATATATGAATGAGATGAGTTCATTCATCTCATTCTTCAGCTCCAGCAACCCTAGGTTCTTCATTTTTCTTCTTCTTTCTTTCATTTCATCTCCATCAAGCACAAGGCTGAGGCGTTGGAGTGATCAAAGTAAAGAGACTTCATCTTCTTCACCTTCTTCATCATCTTCTTAGAGTTATCTTGGAAGAAGACCTTCAAGTTGAGGAGTTTCCACCTCAAATCCAAGCTAGGCAAGGGGTTTTGTGGATTAATCTCCAAATAGAGGCAAGTATATACATTTCTAGTGATTTATGCTTTTATAGAACTTGTATGAACTCAAGGAGTTAAAAAATATGGATTTTGTTTAGAACTTTTGAAGCTCGGAAATGAGCTTCTGGGTAAAATTCGGCTAGCCGCAGGGCTAACCGCTAGAAATCCGCAGTTTGGTCAGTCTCTGGAAAGCTGACCGCTAGCTAACCCTTGAATTTCGGTTAGCCGAATTGGAAATTTCAGCTAGCCGAAAGGTAACCGCTGAGCTGACCGAAATCGAGTCAGAAATCCCTGTCAGAAAATCAGCTTTTGAAAAGCTGACCGTAAGCTAACCGAACTTGGTTCAGTTAGCCGCCAGCCAACTTTCGGTTAACTGCCAACGGCATTCAGCTAACCGCTAATGTAGTTTCGGCTGACCGCTAGGTAGCTGCTGAGGTAACCGAACTTGGCCGAAAATATTAATATTGAGTAAAAATTTGGCCAATAAATTTTGGTAAGTGAGTTTTGGATTTTTACATGAACTAAGATCGCTTTTACGATCATACTTCTTCAGTTTAAGTCAAATCATGAGATAGATTGGGACTGATCTGAATTAAAAGCCTAATCAGTGAGGTTAGTATTAGTGATATCTAAACTTTCATAAGTGTTAGTTAATGTTATCTTAATGCACAATTTAACTAAGTAATGTCATCTACAGTAACACGTGCATTGATAACGAACGTTTCACTCAATTGTTTGGTTTAGATAATTGTTTAGAATTGGAGTGATTAATTCGATTTGAGTTATGAGTTTGGCACTACATGGTGGTTTCTTAAGCTCAACATTGAGCCACATTGAATGAATACTCAATGAAATATTGAATGAATGACTGGTTACTAAATGTAACAACCAGTTAATGAATAATCCTGCTGCGGCAGATGGATGGGTGTTCCGAAGCTCCGTGGTGATGCCAGTGATATCTGATCAAGACACTGGTAGATCCCACACATATATTAGACTGAAAAGTCTCATTTGATAAGCTACCTAATAATACAGACTGTAAAGTCAAATTGGACTAAAGAGTCCTATTGATAAGCCATTGAATTGTAATGAAACTATTACTATGTTAGTTGCCAATTCAATTACTGTTGTTACTTGTAATTATTGTACAGAGCATTGTTATAAATAATTGTCTAGAATTGCTAAGTCAATAAATTGACATAAATAGCATGTACTATTATAGAATGGTATATACATTGTTGAACCGTCGTGTTCACAGTGTTATTGATGATATTACAGGCCCAGTTGCCCATGTCGGTCCGGTAGAGACCACGCTGCCAGCAGAGATTGCCCATCCGATACCCTCAGGAGCCTCTTTCTTGTTTCTTCACCATCTCTAAGACCGCACTCTTCAAGTGGAAGAGCAGATTGAAAATAAGATTGCTTACCCATTCATTAACTCTTGGTAAAGAGGATGAACCAATAGAGACCGCAAGCCATTGTTTTTGGGGCCATAAAGCAGAATCTCCATCATGAATATTAGTGCAGTCCCAGTTGTCATCCCCACTCTTGTTTCTGGACTCTCCATTTAACAATCCAGAAATATTCAATCTGCTTAACTCCTTAGTGCCGATGTTCTTGACTGCAAGCGTGCAGGATGTTTCCAAGTATCTGATGAGTAACCATCATTTTGATTTGAAATGTTTTTGAGGAGAGAACGACCAAGTGACTGGCTTGTAAAGGTTCCAACACAGTGTTCTGCTCCTAGATGGAAGTGCTTGAATTGACAATTGCCGCCTCAAAATCACGTTGTCCCCACTGCAACAGGTCATTACTGATAGTAGTGACCGTGGTTGAATTCCTCGAGTAAATTTACTTCTTTGATCCCTCACTGAGATATGCAGATCTCCAAATGAACATGAGTTCGAGGCTGTGGAATGATTGCGCTCTTCTTAAGCATGTCCATGGTTTCCAAGTGGGAGCACAAGCGCTTCAACTTTGGCGAGCCCGAGAACTCTGTCCTTCCCATCCCTGAATAACTAGAGTGCCTATGTTGAATTGCCTCAATGCCTTCTTTGTATCTCTATGGCTCATCATTTGTGTTACACCCCAACCCAAATTAATCTTCATTAGTACTAATTAATGAGGATTTAGCTTAATTAATTATGCTTAGTTGTTAATCATCGAAATTACTACCCATTAGTCTTTTTAGACTGAGTCAAGTGAGTCTTGAAATTTGGATAGGTGAGTGTTGTAGAGTTGACTTACTTGGGTAGAGTCAATGACTTTTTCGTAATTATAGATTTTACCATTTTGCACCATTTTCACGTCATCTTGGCGTCATTGCGTGTATCTCGTTGAGCACGTCGATTTTCGTATTCAGCTTTACTTCATTTGATCACTCGTTGAAGAAATGGACCATCATTTGACTTAAAATGGAAATACACAAATGTAGTGGACTTTTGTGCAAAATTCACATCCTTATCACTTTAAAACAACTCAACCCATTTCACTCCATTCGGTTGGTGTATGCTGACTGTGGAGAGAGTAGACCTTCCTCCCTTTTTCCTTTCAATTTCTCTTCCTTTCTCCAAGCACTTTAGTATTTGTACAAGTGAAGGCAAGTGTGGAGGTCTTCTTATTCATCTTATTCATCATCTTCATCTCTTGTTTCCAAGAACCGATTTCTTCTCCAACTCCAAATTTCGGATTTCCTTGTCAAGGTAAGAATCAAACCCATTCTTGGTGGTATTTTTGAGTTGAAATGGAGTTAAGAGACTCTTGAGTAGTCTTTCATAACATTCATTGCATTTTTTTTTCATTTGGATTTGTGGTTAGGGTTTGTTATTTGGGGTTTTTGGATCTTTTGAGCAAAAGTTAGAGATAAAGCTTGGAAATCCTAATTTGAGGCAAGTATAAGCTTTGATTAAGAACACATGTTGTTTACTTCTTTAATTGTGTATTAAATCCTATTTTCTTTCTCTTTTACTGTGATTAGCCTCTTGGTTTGGATTTTTGTGGGTTTGTTTAGTAATGGTGAAGAGTAGATTGGTTGGAATGGGTGGTGTAGTAGTATATAAAAATAAAACAACACCAAACACCAATTGCAAGTATGCAGGTAGAATTGAAATTGTACATGTGTAAATGTAAACATTCCTGTGAAATGAGTAATGGTGGAATAGTGCAAATGGAGAAATGATTGGGTGGAATAGTGCATGAAAGGTGGAATGTGAAAAGTGAGTGCAGGTGGAATTGTATCTTGAACGATGCAGGTTGTAGATGTGTGTGGTGGATTTTATATAGATGCATGTACAGGTGGTGGATTAATTAATGCATGAACAAAGGAGAAATGCATGGAGTGCATGTGTATGCAGGTGGTGGATTAATGCATGTGCAAAAGAAATGCATGAAAGTATATGTGTGTTAAGGTGGGAAGGTGGGAAGGATGAATGGAGGAGTGAAGGAACCATAAACAGAGGAGGGAGGGGTGCAGAAGCAGCACCCACTTTTGAACTGGGCGTGCAGAAACTCTGCCTGGCAGTGAGCGGGCCTGGCCAGGGCCCAGGTTACATTTTCAGACCTATTTTCAGGCCTGATTTCAGGCCCATCTTTGGGCTGGTTTCAGGTCCATTTCTGGCCTAAATCTTTTTTGACAAAAATGGCTTCTTTTGCACACTAAAAGTTGATGAATACCTTTGGCTTGTATATTCACTACAAGAAAATTGACAATTAGCGGCGGTTCATAGCAGCGGTTTATTTGCTCGTCACTACATCTAATATTATGGTAAGTACAGAGGCGGAAAATGTATTTTGCTGCTAATAAGCACATATTGCGATGGAAATTGTATTGTGCTGCTATTAAGGAGGGTTTTTGTTAATATACAGCGGCAGAAATTATATTTTGCTGCTATTAAGCTAATTAAGTAGGTTTTTGATAATATACAGCAGTAGAAATTATATTTTGCTGCTATTAAGCTAATTAAGTACTACCAGCGGGACGGAATACATATTAGAAATTATTTACGTATAGCAGCGGAACGTACATTCCGTCACTACATCTATCATTAATATTTATACAGAATACAGATTAGAAATTATTTATGTATAGTTGTGGAACGTACATTCCGTCACTACATCTATCTATTAATATTTATATGTATTGCGATGGAAATTGTATTGTGCTGCTAATAAAGAGGGTTTTTGTTAACATACAGCGACAGAAATTATATTTTGCTGCTATTAAGCTTATTAAGTATTACCAGCGAAACGTATATTCCGTCGCTATATATTAAAAACTATTTTCATATAGCAGCGGAACATATATTCCGTCACTACATCTATCTATTAATATTTATACGTATAGCAGTGGAACATATATTCGATCACTACATTTATATATCTATTAATATTTACACGTATGGCAGTGGAAAGTATATTCCGTCACTAATACTTCGGAAAATGTATTATGCCATGTCTAAAGGTAATCAGTATACTATGTATAACCGGTGCATTCCTTCAGTTATACTATGTATAAAGCATTCCGTCAGTATACTATGTATAAACAGTAATCAGTATACTATTCTCAGTATACTATGTATAAACGGTAATCAGTATACTATTGTCAGTAGAGATAAGACCGTATAGCAGCGGAAATATGCTTTCCGATGTTATACATTTAAACCCCTATCTTCGCAGTTAACATAGTCCAGTCCCAAAAACCCTATAGCTTCATCAGCACCGTTAGCAGCATCCAGTCCCCTAAACTTCTTCACTTCTCTCACCTCATTCCTCGCCTTCTTTCCTCATCTTCTAGCGTTTTGATTCTCTCCTCTAAATCCCTCTGAATCCCTCTTGTTGCCGCTCGGATCGAGACATTGCGCTTCTGGAGCTACCTTTTGATCTCCGTTCCGCTCGATTTCGTGACTGTTTTTTTAGGGAAATGATTCTCTCCTTCTAGCAGTAATGTCGTTCTTTGAAGAGATCGTTTGAGAGGTGATTTCTCATTCTTTTACGTTTTGTGTCGATTTGTGATCTTATTGGTTGAAGTTGAAGAGAGATTTGAGAATATGTTTGGTTTTTGCAAATGATTCTTACTGAGGATGTGGTTTTGTTTGATTTTGGTGAAAGATTGAGAGAATTGTTGAATGTTTAGGACGTTTTGTCCAGTAAAATCCTGAGAAGCGATCATCGGTAGATTACATGAAGAAATTGATTGCATCGGTAGACCTACTTCCCTGCATTTTCAGATCTTCGACGATTTGCAAGAGTAGCCGTAGAGAGCAGGAATCACTCCCTTTTAGTTGGTAAGGTAAGAAAATCTCCTTTCTTTATCGTTGTTTCGAGTGATCTCTTATGGAGGTTTTTGTTCATACATGAATCTGCTCTGATTGGAACATTTCTTAGATTTTGATATGCTCCTCGATTGGTTTTTCTTCTCGTTGATTCCTCGGTTTTTTCAGGTAATAAATCCGATCTCATTTCTCCACGTTTGGATTCTCTATTCGATTCCATGTTCCTCCTCAATCTTGTTTTGTTTTGTTTTTTTCCATCGCTCAATCGAATCGATCTCTCTTTTGGCTGTTAGATTCCTGTTTAGGTTTCTCGTGTGCAGTCAGTGAAGTCAATCTCTCTTTGGACTGCGGATTTTCCTTATTTTTGTTTGTCTGAGGGCATAAAATGATTTTCTGTGTAGTCCAACTCAACACACAAGAGGTGGAAAGAGATTTAGTGCGGGCTCAGAGGGATAAGAAGTGAAACTATAGGAAAAAAAATGAAGTCTTTGGTTTTCATTTTTTGAGTGCAGTTTCTTTTTAAGATTTTTGAGAATGGCAATGATTTTGATTTGATTTCTGCTACTGTTTCTATGACCTTTGTGTAAAGATTTCTTCAGTTCAGTTTGTTTTTATTCTTTTATTTGACATTCTATTTGTTATCAGTTAATATAATGTTGCTTTGTTATTAGATTTCATTTTTTTTCATGAGTGAATGTGGTTAATGCAAGAGGTTGACCTTTAATTCATTGATCTCTTCATGGTTGAAATATTGCCATTTCTCCATTTTCTAAACATCAAGTGAATTTGATAAATTGAAAGTAGGGATGGCTTTCTAGAAAGCTCTGCAGCTTGTTTTGATTAGGGCAGAAGGGCATCCAACCTGTCCAACTTGTTTTATAGTTTTGTGCATCTAAATTCCAAACACAAGTAAGAAAAGCAAAAACATGTAGTTGTTTATTTATTATGTTGTTAAAGAACTTTCAAGCTCAAGTAAAAATTCAAGAAAGTCACAACCCATTGAGTGTAAAGAGAGCTTATCATGATCTGAGACGAAGATAATCAAGAACCACCCCCTCTCTCTCTATAGGTTACTAGGGTATTGTTATTATTGAATTTTGGAGATTCTGATCTATTTGATCCTTAAAATATGTTTTGTTGATGACTTATTTTCTTTATGTTCATTTGGTTTATTGGGCCTTTTTGCAGTTTACAATTTTAAGATCTTATTTTCTTTTTAATAAATTTAAAGACTTTCTAACAAGAGTCTTTAATAAATTTAAAGACTTACAAAATTCTTACAAAATGGGAGCTAATGGATTACAATGGAAGAATCAACAACTTCTCTGCTACTGTGCACCATTGAGAAACAGAGTTGAATAGAAGAATACCTATTCTGAAAACAAATGGCCCAAGAAAAAAAAAAGTGGCCCAAGAGTTGAACTAGAGAAATAGCCCCTTAACATCACCATGGATGCATGGAACTAACAACTGATTTCATGACTTTATTGCTGGTTTGGTGTGTTATTCTTTTAATTTACTTTTCTTCACTGTTGTTTCTTAGAGTTCCAGCTCTTAAGTTGTTGTTTCAGACTTACTTAGGTGGCCTCCCCTTTCTTGTATCAGCAGGTACTATATCAGGTTTGAGCACTCATACATTTTTAGATTCCTTCTGTGTGGTATATGGTTTTTAATTTCTTAATAGTATTAGTTCCATGGTTCTGAAAATGTATCCCTGCTTACTAGTGGCACTTCTAGTTTGAATTGGATTGAGGTCCAAACTCATTAACCATTTGTTCTTTGGTTCAACCATCATCATCATCATCATCACAATTACTGTTTAGTTGACTGCAATAAATTACTCTTCTACTTGTGGGAGTTGATTAAACTAGGAAACTTGAATCTTTTACTTTTGAACAAGGTGTCTGTTTACATCTCCATTGTGAGGAGAAATAGAGCCAAACAATCTGTTGCTTTTGAACCATGAAATATTCGGGGTATATCCAAACAAGTCAGCCCTAAGTTTGACATTTGTTATCTGAAGATATTTTATGACCTTTCTACCATCTCTCTCTCTCTCTCTCTCTCTCTCTCTCTCTCTCTCTCCTAAGCAAAATCCTAAATCCATCTGTTTAGGTACAAGGTACAGATTCACTTGTGAGTGAACTTGCAAATGTTTTGCATTCATATGTGCTCCTGATAAAATATTTTGGAAAATTGGATGCTTTTAAATTCCTCTTGCATATGAATGGCCTTTTTACCCTCAAGAATGCTATATACAAGTACTTTTTTTACGGGTAAAGGAAAGCTAGTGTATATACATGATACAATGTCTACAATTTTCCTTAATCTAATGGTGTTAGATCTTTTACACCCAAGGAAGTCTTTAAATTGTTAAGTCTATTTGCCTGTAACTTTGGTTACCTATAATTGTTTATGACATAAAACATATTTGCCTCGCGCATGCTTCTCAATGGCTCAGAAAGAGAAAGATATTTTCTGTAAGGTATTATCTCGGGTGAAGGTTCCAGATGGTTATGCGGCTAATATATCACGTTGTGTGCGCTTGAAAGACCGCAAAATCTTTGGATTGAAGAGTCATGACTGCCATATTTTAATGCAGCAATTACTTCCATTAGCAGTGCGAAGGGCCTTGCCAAAGAATGTCAGTGCAGTCTTGATTGAGTTAAGCAGTTTCTTTAGGGAAATATGCTCGAAAATCGCTTGGATGGCCAGAATCTTTTGATCAGGATATTGTTCATCGTGTCCCCACACGAAAATGTAAACTACTGATTTAGGTAGTCCAGCAAGCTACCAAATACTTCCTCTGCAGTTTCATAGATAAGGCAGCAATAAGAAGCAATGGCTGGGTAGTAGATAGGAGTGGCAAAGAGCCATGAAAATCTTATCAGCCATTTCATCATCCTCCATCCTTCCTACCAGGGCTCTACATACAACCTCTCTTTCTCACCATCAATCTCTCTCCAACAAGCATGAAAATGTCCAGTGCCTACTATGAGATAAATAAAGAAATGTCAATGGTGAGAGGGGTGTGTGTGGGGGTGGGGGGGGGGGGGGGGGGCGGACGCACACCTTTTGTCTTAAACTTAGTGAATGCCCAGTGCACTGTTAGGATTTTTGATGAAAAAGGTATTTTTTCCTGTTACTCTGTTAGGATTTTAGCAGATACATATCTATTAAGATGTGCCTCTCTTCTACAAACATGCCCATAAATATTCAAGATGGGGTTTCTCATCCTAGAGTTCTGGAAGAGAGAGAGAGAGAGAGAGAGAGAGAGAGAGAGAGAGAGAGGTTCAGGTTGCTTTTCTACTATGGAAGTAGCATATGTATGTTAATTGAGTGTCTGATTGAGCTTGTTTTTAATGAAGATAATTAGCATGCATTACCATTTGTTGCTTGCAAATCCAACTGCTTGCACTCTTCCTCTCTCATCCATTTGTTTTGAAGCCAATTAAAATACCTGTAGAATCTGGCATGTGAACGGATATATTCTGCTGCTTAGTACTATATATCTTGAGGATTTTTTATAATATGGATTTTGGAAAATATATTTTTCTTGGCAACATATGTTATCCCAACCCTGTGATTGGATTGGACAAGAAACAATTCCCAATAACAAGATTCTCATCCACCAGATATAGAGGAGGAAATTTTGTTTTTTTTTTTATTGAATGGAATTTGGTCATCATACTCTAGAGTGGCATTCATGGAAACGATGTATCAGGTTTCTGATTTCAACAGGAAAGTATGGTGGCCTAGCCATGGTCTCCCTCAACATTATTAAGGGTGATATTAGTGTCATCTCTAATCTTTTCAAAGACATCAACTCAATGAGACTTATTTTGAATGAAAGATGTAAATGGAGATTCCACCAAAACCAACAACATGGTGTGGTTTGCTGTAATCTTATGTAATGGTTGGTTATCATGTCATGGGATTTGGATCTCTCTCTCTCCACATGCTGTGGGAGAAGGGAAGAAGGAAATTGAGAACTTAAGCAAAACTAGTTTATTGCATTCAGGTGCAGTTTGAACTTGCCTTGCTAATGTTTCTGTTATTCGATTGTCAAGTCTTTGTTTTTACTTTTTTTTAATGTGATATTGCATCCAAGATTTGAGCTTATATGCCATGGCATTTATTTCTGTTGATTCCTTTGTTGGATATGATGAAAATGGATTGTCCATGTCTCTAGTTAGCAATGGAACTCCGCAGTGCATTGAGATTTTTGAAGTATTGCACACTTTTTTAGAGACACTATAAAGACTTTCTGGGTCTTTTTCAATTGTTTTCGGCAGTTCACTTATTGACAGAGTTCTCACAGCTTAAACTAAACATTGGTGAGAATGAGTGAGCAGTTTCAGTCATTTCTTTTCGTTTTTTTTTCCAAAATTCCGTGGAGTGGTTATAAGTGGTGTCAGTTCTTGGAAAATTGCCTATTTGTTGTCACCTGCTCCTCTTTTCAATGCAATTTTTTGAGTCACATACTTGATACAGTCATTGACTTTTTAAACAAAGATCAAATAAAGATTCATATTTTACCCTTTCCGTAGTTTTGTGTTTGGTTGTACTTCTGTTGTAGCTCAGGTACTTATGTGAAACATTAAAATTGTATTTATTTTATATTAACATGTCCTATGTCAGGCATGTTCTTTCATTCCAATTTGGATGCTGTTTCTCACTTGTTTATTATTTGTGCAGTTATATTAGTTTGCAACATTAGCTTATCAACTCAATCAAACGTGGATCTTCAAAGGAGGCTTCTCTTGCATCTCGTGCCCTCGGTAGCTTCTAGTGTTTCTTATTTCAAAATCTGTTATTCCTTTTGTCCAACATTGGAGTGCTTATGTTTGTGATGCTTGTATTTTTAGGATTGCTAGCTATTACTGTTGGTTCTGGAGATAATGCACAAGAAATATTGGAAGAATCGACTCCCCACCTTTCTTAGGTCCTTAAATCAGGCATCGACTCACTTAAGAGATCATCTGTATGTGTGACAATGCTGAGATGATATACAATTAGTTTATGTTATCTGGTGAATTATTCTTATGCATTAATATGTAATCACACTGCAACTTTTGGGAATCTAAATTCAGGTGCTTGACTGTTTGGCTGTTGTCACATTCGTTGGCAAAAAAGAATATGAGGTAACATTGAAATCAATGGAATTAATGTGGTAGTTGATTCATCCAAAATTTGGTTCTAATGTATGTATGTGCGCTTTGTACTTTATGCAACTGAGTATGCTTGTCTTTGCGATCATGTTATGTGCCATTAGCTTTAAATTAAAGTCTGTGGCATTTATAAATTTTGGGCTGAATTCCATCCTTTGAAAACTTATTCCGTCCTATTTTCTTTGTAGGTTGCAGCTCCAAGTAAGCCTTCACCTGCTGTATCAGCGGCAGCCGGCAGCCATATCAGCATGGTCGTTTCTTCTGTCAAGCATTGGTGAATGGAAAGAATTCTAAGACTTCATGTAATCCATCTAAGATGCAGCAGACCCTCCTTTGATGATTTTGCTGGACCTTGGGTAATGACCCATGATTAGATAGGAAAATGCCAGACTTCACATTTTGCAGATAAGCTCAGACTAGATGTTAGTTATTTACATTTCCAAATCACTGAAGTGTGGCCCACATCTTGATGGTGTTATGGATTGCATATTTTTCCCTTGATAGAGGACAAACAAATGAAAATGATATTTTTTCTGCTCATAATTTTATGTTTTTATAAATGGACAGTTTGAAAGCATAGGATAGATTTGTCTTGTAGGAGAGAGATGTTGTTGAGCTGTTGATCTCTGCGACTCTCTGATGTATTCAAACTGTTTATTAGAATATTTTCAGTCTTTGATGTCGTATAGTCATATACATGATGTGGTTCCTCCACTGCAATTAGATCTTCTTAAGTTGCATGCTGGTGAAACAGTTTCTCCAGTAATGACATGTAGATAGGAGAAAAGCTCGAGCAAATTAGTGATATCTGTGTTGATCGACTAAGCAGTAGAACCATTGAGGCTCATGTAGCCATACATGTGGGCCATTGATGGGTCCATACATATGTTTCTCCAACGTCGGCTAGGGAAAAAAAGATTACTAATTCTATCTTACTGAAACTTTAGTATGCTATTCGATTCTTCTTCAGAAGCTTACAAATACAGTTGTAAAAGAAAAATTAAAGCAAAGCTGAGTTTTATAAAAAAAAAATCAGTACAGGAATTATAATCAATAAAATGGGAGATAAATGCGTGGTGTTTTCAGCAGTAGTTTGTGAAGTTTGCTGCTATAAGTTACAACAGCAGTTCGTGATGACTGTTGGTGTAAACCATTGCTAATTAGTGGTGGCAAGGGCCGCTATTGATAGTTTTTTTGCAGCAGCTCAAATTCCGTTGCAAATACAATCAATGATGGGATTTTCTACGACAAAAGTGGCGGCGGACATTTTTCCGCCGTAAAAGGTATTAGCGGTGGTTATTATACATATAGCGGCGGTTTTTATCCGCCGCTAAATGTGATTTTTCTTGTAGTGATTTATTAAACCAATTAGGGTCTTGGACTCCAATGGGTTTCTAGGGCCTTAGAAAATGGTACATTTGACGAGATCAACGGACCAACGGTATTTAACCACGTGAGAAATCATCGAGGCTAAGATCATCTCATGTGAAATTTTTTCTTTTGTCTAACACATTGTCATGGATGAAGCTTGGAGAACCGGTATACTACATTTATACAATGTGGCACCAAATTAAAGATAGTTATACACCGGATCTCCAAACTTCATCGTATGAGAATGTGAAGGATGAGAGTCTAGTAAATGATCCTTGATTCTTCTTAATCAATGCATGTGCTTATTGAGATTTAGTTTCCATTCAACTTCCAAAACTCTACAGAAAGATTTATATGCATAAATTATTTTGTTTCTATTCATTATATTTGTACGGTTATACGATATTCAATTGAAATTCGAGATGAGTAAGTTTATTTGTGAAATATTCTGAATATTAATGATTTGATTCGATTCAAGTAAAAACCATCTTACTCATGTGTGTATTTATTCGATTTGATTGGTCTGACACTACTGAGCTTTGACCTCGTGATACCCGACGAGGTTAAACTTGATTTAGTTATTTGAGATCACTGCAGTAGATCATCTGGAGTACCGGAACTCCAGAACTGGGTAGCCAGCTAGCCTTTGGGAGGGCCGCTGGTGACATCCCAACTAGATTCGCTCTCTATTTGAGAGGATGAGCTTAATGTGGTGGCCAACTAGTGTGTTTTATTCCCCATTGATTTGTAAGGCATGAATTATTCAATTTTAGCACAATTGCCTAGTTATTACTTGATATTGATATCTTTTAATCAATTGTCTATAAATTCAATTTGTTACATCATGTAATTCATTATTAATGCATATACTTGCCGAATCGTCGTATTCATGATGCTATTCTTGGTGTCTCAGACGCAGGTGCAACTCCTTGTCCTGAGGAGGCCCAGGAGGGAGAGGAGGTTACCCAAGAGGTACCTTCAGGTCTAGAGGAGTGGCCAGAACAGGGGGTCTGCTTAGAAATTCTCTTCGGAGCGCGTGAACATATCTTTTGAGAGCCTCATTAGGGTGTGATTAACCCCTTTTTGTGTGGGTCACACTTAGACTTCAGTTATTCTTTTGTATACTTTTGATATTGTTGTATAGGTTCTTTTATGCATCATCTTTTGTAAAAGTAATGCTTCTACTTGTATAATTCTTTTGTGTCAAACTTGAACAACTATTTAGACTAAATGGACAATGATACCTTATGTCTGAATTACAGCTTCCGTTATGATTAATTGCTATTGATATGTATGGTGAGCTTGACTCACGTGTGGAAAAAGTTGTTTTTCTCTCATTCGTGGGTTGTATTTGGCTCGAGACAGGTACAACATCACGGGAGTATGTGTGCCACACCTCGGGGATTACCCTAGGTCAGGGTGATTCGGGACCGGGATGTGACAATTTGTCACAGCATCGATCGAGTCGAAAAAACTGTTCTTTCTTCTTATCTACTGTTCTTTCTTCTTATCAATAGGCTAGTCTACTCTTCCTTGTTTGCTGCTTGGAATTGGAGATCAATATCAGAAAGATCCCTTCTCAGTGACTCAATATCATCATCACAGTCAAGGCTGCTTTCAGCTACCCCTGCTACTTTGATTTCAACGGACTTCTCCACCTTCACCACTTTCACCTTGCAAGTTGAGCTTCTTCCCTGAATAGCAAATGGTACTGAGACACTGAAAGACATTGAATTCGGGTTATCTTCCTTAAATGGGCAGACACAATGTTCTAGCCCTACTTGCAGGGTTCCAGGGTCCTTATTTGTATTGACAGGCTTTGAGAATTCCTTCTAAGAGCAAAGAAAATGAAAGAAGGTGAGAATAGCTTTGTAATTGTTTTCTCTTTTTAATGAAGTTTTGTTATCAATCAGGAAACAGAGCAAAGAACAAAAAACAATAAGGTGCATCTGGATGTAGCCTGTAGGCAAGCAATTTGAATGTGTTGGGGTATCATGATAATCAAGAAATATTGATGGAATTATTATCTGTGCTGATTGCTCAACTTAATTTGTGGAGGGAGAGTTGACAGATTGGTATCCCACCTAATAAGATCTCTGATTTCCCACACCCCAAATTTATAGAAAGACAACCATTTAAATATGGTAAACATTCAAGCAAACTGCTATTTCAGGTGCATCCATAGACCTCAAAAACCTTTAAAAGCCTGCTACTTTACTTACCTTGGATTTGGATTTCTTCTTCTTTCCAACCAGTGCAGAGTTGCAACTGAATATTGTCATCTTCATGAAATAGATATGGAACACGCTTATAAAATAATAGAATGAAGGCACATCAGTTCTTTACTCTTTCTTCTTTTAGTTCTCTGCTTTTCTATACTAAAATTGAATATCCTGTCTCATATCAATCTTTACATTGGAAGTGGATGAAAAAAGCAGATTCTTGAAATCTATAGGATGGTACTTGATGGACAAAGAAGCGAAAATTATTTCCTCAAACATTAGCAATTGTCAATAGGAGAGCCTGGAACCATGCAACAGAGACACCAAACCAGAGAATGGGTTGGATTGGAAGGTGAAGCTACCGAAGAAAACTCATTATCTTGAGCCCAGACATTTACAAAGGTGCAAGAAAATAATATTATGGTGTCAGCCGGTGTGAAGAGCTCAGCCCCTTGTTGCCACAAGAAGTGAAGAATATCTGTTTGCAAATCCAAAACTGCATAGACAAAAACAAGTATCTACATCAACCATCCATGATTTTTATATCAAAGCTTTGGCTGAATAAGAATCTGTTACCCAGAAAAAACCATTCCTCTATAACACATCTAGAATATTCAGAAACCATCACACAAACAAGATCTAAAGCCCTCTTATAAAACCCATTAAATAAAATAAATAAATAAACAATAATCTAGTTATATATCCTAAAAGGCTAAAACATTTAAAAGATCTAACAATTGAAGAGTATTTCCCCCGCATTTCCAATGTCTCGAGGTTTTGGTAGGAATGACTAGCTAAAAAAAACTTAATATGATATTATAGCCCACCGGTTGCGAGTTTGAATACCAAGATGAACGACTCTTGTTAAGTAGTTGTTTGTGCAGTTTTCTATCACCAATTAATTTTGATATTATTGACTAGCAAATCTTTCATAGCCATAGGTTTCGAGTTCGAAACCACACAGGGCAAAAATGCCCCATGCCGTGTTATGTGTATGTGCAGGCGATAGGAATGGTTAGTTAAGGAGACGAATCATACTTCTTTCATTTCCCATTTTACGTCAAGAAAGTGACAAGAAAAACTCTGGGTTCCAACCAGAATCCAGGACGTATTGTTCTTGAAATTTCCTAGCAATGAATCCATACTACTTTCATTTTCCATTTTACGTCAAGAA
Organism: Cinnamomum chago; assembly: GCA_038049695.1. Taxonomy (NCBI): domain Eukaryota; kingdom Viridiplantae; phylum Streptophyta; class Magnoliopsida; order Laurales; family Lauraceae; genus Cinnamomum; species Cinnamomum chago. Next base: position 59,114,163 of record CP142459.1, on the reverse strand, counting down.
AGTGACAAGAAAAACTCTGGGTTCCAACCAGAATCCAAGACGTATTGTTCTTGAAATTTCCTAGCAATGAATCCATGCAAAGGGAAACCCATATTTCAAAACAAAAAAAAAAAAAGAGAACACCCCAGTTAAGAAACAATGAAACAAAAGCATGAGGTTCTGTTCTTCTCAACTCTCAGAGCCTTACAGAGGTGACTGGATTTTGAAACAAAGATGGGTTACTTTAAATTCAAATGTTTAGAAAGGTGAAGATAATTAAACGACCGTTGTTGAGTTGTGATGATGATATTTGGGCTTATGCTCACATCTCCAGATATATATATAAATAGAAAGAGGAATGAAGAGATGATGAAATTGTAGTGTAGGCATTGGGCCGGACAACTTGAAACATGCATTGGTTTTCTGTTTTGGTCTTTGTTGTTGGGGACCTAAGGATAAATTCAATGGGTCTTGTCAGTTTAGTCTCCCACTCATGCTTGCATAAGTGGACCAACAGCACAGCGACAGTTGAAAACATCCTTTCTGTATCATGGTCTTTAGGAGCATCAAAGAACAAAAATAATAAAGGGCACTTTGTAAAATCCAAAAATTCATTTTCCTATCTACTGAACCAGTCTTATTCTAACAAGGCCTATGGGCCCCATCCCATTTAAAATATTAATGGCTCAAAATAATAGAGTTTATCTTGTATGAGATATGGCAAAATCTCACTCTGATATATTTTGAGTTTGTAGTATGATTTATCAAATATAGACTTGGATAAAATATTTTAAGAAAATCTGTAAATATTTTAGAATCAAATTTTTTTTATGGAAAGGATTTCCAAAGAAGATTTTTATTGCCAAATTTAACATTATTGTTTTTTATTTGGTATGGTCTGTCTATTTAAAATTTAAATTGCTAGAACAAAAGAAAAAAACCCCATTTTGTATAGGGGAGATAATATCTCGATCTAATATGTTTTGCACCCACAATAAGATTTTTCAACTATAATATATTTTAATTATATAGTAATATAAAAAAAAATTATTTTATACATAATCAATTTGATGGTTGACCCATCTCCTATTAGAATAAAAATTGGCAAGGGCCTGTGCAAGTCCGTAGGGGCATTTGTTTTAGATGGTTTTGATGTTTTAATAGGCAAGTCTATTATAAATTTTTCATGAATTCTAGTTGTCAGCTACAAACTTCCCTTAGATTGAATGGTTAATAATATTTCCAGGCTCTGCTTGACATTATTAGCCATGCAATTGTATCCTTGTGTTTGTTAGAGGTGAGCATTTTTTAATATTTCATTCAAGCATATTATAGTTGATATATCTTAAGGTGGCTCTAAACATATACTGGATTGAAAATTTATTATAATCAATATAAAACTGGGCCTTTTTTCTCAATCAGTTCAGATTTTGAATAGGTGGATGCCAATATGGATAAAACACATAACTTTTTTGTAATATTTTATTTAATTATAATGTACTTTATAAACCCTACAGTGGGCTTAAAACATATTACAAGAAATTCTGCCTACTTCAAACCATTCAGGTTTTTATAGGGAGCGGTCCATTGTGGAGGCTCATAAGAAATTAGTGAGCCCAAGTCATAGAAGAACAAGAAATAGGGCTTAATTAAAATTTTTTTTTTGAATTTTACAAAGTATTCTCTATTTTCTTTTATAAATACATTAAAAATATCTTGTACTATTGAAAGTTGGCATGAAAAGCAACATCTACATATTCTATGCCATTTTGATTAAGTCAAGATCCTCTTGAGTTTAAGATCCATTTTGCTAGCTTGCTTTTGGTGTTTATTACTTGACTTGGAACTTATCGAAATGGATGTTAGGGCATTTTAGATTGCTTGACAAAGTTTTTGTAGAAGTTTGATTTTACAACCCCGAGGGGTAGCTCAATAGGCCTAGCACCACGGTTTGCACCCGAAGGTTGTGGATTCGAAATTGCTCTACCACACTAGGGTCATAGGGGAATTTTATCCGGCTTCCTCTCCTGGGCCCGTAGGGATTATTCTGGCTCAAAAGGCCGAGAATCCTGTGTTATCAAGAAAAAAAAAATGTTTGATTACACCAGGTTATAAATTTATTTATTCCTATCTCAAAACCTAATAAAAAGGGATATTGTTTTCAAATAGACATAATGTGCAATCAGACACATTTTACCTTTTCTTTTAATAAGTTTGCTCACATGCTTTTTATGACAAATTTGCCATACCAGTTTTAGCGTTGCTTTGATTGCAAGCATTTGGAAACTCCTACCAGAACTACAGAGCATGTCTATGAGAATTGTAAATTCCTTCTTTGGTAGAGTTTGAAGGGTGGGAATTAGTTGAGTTAGTCATGTGACTGGTCACTTTTGACTAGCTAAATTCTCACAATTCAAGATTACTAAATGATAGCCATGTAAATTGTCACTTTTGACTAGCTAAATTCTTGCAATTCGGATTTCTAAATGCTACTATGGGCTTGAGCATTTCAAAATTCTACTTTGGGAGAAAAGGTTTGATCATCTGGATTGGTTTGGTTGTAAGCATTATATGATTTCTTGTCTTAGAGGCATTTGGAGGATTCAAAATGCTTTCCCTCCAAGTGGATTTTTGGAATGACAATGGTTGAGTAGCATTCCAAAAAGTGGAGATCTAGGATTTTTACATATAAAAACTGTCATTTGGAATTCTAGTTTGTAGAACTCTCCCCAATCAAACAAGTCATTTGAAGATTCTTCATTAAATTCTAAGAAGTTGTGAAAAACTCATGTTTGACAATTATATATCTCCAAGGAATTGGACTAGAAGATATCCTCATTTTTTTTAGGATTCACAGGTTTGACCTCCTCACCCCCCGTAGGATGAGGAAATTTTCATTTATGTGAATCTATACATTGATATCAATTTTTCTCAACCATACATACAAACACGCACCAATATCAATATGAGACGGTTTGAGCATGTTCAACACAAGGCGACAACGACACCTATACGGAAAAGTTTGACTATAAAAGTTGATAGTTCACCAAGGAAAATGGATAGGCCGAAGAGAATATATATGAGGATTTGACTTCACCGAACTTATAGGCTGACCCCAATGAAGTTGGGACAATGCTTTGATGATGATCATCATCTTCACCCATGCAAATCTTTAAGTAAGGAAACACTCTTTAATGCTAGTGAAGAATCCTCACATATGGAAGTTACTCCATATTTTCATTTGTAATCAAACAAGCCCCGAACGAGGGGATTTTCAATTTCATTTAATATAGGATAAAAAATTTCATACCTATCTTGATTTTATCCTTTTTTATCACTCCTCAACTCTCTTTTTCTCTTATTTGCCCCTCAACAATGTTATTTTCTCCTTAGTAAAGAATAGAACTTTTAAAACACATAACAAAAGACAATTTAATCATTTTCTTTTATTTAAAAGACAACTCCAAGTAGCTAAATTTCCATTTGATATCATATGGGTTGAATTTTTTCTCTTTATCCTTTCCCACCTCTTCTCTATAGAGCTCCCAACTCAAATGAAAACTCAAAAGGCTCAAATGTATTTCCCACCCTATCAATGAGATTTCTTTTAAATTTTTAACAGCTCAATTATATGCATTATAAAATGCTATATTCTATGATGATATTAATGTCACCCAGATATGTATTCACATATAATATTGATAATTAAAAATGTAAATTTGAGGCTGGAGATTCCTCAGCACTTGTCTTCCAGACTCTGTCCACATCACCTCCACCCTCCCACCTCCAACCAACTCATTTTTTTTGGAGTCTTCCCAAATCCACCCCCATACACTTTCCATATCAGACCTTTATATGCTATCCTGCGCCTCCATTTTCTTTCTACCTCTTCCACCCCACCTACCCTTTTCTACCTCTCCTTTTCTACCTCTCTCACTCTCACAAAAAAAGGAGAAGGAGAAGGAGAAGGAGAAGGAGAAGGAGAATCCCTCTATTTTCCAGTTTTCTGTTTTCTGTTTTCCTCATCCAAACATTGAAAAAAACAAGAAGACATGAAACCTCCCCTTCCATTTCGTTACGCTAAAAGGCGCAGTGCCCTCTCTTCCCTTCTCCAAAACCCTAATTCTTCTAATTACTAATTAGGGGTTTCTGCAATCACTCTCTCCATCCCTTCTCTTTCTCTCTCTGTGTGTGTGTGGAATCATGGCGGCGGCGGTTTTGAGGATTTGGAAGATGGGCCTTTTTCTTTCTCTGATTCTCACCGGCCTCGCATCGCACGGATCCATTAGGGTTTTTTCCTCATCGGTTTCTCCAATCTGCCCAGCCGCTTCGTCAATAGATTCTTCGATCTTGCAGATGATGATGATGGAGGATTTGTGTTTGGTTTCGGATTTTACTTCTTCTTCTTCTGGAGATGATCGGGTCGGGGTTATGGAGGTATTTTACATCGTTTGTCTTTGTGATTTTATTCATTTCGCAGAAACTTTGAATTCAAGTGTCATGGAAACATTGCAATTGATGTAAAGCAGATTGAAGGAATCTATGTCTATGTGTGGTTTTGTATAATTATATGTATTCAAGATTGAATCCCAACTTTTCACCCATTTTTAAAAGTTACCAATCTGTCTCTTTATGATAGTGTTGGGGTTGTGAAGGCGACACTCCAACATTTGAACTGAACTTTCTCTAATGGATGTAGCTGTGGATATGACAGTAAGTCCGGCTTGTAAGCGACCATTTAATTCATTGGAGAACCTGAAATGGACCAAAAGTGAAAGGACTTCAGATTTAAACCAAAGGAAGTAAATATAGGCGAATTGGGTGTGGTCATCGATGAATGTGAAATATTATTTATATCCTAATCTACTTGATTTCAGTGCAATTCCCCAAACATTAGAATGTATAATATGAAGAGGAGTCGAAGCCCGAGATAACTAAAAGGAAAAGGTAGAACATCGCTTTTACTCAGACAACATGAACATTTAGAATGTAAAATAGAACTAAGTAATTTATTATTAACTGAAGATTCCAATTAATCCATGTTTAAACAAAGAACACAAGCTTATTATTATGTAAATGACCAAGGTGCCGATCAGGGGCTGTCCCAAGTGGTCACATGTGGGTGTGACTGCACCCGCGTAATTCGAGAAACTCCTTTAATAGTATATTAAAAACTCTATTTTGTTATTGGACTTCTTCACTTGACCATTGCTCGCACCACCCAAATAAAAATCCTGGGTCCACCATTGGCACTGATGCTTAATGGTCCACATCTTATTCAAAACCCTACGAGAAGAGGCAAAAAGAGAGGATCATAAGCCAGTATCTAGTAAAAAAGTCCTCCCATACTTCTCTTCGTCTCGATTACCTTCCCAGTGCGCCGGTCCTTATGACAGAACAAAAAGAGATAGAGGTACTGAGTACCCATTATCAACTAATTGTTGTCCTAAAAGCAGATTAACAAATAAATTTGGAACAAAATAAACATTGGACAGGGTAAGTTTTTGATGTCGTCCTGCATCAGTTTTGGTGCTTTGGTTTACCAATCGTTATGGAGAATACCGGAAATGGACAAATTCTGGCAATTTGCGACCATAATTTGTTCAATTCCGTTATAAGGATGGGGATTGATTGTGTATGTGTGGGGGTTTTTTTTTTTCCGTGGGGGGCGGCAGCAGCTAAGTCAATATACCATGAAGATATTCTATTGAGCTATTGACTAGTTCTCTTATTAGCTCCGGAGTCATATGATAATAACTTGTGAAGAGGAAGCTTCAATTGCGGTAGCCTAGGTTTGAGCCTGGAGAGCAGCCGGGTTATGAGTAGGTTTTAGAGGCATTATAAACTGTCATTTCTCTTCTGTCAATGCCCTGTGCACTTAGAGAGAAAATGGCTAGTTCTTTTTGAGTAGTTGCAAAAGTTTTTCTTCTTATAGTTTCTTGCAACAAGGCCAATCTCTTTACACTCAAAGCATTGGATGGGTTTCCCTTTTGCAGAGAGAAGTGCCTTCTCATCAGATAATGGGGAACTAAAGGCTTTGGGTTCTTCCACCAGGTGAATGTTGGGACTGAAGCCCTCTCGAAGAACCTCCTAGACACGTATCTAAGTCGGGAGAAGTTTATCTATTTATCAGTGGCCTAGACCATGGATCAAAATAACACATAGTGGCTGCTATATTGGACATAGTGGCCAAGACCACTATGCTACAGACAATTTATTGCCGCTAGCAAATGTAGCGGCCGCTACAGCCCACTACAGCCCCACCACAGACTGCTATGGGCCGCTATGGACCCACTGCGGAGCGTGACTGACATCTACTTTGCATAATTTTTTTGAAATACATAGTAGGGCTTCTTTCTTATTTTCTTCTCTCCAAGCAACATTTCTAAGTAACTCTTCTACGCTTCCATGCTTAAAAGAACACTAAAAAAACACAAGATTTCACCGAATTGAAGCCGATACATAGAGTGTTTTTCAAGGATTCTTCTCTAGGTATATTTTGGTGGACATCCCCTTTGGTACTAGTAGAGGTATTCTTTTCTCAACCCTTAGCAAAAGTACATTGTTTGTATTTAATGGAAGTTCATTCGTCATTTGGTTTGAACTTTAAGCTTTATTTAAGCATTACTTTATAATTTATTTATCTTGTGTTATGTACAGTTATGTTAAATTGCTTATGAATTATGAATTTAGTAATGCATGATAGTTTCTAACTTAGATTAACTAACATGAAAACATGTGAAAAAAGGATAAATATTGTTGTTTTATAATCATTCAGCAAAACAAACCCTCTATGTATTGAAGGGACTGCCACATCCCCTTATTTTGGTTACTATAGGGAAAAAAGCATCAAATTCTAACATTTTCCAATATTATGGATTTTTAGATATTTTCTTGAAAATTTTTGACTACCTTTTCGATTCACACTGCTACGCCGTTACGTTTTGCTGTTGGGCCTATGTATCACCCACTACATATAGTTTTGGCCATCAGTGGCTACGCCCATCGCTCCTGCTGTTCAAAGTTTGGCCTCAAGTTCATCAAGAATTGGTTGATATGGGATCCTTCTTGAAACTTGATAGAGTCTGATACCATAAGAGTCCTTTTCATGCAATAGAGTGATGAACCCATTGTAATATTCCTGAAAAAATTTATCCCCTTGGATGTATTTAGCGGGTTCAATGTCAATGTGGCACATCCGGGCCTTATTGGTTTGATGATAAGTTTTTAGAATATGGCTAAAGAGATAGTATAATTGAAGGATCAATCGAATTAAGGATCCAAGCGACTACTTTGGAGTTATTTTGAATCCAAGAGGCCTTAGCCTTTAACTCAGTTGGTTTAATGGACAAGTCATTCAAAAAACGTGTCACACCCTGTCCTTGGACAAAGTGTTTTGAGTTGAAACTACCATTCCACATAATTCTTATCCCAAATTACTTTAACTTGAATAATCTTAGATATATCCATAACAGATGCATAAAAATATGCTCAGAAAACAAACGATTGCTGTAAAAAAAATAAATAAATAGAAATCATAGTACCATGGTCTCCACAGTAGGTGATGCTGATTGCTCATAAGCTGTATCAACAAGAGATGTGAAACGATGAGATCGATTAGTGATATTTGAACCATAAGACGATGCCGGAGAAAGGAAACCCAGATCTGCTAACTGAAAATGAGATTCATTGAGAAGAAACCAGCAAATATATGTGGCAGAGATATATTAGGGTTTCTCCCCTAATCAACCACGGAGGAGCTGAATCTCTTCAATGGCAGGGAGGTGAGAGATCTTGAGAACTCGGTTCTTTCAGTTTGGAGATGCTGCTAAGCACTCCCGAACAATTGAAGAACCAGATCAACTGCAGGGAAAGGTCGTCCTTAAGATCGGATCTCATGGAGGGATGGATTGCCATAGGAGGGAAACCCATTGCAAGGAACTAGTTGAAGGGGTAGATGGGCGTTGATCAAGAACACTGATTCCTGGTTATAGGAAGACAGAGAGGGCAAAGATTTGGAATTTCGGACTTGGATCTCAGGTTGTTGCTGTCGTTGTCATCAGAGAACAAGATCAGCGATGCCGAGAAAGCTTTTGCCAGAGAACAAGATCAATGATGCTATCTTGTAGAGAGAAAACCGTTGACTTCGCTGGAACTTGTAGAGAGCAAATTTCGAGTGAGAATCCTTGAACCAAAGTTTTCTCTTTCTGAGAGAGAACTTGTAGGGACTGCTACTCACAAAGACGGCCCCAAAAAAATCGAACTGAAAATGAAGTTGCAGTCGGTTTGCAAAGAAAAATGGGATGAAATGAAAGGTACAAAAACCTAAACCCAAAAGCCTATTGGCTCTGGTACCATAATATCTTGAGAAATTGGAGAAGATTTTTACTGTGAAATTGATTCACTCCCCTTTTGCCTTTGGGGATGATAACGAAAGCTGCTACAATCGAGGCATTTACAGCTAATGTAATGAAGCAAGAAAATCTTCCTTTCCTAAGGAGAGGATTAAAAACATGATACAATACTTATCACAACTTAATGGGCCTTTGTGCATCATGGGCCTGAACATGAGCCTGTACCATGACCTGAGTCTGGTGCTCATGTTAATAATATGTAGTCTAGAGGTGCAGTATATTGCTTAGACATCCTAACAAAATACCCTACATTTGAATCCATTGTCAATTAATTTTGCAAGACTCCCTAGTTTGTGCCTAACTGGTTCATGAAAGATGGGTAAGATCATGAAATTGAAATTCTAATTGATATTGCCAGTTTCTAGAAATCGTCATTTGTGTATAGACAAGTCAATCTTATTATAAAAAAGGGTAAAATTGGATAGGGACCAAAAGCCTTCCAACAGTTCCTATATTCTAAGTGGTATGATGCTATTGGTGATATTCAAGGATCAAAATAGCGGTTGCAGCAGGCGTAGTGGGTGATACATTGCGGCTGTGGCGATATGCAGTGATGTGAAGTGTGTTATTTATTTATTTATTTAATTTGGAACCATATAAGGGTAAATATAACTTTAGGGAAGGCTATTGAGGAGAAGAAATAAGAAAAAAAATCGTTTTTAATTAAAACTGATTGGCTCTACTAGGTTCTAGAACGTAGCGCCTCTATTTTCAAAATAGCATAGCGGTCTCAACCGCTACGACCAATAATGTGGCCTTTTATGTAGCTATTTTAAACCAGGGTGATATTTAAATTTGAACCTAATGATAACGGTGGTGGGGATTTCTTTTGGGAGGATGAGGATGTGGGTTTTTATAACCGGAATTAAGCAAGTGGGTATGGGCATTGATGGGAGCAGGTAATTTCGACTGAGCAGTGTTTCTTTAAAGTCTCTTCTCTATGAGTTTGGAGAGGTTCATGGCTGAATGTCTGAGCTATTTACTGTAAGTTGTTTGCTAGACGTGCTGTTTGAGGATTGATTAACTTTGGCTGGAGCTAATTTGATAAGGACACTTCATTCAGTTATGTCGGGTCAAGATTAATATTGATTTCGTAACTGACATGATGTATCATATTTTCTTTCCATTCTAGTGCTTGGATAATCTAGGACAAGATGGTGTTGGAGATCAAGTTCACGACCATAAATACACGTTGTCAATGCTTTCTTCAGTCCTAGTTGTGTTAGGACTTGAAACCATGTCCTGATAAGACCTTGGTCCAGACAGATTGTATAGTTATAGTTACTGGGCACACTGGAATGACCATGGATGAAAATATATGTAGCGGCCGCTATATCGGCCGTGGCGGCAGTGGCCGCCACACTATTTGAGAAAAATCGGGTATCGCACCCGTCGCGTAGCGGCCGATACGGGCCGCCACGTTACTGTGGCGCCGCTACAGTGAATAGTAAAGGAAGAAGAAAGGAAAGGAGAAAAGAAGAAGAAGAAGAAGAGGAAAACAGGAAGAAAGGGGGAAAAATAAAGACAGTGAACAGTAAAGGAAGAAGAAAGGAAAGGAAAAAAAGAAGAAGAGGAAAACAGGAAGAAATGGGGAAAAATAGAGAGAGTGAGAGAGAGAGAGAACATACCAGGCGGCGGCAGCAGCTGCAGCACAGCAGCAGGGGGTAGCAGGGGGCTGCTGCAGCAACAGCGGCAGCAGCAAGCCAGCAGCAACGGCAGGAGCTCCTCCTCTTCCTTCTTCTTCTTCTTCCTTTCCTTTCCCTACTTTTTTTTTCTTTTCTTTTCCCTCCTTTTCCTTTCCCCCTTCTCCCGTTATCTCTCGATCCTTCATTTCACATGAAATAGTGCACTGGGCAGCGGGCAGTAGGCAGCGGGCAGGGCCCTTCCATCTGATTTAGTTAAGGTATTTATGGCCCCCATAGTGGCCCACCTTATAAAAGGTTTAGATAAAATATAAATGGCCCCTCAAAAGCTGTTAGTCTTCTTAACCTTTGATGGGCTCCACATTGATGCCCAAGTATTAAATAAAAAGGGCATGTCTTAACCAAATACAACTTAATTGAAATTAGAGCCTTAGCCAAGTTTCTCTTTAATTGGAAATACAACCCAATAAAATTTCACTCTAATTGAAAATAGGGCCATAGTAAACTTTAATACTAACTCGAAATGGGCTCCAGCCAAGTTTCACATTAATTGGAAATAGGTTTTAGCCAAATTTAATAGGAAATACTAACATAAGGCCTTGACCAAAGTACACCTTAATAGAAAATGAGCCCTTTTCATTTTAATAGGAAATAGGCTCTAATCAAATTTAATTTTTAATAGAAAAACATTTATGAGCTTTTCATTACTTTCTAAGTTAGCAGTACTAAGAAACATGAATACATGTAAAAAAAATACTCATTATTATTATTTTCTATTTATACAACGATACAGGACCTCATATATTGAGGGCACCGCTACGCCCCCTTTTATTACTTACTTTTGCAAAAGAATGACATTTTCTTTCATTTTACAATTTTCTGGATTTTCTGGAATTTTTTCAGATTTTTTTGGCGATTTTTTCAAATCACACCGCTATGCTGCTACGTATCCCCGTTACGCTACGTATTGCCCGCTTCGTAGTGGTTTGGCGGCGGGCGTTGCCGCTATTTTCATCATTGGGAATGACAATATCTTGTTATTATGATATGATGAGATCTCGGTCTATAGTTGCTTACTTGCTTGGCACATTGGAATCCAATTATCATGTAGTGTGCTTGGTTGCGAATAATTACTCACTCATTTGGTGCTGCTACATGTATATTTTTTTGAGTAGTGACTATGATGCACGGTTACTTCAGAGTGGGCAATGTATTGTGTCGTATCGTGTCTGATACTTCACTTTTTATGTGTAAAATCCGTGTCCCTACCGTATCCATAGCTTGTCCCTACCGTATCTGTGCATCATAGGTAGTGAGTCTAATTTCTGGGCTTGATTTATTTTCATTTAAGTCTATGGTAATGACTGCACCGAGTTCTGCTGAAGCTGAAGTTGCACCGAGTTCTGCTGAAGCTGAAGTTGTAATGCTGATGAAGCTGAAGGTGATTTGAAACATGCAATTCAATGGGTGTCTTTTTCAAGTGCGTATGCATGGTGGTTGGCTGATTGGATTGATGAATTAAGTTCTTACATAGTGAATATTGGTTATTTAAGTGTAGCTAATATTTGGCTTATGGTTTTGCTAGAGAGGGTGGATCTCACATTTTGCTTTTGTATTATGCAACTTTTGCCCCCTTTCACCTGATAGCTTTGCCTTGTAATGCTCTGACTTTCCAAAAGAAAAAAAAAGGGTTTCTGTTGCTGTCTTAATATCATACTTATTTGATCATCATTTATGAATTGCTTGGGCAAGTCCCAGTTTTTTCTTGATCTAATTCTGACCCTTTCATATCAAATGTTTTCATCTATACAGGACCTGTCCCAAATTTCACTTTTACCTGAGTGATATACACCGTTGGTGCATGACTGCATATTTTGCAAACCTAGATCCAACATTATAGCATTCCAATTGAAGTGAAACTTGGAAAACTGCCTATAAATTAGTAGACATATGATGTCAACAACTTAGATCAAGCAAAGGTGGCCCCCCTCACATGGAAAATAATTTTTTGGCTGCCTTTAGTGTGGTACTGATGGCAACATAGGGTTGTCTCTTTACATCTACATGATCACATATCTTTTAATGTGCTAGTCTTATGTTGTGTTAGATGGATGTAATAAATAATTCTTCATTTTGTAGTTTGATCTTTATTAGCTTTGTTGTTCGCTTGGTTAACAAAGTTTTCCTGACACTGTAAGGGCTTGTTTGGATAAATGAGGAGTGGAGTAAAATGAAGTGAATTTCACATGTGAAGTGGAGTGAAGAGAAGTAGGTTGAAATTAAAGTAGAGTACTTCACTTCACTCCATTTGGATGCTTATTTTGAAGTTAAGGATTGGAGTAGAATCCACTTTTACTCAAGGAAATTGAAGTATTTTGAGTTGAAGTGAAATGGAGTACATGTGGCTTTACAATATTACTTCATCTATTGGGCCAAACTCATCCAAACAGGGTAGAGTTGAAATTTTGGACTGTTAGTGCCCATTTAACTTCACTCTACTCTATTTTTTGGCTATCCAAACAGGCCCTAACAGTCGTTTTAGTGCATCTTCTTTTTTATGGTGAATTGCTGATTAGAAGTATGATTTTCATCCATGCTATACTTGTGTAGGTGGATGAGGTTTCACTGCAGAGGGCTTTGAATGAAGTTCATACGAACGGGCAAGAATATGTATCTTTGCTCTTTTATGCAACTTGGTGTCCTTTTTCAAAAACCCTCAGGTCCAACTTCACTATTTTATCCTCCTATTTCCCCACCATCCGCCATTTTGCAGTTGAAGAATCCTCTGTTGGGCCAAGGTGCGTCAAATTCCAACTTATATTTCACTAATCCTGCTCACCAACAGTCATTTCCAGGAATGACATGACCATAATTGCAGGATGCTGGCACGCTATGCAGTTAATGGTTTCCCGACGCTTTTTCTCCTAAATTCTACAATGCGGGTGCGGTACCATGGATCCCGGGCGCTTGATTCTCTTTTTTCTTTTTATGATGATGTTGCAGGTACCATTTCCTTTTGCAAGCATTTTGCTCATTAGCTAGCTTCTACTCTTATGGTCTTTTGTTAGTGATAGGAGATTAAAAAAAATAAAAATAACTGATCGGATATTGAAATTTGCAATAGTTGTTCGTCGGGATGAAACATGGATCAAAACTTTTGTTAAAATATATTGCATCTGCCGATAAATCGGCTGTTTCGGCTTTGGACTCCTGTACCAACATTGAAATTATTGGCGTTCCCAAATGTATCAATGTGTATTGGCTGATATATCAGATGTAGAGGCAGTAGGCAATGAAGTGGCCACTTTACTGGCTTATATGACCAATGCAGGAATCAGCTGATACAGTCAATAGATCTCTTCATCGGCTGATATGCCCAATGAGGTGCAAGTAAGGCATCTGTGTCAAGTTTCCTTTTGTTTTTGGTGAAGATTATAAGGATACAGTAAGGGCAATGCAGTGTCGATGAATACTGGGGATATTTTACTTGGAAGAGCGTGGATATACTACAACAATGGAATTCATAGGATATGACTTATGAGACAATACCTACACATTTGTTCATGATGGAAGAATCATCACACTATATCTTATAAAGCTGAAACTGCCAAAGAGGATTGAGGTCAGGAGTTATGAAGGAATCTCTTAAAGTACAAGGACTTGCCTTCGAGGCCGAACTCTTTTGCAACAAGAGGGGAATGATGCAAAATATGTAGGTTGATGCAGCCAAGCCTATGGCCCTCATGTAGGACCTAAAGAAGGGGGTCTAATCACTGGACATTCAAAGAATTAGGATTACTTCTACCTCTAGGATTTTGTTTCTTGATTTATTTCTTTAGTGTTTTTTTTTTTTTTTGTTTTGGCAATTTCACATGGGATAGGAAAATGGTCCACGTGTGTAAGTGATTCACATATGAATCATTTTTATATGCAACTGAGTCACATGTGAAAGTTGAAACACATTCAGTTGTTTGTCATTTTCACACCTCACATGTGAATCTGAGTGCATCCAACAGTTCACCATTTTTCATAAAAATTTCAGGAATTTCTTAAAATATATAATGAATAGAGGGACGAGAATTTACTCCTTAGCCAAAAATATTATTCTAAAGAGGATTAACGGTTCGGATCGTGAAAATGGGGCCCACAGAAATCAGAATTACAGATTTTAAATTCTGGACCTTTTCGCAAATATCTAAAAATCTGTGATGGATTTGGACCAGAAATTTGCCCCATGGCTATTTTGGAGATTTTAAAGAGGATCAACCTTCAATCATTAATTTTTGGGGCCTACATGAATAGAAAAATTGAAAATCCAGACTGCATGAAAACCATGTTTAAAATCAGTGGCTACATCCAACAGTCCATCGTTTTTTTTTTTATATCAAATTTCTTAAGATCCATGAATAATTAAGGCACCGAATTTGGTCTTATAGTTGTTTTGGACCTTCTAAAGGATGAACGGTTCGGATCGTGAAAATGGGTCCCACATTAGTCCAAAACGGTACATCCAATGGTCTTGACTTTTTTTTTTTGCAAATATCTCCAAATCTGTGATGAATCAATCGCTGAAATTTGGTTCTATAGTGTTTTTTTTTTTTTTTTGACCTTTTTAAATACATCCAACTGTTGGGTGATTCTATATGCACCCACTAGCATTGCTGTACGCACCCACATTTACATTTTTTTTAATTACCAAAATGCCCCCAGGTGAAATGATAAAATCACCCTTCACCATCAACCTCCTCCCTCCTCTTCCTTTAGGTTCTCCTGCAGCGTTTCTGGCCCTCCTCTCTCTTTACTCGTCTCCTCTTCTTCTTCATTATCCCTTTTATCCATTGTTCATCTGCACTCATTCATCCTCATTGATCTTCATCTCCTTCATCATCATCCTCTCCAACTCTTAAAAAGTATCCTCAAGTCTCTTCCATTTGTTTAAAGATATTGGAGGTACTCATCTCCTTGCACCACATTGTCTATTGAAAGTAGGCATTTTCAAAATGGACGATCTACGAAGAGGAGGTATACATCTTGACTTCGTTTCTAGCAGTTTAATTAATATTCACGCGTTGTGCTCGGTATTCCAGAGTTGTGCAAATGAATATTGCACGGCAGAATACCGCCATGCAAAAAATTATTGTATGCCGTGCAAAAAATCGTGCAAAAAATTATTGCACGGCATACTTATTCTGTGCAATTTTTTTTTGCACAGCAATAGCAAATTGAGCATATTTCACAAGTACGACATTTAGTCTCCTGCATTGATGTACTAACATTTTAGCATTGATGTACGACATTTAGTCTCCTGCATTGATGTACGACATTTAGTCTTCTGAATATCGTGTCAGTCAACCGATGCCGGTGAGTGCTCTTTGGATTTTACTAATATTTTCACCACTGACACGATATTCAGAAGCTGAGAGGACTTAATCCAATGGACAATGGAAGTCGGAAAGAAACATGGCTTGGTAATTGTAATCAAAACTTCAGATGCTGGTGGAGATGGTAAGAAGCCGAGAATAGTTTTATCTTGTGAGAGAAGCGGAAGTTATAAGGGTCCATCGAAGGTTTCCCAAAAGAGAAAATCCTAATAAGGCAACGGGAACGAAGAAGTGTAGTTGCCCTTTTGCTTTGAAGGGCCGAAAGTTGGCAAATGGTGATGATTGGATGTTAACAGTGGTTTGTGGGGTGCACAATCATCCAAGCGCACAACATCTCGAGAGGCACTCGTTTGCTGGAGGCTTTCTGGGGAAGAAATCAATGTTTTTATTGGTATGTCGAAGAGTATGGTGAAGCCGAGAAACATCCTTCGAATGTTGCAGGAAAGGGACGTGCACAACACCACTACGATGAAGAGTATCTACAATGCTCGTCAGAAGTGGAGGGTGATTGAGTTGGCCGATCGATCACAGATGCAGCAACTCATGATGCATCTGGAGTAGAACAACTACATTGAGTATCACACTAGCAACGTCGCTACAGATGCTATGCTGGACCTATTTTGGGCACATCCATCATCTATTCAATTGTTACGTGCATTTCCAGAAGTTTTGAGAATGGATTCTACGTACAAGACTAATAGATTTCGACTTCCCTTGCTTGAGATTGTTGGTGTCACATCTACTCAACTGACTTTCTCCGTTGCTTTTGTGTACCTTCAATCAGAGAGGGAGGCTAATTACATATGAGCTTTGGAGAGGCTTAAAGGATTAATGGATGGATGCATTATGCCCCGTGTGATTGTCACCGACAGAGAGTTAGCACTGATCAATGCAATAAATGTTCTTTTTCCGAATGCAGCAAACTTATTATGCAAGTGACATATTTCTAGGAACATCTTGGCAAATTGTAAGAAGTATTTTGAGACCAACGACAGATGGGATGCGTTTATATGTTGTTGGAACATGTTGGTAGTCTCTCTCACTGAAAATGACCACATTCAACTTCTTAGTTCATTGGACCGGAATTTCGGTGGGTATCCACACTCTGTTGATTATGTGAAGAACTCGTGGTTGAATAACCATAAGGAACAATTTGTGGCTGCTTAGACGGATCGGCATATGCACTTTGGGAACGTGACTACGAACAGGGCTGAGAGCGCACATGCAAAATTGAAGAGACACCTTGGCACATCGAACTGTAGCTTTGATGCGTCCTGACAGGTTATCCATGCATTGCTCGAGTTGCTTTTTACGAAGATAAATGCTTCTTTTGAGAAGAGCATGAACACTGTGCAACATAAGTTCAAACCGGCATTGTTTCGTGAGTTGAGAGGATTTATATCAAGGAATGCTATGGATATAGTTCTGAATGAGTCGATAAGAGCTGGTTATATTGGTCCAGATTCGGCGGCATGTGAGTGCGTAATTTGACGGATCCATGGGTTACCATGTGCACATAAAATTGCTGAATACATAAGGGAAGGTAAGCAAATACCACTGAGTTGTGTCCATCAGTACTGGAGGAAGCTCAATTTAGACTCCACTAAGAAGAATGAAGCCCCTGAGTTGACCACAACTTTCGAGTTTGAGTTAATCAATAGGAAATTTCAGAGTACCGATCAGGCTGGTAAAAGACAAATATTGAAAAAACTCAGAGAATTGGGGAGTCCTTCGTCTACTTCTCTTCTTTAGCCAGATGTTAAATTGAATACTCGGGGTCGTTTATCATCGGAAAAAAAAAAGTTGGATCGGTCTACGCGTCGGGAGTCATCTGCTTTCGAGTATGCACTCTCGATTGAAGATAGTGTTCAAGCTAGATCCAACAGTCTAGATGTAACGAAGAAGAAGGAGAAATTGAGTGTCCACGACACTCGATCATGCACGTTGCAGTATTTGCTTCCTAAGTCTTTAGGACCCTATATCGAGACTGTGAAGGGTGTTGAAGCCGATAGTAACTGTGGATTCAGAGCCATAGCCGGTCTTTTGGGAATGGACGATGATAGTTGGATGCAGGTTAGACTGGATTTGAGCAATGAACTGCAGAGATATCAAAATTATTATTCATTGGTATATGGATGAGAGGATAGGGTTGGGGAGCTGTATTATGCTCTGGCGTACTATGATAGCAATCCTTCATATGATCGTTGGATGACAATGCCAGACATGGGTCACCTGATATCTTCATATTATAACGTTGTATTGGTCCACCTTTCCGTGCAGCAGTGCCTTACTTTCATGCCTTTGAGATCATCTCCGATTCCACCTTGTTCTCGCAAAGTTATTGCGATTGGTTTCGTCAATGGAGACCATTTTGTGCAGGTGTTCATGACACCCCCGGGGCTCCTATGCCTCCCATTGCTACAAATTGGCATAGACACCATCACTTTAATGCAGATGGATGGCAACTACCATATGCTCAGAGCATCGAGCGATTCAGAGAAATAATTAGAGACAGTGTCGCAACACAGGAGTCAGTTAATCTTGACAGCGATTAAATTCTTGTACTTTCAACTTGATGTAAACAAATTTAATACTTGTTGAAATGAAAGCAATCTTTTATTGGGTAAATGTTGTGTGTTTATTTTTTTAAGACTCCTGCTCGGTTGAATTCTGCACGGCAAACAGGAACCAATCAAAATGTATTGCACGGCACAGATGTACCGTGCAAAACAATTTTGCACAGCCAACAGTTGCCGAGCATTATGGATCTGCTCGGCACCTGTTGGCCGTGCAGAATGTATATGCACAGTACTAGTTGGCCGAGCAGAGTGAATATGCGCTGAATGTTTTGGCCGTGCAGTGTTGTCTCCCATCTTGAAAGAACTGTTAGCTGTTTATAAAAAAAATAAAGATATCAACCATTTCATATAAGAAGTTAAAAAACATAAAAAGTTCATCAATTGACACATTAAATTTTGTACTACATAGAAGTTCTCGAAATACACATGAACAAGAAAAAAATGAAATTCCTTCATGAAATTTCTTATACATCTCATAAAAAATTTAGTGTGACAAAGCCCTCCTATCATCATTGCTGCGCACGTCGACGGTAGGTCACCGGCAAGCCGTCTAGAATCTCGAGGGTAGTCTGTAATGCCCGATAATAGAAATTAACTGGCTCCTCAGTTCGCGCAAGCGTGGCACGAATATGGTCCTTCACTCGAAGGATCTATAAGAAACAATACAATGTGTCAAAGATAGTTTGAAAGAATAGATACAAAGATTGTTTGGACTAAGATAGTTTAAAATTCCCTCACCGTTCTTGGAGTTGGGTCAGCTCTACCCTCATTAGGATCATAGTGGGAATGGCGGGCGGGGTTCTGTACACGAGGGTGTGATATCCTAGTGTACCACTCGAGATAGTCCAAGGAACACTCTCATGCATGCTGTGCTCGATGGCCGCGGTGCGCCAAAGATAATACATGGTCCTCCCATGTAACCCAGTACTGGTCAAGAAACGCATAGGATACCTTGTATTTACCCGCAGTAGTTCCCCGAGTTGCACGACTGGAGGCGAGCGGTGTGGGTGGGATGGTCTGTACGTAGCCAAACTGTGGAAGAACCCTATGTGGGTGGTAAGGTTCAATGACATCTAGGGCTCTTAAGCAACCACAAAAGAAGGATATCTGCTGTAATGGATGCTGAGCCTTGACACTAGCATACGGATCCCAACTGACCTGTCGCATGTAAATGAAACAAGTCATTAATCCTAATAAAACATGTAAATGAAACAAGTCATTAATCCTAATAATATATATGTCAAAAACGTAAAATATATGTCAAGGACTCTATTTGGTGCTCACCTTGCTCGGGTGTAGGGCATCCAACCTCTCTCGCAGTAGCTGTATATTTTCTCTTGCATTTCCTCTCTCATTTCCGGAATCCTGACCAGGATTCCAACGGCTTGCGAGAGGCATCCCTGCAGTGTATCCCCATTGTGCAGGAGGACGAGCGAATGAGAAGTGCTCATACACCCAGGACTGCAAATGACAAAAATAATTAATTATACAATCTAAAATATCAATTATGATAGAACATGTATGTGTATATATAAAATGTACTGGTGTTACCGTGAGCAGTGTTAAATATCCAGCAATCTGTCGCACATCTGCCCTCGTCTCGGTCCCCAACTGGCGATACAGATACACCAGTGCGGCAGCCCCCCATGCATAATGACGGACCCGTTGCAGGTCCATCAGCAAAGATAGGTAGTAGACTGGGACTCGAGTGGCGGACTTATCAGTGAATAGTGTGCAACCCAACAAATAAATAAGATAGCCTCTGGCTGCACACTCTACCTTCTCAATTGACGACGCAGGAGTCACATCGCCGCACACTCGTCGGATCCACCCCATCCTCACTACCCCACCCCGTGCCAGGTTCAATTCTGCTGCCGCAGATGCCCTATCCAGACCCAGTCCTAACTCGAGTAGATCTACTTGCTCAGTAAATCCCATACTAGTAGATACGTGGACAAGAAGTCCCGTAACTGGGATGCCAAGGAGAGTACCCACATCATCTAATGTGATCGTCATCTCCCTAAACGGCATGTGGAAGGTATTGGTCTCGGGCTGCCATCTCTCCACAAAGCTTGAGATCAAGGGGTAGGAGATATATCGGTAGCTGAAACGCGTCAAGTCTGCCAATCCAGACTCTTCTATGATAGCGCGAAACCGAAGCACATGAAGATCAGCCCCATCTCCAGGCAGAGGTATGTACTAGTCCTTCACCTGACGCCAATGACTGATACATTTAAGCGGGCCACGTTCCTGCACATACAAGTATAAATCTTCATTAACATCTGTTATTATAGACTATAAAACACCTTATTTGAAAAAAAATTACTTAAAACATTAAAATAATTAACGTGTACCTCCCCGTCCCATATGAATATGATCACGTGCGTCCTAACACTCACAAGGACGGATAGGTCGGCCGGACCGTCGGGAATAGGACCTTCACCTGTTGCCGCTGCACGAGGAATGGATGGCTGTGCCTCCTCGTTTGAGGAATCATCCTCCCTTGCTGTCGCCATAGGAGGACTAGACGGTTGTGGAGGACTAGATTGCCCTGCCTCATCCTCTGAGGAATCATCATCTGAAGAGCTCTCTATATGCTGTTCCACCGGCTCGGGCAGTGGATCCTGCTGCAATTTGCGTCTTCGTTCAGACGCCGTTGGCCGTTGACGGATGCCAGTCGAAGTATTGGCATGCACACGTCGGCGAGGAGGTCTAGCAACGCCAGTCTTAGTCCGCACTCTCGATGGCTCGCCAGAAGAAGTACTAGCATGTCCACCTGTCGGATGTGAGGTGCCACAAATACGGCGAGCTGCTCTTCTAGGCATTTCTTCAAACCTGTTAAAAATTAAAATCAATAAGAGGAAAAAGCGTAATAGAAAAAAGGGAAATTCTATATGCACCCTCCCATTATGCTGAGCACACCCACATGTTCATAAAGGGATGTGGGTGTGCTCAGAACTTTAAGGGATGCATATAGAATTTCCCCATAAGAAATCAAGTTTTCTTGTGCTGCTCGGAACAAGTGTAGTGTGCAAAATGCTTCTGCAACATGTGCAAAAAAATTCTGCATGGCATACATATGCTGTGTATATTTGTTCTGCACAACATATGTATACCGTGCAAAATACATTTGCACAACAAATGTATGCCGTGCAGAAGTGTTCTGCACGGTGTACATTTCTTGCAAATTTTTTTTAACACGGTGAACATTTGCCGTGCATAAATCCCGTGGACGAACCTGCGATACAGAGCAGATCAAAATTATCTTTTTTTTTTTCAAAATGCATAGGGCAGAAGAAGAAGAAGAAGAGGCGTGTAATCTCTGAGTCATTTTTCTTCGGATGAGAAAAAGAAGAAGAAGAAAAAATGACGACCCTAATGCAAATGTTTGTAATCTCTGAGTCAAATGAATGTGAAAACTACAACCTAAAAGGAATGTGAAGAAGGAGATAAAGAAGAAGAAGAGCTAACCTTCTTAGGATTCGTATGAAGAAGAAGAAGAAGAGGCGTTGAGCAGACTTCCACCAAGAAGAAGAAGAGGCAGCCGTCGTCTTCAAGCTTCAAACCGTCGACGAGAGGGGACTGCACGCTGCTGGGCACTTTGGGAAAAATGGTGGGTGGCCTCCGCAAACTCTTTTAAATCAAACATATGGTGGGTGGGTTCAGAAAGTGGGCGAGCTCAGCAATAGTTGTGGGTGCATATAGAATCGCCCCCAACTGTTAGATCTTGATTTTAGGGCCTACAAAATTCAAAAAAATGATGAAGAAAATGGACAGTCCAAAACTCCGACTGGGTTACTGTAGCAGCATGCAGTAACAGTACGGTGTGGTTCTGTTTTACATGGCAGAAGGTGTGAAAATTTCAGGCACAAAATGGACCCCTTTTCACATCATTTTCACACTACCATTTACGCATATGATGTGAAAATTGGTGCAAACAAACATGTGATGCCTAATGGTTTTGCATCAACCACCATTTACTTATGTAAATGGGGGCAAACAAATGACCCCTTAATGAGCTGTAATTAGGATTGGCTTTTCAATTTTGTTTGTAGTCTTCGACTCTAGGGCTTTGTTTTCCTATATATACGAGCGTAGAAAAATTTGCTGCAGTTTGGGAGATTGATAAAATTTTCCTTCATGAATTGAGTTTTCCTTTGAGGCCCATTCTTCTTTATGAGAATCTCTCGGAGGCAACATTTCTGTGCTTCGGCACTTTGCAAAGCTTCGATCCAAACCTTTTAGGGTTTGCATCACGATGTTAATTAGTTTAGGCAGCTTGGTTTTAGAGTCTCATAATCTTATTTAGAAGGTTTCTTGTCAGGGTCTTAAGTATGCCAAAAGTCTTGGAAGTTCTTGTTACAAGTACCACAACTGAATGAAGAGTTTTGTTTTATTATTTGTTTCGTTTTGGGAAACTTAAGAATAGTGACAGAATAGACTTTAAATTCGAAAATTTACTTTATGGCTACTACCATGTGGCGAAGTACAGGCTCTAATAATGCTAACACGCTCATGGTTGAGTGGTATTGGCACCTTACTATCACACACATGCCCAGGGATCAATCCATGGGTCTTTAGGTTTAAAATATCACTGCTGATCACGAGTCCAACTTCGAGAAAAAAGTACAAGCTCTTGAAATTATATCTATGCACTTTGAATAATAGGGAAAATACAAATTTTATATACTTGGCTGAAGCTTCTTTGTCCTTATGTGGTGACGATTCCATGCAGCCTTGGTGATATGATTCCAAGGGCTCAAGTCTATTCCTAGGTTTATCGGCTGAGGAAGTCTGAAGCAACTAGTAGGACGGTCGATCTGTGTCTCAGACCTAATTGAACGGATGGGAATGATTGGACTTACCCTCCTAACATTTTTTTTCTTATTTGTGTGAAGTTTAGTATGGGATAATATGGTCATTTTCCTTCTGATGTCTCTAATCCAAAAGGTGAAAAAAAATCCTTTTTAGGTCACTGCAATGTTTTTTATTAGAACACAGTAGATAAGCTATGGATATGATACTGATGTTTCATGTCACTTATATATTCATATCAAGAAATATATTATGGTTATTATCCTTTTAAGATCTTTATATTGTGTGCTTGTATCTAGGTGTCAAACCAGCATCACTTGATGGGATGATGTTTGAGAGAATCTGGGACCAATTGAACCTCACGAAAATTGTTGACACCGAACAGGAATGTCCATTTTCATGGGCAAGATCACCAGAGAAGCTGCTACAACAAGAGACATATCTAGCACTTGCCATCACTTTTGTGCTTCTGAGGCTCCTCTACTTTCTTCTTCCGACCCTTCGGGTTTGCTTTGAGCAAGCTTGGAGGTGGTGGATGCGGAACATGAGCTTGAGTTTGTGGGAGCATCCACTATCATGCCTCCAGCAGGCAATTCAGGTCCTCGGCAGTAAGAAGCCCTGCAAGAGGAGCAATCTGCAGGAAGGAGCAATGAATGCGAAGGCATGGGCTTCCAAGTCACTAGCCACTGTTTCTATTGGTGAGGCAAGTTCCAGCAGGGCTTGTTTTGGGGGGTGAAAGATGATGAGTCAAAGTCCCTTGCTAGCTCAATCTTTGAATAGGGAATCCACATGTGCTTGCAGCAAATGGTTTTTGGTCGTGTCACATATTTGTTGGGAAATTGTTTTGGGGGGCATAGATAGGGAAGGCCTGTTTTGCCAATCTCCATGGGAATTTATGTGGGGCTTTTCCCATAGTCATAGGAAGGTGAAGGTGTTTCGGCTCTCTAAAGTGGTGCCTTTGTCATTTTGTTTTTTGTTATTACATATAAATCACTATTATGTTCATGGATTAATGCGAGATAAATTCCTTGCAAGTGAAGTTTCAAAGGTGTCTTGGGATATTGCAAACCTTACTTTAGAATAGGATTTTGCCTCTGAGAAGGGGTTTTTCCAGCAGGAAAATGAATATATTTCTACAGTTCATGAGTTGTGTGTGTTTGGTGCAGCTTACATTTGTGGTTTCTTCAATCTTGTTAATCTAAAAATCATAATCTTCATGAGGATTTGTTGATCGTAACCAGCAGGTCTGACTTGAGAATTCAGGAAATGGAATTAGCCCTACAAAACCATTTCCAATCTGAGTTTGGACATGTGATCAATATTTGAAGTTGAAATAGTTGGACACTAATCTTGACTCTTAAGCGGTTTTCGGTATTAAGGTCCTTTTGTGGATTTAAAACAATGGATAGATTCTCCCAGTCCTATCATACAAAATGCAGACGCTGTTTGGGACACTAGTCTTGGGAGGTTTTTCTGCGATGCCTCTTTAAGCGGAAATGGAAGGAGGCAATCCGGCACCTTCCTCGTTACCGTTTGGTGAAGCAAGGAATCAAAGTGAGAAATCACCGTTTATAGGCGTCTTTTCTCCGATGTAGAGGATCTGGATTTCCTATTTGTGATGGTGGAAAAGTGGTTCCTTAGAAGAGGAAATGTGTAGTAGAAGAGGTAGCGTGGGCGTTACACAAACGCCTCCTTGAGTCTCTTGACCCTTTAGTGGTTTTGTTGCAGTTTGTAACTGAGACGAGATCAGTGACCAAAAGCCTGTGCAAGTGTTGTTTTTTGGGTTAACCTTCCACATGTTTATGATGAAATGAGCATGTTTATAAAAGGTGGTGGTATTCTTACAGTATAATGTCCTTATGGCTAATTCTCAATTTGGCATAATTTTGTACTTTCGTATCAGTTTTTTTTTTTTTTTTTTTTGTGGGTTTTAATATAGGGTTCTCTCTGATCAATCCAACCTGTCCACACCTTCTGACGTCTCAATTGGCTCTGATCCCATTTTAAGTCTTCCAAACATGGTGGCTAAAGCTTATATGATGTATAAGTATTAATCATTAAACTTTGATGACCTCAAACTAAAAGGTAGAATCATTTGACTATGCTGGAATTTTATATTCACTTTATCCATGTCAAGTCCTTTCCTGAGTGGGCATAATAGAAAGTGGCATTTTCTAAAAGACAAGGTTCGGGGTGCTGTGAGCCGTTGCATCTCATCAATTGAATACAAAGGCATTTCTTAGAGAGAACACCTGGGTGAAGTGGAGTGCTGCACCTTATCAATTAGTGCATCGGCCTTATCAATGCCATTTTTTTTTCACCTTATGCAATATGTACAACAATGTCTTTTAATGGGCCCTAAATAAAGACAACTAATGCTACATGTTTACAAATAGTGGATTCTGGTGCAGTGCACTTAATGTGGTCTTAAGGAAGCCGATACTTTGTGTTAGGGAGAATAATATGGGGCACATTATGTTGTTACATTTGGGCCATTCACTGAGTTGCACATAATGTTGGTAGCTTGTGTTGGGAGAAGGAGGAAAAATCATTTCAATTTCATAACAAGTGAAAGAAACTTGGATTGTTGATATGCAAACTAGAAGAGTTTGGATTGGGATCAAACTCTTGGATTCTTAGTGGGTTCTTTTATGATAGTAGAACTTTGAAGGAAGCACAAAAAGATCTTCTACAGAGACATGAAAGATGACAATGAGGAGGCTATTAGTAAAAAAAAAAAAAAAAAAACACACACACACACACACAAAGAAAAAAAAGAAAGGAAGAAAAAATCCCGTCCACTAGTAGCTAAGTGGCGAGGCACTTCCCTTTTACAGAAACAAATGAAGATCAATCCCTTGCTATAGGGCTAATGGTGAAGGACTTGGGTGAAGGGGAAAAAAAACTTTTAACTCTTCATGCACCTGAGTATGCTTTAAACCTGAATGGATAGGATAGATGCACCTGGTTACAGTGCCTAGATTCCAGAAATCTAGTTCTTTTTTCCCCTCATTCTCACAATCTCTCTTCAATCTTCTTCTAGGTCCCAGAAATCTAGCTCTTTTTTTTCCCTTCATTCTCACAATCTCTATTCAATCTTCAGCCTTCCAGCTGGCTGCAACAATCCTAGGCTCAACTATCCAATTGAGTATGGTTGGCTTCTTTCCACTTTTGGGACCCATATGAAAGTGTCACCCATATGAGGGTGCGGGTTCAATCCAAGTTGATTCAATTCAAATCATACACTTATTTAACCCCAAGGGGTTGGCCGAGTGGTCAGGACCACGATTCCTCCCTCTTCCGGAGTTAGAGGTCTTGGTATCGACCCCCGGTTCTCCCCTCTTTAAGGAACTGAATGTTGAGTCCACTTGTGCTACCACATAGGGGCCACAGGGGTTTTACCCGGCTTCTCTCTGAGCTTGGAGGGAATAGTCTTGCCCAAAGGGTTGGGAACCCTCCATTAGCAAAAATAAATAAATAAAATAAAAATCATACACTTATTTTATCATCTCATGATTCATGGGATATGATATGGTCCATTCTATATTTACCTTTTCTAGGGATGGATGCCATTTCCTTTGTGTGAGCCATCTCAATAATTTATTCCTCACATTCAAGGCAAGCAGGGATAGATCCCTGGTCTTCCCTATGGTAAGGTGGATGCTTTGCCACTGAACATCCCTGATGTCATGTGGGTCCTACCATAGCTTTAGCTTATTTTGTAAGCAGATTTTTGGAAACAGCCTTGCTCCAATCTCTTTTCCAATGGTATGATTATCTTGAGGCTCTCAAGCAGTAGATGCATAAGACAAGTGGACCTCCAAAGTGGAGCCACCTAGTAGAAAATTCTAAACCATTCAAAATA
Organism: Cinnamomum chago; assembly: GCA_038049695.1. Classification (NCBI taxonomy): domain Eukaryota; kingdom Viridiplantae; phylum Streptophyta; class Magnoliopsida; order Laurales; family Lauraceae; genus Cinnamomum; species Cinnamomum chago. The sequence goes on along the minus strand of CP142459.1, from coordinate 59,087,487 downwards.
AATGCCCTCCTCTAATATATGATGAGGCTAAATGAGAGCTCAAATGTAAGATTGAGCATATATATAAAACAAATGAATAAAATTAAAAAAAAAATGTTTTTTTCCGTTGGGTAACAAAGGATTTCATTAAGAAAGGAGTTAAACAATACAAAGCCTTCAAGGAAGGGAAAAGAAAAAAAGAAGGTATAAAAGCATTATACCTAACCATAACAACAATTATAAATTAGAAATAACAAAAGGAGAAAATTTCCTCACCCCTTGCTTCGCCAAAGAGTCTGCACATGCATTAGCCAACCTCCCAACATGTTGGAACTCTACCCAAGTGAGAGAAGATATAGACTTAATCTCATTCATATGGAACGAAAACCTCCACGGGGCAACCACCAAATTTTTTTTATGTGTTTTATACATTATCAATTTATGCTTAGACTTGGACTAAACCCTGTTATAGTAAAATTCAACCACATCCCATATAAGAAGAGGGCATTTATTTTGAACAGCTTAGATTCTCAATAGGCGAGAGCCATTCGTCTCGCCACGCTTCTATTGAGTAAGAGCCTCAAGGATCCGGACACATGATTTTTGAATGTTGAGGATTCACTGTTGTGAGTTGTGATTTAAATCCTGTGTCATCCAGAGGAATTTTGGACTACAAAGAAGAATAATAGGGTGAACGTGTTAGAGTGTAGTTGGTGCAATGTTCCTCATCTCATCCGAAAAGGTAAATCAAGCTCTGGATGCTACCACAAAAGAAAGGGGAATCTGATACTCCCACATCTTCTACATTTGTATAATGAAGGAAAAGGAAATTTCTCTCGTTTCTTGTTCTTTAGTCGCTTGCTTTATGGTTCAAAATCACTCACTTCCTTCTGTAACTTTGCTTCATAATCATTTCTCAGAAGCATACCTTTTTTCATCTAATCAAGTCCCTTGGCATTGGGCCATTGGCCAAGTGAAAGAACAGAACTTCACTCAAAGGGACTACAATGGGTGGTAGAAGGGTAAGGTGCAATGGTTGTGGGGTGCAGTTAGCTGTGCCACCGGATGCCAAAACCCTCCGGTGCGCCCTGTGCCTGGCCACCACCCCGGCTAGTCCCAATGACCCCCTTGGTAGAGTTCATGACCGTGTTCGACGAGCGACAACTTGGTTCAAAGATCTGTTGAGCAATGTGTCTAACCCCAATTCATATTCCACGCCAGTGAACTACACAAGCGCAGCATCTATGCCATCCTATGGCCATCACCCTATGTTCCAAACACTCCTCTATCCTTCCATTCATGGGGAAAAGAGGGCCCTTCTATGTGGAATCAGTTACAGAGGCAGAAGAACTGAGCTCAAGGGGACTGTCAATGATGTGAACTGCATGAAATATTTGTTGTGCACTAAATTTGGTTTCTCAGATAATTGTATCCTCATCCTCTCAGGTTAGTATCCCATCCTTGTAGATTAATTTATACATATCATATCAACCTAGTTTACATCATCATGAAAATTCAAAAAACCAAATCTTGAGTCTACTTCTAAATGAAAATATGACTCTACCTACCCTGCAATGCCAGGAAAAGGTTATAGGTGATGAAGATATAACCAAATTTGTGATTGAATACATGATTTTTGCAACTCATTTTCACAATTCACATACGTTCTTCGGAAGTGTGACGCAGTCAGCTTTATTACTAGGTTTTGCTTCTTGAAATTGTTCATTTTCATTGGATGGAAAGGATCATCTGATAGTGGAGATAGAATCCGTGGTCCATTGTATGACAGGGCCACTAGATCAATGAATAAAACTTATCAGAAAACTATGGTTCTGCATAAGAAAGAGCTGAATCCAAGGATATGAAGTTTTCTTGATTCCATACCACCCAAATCCTTTTTGACTACTCTTCCTCGAAGTCCAAATTCTATCTCCATGTTGGCATTCATTCTTGAAATTAGTAGGAACCAAGTCTCAATCCAAAGCAGTGTTTGAGATACCAAAACATATAGTAGACTAGTCTCTCCTTACTTGTTGCAACTCCAATTTGCAGAAGATGAAGTACATCCGCTTCGGATTCCAACAAAAAAGAACATACAAATGGCAATGCGTTGGCTCGTCCAGGGATGCCGGCGGGGTGATTCATTAGTATTCCACTACTCAGGCCATGGGGCGCGGCTGCCAAATTATAATGGAGATGAATTGGATGGATTTGATGAGACCATTTGTCCTCTGGATTATGAGACTGAGGGAATAATCATAGATGACGAAATCAATGCAACGATCGTCAGGCCTCTACCAGAAGGAGTTACACTTCATGCTATTATTGACGCTTGTCACAGTGGCACTGTCCTCGATCTGCCATTCCTATGCAGGATGGACAGGTTAGCCTTATCTGTTGGAATTTTCAATGTCTATGGAACTGCCCAAATTGTGAGATCAGTATTTGTTCAATGATACTATGATAAGAATATTAGGTCCATGATGGAACCCAGAATACAATCAGTTTGATAAATTTGGTAAGAATCAGTGATTGTCAATTCTGCTGCGAGCTTGGGGCCAGAAAGAAATTGGCAATTGCATAGGGATTGGTACTGTTTTCAGCCTATACCTCTAATATTTTCCCCTGCAGAGAAACTGATAAACATCCATTTTACTTCATATTTGAACATTGTGATTCTGAGTACATCCAAATGAACTGGTAAACAGTTCCATTGGAATCAGTACACTTCTAACTTATTGTGAATATTAATAAAGACTAAAGAATGTCTCATGTCTCCATTTCCTTAATCTAACTGAGCATTCTGTTTGTAATAGCAGTACTAAAGGATATGGGCTTCTTTACTTCTTAGTTTACACATAGATGGAGAATTCCATGCATAAAACTAATCTGGTGTTCACATGCTACTGCTGTAAATTGGACTTTCCAAGATACAAATGATAATTGAGATTATTAGAAGAGACTTGCAATTGAGTTGTTGGTGTGATATTAGAGGTCTAGATTATGTTAACAGCTTATGCTGCTATTTGTCATGTATCATTGAGGCATGTCACATGTAAAATTTAGTGATAGTTATTCTTTCACTTGGCTAGGATATAAGAGTGCACACAGAACTCTTAAAATAAATCTTGCCCGCTTTGAAATGCTCACCTATCTATGTGGTTGGGCTAATGTTTGCTTTGTCTATAATGTTTGGTGTCTGCTACAGGCTCTTGTTAAAGCTTGGATCAATTTTGAAAGGTCATTTTATTCAGATATTTTCTACTTGATTTAATAAGAGAGTTCACAGTAAATACATAGTTTTCTGACAAGGTGATTAAAATGTAAGCATCACCAAATTGGTTCCATGAACTTTCCTTCTTGTTTTACACAGGAGTGGCTTCTACAGGTGGGAGGATCACAGTCCCCCATCAGGAGTTTATAGAGGTACGAGCGGTGGTCTGGCTGTTTCTTTCAGTGGTTGCGATGACCATCAAACCTCCATAGATACATTGGTAAATAGTATAACTCCTCTTAATATAAATGGACATTTTCTGTATTTAGGAGGTAATACAAATCCCATCAACAGAGGATGAAAATGAGGAAGGAAACACAGCGAAATTTCTATTTATGTTTGTGTATTTTGTTCGAATGATTAGTGTTTAAATAATCGTAGCTGATAGCCTGATAATGATAAACTGGGCCTATCAAATAATATGGGAATGCTGGTGGGACAAACCATTGGAACAAACATAAAATTAACCATTCCAGGATCTTCATAGAGAGTCCTAGTGGAAAGACTGTCGACGTGGTATTCATTCCGTAATGGAAAATAACCGAACCTATCTCTGAAATAGTTGGATATATAAGCAACGCAGTCGAGCTCTTTCAATGGTTTGTTCAGTGAAGCATATCAATGTATCGAAGAAATATGCCCTTACTCTCAAGCAGTAGTAATCTGAAACACAAGCAGCTATTTTTACCTGAATTTGCTCCAGGCAGTGACAATTTCAAAAGCATGTATGTATCTTTAGATCAAAATGACAAAAAAGAAAAAAAAAAGATTTTGGTCATCTTCAATATGACGAAATTACTAAATTGCATGGGCTAATGCCCTCTCCTTGATTCTGAAGACTACAAACATTAGGAGAACAGAAATAGTACGTGAATGTTTGTTTCATCTGCAGGCTCTCTCAGGCGGCACTATGACTGGTGCCATGACTTTCTGTTTCATTCAAGCTGTGGAAAATGAGCCCAGAGCAACATATGGTCGCATACTAAGTGTCATGCGCTCGGCGATCCGCGAGGCCAAAACAGGAATTGCAATCAGTGGTCCTATAGCTTCACTTGTAAAGAGAGTTTTTGGTGTTGGGTTAACCCAGGTAACTGCTCTTGCTTGTTCACAATTTTCCTTTAGAGGATCATAGACCCTGTTTGGGTAATTAAGACTCAGTTGCCATGCACTCAATTTACCTATAAATCTAATTGCAGGTAACGCTGTTTACTTGTAATTGGTTATGGTAAAGAACATAACCACTGCTATTTGCAGGTAACAAGGGTTATCCAAATGTATGAAACCCTGATTTACAAGTAAACCAAGTTACCAGTACTAGATTTGTGAAGATCTTAACCGGCCCTTAAGACTTTTGTTATGAAGCTGATTTCCAAAGAAACTACCAATAGAAATCAGAAGATGACCAATTGAAAGTCATCATCGATCTCTTTCAATTAATAAAAGAAATGATCTCATAGTCCCCAGCTGCTGCTTGGTGAGATAGGGACAAGGGTGTGAATGCGTGAGTTCGGGTCCTTGTAATGGTATCATACAAATAATTATATGGACAAAACCATACATCCATGCAGTTGTCACACTTTTCAAAATGATGCTTTGATGTCCTAAGCTGGAAATCAAGAACCGTAAGTTTCATAAAATACCTTTCGGGTGAAAGATGACTACTGCTTGTCAATTGATCTTTCTGATTTATGTGGTTAAAAAGGCGTTTGTTTTGTACAAGCAATTTATGTGATTATGTCACTTTTGAAGTCAATTTATGTGAGCATTTCATAAATTGGGTGAGGTATGTGAGGTTTGCAGGAACCTCAGCTCTCATCCTCGGAGCAGTTTGACATCTATAAGAAGCAATTCGTTTTGTAATAACGTTCTCATTATTACTAGGTATGTGCTTTGCATCAATGAAATCAACTACTGTGTCGACTCTATTGACAATGTAGCATTTAATTTTACATGCAACATATTCATTTTATAAAAAAAACGTTTCATTTCATGACAAATTTGTAAGCTTGGTAGGGAAATCTGTGAACTCTGGGGATTGTAATTGGAGGATTCCGAAGTGGAAAAAAGACCCATGAACAGTTTCAGTACTATTTGAATTTTAGAAATTTCATCTCACTACCAACTAGTATCAGTTTCCTTCCCAAATCCTTCAACCAACCTCGCACTTAAACTTGTTTGTGCAACGAGAGGAATCCTACATTCTCGATCGGTGAACCCTCCCATAGAAAATTGAAATCCTCTCTATCAAAGAGAATCAGTTCATTTTCCTCTCCACAGGAATCGCATAGAAAAGCAGAACAATTTTCATCACTACTGCGGAATCCTACCGTTGCACAAATGCAACCCTTTTTAGGGTTAGAAATAGTCATGCTCAGAACAGACCAGGGTCTTTACAAGCCCAATTTGTTATATGTCACATTATTAGGGCCAGGACACAGCCCATGTAAAAATCAAGTCTGAGCCTGATTTACTGCCATAATGAGCGTGGTTCCCAGGTTAGTTTAGTCTATAATAGAAATTAAGAAGGGTGGATTGGCATTGGCCAAGATCTCACTATATTTGTTGGGATTTTTTTTTTAGGAATCTCATTGTGTTTGTTTGGTGGGTTTTGACAATAGGCCATTGCACAGCATACAGGCCTCTTAACCCTCAACCTAAATTTCAGGCCATGGAAGCAACCTCAACTTTGGAAGCCTATCCCATGCTAAGATCGTGGAATCCTCCATAAGCAGGCCTGACCTGAAATCAATCCAATTAAGCGTTCAAAATTCTATGGGCTTTCAAATTTCTCAATTTTCCAAAGCTTGACTTAGGAAGATGCCTGCCATAAGTCAATTTAGAGACCCAGGCCAGTCTGACCGAGCCATAAAGTCAAACTCGCCATTAACTTGCACAAAATAAAAGTAAATGTTCTACAGTAAGTTTTCCCAAGTTGTGAATGAGTCCTGATTGCAAGAAACAAGGCTAAGTTAACCAAGTTTTGACAAAATCAAACTGAGTCAGCCCAAAAACTCGTTATCACATTGAGAATACTGGGTTTTATGACTTGCGTAACCCAAATAGTTCAGACTATTATTCAGAGGGATCATCCAGTGGAGCCAATAGTGTTACAGACGAAGTTCTCACAAGAAGATCCCAATACATTGGATACAAAATCTCAACAACTGCTCTGCATGGCCGAATTTAAATCAATGTGGTGCAATATTACATGAATTTAAATCAATGTGCAATATTACATACTTATTCACGACTTCTCATTTCTACTATAAGATTTCATTTCCTTTTACTAAAACAACCTACCAATATGTGTAAGAAAATGATCATAAGCTGATGTTCACGTAGGAGCTTGCCATTTGGATTAGTTCGACTCATGTAGGTCTAACTTTTTGCTTGACTCAAGCAATTCATATCTCATGCCTTCTTCTGAATAAGCAGTCACTCAAATCTCACTCCAACTTGATAGTGCGAAACATAACTTATTTCGATACTTAATCCCGTTTTTAACATAAAGATAAATCTAATGATGAAAAATAATCCCATTGGAGTGAAATTTGGGCCACTATCTAATTGTCCACATGGAAACTCCCATGCAAAATGTAAGCATAGGATCATTCCTCTCCGTATCCATCAATCAATCTATATAAATAGTCTACCTATCTATAGATAACAACACAAACTCAGACTGTGAATTCTTCACATGATACATATATGAAGAAGGAATGGGGTGGGTGTCGATGTGTTCCTTCATTTGAGGTTGAGGAGAAAGAGTTTTCGGGAAGTGGCATACCAACGAGCATAGCAGGACTGGAGGTTAGGCCAATCTGAATTGGGGCAAGAGGTGAAGTGATAGAGCCACAGAGCCAACACCTTCTCCTGGTCGCGGTTGCTGAGCTTCTCGATCATCTCCTCAAGCACGCTCTCCATCTCTGCCCTCTCGGCACTGCTCAACACCGGCATGTCGGTGCCATTGCTTGCATGGCAAAGCAAAGGTAACCATGACATGAGCATCTTCAGCTTCACTCCTTCATCCCCCATCCCACTCTCTTCCCCTTTTGCCTGCTTGAATAAGAATGCTGGAATGGACAACAACATGGAATTGCATTAGAGATTGAATCTGTTTGCTTCTCTCCAAAGCAGTGTTAATGAAGGCAGTCTATGGACCAGATTTGGACCCACATAGATTTAGATTTGCATGGAGACAACCTAAAAATGAATTCAAAAGGCCATATATAATTTATAGCACTTTTTACACACCTAACTAGGGCCTCCTGCACATGAACTGTGGGATTTTCAATCCACGTAGTTCACAAAAGCGAGACCCCTAGATTTAAAGGTGTGGACCAAAATCCCTATGTGGCACAGCCTTGCAGAAGTACTGTAGATTAAAACTAGTAAATTACCCGTAACTCATAAACCAGGTTTAGTCTTAGATGAGCGTGAAGGGAGTTGGATTGATGATTGGAGGTCCCATTAGAGGCTGAAATAGTTACCTCCCAAAAAATTCCACAAGAGTTGCAGCAAAACAGAGAATTTTACCCTCAATATAATATACTCCTACTACTATTATTTCATTACATTTTTACGTTGAATACTATTGTACAATTTTCTTAAAAAAGTATAAGGTTTGAGCTTCATCTAGCTAGAGGTTTTTTTTTTAAGAATGTTTTAGATGTGGCATATCAATATATTTCTGAGGGAAAAGATCAAGTGAATCAAATTAAAACTATTCATGTGGCGCCATTCTAAATTCTGAAGAGTTAAGAACCAGGGCCTTTTTTTTTTTTTTAACTCAGCTTCGGTGAGGTGAGGGAGCCCTCTCGCAAGAAAAGTAGCCCACGGGCGAGGTAAGATAGCACTCAAGTGAGGAAATGTGGAGGCCCAAGCAACTAGGTTGCGTTTGGAGACTGATTTGCTTGAGTGGCACCAGGCATCTTCCTAGTTCTCATGGTTTGACCTTGCTATAGTGATCGTTCATATTATCATTATAGCCTTTTCTTCTGAAAAATCATCCTACCAAACAAACAGGTCACAAAATTGATTTCAAATTGGAGCTTGATGCATGCCAATCAACACCAACGATCTTCACATAAATTAAGCACATCTTATAAAGTTGTCAGGATCTGATGATAGTAACAAACTATGTAAAGCTCAAAATGATTAGCAACTTTATAATCACAACCTTTATAGCCCATACAAATATAAATTTACAATGGATCAAAACTTTCCAATATCACATCCACCAGACCCTATTCTTAAAAGTGGGGGCAGCTCAATCAGGTCAGACTTTGCCCCACGTATCTGAAAACAACACAACCACTTGGAAACTAAGGTGGTCCAATAGACCCAGTTTAATTGCTGAAGGGCTAAGGTTCAGCTAAACCCAGTTAAACCAGTGATTCAGTTCGGTCCGGTATAGGGTTGTAAATGGGCCAGTTCCAGTCCGGGTCCGTTAAGGAGAAGGTGGAACCCGATCCAGATCCGAAACCGCTTTGGAACCAGTTTCTTAGCTATGTAACCGGCATCAGAACCAGAATTATATATGAGACGGTTTGGATCTTGGTCCTGAAGATATTAAAAAAATATAAATTTTAGGAGATATTTTTTAAAATTGAGATAATACGTCAGGTCTCCTATCCACGCGCCGAATGAAGGTAGAATCGGATGCACATTTACATAGGCACGGTTCGATTCAACCTGTCAGACCCGATTTTGAAAACAGTAAAAACAAACCGTTCCGACGTGCCGTGTAAAAAAAAATTACCTGAGACCTTCACAAGCGAGCCTTGCAGAGGCGGCTCAGCAGCCACAGCCATCGAAGCCAACCCCGAAGCCGAGCCCCACATACAAACAGCTCGCTCCCGGGCGCCACACTCCACCATCTTCCTCGCCATCCAAAGCAGCTCCGCCGCTATCTTCTCCGGCGACCCTGACCCCAACCCGAACTCGACCCGAGCCACCCACCTCACCGGCTTGATCACCCACGCGGCTCCACTCGGCTCCTCGGCTCTCCACCACATGATCCCCTCGAGCCGAGCCATAGCCGACTCGAAAGCCGACGACAGCACCTCCCGATTCACCTCGGCGCTCTCCTCCCTCACGTTCTCGTCCATAACTCTCTCCGCCAGAGCGCGGAGCGTCTCGTACTTGCGCGAGCCGACGGGGATCTCGTGCACGATCGAGAGCATCTGGGAGAGTGCTCGGGCGACGCCCGAGTCGCCCGAGCCCGAGATTCGGTGCTTGTCTGCTACTACTCTCTTGTGTGGGGTTGGTGGAGGGAGTAGGGAGATGAGTAGACGGAGGAAGAAGAAGGAGAGCGCGAGGAAGGTGCGGATGATTTGGATTAGTTTGTGGCGGACTGATACGATTTGGAGGGGTTTGGAGAGTGGGGGGAAGGAGGAAGCCATGATGAGGAGGTTTTCCATGGCTGCTGCTGCTTCTTCTTCTTCTTCTTCTTATTTTTCTTCTTCTTGTCTGTTTGGTTGTGGTTTGGGAATTTGGATGTTTTGAATTCTGGGCCTTTTGGTTTTGATCTTTATAAACGGGAAATTCTGCTGGCACATAGAAATTTTTTTTTTCTCCCTTACAAATTCTCTTTACAAACACTTCTTTCCGCACACACAAAAAAATTCTCAAATTACCCCTCTTTCTATTTTCCTCTTTCTTTCCACACAAATCTTCTTCCCTTTCTTCCCACACACAACTCACAATTTCTCCGGCATTCCTCCAGCATTCCCAGTCCTCTACACCATCTCATTTGCCAAATGTAAATGTTTCTCTCCACCATTATAATTTCATTCTTCTTCTCCATTTCTTCTTTGTCATTTTATCCATCTTAGATTACCTTTTTTTCATGAAAACTTATTATGTGGGATAGATTCAAATTCAATGTAAGCTTTTACAAACAAATGCAGTGTTTTTTCACACATTTGAGTTGATTTTAATGTCTCATCGCACAGGTTTTTCTGCAGAAATCGTGATTGTTTGACACTGTACTTTCGAAAATACAATATATGTTTGGTACTGTACACTCAAACATGTGCATTCGGTTCAAACCTGAAAGACCGTACTTATTGGAACCTGCAACTAGTTCCAAGCGAGAAAAAATTAAAAGAAGTGGCAAAAATACGAAAAAATAACAAAGAAATGAAGGAAGATAGAATGAAAAAAAAAAAAGCACCATTGATAGTTGATTTCTTCCTTCATTGCACTTAAAAGCTTTAGAGATGGAATGAAAAAAGATTGAATACAAGAAGATAGAAAGATCAAGGATATGGAGGAAGATCATGAGTTGCCCAAAACCATTGTGTGAGGGAAGTGGAGAGTCAGAAGTAGAGAGTGAGATGGGTGAGAGAATGTGATAGAGAAGAAGATTAGTTTGTGTGTGAAAAGAGAAAATATGTTTTGAGTTTTTTTAGGATAATGGATATTTTGGACATTTCATAAAGGGTTAACAATGTAATAAAATAAATATTTTTTTTACGTGAGAAAAGTAAAAGTCTGTGTGCACTCTTATAAACCGACATTGATGGGGTCATGGATTCATGGGGTTTTATAAAATGAGAAAGTAGCGTGTTTGGCGTAGTGAAGTTTCTTCGTGGATCATGTGTCTATGCTGTGTCTGTTGGACTGCTGTAAGTGTAAAGGGTTGGAAATGGATCCAACCTGAGGCCGGCCTGAATTTGAAGGGTCTCATGCAAACTTACAGCTGGCTAGATTACTCTTGACTTCTGAACATATTTGACTCAAACTAAACCCTGCAATGTAAGTTTTCTTCATGCAATTCACATTGAACTAGTTTAGGTTGGTTTGGGTAACAATTCTTTTGGGCTGGCTTGATTTTAGTAGGGCTCACATAGATCCATGATAAGCATGGGGGGCGGGGGGGGGGCGTCATGGAAGTGGGTTAGTGTTGGATTAAGTAAGGGGTGAATCCAAAGAGTTGGCAGGCATTTGCATGCTCTAAAAATTAGTTTATGTTAGAGTGTTTGGTAGACCTCTAATTGTATTTTTATTTTAGAGCTTATTTATAAATAAGAGCTTTTATCTTTGAACAAAGTAGGGGGGCCGGGGGGGGGGCGCTGCTTTTTAAGTTTTTATTTCTTGAGTTTTTTCATTTGAAGAGGATTGAGGTGGACATTGCAAAACTATAAATATTTTGAACATTAAATGAAAATGACCTCATGAAATTTCCAAAATGATGCAATGGTGGGTAATATATTGTGATTTTTAGGTGTAGACCTCAATTACCACAATTCCTACAAGTGGGCCCTGATCACTTCATGAAATGAGAGCTTCTCTTATAATTTTATCAAACAAACTAATTGTTAATTAGACTTCAAAAAATAGAGCTTTGTTTTAGACCATGGTCTACTTCGTACTTACTAATTAGAATAGTGGTTCCAAATACGCCTTACTTTTCCACTTTGACTTTTAATCCATGGCCTAGGAGAATTTTGAATGAAATCCAGCTGTTAGATGGTAAGAATTGTTGAAGTCATCGCTGACTCAACACACGTGGTAGAGGGGTTGGGACAACACATGATTCCATCTAGGGTAGAATATTATTAGGAATATTCTTTTCTTATTATGGTTATTTTGTATGATTGTGTTTTCTATTTAGGTTAGGAGTTACCTATAGCAGGTGTGCTTAGGTTTTTCTATTTATACATTGGTGAATGTAATTCAATAGAATAGAATACAATAAACTCAGTTTTACTATGTTCCTAAGTTTCTCTCCTCCCTTCTTCCTCAACAAGAGTTCCAATTCTAGTCAAAGATGTGGAGCATCAAACGGAATCGTCTCTTGAGGGAGAAGGGAAGAGAGAGATTGAGAACACAATAGAAACCAACTTATTGCATTTTACTTAACTACATTGCATCCAATAATATAAATAGAAAACCCCAAAGCACACCTCCTAACCAAACTAGGAAACACAATAATAAAAAATAACCATAAATCTTAATTAGAATGGAAGATAACCTAATAATATCCTAACCTACATAGCATGAGCGACAATACAAAGTAAGGTTCGCAAATTTGAAGATTTGGATCAACCTAAACAACCTTACTAAAATTTTCTTTAAAAAAAATAAATAAAGAGCTGGTTCTCTTAAAAGTTCTTCTTTATATATACATAAACAATTTTTCAAGATAAGTTGGCGTAGTGAAAGGACACAGTGTCTAGTTCAAGGACACGTTAAATCATGCATGACCCACGCATCTTGTTAAACAACTCCCGTTTATGTGCATATAGAGATATGGATTCTTCATTCTTCACAAATACATCTCATACAATCATATTAAATATATGAGATTTGAACATTTATATTAAAAAGTAATGTAAAATACTATTTATCAGTCTTCAAGATGGATGTATATGATGCAAAGAAAATAATAGTACACCAAAAGGTATTCGTATCTAAGGCGGTTCCCAAGAATTTTTCTTTGGGGTGGCCACTATGTAAAGCACATAAAAAATAAAAATAAAAAACTTGGGGGCCGTATGTAAAATCACACCAATTTTCTAAACATTTAAGGGGTTTTATGAAAATTTTGTTCTTTTTCTTTTTACGAGGTGGGTGCGGGGTGCTCTGGTATAAAAATTCAGGGACTACATCTCGACAAAATCTCATTAAGAATAGTCAATTCCTATTAATAAAAATATAATAAATCAGAATAGGAAGCCTAATGACACCTATATATAATAAAAAGCCTAATCACTCAATAAATAAGGAATTCAATGAGATAATATGTTAGGGGGCGGAGATGTCTTGATTGCTGAGATTTAGAGAAATCATATTTAAAAATGTTTATAATTCCCCAACTATGTCCCTTTTGAAATTCCAAACTCTCTCATACATACCAACGAAATTGAAGAATTTAAATAATTAAAAGTGATTAATGGTTGAGCTTCTAAATTTTCACTAATCAAGCAAGGAATTCTGTTGACAACAATTGGTATTCCTTTAAAAAAAAAAGTGCCCAACACATGAGTTTTCCATTAAAAATTCTAGCAATGGAACGCGGCCTTATGTTTGTTTTGCACCGAGAGACTGAATATATACCCTATCTAAAGTGGGGTCCATCATCTACTGTGCGCCCCCAATACTTGTGGGTCACACTTGGGCATGGGACTAGGGGATTGGAAGATCTCCCCCAACATACCCCGAGTATAGTGACGGAGGCTCCGATAATTACCTGCCGCACCTAATTTATGACCAAAAAATTTTTACTGTCTAAAAAGAGCGCACACTCAGCCCAACAATCAAGTTCATTCCGATGGGTCCCAAACCTCGGGACCCACGATTCTCAAGATGGGTCCTATTTTACTGTTCAATAGGAACAAAATGTGGGCCCCACCACATATCCCAGAGCCCCTGCGCATCCAGAAATGTAGCTCTCCCCTCAAAACCATCTTGACATTGCTTTGTATTTTAGTCATCTGGTGCACACAGATGTCAATTAGTTGGAAAGATGGTTGATGTGACATATTTTCTAGATGCAATCCACGATTTTGCTGATTAGGCCGACGTATTTTCCTTGTGAAAAAGAAATTAGTTTGTTCTAAATAGGCCGGGTGTACAAAAAATCCGTATATCCGTAAAATCGATCTGATCTGATCCGATTCGTGGATTTTTAATCGAATCAAAGGTAAACGAATTGGTGACGAGTTAAAAATCTTGTAATCCATTACCAGCAGATCGGTGACGGATTTCACCCTCAATCTGCGGATTCAATCCGATCTAATCCGTTGAAATTAAAGATAAAGAAAAAAGAAACTTAAGAGGTCCAAATATAAGTTAAAAAGTCTAAATATAAAATAAGAAAAAACTTCAGGGTTCAAAATGTAATTCACTTTTATATTTAAGTACAACGAATGAAACCCTATACCAAATTTCACCCTAGTCTTGAGGACAACATCTTTTAAAAAAAAAAAAAACATTAAATTCAACGGATTGAATGGATTAAACCGATCCGATCCAGTCCTCTGCTGATCGGATCAGATCAGTTTTTAATAACAACGAATTGGTGACGAATTTCAAATCCATCAATCTGATCCGTATACGCCCCTAATTCTAAATAGAAAGGAGCACAGGATTCCTCTATCACGTGGAAACAAAAATCTACATGTCAAGGAATTCTCCATTGCACAAACAAGTCCTAATATGGTGATTAAGAGAGAAAAAAAAAAAAAAAAGGCAAAAACTTTCCTTGATAGCTGGTACTAAATTTTAGAAAATACTCCTCTTAAATAGCAGCCTTACTGAATCTCTCTTTCGCGCATTCACAAAGATTCAAGTTGAATAGCTGGGGTTGGATTCTGGTTGTCAATTTACTATGAATGTCATTGAACATCTATGGTAGACTTGCAATCCAGCTGGCCCACCTGTACATCAGAGATACAATGAGCCCAGACTATGATGAACTGTCTTTTCTCCGCAGGAAGTGCACCACTGATCTGTCTTGCTTTTATGTATGCACTCTTCAATTTGAGCCTCCGTTTTATGGAAAGATATTGAAGAAGAATGAAAATTTTGAACCTCCTGATCTGAAAGTTATATTCATCCCTTTGGGATTTTTATGCATTTCCCGATCATGGGAAATAAAATTAATTCAACAGTCTTGAACTTTCAATTCACGATTGAATCTTTCAATATTTTTGTATTAATGATAAACATCAGGACATTTAATTTCATATCTTAATTCATTATGAATTTTGATGAATTTGTGAAAAAGTCAAAATGATCCAAATAAAAATCTAAAATTATTAGATGTCCTCATTTACTCATGTGAAAATGGGTATTTTGACAAATATGGTAACATGTTTCACATGTATAACATTTGCATATGAATCATTTACGTATGTAAATCTTGTTTTTCTATCATGCGTGTAAAAGGCAAACGGCCCATTACGAATCAACCGGACAAGTTCAATTCTTAGTCTAGCCAGGTTTCTTTCTCCCTTTTTATTTTCTCTAGAAGTGCTTATACACCCACACACACTCCCTTAATGTCCAAGTCCCTAATTAATGGATGAGGAGATGTCTCACCAGATTTATGGGTTATTAGTCTTTTATACATGTGATGTGAATATGGGTTTACGGCTGTATATCTTGAAAAATATTCTCCTATGAGCAACTACACCAACCACAATTGTAGTCTAGCATTATGGGGCCTACCTCTCATCAGTGCAACCTATTTGATACTCTTTTGATAAGATGATTTAGCATCATATTCAATTTTACACTCACGAAACCTTCACTCACTGTTGAATTGAATCTCAAGAAAAATTATGGTTAAGATGCTAATGAGTTTTAAGGCTGTTATATGAAGGGCTAGGATAATCCAATGGGGCTGATTTTTTGCAACCCCTTATCCTTCATTATAACTTTCCATCTACCCTCCTTCCATTGAAAGACTTGTATCTAATTGGGCCCCACGAGTTGAACTGCATATGAGTTATATGTAATATACTTGTAGGAGAACAATATTCTCTTGCAATTACTGAATATGAAAATGTGAAACACATTATCATGAGATTTAAGACAATAAGCTTCAAGATCTTAGGGATTACTAATCAAATAAATAAATTGAACGGCTTGGCTTACAAATATGGGGCCCATAGAAATAACCAAAATCGGTATATGATTGGCTTGGCCCATAGGAGTGCAATCTCCATGTGAGAAGTGTACTTGTGCCTTTTGCAATAGGTATGCAAGTATGTAAATATCTTTTTTACACATCATTTTCACACTTCATCCGTACATGTAACATGTAAATGAATGTAAAAAACAATGCAATAATTCGTAACCAGTAAGCATGGAATCACTTATATATGTAAATTATTAAAAAAAAAAGAAGATCTGTTGACGTCACTCAAGCAAATCCAGCAGCTAACTTAGCTGACTTTTCTATATGTGTAAGTGCAGAAATAATAATACTCACAAGATCAGGATGCCTCTTAGGACTTATTCAATGCATGGAGGAGATAGCTGCGACGACCTGAGCCTGAAAGAGGAGAAAGACAAAGGTCAGAGGACCCTGGCTCTGGGCAGCGCAGGGCTCTCCGATGCTTAAGTCAGCAATGGATCGGAGAAGCAGAAGAAGAGGAAGAAGAAAGACTGGGTGTTTATGTGAGAATGCTTACCCCTTGCTCCCTTTGGCTCGTGCCTTATATATGGGACAGTCTTGAGTGAATGCCAGTGGGCTTGGTGATGTGACCTGGGTCACATCAGCCCACAAAGCCATTAATGAAGGTCCATCATAGCCCATACTGCATTTAATGTGGGTCCGATCAGCCCACAATGCATTTAATGTCAGTCACATTGGGCCTGATCCTGCCCTGATCTGGTGGTGGCTGAAGTCCCATCAGATCCCTTCCTTGGGCTTTGCCACGATAGGGCCGCGGCTATCAGCTGCAAGCGCAATTCTGCATTGCCGAGCTTGCATTGCCGAGACTGAACGATATGCGCGGCCGAACTGAATTCTGTTTGGCCGAGACCAGCACGTAGTGCCGAGACCGAAGTAGATCGGATCGTAGCCGAGATCAAGGGACGTGGTCCCCTAAACAGTAGCTAACCGAGCACACCCTAGCCGAGACCAAGAGAAACTAGTTCACGGAATGGGCCCCCACAAAATAGCCCCTCAGTTCTTGACCTCTAGGGCTCTCTCGGGCACTAAGGTTAAGAGCTGGACCGATCCCCCGCACTAGGGTTGAGAACTGAACCGATCTCCCGAGACGGACAGTGCTCGCCTTCCATCCGATTTTGTTTAAGGGTTCTGACTTATTCGGCGCCGGACGCCGCCGTTGCTTCGTCTGCCAGAGATAATAAAGGGGGTAATAAATGCGGGGGCTATGATTAGCATGGGAAGGCGAACCATCACTGCCACAGCGCCACGCGTTATTGCCCGGTAGGCTATCTTGCCTTTTCGAGGGGGGATGCGACGCAAGCCGAGGCGACATCTCACGCGTGTCCTGCTTCGAATTCCGGAATGGCGCCCATTCCTCCCCTTTATATTCATTTTCGTCTTCTCCCTTTGCCATTTTCGCTCTCAATTCCTCTGCTCTCTGCCTGGACTTCTGTTTCCTGCTAGAACTAGTGCCACCGGACTAGGACCAGACCTCGTACTGTTTCCCAACAGTAGTCGCCCACATCCGTCAGTCGGAGTCTGACTTTGCCCCGTCAAACCAGTGAGTTTTCTTCCGCTCCCTCCTCCTTCATTTACATTCCAGACCTAGCCCCTAGGGTTTCTTAGATCCGGAAATGGGGATTTTCACCCATTGGATAGATTCCCCGTCAGGCCTGGCTAACCTTAGGAGAGTTTACATGATCCCGGACGAGGTCCGGATCATGGCAGCCGACCCTTCTGTTTATGCTTTCCGCAACGGCTGGATGCCGTTCCCTCTGATAGCCGTCATCGAGGGTGGGGTCAGATTCCCCGTGCACCCTCTTCTTAGGTCTTGTTTGGAGACCTGGAACCTCAGCCCCTGCCAGCTAATGCCCAATGGGTATAAAATAATCATGGGCGTCGCCGAGCTGAATAGGATTCTAGACATCAGTCTCGGCGTCCATGATATAGAGGATATATATGACCTCTGCAAGACCAGGGACAGGGTCACCTATTACCTTCGCGTCAAGGCGAAGTGCCAACCTCTCGTCACGGCGCTGGAGGACTCCAATAAATACGCCGGAGATGACCGTCTGCTCGTCTCGGGAAACTGGGAGTTCGGCGAGACCGAGACCGAAGTAGCTAGGAGGGTCCGAGTCCCTCGACGCTTCGGGACTCCACCGAGTAAAGACCTAACCCCTTTGGGTTTCGGATTTTCCCTTCCCCCCCTTTTTTTTTGTTTTATTTCTGCTGCCGAATTCTAACTCAGCTGTTTTTCGCAGGCCTTTCTCAGCGCAAGCGTGAAGCCCAGCTGAACGGCTGGAGAAGGCACTCACCTTGGCTGAGCAAGGTGTACTGCTACCACGGCCACCACACAAGAGCTGCCTACTCTCTTCTGAAGTACGAGCCGAGATACGTGTCTTACACACGGAAATCCGGCAACCCGGAGAGATTCGCCCCCGATCCAGCAGAAACCAGCGGGACCGTCACGGTTGCGGAAGCGTCCGCAACGTTGGCCGTGGTCACGGGCATCCCGCTAAGGGAAATTGAAGAATATACCTCCGGAGCCGAGGTAGACTCTCCGACAAGGGAAGTTGAGAACTATACTTCCGGTGCCGAGGCCGAAGTCGACGATATGGAGAGGCGCAGGCCCGCGTTTCAGCCAAAGAGTCTGGCGAACGCCGTCCTCGGAGGCGGTAGAAAGGTTGCCGCAACCCGCACTGCCTCGCCCTCCTTCGGGACCATCGTCCCTGCTAGAATTGAGGCCCGACCTTCCCCAGTCTCGGAAAGCGAGAGGCCGAGGAAAAAGGCGAAGGGGAAGGAGCCGGGGCGGGAGGAGCGACCACGGCAAAGTTCCCCACGAGCTGCGAGGGAAACGGCAGTGGACATGGTGCCCACCCCGGCAGTTCCTCTGGCGGAGAGTCGCTCCGAGCCCCAGGCGGCAACGTCCCCGGGTGCTGAGCCGGCCGAGTTCAGGCCGGACATGGAGCTGAGGAAGGGGAGGCCCCTAAATGCTGGGGATAGACTGGTGGGGAGCCCGGATGTCATCGCGGCGCTCAGCCGAGCCTGTGCGCTCCCCAGGGACATGGAGAGGCACAGGTCGGAAGACACCCCCTGCTGCTTATGAGGACCATACAGCACTCCCTCGCTGTAAGTGCCCGACTTTCCTGGTCACAGGTGTTTCTATCTTTAAATATTTCTTGCTTTCATGCTGAGCTTCTTTTGTTTGATCCGCTGCAGGCTGTCCAAAGGCTCCAGATAGTCGCGGACAGGATAGCGGAGGAGGACAGTCGGTTGGCTCGCCTGGCAAAGGAAAAGCAGAAAGCCGAATCCGAACTGCGAGCGGCCAAGGAGGAGCTGAAGGCGGAGGCGGCCAAGACTGCGGAGCTCAAGGCTCAGTCAGATATGATGGCCAGCGACCTCTGCAAAGCAAGGTCAGAGGGCTTCGAATGGCAAACGAAGCTCCAGGCAGAGGAGAAGAGTTCGGCGGGGTTCAAGGCCGAGCTGGAGCTGGAAAGGAAGGCGAAGGAGGAACTCCTTGCATCGAAGGAGGAACTCCTTGCATCGAAACAAGCTGAGGTCGATGCCGCCTTCCTGGAGGGGACTGAGGAAGCTGCGAAGATTTACGTTGATCAAATCACGGCGCTCAGCCCGAAGCTGTACCGGCTCGGCTGCAAGGCCGTGTTGAAGAAGATGGGGGTTCCTGCAGATGATCCGATACATCAGAGTCTCCCCGAGCTCGGAGAGGAGCCCCTAGATGAGGCCCTGGCCGAGACCCCTGCCACCCCGGCCGAAGTCCCTTCCGAGCCAACGCCTGACCCCGTTGAAGAAGCTCCTCAAGCCGAGGCCGCCGTGGTCGTCATCGAGGACCTAGAAGCAGAGCCATCGACTTAACTTCCTCTTTTTTCTTTTCTTTATAAAATGTAGTCTTTGTTTCAAACTGTCTCGATGTAAATCAATGCTATCAATGAAAGACTCTTTCTCATATTTTTCTCCTGTGTGGTGTGGCTTTTACTTGCTTTCCTTTGTACGCTTTCCGTGAGTGTTGTGAATTTGGGTGTGACTTCGGACTAGAGTAGACCGACCTGATCAGGGTTCTCTGCGAGCGCTGACCCTTTGGAAGCCCCATGTATTTCGGCGAAACCAGATTTCCGTGTTGGAAGACTGGTGCCGTTTCGGCTGGTCTAGGTGGCTGAGTACCAGCCTTAGACATGGGCTGTTTCGGAAACTCGTCTAGGTGGCTGAGTGCCAGCCTGAGACATGGTCCGTTTCGGCAACTCATCTAGGAGGCTGAGTGCCAACCTTAGATATGGGCCGTGACGGAAACTCATCTAGGTGGCTGAGTGCCGACCTTAGACATGGTCCGTTTCGGCAGCTCGTCTAGGTGGCTGAGTGCCAACCTTAGACATGGGCCGTTTCGGCAACTCATCTAGGTGGCTGAGTGCCAACCTTAGATATGGGCCGTGGCGGATACTCGTCTAGGTGGCTGAGTGCCGGCCTTAGACATGGTCCGTTTCGGCAGCTCGTCTAGGTGGCTGAGTGCCAACCTTAGACATGGGCCGTTTCGGCAACTCATCTAGGTGGCTGAGTGCCAACCTTAGACATGGGCCGTTCCGGCAACTCATCTAGGTGGCTGAGTGCCAACCTTAGATATGGGCCGTGGCGGATACTCGTCTAGGTGGCTGAGTGCCGGCCTTAGACGGTCTTCCAACTTTGCACCATTGTCACTGTCAGGATGCCAGATTGCTACAAATTGTGGAGAACTGTAGTTTCATTGAATCCAGAAGCGTTGTACAAGTACAGAGACTAAAAATAGAATTTTTTGAGGTGTGAGGCGTTCCATGGTCTCGGTAGCGGACGTCCCTCCATGTCTTCGAGCCGATAAGCCGACCGTCCAGCAATGGAAGTGACCTTAAACGGACCATGCCAATTCGGCGCTAGCTTCCCTTGATTCGGATCCCTGTCGGCTGGGAGCGTTTTCTTGAGAACCAGTTCCCCCACGTAGAACTTCCTTTCTCTGACGTTCTGGTTATAGCCCCTGGCTAGCCGCTGCTGGTAGACGGCCAGTCTGACTGCCGCCGCTTCTCTTCTTTCGTCTGCCAAATCCAGTTCCCTGGCCAAGTTAGTCTCGTTCTGTCCTTGGTCAAAGAGTTCGGACCTCAGAGTGGGGAGGCCGATCTCCAAAGGGATGACCGCTTCCATCCCGTAGGCGAGCGAGAAGGGGGTAGCCGAAGTGGAACGCCTTGGAGTGGTCCTGTAAGCCCACAGGACGCTCGGCAGTTCTTCCACCCATCTCCCCTTCGCTTGGTCCAGCCGCTTCTTGAGCCCATCGAGGATCACCTTGTTGGAGATCTCGGCCTGGCCGTTACTTTGTGGGTAAGCTGGCGTGGAGTAATAGTTTCTGACGCCGAGCTCCTGGCAGAAGGTCTTGAAGAGCTTGGAGTCAAACTGAGTTCCATTGTCCGAGACCAACGCTCTAGGAATGCCGAACCTTGTGATCACATTCTTCCATACAAAATTCTTGGAGTCCCGCTCTGTGATGGATGAAAGTGGTTCCGCTTCAATCCATTTGGTGAAGTAATCTGTTGCCACAATAAGCCATCTCTTATTCCCCGGAGTTCGGTGGAGCGGTCCCACAATGTCGAGCCCCCACTGAGCGAATGGCCACGGGCTAGAGAGCGGGCTGAGATCCTGCGTTGGCTGATGGAGGGAGTGGGAGAACTTCTGGCACTTCTCGCACTTCTTCGCGTATACCTGTGCGTCTTTCTGCATGTACGGCCACCAGTAACCCTGGCTGATGGCTCGATAGGCCAGAGATCTTCCTCCGATATGGCTTCCGCAGATTCCTTCGTGTATCTCGAAGAGGAGGTCCTCGACCTTACTCGGATGGACGCACTGGAGGTAGGGTCCCGAGAACGATTTCCTGTAGAGCTTGACCTCGGGAGATAGCCAAAACCGGGCTGCCTTGAATCTGACCCGGTGGGCCTCGCCACTGTCCTCGGGAAGCTTGTCGTCCTTAAGGTAGGTGATGATGGGGTCCATCCAGCTCGGGCCGAGACCAATACATAACACTTCCCGAGGTGAACGGAGCTCAATGCTGGGTACAGCTAGCGATCCGACTTCGATGCTCCTCTTTCTTCCTGCCTCAACAGCGCTGGCCAAGTTAGCCAAGGCGTCTGCGTGAGAGTTCGCTTCTCTGCCGATCTGCCTGACTTCGGCTGACTGAAACTGTGCCAGCAGCTTCTTTGCCAGGGCCAAGTACGCGGCCATCCGGTCGTCGCGAGCCTGATAATCTCCAGTCAGCTGGTTTGTCACCAACTGTGAATCACTGAAGACCACCAGCTGTTGAGCTCCAAGGATATTGGCACTGTTAAGTCCGGCTAAAAGGGCTTCGTACTCAGCTTCATTGTTTGACGCCTTGAAGTCCAGTGTCAGAGCTTGCTCTATGACCAGTCCTTCCGGCGATTGGAGAACAACTCCTGCTCCGGCTCTTCTCGAGGTGGAAGATCCGTCGACGAAGATTTTCCAAACTGGGGTCTCGGCTCGAGATGGTGATTGTTCAGAACTTGTGGGAGCCCCATGCTCCTCACCCCCCAGTTCGGTGCCGAGCGGGGTTGGTGCCGAACTTGAATCAAACTCGGCGAGGAAATCTGCCAGAACCTGGGCTTTTATTGCTGTCCGTGGCTGATATTGAATCTCATACTGCCCTAGTTCGACAGCCCATCGGGAGATTCTTCCTGAAAAGTCGGCCTTCTTGAAAACAGATTGGAGTGGGTGCTCCGTAACAACCATAATAGAATGGGTTTGAAAGTAATGGGAGAGCTTTCGCGAGGCGCTAACGAGCGCCAAGGCGAGCTTCTCCAGAGGCAGATACCGGGTCTCGGCATCAATAAGGGTCTTGCTCGTATAATACACTGGTTTTTGAACCTTGTCCTCTTCTCGGATGAGGACTGAGCTGACCGCATGAGCCGAGACCGCCAAATATAAATACAGGGTCTCCCCGTGGGTCGGGGTTGACAACAGTGGTGGTGATGAAAGGTAAGCCTTGAGCTGCTGCAAGGCGTGGTCACATTCTAGAGTCCATTGAAATTTAGAATTTTTTCTAAGAAGCTGAAAGAAAGGTCGGCACTTATCTGAAGATTTGCTGATGAAGCGATTCAGTGCCGCGGCCATCCCTGTAAGCTTCTGAACCTCCTTGGCCGAAGTGGGACCCTGCACTCTGAGGATAGCCGAGATCTGATCTGGGTCCGCCTCAATGCCTCTGCGTGTAACCAAGCTGCCCAAAAACTTGCCGGAACCAACACCGAAGGCGCACTTCGAGGCGTTAAGCTTCAGCCGGAACTTCTTTAGAGTGGCGAAGATCTCGGCCAAGTCTGACAGATGATCCCGCGCCTGCTTGGACTTGACCACCATGTCATCGATGTAAACCTCCACAGTTTTGCCGAGCTGATCGTGAAACATATTGGTGACAAGTCTCTGGTAGGTGGCCCCTGCATTCTTCAGCCCAAACGGCATCACCTTATAACAGTAGGTTCCCCTGGGCGTGATAAAAGCTGTTTTCTCTTCGTCTGGCCCAAATAGTGGGATCTGATGATAGCCGCGGTAGGCGTCGAGGAAGCTCATTCTGTCGTGCCCGGCCGTGGCGTCGATCAACTGGTCAATCTTCGGGAGGGGAAAGCTGTCCTTGGGACAGGCTTTGTTGAGGTCGGTAAAGTCGACGCACACCCTCCACTTGCCAGTCTTCTTCCTGACGACCACCGGATTGGCTAACCATTTCGGGTATTGAACCTCCCTGATAGCTCCGGCCTCAAGCAGCTTATCCACTTCCTCGACGACGGCTTCGGTCTGCGGGACCCCAGTTCTCCGTGCCTTCTGCATCACAGGTTTGTGGTTAGGGTCAACATTTAGTTTGTGACACATTACCTCGGGGTCGACGCCAGGCATCTCCTGAGGCGTCCAGGCGAAGGCATCTCTGTTCTGCATCAGGAACTGGGCCAGTTCGGACCTTTCCGGCTCTCCAAGCTGGCTGCCGAGTAGAAAGAACCGATCCGGGTCCTTCTGGTCGATCCGGACTTCGGCCAATTCCTCGACGCTCTTCCTGCCCGGATCTTGGCCGAGCTCATCCAGCCCCTGCTCCAGGTTCTTCTCCATCTCGGCCACATTGACCTCCTTGGGCTCTTGCTCCCCAGGTACCACAGCTGTCAAGCACAGCTTAGCCGCCTGCTGATCTCCTCTTACCGTGATAATCTCAATTCGGCCGCTCTTTCCCTCCCATGGAAATTTCAGCTTCTGATGGAGGGTGGAAGGGACTGCTTCCAGGCTGTGGAGCCAAGACCTGCCCATTATAGCATTGTAGGGAGAGGGTGCGTCGATCACCATGAAGGTTGCCATGACAGACGCGCCACCGACCTCGACCTTGAATGTCACTTTCCCCTTAGGATAGACTGGTTTGGCGCTGAAGCCGATAAGGGGAATTCGAGCCTCCTGCAGATCTTTCTCTGTCAGTCCCATCCTTCGAAAGCTGTCGAAATAGAGGACCTCGGAAGAACTACCGGGGTCAACAAGGACTTTCTTCACAGTACAATTCTTCACGCCCTGCTTAGAGCAATCGAACTTCAGAGTCACGATCAGGGGGTCGTTGTGGGGGAGCTGCACCCCTTCTAGATCTGCATCAGTAAACCTGATCTCGGGACGCTCCCTCCGAGCCCTTTTTGGTGCTGAACCGAGTTCGGCGGCCATGACATGTTTGCCGTGAGAGGCTTTCCTGGCTTCGGCACGTGCTTGGTTACTCCCCTTGGGCGGGGGTGCCAGATGGATAACGTCAATTATCTTCTCTGTCCCGTCGCTGTCGTGACCCCCTTCGTCTCGGCGCGGGGCTCGGGTGTCGGCCCTGGTTTCTCTCCTGACAAACTCTTGCAGGTGTCCATCCTGGACAAGCTTCTCTAAATGCGACCGCAGTATCCTGCAATCTTCAGTCTTATGGCCGCCCTCCTTGTGATAGGAACAGAACTTCGTCTGATCTCGTTTAGAAGGGTCGCCTTGCATGGGCTCTGGCCAGCTGAAGTACGGCCTGCTCTTGATCTTATACATGATTTTGTGGATTGGCATCTTGAAGACCGTGTTGACCGCCTGGAATGCGTCCTCTGTCAGCCTGGGTCGCTTGTTTCTTTCCGAGACGAACGCATGAGGCCTTGCCGAGCTGGTGGGCGCCCAACGCCTGTTTGGCTCATCTCTCCGCCGCTCCTCTCTCCGAGGTTCACTCCTCCGAGACGGTCCCCCGTCTTGCCTGGATGTCCTCCCACCCCGGTCCTTCAGCGCGGTTCCATGGTTTTCCCGAGCGCGGATCTGGTCATCTTCTTGGGCAATGTACCGGTTGGCGATGGACATGAGCGCTGCTATGGAAGACACCGGGTTCCTAGCCAAGTCCTTGCGGAGATCGCTGTCTGGCAGCAAGGCATTCTGGAATGCGAAGACGGCAACCTCGTCCTTGGAGCTCTCTATCTGACTGTAGACCGCCCAGAACCGCTTGGCGAACTGGGTGACGTTCTCTCCTTGCTTCATCTTCAAGGCCATGATGTCTGCATCTGTCTTCGGAAGGACTCTGTAGGCCTGGAACTTCTTCAAGAAGGACTGCTGGAGCTGCTGCCAGCTCGAAATGGCCCCCTCCGGTAGTGCACAGAACCACTTCAGGGGGAGGTCACCCAGACTGGAAGAAAAAACTCTACAGTTCAGGTGACCCTCATCTCCCCAGACAGACATCCTCTGGGAGAAGTGCCTGAGATGCGTAGCTGGATCCGAGACCCCATCATAGGTGACGAATCTTGGTACGCTGAACTTCTTGGGTAAGGGGTACCTCCTGATGTCTTGGGAGAAAGGAGACGCACCGAGATCAACGGGGTTACAGCAAGCATCCTCTTGGTCTCGGCCGAAGCCGGCTACCTCCAGGTTGCGCTGGACCGTTTCCCTTATGTGTGCGTCCAGCCATTCCTGGTCTCGGTACATGTTCTCCGGAATGGTTTCGGACGCCTTCCTGGAATAGCTACGGCTGGCGCTTGAGCCTTCATCTCGGGTTCGGTCGTCCCCTTTCTTGTTCCTGTTCAAGTGGTCCCTCAGATCCTCCTTTGAGGAAGAGATGCGCGTAACACGAGTAACCCTCTCCTCATGTTGTCGCTGGGATCGCTCCTGACGAGTCCGCTGCTGCTGGGACTGCTCCTGACGAGTCCGCTGCTGCTGTCGAGACCGTTGCTGCTGTGACTGCTCCCTACGAGTCCGCTGCTGCTGCCTTGCTGAGCCCGCAGCTTTCTCCAGCTGCTGCTGGAGCTGGCGGATTAGAGCATCCTTTTCCCTGAGGGCCTCGTTCTGTGCCTTAATCTCCCGAAGGGTGGAGTTCAAGCTGTCGCCAGGGTTGTAGTCATCATCCTCTTCATCCTCAACGTCTTCGACGTGTCCTTCCTGACCTGAAGGGCGTGGTCCATCGACCACTGGGGACTTATCCCGCTGGTCTCGCCCTGTCAGGAGACCTGCAGGCTGCTGGGCGTCTCCCCTCCCGGGAGCGGACTCTGTACGGAGGTCACGCTGCTGGACGTTGATCCGGATGAGAGCGCGTTCAGCATCGTCCTCTGCGACTACTTGCTTCCCAGCCCTCTGCTGGTCAGGGGGCGGTCCTGCATGCTTTGTCTTGGAAGTCTCTCCGCTTTTCGCAGTTCTCCTCGTCATGGTATTTAGGAATAGGAATAGGAAAGATTATAGAAATCGCTCCCCACAGACGGCGCCAATTGTAAGTGCAGAAATAATAATACTCACAAGATCAGGATGCCTCTTAGGACTTATTCAATGCATGGAGGAGATAGCTGCGACGACCTGAGCCTGAAAGAGGAGAAAGACAAAGGTCAGAGGACCCTGGCTCTGGGCAGCGCAGGGCTCTCCGATGCTTAAGTCAGCAATGGATCGGAGAAGCAGAAGAAGAGGAAGAAGAAAGACTGGGTGTTTATGTGAGAATGCTTACCCCTTGCTCCCTTTGGCTCGTGCCTTATATATGGGACAGTCTTGAGTGAATGCCAGTGGGCTTGGTGATGTGACCTGGGTCACATCAGCCCACAAAGCCATTAATGAAGGTCCATCATAGCCCATACTGCATTTAATGTGGGTCCGATCAGCCCACAATGCATTTAATGTCAGTCACATTGGGCCTGATCCTGCCCTGATCTGGTGGTGGCTGAAGTCCCATCAGATCCCTTCCTTGGGCTTTGCCACGATAGGGCCGCGGCTATCAGCTGCAAGCGCAATTCTGCATTGCCGAGCTTGCATTGCCGAGACTGAACGATATGCGCGGCCGAACTGAATTCTGTTTGGCCGAGACCAGCACGTAGTGCCGAGACCGAAGTAGATCGGATCGTAGCCGAGATCAAGGGACGTGGTCCCCTAAACAGTAGCTAACCGAGCACACCCTAGCCGAGACCAAGAGAAACTAGTTCACGGAATGGGCCCCCACACAATATGCAATGTCCTTTTACATATTTCTAAAATCTTGAAATAAAGAATATATGGATTTTGGGAAATTTGGCTCACAATATATACTCCAATCAGCTAATTTTTAATTTTATCTCAATAAGAATGCAAGATTTCTCTCCCCCACTCCCCTGACAAAATGAAAAATATTTACAAATAACATAATCCCCTCCCACTTTAACCTACACAAACAAACACAAGCTGGGCAGCATTCCCTGTACAAGGTACAAGATTTTCATTTCGACTATTGTCCTTTTGAGTGATCTTTTCAGGGTGTCTACATCTTTCCCAGTAAAACCGCTGGGCTCATGTGCTCTATAATACATACATTGTCTTTACCACCAAAAAAAAATAAAAAAATAAAAAAATACATACATTGTTGTCCTTGGGTGGGTAATTGGATCATGTCTTGGAGTGTGTGCCAATGATTAATAAAGTAGGAGCCTGCATTCTTAATCATCAGCATTGTTACAAAAATGTTAAAAATGGGTTGAGATTGTGCACAAAATAGAATAATGAGCAACAATAAGAATCTTAAATATATGTTTAAGAAAATCTCATATTACCATATTAACATCACATTACTCTCAAATTCTCTAGATGTTTTCAATTTCTTTGTATAATTAGCTTTTCAATAACAATAATACTTGTGAGAGTGCTTATTAGCCCTGTGAACAAATATCTTTAATGGGTTATTATTATTTTTGCTAGTACATAAGCAAGATTATTAAGTTTTCCTAATTCAGTTGCCTGATTACACCTTCAACCGTGCTTCCCCGGGGACATTCCTTGTCCATGCTTGATCAGTGCTAGGGGTCGATCCCTAGGAGAAGCAACACCCATAATCATTTAGGCGTCTCATGCTTTTCATATTTATTGGGTTCTTAGCGTTGATTACTTACTTGAGGGAGATTTTCAAAATTTGAGCTCTTGAGTTATTAATGGGAAAAAAATGGAAAATAATATATTTAAGATTATTTTTGAAATATATAAGGTTATAGAAGACATGAATTTACTAAAATATCAAGAACAAATCACAAATTAAACCATTGTTTTATTCTAACCATCAACAACTTTTTTATTCCCCCCTATATCATTGCATCTTAAGCTCACTTTCTTTTGTAACCGAGGCAAGGGGTTAGACCTAATAGAGAGCCCATACATACGGAAGTACACATAGATGAAAAGAGAGTCCGCACATACAAAACGAAGTGGCATATCCAGAATTCGAACCTCCTAGTTACCACTTGATAAGGCGCCTTTTTATCCCATCTTAAGCTCACTTGTTATGGCTTATTACCCCGGCATCTACGTCATGTCTCATAAGGAGTCGCGAAAAAGGAACCTTAAAAAGTGTGATACTTGGGATATTCTAACCCATCCTTATCTTTTCGGCTGATTATTCTAACTCTTATTAGAGGACGCTTTTCTAACTCCAGTTCTCACAGTTCATGTTAAATGTAGCAACTAACTTGGTTGATACAGACACTGCATATTTTAGTCATCGTATGTGGTAATAATCTAAAAGGTACTGTGAAAAGCTAGCATATTATCACTACAAGTTTATTTGCGATTGAATGAAATAAAGATAAAACGAAATAAAATTTAATGATGAATTACATTTTTTTACTAAAAAAATATATTTACAGAGACCGGCAAATAACTCTCGGTACTTGTTGCTTGTATTCTCCGCAAACATATTTTGGAATGAAACAAATGCAATCGTTAAATTTTATTGGACCCTATCTTTATTTTACTCAGTGGCAAATAAAAGGTTTAGAAGACACTCCCGGCAGAAGAAGCAAAAAGGAGCTCTACTGTAGTACCCTTATCATTGTCTACATCCATATTCATTGACCCAAGCCTCTTGTGATGGTTATTTCTACAAACAATCAGCACAATTACAATTTTAGGATTAGGGTTGCAAATAAGATAAAAAAACAAGAGAATAAGTTTATGAATTTTTCCCTTCTTTGTGTTATCTTTCTCATTCAAACGTACACCATATATAGCTAGAATACAATTCCTTGCTCCTTAAGTCTAGGAGATAATTAACTCTAATCTAGGGATGTGAACAATATGCAATCCCTTAATCATTGGAAGTCCTAATTATCTAATATACAGAGTATTACTAATATTACAATAATTATGGTAATACGTAACACTCCCCCTAAGTTGGAGCATAGATATCAATCATGCCCAACTTGTCGAGATGCCGGTTCAATACTTGACTTAAAACTGCCTTTGTAAAAACATCAGCAGTTTGATCTTGTGACCGAATGCGTGAGATTTCAATGATCTTTGCTTCAAGTTTTTCCTTGATAAAATGTCTATCAGTTTCAATGTGCTTAGTCCGATTGTGTTGAACTGGGTTGTGAGCTATATATCACATGCTGCCTTGTTATCACAAAATAACTTCATAGACTTTACACGAGTAATACGTAATTCACGCAGTAGTCTTCTTAGCCACAACAATTCACATACTCCATTAGCTACTCCTCGATATTCGGCCTCCGCACTTGAACGAGCTACAACAGCTTGTTTTTTACTTCGCTAAGTCACCAAATTTCCACCTACATACGTTAAATATCTTGATATAGTCTGCCTATCATCAATTGATCCAGCCCAATATGCATCGGTATACCCTTCAATAGCCAATGTATCACCCTTTTTAAACATTATCCCTTTTCCTGGAGATGACTTCAAATACCGTAAGATTCGAATAACTGCATTCATGTGTTCTTCGCTCGGAGAATGTAGAAATTGACTAACCACACTTAAGGTGTTACACCCCAACCAAATTTAATTTTCATTAGTGTTAAGTAATGAGGTTTTAGCTTAATTAATTATGTTTAGTTGTAAATCATCGACCTTAGTACTCAGTAGTCTTTTTAGACCGAGTTAAATTGAGTCTTGAGTCTTAAGTAGTTGAGTGGAGTAGAATTGACTCACTTGGGTAGAGTCAAGTATTTTTCCATAATTATAGATTTTCTCGTTTTGCATCGTTTTCACGTCATTTTGGCGTCATCGCGTGTATCTCGTTGAGCCCGTCGATTTTCGTATTTAACTTCACTTCGTTTGATCGCTTGTTGAAGAAGTGGGCCATCGTTTGACTTAAATTGAAAATACACAATAGTAGTGGGCCTTTTTACAAAATTAACCATCCTTATCACTAACACAACTCCAACCCACCCAATTCATTCGTTTGCTGGAGTGGGCTGTGGAGAGAACTTCTCCTCCTTTGTTCCTTTCCATTTCTTTTCCCTTCTCCAAGCCTTGTGGTGCTAGGGCAAGTGAAGATAGGTGTGGAGCTTTTCTTCTTCATCATCTTCTTCATCTTCCTCTCTTCTTGGTTGGCAAGGAAATACCCCATCATCTCCCATTTCCTCCAATTCGGATTTCTTGGTTGAGGTATGAGTCAACACTCTTTCCTTTTGGATTTTTGAGTTGGATTAGAGTTAAAAGACCTCTTATAAGCATGTATAGACTTTGATTGGTGTTGTGATGGATATTTGTGTCTAGGGTTGAATATTTTGGGAATTTTAGGGTTCTTTAAACCAAGAGTGTAGAAGAGTTTTGGAAAGCTACTTTGAGGCAAGTATAAGCTTTAATTATAATGCATGTTGTCTAATTCCTTGATTAGTTATTAAATTCTATTTTTGTTTTCCTT
Organism: Cinnamomum chago; assembly: GCA_038049695.1. NCBI lineage: Eukaryota > Viridiplantae > Streptophyta > Magnoliopsida > Laurales > Lauraceae > Cinnamomum > Cinnamomum chago. The sequence continues at coordinate 59,056,446 of CP142459.1, read as the reverse complement.
TCTAATGTGGTTAGCCTCTTAGTTCAAACTTGAGAATGATTATGATTTGAAGTTTTGTGGGTTTACTTAGGAATGGTAAGGCTTGGTTTGGAGGGAAAGATTCAAAACAAAAAAAAATCAGACATAAGGAGAAGAGTGCAGAACCTGCACTGAACCAGACCAGGCTCTGCCTGGCAGCAGGGTGGGCCTGGGCCTGGGCAGGTTGCAGGCCTGTTTAAGGGCTGTTTAAGGGTTGTTTAAGGGCTGATTTCTGGGCTGTTAAGGGCTGGTTGCAGGCCAACTTCTGGGCTGGTTTCAAGTCTATTTCAGGCCCATTCCTGGGCTGTTTTCCAGCCCATATTAAGTCTATTTCAGGCCCATTCCTGGGGTGTTTTCCAGCCCATATTAGGCTTTATTTTCAGCCCCTTTTCACCACTCATTGAAGCCCATTTTAATATTTCAAGGCATAGGCTGAATTTCTATTTTTTTTAAGTAGTTAAGAGAAGCTTGGATTAGTTAAATGCATGTGTAGATGGGGAATTACAAGCCCATTTATTATTTCATTACTTGGGCTAGGATTCCTAGGTTGGACCATTTTTGACCAAATTAGAAGGAGTAATGATATTCTACCCTCTAATAACCCTCCATAAAACTCTCTAAAGAGGAATATGGTGTATACCTTAAACCAATAGGTGATAAAGGTTTTAATTGACTCTTATGACTTTACAATGGAACCCTTAACCTTCTATTTGTCTAAATGGGAAATCATAACTCTATGAATGTTCATTTGAGGCTGAAAACATTCATAGATTGTACTCATTGGTCTTAAATTATTCCATGAGGGTAGGTTTAGGAATTTAATGTATTTTCTCATAAATTGTGGCACCAAATAAAGGGTAGTAATACATTGATCTTCAAAACCTACCTTGAAATGGACGATGAGAGACTATGACTTAAATAGCTTAGAGTTGGTTAGTAAATTACCTTGATTCTTTGAACTCTCTTGCATTTCATATTGCGTAATATTAATATCATTGACCTTCAAGTGGTGATCAATGCATTATATGTTGATGTCTTCTATTCCGATTAATATAATTGGAGTTGACTCTTGAAATAATAGGAATGTGAACATTTGTTATTGATTTGGTTCAATTCGATTTGAGCTTATGAGATTTTATATCTAGATTTGGAAATTTCATTCACATTCTATTATTATTTTGATTCGATTGGTCTGGCACTACTGAACTTCGACCTCGTGATACCCGACGGGGTTAAGCTTGGTTTAGTTATTTGAGATCACTGCAGTCGATCATCTGGAGCACCGGAACTCCAGAACCGGGTAGCCAGCTAGCCTTTGGCCGGGCCGCTGGTGACATCCCAACTAGATTCGCTCTCTATTTGAGAGGATGAGCTTAATGTGGTAGCCAACTAGTATGTTTTATTCCCCATTGACTCGTAAAGCATGAATTATTCAACTTTAGCACAATTGCCTAGTTATTACTTGATATTGACATCTTTTAATCAATTGTCTATAAATTCAATTTGTTACATCATGTAATTCATTATTAATGCATATACTTGCCGAATCGTTGTATTCATGATGCTATTCTTAGTGTCACAGACGCAGGTGCAGCTCCCTGTCCTGAGGAGGCCCAGGAGGGAGAGGAGGTTACCCCAGAGGTATCTTCAGGTTTAGAGGAGTGGCCAGAACAAGGGCCTGCTTAGAAATTCTCCTCGGAGTGCGCAGACATATATTTTGAGAACCTCTTTAGGGTGTGACTAACCCCTTTTTGTGTGAGTCACACTTAGACTTCAGTTATTCTTTTGTTTATACTCTTGATAGTATTGTTTAGGTTCTTTTATGCATCCTTTTTGTAAAAGTAATGTTTCTACTTGTATAATTATTTTGTGTCAAATTTGAACGACTATTTAGACTCAATGGACAATGATACCTTATGTTTGAAAAAGTTGTTTTTCTCTCCTTCGTGTGTTGTATTTGACTCGAGACAGGTACAACATGCGGGAGTACGTGTGACACATCTCGGGAATTCCCCTAGGCCAGGGTGATTTCGGGATCGGGATGTGACATAAGGCATAAGCCAAATCTGGCTGTGTATGAGCAAGATACATAAGCCTTCCTACTAATCTTTGATACATTTCTTTGTTTGTAGGTACTTGATCTAGAAAAATGCCAAGCTTCACGTTCTCGACCATAGGAGTATTAACTGGGCTACACGCTGTCATACCTGTTTCTTTCAAGAGATCTAAAGTATATTTCCGTTGGGTTAAGAACATACCTTTCTTGGATCTCAATACTTCAATTCCCAGAAAATATTTTAATGGACCGAGATCTTTCATTTCAAATTCTTGAGCAAGATAATTCTGTAACGCCTTCTGTTCTCCTGAATCATTTCCAGTCACTATCATATCATCAACATGTATGATGAGTGCAGTGACTTTACTCCCCTTATGCTTCAAAAAAAGAGTATGATCTGAATTACATTGTTTATACCCAAAGGCTTTCATCGAACTCGTGAACCTGCCAAACCAAGCCCTAGGAGATTGCTTTAAGCCATACAATGACCTTTGTAATTTACAGACTTGTTGACTTCCTTTAAGAGACATATTGCATCCTAAAGGTAAGTCCATATATACCTCTTCCTGAAATGTTCCATGCAAGAAGGCATTTTTTACATCAAATTGATGTAAGGGCCAGTCAAGGTTCACGGCTAGTGATAGCAACACACGCACAGTATTGATCTTGGTTACGGGAGAAAAACTCTCTGAATAATCAATTCCATATGTTTGACTATACCCTTTAGCAACGAGTCTTGCTTTGAAACGTTCAATGGCTCCATCATCTTTGTATTTTACAGTGAATACTCATCTACACCCCACTGACTTCTTCCCTCTTGGTAAGTCAACCACATCCCATGTTGCATTTTTTTTTGAGGGACTTCATTTCTTTGTTCATTGCTTCCTTCCACCTGGTATCCCTCAAAGCCTCCTGCACACTATTAGGAATAGGTACAGTAGATAATTGATTCATGAATGCTTCAGATTTTTTTGACACATTGTGGTAAGATACAAAATTACTTAGTGGGTATTTTGGATTAGATGTAAGGACAGGTTCATAATGGGCTTTAGGAATTCCTCTAGTAACTCGATTGGGTAATTGTTTCAGATTGGGATCAGTGATTACCTGAGGTACTGGAGTGGAGTTGGACTCATCATGAGACAATTGGCTATGCAACAGAGATGAACTTGTACTATCTTGAAGTGGCACAACTATATCCGATGCATCCATTGTATCAATATCTTCAATATTTGGTGAATTCATCACATCAATAACCACATCTTGGTCTCCACTTGCTACATTAGGCAGTTCTTCATCAGTTATTTGTGTCCTATCATTACTAAAAAAATCCATGATGTCTAGAGAAGGTAGTGGATGAGAGGGAGGTGGTGGTGGAATTGCAAAACTTGGAGATTCATTCTCCCCCTGAAATGTAGACTTGGGTACTGAGTAATACATTTCACCTTCATGGAATCGAACATCACGAGAAACATACATCTTGTGCGAAGGTGGATGATAACACCTGTACCCCTTTTGATGCAAAGCATAGCCCACAAACACACATTTAAGAGCTCGGGGTTCCAATTTATGTCGTAGTTGGGTAGGGAGCTGCACGAACACAACACTGCCAAATACCTTTAGGAGGTAAATTTGGGACAGTAGGGGAACAAATGGATGCTTGAAGGGTTTTAAATGGAGTGGAAAACTTTAATGTGCTAGAAGGGACTCGGTTTATAAGGTAGGCTGCAGTAGTAAGGGCTTCCCCCCAATAATGTGTGGGCATATGAGCACCAAATAAGGATGAACGTACCACTTCAAGTAGGTGACGATTCTTTCGCTCCGCAACACCATTCTGTTGAGGAGAATAAGGACACGTCGTCTAGTGGATGATGCCATGAACAGTCAAATAATTTTTTAAGTCCTGATTCACAAATTCTCTTCTGTTATCAGTGCGAAGAACTTGTACATTAGATTGGTACTGTGTTGTGACCATCTTATGGAATTTTTGAAACAAGGAACTCACTTCATGTTTAGTTTTCATTAAGTATACCCATGTCATACAAGTATGATCATCTGTGAATGACACAAACCATTGGGCACCACTGAGTGAAGATTGTTTGGCGGGACCTCATACATCGGAATGGATAACCATAAATGGCACTGGACTTTTATTCATATTGATTGGAAAGGGAACATGTTGGCTCTTGGCCAATTCACAAACATCACACTTGAAATCTGAAACATCACACTTTGAAAATAATTGAGGAAACAATTTCTTTAAATATCCGAACGAAATATGTCCTAAGTGCTTGTGCCATAACCAAATTTCTGAATGCAAGGTTTTTGTTGATCCATCACTTGAGAAGACTTGAGCCAATGTAGCTGAACAAGCTGTTTCCAAGTCAAGATAGTACAACTTTCCATGTCTAGTACCACAACCAATTGTCGTCTGAGTCTTGATATCCTTAAAAACACAATGATTAGGCTAGAAAATCACAATACACTACAAGAAATTTAGGCTATTGTGACGAAATCTGAAGACGAATTTTTTTTTTGTCTTAAAAGAACACCAAAAGGGGACGAAATATAAATTTTGTCGTCTATTTTCATTTTTTTCAAAAGTATTGGAGACGAAAACAAAATTTCGTCTACAAAAATATGGCGCCAACTTGTTTTGTGTTGGCGCCAATTATTTTAGCTCATTAGAGACGAAAATTGTTGTCACAAAATATAATTTTTTTTTGCGACGAACGTAATTCGTCACCAATAAGGATAAGTTATGGAAGACGAACATATTTCGTCACCAAAATAAGACGCCAATTTCATTTGCTTTTGGCGCGGATTATTTTAGCTCATTGGAGACGAACATTTTTGTCACAAAATATAATTTTTTTTTGTGACGAACTTAATTCGTCACTAATAAGGATAAGTTATGGAAGACGAAAATATTTCGTCACTAGAATAAGGTGCCAAATTATTTTAGCCCATTGGAGACGAAAATTTTTGTCACAAAATATAATTTGTTTTGCGACGAACGTAATTCGTCACCAATAAGGATAAGTTATAGACAACGAACATATTTCGTCACTAAAATAAGACGCCAATTTCATTTGCTTTGGAGCGAATTATTTTAGCTCATTGGAGACGAAAATTCTTGTCACAAAATATAATTTGTTTTTGTAGAGAACATAATTCGTCACTATTAAGGATAAGTTATGGAAGACGAAAATATTTGGTCACCAAAATAAGGAGGCAATTTTATTTGCGGTGGCACCAATTTCGTTCGCACTTGAGCCTATTCCTCTCTTACAAGTATTGCTTTGGAAAAGCCTTTAAAATGACTAAAATGGGCCCCCAAGGCCCTAACGTCCATCCCCCTCCCCCACCCCCACCCCCACCCCAATCCAACGCCCCTTTTCCAAAACCCATTTCCCCCTTTGTCCCTCCATCTATCCCGGTCTCTCTTTTCCAAAACCCTTTTCCCCCTTTTCCAAAACCCTTTTCCAGAAGAGGAGAGAAGAACCCTTTTCCCCATTTTCCAAAATCCTTTTCCAACATCTCCCACCCATCGTCTCAAACAACAACCCCATGGCTCATTGACCCCCATCAATCATCATCACCCTCCATCAACACACGCAGTGCAGACCCATCCCTGATCAGTGATCCCTCTCATCTCTACTTCTCTCAGTCTCTCTCGCCTAGAATTCCCAGACGCAGCCACCATCACCAATCACCATCATTTGTGCCCATCATCATCCATCCAGGAGTCCGCCACCGCCAGGTACACCTACATCTCTGAGTCTCTGCTACTGTGAGAGCTTGGTCCGGGCGGTACCCTTAACCACGGAGTGTAGCGTGTCAACCACGGGCTTCAAACGGTGAGTCTCCGTTAGCCCACATCAGAAATATCCAAGTCCTGACCTTGGGCTTAGCGTGAGGCTTTTTAAAACCATGCGTCCTCAGAAATCGTAAAAACTCCGAAAGTTAAGCGTGCTCGGGCTGGAGCAGTATTAGGATGGGTGACCTCCTGGGGAAGTCCTCGCTCGTGCACGTGGGCCAAAGCGGACAATTTCATGCTGAGTTGGGCGGGGCTGTGACAGTTGGTGTCAGAGCCGAGGACGACTCTATTTCTAGTGGGGGAGAATGTGAGATCTTGGTTTGGAGGGTACCCTTAACAACTGGGCGTAGCGTGTCAATCACGGGCTTCAAACGGCGAGTCTACGATAGCCTGCATCGGAAATATCCAAGTCCTGACCATGGGATTATAAGTTAAACCCCGTATTAACTTAGCATGAGGCTTTTTAAAACCGTGCGGCCCCGGAAATCGTAAGAACCCCGAAGTTAAGCGTGCTCGGGCGGGAGCAGTACTAGGATGGTTGACCTCCTGGGAAGTCCTCGCACGTACACGTGGGCCAAAGCGGACAATTTCATGCTGAGTTGGGTGGGGCTGTGACAGTTGGTGTCAGAGCCGAGGACGACTTTATTTCTAGTGGGGGAGAATGTGAGATCTTGGTCTGGGCGGTACCCTTAACAATTTGGCGTAGCATGTCAATCACGACCTTCAAATGGCGAGTCTATGATAGCCTGCATCGGAAATATCCAAGTCCTGACCATGGGCTTATAAGTTAAACCCCGTATTAACTTAGCATGAGGCTTTTTAAAACCGTGCGGCCTCGGAAATCGTAAGAACTCCGAAGTTAAGCGTGCTCGGGCGGGAGCAGTACTAGGATAGTTGACCTCTTGGGAAGTCCTCGCACGTACACGTGGCCCAAAGCGGAAATTTCATGCTAAGTTGGGCGGGGCTGTGACAGTTGGTATCAGAGCCGAGGACGGCTCTATTTCTAGTGGGGGAGAATGTGAGATCCTGGTCCGGGCGGTACTCTTAACCACGGGGCATAGCGTGTCAACCAAGGGCTTCAAACGATGAGTCTCCGTTAGCCCGCATCGGAAATATCCAAGTCTTAACCATGGTTTATAAGTCAAACCCCGTATTAACTTAGCATGAAGTCTTCTACAATCGTGCGGCTTCAAAATTCGTAAGAACTCTAAAGTTAAGCGTGCTCAGACAGGAGCAGTATTAGGATGAGTGACCTCTTGGGAAGTCCTTGAGTTGGGCGGGGTAAATGCGACAAAAATTTTTCGTCTCTATTTCTTATATTTATGACAAAATATTTTTGTCTCTAATTTCTTCCTTTAATGACAAAATATTTTGTCACTAATTACTTACAAGTATGTTTCCAACATAGTGTATTGGAGACGAAAAAAAATTACTTGTTTCCAACAGTGTATTGGAGACGAAAAAAAATCGTCACTAATTTATCTTTTTCAGTGACGAATTTTTTTTCCGTCTGCAATACCTTTTAGCGACAAGGCTTTGGCGACGAAACGGGCGACGAAAAATTTTCGTCTCAATTTGTTTTGGTGACGAAATATGTACATTTTGGGACAAATTTGTGTCGTCCTTAAACCCCAAATTTCTTGTAGTGATACATTGTAAAGCAAGGGTGATTTGAGATACAGATAATAAATTATGACTGAGAGATGGAACAACAAGAACGGAATCCAAATTGAGATTTTTTGTAAGAGTAATTGAACCTTCTCCAGTTACAGGAGAAGAGGCACCATTAGCTGTAGACACAACAGGTTGATTAGATGATGTCGTACACTGAATAAAGGCAGCATCGAATGCCATATGATCTGTTGCACCTGAATCAATTATCCTTGCATTATTCCTATTAGGTGTAGTGGTATTAAGAGCCTTACCATCATTACCTGAAGTAGCAATCAAAGCTAAAGCTTCTTCAGGAGGATTTGTTGCAGATTCAACTACAGCAACAGACGCACCGTAATTTTGTTTCGACTTCGGCTTGCGGGGTGCCTTGGTAGGATCCCACCACTCTGGGTAAACAATGAGTTCATAACATCTGGATTTTGTATGTCCGGTTGCACCACAATGAGTGCACACTCGGTCATTCCGAGCACCCCCTATTTCATAACTGCGATTTTGCAATTCTGGTTCAGGATTAGACCTCCGTGGCTTTGACTTGTATTGGCGGGCCACCATAGCAGCGGATTCGGTGTAATTAGACTCTCTATTCAAGGTGGTCCGTCGATTGGCATCACGACGAACATAAGCATAGGTAGCTTCCAAGTCCATTACTGGGTCTTTGCATAGAATTTCACCGCGAAGTTGATCGAATTCTACATCAAGACCATTCAAGAAGATGTGCACACGCAACCTTTCAATTGATTTCTCATATTGAATAACATCATCTGGGTCCTTCATTTTTATTTTGTCACGATGATCTAGTTCCTGAAAGATTTCAATGAGTTCACCATAATATGTAGAAAGAGGTCGACCAACCTGTTTAGTGGAAAACGCTCTTTGATTGAGTGCAAAGATTTGTGATTCGTCTGATCCATCGTAGAATGCTTTGGCAAGAGCACTCCAAATTTCTCTTGCGGTGCGCAATCGTAGATAGCGCTTCATGATCTCTGAGGACATAGAGGTTAGCAACCATCCATTTACCTTTTGATTTTCAGCATACGATTTTGCATAGCCAGAATCACTCTCGTTTGGATGAGGTGATTTGCCCAGAATATAGTCGAGTTTTTCACGTCAGGCGATATGCGTCTCCATGATTTTGAGACCACACATCGTAATTTGTTTCATTCAGATTGATACCAGCGTTGAAGCTTGAATTTTTAGACTGAACATGGATAATCGGTGTAGGGGTTCGAGATGATGATTCAGAATTGGAAGACATGATTCAAGAATGGGATTTGGGTTGAACAAGATGTACAGAATACAGGAAAGGACCTTCTCTGGTACCAAGATAAAAAACAATAGAATAAGTTTATGAATTTTTCCCTTTTTTGTGTTATCTTTCTCATTCAAACGTACACCATATATAGGTAGAATACAATTCCTTGCTCCTTAAGTCTAGGAGATAATTAACTCTAATCTAGGGATGTGAACAATATGCAATCCCTTAATCATTGGAAGTCTTAATTATCTAATATACAGAGTATCACTAATATTACAATAATTATGGTAATACGTAACAAAATAGGCATTTAATTATCCAAGCACCCAAAGCATCTGATTCTGAATGGAGCAGTTATGAAACCTAATTTTTATCCGAAAGAAAAAATGGATGTGGATCTAGATCCATGCATATAGACCCTGAAACATTTGGATCCAAAATCGGATCCTTTTATGTTCTAACGAGATGATTCGGATCCAAAATGATTACATCACATATTAAAATTAAAGAAATATAGAGGTTTTAAGTGCCCACATAACTTTAATTATATTCATTTGTGAGAATCTATTTAGCTTTTTACATATACAATACTACATCAAAATGTGGAAGGGACTAGTAGGCTGCTTGATTTGGAAGCACATAGCTAGGCAAGTTGATCAATAAAAAACTTGAGATGGATTGTCAGTGAGGAATCCCTTCAAAAGCTTGTAGAACACCTTGGGGTTCTCAAGGTGGACTCCATGACCCGCATTCTTGATGATTACAAGTCTAGAATTTCCCTCCAGATGCCTACAAAGTTTCCATTATGTTTAAGTACAATATATGGGGAAAATTTTGAAAAGAACAAACAGGTCACTAGTGGAGTTCATAGAGGCCAATTAATCCACATGATCCAAACAAACCTTTTCAATCTATGAGCCAATTCGAGAGGGAACAGCTGATCGTGCTCTCCCCATACTATCAAGGTTGGCTGCATTTAGGGAAAGAAGCTCTCAATTAGCTACCAACTTAACCTTCATTTTCAGGTGCAAAATTGTTTTCACAATAAACAGTTTGTTAGGGAGAAATGGCTCAATTTGTCCCATAAAAAGTTACTGAGCAAAAAGGAGTGCAAATATCAAAAGGCAATGAAAAAGCAAACCAGTGCATAGAGATGAGCCCATAACAAAGGTGAATTATCATTTGAAAATCTCTTTAGAATCTCTTGTCCTGCTCCCATAGCTCTACTTAATTACCTTCACATCTTCTGGCCACTAGGCCAAATGGGGATGAAAAGGGTCTCGTCCAGGTCGGGTTCATAATGTACCCAGACCTAAACACTAGCCTAGATCTACTGGGTCAAGGCATAGAATCTAGATTAGACACCTAAACCTGGACCAGAATTGAATAACAGGATTGTAAACAGGCCCAAGTCAATATCTACTACTTATATATTAATATAAGCTGTTAATTAAACACATATTGATATATACTAGTTGTTACACCCCGACCCAATTTAACTTTGATTAATACTAATTAAGTATATCTTAGTTAAATTAATGGTGTTTACTTATTAACTATAATACTTAATATAGATTTCGTCTCTATAGATTGAGTAGTTGAGCCTTGAACCTTGGTCAAGTGAATTGAAATCGAGTTGACTCAATTGAGTTGAGTCAGGGATTTTTTCGTAAATATGAGTTTTTCCATTTTTCATGATTTGCGCATCATATTGACACCATCGTGTGTAGTTTGACGAGTACGTCAATTTTAACACTTGCCTTTACCTCTTTTGACCAACTATTAAGTAATTGGACCCTCATTTGACTCAAATTAGAAATCCACTATTATTGGTGGGCTTTCTTGCAAAATGAAACTCTTATAAGCCTTAACCCTTTCTTTTCCTTCATTACTATTTCTCTACTCTTCTTCCCCTCTAATATCTTCCTCCATTCTTCTCCTCTCTTTATCAATCATCAAGAGAACCTAATGCATGTGCTTTGAGAATGAAGAGGGCACTTCATCTTCACCATCATCTTCTTCATGTTTCATTCTTTCTTGTGAACTAGAAGCTCTCTCCATCTATTGTCATTTCCTTGCAAATTCGGAGTCCTTACTAAGAGGTAGGTATTAAGCTCCTTGATTTAGGTTTTTGAGTTGGAAAAGAGTCAAAGGACTCATAATTAGCCCAAGCATGCATATTCATCTAAATTCCATGTATTTTGTGACTAGGGTTTGGATTAATTGAGGGTTTTGGTCCCTTGTGAACCAAGAGTGTGTAGAAGCTTAATAAAGCTCTATTTGAGGCAAGTATAAGCATTAATTTGGGCTTTCATAATTGTATGCTCATTGATTCTAAGAAAATCCTCTTTCATGATTTTATTCTTATGTCAAATGGATTTGAGTCTTTTATTAAATTCAAATGATAAGGGGAGTGATGAATAGGTTATGTGGTGAATGGGAGCATGAAGGCTCCATTCTCTTGTGCAGGTTTAGTAGTGGAAGGAGTAATGTAAGGGATTGAAAAATGGAATGGAAGTGAATTCCGGAGTCAGGAATTCTGACACTTCGCTCGAGCGAACTGGACACTTCGCTCGAGCGAACACCCCCATTCAAGCGAACAAAAAAATGCGCTCAAACCTTCAACTCTCTGGAAGGGGTCCGCTCGAGCGAACATTGTTCGCTCGAGCGAACCCAATCTCTGTAACTGGGCCCTTTTTTACTCAACTTTTAAGGGTGACTTATCATCTTAGCTTATCTTAACCCACCTTAAATGTTCTGAATGGATAATTAAGGTGCTTACCCTATTCCCTAGGCAATTTCAGGAATTCTTTGTTCTATGACTATAGAATGGAACCATTAACCTTCATAATTGGGCCAACAAATACGTATTAGTCCAACATTATGCCATGAAGGTTAGTTGGGAAAATTAACGTCATTCTCTTAACACTTTAAGGCCCATAAAAATATTGGTCGTATCTTCTTAAGAGAGAGTTATTATGGGGCATTATATTATGGGGAGAACAAAAAAAAAAGAAAATAGAACGGCAGTTGACAAGTTTGATTTTTTGGTGTTTCAAAAGATGTCAGTTGCCATTATGGGGCCTTTTTTTTAGGCCTTTTTTTTTTTGGCCTAAAGCAAATGCTTTATTGGCCTTATGCTAGAGCCGGCCCTGAGTCATAGATCTACAAGATCGAAAAGAATATCAGCCCAAGTTTATATAATACCTGAGCAATCTTGGGAAGGTTCAAATGTTTCCTATCTTTGAGTATCGCTCGAATCAAATCCCTTTTTTCTTCAGCATGTTCTTTAGACATCACCTGCCAACCCCTCATTGATTTCAACCCAACATGTTGAAAGAAATGTAACAGTAATTAGGCAGGACAGAAAGAGAAGAAGAAAGGATGTTATCACTGAGCACAAAATATCACCAGTACCCTCCAGATGCATAAACCAGATTCTTAGCTTTTGTGTTAAAGATGAAAAAAAATGTGATGAAATTGCAAATCCTTGTTATTTATGGCTGTAAAATGTTTTTAACTTAAGTCCCATAAAATTAACACCCTCACCAAATATGATGTCTCCAAAATTAGCTTAAGTAGGAGTTAGCCGAGCTGAAAAATTAACCAAAATCTTGAATAACATGATAATCTAATCATATTCATTAATTAATCATGGTATTTATTATATGTTCAATCTTACTGTAGGCCAACCACCTATTAAATGGGAAAATTTCATTCAAGTTACGTGAGGGTGTTCATTTTGAATACTTGATTTTCAATCATCATGTAGAAACAATTTTCACTGCTTCTACTAACGCCTCGAGGTTTAGATAGGAACGGTGAGAAGAAAAATGTGCTACATATCACCCACGTGAACGTAATCTTCTAAGAAGAAGGTTAGGAGAGGGCTATCAACGTCGATGATGATATCGTTGGGGAACCAGGTAGGCACTGGCCACCACGGCTTGTGAAAGGCCCCCTTCACCAGCTCCCTCAGCTTCTCCGGCGTCTGCGGCACCAACACACTCACGGCCTCCTCTACGTCCGACACCGGAAACAGCCCCACCTTCAAATCCATTTCCTCAAAGCACACCCCTGCGCCGCATAGCACCAACCTCTCCACCGCCTCGTTGAACTGCGCCGCCATGCTGTAACCCACAAACCCGCCGTAGCTGATCCCTACGACGCTCATTCTCCGGACCCCCATCGACTCCATGAGAGCCATGACGGACCGGGCCTGGAATGACTCGGACCGGTCGGGCCGTGTGGTGACTGAGTCGCCGAAGAAGAGGAGGTCGGGGACGTAGATGTTGAAGCGGGAGAGGAAGAAGGGTTGGAGCTGGTCGCTCCACTGCCACATGGCATTGGCGCCGAAGCCGTGGAGGAGGAGGAGGGAGGGCTTGTGGGGGGCGGGGCGGTGTGGGACCCAGCAGTGCATGGTTGTGCCGTCGGGGAGGTGGGTCAAGGAAGGGCGGAGGCCGGCGAAGGAGAAGGTCTGGCGGAAGATCCAGTCTCTGGTGGACGTGATGCTGAAATTGAAGCTTAAACATTTCTCCATTGTACGTTGTGTGTGTGTGTGTGTGTGTGTGAGAGAGAGAGAGAGAGAGAGAGAGAGAGAGAGAGAGAGAGAGAGAGAGAGAGAGAGAGAGAGAGAGAGAGAGTTTTAGAAGGATTGAGAATGTTGTTGCGTTGATGCTACTACAAGTGATCACATGCATTTTGAATGAATAGCGAGAGAGCTCCAATTTGGAAGGTGTGAGCTCTCAAGAGAAGAGAAGTGTCTGCAGATTTGGAGGATGCTTCTCTTGAAGATTGGAGTGATCTCTGGCTCTATGGGCCGGCCCACCTGTGGGCATTTTAATTTTATGCCTTTTTGCCCCCTCAAATGTTTTTTTCCTCTTCCAAAGAAGAGAGAGTTTTAGCAAATAATGATTTTGTCATTTATTTTCTTCGAGAATTATATAAGAGGAACTAAATTATCTTATCCCCTTTTCCTTGGGGTAGGTAGTTTTGCTTCTTGTTATTATTATTTTGTTTTCTTTTTCTTTTTTTTTAATATTTTTAAAGTAAGCTTCTCGCACACGTTCCAACTTCATTCAAGTGGAGTTTTACTAGACTCTTTGAGTAGAGTACTCTTTAAAAAATGAAAATAACCTCAAAATGTGGATCCTCTAGAGTTGATCGAGTAGGGGCCTTTAGTAAGAATCTAAACCTTACAAAAGAAATACACTACTTTTTTTTTTTTTTTTTTATGAATATTTTGACTCAATACAGTTTAAGCACAACGTCAAATTTAATTTGTATGAAATACTTGGATTGTTTATATTATTCTATTTCTCTATGAGATATCAATATGTGGGTTAGTTGAGTGAAATTTGACGGGGACTATATACTACATGGGGAGGTCATTTTTATCAATAAATTAGATGTTTCAAGTGGGCCTATTATTGTAGAACTTTTCTATGACTCATTGTTTTTGTCCCTTGTTTTTCTACTATACATAAATAATATTAGGGACCTTGAAATCATTATTGGACCACAAAAGGTCACCTCATTTTCCATGTGAAATTTCATTCCAATACTCACAGATCAACAACTCTATAAATCTTATCCCCCACCCGCCCACCCAAAATCCTGGCTCTACCACTAGAGCCCACAAATGCGGAAAGATAGCCCACACATGTGGTAAGTGAGTCTTTAAAAAAAATTAAAAGAAAAAAAAAAACCTGAAATGGAATCAGTATTAAAGTGGAGTTGTCTTTGAATGTTGATTTTTTTTCATCTTATAATTCTAATGAATGGAATCTCATTATCACCATAATTTTTTGTGGTATTCATGCAATTTGCCCATGGGCTGTAATGGGCCAACCATGGGCCCAGTCCACAATGTGTGAGCCTTAGCAACTGGTTCTTACTACATGATAGTCTTTCCAACATGGATAAGGATAAAAGGGGGTTCGGGTTCTGAAGCGGGTTGCAGTATGGAACCAACTCAAACCAAACCAGTCCAAATACCAATATTGGACATTATTGGTCATGTGTGACCCACCAATTATGGATTATGGATTATGGATTGAGGTCCATCTAAACCACAGCTGGCCTATTGTCTGATGCTGCAACTTGGGTGGGGCCAAACTTGGATCCACATGGCCTCATCTGACAAAACTAAAATTAAGCTTGGGCCTTTTCGGATCAGGATCACCTCGGCTTGGATCTGGATTTGTTCACCCAAATTTGACCTTGGTACCCTATTTATCTGTATTGACTAATTATATGGTGAGATGAACTCACCTGGTTATCATCAAGTTAACCCTAACTACCCATTTATGGGAATCTTTTTTATGGGAATATGTCAGAAGATTTTTAATTTTACTGTTCTTCCCAGGATATTATTGTAGAATATAAATTAATTTCTAAATAATAAGTTACTAAAAGGCTTAGAAGAAAAATAAGTTCCAGCTAAAATTTGGTTTATATATATTTACCCAGTTTATTTCAATTTTACTTTCATTTTATTTCATTTTTCTAAGGGCATTTCCATTTTTGTGATATTTCTAAAAGAAAATTTAACATTTCATTATAATATCACCAATATTTTGGAAAAAAATGTCAGTATCTACGACACACACACTATTTTGAGTTTTGTTCAAACCAAATCCAAAAGTTGGAGTAAATGACTCAAGGCAACGGAAATTAAGGGCTTGTTTCTTTACTAGAATTCCTATGATTAAAGAAATTCCTATATCAAACATGTGGGATTCCTAATTACTCCTGTAATTCCAGCAAAATAACAAGATATTGGAATTCCAAGAATGCCAAAAGTCATTTGAGACTTTTTGTAGTCATCTAAAATTCCGGTAAAGAAACATGGCATAAGATTGGGGTTGGAACCTAAAAATTCAGGTAAGATTTGGCCAAGAGTGTCTTCAATTTTTTTTTTTTTTTTTTTTTCTTCTAGTTCAAGTTTGAGTTTACCTATACATGTATCTCAGATTGGACTTGGGTTTAGCCCAGAACATAGTTGGATCAATATCATTGTCCAGACCTTTACAGAAACCATTAATTGAATTTGAAAAGAAAAGAAAGAAAGGAAAAAAAAAGAAAAGAAGACTTCATTTATTGATGACAATGCCTTTCCAAGGTAATTACTGGTCACCCTTCCCATTGATTGTAGATTGGCTCGTCCATTTGAACATTTTGGTCCAACCCCAATGAGTTTCATCTTTCATCATTCATGTGATGGGATGATTGTTGACCAGAATTGATTACCTGATTGGTGTGGGTCTGCATGTGTGGGCCACCAAACTGTAGAAAATCAAAGATCCAAAAGTGTGTAACAGCAACCTGAGTTCTGTCAACTTCAGCAGCAATCTCTTTATGCAGATATGAAATATCCAGATGGGCCCAGCAGATTAATGAATCTTGAATGCCAGTGGCCCACCCCAGTTGCATGTGCACCTACCACCCACATGATCATGTAGTGTGCCGCTTGAGAATCCTCCACCATTTCAATCTTGCAGCCCACGTGGGTCCTGATGTTGTTTTTTTGCAATCAAGTTTCAACTGCATTCATCCCCTCTAGGACATAATCCAACCCAATGCATCTAAAAGTCCACTTTTATTTATCAGACACATTATCAACAACAAAATCACAGTGTAATTCCAAGCATCCCAGTGGAATGGTGCCTATGAGCCTAGTTGGTTTCTGGAATTTTGGACAACTTGAAGAATTATCAACAACAATTCTTGAGGACATATTTGTATGGATTGAATTGGATTCTTAAGAATTACATTAAATGCATTCTTAAAAGCGATTAATTTGAAAATTTTGAATAAATGGCCATCAAATGATTTACCCTTGATGGAAAATGAATATACAATTAGCGACCGTTTTAGTGAATCAAATCCTACAAAAATGTGGGCCACTAACGCTGTTTTCAAAATTCCTAACAAGAGGAGTTTGTTCCTTTTGGAAATGCTCTGAATCACATAGCCCCTAACCATTTACTATGTTTAGTAAGGGAAAGTTTCAAGTGCATCCATCCCATGGGTGAGGGCACTTTCCCTTTTTCGCACATGAATCCCCCTGTTGTACTTCACCCTATGTACTTGAAATCTCCTTTTTGTACTTGAAATCCCCCATTTATTGAAGCATTCGGATGCACTTGAACATTTCCCGTTGAGTAATGGCTTGCCAATTTGCTAATCTTCGCATCTTTTTCTTTTTTTTTGAAGAAGAATGTCTATTGAAAGTGAAAATTATAGAAACAAAGAACCTATAGCAATAATTAGGTTATAATTTACATTGTTAATGTGTTTGTTAATTGTTATCATCAGTGCAAGATAAGGTTTTTGAATGTGACAGATTGTTTTTTTGCTACTCCTGGAATATTTGATACAAGTACTGTTGGGTGAGTTCCTAATTGTGAAGGGTGGAATTGGGCTAAACACACATAGGAAAACATTGGTTTAATCAGTATAAGGCCCATCTTTGATAATTTTTTTTATAAAATAGATGGACTAGTTGTCCATATATGATACATGTGTAAACGATAAAATCCTTTTGGCTGTTTGGACATTGGATCTTCCTAAACCAAGTACAGGCAACTCTCATTAAACGCATAAACGAGTGTTTATGCATTTGGTTGACTTAGTAGCTACCTGTAACTGCTGTTTTGATAGGTGCCATAACCACTTATGACTAAACAGGAGTTACACTGTTACAAAGAATTAGAATTAGATTTACACCTGCCAAGGTGATGTTTCTATGGAATAAGGTATGGGTTTGCTCCCTATATTTTTGTGTTTGAGTCCTACCCGATACTTACCAAGGACACCGGGATGCAAATGGCCGGATATCTAATTCTCCCATGTTTGAAATCTGTTTTAGATTCCGATTCATGAACGGGTCCTGGTCCGCAACTTAATTTAGGTTCTGATTGATAAACATTATGGGTTCTTGATCCATATAAGTTTCGATTCGTAGACTCGATACCCGACATATGAATCTTTAATGTTGCAAATTGTAGTTCAAAATCAGCTTTTATTAGATACTTTTATGTTTAATTCTAGACGTATTAGACTTGATGTACTATTATATATAAGTAGAATGATATTGTTATTATTTTTAAGAAAAAAAAAACTAAATAAATAACTGAAAGGAATTGAGAACCAATTTTGGAACTAGATTTCAGCCCTTTCGTTGGACCCACTTCTGGAACCAGATCCGAATCCTCCTATCAGAACCGGGACTGAAACTAACAACATAGCTTCTGAGTCGAAATTGGACTCGGAACTGAAATCGTTATTTAAAAATAGGTTTGCGTTTGAATCTAGTATGGTTCCAACCCGAAATCATCCCATTTGCAGCCCTAAGTACACATGTGTTGTGGGGACATATATCCACATGGGGAAATATAGTCCGATCAGTTATAGGAATACCCACGTCATTAAAAAAATAATGCAAAGTTTACTGGTAAACCAAGGGCAAGGCAACCAAGCTTGGAGGATCCAAAACACAGGTCTTTAGTATAAGATGGTGTGTCATCTCCTTGAGGAACTAATTCCCATAGTACTTGAAAGGAATCAGGGCTGGAAAGCGATAAACACATGAAAGATTCGATGAACAGCTCGGTGTCGGTTGTTGTATTGGGATTTTCTTCATACTGGGTACGTATGGTTTCTGACAGAGTAGGGACCAAACTTGGCCAAAAACAAATCATCATGTGGTGCCCACTATGTGATGCTGTGGATTTTGTTCTTATTTGAAAAATGCCTGTCGATGTCCTTTTCCATGGTCTTTTCATATGTAACTATGCAGCCGCGCGCGGCTCCTTCCCATTTGGCATTTCCTTCACGCTGCCTTTGTCATCTTCTGGTTTAGTGGGGAGTCTTGATTCTCTTGAACTAAAGGACAACTTTGTGAAAGATAAACGTGCGAAGTATCTTACAAAAGACGAGGAAGAAGAAGAAGTAGTAGAAAAAAAAAAGGGACAAATATGCGTATTAACAATTAAGTGAAGATTAAATTGATATTTGGAATAGTTTTATTTAAAACAAAAGGTTATTTGGAGGAGTTGCAGTCTATAGGGATTTCAATTTTCAGTTTTTTTTTCTTTTTTTGTGTCTTGATCGGGTGTATTTATGTGACAAGAGGATTCCAAAAAAAAGAGAATGTTGTTCTAACTTTCCATGCAAAACACTATTCCGTTGTATAGTTTAATACATTTTTTTTGTGGAAAAGGAAAAAATGAATGAATTTTTCTCAATAAATAGTGTTTTGATTGCTTGTATGAAAGGTAGGAATACGAGATACTTTTGTCCCCTGAAAATTGAAATCCAGGGACTGCGAAATCTTCTTGTTGCACTACGGTATTTATATTTCTTCGTAGAAAATCTTATACTCACTTATAAAGACTAGGGTTGTAAACGGATCGGTTTCGGTTTGGGTCTATGGTGGACTTAGAACCGGAACCGTCAAGGAGATGGTGAAATCGGATTCAGACTCGGAACTGTTTCGCAACCAATTTCTTGGCTCCGGAACTGGAACCGGAATTATATGTGGGACGGGTTTGGATCCGGATCTAGGTGGAAATTGATATTAAAAACATGGCTTTTAAGAGAGACTTTCGAAAATTGAGGTAATATGTTGGGTCTCGGGTCTATGGGTCTGAACCAAGTTGGAACCGAATCCGGACTCATTTACTTATCGGGGTTTAAATAAGGATTCAGATCGAATTTTTAACGGGTCAGAACTTCCGGGTAATCGGAGAATCGGGGACTCATTTACATCCTTAATAAAGACTGATCCATATGTGGTATTCCTTTTGATGCTGCCTGTGAGGCCCACTTGAGAGCATGAGAAATGGGGTTAGGAGTTTAAGAAGTCTCCTTGCAACTTTCCAATGTTCGAAAATTTGGAAACCATCCGAATATGAAAGTGCTTTTTTGAGGACTTCAAAGTTATTTCGATAAAGTTAGTATCAAATTCTGAATAATTCAAGTTTGGGTCAAGTTTGAGATGGTGACAATCAAGGGCTAAGGTTTTAGTGGGTGCGTGTGGGGTTTAATTTGACCATGAAGGGGTGGACGTGCAGCACATGCAAGCACCACAGGCAGGACAATTTCGATGCAATGAAGTGTTTGGCCAGTCATGAAAATTTCCCTCACTCTGCATATATGGAGTAATTTTCACTGTTCCTATGACAGATAAATAAAAACACTAAGCCCTTGTGGGACAACCTTTGGATTAATTTTAGGAGACAGTGATGAAAAGGTCTCATTGTCAATTAATTTTGAGGTAAAAAATCATCCCGATCTAAGCATCGCAACTATTAATTTATGGGCCTTAAAATTTAATGATTTAATTTATAAATCACATTTTTTTATAAAATCCAATCTGATAGTGAGTGTATGCAAATAAATATAAAATTAACATGAGTATCAATTCATAGGAGATTAATGAGTATGATGAGAATAAATATATGTGATTCACCATATATGGGAACCATGAGAAGCACCTCTCATAGGAATGATGTTATGATCATCAAACAAGACAATTTTACATCTAGGTCAATTTTCCATCTAGGTCCTCGATCATATTCACTCAGGTGATATTACATTGACCTAAACGTAGACCGAAAGTTAAATGAGTTAGCAAATAAATTCTTACTTATACCTTGCTGTACAACCCACTTTGATACATGACATTCATGCAGTGGGGACGAAAATATTTCATTGTAATTTAGTCTTTATGACAGTAAAAAACAACCCATAGGGTAATCCTACCCCTTTGATCTTTGGTTTCCCTGCTCTTTTGAATGGATGAGTATGATTAAGTTTTCGTAACTGTAACTTTTATGTCCTAAAAAGTTTAAAGCTATATATCATAACTGGCCTACGCACTCATGGTTGAGTGGCATTGGCACTTTAGTTTCGCTCACATGGTTAGGACTGATCTCTCGGTCCTCACATAGAAGTATTACTCTTTTACCATTACCCCAACATAGCCCAAAAAATAAAAGAAAAAAGAAAAGAAATCACCCTGCATGAGTCAGACTAAAATCAGATCCAATTCAAGTGGGTACATAAATGAGATTGAATTGATCACAAATGGCTCCTATTTAAAACCATGTTGCTAGTAAAATAGTTATCCCAGGAATCTGCATATTTATAATTTTATATACATATAATTTTTTTTCCGTTTCAAAAGAAAAAAAAATTTATATACATATTAATTACATACCATAGCCAAAGATCTAGGTTGTAATATTCAAAATGTCAAATGTTGAAATATCTTGAGAATGAAATCATACATACTACTTAAATAAAATGCAAACTAAAAAAGTTTAGCTATGGTGGGTCCCACTGAATTGATCACCCTATTCTATTCAACCATTCTCTTCTAGTCAACGGTCAACTTCTAGACTTCTACATCCGCATATCCTTAGAATCACTAGGTCAATTCTAGACTTGGAAAACTTCTACTTTCACAGATCTTTAGAATCACCACATTTCCATCATTGTGTCTTAATACTTTTCTGGCCTTTTGGCTAAGATCTAGCTAGTGTGGTATGTTATCTATTGACCTTTTCTTCTCTAAATACTAATTAGTCATTGTTCATTTGTTTGTGACCACAAAGCATTGGTAGATATGTGGGAGAGAGTAAACAAAATTATTATAATCAAAGCCACTTTTAAGATAATCACCATGTCTTCCTTTTCAAGGGATTCTATCTGACCATCCACTCCACTATCCCCTCCACTTTAGAGATGTGGGGTCGACCTTCACTTCACCTAATAAAATCTATTCATATCACATACCCTTCCTTATTCATGCATGGCCCAGCTTTCACTACATCAAATATATCGTCCATCTACACTCATTCACTCAAATTCTCTCTCTCTCTCTCTCTCTCTCTCTCTCTCTCTCAGAGTCAAACGGTCTTAAAGCAAATGACTTTAATTAAATTAAGCTTTGTATTGACTCAATGAAAATTTGAAATACTTTGCCGTAATGTTTTGGAAAAGGGAGACTGAGCTTGGGTCAAACTTGGTTGAAGAATGAAGAGGTCACCCACTTACATAATAAGTAAGATTAAATAAGAGAAATCCTTTAAGAAGTATTCTAAAAATGAAAATATCATTCAAAACTGTAAAGTATTTTAAAATAAATTAATAGGATAAATATGAGAAATCCATTAAAAAGTGTAATAAAAATGAAAATACCATTCAAAACTGTAAAAACATTTGAAAACAAATTAATAAGGCTTTTAAATTTTAAATTGATTTTTAAATCTTTTTTTCATTTGCATTTTTTTTTCTCTTCCATGATATCTTATTATAATGGCCATACAGTTCACATGATTGAACTTGATACTAAATGGTTATCATGACTCGATAGGGTTGGATTGATGTCCAGTCAAGTTTTTAAAACATTTCATTATGGTGGGATAGTAGAATTTGGATCTCCTGGATACCTTTCTTGGCCTTTTGGCTAAGAATTTGGGTCCTCCGGAGGTTTGGAAGGAGCTTTTGGACCTTTCAAGACATAAGAGATGAGACCGGCAGTTTTTATTGGGAGGTCCAGGCTTGGAATTTGACATTTTCCCTCTTTGTACATGTGAGCTGATATTGCCTGGAATGTGTGAACTGTGTCTCTTCACATGTGTGAGTCTAACAGGTCCCGGCCCCTTAGCTGAGATACCCGAAAATAGAGTAAAACATATGAAAGGACATTTGTTTTTTTTTTGGTAGAAAATGTGTTAGGACTCATGGGATCACTAGTCTATTGTACACACAGGCTTCAAGATTTAGCCAACTTGGTACATTAATGTTCATTCATTTGTGGTTGAAAGTCCCATTATCTTCTTTGCATTGACCAACCTGAAAATCTATAAGATAGGCCCAGCTAATGAGCGACTTAGAATTTTTCCCACTTGGCTCGTTTGTGAAGTCTTTGCTGTAAGATGGACCCACCGAATGAGCCACTTAGATCTTTGCCACCCTGTCTTGTGTGTTAAGTCCAGGACGAAAGTCGTTGTAGAAGACATTTAATACAACAGAATCAGAATTGGAGAAGTGAAATTTAATCTTTAATAAAAGGAGACCATAAGTTTATAACATGTAATTATTGTGTTCTAGAATGTAGCCTGGCGCCTGGAATTGAAGTCCCAACCAACTAAATTGAGATTTAGATTTTTGACAAATGGTCCAAATAAAAGGACAGACAAAATCGGTGTTCTGATACTGCCGTTATTGTTGCTTCTTTCACATTCTTATCCTCCATGGTCTGATACCAACGTCAAAAACTCCTATATATGGTTAAGATTTTAGGTTAGGATAATTTAATAGGGTTCATGTACCCTTTATCTGTAAATAGACATTTTCATCTATTGTACCCAAATGATAAGAATTCATCTAAGTGGGCCTGAGGAGCTTGACTTTTTAGTATAGTATGTGATCAGCTCGTAGGTGAAAACTTTCCTACAAGAAGCAGCAGTAAAATGAGGGGGGGAGTGAATTGTGAGTTTTGGAAAAACTGATAACTATTGGCCATGCCAATTGTGCCTATTGGTGTATTGGTGCATAGGTCATGTCTATGTTATGCAAAAATAAAAAATAAAAAGGTAAAAAGATTTAAACGAAAAAGAAAAAATTACTGAAAAAATCATCTTAGATCTCTTGTGCACCAAAAAGATCCTCTTGGTTTTTCTATAACTATAAAGTCGCTCTACCAATTTTTACTTTTTTCGCGCGACGATATCATTGCTTGTTTCAGTTGGACAATGTTATCATCGTCCTCTTCTCTCTCCCTCCATCTCAAGAAGAGTGGGAACTGCGCAAGATTTATTATTATTATTTTTCATAGATTAATGCCTCATTTTACATTAATATCAGTCCTTATGCCACTGTAAAATGGTATTTTAAATAAAAAAAAATAAAGACTTGGTTTGAAGCTGATTATTTGCTGCCAATTGCCAGGCAAGTAGCGTTCAAAGGTATTGTTGAAATATCATAGGTTTGTTTTATGGTTGCCTTGTTTTCCTATTTGCAGACAAGTTGACGTCAAAATCCATTTGCTAGTCAAACTCCTAATGACATCAAACTGGCATTGAATAACAAAACTGCCCTCATGAATGATATAGCTTGTGCCATTGGCAGAGACATTCGTATGACCCATCGTGAGATGGCGAAGTGTCCGGACTCCGGATCCTCTACATGGCTCACTCAACATACAACTATCATCCCTGCTGTTCATTATGTGGGACCTGTAAAATCTGGGGTTGGCCCATCATGAATAATGATCTAGATGTGTACTACCATAGAAGATCGTGTGCGCGGGAGAGATTTTCCCAAAAAAAGGTGGCCGCTCTAATAAGAATTGTCATATTGTCGGCGAGAAAGTTCACTTGGACTTACTGGGGGGACCGAACTCTGGCCCGGTCCCCCATGAGGACCACATGATCCCAGCTAATGAGCGTCCTCATGGTCCCCCCAGTAAGTCCACATAACACCCCTCTTTCGGTTTCGACTCATCTCATTTGGTAAAAGACTTAGGGCTTGTTTCTTTACTATAATTCTTATATTTCATATATGGAGGTTATAGAATTTCAAATGTTGGAATTCTAAAATATCATTTATTTCTGTCATTTCTGAATTCTACATTTCATTTTCATCTGAATTCTTGCCTGAGAATTTCTAAATTTATGAGTTTTTATAAAACTCATGTTTCATTGCTACATAAATTCTAGAATGGAATTACATATTTTATGCATTGTAGTACATGAGACCCACCTTTTGTGGTTGTGAATTTGGGATTCAACTATAAGAATTATAATGTGAACTCACCTAGGTATATGGTACATGAGTCCATCTTTTAGTAACGAAAGTGTGTGACTCAATTTTAAAATTTTGAACATGGACCCATCTTGATAGGAATTGCATGGGCCCAAATTTTATAATTTTGAATATGGGGCCTACTTTATTCTTGATAGGAGGGTTCACAGTTAAGTGCCGGAGTTCCAACCAAACTTTTCAGAGTTCCAAAATTTTGAAATGCTCTTGGAGGGGTTAGCATTTTGGAATTTTAACTTTTTAGCATTTGAAAATTTTGGCTGCCTTGAATACTGAGAATCTCACCAAAAGAACATTGAATTTCTTACATGAATTCTTGAATCCAAAGACATCCCTAATTCCTGTCAAAAATGCTTGTAAACAAACAGGCCTTTAGTCCATGTATGAGAGTCTTGGAAGTTTGAGTCTTCATTGTAGCAAAAATAAAAACAAAAATGAGACTTGCCCCACCAACCATTGGGCATAAGATTGATTATATATAAAATACATGAACCATTTGCTCATGTATTCATATTGTTTGTATTGACCCGATCCAAGTTTCCATCATTTTCAAGCTGAAAAAGAAGAAAAAGTTAAAAAAAAAAGAAGAAAACATATTATCTAAAAACAATTAATTAAAGAAAAAGGTTGCAATCTGATGTGCAATTAATCTTTGATTTGAATAATTTATCTTGAATTTGACCTTTTTCGATGTCCTTAAAAGACCTTTATTTAGTATGCACTTAGCCATGTGATGGCAGCCTTCACAGGAAAGCCGCATGCAGGTTGAAGTTATGAAGTAGGACTCTTCTTTTTCCAAGTAAGGGGGGCCTTTGAGATTTGTATACGGGAGATGATGGGAATTTATACATGCAAGGGGACACAACTATGCATGTAAAGTGATAAAATTTGCTCTGGGGCTCCTATTTCCGGACGGACGGCATGATTCACACATGCACGGCACCTTGAGGGACATCTTTTATTGGTGGTGTAGAAATTCTCCCTTCATAAGTAGGGCTTGTTTGTAATTTGGGGCCCGCCAGGCATGACTCACATGAACAGGGAAATGGAGTTAGGGTTGGCAACGGGCGGGGCGGGGCGGGGCGGGGCCGGAATTGGGCTGCCCCGTCCCCGCCCCGAATCTCCCCGCCCCGCCCCGCCCTGCCCCGAAATTCAGGGTATGTTACATACCCCGTCCCCGCCCCGCCCCGCCCCGCCCCGATGTGGTATAATAATAAATATAATAAATAAATTTTGAATTGACTATAAAAAAAAGGTAAATTAATTTATTTTACATGGTAAAAAGCACATGAATGATTCATCTATGTTGTCTCTATGCCTTTAATAATATTAAAAAAAAATCTCCCAAAATAGAATAAAAAGATCTCCCCGCATAAATATTTTATAAGTGTGGGGCACTGTTAGATTGTTTAAATTTTTTAAAATTATCTAAAATTAATAATATAAATTTTCCTTTTCCTGAAATTTTACCTATTTAAAGTGAGATTTTATTCTTATAAGAATTTCTCTAAGCCTTTGAAGGCCACTAACATACACTTGAAAATATCATATATGCTTTGAGACATTCTTTATAAAAAAGACAATATCTCTCTAAAATATCATGAACTCCATTAATACATGGTTTCACTCCATTTCTAGTATTGAACTGACTACATATTATATGTTCCAATTTTCCCTCAACAAGCTTACCCAACTTTCCATGGTGTGGGCCCCAACCATATGCATACCAACCACAGGTAAGAAAAAGATTGGAAGATCTTAACGAGAATCAAGTCGAGTCAAAATTATTAATAGTTGATAGTCAAATATCATTAAATCTCATTGATTTGGCAGGAACCTCACTTTAAGACCAATGAACTCCACTTACTAATAAAGAGGTTGATTACATATAATTAAAATTAGTATAATTTATAGTGTTGTTAGTATGATTAGAATCATATTAAGTTACTAACTATAATTTACTTTGCTATTATAAGTTACTATAATTTACTTTGCTATTAAAGCATGATCCATCATTCTATTATATATTTATATTCGTTTTATTTAATATGATTTATCTTGTCACAATTTAACATTATATATGATTAAAGTAAAATAAGCTTAGATAGATTTTTTAACAACTTTAACTTCATTAAATTTGAATTAGAGGGAATGGGATCATATTATATGCTTTTTATAATGTCTCATTCAATTACATGTTTAACTTTAAAAAAAGTCTTCAATCAATCTACTTAACCCTTAATAACAACATAAAATCAATATATACATTTACATATAAATATGTTTATTTATTATAAAAGAAATCTAATATATATTTATATTTTAGAGGATTATTAATTTCGGGGCGGGGCATGGGGTGGTATTTCGGGGCGGGTTACGGGGCGGGGCAAGAGCCATACCCATCCCCGCCCCGCCCCGGATTCGGGGTATGGTTTTTTTCCCCGTCCCCGCCCCATCTAAGAGTCGGGGCGGGGAAAACCCGTACGGGGCGAGGCGGGCACTCCGGGTTGGGGCGGGGCGGGTTAAAAATGCCATCCCTAATAGTGAGGATTGAGCGGTCTCGTTTCCACTCCAAATACTAGCAATGAAAATTCCGGTGTCTCGCAAAGTCATCCAAGGTGCTTGGGCAGATGATGTCAATGGCACTCCTTTATTTGGGGTTGTTACTAATCTAAGAAGAGTTAAAAGAAAAAAAATTAATGCATGGAAGAAGACCCATCTACGGGTTTCAGCAAGAATTAACGAAGCCCGGGCTTCTTAAGAAGATTTTTAGATCCGCATGGTGGTTGATCCAGAAAACCCTATATTTCAAGCAGATAAGAGAAATGCAGGAGGCTATTTGGATTCCTTAGTCATAGCAGAGGAAAGCATGTTCAAACAGCGATCTAGGGATCTTGCTCTAAACCTAGGTGATGGAAATACTAAATATTTTTATTGGCTAATGAGGAAGAGAGACGCCCACTCCTTTATTGCTCAAATAATTGATATGGAAGGCAACATCTATTCTGAACCTTCAGGTATTGCAGCAGTGTTTGTTTCCTATTTTACAAGTATCCTTGATCCACAAGTTGAGGTGCACAGCTCAGACCTTTCTTCTGCAATCCCTCATGGATATGTGTCTGATGATACTGCTTTTGATCTCACCAAGCCAATGACAATTTCAGAAATTGAGAAAGTAATAAAAACTGCTCATCTGAACAAGGCCCCAGGGCCTGATGGATTCAATGCCCATTTTTTCAACGTTTTCTGGCCTTATATTAGTAATGATGTTTGTACTGGTATTATTGATTTTTTTCAAGCATAGAAATATGTTAAATCAGTTGAAAGCCACTTTTATGGTGCTAGTTCCTAAAAGTGACAATGCAGCCACTCCGGATAAACTTCGACCTATTTCCTTAACAAATGACCGTTACAAGATTATTAGTCGTATTTTGATGAATAGACTGAAGCCAATTCTTGCAAACCTTACTGGGCCTATGCAATTAGCGTTTGTTCCTGGGAGAAGTATTGCAAACAATATTCTTGTAGCCCAAGATCTAATTCATAAATTTCATCTGAGAAGAGGAGTTCCCCGTATGTGCTTAAAGATTGATCTAGCTAAAGCTTATGATAGTGTGAGATGAGATTTCCTTGAGGCAGCTCTTAAGTGCAGGAAATTTCCAAACCACTTCATGAAAGTCATCATGGCATGTGTTTCCGATGCTCACTACTCAGTTTTGGTGAATGGTAGCCCTGAAGGCTATTTCAAAGGCACGAGAGGTTTACAACAAGGCTACCCTTTATCTCCCTTCCTTTTTGCCATAGTTATGGAGTTTTTTTCTACAATGATGGCAAAATATGCTTCTTCACAGTTGATTCCAACGCCCTTTTATAAATATCAAGTGGTCATCTCTCATCTAATGTTTGCTGATGATTTGTTTGTATTTTGTAAAGCTACAGATGTTGCTGCTGTGAATCTAAAGCACTTTCTTGATAATTTCAAGATTTTCTCATGTCTTGGAGTAAATTGGGGAAAAAGTACAACTTTTTTCTCTAATTGTGAAACTCTTGATCAAGTGATTATCTCAGATATTCTAAATGTTCAAAAAGAGAGTTTTTAGAGTTTTCCAATGAAATATCTTGGCATCCCTCTATCACCTACGAAGTTGAACTTCAATGATTGCCAGCCTCTTCCTGCGAAAATTCAGCAGCGCCTAGCTGGGTGGAAATCCAAGGCTTTATCTTATGCAGGAAGGGTGGAGCTCATCAGATCCACCTTATCTACCATTCATCTTTATTGGGCAGCAGTCTTTCTACTTCCTACATCTACTCTTAATGCTTTGGATAGATAGGTACGAGATTTTTTCTAGAATAAATGGTCTCCTCATTATCTACATCCTATATTGCTTGAGGTTCTATTTGTCAGCCTATTTCTTATGGAGGATTGGGCATTCGTTCCTTTGTAGGCACTGCTAGGGCTGCTTTGATGCATCAACTTTGGAATGTGATCCAAAACAAGCAAACTTGTTGGAATTTGTGGATTAATGTTAAATACTTGAAATGCTCTTCTATCTGGGATGTGCATGTCCTGAAAGATGCATCTTGGGGATGGAAGGGAATCCTTGCTTTTCGAACGATCATGTTGCCTCATATAAAATACCTGGTAGGAAATGGACATTTGGTTCACTACTGGACAGACCCATGGTTAAATGGAGGGCGGTTAAATGATAGATATGGAGACAGAGCAATTTATGATCTTGGTTGAGGTGATGACATCATGGTACATCGGTTTATTGCAAATCATGATTGGTTGTTTCCACCCACTACATCTATTGTTCTTATGGATATTTTTTGTGAGATCCTTTTAGAAATCCAATCTCAGTATGATTTTGATGATGAAGTTGTGTGGACATTAGAAGATGATGGTAACTTCACTCTCAAATTTGCATATCGTATGGTAATTCTTGGTCAAGTTCAAATTCTTCAATGGCCTTCTTTCCTTTGATTTTCGGGCTGTATTAAAAAGCATTCAATCTGTGCATGGATGTTCTTCTTGGGAAAGTTGAAAACTAAGGAATTTCTGCTTCAGAGAAATGTGGACTGTGATTCATGCTATGTGTTTTGTCCTTGCACTTGAGAATCTGGTTTAAATCTTATGCTTCATTGCACCTACTCTCAACAGGTATGGGCTTCTCTTTTAGCAACATTAAATCTAACCTATGTCTCATGTGATTCACCATTAGAGTTGGTGGAGTCAGTAACTCTGCGCGTTGATCAACATCATAAAGGTTTTCAGACGTTGGCTAAGTTACTGTTTTGTGCTTATGTTTGGCACATTTGGATTGAAAGAAATAGACGCATCTGTAGAGCTCAATGTAACTCAGCCTCAACCGTGGTGAATAGTATCATTCAGACTATATTGACTCATTCAACAATTGACCGATTCCATTGGGTTGTTCATTATGTTACTAGTGTAATAGTTCTTATCTTACTAGTGTAACAGTCCCTGAGATCAAGGGCATACAGTTGTATTGAATATTATTTAAGTGGGTTATCCCATCAAATGAAATACACAACATACAAAATTATTTCATACGGTATCAGAGCGGGTTCCGATCACGTTGTTCTTGCATGGCCCACGTGGCCGTCGTTCTTGTGTAACCCACTTGACAGGCTCGTCCATGAAATCTGTTGGGCCTGCACGTGAGGGGGAGTGTTGAGAAGTCCTACATCGCCTAAGTAATAGGCTTGTCATGTCTTAATATACCTATATGGGCCTTCCACCTATAAGCTTAAACTTTTGGGTTGACATATAGTTTCTTACATGGTATCTTTAGAGTAGAGTGCTATTTCTTGGAATATCTTTTCCAAACAGTATCTCTTGTCATTGGAATATTCCTCCTACTTATTACATAAGTACACAGTCTCTCCATAATGCTTATCCAGGTTGGTGACTTTCTATTTATTCTACTCCTCAGGTGAGTGTTGGTGTCCTATGGGATGATGCTGCCTATCTGATTAAAGGTACTGTGAGGTCCCACCCTTGGTGGGCCCTCTAAGGGCTATTTTATAGACTAATTAACTCTAATTTATGTTAATTATTGGTTAATTATGTTAATCTTTGCTAATTTCTTCTAATCTTCGCTAATTATTGCTAATTATGGCTAATCATTGTTAATTACTGATTTATTTGGGCTAATTAGGGGCTAACTAGATTGTCCAGTTAGATTTCCTAAGTTAGTTAGATTTACTTAGTGGGTTAGTGTTTTTAATCAAATTGGGTGTTGTGTTAATCCTAGGCTTAGTTAGTAGAGTCTAATTAATTAAGCTAATTAGGTTGGGTTAGTACAAGGTGCCTTTCTAGAAACTTCCTAACCTAATGACCAGCCTACCCTCAAACCCTAACCCTAATCCCAAGATAAACCCTAAACCCTAAGGTTAATCTAGTAATTAACCACCCTCACTAAAAACTATAAAACCATCTCTTAAACCCATTTCAAAACCCAAAACTTAATCTCAGCCCCCATCCCAAGATAACCTCCAGCCCCCTTCCCAAGGAAACCACCATCAACTGTTTCTTCTCTCCATTTCCATTCCTCCCCTACGTTTGAACAAGAGATAGCTGCTACTCCATT
Source organism: Cinnamomum chago (assembly GCA_038049695.1). NCBI lineage: Eukaryota > Viridiplantae > Streptophyta > Magnoliopsida > Laurales > Lauraceae > Cinnamomum > Cinnamomum chago. The sequence continues at coordinate 59,025,172 of CP142459.1, read as the reverse complement.
TCTTTCCTATTCCCATCTCATCTCCTCAAAGCAACCGTTGTGTTCATCATCTTCTTCTTCCATCTTCTGTGACTGCTGGAACCCCATCACCTCTGCTGGAATCCATCTTAGGAGTTGCTGCTGGGTCATCTCCTTCTTCTTCACTTACTCTGTGTGTGCTGGAATTTTCAAGGAGCTACTGCTAGAGCTGCTGTACCCTCCTGGCTCATCTTATTCTTCTTCTTCTCATTCTTCTTCTTCACCTCTGAGTGTGGACTGAGGTGCTGAGAGCCACTGATTCACTGCTGGAAGAACCCTTTTCCAGCTACTACTTGTGCTGGAATTCTTCCTTAAGGAGCAGCAGCTGCCATTTCATCTTCTAACATCATTCTCTCTTCCCTACCCTCATTTCCCTGTCTCTGCTGGACTACTGTTATTGCTGGAAACTCCATTTACAGCTGCTGCTATATCATCTTCTTCTTTTTCTCATTCACTGATACTGCTGGGATTCTTCAATTAAGAGTTGCTACACTCTGCTACTGCTGCTGTAACCTATTCTTCTTCAGCTGGACTGGGTTTTCCTCTCCTATCTCTCTCTTTTCTACAAATCTCTCTACAAATCTTCCTAAAGAGGCAAGTGCATCATACTCATAACTTAGGATGTGTATTTTAGTTCATGATTCAGTAGTTTTCCATTTCATTTGATGTTCTGTTATGGTTTAGTTTCTACCTGAGCTTGTTTGTGTATTTTGGTTGAAAGGTCACTGATGGATGGGGGTTTTCACCCCCCATTTGGAAGATCAGTGGGCCATAAGGTGATGGATGGATGTGTTTTGTGTTATTAATTGATTAGAAGTGTTTGGGTGGAGTTTGGAAGAGATTGGAGGTGGTTTGGGCGAAAAAAGAGCTGAAACGGAAAAGTTGCAGAAATGCAACTGGGACTGAAATCCCAGTGTTCTCGGTCGACCGAGACCCCTCTCGGTCGACCGGCAACACTGCAGTTTGAAAAAAAATGAAGCCTCAGTTATTTCCTGCAGATTTTCCCTGACACGCCCGGGGACTCGCCCGACAGTGTTCTAGGTCGACCGAGACCCCTCTTGGTCGACCGGGAACACTGAAAATTGGAAAAACAGAGCTCTCAGTTAGCTCTGTTCTGCAGGGAGAGTTTCTGTTGTCTGGGTCGACTGGGACCCATCCTGGTCGACCGAGACAACTAGGTTTTTGATGAAAAATTGGCCATCAGCCATATTCTTGTAGAAAACCCATTTTAATCAGTTTGGTTGACCCGGCTTAGCCCAGGTTGACCCGTTTACATGGTTTTCACTAGAAATGACTGAAAGTTGGTTTTTCACCCGAAACTCAGACTGTTTGCGCCCAAATCAACCTGAAACCTAGAATTAACATTTAGAAAGTGTTTAAAGCTGGATCATCAATCTTTCTAAGGTTTTCAGAGTATGCGGTCAATCACCTAGGCCTGGTTGTTTGACCGGACACGCTGTAAATCTTGAGAAACGATCTAAGTTGTCCAGGAAGCCTGACTCAGGTTTGTCAGTGCGCTCGGTTGATCTTCCCGGCCAGGAAATCAACCGAGCTCACAACACATCAGGTTCACCTGGAAAACCCTGATTGTTCCAGTTTTCAACACTTAGGAGATATGATCAGTTGTGGGGCCCATTGACCATCCAAATGAGCGTTTATCAGTGTCCTAAGCCCGAGTCAACGGTGTGGCTCAACCTTGACTCGCGGGGACCACTGTTTAGAGTTTTGGTTGATAATCTAAGATGATTCAACCTCTAAGAGTTGTCATAGATGCCATTAACTAACTAAGCACCAAATACAATATTTTACGGCATTAATGACATCGTTTAGAGATCGAATTACCGGAGATAGACCCGAACCTAAAGTGGCCCATTTACCTAGGATTGGACCGTTGCTTTTCCCGTTGATTCTCTGATTGAAGTTTATACTTCATTATTATTACTCTGTCATTCTTAGATCTTTAGATTAGCTGTTTGCTATTAATTAATCATAATTGGAAGACCTGAACCTAGGGTATCTAGAGGTGAACCGACGGTGTGATTTCGGAGATCATTGACCCGTGTCTGTGTCTAGGCGGGCCCTTATTGGGCCTAAGTGTGGAGATGTGAACCCTTTAGCTGAAGAGGTAGTTTCTATTGGACTGTTAAGATGTTATGGATTGTATGGAACTGTTTGTCAGTAGTAGATGGATTGGTTGCCTCGTTTGGACGGTTTTAGACCAGGCCATGTACTGATGGGCCTTGGTATGGATCCAACGAGTGGGCCTGGACCTTGAATGAGATCCAGAGACTGTATTGAGATGTGTAGACCTCTTAGAGATATTGTTAGGACCTTGTTCACGCAAGGCAAAGCCTAGACAGACACAGACCTTAGAGTTATTCTTGAGTCGGCATGAACATTCACTCGGTTGATTTAAGCTCAGCCTGTGGACTGATCATCCCCGGTAGGAGCTAGTTGAGTGTTGTGGAGCTATCATGATGAGCTGTGTGGTTAAGACGGCAAGGTGTCATACCGTGCCGATCTGGAGTGATGAGATGATGAGTTGATGAGTGAGAGTCGGGATTAGTTATTCCCTGGTGAGATTCTCCACCGCGACTGTGTTCAGTATGGGAGGGCCGCGGCATAATATCCCGCGGTATTCCAGCTCGTGTGAATGTGCCATCTTGTTTATAGTAGTTTAGATGTTTCTATTTATACTGATTCCTTATGATTTAAATGCACAACTGCCTAGTTCATTTCCTTTGTTACTCATTTAATTTATGCACCTGTCCTTACTTCCTTCGATATATATGTGCTATGTTAGTAGTATGCTGTATCTTGCCAGATCGTTTAGATCTGACCCATTCTATGGTGCTTAGGCCTTGACCCAGAGATTCCCGACGACGCATTAGCCCTAGTGGAGGCACCCGTGGCAGGAGAGTACGCTTGGGGCCCGGCCGACACGGACGTCGAGCCGGAGGGCGAGGAGTTCATTCCAGGGTTTTGAGGGACATTGTTTTTTTGGGTTTTTGAGAGATATTCTGTAGTGAGAAGGGTAGAATGAAAATGTATAACCTTGATTAACATTGAATCATTTTAATAGACTATGTTTTGCTCACACTTAAATTTATATCTCGATACTATTGCTTCCGCATTGTTTAAATCGTTGTGCTTCCGCAATTTAAATATTATAACTCTATTGGTCAAAAAGTTTTAAATTGGACCTCACTGCGGCCTACGATCTTGGAAGTTCTCGGATTTTCCGGGAAGTAGCGCGCCAATTTCGGGTAATCGAACGAGTATATCGGTATCCGGAATTGGGGCGTTACAGGTACAATTCAAACTGCCACAGACTCTTATTTGAGAATTCTTCGCTTTGTTGATCTTATTCCCACCCATTTACCATCTATATTATTTGAAATAGATTGTTCATTATCTCAAATATTACGGCATCCTCAAAACTCTCCATGGAAGTGGAGATTTCTAGTCAGAAGTATCACAACTTCTCTTAAGAAATTTCACGTCACTTTTGTGGATCTTCAGCCTTCAATGGTGTGATTTAGTAGGAAGTTGTGTCGAAATAGATTGATTCCTTCTCATATCTAAAATGTTGCGATTGGGATGTTATGGCGTCTTTGATTGCTTGTTGCCCAAGCTGTTGACAGTGTATTTCACATTTTTTATTTGCTAATTTTAATGTTCATTTATCTGTGCAATAATGGGATATGCCCCATTTGGAGCCTCTAAGACCAAATTTGGGTTTCTAGAGCTCCTTTTCTGTATTATTCTTTTAGAAGAAATGAAGAACTAACTTACTCTTTAAAAAAAAAATGAAAATATGTAGGATTGATTGGGTTTAGGCCTATCTGCTTCTACAAGATACTTAGCCCCACTCTACCCTTGTAAAAACTCGTAAAATGAGGGTGTTCATTTTACTTTAAAATGGCTGAGGGTCAGTCTTGGGCAAGATTTTTGCAAACTTGCCATTTTGAGCCTAAGCTTCCATAATTCTAGGCTCAGCCCACCCTGCCCCCATCTTATTTTTCATATATATGTATGTATGTATGTATGTATGTATATATATATATATATGTAGAGATGGTCTTATAAGAGCATCTCTTACCTTACTATGAGAGATAAGGTGATGGCCCTCACATCTATATCCAATGCCAACAATTTAAATGTGAGGGCCCTCACCCCTATCTCTCATAGGAGCATCTCCCATATATATATATATTCATAAATATAAAACTACGCTATAAAACTCCCCGGGCGTTTTTCTAAAAAAAAAATGACCCTCTTTTAGCCAAGAAAAAGTCATTGGCTATTAGATAGGGGCAGAAACTCCCCTTTTGAGATAGGGGAGTTTTTGAGAATTTCTTATATATATATATACATACATACACACACGCTACGCCCCTCTTTTAGCTAATGAAAGTGTGACATATGTCATCAGTGATACACATATCTGACATATCCGATTCTCTCTCCTAAATATTTTCCTACAAAGATGGATCTCTTAAAATAATAACAAATAATTGGCTATTAGATAGGGGTAGAAACTCCCATTTTGATATAGGGGAGTTTTTAAGAATTTCCCATATATATATTACGGAGAATGTTATATAGTGTCCGAGCAGATTTTAGGAGAAAACGCCCCTCTTAATTGGGCCCCCTGGGATGCATGATGATCATGGACACACACATGCACACACGATACTATGAGAGCAAGGGTGGGAGCCCTCATATCTATGTCCAATGCCAACATCCACATCCATATTCAATACCAACAGCCTAAATGCGAGGCCCCACACCCCTTACTCTCATAGTACCGTGAGAGTAACTTTCTAAAGAATATCACACGCACACACAAATATATATATATATGCCCCATATATATTTGTGTGTGTGGATTTATGTGAGCATATATGTGGGTTCTATTGATTCTTATGTGATTTCTATTTATGTGATTGTTATGTGAATTTTTATGGATTTTTTTTAATATGATTCTTATGTGATTTCTATTTATGTGATTGTTATGTGAATAAACCATGCATGATTCTTACGTGACTTTCTTTTGGCAATGGTTCATCAACATATTGTTATAAATGTATTTGAGTATGATTGTTATGTAGGCTGTTAACAACATAACATCACTTCTCTTAAGTTATTAGTCTAATGTTTAGCCTCACGTTTAGATTCAACTCCAATGGTTAACATGGAGGATGGGCCACAATCTTGAAAAAAAAGTGCTACAAAATCCCAATGTCAATCTCGTACGGTTATATATGAGAAAATATTTTTATTTTTATTTATATAGGATTCATTTACGTGTTCCATATTTAATTCATGGGAATTCACCAACACTATCAACTTGTCTTATCTTGAATAGAAAATGATTGCCTAGCCATTACCCTTGCTAACAGTGGCGGAACCAAAGGGGGGCGCTCCCCAAAAAATAAAAAATAAAAAACCCCCATTTTCTTTACAATATTTTAATAAATTTTTACATATTATTTTAAAAACTATATTTACTTTTTAATTGTGGCCCTTTCAAAATAGTTTACTTTCATAGTGCCCCCAATAAAGAATTTCTGGTCCGCCCCGCTTGCTAAATTGTTTCACAGTAAAGTTAAGAAATCACCCATCTTGTTTATGTAAGAGCAGCAGAAGTGTAAATGCAAAAAGGTCATAACCTTTTCGTTCATTCTCGATGGGCCATAGTCATTGGCCATATTATGATTTTGGCCAACATACAATCCTGCATGGAAAAAGGAAACTATCCAGATGGATACGTGTAAATGCCAGAAAACGAGGCAAGGAAGTTGGGGGACTCTGGTTCCCACGAGACTCACGGGTCTACCTAAGGCCTTAGCATACTAGAGTGAGCACAGCTGCAAACTTATAATGCAAGAGTAGGTGGACCGAATGGGGGGACCGAACTTTGGCCCGGTCCCCTATGAGGACCACAGGATCCCGGTTCAAGTGGCCTTTCTCATAATGCAATTCGGTGAAGAAGTAATTCTTCAAACTTTCCCATTGCATAACTTATTTATATTTTTGGTAAAAGTTCCCATTGCAATTGTTTTCATCATAAGAGAATAATTTTCAATCAACGTTTGAAAAATCTAATACTGTCCTACAAAGAATTTATTTATTAATCTTTTTTTTTATATGAATGATACTCAAAGCAGTCGGGTAATTTAACACTCTCTCATGTGTCCCCAACCAACTAGGTTGCCACCAGGGGCACATAAGAAACTTATTTTACGTGAACTTTGGAGAGGATGAATTGTATGAATCCAAATCCCCCAAGTGGTCTATTGCACAATTTGGTGAATGGGATGCGTGTGAGTTGTAAGTCATCAGGGGCCACACCCACCGATATTCAGCCATTGGTATTGAATAACATCCCCTCGAGGAGCGTATTCTTAAATCTTACTTTGATAGGACTTAGTCCCACCGTAAAATTGAACTCATGATTGATGATATGATTAGCCACATTATTATGCGATACCAATCAAATTGAAATTTGATGATATGCTACCGGAGGGGATGATGCTTAACTGGCAAAGGCCTTCCGGAAATGGTTTGGCCATTCAAAGTCATGGAATTCCGAACGAACAGTCTGGCCTTTGAGGATCACTTGAGCATTACAGTCATTTGGTTGGTTGGTTGGTGGAAACTGAGAATCATCCAATTAAAGGAGGTGCAATTTTGGGGGTCCCAAACTATTAAATCCAAGTCATTAAGTGAAGTGGAACGGGCATACAAAATTTACATGATTGATACAAGGGCCTACAACTTGGATGGATATCATGTTTGAGTCAATGCTAATTCATGGAGGGATAGTAAATTAAAGGGCTTAGATTGTTCAAAGGGAGGAAAGCAAGTGAACCCAGAAGTCAAGTCATTCCAAAGTTTGAAACGATATTTCAAAATTGTACATATCCTATATAAGGATGGGGTTAGCCTTAGTTTAGTTCTAAGGTGCATCCAATGACATCCATGGTGAGATTTCTCTCTAACAAATTCTATATATACAACCCAAATCCAACAATAAAGTAACTTAAATTCTATATATAGAATCCAAATCCAACACTAAAGTAACTTAAAATCTTGAGCTAAACTCTAGTCGGGTTCCCTTTTTTTTTTTTTTTTTTTTTTTTAACCCTAGGTTGGAGCTAGGGACTCTGGTTTAATGGCTAGAACATAGGTTGCAACTCTAACTTGGACTGACTTGGTAAGATAGGGAGTGAAGTTAACTCAGCAATGTGAGAGTTAACTTGGGAATCATATCAATTTTTTATTTATTATGTAAAGATATAAAATAAAAAAGGTCTAACATAGTGTATTGATTTATAAAATACACAACTAAAAACAAAATAATCAAATATCAAGCCTCAAAGTTTACTATTCTCAAAATTTCAGTTCAAATATATTGGGCCCATGGTTCATTAATCTATCCCCTCTCTTGATTAAAGTTTTAAACAATTGAAAGAGAACAGAATTCCTAAAATATATGTTGCATGAATCAAATCTATTACTAGAGTCATTTCTAAGAACAATAATGATATTTTTAAGGATGTGGTTGTTTGCAGAATATCTGAGAATTGCTATTGGGAGGTGATATGAAATCTCCAAATTACTACCCTAGCTTGATTTACAAATGCTCAAATACATCCAATACCATGAAATCTTAAATTTATTAAATTTTATAAACCATGATTGACAATTCACACAGCTAATTACAAATTTATGGAGTACAGCCACCGAGAGAATCAACATATGGGATTTTCATTGGATTGTGGATCTCACATGAAAGCATCTCAATCAAGGATGTTTTGTAAAAACATGGAGATATTGTTTCACCGAATTCAATTGAAAATGTGCATTAGTTTAGTTGGCACAAGAGACTTTATACAGTTAACAAACTTGAATTGGATAAAACAGTATCTCTCTATTTTTATTCAACAGGAGATTCATACTGCAATGAGAGATAGTTTGTTAGTGTCAAATCTCCCCCTGAGATCCATTTGTGGAAAAGGGAGACAAATTGAGACTGACCCCAAAATTCAGAGTGTCGTCAAGGCTTTGGACCCTAAAAATGATTCAATGTTCAGCGATCTATACCCAAATGCTTGTCCATGCCCACCTCATTGTCCGATTCAAGCCGATAATTGACTCACGTCGTGAATCTATTTAATAATTTTACAGTAAAATAAAGTGAATGGTGAAAAAAAAAAAACTATCCTGTAATTTACCCCTATTACGGGAATCAGGGAAAAATCCAACAGAGCTGGTAAGAATCGATTTCCTCAGTAACTGTCCATGCCATCAAATCAAATGTCAATCTTGTTAATTTAGGAAATAGAAGGGCATTGCCCAGCACCAAAACCTTCTCCAATTGGGCAATTGCTCTCCACTCAATTCAAATGCTGCTGCAGCAGCAGCAGCAGCAGCAGTAATAATAATGAAGTTGGAAACCTGCTTTCACACAGTGCACACACTTTCACACAGTGCACACACTCTCCACCCAACCCACACAAACACAGGTAAAAAATAAACAACAAAAAAAAAAAAAAAAAAGCTCCCTCAAAACAGAACAGCTATTGCACCAAATCTTGGAAAATGGAAGCATGATGCCCATTCACTCTGTGTCACAATAATACTCTCTCTCTCTCTCTCTCTCTCTCAATCACAATCACAATCTCTTACCTCTATTTGTTCTGATCTTTCCACCACCAACTGCTCAATACTGCTACAAATCCAGAGCAAATCCATAGCAATTCCTTTCCTCTTTCTCATCTCATCCTTCTCCAACTTCCATCCAATAATTAAAGTTACAGATCTCTTTCAAAGGTACTGCTGCTGCTGCTGCTACAACTCTGTTTTTTTTTTTTTTACTTCTCCTCTTCTTCATCTGTTGCACATGTGATGTGACTTTGTCTATGTTGGTACTTTGTGCTGTTGCTGCTGGTTAGGGTTTTTGATTTCTAGGCCTTTTGAGTGGGAAATCTCCCAGATTGGAATATGCTGGACCGCTGATCCTCTTTGATGGGGACTGTAGGAATTGAAGCATTGCTTATCTGTTTGTGGGTTTTAGTTTGTGGGGGGTTTTATGTAAAGGTTTATAGCTTAAAGTTTTTGTCTTTTTTATCTGGGTGCTGAAAGATAATCCAGTGAAGAAAAGAGCCTGATGATATGGGTTGTTAGGATGTTTCAATTTGGGGGAACTTTTGATGGAATGGTCTGCATCTGGATTTATGCTCATGTGATTAGGGATGTGGATCGCATATGCAGTATTGGGTGCATCAGGGACATTTGCTCTGGTTCAGAAACAATTGATAATGACCTGGTTTAAATTTCAATTCAAATGGATTATTGAATCCTGTAAGAATTATGCAATTCAGGAGTTTAGGAAGCATCACTTCAATCATCAAGACTGTTCCATGGTTTCAGTGGGGCTTAAGAGATATCACATACATACTTATTTTGGGATGTTATATTATTTCCCCTCTAATTTTGGCTTGCATCTATATTGTATATTTATGCGTTTCTCTATATATGTCTATGTTTTCAAAAGAAGAAAAATGTTGGGTTTATAAAATGACAGGTTTCATGGTGCCTATAGAGCTTCCCTTTGGACGTTTTTGGGGTGGTGCTTGGGTCTTTCTTTTGTGGGATGCTGAATTGTGGTGCCCTGGAGTTTGAAGACTTCAATTGACTGGAACTCATCGAATCTCAACAGTTTTTGGACAAACTCTCTCCATATTTTTACCTTTAAAATTATATGAAATAATTATCCAAACACTAGAACTCTACACTTCCAGGGTCTGGCCTGTTTGGGCCCCTCTTGGTCCACATGGGGCGCAAAACCCTGTTCAATTTATGTGATTTACATGTCCCAAGCAAGGGACAAATTTCCTTGTTAACAGATTCTTCTTTATGTTGCATAAGGACTTGTACACTTTTTTTTAGCAGGTATGATGTCTAGGATTAAATGCATATGCCGTTAATTGATATACACAGTTAGAAAAAAAAAATGGTATTTTTGAACTAGCTTTTTCGAAGTTGTATAATAGAACTCTTTATCCTATCCCAATGTCACGAGTAAGACTCAGATGATGATGCTATTAATGTATTACAACTCTCTTTTCCCTCTCGTGTTGCTTGATGGCATGCACACATTCTAAGCCTAGATAAAAGAGGGTCACATTGGACCAGCAGTTGACTGTAATATATCACCACACTTTAGTTTATAGAAGTCTCTTGTTTGATCACATTAAGTTATCCCAGATTGAGAGGATTAGGCTAAGATGATTACTTATAAAGCTCTTTGTTTGTAAAGGAGATGCTTGATCATTGCAATTGGAAAGAATTCTTTGGTTTCTGCAACAACTTAGTTCGATTATTCTTATTAGAAATAATTCTCTTTTTTTTTTTTTAGTTTGATGTAAACAGTTTCATGTGAAACCCTTTCTTTGATGCAATGTTGAAACCGGCAGACTTATGCACTATGCAATTCAGTGTTTGTAGCTAGATTCAGCATCTATTCTCTCTCAGCTTATATGTACTATTTTCTGAGTTAATTTCAGCATGGATCCAGGCGAGATTTTGAGTTAAAATCGATGATGCTTTTTGTTTTTTCTGCTACTAAACATTGTTTAATTGAGGAAATCTGTTTAGATTAAGAGGGAATCTTCTTTGTGATATTAACACTGGATTTTCTGGGTTCAAAATCCATCCATGATTCTTCTGGTAATCAGTCCTCAGTTGGGACTGACTTTTGCTTGAAATTTAGGGTAGTAATTTGACTTTAAGTTGTTTGACAGATTAGTGGTGTGGCTGTAGTTTTTTCCCATATCAAGTTAGCTGTATAAACTGGTAGAGAGCCCAGCTGTGAATTCTGGGTTGGATTATTCTTTTTTATTTTATTTTTTTGCTGAAAGGATTAATTAGTTTTCTAAATGACTGAATATTAGTCAAAATTGGTGTGCAGATTTAAAGAGGCAAGTCTTGCCAATTTTTCACCAATTATTGGGATTGCTTAGCATTAGAGCTTGACTTTAAGTTCGCATGTTTTTGGATTTGTGTTTGAATAGAGTATGTCGATCTGGACTAGGGGTGTGAAATGAGTCGTGCCATCACAGCCCAGCTGTGCCTTCCATGGGCTGAGCCTGGCCGTGCTATGCCGAATTGGCCCATGGACCAAAAAAACATTTTTTAAATTAAAAAGTTATAGTATAACATAAATTTAAAAAACTTGAAATGAAATTTACCACTCTGATAATTTCCTTGAAATAAAATATACAACTTTGATATAGAGAGAGAGAGAGCGCGGAGAGCTTAGAAAGAGCTTTAGAGAGAGAGAGAGAGAGAGAGAGAGAGAGAGAGAAGCTTGTTGAGAAATGAGGGGGAAGGGGATGGGGTATTTATTAGAGGTGGAAAAATATGACCCGACCCACCAAACCGACCCGCATATTACCTGCTTAACCCGACCCGTTTGATAAGCGGGTCGGTCACGGGTCAAGTATTCATGATCCGCAATTAAGCGGGTCGGGTTAGGGTTGACCCGCTTGACCCGCAGAATCCGTTTATTTAAGCTAAAATTGAATTTGATTGTTTTAATGCATAGGCTAAAAAAGAATGAATGGACCTTAACCAATTTAACCCCACCCTTTTATTAATGGAAAGCAAGGTAATGCGCATCAAATGATTGTTGAAATGAGATTAGACCAAATTTGAGCTTAAAAGTCAGTTTCGGTTAGGCAGGGAACCATGGTTGAGTTGATTGATTCACTAGATGGATGTGGGTTATGCGGGTTTAAATGGGTCGGGTCGGGTTGACCCGTGGTGGGTGCGGGTTAGGGGTTTCCGACCACTTTAATAAATGGGTCAGATGCGGGTTAGACTTGTATAACTCGTTTAATAAATGGGTCCGACCCGTTTAGCACAACCCGACCCGATTGCCATCTCTCATATTTATGGCCTTCCAAATGTTAAAATGACCTAAAATACCCAAAATATGAACTTTTTTTTACCATTGGGTGGGGTAAGAGGGTAAAAACACCCAATATAGCCTTTTTTGACCATTATGGGCCATGCTGCGCCCATGGGCCTAGGTAACCAGGCCAAACTTGGACTGTGCCTGTGCTGGGCCGGGCCGTGGCACATTGCCTGGCGCAACATGTCATTGTACCATCTCATGAGATCATCTCTCTCTCTCTCTCTATAGATATATATATATATATATGTATATCTATCTATCTCTATGTGTGTGTGTGTGTGGAGTGAGAGAGAATGGAAAGTTTTGAGATGACGAATATGCACTTATATTTGATTTATGAGGAAAATTTTGGCTAAGAATCGGCTGCAAAACTAAACATGAAAACCATTGAATGTGGAACCTGCCTGGATGCATGCCAATCACAATGGTATTGGAGATTGGAAGATTCCATTGTGGACTAGATATGAGCCAAACATTAATAGGATCTAGTGTTTGCAAACATTGGTTTAGGGCCAATGGTTATACATGCACTTATAATATTGCTAAAATTTAGGACCGTTGAATCAAAGGTTGCAATCATCAGATCATAGTGTATTTGCCAGCACTAATCCATGATGAATTGTGATACCCAGATACGGCATGGACATGGCAGGGACTGAATTTTACACATAAAAAAGTGTATCAAATACGATAGACACGATTCATTTTCAATTTTGAAATATTCGTGTATCATAGATGGCGAGACCTTCCTATTCCCTTACCCCCGTGATTGGCATGCGCCCAAGTGGAACTCACTAGGCTAGCTTCAGGTTGGTAGGATGAGGCCGCCATGACAACGAGATGATGAGTTGCTACTAGTTATAATTATCTTGGATCTCTTATGTAGCCCATCAAATGTTGACCAATTTTGCAGGGAATAACATACAATGGTGCTTATGTGATTAACGGAATAAAGCTATGGGGGTATTCACTGCAAAGATGGAGTTAATTTATGCCTTCTTTTTGTTGGCTTCTCTTCATTCTTTTGGGACTTCTGATTACCAAGGTATATATTTTTTTATTTATTGAACATTAACTAAAATGAGATTATTGCTGAGTGGCTTCAAGTGTTTTCCTTGTAACTTTTAAAGTAGGTTACTTATGCAAATTCGGAAAGGTGTACGTGCCTTCAAATGTGAACACTGCGAATGTGGTATGTAAACATTCCAGTTTCATGAGGGAACGTATGCAATAGTTACTTTCTCTGCTTATTGTGTCAAGTTGAACAGTGGAAGAATGCTTTGAGAATTCTGATCCTCACACTGTTCTGAAAGCATTTTCTTGTATCTGGTTTTTTTTTTTTTTTTTAAATGGTAACTAAAATTTTCCCAAATTTTGTTTTAGAGTGTTTCTTGAGTATTTCTCTAAATTTTTTTAGGAGATGCGCTGTATGCTTTGAGGTTGGCATTAAATGCCTCTCCTGTTCAGCTCTCTGATTGGAACCAAAATCAAGTTAATCCATGCACTTGGTCTTCAGTTAATTGTGATGATAAGTCTAATGTCGTTTCTGTGTAAGTTGTTCCTTGCCTAGATCTTTTACCATGTTTATTTAATTACCAATGACAATGAGACCTACAATTGTGAAGTTCTGATGTAACTTTAGATTTATTTTAGTACCTTTCCGGCAAAAGCCTCTGATATGATGTATACTAATTTGTCATAACTTACACTTGCAGAACATTGCCTTCTATGGGATTCTCCGGAACCTTGTCTCCTAAAATCGGAGTTCTTAAGTATCTTTCCACCCTGTATGTATGAAAGACGTGGTATCACTAAACTTTAACTTTTGATTGCATTTGTGTGTGCCAGAACCGACTTTTGTGATATTCATCTTTTCTCAGTTAGTTGCTTTTATTTCAAGGATAAGCAAAGACGGTATATCTTTCGAATCAACATCTTTTTAAAGAATGTCTATGCATACCTTTATAGTTGACATGACTATAAATTTGACCTTTATGGCTTTCATGCACTAGATCTTGGTTGAAAGCAAGTCATAGTACCTGATACATAAAATTGATAGTCATATAAACTAGTGCCAATCAAATTGACCTCAATCCAGTCTACCATGAGCAAACAAGCATATTGAGGTCAACTTTCACTTTATTCGTGAAAAGTTCAAAGAGAAGCTTTTGTCGCTTCCTCATGTATCATTCTCTCTTCAACTTGTGGATATCTTTTACCAAAGAATGATCAGCATCATTTTCTAATAACTAAATTGATGCTTGTTGGACTGTATCAATTTGAGGGAAAGTGTGAAGGAACATAGAATCATTATCCTTTGGAGAACACGTTACTGTAAAATTGTGTTTAGTTTTAATACGCCTTTGGAGCAACGTAACAGTGGTAATTATATGAAAGAAACTGTTGATTAAGATAGCTTAACTATACTCGTGTGTAATTCCTTTATCAAGGGCTTGTAAAAAATCCTAGTAAGGGCTAATGGCAACTATTCAAAGGGGCACTCCATTTTCACACTCAGTTCTCTGGTCTCTTTGTGTTTATCTTCCATGGCATTGCAGATTCACTGGACCCTTGGTTTTACATGAACATGGCCTTAGGATTAACACTATGGGATGTTCACGTCTTCAATAATGCGAGAAGTACTACTGGAGTCTAGGGGTCAATAGGGATAATTTGTTTGTTGATTCTACGTCACTAGTTCAGTACAAATGAGCCGCTTCAGATTCTCCTGTGATACCTGGACACAACATAGAAACAATATGATATAATCTTCTCCACTTAGTACTGACACTCACTATGGATGCGACAGGTCTTCTGCTAATTTAAACTGTGTCACTGGTGCTTAGAGTGCCCTTTATTCATTCCTCTTTTTTTCCCCAAGTCTTCTAGTTCTGTTGATACAGTTGTTTGTTGAAATTTGCTTTTATATATTTCTTGGCACCCTTTTTCTTTGGGCTGAATCTTGCTGTTTGACATCTACTCTTATTCATCATGCAGTGGATTGCCAGGTAACAATATAACAGGGAAGATACCACTGGAGCTAGGGAATTTGACAAATCTAGCAAGCTTGGATTTGGAAAACAATCATTTAACTGGAGAGATACCAAGTTCGCTTGGCAATCTCAACAAGCTTCAGTTCTTGTAAGTTCTGCTTCTAATTTCTAAATTATATTAGAGTATTTCACTCCCTTTCTCAAGCAGTTAAATGGTTTTCTTATGGAATTGCTATTTCCGTGATCATCCGACCAGGATTTTGAGTCAAAACAACCTCAGTGGAAATATTCCCGACGCAATTTCAAATCTTCCAAGCTTGATCAATCTGTACGTGGTACATTTACTTGTGATGTTGTTAAGTATCGAGAAATATGTTTTATTTAATGAATATATGACTGAAAATGTATCACATTGATATGCTTTATTTTATAGTAGTCTCAGGAGTATATGGATACAAAATTTTATGGTCTGAGAGTTAGCTAGATTATGTATGAATGCTTTAGTCTTTTTTTTTTTTTGACAGCCTTCAATTTTTGTTGTTGACAGTCAACTAGCTTTCAATTATCTCAGTGGTCGTGTTCCTGATCGATTATATCAAATTCCCAAGTACAAGTATGGATGGATTATTTTCCTTATTCTATATTTTAATTGTGCAGAACTACAACTGATGATGAAGAGAGCAAATGTTGTTAAATTGTTTAGTAGTCTCTCCATTTTGTAGTTTGTTATTCTAATTGGGGATATTTAATGAAGTTTCACAGGAAACCAATTGAATTGTGGAGTAACTTTTACAAATCTTTGTGCATCCAATACTTCTGATACAGGTAATTGAACATACTTTATTTATGTTTTTTTTATTATCAATATCTGACTTTTTTCCGTTATCTAGAATATGCACTGCAGAAAATATTTATCACTGTGAAATTTCGAAATTTCCTTTCGGATGGCACATTGCCTTAGAATTGTATTTGCTTCACAGGTGGCTCACATAATCCTAAGATTGGAATTGTATTCGGAACTATAGGAGGTGCAGTTGGGGTCCTTATTTGCATTGGTGTGCTATTTCTTGTTTGGAAGGGTAGGCATAAAGGTTATCGGCGTGAGGTTTTTGTGGATGTTGCAGGTTTGTGTTTCTACTATGGAATGTAAATATGAGGCCACATTTTTTTAATATTTTTTTTTTTTTTAATTTTCGTCACATCTGTTTTGAGATTTTACTGAGTCTTATTTTCTGAATGCTGAGACCTGTCTATATGTAAAACTATGCCCATGAGTTTTTGTTAGAAGTAAATTTGTTTGTTTGCAATTTGAAAGTTTGACATGTTAAAATGGATACAAATTACTGTCCTTTTGATAGATATTCTAGTTCTTCCTACCATACATCTCTCTCTCTCTCTCTCTCTCTCTCTCTCTCTCTCTCTCTGTTTTTTTTTTTTTTAATGATACTGTACATCAATATTGGGCTTCCATGTAATAAGTAGAAACAACTTCCTTATTTGCATAGCTAAGCTGAAAATGGTTAGCTTATGATATGAATTTTATTATCAGATTTAGGAACCCTCCAGCAAGTGAGTTAATGTACGGGTTATTTTTATTAGCCAAGAATATTCTACCAGGACGGTTTATAAGATCTACTGTATTTTGGTACTATATATTAAGAAGCAACTGAGGCTTTTTTTTTATTATTTTTTTCCCATCATCATTATACCTGTTTGAGCGAAAATCAACAAAAAATTCCCTATATTCAGAAGCTACCGTTTCTGATAGTGTTCATATTAGCACTCATTGGTGTCATTAGGAATGGTTTGTATTATGCGGATGTTGCTGACTTGATGATGTTTTTGTTGGAATCTAGGTGAAGATGACCGCAGAATTGCATTTGGACAATTGAAAAGATTTGCATGGCGAGAATTGCAACTGGCAACTGATAGCTTCCATGATAAAAATATACTTGGACAGGGTGGGTTCGGAAAGGTATATAAAGGAGTGCTTGCAGATGGCACAAAAATTGCAGTAAAGCGGCTGACTGATTATGAGAGTCCTGGTGGGGAGGCAGCATTCCTACGTGAAGTTGAGATGATTAGTGTGGCTGTTCATAAGAATCTTCTAAGGCTTATAGGCTTCTGTACAACACCATCTGAACGTCTATTGGTTTATCCTTTTATGCAGAACCTAAGTGTTGCCTACCGTTTACGAGGTATTAATTGTCCTATTACATGAATCTATGTTGTTTGTTTAACTATTACATGTAATTTTTTTTGAGTTAGTTCTCTTGCTGACTGATTCTTACAATTATAGCAATGCCACTTGACTGACATGACACTCAGTCTGCGAACCTAGTAATGCTTAATACGCTTGTCTATAATGGTGCATCTTAATTTCTTTAATTGACTTATCCTTATTTCTGTTTAATTTTTCACTTGGTTGGGATTCTAGTTCTGTGCCAAACCCAGATTGATGGGATAAGGTTTCAAAACTGTCAGTGGTGATGGGCATGTAGTCTTGTACTACTTTTACCCATGTATTCATCCTCTCTGTTGGCTTATGACATATCTACTGCCTTCACTCTTTACGGATTTAAACACCCATTGCCACCTTATTCCGGGTAATAAGGAGTTGTGACAACAATGGATTTGAGGCTCTGGCCAGAGTTCTTTTTCCTTTATAAAACAGAACAACTTTTCATCCTAAAAACTGGCAGAATGCTTCATTTGAGATTGAAAATTTAATCAAGATCCAAGCTACCTTATTTGGAAAACTTTTCCGGGGGATGTTGACTTGACATCTGTCTTTCCCTGATCCCATCTGAAATCTGTTCACAATGCCAAGAGCTGGGATAGTTCTGCTTGTTATTCTGTAGTCTATGTGGAGTTCTCAATATGAGAGTCCTGTTATGTAGAGACAGTGAAGAGGTTATACCTTCACTTTCAATAAAGAGGTTAAACTTCATGTGAAAATCCTAATCATTCATTTTTCCAAGTTCTAAAAATTATTTGAACTACAATAGTTATGCTTCTTACTCTGTGGGGTCCATGTTGAATTCTCAATACGAGTCCCACATTGTTAGAGACAGTGAAGAGGTTAGACCTTCACTTTCAATGAAAAGGTTAAACTTCATCCAAGAACCCCGATCATTCATTTTTCCTGAGTTCTAGAAATTGTTTAAACTACAATAGTCCTGCTTCATACTCTGTGGTCCATCTGGAATTCTCAATATGAGAGTCTCACATTGTTAGAGATAGTGAAGAGGTTAAACCTTCACTTTCAATGAAGAGGTCAAACTTCCTGTGAAAATCCTGATCATTTTTCCCAAGTTCTAAAAATTATGTGAACTATATTCAAATGCTGCTAACCGTATACAGCATCACCTTGACATCTGCTTTTTGACAATCATTGCAGAGATTAAACCTGGAGAGCCAATATTAGACTGGCCTACTAGAAAGCGAGTGGCTTTAGGCACAGCTCGTGGGCTAGAATACCTTCATGAACACTGTAGTCCCAAGATTATTCACCGTGATGTCAAGGCTGCTAATGTTTTGCTAGATGAAGATTTTGAAGCAGTTGTTGGGGACTTTGGCCTAGCAAAATTGGTTGATGTAAGAAAGACAAATGTGACAACTCAAGTTCGTGGGACTATGGGCCATATAGCACCTGAATATTTATCTACTGGAAGGTCATCAGAAAGGACTGATGTTTTTGGTTACGGGATCATGCTTCTTGAACTTGTCACAGGTCAACGGGCAATTGACTTTTCACGCTTGGAGGAAGAAGATGATGTATTGTTGCTTGATCATGTAAGATTGCTTAATCTTCACAAACTCATTACACTTTGGTGTGTTTTTTATTTTTTATTTTTATTTTTTTATAAAGTTTGGTTAGCTTGGCATGAATAATCTTTCATAGAAGATTTTTCCAATTTGGGAAAATGAACTTGTAGCCTGCCACCTCATTAGTTGGGTTTCTATTGCATATTAGTGGATATGGATATTCTTTTACCTTTCTGCTCAGCCACCCGGTGAGAGAACTTAGAATGAACGTGGATGCTAAAGCCTAAATGTGAACATCCCCATTGCTCAGCTGGTTAGGGACATGTGTAGTGGGAGTTCGAAACCCTTCTAAAGTGAAAGAAAGTCTAAATGTCAACCTTTTCTTCTTTATGCAACTTAGAACATATATATGGTGGCCCATGAATGTATCCATGTGGCTTTCAGAATTACATTCTTTATTTGCCACTGTAGTTTTTGGGCTCTCCCTCTGTGCATATATTGCCAGTTTGTGCGTGCTTGTAGGTAGGAGTATTTCAGTCTTCATTCCTATATTCCTTTAAGCGCATATAAACTACTTGGGTATTGTTAAGTGATAATTATTCATTTTCCATCGTCACCAACAAATTGTCCATTTTCCATGTCTCAATTATCATTCTTTAGTTTCTCACCTTCCATTAGATTTTCAGCTTCCATGACATTAGTGGGTGTAGATACATGTCCTTAATACTTCATTCATAATGCACATATGTTCCTGTCATGAAGGTGAAAAAACTGGAGAGGGAAAAGCGGCTAGATGCTATTGTTGATCGCAACCTAAACAGAAATTACAACAGTCTTGAAGTGGAGATGATGATTCAAGTTGCATTGCTTTGCACACAAGCATCACCTGAGGATCGTCCTACTATGTCTGAGGTGGTTCGAATGCTGGAAGGAGAGGGATTGGCTGAGAGGTGGGAGGAGTGGCAGCAGGTAGAAGTAACACGCAGGCAAGAATATGAGAGGATGCAGAGGAGATTTGATTGGGGTGAAGATTCAGTGTATAATCAAGCAGCTATAGAATTGTCTGGTGGAAGATAGACAATTTGTAAAACCGCACACTAATCACATTATGGTTTGTATTTCGGAAAAGGGAATTGTATCATTCCTCGTTTAAGTTCCTGATTTTTGAAAGCAGTCTCAATGCTTTCTAGTAGTGTGACAGCATCCTTGTTGCTTCCCTTTAGCCTGTTTTATATATAACCAGGTTATCGGTTTTTGCATATTTTCCCATAAATCCTTTTTATTTATTTTGGGTTTCTTTTTTTTTTTTTTTAAAGAAACTTATTTTATGTATCATTGTCTTATGAAATGCAAATGGTTGTCCTGGGTCCTTTTTGCATCACTTTGATCTGATCATAATCAACAATAGTAATAAATGATTATATTGTAGAATATGCCGCCTTAAACATTTCTAGAGTGTGTTATTTGGGCTTTTTAGCTCTTCCTTTTTGTCTCTTGGAGTTTTCTTATGGGTTGCTGCTTTTCTCAAAAAGAATTTATGCAAAAGCCTATAAAATCGTTGCGTTGATGCTTGTATGCTAATGCTGCTATTATACTTTAAATGCCTTTCACTATAAAATATTGGACTAAGCACTGTCCAAAATCAACACAGGACAAACCCATATATAGATAGGTGCAAATGCTATGTCTGTAAGGTGTGGCTAGAGATGAAACCCAGATATGGAACCTGCTCCCCAACCAAGATTCCAAATTTTGATATGTACACTTATCTTGTTTGGACTACAGAGTGAATTCTTACATCATGTAATTCCCACTATTTACGGCCAGATTGCTCTCTGTAAATGTAGGTCACTTCTTTTTGTGAAGATCACTTGTTTGTTAGCTGTGCAGTTGCCCAGCAGGTATGGAACACCCCATCAAGGCCTACTAGTAGAAGTACATATTAAGTGCCAATTTCTTTGCATTGGAATAAGTATGAATTGAATGCATATGAATTCATGGTCAAATGAGAAGCCAGTGGTCTCCGATATAAGGCAGAAATGTGTTTAGTAGGGTGATTGGCTGTGTAGTCAATCTTTTGA
The DNA here is from genome assembly GCA_038049695.1 of Cinnamomum chago. Taxonomy (NCBI): domain Eukaryota; kingdom Viridiplantae; phylum Streptophyta; class Magnoliopsida; order Laurales; family Lauraceae; genus Cinnamomum; species Cinnamomum chago. Next base: position 59,004,323 of record CP142459.1, on the reverse strand, counting down.
TGATCCAGTTCAAAGGGAAATTTTCAAGTGCTGAAGTTTTGCTAGGTTTTCAAAAAGGCCAGACAAAACTAAGTTTTCAAACAAGTGTTTTAAGTATTCGCTTTTCTCCCTCCCTTTCTCCACCACCAGCAACCGCGGGCAGCGCCACATCACCATCTCATTGATGAACATATGTGTTTTTTTTTTTTTTTTTTTCATGCTTGTTTCTCTAAAAAAAGATGAAAATGAAGAAAATGCTTTTCTAGCTAGAATTTAGATCCAATTCTCTCAAATGCCCTGTTTGACATTGTTGTAGATAAACTTGTATCCCAAGTAATCACTTATATCTTAAATTCTCTGTTTTCAATTCTCTCAGATGCCCTCTGGAAGGGAAGTTTAACATCATTCCCTCCAAAATTTCTGATTGAGTGATAATATAAAAATCACATGATCAAGAATATGAATAAATCTTACCCAGTACTTATCAACTGAATCATTATCAAATCGGAGAGTGAATTATCGAAGGGTAATGAATGTGAGAAGGTTGAATATATGATAGGAGGCCCCAAAAAACTCCAAACAATCAAATTAGAGGTACCACAATGAGATGCATTTATAACAGGTACAAATACTGCATGTAGAATGCTGGTGTCATGCCGTTCTGTATAGATGAAAGAGCACTTCCCAATTGTGGTCATTTCTGCAGTGTGGTGTGCTGTGTAACCATTAAAAAGTACTTGTAATGGCAGATACAAAAATCTTCAAAAGTATTACATCAAGACGAAAGTATTAAGTATCAATGAAAGTTAACATCATTCTCAGTTTGAATCCCATCATTCAAAGTACTACATCAAGAAATTACTTCATCTCAGTTTGAATTACATATAACATGTTGGAAAATGACCCCTCATTGAAGAAAAATACAAATCGTCCAATACGAAGAAATCATCCTTAGTTTGCCATTGCCTCTTTGCCTTTCTCATCCTTAAAGAAAAGAAAAGAAAATAAGAACAGAAAGAAAGAAAGAAAAGTGAATCAAGAAAGCATTTTGTATTTCACAATCAAAATATACAGATATTTAAGTGCTTTTGAAATTCACCTTGGATCTTCATATGCTTGCATCCTGCAGCAACAAATCACTCTTCGTAGGAATTTAATACTCTATCATGATTTCTATCAAGCTCAATCGGAGTAAAAATACTTGTATTAGTATTTGTCTTTAATATGTGTTCATTGTGATAGTATATATGTATGAGTATTAGTCAAAAGTAAATATGTACAAACAAATAGCTTACCCCTTGTTCCACCCTTTGAAGCTTCTTTGATGATATTAGTTGTTGCAGCTCTTGGAGGACCTCTAGAAGCAGAATCTGTTTGGCTAGCATTAATGGGTTCTTTGCAAGTCTTTCTATTGTGGCCAAATTGTCCACATAGACCACACTTCACAGTTTGCTTTGGCCTTTGCTGACTTTGTAAAGATGCTAATGCTTCACTCGTATCCTTCCTCTTATTCACTTGTGGTCGTCCTGAAGGCCTCCAATCACGAGGGGGCAAAAGTAGAGTGTTTGGAGAGTGGTCCCACATTCTTTTGTTGGGTAAAGGATGGATTATTGGCTCATAAATTGCCCGGGATGTAGAGACAAAATAGCAAAGGTTACAGTTTTGTTCAGGGCTCTCTCCCCTATGAGTAATTGCACTCATCGCATGTATACATGGCACCCCATCCAATTGCCATTGTCGACATGTACAATTCTTACTCGACATATTCACAATATGATGCATATCATCACCCATGACTCGTCTTTCAAGAATCTCATATTCATTGCTCCCCGCGAAGAACAAAT